>OY740768.1:78634945-80027445 GCA_963513935.1 Aphrophora alni
ATATATATATATATATATATATATATATATATATATATATATATATATTAAACATTTTTTTATTACAATTTTGAATAAATTAAAAAAATTAATACATAATTTAATCAAACAAACAAGTTTAAAACATCTATATTTAATGCAAATTAGTATGAACACTAAAATAAGCACAATTTTTCAAATTATGTTATAAAATACATGGTTTTTATAAACTATTCCAAAACTGTGTTTAAACGGTTAAACTAGCACAGTCCATACTTTTAAAATTTATTAAGTCTATCATCAAAATAGAATAAGAAATTTGTTTGTTGGAGTGACCTGCCGTAAAATATATAATTCTAGAGTAAGATATAAGGCAGCATGCGATAGAAGTTGTATAATGTATTAATGTATTCATCCCTCTAGGGATATCTATTACTTTGATACAACCTTCGTATAAGATTACATCTTGAATTATAAAACACTAGATGAATATTTATTAGGGGTGTGACATTAATTATCATTTTTGTACTTTGTATTAGGTACGTGTGTTCACCTGATACTCTGGACTGTTGCATACTCCAACTGATAGTGTTATTCTGTATTATTAGATACAAGATACGTTAGTCATCTTGAATGATAATTAAATAGTGATACTTGAATGATGATTTTAAACTAATACTATTGTCATGCTTAAATCTATGTACCTTGTTCCCCATTATCGATAAGTCGAAAAATAGCTAGTGATATTTGAATGATGATTTTAAACTAATAATATTGTCATGCTTAAAACTGTGAACCTTGTTACTCTATATCGATCTGTACAACAATAGATAGTGATACATGAATGGTGATTTTTAAACTGATACTATTGTTATACCTAAATCCATGTACCTTGTTCCCCATTATCGATCTGTACAACAATAGATAGTGATACTTGAATGATGATTTTAAATAATACTATTGTCATGCTTAAATCTATGTACCTTGTTCCCCAATATCAATCTGTACAACAATAGATAGTGATACTTGAATGATGATTTTAAACTAATACTATTGTCATGCCTAAATCTATGTACCTTGTTCCCCAATATCGATCTGTCCAAAAATAGGTAGTGTTACTTATAATGATGATTTCAAACTGATAATATTGTCATTCTTAAAGCTATGTATTTTGCTTGCTACTCTCATTCGGTCCAACACTAGCTAGTAATATTTATAATGATGATTTTAAACTGATATTAGTGCCACCATCCCTAAAGCTTTTTACTTTGCTCCTCACTCTCGTTCGGTACAACAATTGTTAGTGATTCTTATAATGATGATTTTAAATTGATACTATTTTCATGCTTAAATCTGTGTACCTTGTTCCCCATTCTCATTCGACCCAACACTAGCTAGTAATACTTATAATGATGATTTTAAATTGATACTATTTTCATGCTTAAATCTGTGTACCTTGTTCCCCATTCTCATTCTACCCAACAATAGCTAGTGATATTTATAATGATTATTTCATTCTCTTTATATATGGAAGCAAAGTCATAAAAACCCCTATATTGTAACTTTAATTGTTATAAATGATATCTTTTTAGTATTTCCTGTAATAAGTTTTGAGATCCTGTACTTGTTTTAACCCTTCAAACGAGATAAGAAAAAAAATTAGAAATCCAGGACAGAGAACTTTAAATTTATATTTTTACTCCACTATTTATACTATTTTTATGATTATTCTAATTTAGATATATTGTAGAAATAAATTATCACTAAATTAACTATTTCACAGCAGTCGAAATGTAACCCATATTTCAATCAAATTTATTTATAGAGTATTATTTACTCAATTGGTTCATGATCAAGAAAATATGAGTTATTATTATTAACCAAATAAGCTTTATTAAGTTAGAGTTCAATTTAAATATACATTTGAAATTTAATATAATGAATACTGTTTTCATTTCCGATAATTTGTAATAAATAAAAAAGATTTTTCCAATAAATACATTTTGATTCAGACAAAAGAAACACGTAACCGTAATATATGGAGAAGACAAAAGTGACTATTGCGATTATACTAGGAGGTGATATATATATATATATATATATATATATATATATATATATATATATATTTTGGTAATATAATAAATGTTTATGAAGACATTTGAAATGCAATGAAAGCTTGTAACATTTATAACGACAGTGTAATAATAATTTTTTTTAAATATGGAAACACATTGATGACATAAAGTACATTGGATTAATTTCTGGTGCCGTCCTACACGATGTATATAATTACACATCTATATAAATAAATATATTTAAGATTACGTTTCTTTTTAGCCTTAACCAAGCATCAAACGAACGAACTAAATTAAATGATATTTTGTACTTAAAGTAATAAAATATATACGATCGTCTAGGTCGACATTTTTTAAAGTCGAGCGGTGAAATAAGAGAAGTTCTAGATTCTGGGAAAGAAGAGATAATTTTGGGAGTGATAAAATAACCCTCGGACTCCCTTATTTACATATTAATCACTTAGAAAAAAGATCATTGCTCCGTTTTTTATAGCTGAGTACTATAACGACTTTTATAATTTTACAGGTTTTTTCTCCCCAAAAAATTACAAAATCTACAAGATTAATAATGTAAAACGAATCAGAAACAACTTAATTACAAAACAAAGATGAATTATAAAAAACGTACTTTATAAACTATTTTAAATACATTTCTAAACAAATATATATACATACATATATAAATATATATAATGTTATTCTAATATATCACGGTTATGGTGGAATACGTTATAAAATTAATATTATTTTATTACAAGTAATAACCACCAGAAAGAGAATGTTAAATAATAACTTTTCTATCTCTAAGACAGTCATGTAGAATTCAGGTAATGGTGCGCGATACCCGATCTAATCTGTGTAGTAACAAAAATAATTAATTTAAATCGTTTTGTGTAAAAATTGGAGTGTTTTATTGCCTATTGGTTAAAGTATTCTCATATGTTTATAATTAACATTGTTAACTTTTTTGAACGTTCTGAAAACTTCTCCTAGATATCTGTCATGTTTTAAAAAGGTTTAGAGTACCTTAACTCATCCAAAAATATTATTCTTTTTAAACGGTTCTATTTTTATAATAAACATTTAAACAGTTTCTTAAATATACTCGTACTTAATAAGTTGAACAATAAACTCTCATTAAATACATTTTGAACCTTATCCTCGTAACCTCTGCGAAGAGACCGTACATGTATTACTTGAATCTTCCATTCTATAGGGTAGGAGGTGGTGTATGGGTATTATGTGTGGTTTTAAAGTGTTGACTTATACGCCTCAATGTGGTGCACAGTGGGCAACATATTGGTTCAGCTAAACTTTTGGGTTTCGCAAATAATGAAGCTGAAGTGTAAACAGTTATCTATTTTAAGGTTTGGCGAAACAGTATACAAGTATGCCGATAGCAGCATAGCTAAGGAGGAATTTAGTCTTGAATATGTAAACTCTGAACTCTGGATACCAGGTGACCTCCAGTTTTAATCTAGCCTTACTATACATGCGAGGTTCTGTATGAGCGGATTACTTATTTCCCTTGCTACTTGTGGCACTTTAAAAGATACAAATAAACCGTTGAACGTAGAGCTGTTAACTTGGGGGCTTGCAAACTAAAAACCAAGGAATGGATATCATATGTAAGTATGGGGTATGAGGCTTGAAAATAACCCTTTAGAACTCTTTTTCGGATCTATGCGGCAAGTCATAGTGACTCAAGGGAACCAACGTAGTGTAAAATCAGTGGCAAATTGAGTCAAATATCTCAACTTAGGCAAAAAGAGACTCTCATGTGAGCACAATCGTAAAACGAGAAGATCAGACTGATTTATTTAACATATTTATTCATTTCATCATTTTTGTTTGTTACACATGACACATGAAACATAAAACATGTGATGTAATAAATGTTGTACGCAAAACATTTATAACCTGAAGAAATAATTATTTAAAATCATTTTATATTGTTTAATTTTGAATATACCTATCTTGATTCAGAAAATCAACTGATCGATACAAATAATCTCCTTCATTCAAGTAATGAAAATAATACGTTAATCTTTTTTAATTTATAAAATCTTGTTGTAAGTCACACCTCTCATCAGAATAATGTTCAGTGTTGTTATTGGTGTATAGTAAGGGTATCTATATTTCCCTAGATGTGAACATTATTTGACGTACGTACCATGTAAAAACTAAAACCAAAAGTCGCAAGGTTATTAAAGAGACATTCTAATATGAAATGTGTTTAATGAATATTGTAAGTGGAAACAAATGTATAAATTTTATTTTGTTAGATGGGTTAATACAGTGTTAATATCCTACATTAAAAAAGACATATCGCTTTACAATAGTGTAGCCTCAATCATAAATAAATAAAAATAACACATTTCAAATCTTAAATCAAATTATATATTGAAAACCATTCTGTCAATCATTTATTTTATGTTTGCCAAAACTTATTATGTTGATTAAAAATTTTACACTATTATCCAATTTCCCCAAGTTCATTGTAAAATAGTGTCTTTTCAAAATTCCCGGTTTTTAATTTTCCTACGTCAAGTTGTAACGAAAAGGTGCTGGCTAGGGTCAGTGAAAGGCAAGTCATCAATTTGACAAAAAATAAAAGAGTTGATAGCTCATGGACAAGCCCTTACTTCAAAAAAAAACTGAAGGGTTTAAAGGCAAGGAACTCATTTAGAGATACGTTAGAGTAAGGAGAGGTCAACGGACAAAGTTTAAATTACCAATAGGTATGAAAGCATCACTTTCTAAATTCCAGTAAATACAATGCAATATAATACTATACAATACAAATCCTACACAACAATAAAAATACAATACTACACAATAGTTTATTAACTATTAAACCTACAGCGGTCTGAACTAAGTAATTTAGGCAACTCAAAGGCAGCTAGTAATGCCAGAATACCAGAACAAACAATAACTCTTTAGCTAAGATCTGAGGAAAGTACTTCCTTAGACATACTCACGGCAAATGGTTTATGTCACTCATTGGAGCACACATATTTACTTATCTATCGGGTATAAACTGCTGAAATTCCATACCTCAATAAATATTAAATATTATGAGAATTATCCACAATATTCGTTAGTGTAATTCTAGATAACAAGTAATGACCTATGAAACCTTTATCAACTTTGAGCATAATAATTTAAATCTCTCAAAAACTCTGTATTTGTCACACTGTAATTAAGCAACTTATGTTGCTAGAATTTGGAATACATTATTAAAATTTGAACTATAGTTAAGGTACTTTATTATTATAAATTTTCCATTAACAAACGTATAAACATTAAACAAATTATACGTCGAGTTGTGTTCGTTTATTATTTATTGTGCATTAAAGGAAAAGGATATAACTGACTTGTAATATGGAGAACCCTGAGAAGTGGTCGACTGTATTACAATAAAGCAGTTTCAAGTAACCACTTCACATTGTATTATGTAAAGAGTTCTGCTATAACGTAGAGACTTATAGTATATGCGTTGTAATTAATATTAGATCAAAGGAATTATTAATTACAGTGAAATAGAACGATTTTGCTAAGACGAAACCAGGTAAACTTACAATATAACATAACCTGGAAACAAAATAGTAATTGTTTGGGGCACATTGTAAGGCCTACTGTAAAATTATAAACATTTAAGTATATTACAAGATAAATTCAATTTCGAGTAATAAGTTTTATCAACAAAAAAAAAGTATGATAATTTGTATTTATGAATTATTTTGTAGTGGTTGTTGTATGACAAAATTTTTATTTTGTAAAATACGAAGGTTTTTAGGTGTAATTGTGAGAACCTTTTAAAACTGCTAACTTAAGATTTTAAATTTAAAATAGCTACTAAACCATTAGAGGACTACTTAAGTTGTATGTGTGAAGTTCGGAAAATGAAACAAAAAAAAATAGTTAAATTGATATTCCCAGAAACAAAGGTTAATGTAACTAATAATAATATCAATTTCTTTACCTTTTGCGAGAACGTGATTGTTCTTAAATGAAAAACGAGTGTCTGCAATGGTATTGGTAAATATGATGACACATACTGACACAAATGATCTATTTAGAAAACTAAACTATTTATTTATTTTAAACTACAATTTATGATATCATTGGTTGTTGTTTTGCTCGGTATAGACATTGTACACTTGCTCTTAGACGTCGCGTAGTTTTAGTTATACTTAAAACGAGAAACATTAAATCATTCAAGCTCTTAAAGAGTTTAAACTGCTTATTGATAGCGCGCAAGATTTTAGGAATAACTGTAACAGTCGGAAATGATTATAACTTGATAACAATAGTAACAAGGTTGTCATTACAGAAATGTCTCATGCTAAACGAACGTCGATCAAGGAAGTGACTCTATGAAGCATGCTGTTTTGAAAAGAGGAAAAGGGTGGCTAATGTAACCGAGTCAAGTATCATTGGTTTTCTAGTAGACGCTGACGGATATACGGATATCATTCGACTAATAGAAAAATATGTTTCCTATCTATTAGAAATATCTATTTCATGCATATATACATACGTTCCATCCATTCATTCGAGGTAAAGTGCAATTTCATTGGCTATATTTCACTTTTACGAAATAAATGAAATATAATATTTAACAAAGGTAATTAATTTAAGAATGATTATTTGATGAATTTAAAGCTCAATAGACTCGAATGTTTTTATGGAAGAAATGAGAGAGATTTTGAACAAGTCAATTATTTGCAGAATTTATTAGTGTATTGATTTAACGCATCTTTTTCAATTTTCTAATTATCCATAAAATACTTTTCTTTTCATAAGAAATTCAAAATAAGAGTTTTTCAGTTTTACTGATTTTATTTTATATCCTCTTATTAAACATAGTTATTGAACGTGTTTTGATCTAAGAAATCTAAAATTGTCTTGGGTTGTTGATTAAAAAGTTGACAATAATTTTGATTTTGTCATTTTCCAATTAATACGCATCAGCACTAATTTTATTTTTTAATCGTGTTCCTTTTAAATGTTTATTTTGGGTGCCTAAATTTGATTTTGTATCTACAAGAAATATAACTTAGTAGGAATAACAAAGATTGCAAATAAATTAACTTTGTCTGTGAAGTTTGAAGTTGTATACTAGCTAAATATGTTTAAATCAAAATTCCTCCTTTTCTTTTGCTACTGTCGTTATTCATTATACTTTTTTTTTAATATTCTTCTTATTCTATATTTTGAATATAGATTTTACTTTCGTTATAAAAATAATAACGAATTAATATTTATTTATTATGTTTTTGTCTCAAAAGAGAACGATATAGACAAAGAAAATTTAATTATAGGGCCTACTGTACTTTTTGAAAAAATAAATAACCATAATAATGATAAATTTAAAAACAACCATCAATAATGTAAGAAATTCAATCACTTTACTCTTTTGTTAGTTGTATTTTATTGTAATAATAACTAATTTCTTCTTATAATTGTTGTTTTTTATAGTTGAAATTTATTATTATTATTATTACTATAGATTATATTTAAGCTTATGTGTCTGTTTTTAGTGCAATTTAGGTTTATCTTAGGAATGTGACAGTATTTAAACAATTATAGTTAATTATAAACAAATATTTAAATAATTACGATAATAACCAAGGAAATTGCTACACTGGGTTAGTCTAACAATTAATGTCTGCATATTCAGCTTCAACACATTTTCACCACCTAGTTAGGCTTGAGTTTGAAGACATGTCAAAAAAACATAATCAAGAAATGACATGATCAAGAAATCTGCTAAATTGGTTAATACATGATAACACTGCAATGTTCAACAGGTTTATATCCAAATTGCAATAACCTGGTTTATATCTGTCTTCAACTTAACAATTAGCCTTATATATTACAATTCAAATATTTCAACAAAATCAACTGCAACTATTAAACTGTTTAAAGTTTATTGTTTGTCAAAATCAAAATTACGCGTATATAACCTTGTATATAGTGTTAGGAATATATTAAATTTAATGTTAATTTATAATTATTTCATTTTAGTATAACATAATCATACAAAACTCAGTGGCCCAACTATTGCGAAAGAATTAAAAAAGTGTTGAAATGCTTGACTTGCATCGAAAGTAGAACACCACGAGCGATAAAACATATATAAGCAGACGGCACAATGTGGAGGGGATCTTTTGGAGGTTACAAGATACCGGCTGCGTCGCTAGCCGTGGTGGAAGACAGCCCCAGGAAGTTTGAATACAGACGGAAGGACAAAAGGGGATTGGCTGAATTTGAGACTCTACAAGGTGAGCAAGTATTGATATATAAAGGCACTTGTAATATCAGTAACTTCAATTAAACAAAAGTAATAATAGTTGGAATACTTCTGGGTTTTGTGTGATGCATATTTAGTTTTGAACATGTTTATATGATTGTAGATATTTGTATTAGAGATGTATACATATGTGGTTTTGAACATTGTTTATATAATTGTGGATATTTGTATTAGAGTTAATAACGTGTTTTGATCCCACCATTCTATAACTGTGTATTCTTTTTGTGTTGTAAAAAAAATCATAAGAAAGATAGATTAAATTTATGTTAATAATAAAAATTAATAAAACGTTGAACCACTGTTTTGATTAAAAGAAAGAACCCAGGCAGTTTAGAGTAGTCGTTTATTAGGAATAAGTTAATATTAGGATATTATTAAGGCTATATTAGGAAGAAATCATATTCACAAAGCTCAGAATGACCCAACTATTGTGAAACAAGTAAAAAAATGTTGAAATGCTTGACTTGCAAACTCAACTAGGTTACCAAGACAACAGAAGGTATATAAGCGATCAACAGGATTTGGAGGTCTCTCTTCTCTTTTTGGAGCTGGGAAGATACACGGCTGTGTGGCTAGCCGTGGTGGAAGATGGCCCAGGAAATCTACGCAACATACCGTAAGCAAGCATTTCTATGCATTAAGTCACCTGGTAGAAGACTTGTAATTTCTTTTATTTAAAATATAATGATAGTTGGAATACTTCTGGGCTTTGAATAAATAATATGGTTTTGTTTTATTGTTTAATTAAATTCCTATTAGTGTATTAAAGTTTTGTAGTTAAATTATTGTATTAAAGTTTTGTATTTAAATTATTGTATTAAAGTTTTGTAGTTAAATTATTGTATTAAAGTTTTGTATTTAAATTATTGTATTAAAGTCTTGTAATAAAGTATAGTAGTAAAGTATCAGGCAAATAAATGGATATAAGTTTAATACCAAAGATAAGATTTAATAAAAATACTAAACCACTGATCTGATGATCTTGATTATTAATTGAAATTAAAGAACCCAGGCATATTTTAGAGAGCCAATCCTAACAAATGGTGCATCGGCCGTTCTTTTAGTTTTTACTAAAAATTAATAACTATTAAAATTGTGGCAATATTCTTTTTATACATATTATTGAAATTGATTTTAAAATTTTTGTTTAGTTTAAGAAGTTTTTAGTTTAGTGTGTTGCTTTGTTGTTTTTGAAATTCGTGACCGAATATTTTTATTTTTTTTTTTACATTAGATGGTTGTTATGCATTTTGAAACATTTGATATTGTCAGCGTCTATAGTGAATAGTTTAAATTAGTCTTGTATGTTTCATAGACATTGAACTGCAAGAAATACTTAGGTCAGGTTTATTGTGAATGAAGTGTAATGTGAAGATTATATAACATGCTGAGTAGGGAAATTCCTTGGAGTATTCAAAGCTTACCTTTGGCAAGGTGTGTAGTGTGAATGCTGAGGATTTTTCAACAAATTAAGGTGTTATGCGATTTCTATGGCAAATAATGGTTTACGACGAAAATTTAGACATGCTAAACCAAAGTGTGCAATTTATCGCAAAAATGTAAACCATTAAAAAGAAATCGCATAGCTATAGAGAATTTGTTCCACTAATGATAAACAGTTACATAAATGGTGTGTCAACAATTTACATTGCACTAGGTCACGGCGGTTAGATCATAGACTGCTGACAAGTCATAGTTGTTTATTTACATTGGTTCTTGCTTATTGCGTCAAAAGTCTTCTCGGAAATAAAATTCACAACAAACTTGACATTACATTTTTATCTTGTTTTCGGTGAACTAAGTAGCTGAAACGGATATTTAAGGGTGTCAGGTGTTGAATTTTTCTTTGTTTGTGTAGAAACACCAATAAAAAAATAAATAAAATAAAATAAATAAATTTTTCTAAATAATGCATAGTTTAGGTTAAAATTATAAATATTTTGATTGTATGTGAATATAATTAAAAGAAAGTTAGTAAACATTAAGATTTAGATAAATAGGGAATAATAAATAATAAACATGTTAGGATTTACTAAAATAAGAAGTTTAGAAGGCAAATTTGAGGTTAGATTGATAAATTACTAAGGTTTAAATAATGTTAAAGTTTTTACTTGGAATAATTAAATAATAATAAAATGGAACAATAAAGTTTAAAATATTGAAGTATCTGATTTGAAATATTGATATGATTAATAAATAATGTAATTTTAAGGTAATTTGAGTAAATTTGAAGTAAAATAATTAAAAAATGAAATAGATGAACAATATAAGTGGAGGTTTAAAGATAAAATGTTTTATATAAATGAATTGTCAAGAGAGTTACTTGTGCTTAATGGACATAATTGGTTTGCTGAGAATAATGATAATTTAGAATCAAGGTTTTTTGAGATAGTAAGATTATATATATTTTTTAAATGCAAATAAAGTAATATGAAGAGATATTTTAGGTTAATAAAGGAGATATGGAGTTTACAGGAATATGATGGGGTAGTGTCAAATAGAAAAATGAAGTCTATAAAGAGGTTTTCTTTGGAGAAAGTAATTTGGTTGCATTGAAAGGTAGTTTTTTTAAGTTTACGAGGTTTCTGCGATTATATAAGAAGAATTTGCGACGTTTTATTGAGGTTCTACGACATTTACGACGAAATGTGATAGCGAGCCAAGGGGCACTATACACATAATTATTGAAGTTAATAAAATTTTTAATGAGTTTCTACGAGGATATATGAGTTTTTATTGCGACGAAATATGACAGTAACCAAAAAGTTCTGCATATAAATAATAACAATGAAGTTTTTTTTTATAAGAGTTCAATGCAATCAAATTATTAAATTATGAGAAGCCTATAATGATGAGGTTTGAGATGAGACACTATGATGTAATATTAATGTAAAAGGAGTTTTTGAAGACAACAGGTGAATTTTTTTATTTTAAAAGGTAATGATATAATTTGAAATGTATGTAATTAAAAATGAAGTTTGTTTTTGTAATAAATAGTGTTTTGAGAGCATATTATCCCAGCAAACCAAACAAGTTGAGAATTTTTTTTTAATGAAAAAGGAAGATTAATGAATAATAATAATTTAGGTAATGAGATTATAAGATAAATAATAAAATAGGTTTGAGATTAATAAATGGATATAATTTAGTCATAATAATAAACATAAATCTAAAAGTAGTATTATATTTAAATACTGTAATTAAAGAATATAATAATTAAGATAAAGTACATTCAAAGCCAATTCCAGAAGGTTTCCAACTAATAAGTCAAAATTTTAGTAGTTTTTTTTTCCTCTCAAATTATACCATTCAATTTTTGGTGAATTGATATGAAATGCTTGCTCAGTTACAGGACAAAGCCACAGAAAATAAATTCCAGCAGAGAAAAGAAAATTTTATTTGCCCTAAGAAAATGTAAAAAAAAAGAAAAAAGTAATTGTTTTTTTTACCATGTTGCAGGTTTGACTACACTAATGTAGAAAGATTGGTGGATTAAGTAGCCAATTGACTACATTTAGTTGGCTAGACCTGTTAAGTTATATAGGTATATATTTTTTTTTAATTAAATATAAATCATATGTATATATTTTGTGACTAGATTTTGATATTGTATCATAGAAGAATTGTAGATTATTTGTTTTTATTATTTGTGCAATTGTTTTATTATTATAAAAAAGATAGGGATAGGAAATTGTTAGTTTATTTATTATTTGTATATTATTTGTTTGTTGTTTGTTGTAAAGAAAAAAAGTGGGTAGGTTTGTGATACGACATCGGGACGATGTCTAGTAGGCGCCGGTGATATTAGGAATAAGTTAATATTAGGATATTATTAAGGCTATATTAGGAAGAAATCATATTCACAAAGCTCAGAATGACCCAACTATTGTGAAACAAGTAAAAAAATGTTGAAATGCTTGACTTGCAAACTCAACTAGGTTACCAAGACAACAGAAGGTATATAAGCGATCAACAGGATTTGGAGGTCTCTCTTGTCTTTTTGGAGCTGGGAAGATACACGGCTGTGTGGCTAGCCGTGGTGGAAGATGGCCCAGGAAATCTACGCAACATACCGTAAGCAAGCATTTCTATACATTAAGTCACCTGGTAGAAGACTTGTAATTTCTTTTATTTAAAATATAATGATAGTTGGAATAATTCTGGGCTTTGAATAAATAATATGGTTTTGTTTTATTGTTTAATTAAATTCCTATTAGTGTATTAAAGTTTTGTAGTTAAATTATTGTATTAAAGTTTTTTATTTAAATTATTGTATTAAAGTTTTGTAGTTAAATTATTGTATTAAAGTTTTGTATTTAAATTATTGTATTAAAGTCTTGTAATAAAGTATAGTAGTAAAGTATCAGGCAAATAAATGGATATAAGTTTAATACCAAAGATAAGATTTAATAAAAATACTAAACCACTGATCTGATGATCTTGATTATTAATTGAAATTAAAGAACCCAGGCAGTTTTAAGGGCCGTTCATAGCACGTTCCTAACAATAGATTTGTATAAACATCTATATTTACAGTGCACTTTTATATCCAGCTACCTCCCTCCCGCCTGTTGCTCCGATTCTCTTTACTTTCACGAGTTGAGATAAATAAATAAATATTATATCTTATTTTTTAATGAAATTTGTCAGTATCTCTGAACAATTAATTTTTCCTCACGTTGAACCAAAATTTTTATTTCAAAAAACTTGTAGTCTATATTTTAAACTAGGATATATATTATATAAATAACAATTTCATTGAAATAGATTTAATCGTTCAATTGTAAAAAACAAATTCACTCTCGGATTCATATCAGCCTATTTAGGGGTTCGTTAAGTCCAAATCGAGTATTTTCTTTTTAGCATTGGTAAAATTACATTTTGTAAACAAAAATCAATCCAACACCTTATGAAATCTATTATATTGAGGATTAAAAACAAAAACATATTTTATCCATTTCCGCCCATTAGCATGCCAAATTTCAGCATTAGAGCTATAAAGAAAGCAGGTAAATTTGTGGGAATAACTGAGTCGGCAGGTGGTTTTTTCGCTTTAATATAGATATGGGTCCCTTTATACTACTGTTGATAATAATACCACTAGTCTTTATTGCAGTAAACTAAATGTGATTATAAAAACAAAATAAATTATAACTAATAACAAAATAGAAGAGGACTAAATTTTATTTTATGTCACTGGTGTTATTATTATTTTATAATCCAGGACTTCAATAAGTTGTTAGGTTATTATTATTATCGTGCACAACCAATTCACCTGCACAGTGTATCAAATGATGAACTTTGTAGTATACTCCCTAACACTAGATAATGTACGACCTTATAATTCACATTTTCATTCTAAGAATCTGTAAAATATTAAACGATAATCTGTTATCCATCCATCCTTTGTTGGAATTTCAGCAAGAAATTTATAAGGCACGTTATAAATAAGGTGGTATTTATGAAATGTATATAGATACAAGTATATATCAGAACAATCTTTGTTTTTAAGCAATAACGTATATATAAAACAATTATTTACTTCTCCAATCTCATAAATCTTTTTAATAAAGGATATACATTCAAATGTGTTAACATTTGTTGAGTCGTTATATCCAAGAATAAAGTACCCTCTATATATTAATTTGATGCATTATAACATGTATACACTTGATCCACAAATGTTTCATTTACCACGGGGTTTATTTAATTACCTCAGTATAACTTTTATTTATTTTTATTGTTATTGTCACAGCACTTTATTTATGTATCGTATTAAAGTCTCTCCCATTTGTTACTTGCTCTTAATTCAAGCTCTAGTAGACAATACAAAGACATTTCACTCTAGAGTTAACGATATTACTGTCCTTAACCTGTCCTATACCTGACCTTAACTTGTTATTTATTCCCGTTACACGTTCTTATTTCTTCAGATAACTATATCCAAAATGAATTTAAATACAAAAAAATAATATGTTTTTTTTGGTAACCCATAAAATTATATTCTCTCAGGGATTCAAAACCATAAACTAACTAACAATAGTTTATTTAATATAATTTTTAAAATGTATATATATATATATTTATTTATTTATTTATTGTAATTATTATAATATAAGTGTTATATGTTTAATAACATTTTCTTGTAAGGTAAATATATTTAATAATAATGTTTAAGTATAATATGTTACATTTAATGTGTTTTAGTATAATAACACAAATTATTCAAAAGTTGAATATTAAATATTTAATTGACAATAAAAGAGAACTTCTTTGTTTAAATTGACTAATGATAAATATGTCTAACTTAGAAGTCAATAAAAAGCTAAGAATATGCTGATTATTATTGTTTTGATAAAGTAATAATTGTAGATTTAAATCCATGATAGGATTATCCATTTTTCATTGCTTCAAGTAGTTTACATTTTCTGGCTTCATTTCAAAATTATGGATTATTCATTTTATTGATATAAATGTTATATAGACATTTGCCTTTTTTTAACTACTAAACACTTAATCATTTCGTTTTAAGAGACTATAAATCAACTTCTCTTATCCAATAAAATGAACCAATTACACGAGAAAAATATAGATCGTCAACATATCATAATAGCATATGACCATGTTGGAAATGGGAACTAAAATTAGCAACCTAAGAAAGGTTTGCTAAGAAAGCATGCTTACAGCAGCTACGCCTGAGCATTCCGAATAACTAAAACTAAATATAAACGTGTACAGTAAAAAATACAAATTCGCGTAGCTACTAAAAAATCTTAAAATGTCCTGTTATTAATTTGTATATTTAGTGTTACACGAAGATCTTCCGGGACTTTTAAAACCAATTCTTTAATTGAAAACAAAATAAATTTATATAAAAATTGTCCCGAAATGTTTCAATAACAACCGTTAATTTTAGTGAAAATTTCGAGGCCAAATATTATCGTTTTATAATAATGAACAACCGTTTTTTTATATTTTGTTCATAGCTCAAGAACTAAAAATTACATTTCAACTAAATTTCACAAAAAATTAAATAAATAAATTTGATAAATAATAACTAACCGTTTTAATAACTATGTAAGGAAAGTTTAAAATTATGTAATTTGTCGTATAAATTAGAAGTAAAAATAAAATTCAGTAATCATTTTAAAATATTTAGTTCATGGGTTGGGAAAAGAGCAATAACAGCTGATCGAAACCTAAAGTTTTTGAATTGTATATTATTTGAAACATTTTATTTGGTTAGCTAAGATTATCAGGTATGGTGTATGGTTTGTGTTGTTACTGTTAGTAAAGGACATATTTTATGAATGTATGATAGTTTAAACTGTGACATTGTATTTATGCTGTACTTAATTCTTAACCGTGGAAATAATTTTACGTTAGGTGTGAGCCATGGCTAGTGCAGTAGAACATGGAAGACGTTATTCCGACAGCAGGATTCCAGGTTCTAAAACAATCAATCGGATAAAACTTTGAGAAACTGGTTCACTCCTCAGTATTTACGAGTATACCAGCTACAAAAGTTCGGTATAAGACCACGCTGAAATTGGCTAAATTATAATTGATGTTGTTCAAAATAGTTCACGTATTAAAAGACAACATCTTTCAAGAAGGGCCGAAGTCTCAAATTCTAAATTGAGGATAGCACTTAATCAAAACAAGTTTTATCCTTACCACAAACATCCAAATCAGCATTTGCATCCAAGAGATAGATTGTTTGGTGTTTTGTAATTGGATGAATTCAAATCCTCAGCTTTATAAGAACAATTTATTTACACGAGGATAGTGTCTACAACTTATCCAAAGAACACACTTGAATTCCTGAAATAAAAAAAATAGTTTAGATAGAAATGATCAGAATTTAAAAAATGTTTTGTCTTTAGTTTATTCTTGAGTATTGTAGTGTGGACGATTACTAAGAAATTATATTTTTAGATTTTTGTCATCACTAACTGATTTTTAAACAACAAAGTTTAAAAAAAAGTTCTTGTAATTAAAATATAAAAATATGTGTACTGTATACATTTTTTGTAAAGTGAACTGTTTTTGAGTTATGGGTTGATACAAATTTTAAAAAGCCGCCATTTACAAAATACTTCAAATAAAGTCTTTGTTATTTCTAATAAACCGATACATTCAAATACATATACAAAATCTAAACTCTATATCTTATCTTACAAAATTTATACGTATTTTTATGGTTTTCAGATGGCGGATAGCAGGAAAACCAAGCAGTTCCGGACGTTTTTTACGAATATAAAAATACGAAAACTTCATTATAGCATGTCAATTTTACGCGTGCTGGAAATAAATATTATTTCTTAATACGCTGAATATTATTTATACAACTCATATATTTGCCTTCATTTTTATTTACAGAATATTTCACTAAGATCTCTGCCACACTCAGAGCTCATTTTTTGAAAGTGAAAAAATACAAAACCATTATGAACAATAGTTCATATTTTTATTTTAAATTACATTGTTTTATTATTTATTCATCAAGTATCCAGGTGCAAATTATTCCATCAAAGAAAAATATTTTGACAATCAAAAGAGATATTAGAAACGGATTAAAGCAAAGTTTTTTGACCATAAAGCAATGTTAAATTATCAAATGACCCCTACCCTTTTACAAATTTTAAAGTTAGTTTTACCACAGTGGTTGTGAGATGGCCGCAAAACATTTAAAGTACAACAAATGAAAGCTAATATACTATAACACCCATACATCAACTGTAAAGTTTATAATTTGTATCCATTTTTAAATGTTAGAAATATTAATAATTGCATACTTTAGTTACACATTTTATTGGTATTTTGTTTAAATCGATTATTTATATAATGAAATGAAAAAAAAAACAGGTATTTACTTGCAGGTGGTAAAGCTTTTCGTAAGAGCCGGGATTGCAGTTACAAGCTACAAAAACGAAAATACAACGTTACTGTTTGTTTATTTACTGTGGTTAGTAAATCACTGAAGATGGCGACTTTGTTGTTTAAACTCCTTTGAATAAATAAACGCACTAATTGTGTCAATTTTTATTCAAGTTTTATTTTTCCAAGTATACCATGTCACAAGTCAAGCTCAATGTTTATTTATAAATGTTATGTAATAAAATAGTACACTAATAAATGTTATAAACTATCAAAGACACTTTCTTTCCTTCTGCCTTTTATTTATAAAATAATTTGGTTATAAAGTATAACTTAGCAAAATAACTTTACGAAATTTTAATGAGATGAAAATATGTTTTTAATTTAAACTTTCTACTTACAACGGAATGTTTTTCCATCTAAATAAAACTGTGTAAAGTTAATTACAGACACATCTTTGTTTTATTTCGACTTATTCAAATAATGCAACAAAAAATTTCCTTTGTAAATTTAATAAACTGGATCCAACTCTTATAATCAGTAATAGTGTTCGAAAAATGTTGAACCCACAACTATTCACAAAAAATATTCACTATTAAAATTTGTATTAAACAAAATTTCAAAATTTTATCTTTTTAAATATGTAGATTTCAAACCAAATGTACAATTAAAAAGTCTTACTTTTTTGATTCACTAATTTCAAATGTTGAAATATGGCTGCAAATCTAACTAATGTTCAAATTTATTTTGTAACAGAATTTTGTTGTAATAGCTTTTATATTCTCCCTTCTAACTCGATTATGCTACCAGAGCATATTTTTTAGAACTTCAATACTATACTATAAGGTTCCTGATTTGTTATGGAAGGTTTATAACAAACCACATTTACTGTGTAACACATGATATTATAATAATAAAATAGAATAACTCCTAAATGAATAAGGAAAGAATATGCTAGGAAACTATTTCTCAAAAAAGTTAAATAATAAAATTAACACAACTTTCTATAAAACCGTTATAACCATCGCTAAAACCTACAAAACACACCAGACCTCGTTGCTCATCTCCCATGCATGATGCCAGACAACTTTGTTTTCATGAAACAACATTTTTCCTTCGAAACAAACTGTTTTATTCTCATGTTTTGTGTTGTAAAAAAAAAAAAAAAAAAAAAAAAAAAGAAGAAGAAAGAAAAAGTATCATATTTTACAATTAGCCAATTAAAAACTGTCATTGGGAAGAAAAAGTTGTTAAATAAAACTTGTGAAATACAAAAATGTTAATAATACGTTCATGCTAAAATAAATACCATTATTGTATGATATAATGATATATAACTAATTATAAATTATAATATATTTCCATGTTATGTTTTGGTATTGTAACAAATCGTATTAAGTTCATAAGATATATAATACTTGTCACTATTCAGTTTTGTTGATAATTATTACAGATCTCAAAATATGACAAAAACGTGGTCCAAGTAGGCCTACAATGAAGTAGGCGTGAGAGAAATTGTGAAATACTGTCTCAATAAATATAACTTTATAAGGGCTGAGCTATTAAAGCAATCTACGTTTGCAACTCACATTTTCGCTTCGCTAAGTTCATATATTATGAGCCGGCAAGTGAGAATCGTAACGTAACATTTATGATACGCGCTAAGTCGTTGTCTCCGTTCATTGAGAGACAGTCAATATTACGATCTAATCTCTCATACAAACGTCAATA
Organism: Aphrophora alni; assembly: GCA_963513935.1. Lineage (NCBI taxonomy): Eukaryota > Metazoa > Arthropoda > Insecta > Hemiptera > Aphrophoridae > Aphrophora > Aphrophora alni. The sequence continues at coordinate 78,653,933 of OY740768.1, forward strand.
TTTTCCTCACATTATATAATTCTATTATTTGCTAGTATTACACTTTAGGGTGGAAATAGTATATGCTTTTGTTAAAAACGTTATATATATATATATATATATATATATATTTATTTATTAACTAATATAGTTCCTCCTATAATCAAGTACTTTTTGTTTACTGACAGAATTTACTAAAGGTGCATCCGATTATTGTTAGTCTTATTTCATTTCAAGTGTGAAGATTTCGATATCAAAAACACTGCCATAAATTTCTGGATTATATGTTTTAGGTTGTTACAAAATGTAGGAACAATGAAGTTGAAAGTATAACATAAAACTCACTAGCAATATCAGGGGCTTATTTTAGTTAGTACCTGCTTGGCAAATCCGATGGAACCTAGCTGTATCTACACGTTCCCACATAATCCTTGGAGAGATCATTTTCTTTTCTCTTTCCAATTAGATCTCCCTTGATCAACTCTTGTTCTTTTCCAACCCTGTCGCTATTAGAGTATTCAAGGTCTAGGAGTCTTAATTCTGTGCTATGTTCTTCCTTTTCTATAAAACGATGATGATAGAGAGGTTTTTTCCCTTAAAACAACAAAGAAGAAAAATCAACCCTCTAGTTATGACGTGCTGTATACTACCTATTACAATACGATAATATATTTATTAAGTAAAGTATGGTTTGTTTTGAACTACAGTTTGTTGTAATATATCCAAAATTAAAAATAATAGTTTCATCTTTAACTTAAAATCTTCTGAACTGTGTAATTAGTATAATAATATAATAATGCATTTTATAAGTGAAATGTTTATTTTATTTGTTAAAAATTTAAAAACTAAAAATACTTTATACTTCAGTTTACTTAAAACCATTGTGAATAGTATAAACAGAAGAAGAATGTATACGATTTAACAATTTATTTAGCTGCTGTATGCCCTAATTACTACCAAGAGCAATTTGCAGTATTTATCAAATATTCAGGACGTCAGGAATTTTGTTTGCAGAATTAATTAATAATTGGTGAGGTAGTTCTCTTTGTCACAACTTCAATGTATTCATTTCAGAAGGTAATTGTGTTATGGCCTGTAATGGCAATATACAAAACTTTGTTGATGTCTTACTACATGCACCGAATACACTTTTCTTTTTTTTCTTTTTTTTGTGAAAACATTGAATTCTTCTATGGGAAATATAGTTTTTGGTTATATTTTGACGTTTAAGTTGATAAATAAGTTTCTACTTATGTGAAAACATTCTTTTCAAAATAAACTGAAATTTTGCAGGTTACACAAATTCGTCTATTTAACTAGAATCATTTGTGGAAACTTCAATCAACACATGAAAGAAAGCACACCCTTTTCCATAACGAACACTATACTTGAAACTAAACGTTTCAAGGAATAAGTTTTACGTATCGTTAACAACAACGGTTACGCAATTTGTTTTTTTCAGTTAGTGTCAGAAAAATGTGTGTAAATATAAAAACTGAAGATGATCATTTAGTTATAAAAACCGTGTAAAGATTTAAATCTAATGTTTGTTGTGAAAACAATTGTGTTTTTTTTTTTTTTTTCAAGTGGTTATATTTCATGAAGGAATTGTTTCGAAATGTATTGACATATTTAAAATTCCATATAAACTTTATTGCAGTCCTAGACCTCTTAACAATAATGTCGATTATAAAATACCCATTATACAGTAAAACGATCTTCAATATTTTTATATAAAGTAATAGAACTGGTGAATAAGGAGTTAACTTTAAAATTTATGCATAACTAAGATCAGAATTGCAATAATTTGTATCCTAGATTAAACAAACCTTATAACATATAACTTGTTTTTCCTTCTTTTTAAAAGTACTATAAATTTAAGTAAAGAAGTTATTTAAAATTTAGTAACTGAAAAGTTACTAGCACTGTAATGAAAATGGAAAAAACCGATGGACTTTTATAATTAAACTCAATCTATAGAGCTTGCTTCAAACATAATTTTATAAGAAAAAGGTAGTATGTTATAACTGTTAATTTTGGTTTTATTTGTCTAATATATAATACCTCGAAAACCAAATTTTGAACATTTTCAAACTTGAATCTTATATGAGATATATAAACAACCGTTTCTAATGGATAATTACAAATTTATAGCAAATTATTTCAACTGTAATGAGCTACACAAGTTAAAACTGCAATCACCAAGTGAATGAAATTTTTTTTTTCATGAATACCACTTTATTTGTACAAAATAAATAGAACACGATCTTTCAATAACTACGTAATCATCCACAGTTTCTATGAACACAAACCTAATGATGACTTAGTTATTGAAAAGTCGTCTGTATTTGTTTGGCTCAAATAAATGAGGTTTTTTTTAGTGTGTTGATAATTGTGTTTTCATTCATTTGATGGTTAAACTAGTTATTAAATATATGTATATATATATATATATATATATATATATATATATATATACATATATATATATTGATAATATTCATCAGTTTTATTTTCGTATGTAAACAAATATAAATTTATTAATATACTTATTGTTACAAAACATGTATGTACACAAAACAACGTTTATTAAATAACAATGAGTTAAAAAATGGTTTTCATAAAACAAGATGTTTTGCGGAACCATAATATCGGACAAGGTTCCCGTTTAGTTACTTTCACGCAAACACACCACAGCTGATTTCAACATAATTCATACTGTATGTTATTAATTTATACTTACTAATTTATTTATTTATTTTACACTTCTTGAAATATCATAGCCTATATATTAGCCAGCTTAGCAATCAAATTATGGTGTTTTTCAGAATTCCGTAAATAGAGTGTTACTTGGAGTATAGTTAAGATGTAGCCAAATGGAAAAATCCGTTGGACCTTTCTTAACATAATTATGTTACCAATATTAAACTTAATATACAGATGTTAGGATGTAGAGTGTTTGACATGTAAAACGTAGTGGGTTGTTAATGTGAATTTTAATATATTCCCAACATCTCCAATTCATAATTCAGTTTTATTATGTAAATATCTGTTGTTTTATTTATTTAATATACGATGACAACCCAATTTTATAACAATTATGGCACTATTTCTGAAAATTCTATAATTTTAGCAACTTTGAGAATGACTATTTCCTAAATGATTTGAAAATATTTTTTTTAATATAAATAATGTAATTTTGTATGCATTTCAGTGGTAGATAATATAGGTTTACAATTTATTTGAAAATAATTAGTTCACCTTTAAATTTATATGTGGGGCATATTTGGAACTTTCGAAATTGTGTTATATACAAAAATTAGTTTAATTTAAGCTTTTTTTTTAAAAATTCCCTGCTTGTATTCGTTCAAACAATATCATACTTTTACAACACTATATAAATCACTAAAGTTTAACTGGATTTTGTTTCCAGTTTAAAAGTTTTATCACATATTAATAAAAAAAACAGCTTTATTATCGTTATTCCTCTCTGGAGAACAAAGTCATGTTAATTTCAAAACTACACTCAAGCTCTATATTTACCCATGGAATAAATTTATTAAATGAACCAAAAAGGAGCGTTATGTAAATTCTAAATGTGAAACTGACGCGTTAACTCTGGCGTCTGCTATGTTTCAGCACATTAAGTATGCTTGACTGCCTGCTGACGTCTATTTTTATCACCCACATCTCATTAAAATTCCGTTGTTTAATATCCGTCGTTTTTGACTGTGTGTTTAAATTCACCCCTTACAATTATTATACATGTAATGTTGAAATTCCACAGGTATGTTATGTTGTTAGATTATTGAAAAATCATTCAATTTAAAATTAGATTTCCCAATGTCAGTAACTCAAGTCTAAGCCAATGATATTTTCTTCATAATAATGGACCGAGCATAGCAAAGTCCTGTTTAAACGGACCCTTTAGATTTCTATGTTTGTATGCTTATTATGGCCAAAGACATATACTAATTCGATTTGAAATTTTGAAATAAACGTTTTCAAAACAAAACAAAACAATTTATAAAATAATTTTATAATATTATTTTCCAATTTAAAATGATGATCACGTAAACAGTTACTTCATGAACAGTGGTGATCTCACACGACTCGAAATAAATTACGAGCTTCAAAGTATTAAACAAAATGACGTGAAAGAGGCGTACTATTTTTTTTTTTTTTTTTTTTTTTTTTTTTTTTTTTTTTTTTTTTTTTTTACAATATATAAGTGAAAAAATAATTTGCACTGTTTCTACAAAACTTTTTTCTACAAAAACGGAAATTTTTACCAGGCTAACAATAAAATATTCCTTGACAATAAGTTTTTAATTTTTATTTGATTAGATATGTCTTTCCTCTTTTTTTTATTCATATCTCCTCTAAGACTTTCATGAAATTTTCATGTTAGTTGTGTATATAAACAGATCGCCAACGCTTCAAAATGAGCTCACTGAAAACAATCTGTTGGGGGGGGGGTTGTGTTTCGTTATTCATGCAAGGCGGAAAAATGATAAATCACAATCACTATGCAAGGAGAAACCTATTCAATAAACGTTACCTTTTTGTATTTCTCCCTGTGTATTGTTTGTGTTCAGCAGCTATTGTATTATATACTGTTACATCTTGGTCTCTGACTATTGTTGCGCAGTAGGTAATAGGTAAATTTGGTTTTCAAGAACAATTTATGAACGCAATAAAACACCCAAGGAGCGAGATCGACGAGAAAAAGTGAAAATAAATGAAGGGTTTCTTTTTCTCTCAATTACATGTCACGCAACAATGATTTTTTTTATATACATCATACTCCAATATCTGTTTATTGAAATTATCGAGCTATAAAAGTAAATTTATAATTGTTGTTCCCTTGTTGTTTTTTTTTTACACCAAGAAAGATATAGTGTCAGTGATAAGTTTCCTTAAAATTGAATATGTGGGAAAAACCATAAGTTATACGTGGAATAGAGCAACAACGCAGATAGAGTTGCTTGATTGGTAACATGATTTATGAAAAATGATTGTCAGCCTAAAAAAGGTATGATTTAATATTTATGATGAACAAATGAATGGTATAGTTTCCACTTCAAATATAAGGACAATATACAAGCAGTGGAAAAGATGATTCTCAATATCCGACGAATCCTATAATTAGTTCTAGTTTGTTTCTTTTCAGAGAACAATTTTTTTAAACCAACTTGTGGGCCATCTTGTTATTTTGTTTTAATAATGTGTATAACGAAGCTAGTTGGATACCCGTGTCTTCCTAATCAGAAAAATTAAAATGTATAATTAGAAAATAAAAATTGCGATATTTGTGAAGCTTAAATACCAGTATTTTAAACTAAAAGGAAATATTTAAGTTCGATCATTTTGAAAGTGGTCAACTTGAAGATGATCTAATTCATCAAGCTTAAAACTCAACTATTAAAACTTGTAGAAATAATGAGTTGTTAAAAATAATTATGTTTTAACTATAAAGTTGGAGTAAGTAAGCTAAGTTTCTGTTTGAGAAGGATGTCCTTTTTAAACTTAAGTCTAACAACAATATAATAGATGGGTTTGAGCCCTTTGATTCTACTACCAACCATGGGATTTTCGTCTGCGAAGCCAGGCTAAGACATGCCTAGCATTACCTTTTAATTTCTCTCTAAGATTCATTCCTATAAACAACATTCCAAGTTTTGCTCTCTGGCTGGAGAATAACAAGGCTGTTATGTGACCGATTCTGTAGCACCTCACGTATCCATGGGAGCAACAGTTGCTCCTCAGATCCACACAAGCCACTTTCAATCTTGTAAAAGCAACCAATATATTTTATTGTTTTTTGTAACCTTTGTCGTATTTTAAAGGTTTGTTTGATTTTTTGTAATAATTTCTCATTACATATAGATAATTTTTAACTTTATGAAGTATTGCGTTTAGTCCTTTCTTGTTTAGTGCTATTTTTTAGAGACAATTTATATAATTAATCAATCATATTACAAAAGGAGGATATTTTGTGTTGCGATCAGTAGTTTGAATCGGCAATACTTATGTCATCGATGTAATTCTTTCCTAAAAATGCATACATTTTGTGCGTGTGTGAGTGTGTGTTTGTGTGTTTGTGTGTGTGTGTGTGTGTGTGTGGGGGGGGGGGGTGAGTGTGAGAGTGTGTGTGTGTGTGTGTGTGTGTGTATGCGTGTGTGTGTGTGTGTGTGTTTGTGTGTGTGTGTGTGTGTGTGTGTGTGTGTGTGTGTGTGTCTGTGTGTGTCTGTCTGTGTGTCTGTGATGTTTTAATTTGAAACATGTCGAGTCTACCAATTGTCTCTACTCTAATAGATTTCAAAAAGCTAGCTAAAAAATTATTAATTTTAAAAATACCTTTGTTTATGTTATTTTCTACAATCGCAGAATTGTAAAAATAAAGTCCAATACTTTATTATACACTTCTGTTTATTTATTTTATTGTGATATAGATTAATTTATTATTATTAATGTTGCTATTTCTAGTGTTAATTTATTATTATTTTGGGAGAGATGAAAACAATAGGGTTTTTTTAGGTCGTTACTGGCTACACTTGAGCAAAATTTGATCCAAATCGGTAAGCTGATTGTGAGAAATAGACTTTCATAAAAGCATCATTACAGTTTTGTGTATATTTATTATTTTACAATTACTAATGAATCAATATTTTGGGAGAGATGAGAACATTATGTTTTGTTTGGGTTGGTACAGACTACACTTGAGCAAAATTTTATCCAAATCGGTAAATACTATTGTGAGAAATAGAGACTTTCATAATAGCATATTGTTTTTGATTATTTTTTATGATTATTTATGTTTTTGTTTTACAGTTTTTATGAAAATTCCACTGCTTTAGGACTTTAACAATTCTATAAATAAGTTTAAATAATTGAAGATAATTGAAACAACAATGCAAGTTGCTAATGTTGCATCACGACAAAGCTTTATTGTAGCAATTAGAGGCTGCATCTTCAGCTCCAACGTCTCGTTACTCTTGAACATGAAGTCATGTATAAATTTATATCTACATATCAAGGAATCTGCTAAACTGTTAATAAATAAAACAAGGACATGAGTGCTATATAAATCATATCGGCATAAATACAGAAACAATAATCATAACTCAACCAATAAAAAAACAAAAAAATCTGTTTTAAATACGAATCGCCTTTTTTTCAAATTGTATCATAATAATGAACAATAATTAAATCAATCACAATAATATTGCCCATGTTCGAAATTCTTTACCATGAAGCATTTAGCCATTTTAACCACACAATGATTTGTGTGGTTAGGTTTAAAATTAAATTAAAAAATAATTATTATAAATCAAATATTATATCAATATATTTAAAATAATCTAAAATTACGATAGTTAAACTGTTTCATTTTTTTTTTAGTGTTTAAGAAAAGATTTGTTGGTAAGATTTTATAATTGATTTTATAAAATAATCTATTCAATTATAATTATTTATCAAGAATATAAATTCACTTCCCAAAGCTGACGCAAAACATGTTAACAATGCAAGACTCGACGATTTTGTATGCAAATCGCATAAACCTGGGTTGAGTCTGTCTTCAATGTAATAATTGACTTTCCATATTACAAGGCAAATATTTTTCTGTTCCAACAAGTTAAACTGGAAGTATTTAGCAGTTTAAACATTAATGCTTGTCAACTGCAACTTATTTATGAATATTTGTAGAAAAGCATTAGGTCAAAATCGAAATTTTTTTTAAGCTCTAGAGGAGTAAATTTTATAAATAAAAATTAACTTGATACTTCACCTTATGTTGACTATAACATATAAAATACATTTTACATTTTTTTTACTCCATTGGATGGGGTGGGGGAGAGTCCGTCATATCACGACATAATTTTCAAAAGCATTCTGTATGAAATAATAATGTGAAAGTTCATTAAAACAAAATTGCTTTAAGAGGTACTATAATAAAACATATAAATTAAATATGTGGACATATGTTTGTGTTGATATATAACACTAAACTAGATATGATTTTTAAAAACAGGATAAATTTGTTGTTTACCAAATGTAATATTCTGTAAACGGATTTCTTTTCTTTTATAGTTCTTCATTATTGAATATTATTATGAAGGTTTTGTTATATTTCTTATGTCTTGCACAATCAGCTAGACTGCAAAACGTTTCACATCATTAACTTTGTAAAATAAAATAATTATTTGATGCTCCCTAACACTAGAAAATATAAAACCTTACAGTAGACACATCTCTTCTAATAATCTGTGATTTTGAAAGTCACTTTTATCAATTTATCCTTTATTGTTATTTCAGTAAGTAGATTGTATTTAATAGTATCACAAGGTTATATGAAATGCATATAGATACAAGAATATATCAACAAATACAATTTTATAAAATAATTATATATCTCTTTATTCTAATTAATTATTTTAATACGATATAAACATACACGTTTTCATCGTATTATGGACCATAATATATAATAAAAACTTTTTTTACATATTCATTTATTGCATTAATATATTTATACCTCTAACTCTTAAATGTTTGTATTTAGCACCGGCGATTATATTGCATTCCCTCAAACTACCATTAATTTCTTTTATGCATGTCCCGACAGTTTATTTATATACAGTTTGACAATCTCTCTTAGTAGTTTACTCGCTCATATTTCTTGCTCTAATATGAGACACAAAGTCAGTCTACTCTAGAGTTACAAAATTACTCTCCAGAGACCTGAACTTAACTTGTTATTTAGTCCCGTTAGTCGATCTTATGTCATCAGCTAACCATATCCAAAGGAATTTAGTTAATATAAGAGTATGTGTGTTTTAATTGTTAACCAATAAAACTAATATTTAAAGGCTAAACTAAGTGTCAAATGAATATTTAATATCATTTTTATTTAATCAAATGTCTATGTTAGTCTAATCCATTTTTTTAAACCGTCTCATTTTTTTAAATGTACAATTTTACATTTCTAGAGTTTAATTTTAATTCAATTCAAATTTTAAAACTGATTAAAATTAAAATTTGTATTGTCAATCAAAGAAGAACTTTAATTCTTGAAATTGAATAATAACGAACATATAGATGATATGTATATCTTTTGACGTGAAAAAAGAAATAACAGGCTGTATTTTAGTATTTTTTATGATAATTAAATATTAAAAATCACGATATGACTACATTTTGCAATTTAGTGAAATCGATTTCATTGTGTAGAGTCATAATGACGGGCATAATAATTATATGACGGGTATTAAAAGTCTCGGGATAGTTAAATAACTTTTAACCTTGAAAACGTCGTTGGTCACCCCAATCCTACAACCCTGTACTACAATGGACATGACAACATCAACAATAACTTTGCTGCAATAATTTGGCTCCTGATTATTTTCCTAGAATAGATTGTGAAATAATTTGGATTATTTCAATATTTGACCAGGCGCTGCTTTGGATTGTAGGACAATAGCGACTTATAGTTTTCGTAATGATTTTCAATTAAATGAAGTATTACTCAATACGATTTTACATTTGAACATTTTTAGTTACACTTAAAAATGATTTTTTACACCAAAAAAAGTTGCTAAGGTTTCAGTCTTATATCTATTTACATTTAAAGGTTATTTAACATTCAAGGTTCTCATTTTTACACCTTGTACACTCGACTCCCTTACGTTTAGTTGGAAATTGTTTAAAATTTTTAAAAAAATGATCACGTAATAAAAGCAAAGATTAGTTTAACATTATTTCCTTGCTAAAGTCAAAGTCATATATTAATATATGACTTGGTTTCAAGCTCTACATTTACCCGTGGAATAAATTTATTAAGTGAACCAAAAACGAACGTTATGTAAATTATAAATGTGAAATTGATGCTTTAATTCTGACGTCTGCATCAAGTACGCTTCACTGCCTGCTGACGTCTGTTTTCATCACCTATATCTCATTAAAATTCCCTAGTTTAATTTTGTTTTGGTTTTTACTGTATTATTACGTTCTCCGCTTACAATATTTTCCATTTATACACTAGATTAAATGTTACCTTTTATCACTTATATTATTTGTATTTATTTTAAGAAACAATAAATTTTATTAAATAGGCATTTTGTCAGTGAATGGTCACAATTAATGTACGGCAAATATAAAATATTATATTGAAATACTAAACAAAGCAAAGAAAATACTACAAAGAAACAAAATAATGAAACGAACAATGTACTCTCATGGGAGCACTATAACAAGTAGAACAGATAATAACAAAACAAAACCCATATAATAACACATAGATACAGAATACCATGTAATACTCCGTAACAGTCAATATATGGGCACCGCCATCTCGACTGGGATACGACGATACTCTCGCAAGAGACCTTTCATCTCCTTCAATATAAGTAAAACAATTTATATGATTTAAACTCATATGTCAAATTCATCCTGGTGGCATAATTGAAACTTTCACCCCTTTAACTTTTTCACCATTTGAGGTATTTGTCTTCTGTTTGCAGTGTTTTTAGGTACAAGACCCTACATCAATTAACAATAATGACCCTCCGGTAGGTGGGGGTAACTCAAAATTTTCAAATAGGAACTGTGGTCGTGTTGTGCCTCATTTTAAAGGGCTTGGTGAGACGAGAGAAATGACATAAATAAAATTAAATTTTGACCAGCCATGTAATGGCCTTACATGTAATTAAAATCAAGCACTTGTATTTTAGTGGTAAGCTTTTCGCTTAACATATAAAGAATATTTTCTCATCTCATACTAAATGTTCAAAGTGTGCTCCTTAAGCCTCTATGCAGTAGTGCAGTTTTTGTTCAAAGCACGTTTTCAAAATGTTCGGTCAGTTATTCTACTGTATTCATTTTATATTCATTCTCTTACATTTTCAAGAGAAGTTGGCCGTGCGTTAAACACCACTAATGACCTAACAGAAAAATATCCAAAGGGTTTCTACAATTTCATGAACTGAAAAAAAAACATGTGTCATTTAAAAAAAATACACTGTTAATACAATACGGTTTTTTATTCACTGAACAAGTAGTTTACTAAAAGCTAATCACTCTATTAAAAAAAAACAAGAAAAGTAAAGGAAATACCTTTTGGAGTTTGCAAGAAATAATGCAGAGACATGTTCAGCTTTCACTGGGGTTTTCCCCATAATGTCAGAAAACCTCGAGACAATAATACATCACAAAATCACCCAGCACTATAATAAACAGAAAATAACGGCTTTTAACATCACATTAGAAAGGTTTTTTTAAATTTTAAATGTCACATAAGGTGAGGTTTCAGACAAACATTAATATCAAATGCAAATACAGTTTTGGTCGCCATTTTAGTTCGAGTGGTCCAAATTTAATATTCTTTATGTAATTGTTCTCATGTCATTAACACCATTAAAATTATTATTATTATTTTATTTATTTTTACAAAATGTTACAACTGAGCTTATCTCATCTAGCAAATTCCTATCTGACAAATTCACTGTTTGATGGGTAATAGCCCAGTGGTTGTTCGCATATAAAGGTTACTGAACTACGTCAGGTCCGCTGGTTTGGTTCTCTTGAGCCGACGAAGTGGACTGGGTTCATCCACCATCCTTCTTAGTTCGGTGTTCGGATGTACCTGGAGTCGCTGCTGGTGTTACTTCTTCAACCGTTTGACTCTGTGTGTATCCGAGTTCCTGATGTACCAGGAAAAATCTGAATTAATTTTCTGTTAGTGGGCTTGGTACATCCCCATAGCTGGATGCCATACTCCCATATTGGCTCTAGGATTTGTTTATATAGGAGCACTTTATTGTAAGTGCTCAGCCCTGCACGTCTTCCGAGTAGCCAGTGCATTTTCTATATCTAATGTTTAGCTCGTCCTTCTTTATTGTAACATGCTCCTTCCAGCGCAATTTCTTATCTAGCGTAAGTCCCAGGTACTTATCTGTATTGCTATAAGGAACAATTTCTTTATTTATTTCTACTGGGAGATGTTGATATTTCAGAGTAGTAAAGTTGATGTGCACTGACTTAGTTTCATTCGGCTTGACCCTCCACTTTTTAGTCCAGTGATTTACTTCATTCAGAGCTCTCTGCAAGATGCTAGTTGACTCTGCTATAGAGTTTCCCACTACCACCAATGCTGTGTCATCAGCAAATGTTGCAATGTCTACTCCCTCCGACTTGAGTATGTCTCTAGTGTACAACAGGTAAAGTACTGGGCCAAGTACGCTGCCTTGCGGGACACCAGCTATAATTGGTTTTAATTAAAATTACTCTCCCTCATATTTTACCCTGAAATATCGCTCAGTGATATATGATCTTAGGATTCTATAGAATTGTTTTGGGATGTCTCTACGCATTTTATACTGTAGCCCCTGATGCCAAACTCTGTCAAATGCCTGGGATACGTCCAATAAAATGCTAGAACATATATTTTTTTCTCAAGTGCGTCTTCTATTATGTTCGTGATTCTGTGGTCCTGCTGGATGGTGGAGTGTTTCTCACGGAAACCAAACTGGTGAGATGGTACCCAGCTTCTTTCTTCTATTGTTATCTTCAGGCGTTAGAGTAAAAGTCTCTCAAATAGTTTTGAAGCCATCGGTAAGAGAGATATTGGCCTATAGGATGACTTTTCATATGGAGGTTTGCCAGGTTTGAAAATCATAATCACTTCAGCGACCTTCCATTATCTTGGAACGCACTCCAATCTGAAGCATGCATTTATTATGTAAAGGCCATTATAATGAGGTACCAAAAGACTACAGGTTCTATTTGAAAATTTGAGTTACCTCCAACACTCAACCCTAAAGGCACAAAATCGTTTATTTTACGCTCATCAGTGTATCCTCTCTTATCTAAAAATACTGCCGCAAACAGAATTCACATATCTGGAATAAAAAAGTTAAAGGGGTGCAAGTGTCTTTTCGCCTTGTGTATATTTTTCACAAGTATGTATATTAGGAAAAAAATTACTTATCAGTCAAACAAATCGATGGAAACACTAGTGGGTGCAAAGTTATCATTTTGTTGCTAACATTTCACATTTCCTCTCATCTTCTCAAATTATGTATATGATTGTGTATTACACTAGTATGTTTTAGCTTGTCACAAGACTTGTGAGTTCTGATTTTAAATAGAATATGAAACTCAGTCTTAGTTCCCTAATGAAGTTATACGCCTGTTGTTTACTAATATAGGCCCACATGTTAGTTATTATTAAATTTGTTTGTAATTATTGAGTTCATTTAAATTGATCTGTTGCCATGATATAATGTGCAATAATTTGTGGATGCTAGTTATGATAAATATCTAAAAATATATACTATAACAATTAATTTCTAACTTTAAGTGAATATTGTACTATTGTTATTTGGAAAAATTAAAACGAAATTCATGAAATAATCAGTCCAAAACAAATCTGTGGAATTATCTACAACATTCTGTAGACAATTATTGTACGAATTTGGGTTTATTACATTTTTTCAGTATGTAATATTTTACAAAACTTTAAACACGATTATACTCAATAATACCGAAAGCAGTATAAAATACGACCTATACTTAATACAGTTTGTAATAAAATGATAGTTTTACTATGTAATAAAACATTTATTATAGTTATTAACCACCTTAGTAAATTAAAAGTTATATTCAAATAAGTTAAAAATTTAATCAAGTAAATATTGTTTTTATTTCCAAGAATATGTTGTAAAGAAATATACTCTCCTATAAAATACATTTTCATCATAAAAAAGAGACACGTAAATGTAATACTTGCCGAGAAATAAAGTGACTATTATTTTTATACTGGAGATAAGTTACAATGTATTTTAAGAATACTATCCATAATTTGTTTATGAATACAAGAGCATTGTTATGAACTGATACTACTATTAGTTCAGTAAATTATTCAATAAATATATATGAAAGAATTCAATAGATTCAGATATAAATATTATGTTTAGTTAAAATGTAATACTTGCTTATATGTGTGTATATGAATTCATAATGGCGAATCTAGTAGTACTTAAAACACCTCTTTCAACATGTCCTCTGAGATGGTATCACTGAGTTCTGGACAGGTAGTTATGTGAGACCTATTTTATCAACTGTCCATTGGTAATACAGTAGTGACCAGCTGATCGGAACTTGGTTTGTAGCTATCATAAGTAAACCACGCTAGTCAAACTCAATCGATTATTCGGACCATCCAGGCAACTAGTCGTTTTATTTAGTGGATGTCTAGTTTTACTTTTGGTTTTATTATTTAATTTCCAATTTAACTATGGCTTTTCAATAATTGGGTTTATGTCGTTAGGAGTTCTCCGGAGGCCCAATCCCCAAATTGTACTTATTAATTTATAACTTAAATCTCGGCAAGACTGAGAATGGGCTACGTCCATGGTCAGCACTGTTTTACATTGGATTGACGTGGTGTGAGTAAATATTTACGTATTAGGTGTAATTCAGTATTGTAACATTAATTTAATTAATCTCTTCAAAGTTTGCGTGGCCATATCTGGGTCTAACGAATTATACCTCAAATTTGGCATGGGTGTTATCAGTACGTTATCCCAAATGTAGAACCTAGGATATACCTAATCGGAACGTTGCCGTCACTAAATTAGCTACAATCTTTACAAATTGGTTACAGATTAGGAATTTGCAGCTAAAGTTACAAAAAGTAGCAGCAATGTATGATATTTTACCTCTAGTGTGCCGGCATCAAATTGGGTTTCCCAGTTTTCAAAATTTCGTTTTAATTCTGTAGATCCTTATCAGGATATAACAAAGATAATTGTGTCTGTTTTTCCTGTCTATTTTACAAAAAGAATTTGTAGTCATAGATATCCCTTTTTATAAATTTTAAATATTCATTTATCACACACCACTTTCATTATCAAAATTTCCCTGTAATCAAGTTTCCATGTTATCCTTTTGTTCTTAAAATTCTTCAACTTTTTACATTACTTCACCATAGCATACTCCACAGTCTAGTATGGTCATAACCTATCAGGTTGCCTTGCGTTAAATTTGGCATTTGTTAAACATTTAAAATATTAGCTTATATAAAGTGTAACCAGTAAGTATTTTCTGTGTAATTTGTGGACCTGTTGAGTGAGTTCAATCTTATTCATTCTTAATATACAATTTAGCTACAATTGATTCAGTTGAGATTGAAATAATTGTCATTGATCTTAGAGCATATTTGTTACTTAATTATTTCTTTTTATTTAATGTATAGCCTATATAATTATTCTTCCTGTTTCTAATTTCGTTATTAATTCTAAATGTATCCCCAAAATAAATTTACCATTATTTAAATGCAATCAAATGTATAAAAATTACAACCTAACCTAGCTGTCAATCCAAATATTTACTGACATCAACCATTGGGTTCTAAACCTCCCTCGGTAACTATTTGCTGATATTTTTCATCCTTCTGGGCTTATTACAAATATTAAAAAAATAATAATAATAGTAAAAGAAATTAAATCACCAACAAAAATATTATATATATATATATATATATATATATACGCTATAGAGGATGACGTTTTTAGTCCTCGTATCAACAGTCAGTAAATGATGTAAAAGTAAGCACACTGGTGGTCAACATTATTTCATTACTTTGCTGAACCAACCATACTTTTCGAGTCGTTTAATAGTTATTATACATTGTGTTGATAACTCAGTATAATATCGATTTTTGACTTTGCATAATGCGTTGGTAATTTATGCGAACACAAAGAGAAGTGCAACTACAAAATTCGTCAACTGTCTAAAAGTCAATTAGTACACTCAGTTTTGCTGAAAATGTATGTTATTCGCTAAATTTCAATTATATTAAAATTTGTCAGTCACTATTATATTATTCTTTTTACAGTATCCTGTACCCATCGCAATTTTAAAATTCATGAGTTTTCGAAGCGAATAATATATACATGTTCGTACAAAAAAAAAATTAAATTAAAATATCAAAAAATATGTTGAAATATGGATCTGACTTTAAAAATTTAATTTCATGCTGCTAAATACTTGCAGTTTAATTTGTTACAACATAAAAATATTTGCATTTTAATTTAAAAAGTAAATTATTAAATAGCAGTCACAAACATGTGGAGCGATTTGCATATAAACGCGTTGATTTCAAACCATTAAAATTTAAATGATATCAAGGTCTGCAACAATTTTAAAAAGGGTTTCAACTCTTCATAAATATTAGTTTAACCATCTACATGATTTTAATCTATAGTTTTCTATTTTATAAGCTACAACAATTGCTATACATTTTTCTTGCTATTACCGTAAAACTTCATTCAATTCAAAGACTTTTTTTTATCGGCGATTTAAAGTAATGGATAACTTGTAATAAAATTAGTCCAATTTTTGGATTCATTTGTTTCTTTCAAAAAACAAATCGACTTTGTTCTATTTGAAATTTTCAACTGAAATAACAACTGATACACTTTAACAAGCACGATCTTCAGATTGAAGTAAGCCTGTTACAATCAGGGGTTAGTTAGATGTTATTATAATTTGAATTATTTAGGTATTTTACGGGAAAATAATTTATTTAGCACTAACTTGTTTATTGTTCTATTTGTATTTATTTTGATTGACTTTCGTCTACGGAATGTATGTGAATTATATTTTAGAAAAGTAAAATATTAATGTAAACACCATACACTACATACATTACACAACTGAATAAATTACGTGCATCATAAACGTACGATTAAGAAATAATTAAAACTTATACTGACACCATGAGACCGTATGAGACGAAAGCGTCGGCGATGCAAGCCCAATCTTTCCATGAAAAATTACATTTAAATAATAAATAAAAACAATTTGCAAAGTGGGGTGGTGCTATATTTTGTTGATACACATCCGAATCAAATATGCCATCCTGAACTAATTGGGACTGGTCCGTTTTGATTTGGTTATTCCCAACCAGTCTAGGGATTATCACTTTCCCACTCTTGTACCAAATTCGGGTGCTCTTCTGCCCAAATTCTACAGTACATTCGTCTCTCTAAGTTCCCACTTAGTCTCACTAGCTGCGTAGTCCTTACCTTTAAACTAATGGACACCTTCGATATGATAAGCTTGTGTCTTCAATTTGAACCGCAGCGTTTTTCAGAGAATGATACTAGGAATTTGCAACTCCCTGCTGAGTAGGATGTTCGATGCTTTAGAGCTACGGCTAATAGTTCCTCAATGTGTTTGACAGTTTTTTATATAATCGGAGTGCTTCTAGAATGCTTTTTTTCGCATTAAGCTGCTCTCTTTATGCTCGAACACTTTTAGAAATATTTTATTACAGCTTAAATGATTAAAGATAAAACATTTAAAAGTAACATCATACCTTTAAAACTTGTGTACAGAACGAAATGATATGCACAGAGTACAATCACTCTGTTATAAAATAAACAGTTTGAGCGAAATATATTAGTTACTTATCAACACTAAATAAATTGTCTCTATGCATTCTACCTTTTTTTTTTCTCTACTCAGATACCAATATCAGGATTGTAATCCATCGAAACAAACATAGATCAACACATGGAGGATTGATGATAACAACACTACTCTCGTCAAAGGAATCATTTGCGGGAAATTAAAATAGTACTTTAAACTTAACTCTACACCTTTGAATTTTCCATATATAACGGGTCTTTTGGATTAATTTTGGGTAAACACTTAACCTATATGAAATATTACTTTTGTTGAATAGGTTGATAGAGAGCCTAATATTGTCAAACAAATATTTCGTTTTCGTGATCATAGGAAATCATCATTCTGCGCAGAATTCACTGATGTATATTCAAATTCTAAATAATCGAATATTAAGAATAACCTAAATAAAATCAATCAATGAAGCCAAATTATATATTCTTGAATATAAATTTAACTTGAATGGAAAGACAAATTATGTTTTCAAGTTTCTTTATCTTATTTTTAATGAGCTGAAACTAATTTTTTCCTACAGAGCTTTAAAGTAGAACTATAAGTAATATTTTATAAAAAACGATCAACAATATTTATTATTTTAAAATTAATGCATTAAACAAAATAACTAATTTATTATTACAAGCCTTACACTACAAAAATAGTTCTTTGTGTGTATGTTTCATTGACAATGGTATATTTAAGTGTGTGTTGTTTTGTTGTTTAAGGTAATGGCCTCAACGCAAATAATTGAAGCTTTTCTCATGCTTGGATTACAGTGTTCAGAAGGAGGTACTCGTTAAAGCTTTCAAACGGAATGATCGATATATTTTCCACTTGATTTCTGCTTTATAATAAGTTTGTCAGCCATTAATTCTTATTTTGATAAAATCATATTAAATCAAATGGCGCGAGGGATTTAAATTAAAAAAGCGGAGTTTTCATAAAAACACTTCATTCCATTATAACTTTTAATGATATTACTCAAGATGTAATATAATTTGACAATAATTCAATACCTCTGAGCTCTATAAAATTCGGTAGTCTATATAAAATATTGTCAAGAAATAATATCGTGTTTTTTTTTAAATATATTAGATGACTAAATAATAAATTATAAAAGTCTGTGTACTATTTGATACTTCATAACATATAATACTGAGCTTAAGTAAAAAATGGAGTTTAAAATACCATTTTTTTAATTAGGATATATAACTTGATTGTTTTAATAATAGGTTTAAGTAGTAAGTGTTGTAGTTATATATATATATATATATATATATATATATATATATATATATATATATATATATATATAATGTACCATCTTACTTGGTCAATGATGAAAGTAGGCAGAAAAATCATAAGCCACCACCTGGACCAATATGCCACTCACCATCATCATCGTAAACTACTTCTTCCAAAGAGTACAGAGGTTTACTTATCTCAGGCCTATAGTCAACTGGGTCAACAATATATAAAATAATATTAAAAGTCATTTTCTTGGCAATGATTGTGCAAATTTACAAACGTTGAAAGGATCATTCTGCTAGACTTACTAGATCTATTTAGGATAAAAACTTCTAGTATAAGCTCATTAAATGGGGGGGGGGGGGGTTGATGTCGAAACTAGGAGACATAATTTGTCTTTCCATCCAACTCAAACTTATATTCAAGAATAAATGACTTGGCTTCGTCGATTTATTTTATTTCGATTATTCGTAATTTTCAATTATTTAGATTTTGGATATCCATCAGTGAATTCACCGTGGAATAATGATTTCTATGATCACGAAAACGATATTTGGTTGACAATATTTGTCTCTCTATCAACTTATTCACCAACAATTAACATTAGTTAGTGGTTAAATGTTTGCACAAAATTAATCCAAAAGAGAGGTTTTACACATACAGCGACAATTTATTTATTGCTGATATTAGGAATAACTGATATAATCCACTCAAAGTGTTTTAATTTATATCACTTAGATTCTACTCACAGCATATGATTTCGTTTTTTACACATGTGTTTAAGGTATGATGTTACTAAATAAATGAAAATAATTAATTTCAAAAATGTTTTATATTTAAAATCAATAATTTAAGCTCTAAAGCAACGTTGTATACGTGTTAGGGCTTATACAATTTAGTAATTATGTCCCACGATTTAATAAGTGTTGCATCTCTTTTTATTATATATATATATATATATATATATATATATATATATATATATATATATATATATATATAAGATTACATAAATAATTTACAAGAAGTTCAAAGTTTCTTTAGTTATTTTTATAATTACAAGTTAACAATCATATTTTTAATTTTATATTTTTTGTTACATGCGTTAGTGAGTAATTTTTACATACCACCTTTATCGAAGTTAATCTGAAGTATACAAACTCTTTTCGGTTTACAAATATCAATTGTTTTATCTCCAAGAAGCATAATTCCTTTAGAATCCCCTTTGGTTCCCAATTTTATGTTGTATTTAAATAATCCATTTTATGTTGTATTATAAGGTAATAAAATTAATTCAACTTTAATGTAATAGCAGATATTTCTTGTTGAAACTCCATATTCAAGGATAAAATAAAGCAAAAGCTTAAAGTTTCAAATATTTAATAGTATAAATGAGCTTTATTGCTCATTTATACTATTAAATATTTGAAACTTTAAGCTTTTGCTTTATTTTATCCATAAAATAATTTATTGAAAATTAGAATCTATCAAAAATACTTTTCTAGTTATACAGTATAAATTAATTATTTGAAGGATGTTTTCAATTTAAAGTTACATCCTACTACAGAATGTTTTTCTAACTAAATAAAACTGCAAATTGAATTTCAAACACAGCTTTGCTTCAAATTACCGAATCTAGAATCTCAGAATTAGATAAACTAGATAAAGGCTTAATAATAAGTAGTAAACATAGCAAAATTGTAAAATAAAACAACGTGCTGAGATATATTTTAATTAAATTTTAAAATTATGTCAATGCATATAGGACGGTAATTAAATAAATATTTTAAGTATTTTTTTTTTTTTCAGATTTGCCTTTTTTAAATCAAAGTTAAAATTAAATATATACACTTTATCTATTTGACGATTGATTTATTTTCACTATTGTGTAATGTTTAAATAGTTTCAAACCCATGTAATAGAAAGATTATTGTTGATCAATATTTGTGTAGCAGCTTCTCGTTTTTTACCTCTTGTTTTTCACTCTATCGATTTTTTCCAACTATAAATTAAAAAGTATATTTTTAGGATTAAACTTCAGAAATCTAAACAAGTGAGAGATATAAAAACCTATCTTAGGGAATCATTTCGCAATGACATCTTAATAACAACAAGAAGAAAAAAAGAAGAAGATTCTCGTATCTTCACTATTGTCATAAAAATACCAGCCTGTAGACTGTGGGCTTCAGTAAGCAGACTTGGTAATTTTAAAATTACTAAGGGCATGATTTCATTCATGTATTAGCTTTTGGTACTAATAATTTATATACTCTTATAAAAAAGCTCATTAAGCTTCTTAGATCAAAATGTTGTGTATTTTAAAATCAAAATTTAGAGACTCTAAGTAAAGAAGCCTGAACAATAAAAGAAAAGCAAAAAAATAAATGACAATTGTTATCACCATAGAAGTTAAAAACAATTGAAAGCTCGAGATAAAAACTTTACAGTTCAATCTTTCACAGATTAATAAGACTGGCAAAGTTTTAATTCAAAACATGTTTATGTGTTTTAATACCATTCTTATATATCCTCACATCTATACTTGATGAATCATGACAAAGATTATTGAAAACATTTTATAGTGGCGATAGTATTATCGCTATGTTATAACTCTTAATTATTATTAAAATAATTAACTAATATTAAAATGTGTTTGATAACTGGTATTTTTATTAGCTTTAAATATAACACAATTCTTAATGTAATTTACAATAAAAAATGAAAAACCAAAAGTTAATAGTATTACAATAATTTTATTTTATTTGTAACTGTTTCGATGTTAAGCATCATCGGACTTTTAATTAACTTTTAATAGCTTTGATTAATTGCTTGAAATAACTGAAGAGAGCTTTTATATAAAGTTTATTACCCTGTAAGACGGACTTATATTTATACAGGTTTTATTACTTTCCTTAGTCACCTTTATTGTAAAACGTTTAGATTACAGCTGTTTCGCCTATCCATCAGGCATCTTCAGAGCAAACAATTTTTTGATATTACAACTCGTCAAATACTAAAACTTTATTTTACGTTTAAATACCAAAATCATTCTAAGCTATGATTTTTTTTTAATAGTTTAATTTATAAATACATTAGTGATGTTTATACCACTGTCTACATTATGCAACTTTAAATTGAATAATATGCTTATTACAGATTACTTAGTTTTTAAATAAAGTTTGTAGTAAAATGATTTACAATAGTTTAACTTTTAATAAACAAAGTCTCATCCTTCTTACTTTACTGAAACCCTTCCAACTGTGAATTTTAAAAGTGTTAACAAACTATATGCAGAGTAAGTACCTGATGTTTCAGACCACCTATATTTTAAATTTATTTTAAATAAACTAATTGAGATATAAAATGTGTGTACCTTCGTAGTTTGAATACGAAGCATTTGGAGATTTTTTTATTTTAGTTAGAGGGCCCAAAATGGTAAAGACTAAGGGGGTTGAGTCTCCTCAGAAGTTTGCTGAGGAACCACCATACAAAGTCAGCATTTATTGTTGGAATAAACAATTTACGATGTTGGAAGAGTTATGTTACCAGCGACAAATGAGTTGAATACATTAGAAACAGTTTCATTCAGTGCTCGTAAAATAATATTTTTTTAATATGCTCATAAGTGAAAAAACTACAGCCTATAACGCTTTTAAGAACCTTTACTACTTCAATTATCAAATAAGGTCTATCATAGTGACAAAACCAATCAGTATGATTTTTTTTTTTTTAGACTTCGATGATATTGACAATTAATGTTAGCTATATTGTATAATTTTAAGTTATGACGTTTTATGTATTGTTTTATAACATGTTCAAAGATAAACTCTAAGAATTTAGGCTGAAGAAACATTATCAAACTGCGTGTGATACCTTAAATGGATAGAAATCATATGTTTGTTCTGTTTTACTTTATAGAGACAAAAAAATGTTTTAACTACCGTGACATGTTAGATCTTACCTAAAGAAGATTGTGTTTCTACACATTATGTCAACACTGTTAGATATGTACTTCATTAATTATTTTTACAGTCCAGAATTTGAATAGGCGGTTGGAAGCTATTGTATTCATAATATTCAGAAGCAAATATATATGGATATTTATTTCTAGCATTTTGTCAACAAAATGTGTACACTGAACCAATTCGCAATAATGTATACTTAAAACAGCAAATAAGGAAACAGTAGAGTCCGTCACTCTGAAGGTACTTTCACATAATTATATAGCAGGAAATTAATTAACTACTAAATGTATACAAAATCATCTATGAAGCGCACATTGAACTACGCTAAAATTATATAAAAACTTTTGGTTTGTAAGCCATATCGTTATTTAATATCATTTGGCTTACAAAGTAAAATAAAGTCAGACTAAACCTCCCAGGCAGTCATTTCAGACAAAATCAAGGTTTAAAATATCAAAATTATAAACATTATAATAATGAAATATAGTCTAAATTTAATTTAAATAAAAGTAATATACAAGTATAAATTTATAAATATTAAAGTAAACCAGTGTCTTTAGAGTTTAGACGTATATTTTTATGAAATTAATAATAAAGTAAATATTTATATAGTATTTTACTTTCTCTTTCGAACTACAATTCGAAATTATCGTATGTTATATAGTTTACGAAATACATAAATTCTACGATGTACTAACCAAACCTTTGTACTACCGATGTACTAGATTCATTTTTCTTTCGGTGCAGTTTACTAAATAGAAATATCGATTACTTACATTGGTATTTTGTAACCGATCTTTACACTATTTGGAAGATGAAGTTTAGATCTTTCAGTTGGTACCACTCATTACGTCTTAGAGTTATTTTAGGTTATTATTTCTGACTTGCAAGTTACCGTTTCTGTGCAATTTTTGCCTCGGCCACCGGGCGATTTTTTGATTCCTGACCTAATAACTCAAATTTTTTTTCAATACACAATTAAATTCTATGCACCTTTCTGAAGGAATTGATAATTTGTAGTTGTGTTTTGCATAATATTACTTTTTTTGGTGTTTTTTTTTCAAATTAGGCAAAACATTTCCCCTTTTTTCGTAAAACTTTTTTTTTTAATGTAACAAATTAAATTTTTTTTTTCTAAATATATTCACAAATATTATACAAAATGTTTGTATATCTTGAAAAAAGGTTGTAAGCTATTGATTTTGGATGATACAGATTTTTCAGAAAAATGTTAACTTCTTTTTTTGACACCTAACATACTTACTCCAAAAAATTATATATATATATATATATATATATATATATATATATATATATATATATATATATATATATATATATATATATATTACATAGATAAGTTCTACGCATCTTTCTGAGAAAAATGATATGCTATAAGTTAGGTTTTGTATAAAAATAATATTTTTTATTAATTTTTAAACAAACGAAGAGAATTTAACATCCACCGTTTCCAGGGGGTTATGTAAGGCAACACCTTCTGACGGTTTTATAACTCCTCATTCCGAATAATAAAAATTTAATCAATATAAATAATTATAAAATTATATTTAACAGATTTTAAAAAATAATATTTATGAGAAAAAAAATTTGTTACATTAGTTATTATAATTATTATAATTTTGATGTGTCTGTGTCTGAATGTTGAAACTAGTTTTACATGGTGAAAGTGTAAAAGTAAAATGCAGATTACTTTACATAAGTAGTATAGAATTTATTTTTAAACCATAAAACACTGTGTGTTTTTAACCCTTATTCAACTGATAACACTTAAAATACACCCAGCAGAAATAATTATTTTCATAATTTCATATTATTTAAAAGGTTATAAAAACATACAAAATTTTACTAAGATTTTACAACCATTGCAGATTATATATATTGTTATATATGTATATAGCCTTAACTATATAGACGGATTGTTGCAGCCTGCCGCCTCTAAAGATATTATTGATGGTCTACTTTAATTAAGATGTTTAGAATTATATTAAGTCATGTAATACGTATCAAAAACGTAAAGTACCCGCCCCCTAATAGATTTTTTAAACCGTTCCTAGCCACTTCAAACAGTTACAAATGTTACAATCACAGACTCTTCAATGAAGTACGTAAAGGATTTTTAATGCAAATCAACAGATTTAAAAACTACACCAGACAAATGTATAAAAAATATACTAAAACATAGAAAATGCGAACATTACAATCATATACAGGTACCCACTTTAATAATGAAGTAATTAAAAACTCGACGAAACAATTAGCATTAATACAATTATTAACAGTAACTCCACACCCCAACCCCAAGGCGTAACAAAACGTTTCCATTGAATGTTATATACGAGAGTTCACAACAAATACGAAAAGCAGACGAATTATATAGATTTTATTTTTATTATTGTGTTATTTTTTTAATTGTTTGTTGACTTTTAACTGGTTAGTAATCGTACTATAAATATCTAGTACGATATTTATTATAGTATACAGTGGTTGTTAATAGTACTATATTTTTTGGTATTTTATTATAATTTCACCCTACAAATTTTAAAATACAAAAAAAACACAGGTTTATATACACCAAATGAACTAAAGTTCGCTTTTGAACCTTTTAAACCTAATAAAATTTTAAATAACACGCAAACTATGACAAAAGGAATCAAATTATATGGATTCAAAATATAATAAAACATTGCCTGAAATAATCAAAAAGGCCATGATAGTTAGCACAAGCACTATTATTATGAAATTATTTTTGTTCATAATATTTTAAAAGTTATAACATCATAAAATCCTTACTAACTTAAAATAAGTTTTTTTTAACAGAATCTATAAAGATGTTGTTGTTTAAATCTGACTGATGGGATATATATATATATATATATATATATATATATATATATATATATATTTAATATTTTTGGCTTACAAAATCTGTTGAATTAAAACTGTATATTGCCTTTCCTGACAAATGCACTCCCAAACACACAGGTGGACTTTGTTTACGGTTTTTAAGTTACATACATAAATAATAAATAACAAACCTTTGTACGAAGTAAATTCCCTCTCGGGAGAACGAGTCGTGTTAATTTCAAAACTTCCCTTAGCCTCTACACTTACTGTAATCGTTGAATAAATTTATTAAATGGACCAAAAAGGAGCGTTATGTAAATTATAAATGTGAAATTGACTCGTTAACTCTGGCGCCTGTTGTGGTTTCAGAGCATCAAGTACACTTCACTGCCCACTGACGTCTGTAGTTATACCCATGTCTCATTAAAATGTTCAATATTAATTTTACATTAGTTTTGTCTTTGTGGTTAAGCATTCCATTCACCATTATTATCTTTGTATAATCTACATTCAATGGTCCTGACCAATTACTTGCAATGTTAGAATGCACACGAATGTTGTGGTGTTAGATTAACAAAAATAAACTACCGAAAGCCTAAAATTATTATCCAGAGTTATTTGCTCGTATTTAGGCTGTCATTAATTGCACAATGATAGAGTTTATTATAGGTTTATAATTATTGCCTATAAAAATATATAGGTAATAATATATATTATTATAGGTATAATAATAAAGGCAATAATTATTACTTATATTAACCTATAAGTAATTATTAGTCACGAAAATCGCACATTTGCCATTTGCAAAAAAATATAAAAATTTAAGTCATTACTCAAAATAATATATTTTCTCTCTGGAATTATTAGTTTTTTTATTATTTCGTTTGAAGTTAACAGAGGGGGTTGATGAGTTTAGTGTTTATTCTTGTTCTTGAACGTATTTAGCTCATGGTATTTATTATTGTCCAATACGTCGGTGTGTTTGTATTTTTTTGCAAGATCAATTATTCCTAATCTCTTGTTTTGTTTTATGACGTGTGTTTTAGAAAAACAATGTCGGTAAGACGGTAGTTGCAAATCACTTGACTCTGGCGGTTCCATATTTTACATATATATTGTACCAAAATTCTAAGTTTAATCTTCTGTAACAAACATGTTGTTTGTTTGTTGTAACCCCTGACTTGTTTGAACTTGTTAAAGATAGTCTGTAAAGTCATGCCAAAATCTATAAAGTCATCTGTGTAAGTCAATACATGTTTGAGAAAAACTACTGTTAATTCTTGTTTAGGCAAATCCAATTGAAATTTTTTCAACATCAATTTATCTTAAATTTCAAAAAAATTGCAACAATTTTCAATCAATCTTAATTAATACCATTTTTAGAAAGGGGCAAATTGTTACTTCAAGTAATACCCTTATGGTAATATACTTGTTTTGTTTTATCTAGATCCAAATACTGGTTTATCTACACTTTCACCAACAAAAGTACCAACTTTTCAAACGCAAATTATAAAGTAAGTGTGGGGGCTTATACTTATATTTTTTTTAATTCCTAAAATTTTAATGTGGGCTCCTAAAATTCATAATAATAATATAAAATTCAAAGCGTCCACACTTTACTTTGTTATTTATGTTTGAATTAGTACTATAGGTGTTTATGTGTAAATTAGTACATTAATGAACTATTAATACATTACATTTCCTTTATTAGTACAACTATTCATTACTAATATTGAAAACGTCAGTCATCTTATTTCAACTTAATTTACAATTCTACCCGTCGGCACTCAACAAGCCGAAATGATGATGTCATTGGCAAGTTCGTATATTATTTATGCATAACGGTCGTGATTATCTTAGTATTTACGAAGGGGTGGAGATAAGCAGCAATTTAGATTACTTGAATTTATTTAGATTCCTTCATTTTTACCGAGGAATTAGGCTTTCGGTTTTAGAGATGAACGTCTCGAAGACAACGTGATCAATGGTGGGGAATAAATACGACTCAGAATCAAAGGTCATTAGTTGTAATTGAAAACGTTTAACATTTCGTATTTAAAAAAAGCACATCAAATCTGCAAAAAACCTAAACGTGATGTTGGTAGCTTCTTCACCTCTGTATGGTGACGTTTTTTAAGTTAACTTTAAGGCCGAAACATTACCTGGAGATATTGTTGGGCGAAAGAGAGTAGACTTGTGACCAACCGCAACTTGACAACTGCAACATAACAATACACCATGTTTTATATAGCACGACACACTAAGCACTCCTGTCAGTCTGCTTACTCTCCCAACATGGTTTTTGGTGATTTTTTTCTCTTCTTCAAACTGAAAATGCAGTTAAAATGACCGGGTTCCGTAGGAAAGGAAAACCTGACACTGAAACGTCACACGCACAGGATAACAGAATGATATTAACGCTTTTTGTAAGCGGAAAAGTATCCTCTACCTCCGCAACCGAGAATATCAGATCGCGTACCCTATTGACAAATAGCAAAATAGTACAGAAAACGAATACTATACAACAATAATTGTCGATGAAGTAGACATAAAAACGCTTTTATAATAATCATTTCCGTTTAAGGTGTTTAAAATTTAGAAATTAACATAGAACCAATACTTTATGGTTTTCAATTTGTGGAAAAAATAAATAAATACCAAACCAACAACATAATTAGTTTGTTCAGCTATTGGGATACAAAAATTATACAACTCGGAAACGTCGCTAGTTTAAATATTTTGTATCACATTGTGAAAACCAATGTATTTAAATTATAAACTGAACACAACGTGAAATTTAACAAATTATAAATTTACTGCCACAATGCGGATTTTATATTTAAAAAAAAGAAAAACTTCTATACACAATTTAAAAAAAAACCCTTTAAGTCAACAGTTTCTTTTTAACTCGATGTTCGATATTTGAACTGAATAACTGGAAATTGTGCAAGTAACGAATGTAAAGAATCCTATTACAACCTGCACGTTTCCCCTCCTTTGACATCCTCACAAAACGATTGTTCGTCAGTAAAAAAACAACTCCATACGCCAGATTTGTATTACTCTCAACCTGTAAAACTTAAATATCAATTAGTAGAGTTACATATTAAGAAAAAAACTTCTATAAATCAAAATGCATATAATCGAATCTCTGTAACTCGAAAACGTCTCTATAACGTAACCTTCAAATATTGAATTACATTTTATCCTTCAAATTTTGAGATAGACTATATTTCTAATGTAAATAATAACATAAATCTAACATTAATTTGTACAAACTGGAACTAATCAATACTGTAATACAGATTTTTTCTATGATTAATTTGAGAAACAAAT
Source organism: Aphrophora alni (assembly GCA_963513935.1). NCBI lineage: Eukaryota > Metazoa > Arthropoda > Insecta > Hemiptera > Aphrophoridae > Aphrophora > Aphrophora alni. The sequence goes on from OY740768.1 coordinate 78,682,795, forward strand.
TGTTGAATTGTTTTTCTCTGTAACGATATTGGCATTATGTTTATTTAAAATTCTAACCATTGCGATCTTACTCACGGAAACTCTAACAACCTCTTTTATAGAATTTCATATTTTAGGTGAAAATTAAATTTCTAGACATTAATATAAGTTGATATCAACAATAAATAAGCCGTTAATATGTTTAACAAAATATATATTAAATTACATTGTATTATTTATTATTGAGGATACAGCGAGAATAAATAAATCTTCTGAGATGTGAGGTAGAAACTAATTTGTATCTGTAATTGAAGATGATTGTTTTAATTTAAAGATAATTATACAAAAGAAAAAGGTAAATGACCGCATATTGGATGAAGCTTGCTGGAGTAGTAAAGTGTTTTATGTTGGTGTTCGCACTTAGTTAAATTCGTCGCTAATAAATTAAGTCGTACAAAATGTAAATAATTTATTACTAGGAACTAATTACAATTTTACAATGAAATATATAAAGTACGTAGTTACAAGTGCTTAGAAAAACCACTAGTGGTTTACGTGAAGTATGTAAACTAGTTCACTAGTGATTATGTGAAGTATGTTTCTAATTATTATTAACTGCCTCAATAACTTATTCAAATAATTGAATTCAAAATTATAAAACAGCAGTATGTATGTATAAAATATAATATATAATTTTTAAAAAATGCATAGTTTACCCATAAAATGATAAGTCCCTCTACATAAAAAATAATAAATCATTGAATTCAAAAATTTACACTTCAGGAAGTTCTGTTTGAGTTAAGCTGTACATTTTGGTATGGTGATTTTATTTACTCCTTCTTTGGGAGGACCTTTAAAAACTCTAACACAATAATGGTGTAAAAGGACGTGTGATATATCACAATAATAACGGTCTTAATGAGTTGAGAAAAATGATAAAAAAGAGTAATTTCTTAAAACATTTTGAAAAAGCAGCTGGAAAAAAATTAAAAACAGATCTCCGCAAAAGTAGATTTTATATAAATCGCAGAAAAGTTTATAAAAAAAATTAAAGCTCTACTTAATTTAATCATATTTAAACCTAATTTAAACACGAAAACCACCTATGTTTTGTGAGTTTGAGCACAATACAGTTAGGAGTTGTTCTTTCTCCTTCCTGCAGTATTTTACTAATATCTATTTTTAAATTAGAGGTTCTTTAGCATCATTTGGAAGGTAGATTGAGCTGATAATTACAATCCTTCTATACTTTGTTGATTAACATGTGACCCTCACATTAATGATGCGTCTAAAACATAAAGCCATAACGGACAAGGTAATATTTGTTTTACCGTTACTCAGACTTAAAACTAAATAAATATAGCATATAGTACTTTCATTACTTATTAAAATATTACACATCGTGACCATCAATCTCAACAATAAAATTAGTTCTTAAATCTTTGAGATATATTTAAAAAAAAAGAGATTCAGACATACACAAACACGTTCGTACTCATTTGGAGTAAACTTATTTTCAAAACCACCCATGTGGTCTCAGAGTTATCAAATCGTGGACACCCCTTACATTTTCAATGCGGAAATATTTTACTTAAACTAAATATTCGCACATTGGAATGTTGAGGGAGTGGCAAAGCGCGCACTTATTAATTTTCCCACAATTCAGTTTAGTGAACAGTCATAGGTTACAAGTGTTTGAACGATAGCATTGCATTTTTCCATGAGTTAACAACCTTCCCTGTCTTCATTCACATAATTGAAACTGAAACCTCAACTAGTAAATGTATTCAAAAACTCTGTTGCATTTTATATTTGTTGGAAACTACAAATTATGATTTTAAACTGAACACGTTAAATAATATATAATTGAAATATAAAACTTGAAACGCTATTTTAAAGATGGTAAATCAAATAAATGTTTTTTTATTTTAGAAAATTAAATGTACTTTAGTTACAAATTGCAGGCTACCTTTTACTGCAATTTTAGAACGATTGTAAAAAGTTATATCTTATATAATAATTAGGGTGGTGAGTATTTTATAACAAAATAAATTTTAATTTCATTCAGTAAATTTTTATAATTTTAATTTTTACACTTGAATTCGATTCCGATTTTACATTTTTAGGTTTAATTTTTCTAACTCATAGAAATAACTATCTAAATATCTAATTTATATTGAACCGATAAAAATTTTTTTTATAAAATATCAGACATTTTTGCTAGTAAAAACCTTTACGTTGTTGCATGCAATTTACATAAAATTTAAAAGAAAAACCTCTTGGTCTAATTTTGCCTTGATAAGAGCATAAAATACAAATCCTTAACCGCTTAATACTCTAGTAGCACCTAGTTCGGACGAGAGCATGAGTTGTTTAAAACAGACGTAATAGGAAAAATAAAAGAGAGGGGTTTAACACAAGACTATTCGAAGAAATGATTATATCCAGCTTATAACAGTGGTATTGCAATATTGTTTCTCACTATAAAGGTAGAAGATAGGATACAATTTAAAACTATGCATATAAGTCTGTCTTCTGATATTATTTTTTTTCATATATTGACTTATTTTAAGCAATATGTGAGTTTAGAATAATTGGAACTTTTGAGTACACTTATCTACTTTGCTATCAAGTGTATTTATTACATTCAATACATTACGAAAAACAAAAATATAAAGAGTTGTAAAACGCAGAAATTAAAAGAGTATCTGCGATAAATCTAAATTTAAAAAGTCGATACCTCGCAATAACGTCGGATTTTTCCCTTCCAGTTATAACATTTGTAATATGATAACACTTAAATCGTCAGTTGGTTTAGCAAAATCTTTGGTTCCACACAAGGGCTTCACTTACGAGGAGCTGGAGTAATATGTTCTCGGTTATTTGGAATGTGTGGAATAACTGAAAAAATAAAAGCAGACAATGGAGCAGAGGAAGTTACAAGTCACTTATCAATCATGCAGTGTGTTAAATCGTTGTATTATTATTTACCACGTATTGGATTATCAGTGGGAGGAAATATGGACAACTCTGTGATGAAGCTGAGGGAAATGAAAGATACTTTCCATCTGTGGATAATATTAATTCTTGCTAGTCGTCAAGTGGTGATTATCTGTCTTCGCTTAGGCCATTCCATGAATACTGGTGGAACACGGGAATCCTCCGCAATGCACATTTCGTCAAACCGTTCTGATGGATGATCTCTTTTTGATCGACTGTGTTGTTCTGAGAGAGTGCGTAGAACTTTCATTGCATTCAGTTGAAGTTGAGGGATAATGCTGATAATAACCTCAAATTTTTTAAAATACAATTTTTACTTGTCTAAATATTTTCATAAGTTATCAACTAAATTTGTATTGTTGCAGATACCCTTTACAGCCCTGTAATATGTTTATCAAAATTTACATTGTTAACCTAAGTTGTTTTACTCTTATTATTTTTGTATAATTACGTACTGTTGTTATTTATATAGTTTAATTAAATTACAACAATTAATAATATTATTGTTGTTATTTAATGCCTTTAGTTTTGTTGTTAAGGCATTGACGACTCCGATGGTTTTTCGCCATTTACCATACAAAAGACTCGTCAACACTTTCGCAAAAGCTGTTTATTTTATTGTTGTTTTTTAACTCATTAAAACATGTAGGTTCAACAAATGATTTGAACTGCGCACTCCGAGTTTTTTATGAATAAAAATACCTTATTATCTACGGTTCAAAGCGACTTGTATTAACAGGAATAAAATAATTGTGGATTATATAGTTAAATAAGATACGAATTGGTGATAAAACAAACTTGAGAATTGGAATCAATATATTTAGAGGATATAATCATACTTCAATACACTTCACCTTCTTTTCAAAAGGTCCTCTAATCTACGTTTATCAATTTTGGAGAGTCATGAATGGTAAGATCCCATTCTAACTAATTCAGATAAAATGGCAGCTGATCCTTTTTGGAAAAACATTTTGGATTTAATTATTTATATAGTACATGTATTCAATTTGCATTTAAAATAAAACTATTTATATGTGTTGTCATCTCCACTTGATCAGTTGTGAAAAGCTTCAAAGAGGTATAAAAACTGTTATTTATAATATTTTTCTTTTTACTTTAACATTAACTCTTCTAATGTTTATCTTTCAAACCAGGCATTATTTTATTATGTCTTACTTAAATACTGTAGTGAACATCGGCTACGACCTTTGGAGTCCTAACGAAAGCTGGCTAATTACATTTTGCATTTATCACAGATTTTGTAGTAAATCATATTTTAACCAAACCATGAATGCTACTTTCTACTGGAAAACATCTGTTTATAAAGTTTATCAGAGAATTTATCATTTAAGGATAAAGAACCAAATTAATCCTTAATATTCATATCTTTTTCTTGGAGAAAATAGCGTTTTTTGAATAACTGCTATGTACATTATAGCTTACAAAAGCAATTAACAACAGAAAGAAATAGTAACAGAAACAGATAACGATTAGTATAGATAGTAATAGTAGCACCATTGTTACATGACACTAAATAATCGATAATTTGGGGAGGACTTCTGTTATTTACCTTGTACATAGTTATATAAATTACCTTAAATAAACATTTCTTTCTAAATTAGTGTAATGGCTGTTAATTTTGCTTCTTAAAAGCTTAAGACACTCTATTTAACAGTAACAGTTTTTGCAGTAACTCGTGTAAAGTTTGGAGTAATTAGTTACAGATTAGCTTCTCCCCTTCCATTCCTATGTAGAAGTTTAGGAATAGTTTAATTTTCTATACAAGAACAAAGTTTCCGCTGCACTACCCTCAAACTAACTTTAGCTACTCTGATTTCCAAATCTTATGATCCATCTCATTTACCACAATTAATGTGAATATTGTTTAGTTTAGGATCTAACTCTTATTAAATTCTTGTATAGATCAAACAAAACATTGTTTAAGTTTTGAAAAGGGTTACAATGTTAGATTATTACATTTTAATAAATCCAGAATTTACAATTAATTAGTGATTAAATCAAATACGTAGTGTATGTAGTTGTAGTAAATGCTATACTTGGATTTATACTTTAATTATGATATATAGTTATAGAATACACAGTGTTATTTTTACTGATTACATTCTCACATAGGCCTAATTATTACGGTAGACTGATTTATTATGATTTAATAATTTTGTGAAATAAAACTTGGTAATACCACAAAACTATGACATATTTAAAGACCCTAATGTTCAATATTTTAAAGCAAACACTAACTACTATTTTATTATGAAAGTCAATTAACTTTCTCTATTCGCATATTATTGAACTTATATATATATATATATATATATATATATATATATATATATATATATAATATATATATATAATAATAATAATTTTGCAAACGTCAACCGATACTATTTTGTTTAAACAAAATAATACAGTACTTAGAAAACAATACTTGCAGTTTCAAATCAGTATTGAATGTTTTGTAGAGATGAATAGTAGTTATGGTTATACAATAACAAAATATTTTATATCAGCAATAAACGTAAAATAATAAACCTGATATATAACATTTTTAATTTTTAAGTTCAAAGTATAAAACTTTAAAAATTGTAGGCGTAGATTTGGACATTTTATATATCAGTAATTCCACTGGTTGTGTTTATATAAACATTAGCAAAGAAAAGTATACTCATTACGAATTCCTACTTCTTGATTCACTACTGTAAAGTCCGTTAAGTTTTCTAGTGATCTGGAAGTCTTGTTAGGTTACCGCGGTTTTAACATCACAAGGGTCATTGTCAAACACATAAAAAGACACTAACACTAACATCACATGACACTATATACAATGCTACATTTTGTGTCTATTTGAAGTTTCAAAAACTATAAATTTTATGTTGGTTTTAGTCTGTGGAGAAACTAAGTTTGTACTGAGAGAATAGGCTTGCAATGTACGTTGACTTCCGTGATTAATTATGGTAGAAAGATCGTTAGTAATAAGGCGACTATGAAATATAGTTAATTACTCTTACATTTTAACTTGCAAGAAAAGGTTCATAAAGGAGAGCCCTTCTATGTCAACTTATATGCCTTCAACGTGCGAAAAATACGGAGGAAAACTTTGTAATAAAAGAAACTTTTACGTGAGTTTTCGTGTTTTTTTGTTTTTGTTTTTTAGTACTAGAGTCAAATTTATGGAGATGGCGACAAATATTATTTTATTTTATAGGTGTTTGAGAAAATTAGTTAATTTTAATTTTATACAATTTTGTTTTTGTATTAATGTTACTTTTTAGTGGAGTCATATTATTGACGACAAAAATCCCATAATGACACTTTCCTGACTTTTAACTTTTATTCTGCTTCTTGTTTGAAGGATTAAAATAAGTGTACAATTTTATTTCGTAGTGCAGGAAATGTTCAAAGCATATAAATTATAATAATAAAGGTGCAAAATATGTTTTAAATATTTTTAAAAAAGCTATGATTATAATTGACGAGCTTTAATGTAACATGTTATAAATATTCGTTATAAGAACTACAATACATTTGAAAATTTTACGTGACGACTCCGTGGTTATTATTATTACTTTTATAAAAATTCTTTACGAAATAGTTTGGTCTCAAAAATATAACTAATGAAATATGTTAGTTTTTTTTTTAATGAATCATTTTAAAAATAGTAAACTTTTTTATTAATTTATTGTCTGAAAGTGCATAGAAAGCTCAATCTTAATCCAGTTTGTTATTATCAAGTCAATTATTTTAGTAATCAAAATTGTATACCTGTACAACACCTCAAATCTAGGCGATACCTGCAAATTATAGATGCTAGTTTCAATATTTGTAAATCCAATTTTGTGTATTGCTTCTACTCATATACTACTGAAATACAACATCTGCTTCAATTATTTGTAAAAATAATTCGTTTACAATTGTTGATATTGAAGTTTTTTTTTTATTCTTATCAGCAAATATAACAATTGGATGGACCAGCGAATTGTTCTGACGTATTCTAGATATCCGAGGAATATTTTGACGTCTGTTTCAGTCCATAAGATACCGACACATTAAGAACAAAAATGTTTAACCCATATTTTTCAACTTTAATGTTTTTAAGCAATATCTTCTTGAACTTTTCATGGACGACGGAATGAAACTGTTTACTGTCTTAACCTAACTTAAACAAAAGACAAAAAGACGTAATTAAATTTTAAGTCTCTGACGGAGTACTTTAAATTAAAATTCTACTCCATTATTTGTAATAAAATGATATTTTAGATTTTGTAGTTTTGAAGATTATTGTTGATATATACATTTTTGTACATGCTAAATTTTCAAGTAATTGAAAAGCAGTTATGAATAAAGTGAGCACTATTGTTTTTAGATATATTGCTATGATTTTATAATTGCAAAGTGAAATTAATCGTTTCGGATTTGGAATTTAGAAAATAATATTTTTTAAACTTAAACCTTTACGTAGGCGAACGTTATGAAAATCTTGACTTTAATCTTCGACCACTTCAACATGTATTATGCAAAGAATTCTTAAGCGAGAAGACTTTACAGACAAAAGACATCTATACATTAATACTTGATCAAACAGAATTTTTAATTACAGTCAAGTTTCTTTAAGGAAAGAGAGATTTCAAAATGTTCCTTATTGCAATAAATTATCTTATTCAGGATTTACTGTTACTACTCTTTGAAGTATATCAGTTTAATAGTCAGACTAATAATAGAGATAAATGACACGTTTTATATAATACGCGAAGTAAGATCAAGAGTCAGTAAGTATTCTAAATATTTTGTCAATTCATTTACGACAAATTTATTGTTTTTTCAAGGATATATTTAAATTAATTAGTTCAATATTTTATTTTAACATTTTTGTATTAAAGTACATTGTTCTCTGGACAGTAGACGGCACCACGTAGATGTTTAAATGCATTCATTAAATCGTCTTGTAAATCCAATGTCACCACTGCCTAGCACACACTGATGTCACACACAAACTTATTAACATACCAAGAAGTAACACTTATAGTATACTTGAAAAAATATCATTCAAGTGTAGACTTAACAAAAATTAAATGCTTTTTGTGATTTGTTAGTTACATTTTTGTAGTAATTTCCCATTGGCATTACTGTGGTTGTGAAATTAAACTTTACCCACTAGTAGACCTAAGTGGCTGGTGTTCGATTTGTTGAAGGCAAAAACAATCTTACTACTTTTTATATTTACCTTCAATTTATAATGATACGTTTATACAAGTTAATTGAATGTCTATAAGTTTTAACGGAAATCTTATGGAACTGATTATCTGACCTATAAATAATAATAAATTTGACATTTTTAAAACCTTATGAAGCTGAAAAAGCTTTTATTTAAATAAGTGAAGTTATTGAGTGAGGACAAAGTATATTTTATGCCCTGGTAGAAACTTCCTTGGGGAAGAATAAAGAAAACAGTTAAAATAAAAATATTGTTTATACTTTTACTCGTTACGTCTCTTATACACCGTTATTTTTTAAACTTCAGATGAAACTGTTTGTTCCTAGTTAGATCATCTGTGGCGATGTCTTTTTAACTGTGTGGAGTAACACTTTTGTGTAGCTGACTGTTCAAAACAAACTCTTACACACATCGATTAGTTAGCTGTAAATAACTCTACTCCTCGCGTTTATATATAACTTCGCAACAAACACGCAAATATACAAACAAAATATTAAATTGTTTGATTTAAAACTTGAGTAGAGGAAATTAACATATATATTTATAATTTCTTGTAATTTTGCCAGCAATTGTACCCACTACCCACTACTCTCTGCCTATAATATTTTTACTGTCGTAAAATACTATTTACGTCCATGTATAAAATTGAACGCGTTCATTTACGTGATATTATGCGAGATTGTAAAAAAAAAAAAAAAAAAAAAAAAAAAAAAAAAAAAATTGTGTTCTTGTAATTCATGTACAATTAATTCAAAACATTAGGAAGTTAAAATCAGCCATATAAAGAGAAAATTTCTCCATAAACGCACCTAATGTATGCACAAAATTAATACTTGGGCGATTGTTTAAATGAAAACTCAACTTTTGAGCTATCGTATTGTAGTAGTGTTTTACTTCAAACAAATGAACACGGTCTGTTTACGTTGACAACTTGTGTTTTTGTGATTGACAAATCAATAATCATGTTTTGCTCTATGGGTGCTTCGTTGAACACTAAAGTTGACATTAAATAATAACTGCGCAAAGTTAGCCGGAGATACGTCAAACGCAGGGAAACTAACTTTGCCTACAAAATAGGTGTTTCTTAAATGCATTGTACTGTATTATCGTACATGATACTATTGTGGGGAATTATTATTGTTTATTGTAGGAGGGTAAAATTTTAAGTGAAAATTGTTTTGTAATATAATGGGGGAAAAAATTATTAATGGACAAATTTTCAACTGGCAATGCAAATTGAAACATTCATTTCCTACGTCATGTTTATGGAACTGTAAACACTTCTTCAGCAGAAGCAAAACCTTGTTTTTTATTGTCTTTATTTCTCACTGTCCTTAATGATAACTGTTCGAGGTCCAGATTGGGACTGATCATGAATTTCTTTCATTTAACAGTTTACACCATTCAGGGACATTTTCTTAACTTCACAAATCGTTTTTCATACACTTCTACGAGTTGTGGATTAATTTCAGAAGCTCGAATGTTTTTTACTTTCAAAGTTCACTTCACAATCGTTAGGGTTGATGGTCGACAAACAATTGACAGAAACAGAAACTTCAAACTCACTGGCAACAATGTGTGTGACTTGTAGAGAGTGTCTGGTTTAGACAGAGTGAGCGCTTAAGGTGCGCAATCCAATATATAAGTATGCCCAGAAGTTAAATGGTTAAATTTACTCACACTTTAAGAGTAAGTGTTAAAATGATTATTTATAATTCAACTTTTAAATTCCATTCAAAAATATCGTACGGTAAATTATGGCTGCTGATTGTAACAAATGTAGAGTTTTTCTAGTAAACAGTTTATCAATACTGTAGTCAAATGCCTTAAGTTATTTTTTGCCTCAACAGTCGTTATAAATATTAGTATTTGTTAATCATACTGTTTTTGCCATAATACAAATTTATGAAAACTATTATTAAAACGTAGTTTAACATCATATCTGCAGTATAAAACTTTAATGCAGTCGCTTATTTGTCTACAAATATTACAACAATGTGTTAATTTTGTATGATAAAAACAATTTTCTATTTAAACTCTTTATGATAAAGACCGACTGCACATAGTGGAATTTCATGTTAAAAATCAAAAACTCAATTATTGTTGTAGAAACCACTTTAAAATAATTGTGTTTTTAATCATTATTTTTAATTTTTAATGGGAAGGTATATTTCTTTTTGAAAATTTAGAATATATTAAGTTCTTAGGTTTTAACATTATTTTTTAAATGAAATTTATACAAAGTAAGTAGTGGTAAGGTTTACGTCAAGAAGAAAAAATGGTTTGAACAACACTTTTAAATAAATAGGTAAAACTATTATCAATATAATAACGAAACTGTAATTTGATGATCTAATTTATAGAGAATCACAATTTATAAACACCATTATTTCAATATATTCAGTGAGTACAATTAAAACCATTTTAATTATTGTTTTCCTTATTGAAATAGAATTCACATATGACGGACTAAATATGTCCTTTATACTATGTGTATCACCCGACTTGAATATCTTCCAGATTCTCCCTAAAGAATTCAGGAGCAATAAAATATCTATCCTAAGTAAACTACGCCTCTGAATACTAAGAAGCCTAAGAATACTTCACGCTCATGCAAAATACATACCGCAGGAACAAAACCGACAGATCTTGCTCCATGCAACCTCAATATTTATAGATGTTATCTCACTGGTCAATGTTCAGTTACCTGTAATATTTTCCAAAGTAAAATCTTCCTGCTCAGTAATTGATACTTAATTCCTTTATACCTTGACAACGGGATCTTTACCTGCCTTATCTCAGTTATCTTTTCCTGTTCAAGGAACCAGAACCTCTAACTCCGCAGCTCCCCACGTTGTCTCTTCCGTAAGTCTATTCGTATAAGTGAGATAAATGATATATAACATCCAGAAATTATTCAATTTTTTTACTAAAAAAATATATTAATTATATTTTTAGTTATTATAAACATTCTTGGGAATAAATTTGCATACCTAGTTCATTAAAATCGGTAGGCCTACATACTTTTAAACGCATTGTACAGACTGATGGTGACAAATATTAACCCCGTGAACTGAGAGAACTCAAACATATTTTCGAAAACATAGATCCTAATACACATCATACAATTTTTGGAAAATGTTAAACAGTAAAATTAAATAACGGTAAAACTTCTTTTTTTTTTTTAATAGCAAGGGGGTTAAGTAATAAATTCATGAAAATATTATTATTACAAAATGTATGCTTATAACCACTGAATGTAGATTATACACAGATGATAATTGTAAGGAGCAGAGATTAACCACACAGTTAAACGTAAAACTAAACAAGGGAAATTTAACGAGATACGGGTGATAAAAACAGACGACAGCGGGCAGTGAAGCATATTTAATGTGCTAAAATATAGCAGATTCTAGAGTTAACGCGTCAATTTCACATTTAGAATTTACATAACGTTACTTTTTTGTTCAAAATTTATTTCATGGGTAAGTAGCGTTGAACGCCTTTTTGACATTAACATGACTTCGTTCTCCAGAGAGACAATGACGTTACCTAAAGCTTTGGTTTTATTATGATGATAAAACTTTTAAACTACAAAGTCCAGATACGAATTAGGGAATCATGTTGTTATAGCTATTAATATAGTTTAGTTTCACTAAACTACTTTTAAAATGTCAATGTTTTGAAAATTAATTGTATTCACCTACGAGTCTTTATATGCAAATGTGTTGTACTGCACGACATCCGACTGTAAATCGTCTAACATTGTATATACCTTTTTAAACAAGTAATATTTGTGATTGGGTAGCCTAAATCAAATCTGTGCTGCCAATTTCATGACCTGTGCCAGAGATAATATACCTAAAATATACATGACTTGCACTATGCGTATTAAAAAGCACAGAAGAGGCGGAAGGGTGTGATTTCTATCTTACTAACAGTAGTTCTAGACATGTTGATAGAGTATTTTGAAAAATGTACACACGTTTAGAGTTGACACAGATAAGATTTATAATTATTCTTAGAATGAGAGTAATGTGCTAAAAATTTAACCATGTTATTTTTAAGAAAGTGCATTGGTTAGAAAATAGGATTAAGTTATCTTCCATTCAGTAAGACTCCAAGTTTAAACTGTTATTTAACCTGAGTTCATGATTTCACATACAATATCTTTCAAGTAAGGTCGATAAATAAGGTTTAGTACTGACAGATACTACACAGTACTACACTAAAATAGCAATTGTGTACAATATTTTTAAATATCGATAAGTTTTAAATGTGAAATAATATATATATATATATATATATATATATATATATATATATATATATATATATAACTTGATTCTTAACTCTTGAGGTTTAGGACATTTTATTTATAAAATTGAAATATTATACATAAATATTGTTTGATTTCTTCTTGGGAATTAATCTTTTAAAGTCCGTGTGAAATATATTACATACTTTTACTAACTGGTTTCTTTTATTGTCGGATTATATATTCCTACAGCAAAGAATTCCAGATCTTCCTTTATTTTTGTATTTCTTCAATAAAGCTTACCGTACTTAAACACGTATTAAAACGTACGACAAACATATTAAAAAATTATAATAATTTTCAACAAGGGTTGGCAACACTGCACTGATGTCTAGATACCAAAGGGCAAACGAATAGTGCATATCACCATTCTTTGTATTTAAAAATATCTTGCGACCTTTTGTTTGAGAAATATAGGCATTTGCATTTGTCTCCTAATTTGAAACACAAATGCATGATTTAGAGATAGCGACCATTATTACTTACCTATTTGACAGTTTTACAAAAACTGTTATGATCGGACGGAGGAAAACGCTTTCATAAAAGGGTTAAAGGAGTATATTTTGGTTTATTGTTGCATAGTTTAATCGAATATATACCAATATTAACCTCATGTCATTTTTACTTTCTCTTCAAATCTCATTGTAACACCAAGTAAATTGCTAATTACAGCAAACAAAATAGTTAATTTTATAAGATGGTTAACTTTAGATTTAAAATTTTACAGAGATTACACCTCTACACTAACTTCGCATTAATGTACACTTTATTAAAAGTTACTTAGCGAATTTTAGTTTTGGCGCTCTTTGCCTTTTTCAGTGTACGGTGAGAGTCTGAATCTGTTCATTCACTGATTTTGAATAGCAAAACAACTTAATTTCTTTCCTTTTACAACAAACATTCTTCACTTTGTTTTTTCTTCTTGACGTAATCTTCCCACTAATTTTTCCAAATTCACGTCTCAGATCTTCTACTTTCACCTCATATTCATAAATCTTTGAGATAGTTGGTAGCTGTTGTCAGCAAAGTCTAAAACTACCAATTTATCATTCCATGCTTTACTATATTCTCTTTCTACCATCACCCTCAAACTTCCTCATTATGTGGTTCATCGCCATCACAATAAGAGGCGGAGATACCACACATTTTAAGCGCATTCCAGTTGTCACTTCAAAGGGGACGACAGATCACCCATATCTTGTACTACACTTTATAAGTTTTAGCAGAGCTTCTTCATTAGATTTATGATTTCAACTGGAATCATAACCCTTTTTACTATGTTACCTCAGTCAAGAACTGTTTCCAAATAAATAAATACTGCATATTGCAGCCACCTGAATTTAATAAATTTGTTTTTGGCGGATTTTCAAGAGAGTTTGATTTGGCAAGGAATTTTTTTAAAGGTGGGGGAGAAATAAGCTGACACTTACCTTCGATTACTCAAATACTACAGCTCATTCAGTCAGCTTCATGAGCAATTGAAACTATGTTATTGAATAAGATATATATGAATGACTCTATTTAAAACTAGTGGTCTAGGAAACCGTATTTGGACAAAATGGCTGTTAACTACTTATTACATATTTAATTATTTACGAAATTTGGAGACGCACCGCCGAAAACCATTGGCGATTTCCAGAAGGGGATAATCTCCCAATATTTAGTGGGTGAACAATTGGTGAGGGAGTACCTGCAATATCGGTTAACCTGTAGACTTGAAGAAAAACACTTGGTTGATCACAACCAGTCTCATGCAAGTACGGTATGTGCACAACTCTTCGTTGCTTGATAAGGATTTGCGTCGCCAAGGGAGGGGGTAGACTATTCTTGTTGTACTGCGGTAAAACAATTTGCCTGCAATTTACTATCCAGGCAACCCGCTACCAAATCTGGGTGAAAGGAAGTATCACCGTGAACAAAAGGAAGGTGGTGCACGGAATTCACAACAATCATTTATAAACATATTGTTCTAGTGAACACTTTGTTTATAAAATGTAAATAAAATTCAGTCCTCTGTAATCATTCTTGCATAAATTTAGATGTTATGTTAGCTTAAAATTGGCGAGCTCAATTATTCATTATTAAAATATTGAAAATCCCTATAGTGTCTAAATGTAATTTAATATTCAAAACTTATAACGAAGTTTAAGAAGGGTATTGACCCGAAATATGTTTTTATGACAATGCTTTTCATATCTTTCCAGGCATATTTTATTTAAATCTTTGATATGTTTACAGTCGCAAGCCAAATTATTGTTTAGTTTTTATACACACGTTGCTTACAAAGGCGTAAGTTATACATTAATTAGTTAATAGGTACTTGTTTCTGAATATAAATTACGTACCAGGGTGAATAACAATAATTCTTATTTATCAAGGCTTAAGGGTAAAATATAAAAGTCTTCAGAAAAGCAAACAGTCCTTTCTATAATTTGCATGCTCTTTTCAAACTGTCTTTGCAAATTCAATTAATTAGTACCTTATTGTATTTTTTTAAATATTAATTTCAAGATAAAAACGGAATAAGAAAGTATTGACCATATTTTAACTAACTACAAAGTTGAATTCATATCTCTCTAGTGTTTTAAAAGTCACAGAAGTTATATTAAAGTCACGTTTTACTCTTGGAGGGTCGAATTCATTAATACGTTATGCAGATTCTGTAGTCTGTGGACTTTGGTTACAATATAATATAATATAGACAGGCCGCACCTATCATCATGTTACTTTCTATTTCCCTGCCGAACTATAAGGGATACTAGGATTCCTCAAACCACAAAAACAAGACGCAAGAAACTAAACTAAAACTCAAATAAATCTAGTTATATTTATTATAATATCCTTATGTACTACAACGATAAAACCATTGTATGAAAACTGTATTTTTGTTAATTTTAAGAAACCACTAACATCCATTTAAAAATAAAACTATTTGACTACGTTGAAGCAAATTTGCTGTTATTGAAGATTTTATGGGATGTACAAATGAATTTTAGTCTGACGTTACATTTGCGAACGCGTTCAAACTGTCAAATCCGAAGTCTATCTAATTTTAAGTTTAAATCAGTATTTGATGAATTGTAAAAATATTAACTAAACAGGTGAGTTGATATGAAATTAAACTGTACGCAATTCATAGCTAATGCTAATATTTCATATTAATGGACACACGTAAATATTAGACTTAAAACAAAAAATGGGAATATTTTAAAAGTTGGTCAAAATACAAGAAAATAATAAATTTTTTAATAAAATATAAATGTAAAGTAATTTCATTTTTGCGATTTTTAGAAATATTATTTATTTAAAATTTACCATAAAAGTGCAAACTTTTAGATGCAATAAAAGTTGAACGAAATAAAATTGAGTTAATTGAGTTTGCATGGTTAATAATATGTCCTTTTTATTGTTAAGAATCTCTTATGTAGAAAGTATACCTTCCATTTTATTAATGACTAACACAGGATTACCTTTACATTTCCTCATCATTATAAGTCCACCTCATAACCATAAGTATTTGTAGCCTCTTTCTGTCTTCGCTAATCTCGCAACAGCAAACATCTTACACCTTCTAGGACTTAAACTGTCATTGATATAAATCGGTAAATCCATGGAGAGACCATGTTGTGTAGAGATATCCCTTTTCACTCGTCGCTTTTGCAATAATTCATTTGGATCGAATCTGCGCAAAAATTTTAAAATGATTCCTCGTGGTACCCCTACGATTTTCTTTTATTCCAAGACTTTGACAGGCACCAATCATTGAATTTTCCATTCAGTGCTTGACCAATCTTTAACTGTGGTAAGGATATCTTCGTTAACTTGGTCAGGTATTCCAAATATTTTAAGTGTCTTCCTGCGCGAGTACTGCTCTATATCATCTAAACGTAGTCAAAACTCCAACTTGTTCCTTCAAATATTTATTTTCCTTTTGCAGTACTCCAACCTTCTCAATGTGGTGATCAATTTTCATAGTATTCTTTTTCTATTCAAGAGTTTTTCTTAATTCTTCAATCTCTGTATGACAAAAATTCAAGTGAGTTTCCCAAATTTGTCTCATTAATATTTTGTAGGTGGAGATGGTATTTCATGATTACGCTGTCTTATAATTATTATATTATTTTTATGCACATTATGAATATATAAAACAAGCTATAAACTTGTATATAATAACAAAAATTGAACAAACGTTAATTCATCCTTAACAGAAACAAGTGAAAAACCACTTAAGTTTAATGGATTATTTGTGGTATAAAAAAAAACTGAAATGTTGACAAATGGAAAACAAAACGAAATTGCCTACAATCTATTAGCAAGAATAATTGAATAACGCTATGTTCTGTCATTATGGTAAGATATAAAGTTACATTTCTTTGTAGTTTATATTAAATAAATTTAGTTAACTATTAGATGTAAAAAGTTTTAATAAATTTTACTTCCAACTAAGTTAATTTTACAATCAAGCTAGTTTGTTTATTTGTTTTCTTCTATTTCTTTTCCATAATAAGTACGTTCCTTTTATTATTAAACTTTTTGATTATTAAAGAATATTTTCTTACGCTGCAATATTAAAATAAGTCAATCTATGTAGATGCTATTATATATCTAAGTAATAAATACAGGTTCTTTAAGTGTTCAATTTTTCTCCAACATTTTGGAAATCTTTGACTGTTTAACCCATAGTCTTAGATTGTATTTGGACTATAATAAAACACAAATGTGAATTATTTTTATGTGATTACATGTAAATTTCATCGATAAACCTATAATAAAACACTTTTTTGTCTAACTGAAGGAATTATTGTTATGTGAAATGAATTATTACTTTTTTCTTGTTATGTGTATTCTGCTGTTAAGCTATTATCAATGTTTTAACCTCTACATACTAATTTATCCTACAATTTAACAATAATCTTAACTTAATGTACCTAAATTAATTTGTTAGAAGTTATAATAAATCTTCTTATTCAACTTAATAAAATTTGATATGTGTATATGTGTCATATTTGTCCAACCTCGATTTGAAATCTTCCATGAACGAGAGACAATAACTTCACGGCTGTGTTACGTTTGCGAAACGTTTGCAGCAGTATTTTCTATCTACATTTTATAAAAGTAGATTTAAGAGAGAGAAAAATTGTACAATATTTACACATAAAAATCAATTAAAACAACATTTTTATTATAAACACTTACGTGGTTATGAGAACAATTCTTTTGTTTCTTAAACGCTGAACGGAGTTTACATCCCTCTTCGGCAGACAATTAACGTTTATCTAATGCATATTTTATACCTCTTATATATTTAAACCGTATCATTATAATCAAGCATGAATTACAGTTTAGCCTCTAAATTTTAATTTTAGTTTAA
Organism: Aphrophora alni; assembly: GCA_963513935.1. NCBI lineage: Eukaryota > Metazoa > Arthropoda > Insecta > Hemiptera > Aphrophoridae > Aphrophora > Aphrophora alni. The sequence continues at coordinate 78,700,696 of OY740768.1, forward strand.
TACCCAGTTTAAAATAAGTTTAATTTTCATAGCACCAGCTGTAGTCCCACTCCAAAACCATTCATTAAAATCGGCATTTTCAAATGTTAAATATTCACAATGTTAATCGTTTAACACTTAAAGCCAATATGCATATCTTTGGTTTTCGGATGATTTCTGTACCGTATATCATGCTATTTATCAGCTTCATTTAGTGTGTTTAAACCGTTATTATTTCGCTCCACCCTTTCTTCCAACTCTGCACCCGGTCCTAGATAATGGTATCCGAGCGCGTTTTGGGGGTCCTTATAAAATTGAATTGAATAACCCCGAACCTATATGTTCTTCTTTCAATTATTTTGGAGGCAGACTTGATACGAATTTAATCAGATACTCAATCCCCTTTGGGGAATCTATAACTTTTTGGAATATATTATCAAAAAATTCACTAAGCTCATTTTCTCGTCGTGAAAATTGTTATTTCCAGATTTTTCTTGAGCATACATATAGATGAGCCGGTTCAATATTTCAAATTTGGTAACATAATTCTATTCAATATCACTTTCATTGTAATCTTTCAATCATCCTCGTTTGACTAAATTCATCCATTTAGATCCTATGTTAGATTTTGGCCTTTATTTTGAACGATCGTTACTGAAACATTGAATCTGTTGTCCATAAAAAAACTACATAATATAAAAAAGCATCAGTATCATACAATATTTTTATTGAGTTCACTTCTTGTATACGTAAAGTTTTAGCAAAGTCTCTGATATATCTCCCCTAACATTGAGAACTGATTTTGGATCCTGTTATTACTAATAGTAACCACAACTTACAAGATGTCTCGATGTGAGATGCTAAAATTTTAGGAGTGGAATCTGGAAAAATAATAATAACGCCCAGTTTAAGTAAACAATAAGCTTAAAAATTATGCTTTCAGTGCTTCATTATTCAGTGTATGTTTTCCGTGATAAATCTTTGTTTCTATTTTCTTCACTGGTATTAATACTCATATTTTCACGGTAATGTTCAAAAAATTTAAATATTGTAGTCGGTACAAAAATCGAGAAATAGTTATTTATCGGAATTATTCGCGCAGAATTTTTCTTAGGTGTCGAAATTATCATTAGTAAACCATTAGGTTTAGTGATGCGAATGAATGGTTTGTAACGCAAAGCAATTACATTATCTGAGGTCATTATTGTAGTTGACCGGGTAGGCGTCGTTTCTACACTCAACACAGTGCTAAGACTGATATTACAACTGCTGTCAACTGTTCACAACAGAATCATTTGTTTCTGTTCAACTATAAAAGTAAAATTGAAATGAAAATTACCAACAATATTATTACTTCTGTATATTTTAGAATATCAATGGAAATTATAAAATACTTGCTATTTTTGTAGTTAATTAATGCCCAAATCAATTATTGAAACAAATATTGAATAATAGTATTAAAATTGAAACGAAGTTTTATTTACAACACAACTAAAAACATCAATTATCTGCCAAATAGGTGAATGAAAATTATTTGGCAGAAGGTTAAATCGTAAAGTAACAAGCTCTGAAACTGCAAAACTACTTGTCACCATTTTGTTCACATAATAAAAACTCCACAATGTTTCGTTCTTGGCGAAAACTGTTTCTTAATTTGTGTCTTGAGTTCGAAGTTTTAATCGATTTAAAATTTCAAGAACATTAAGCTTAACAAAACAAGCTGAATTTTAAGAATAACCATATAACCAGTTTGAGGTTACAAGGTCCGCTAAATATTATTATCGTAACATATTGTTTATGTTGTCACACATATTACAATATTTCGATGGCAACGTTGTCATAAAATCATGAACTTTAACAAAATAAATTAATCCCTACACAATTAGTTGCAGGAGTTTTTTTTGATACCGAATGACATCTTTCAAGTTTTCTGAGTATAAATATTAACAAAGAAACGTTCTCCCCTTCAGTCTATATCATTTGATTACAACCAAATATAAATTTTAATTATGTATAGAGAAAAGAGTGTGAATGTCGTGAGACAATAATATTATTAATTTGTGTAAAAACAAATACTCAACGTTTCGAGAGAATAAATCAACAATAGTTTTCAAGTGAAAACCAAGAAATAAAACTCAAACTAGTAACTAGTACATGAACACTTGTCTAAGGTTAGGCCTGAATTATCAAAATTTCTACGTCTAAAGACAAACGTGCTCAGAAAAAAACAACAATTCGAAAAACTACAATATAAGGAACGGCAATACCTATTGTTATTATTTTTAATTTAATTATCTATGACAAGAAAAGTTTATAGCCAAAAGGGGTCATGCCATACACTTGTGTATATTGGCATTTACTTTATTTATTACACGTCATCAAGTTGGAAATACTACGCAAAGAACAAAATGAATTATAGAGTTGTAAAACCACGCTGGAAATAAAACACAATGTGTGACTGAAGTAAATTAAAACTCAGTATGTCACAATAAATTCTTATTTTCGTCCTAAAGCTTCGACATGTGTAACTTGATAGAGCAAAAATTATTTTACTGTCGCTAATGTCAACTTGTTACTATTGAATTCCCTCTCTGTTATCTGTTATCGACTGAGTGTAGAATGTACTGTTTTAGTACCAAGTAATATGTCTTATCTTTCTGAAGTATAAACAGTTTTTGAAGCAATTAACTTCACAAGACTGAATACATTGTTTGACTTCAATAGTCAGATAAGGCGATGATGACGGACACAATTGTCGAGGGATACCTTTGCAGTCGCACAGATTAGAGAAGAACTAATGGGGCTTAAACTACCTAAAACCCCTTGGAAAGTGCAATAAAATTTATTGCACTAACTCTTTCATACTCACATTCAGAGACATTTGTTTATTTACCACCAGATAGTAACTGATAAAATAATAGTCACTGACAAACTAACAATTCTGATAAACAATGTCGATGGCATTTTATTAGTTTAGTGTTCGTGTGCGGGCTGGTTTATAGCGAGGATGAACATGTTCTCTCACGTCAACGGTGTGACGTCAACGCTGTACATGCTTGTCGCCGCAGCATAACATTCACTTCATTTAACTCTATTTATACCTTCATTTTAAAACGCTGGTAGACTATTTATTATACTCTATTGTTATTTTTTATTTTATTTAACAATCTAGAATAATACAATATTTACATATGAAAGCTTATTATATGAAGACTTAAATATTTTACAAGAATAAAAAAAGGTGTTATGCCTTTCTGGAAAGCAAACACAAAAAGATGGTGGATTGAAAATAATATAATAATATTATTATTATTATTATTATAACATCTATTTAAAATGAAAAAGATTATAAAATGGTTATCAGATACCGTAGTTTAAACTTTAAACCAATATTTTATATTTAAGTTTTTAGTTATAAATTTTAGGGAATAACTTTTACGGGGATATTTTTTTTTATTTCAAAAAATTGACGTGAAAGGAAACTCTAATGGTATGGTAAAACAAAAAGAGGATTCACTACACAATAAGTTATCCAATTGTTTTGCACTTAAATAATGTAAATGTAAATATAATTAAATAATGTACAAATGTTTTCAATCCTTCTAATGTTAAATTTTTTATTCGCATTTTAGTCAAAATGAATTACAATTTTAAAATCTCGACTGCACATCGATTTACCAAATTATTTTATATTAAAAATAACTTATAATAATAAGTAATATTATTAAAACACAATGAAAATTTAAAAATCAACGTAATAAAATAGTAAAGTGTTACAACCGCCAAGTCTGAATTATGGAACAAACTAAAATTGCACTTTGTCATAATTTTTTAATTATTTCAAGCAATCAATTTTTATTCATTGTTGTATTAAAATCGAAATGTAAAAATTGTTTGCTAGTTGAAATCGGTCATCTGGCAAGGCAAAAGGTTTTAAATGAGGTCCCAACATTTAATCCACAGTAGGCTATCATGATAATGTATATTTATTATTGTTGTAAATGTGAATTTCATCAAAACATAGGACAGAGGTTTTTTCAAATATTGTCAGGTTATTGCCATTTTTTTAAATCAACTTTTTTGTATATTTTAAAAAGAGCAGGTGTTTAAAATATTTTACGTCTCTTGTCATCAAAATTGTCAACTTTACTGAAATCTACAAAAGGCAAAATATTATCCTCTAGTATGTTTTAATGTTTTCAATAGGTCAAAGAATGGCCGAATTATCAACAAAAAACAAAAAATTTCATTTCTTGGTAATTTTCTAAAATACACACTATTAATCTAAAATAAAACATTTTCTAATTCTGATAATTTCGTAGTAGAATATTTTAATTCTAAACCTGACAAATTAAATGAATCATCATTGTACAGAGTAAAGATTTTTGAAAATATCAAACTTAACCAAAAATCCCTTTAATACTATTCGGAAATAAATACTCTTACAAAGGAATTTAATTTTTTTTTTTTTTTTTTTTGGTAACTCGGTTATTTTATAACGAACAGAAAAAAAAGTTAAGAATACTGTTTTGTTTGTCCTTAAAAAAGAAAAAAATTTCACGAATTTCGAGATATTCTAGTTCACTATTTAAAAAGGCCGCCATTTTGAAAACATACAATATAAATCCTTTATGTATATCAGGTCTGAACTCAATATCTATGTATTTACAAATTTATAATTTTTTGTTTATATATATATATATATATATATATATATTACGATAATAAATATCCGATGAAAGGGAAAATCATGGTTTCCGGAGCTGTAATTATGGCATTATTTTTTTTTTTTTTTATTTTGTTAGTAGAACACTTCCGGATAATTTTTCGATTTCTACACAAATCACCCTTATAAAGCCTTGGCTTCCATTCGTGTACTTGAGCCATCGTATTTGGGAACTGAATGTATGTCCACCCGGGATAAAAGCAATCATCTGTAACATACATATAATATAATAACAATCTGAATTTGTCCCCCCCCCCTCCGTCTTACATTCTTACATGTACGTAGTATAGAGAAAGTTATGTGATAGGTCGAAAATATACGTAGAGTATTTTGTGGATATATCCGGTTAGATCCTTTGACTCTTTGAGTCCAAAAAGTGGTTTTTCGAATGTTGTCTGTTATGTGACATGTGTATAGGGTTCTACAGTCCACACGCATTGACTGAATTTAATCAAATTTGGTATGTAAGCATATTTTGGTCATATTTCGGCAAAATTTCTTTATTAAATTTTAATAATTCAAAATTTGTATGTAGCTATCTTAAAAAAACACACACACACAAAATTATGATTAGCTCTAACGATTATAACAAAGAATAAATAAAACTATGCGTTTGGACTGTATAGCACTGCACATACTAAAAACTATAGACAGACATGGCTGCGAGGATATCAAGACGGATAGATCCGCAAAACACAACACATCTTTTTTTGACCCACGAATTCAATCTTTATAGGCTACTAATATATGTAATAAGTAAAAACGCTTTATTTAGTGATATTGTATGGATTAAAGAAAACTTTTGCCATATTGAGCAATTTTGCTCTGTCCTCTATTTTTTGCCTGTTAGTTTTTTAGGGAAAACTCAAATATTTTAAATAATTACTAATATCAAATGATTCCTTATTTTAAATATAATAAAACCGTTGACTGTTTGATATGTTGCACTATCTAAAATGTAGTATTTTTTGAGTATGTCGGAAACATTTACTGGCAATATTTCGAGGCGTAGATCTTTAGACGTTTGGAGTTCGAGTCACGGAAATCGGGACTAAACTTGCGATTAAGCAACTCAACAGGGCAGTAAGCCAACTCCGGTGAACGAACTATATCTAACTTAGTGAAACATTTAATCAATAATAATTAATTATATATCATTTGCAAACTGGTAAATTCCAATTTCGGCTTCCAAAAAAAGAAACCTATATTAACTCGTGGTGACTGGTCAATACACAAATTATATCCGGTTGATGAACGTCTTCGTGGTTTTCACACCCACCATACAATGTAATGTCCTAAGGAATGTTTCTTGTACTTTGTAGGTGTCTATCTAGTGGAAACAGTTTGTTTCAAACTTTGTTACACAGATATTACGAACACCATAAATGTGTATACTACTCTCCTTGTGTTGGTTAGGTCTTAACGGGCCTTATGGATTTGTATGAAATTAAAAGGCTTTACTCGCTTCGATCGTATCAATAGTAAGGCCCTAGCGAGCCTCAAAGATGTATATAAGTAAAGGAGTTTCCAATCACTACGCTCGTGTCGGTAACTCGGCCTTACAGGAACTCTTAAGTATAAAATATCACTTTCTGTTAGGATGCCAGGGTACGAAATTACATTTATGACAATTACTTCGCTATTTTTCATCGTAGATAGGTGGGTTGATACCATTCCTACAATTAAAATATGCAATCCCGGGGGAACCTAGCTGGATTTACACCTGTTTACGTGTAGTTTGGTTTAGATCCATTTCATTTTTCCTACCAAGTTTCTCTTGACCAAGTCTTGTTTGATCTTTTTCACCCAGCCACTATTAGAGTCTTGGACGGCAAGAGATACTGTAATAACTCTAGAAATAATGTAAAGTAACTGGCAAATAACTTTTTCAAGATATTACGTTTATCATATTGAAATCAAGAAAGAACGCCACGAACTCAAATATATGGAAAAACAAATTAATCTTACTTTAAAATAAAAATTATAGGAATATAAATTACACCCTCGAAATAAAATTACAAATATAAATCTTTTAAAAATAATTCTTGATTATTCAGATAAAATAATAAACACAAAACCAAATCCTCTATATTCATCATTAAAACCTGACACAAGCTCAGATTCCCCTTCAGCAAAATCAAATAGAGACAGATTAGTTTCTGACAAAGATGATATTTTTCCAATTATTGATAAAGGAATAGGAAAATATAAAAATCAATTTTCACTTTGATAATAATAAAAATCTAAAAAGGTATATCTACCAATCAATGAAATAAAGAAAGAAAAAGTTTAACAAAATAACTTCATGATAGATTGTTTGAGAAACACTTCACAAATCTCATAATAAACAATATACTTAACAAGAAGATCAACCACAAACTCTAATTCTATAATCACCTAATCTTGTACAACAAAAAAAAAACTTAACTTTTTTTTTCTTTTTTTAAAAGGCGATGATGACCGAGAGATTGTTTGTCTTCAAACAACAAAAACAAAAAATGAAATCTGTAACTATTAATATAATGTATTGTGTTATATGTTGAATTACACACGAGACATTTAAAAAAATGTATACACTATCAGCCATTTTGACATTATCATTGTGTTTTCTCTGAAAATCTATAGACTTCTATAAGAGCACACTATAGTCACTTTTACCAAATTTCATGTTCTTATCTGAATGTTTGTGGCCACTATCGTACTTACGTACAGATACTGACGATGCCAACAACGACGACGGAAGGACAGACGACGTGTCAAAAATCACTTTATTATATGGTGGAAAATAATTGCGTATAATTCGCCATTTCCTATCCCCAAAGCAAGAACTAATTTTGAAGTTACAACACCTTTTAAGCCAACTTTTGGGTTATAGGCTATCAGCGATACCAATACAACATCATAAAATTTCTCTACGGTCTTCTTATGTCCCCACCATTCTTTTATGATAACCCTGTATAATTAAAAATAATATTACATAATGGCTGGGGTAAATATCTAAAGTTTCATTTTTTTTTTCAATTCAAGGAGCACAACACAAACGGGAGAAATGATAAATCAAATGATACTTATGCCTTAAAAGTGATAAAAATTCAGTTTTTTTTTTCCAAAATGACGTTGCTAATATTTAAGATTGTTATATGTTCAATGAAAAGAAGAGCAAAACAAGTATAGTTTTAAAAAAACTGATTGATGTTGATGCTTGTTAAAGAAAATGGCCGTGATCCATATTAATATGTTTACATTTTTCCATAACACCAACGATGGGAATTTCAACACAAACGTAAACAAAAAATAATTACGTTATATATATAAATTTTAAATGCATTTTTTTAAATCAAATTGTGAGTGTTAGATGTTTCAATTTTTATTTTATTATTATTTTATTTTTTACCATTGACAAGGAGGACAAAAAAACTATTTTTTGAAGAAATAATGCTACTACATAATGGCTGGAATCGATGTTAATATGTTTAAAAAATTTCATAACAAATAGAGCAATACCAAGGTGGGAATGTCAACACAATCGTAAAAAAAAATTAAAAAAAAAATATATATATTCATGTCGTTAAATAATAAAAAATACTTTTTTTTTTAATCAAATTAGATGTGCTACATAATCAAATTATAAAATTTGTTCAATGATAAGGCGTGCAAAATAAAACTATTTGTTAAAGAAAAATGGTGCCGTGATCGATGTTAATACGTTAAAAGTGTGATGGTTATATGCGTACAATAACGGTATCAAAACCGAACACAATCGATTTAAGTTGAAAAATATGTTATTTATCAAAAATAGCTGGTCCAGGTTCACTGTCATGTAAGACTAAATAAGGAGTGTGTCCTAATACGTGAATAGATTGGATGAAGGTTAGTTTTTTTTTTTTTTTTTTCAACAAAAAATCGTTTCAAATCTACTTCTTTAACATTCTCCCGATTATACTTTTTAATACAACAGTGCTGTATTGTTAATTTAATACAACAGTGCTATTTTATTGATACACATATCAATTCAATACTATATAGTCTATTTCTTAAATTCTAGACCATAAAACAATCTTTAAGGTTGAATTGTTTTTGTTTGTTGATTTCAATTTAGATTGTTAGGTTAATGACAGCTTAAATTATTACACGCCAACGGAGATAGGAAATTCAAAAATAAATTTAATAAGTTGTCATTTACTTTACCCAATTATTGTTATTATGCTTAATAAACCATACATTTAACAGCATTTTATTTTTTACAACATTAATAAATGCATTATTACAGACAGTTTACCAATACATTCAGTGTTTGTTCTTGTTAATATTAAAAATAGTGAACACATCTTCATATAATTGCTTTTTCATATGTTAGTATACAGTTAATAATTAATTTGCTAGACCAATATTGAACTAAACTAATTAATATTGGGTTGCATAATTCACAGAGGTGTATTCAACATGACTCCTGCCTAACATGAAATGTAAACATCATTAGTATGCAAATCCGACCCATTAACTCTCTCTCTCTCTCTCTCTCTCTCTCTCTCTCTCTCTCTCTCTCTCTCTCTCTCTCTCTCTCTCTATATATATATATATATATATATATATATATATATTACGATAATAAATATCCGATGAAAGGGAAAATCATGGTTTCCGGAGCTGTATGTATATGTATCCTTTTTAACTTTTTTTTCAGTGTTTAACATCTTTAATTTATGCCATTTAAACTAAAGATGAGGTAAATACACGGTGAAACGGAACATAATCTACAGGGATTAAATGTAACTTATCTGTGGCAAGTATACTGCTGTAATTTACAGTGAGATAAGCGCGCTTTTTGCCAGCCAACTAACACGCCGGTTCCCCATTCTTTTACATATGTGACTTGATTACATGTATCTTCGTACCGTAAATTTTAATAATGTTTGTAAAGTCAAAGCATAATTATACAGATAAAAAAACGTATTAAAAAATATTTCTAAGAATATTGCTAGCGTTGAGAATTTATTGAACTTAATCTTATATAAATAAAGTGCAATTAGAATGTATTATATTATAATAAATTTTAATGTTTAGTATTTTCAATACCTGTTAGTAAAAACGTATAAGCGGAAAAATTAATAAATTAAAGATTAACTTTTTTACTTGTAACCTAATTGCATTTAATATAAGTTTTTAGATTTTTTTCGATAAAAATATTAATAATACTGTATTTTTAAAATAAAGTGTTTTTTTTTTGTTTTTTTTTTTCATTTAAAAAACTCACCATTTTGTTTTTATAATGGAGAACAATCTTAATTTTTTGTATATTTCTTATCACCAATTCGGAATGAAATACAATTCAGTTTTGTTTTATTCAATTATTCTAACTTTGTAGAATAACTGTTTGAAAATATGAAAATATTTGTGGAAAACTTTGTATAAAATGGTTCCGGGAAACTCGAATGATTCATGAGAACTTGTTTGTTTATGTTTTCAAAAGTGGTACAAAAACGTATTAAAATTTGAAACTACCTTCAAACGATTTTGCATAGTCTTATACGAGTACGTATATAATTTCTATATGCCCAAAATTATAATTTGAAATGTTGCGAAATTTAATACTATTTAATATACTAGTCGATTGACGATTAGGTGTCATGTATTTACATCCTTGGTCCCCATTAAACTCGACTCTTCTCAAGGAGTGAAAATTAGAGGCGGCTTATTACATCTCACGCATAGCGCTCTATATCATTATACTCAAGAAATTACTTATAAAGGTTTTCTATGTTTTCCACGTAATGAACTAATTATTAATATTTTTCAGAGAACATTCTGTCTGTCTGTCTGTAGGGTGCTTCAAAATCGGAAAAAGTCCGATTAGTTAAACATTCATTTAGTTTCATGCTGGGTTTATTTACTACGTAATTATTACATTTTTATAATTAAGAGTGGAGGAGTTAAGGTGGAAATAGCAATTAATCAATAAATCAATAATTAGTCTTCCAAAAGACAATGGTTACAACATGTATTAGTTAACTGCTTTACTTTTAAGTCTCTTGACACTACATATAACATTTCGTGCGAAGATGGTAATATAAAAAACTAACGCATTTCGGAGTAACCCCTTGTTCAAAACATAATAAGGAAAAAATAAACATTGTGATAACTATAATAATTCTCAGAGTATAGTTAGAGCATAGATAGTATATAAAAATTAAAAACACAAACCTCAGAAAACCTGAACTTTGTAAATTAAGGGGTAGATCAGATTTAAAAATTAATAACGGAAATTCATCTGCGTTCATTAACAAATATAAAAAGATAATTTTGTGTGATAGTTATTGCTCTGCAGAATGAAAAATGAATCTTTAAAATATAAACTTGAATAGTACAGTATATAGCTTTTATTACAAATGGCTTTTAGTTAGTTGTTTGAAAATAGCACTTATTTGTAATAACTTAGATAGACAACTTAAATCAGTAGTGTAAGACTATAATAAACTGAAATTTTAATTTTACACAACACATTTTTATTAGTATTGATTTCAATAAGTTTAATTATTTTAAAGCGAATGATTCCTTCATTTTATTTGAAGCTAACCTCTTCACCAATATAATATGAACGATAGGAATATCAAAACAAGCGATACTTATGCTATATCCATAATAATTAAATTTTATTTTTCAAAATAGTCGAGATCAATATTTAATGTTTTTTTAAATTTGTTTTGTCTATGAAACGAATGCTAACACAAACAATATTTATGCTATATGGATGATAAATAAACTTTTTGCAAAACTGTCTACCTTTAGTTCTTTTACATTTCAGGTACTTTGGGGACATTTTGAATTAAATGCCATGATAGACTATAACGTTTAAAAAAAGTTTAATGAAAGCTAAATTAGATTTTAATTAGAGGTTTAATTTTTTAATTTGATTTAGTTTACGTTAAAATTCAAATCAGGAAGAAATTTTAAATAAATTTATGATGTGTATACAATATTGATATTAATAAACATTTATTAGTTTGCTTTATGGAAGTGGGTGTTTATGTTGCTCATTAAAGATTATTGCATATTGTACTTAGCAGTAACAGTTTTATGCAGTATCTTATGTAAAGTTTGGAGTGATTAGGTGCTAATTATCCCTCCCTCCTCCTCGATGTATAGAAGTTTGAGAATAGTTTAATTTTCTTGACAAAGGACAAAGTTTGTACTCCACCACTCCCGAAAACTGATATTAAACTAATCTGATTTAGGAAAATTTAATGTCAATCTCACTAATCACAAACATGTGAATATGTTTTAATAAATAGAAAGATGTTTAATTTGGTTTTATAAAATTAAAAAGAGTATTTTAGTACTGAAATTGACTGAAGTATTAATTATTGCCGGATCACAAATTACATAATATTACTGAATTATAGCCTAATGATATATATATATATATATATATATATATATGTAAAATCAATCATAATATTTACAAACATTGATTAGGTCAAATTTAATCAAATGGTGTTGTAGCACATTTACTGCAATTAAAGTATAATGCCAAGTTAATGCATTCATTAACTTTGGTTTATATTTTAATTATGATACATAGTTGTTGTACAAATCTTGCATTGATTGATTTGATAAACATATTATTATAATAACAATATTCATTATTGAACTATCTCTCAGTAAACTGTGACTACTACAAAAACAATAAATATAATTATATTAAGAAATAAGTATGTTTATATAATCTAAGACAGTGTTAATCTTTTAATATCAGCTAAAATGATTTAAAATATATTTAAATGAAAACTTGACAAAGTTATTTAAAGAAACTAGTTTATCTAAATTTTGTAAAATGTTTATTCTGAAAGGTAATTTTGACATATTTAAAACACAGACTCCTGCCTGCACTGTACATGTTATCATATTTTATATATTGTACATTGCACCGCTGTAAACAATTTTCGTAAGAGTCAACACACCAAAAAAAAATGTTTCGTTGCCTTCCTGAATTGAAAATATTTACTCTCCTTGGTTTCACTAAGTTTTTCTAAAATGACGAGATATTTGTCATTTTATTATTTTTATTTCCCTGTAACTTTTTAGTTTTTTTTTTTATGTAAGATTTATTTATGTTGAAAAAGTTTTAGTTTAAATTCTATAGCTTCCTTTTTTTTAGATGCACATTCTATAAAAACATTCCATGAGACATTACATGGAAGTGTTTGAAATCTTTGTTTCTCAGCCAGACATCTGATGTAAACATTAGTCCAAATATCCAGATTATAGATAAACTTGATAAAAATTCCGATTCGAGTTTCGAAAGAGAAGTTATTAGCATCAGATTACAAAATAAACATTGTAACATGGTACCATCGTCGCAGAGTACACTTTTACAAATAAAAACTAAAATCTTATTAATTGACCAGTTTTAAGCTATTTAACAAATTAAACATAAATAAATACAATTTACGAATATGATGAGTTAGAATTTCTAACGTTAATCATTCGTTATAAAAATTTAAAAACCATAATAACAGATATTTACCATCCTTTTAAAAAAAATGATAACTTCTGTTCCAGTTTTCCAACTCAAAACTGAGACAAATTTTGTGCCCATCCATTGAAGATAATCAAATAAAAACTCTTATTTGGTGGTAAAATGGAAGTTACAGTTGTCTCCGGTCTCACCTACTACTGCTGTTTATGCTTCGTTCACACAATTACAATTAATATTTCGGATTACATGATTTATTCGTAATCGGACCCAAGCCGTGGATCCATATAGTACCAGATTTTAGAAGTCACTATTTTAAAACGGAAAATAAAACCATTTAGATTCACAATTTGCCATAGTTGTAAAGAATTGTATTCCCAACTTTCATATGTACACGTATTTGACCGAAACTAAGCAACAAGCAAACAAATATACAGACAAAGAACAAATGGTCTATACTTATCCATGTTTTCTATGTTAACTAAATATATAGTAAATTGGGCTAAAAATGAATTAAACAAACTCGATTCTATAAAAAAAGATGTACCTATACTATAAAAACTATTTTTATTAAATACGGATATTAATTAGAGTAAACTACGTACATGGATTTTATATATAATTCAAGGTTTATAGGAATACGAAGGATTTTACTCTCAGGCTGCATTAAAACGTATTTATTACGTAAAATTCTACTTTATGATCAAGTTTATTTATTGCAGTTGGAACTACATCATGTAGAACAACATTTTATGGAGTTATAAAACTAGCTGAAAAGCAAATTGAATTTGAAGTTAAAGAACATTAAAAAGAGAGAACGAAGCAATAAATTAGTTTTTACCACATGATTAAGTTGATAAACCACGAATTAAATGTACTGTCTCCAATGTGAAACCATTTCTTCAGTAAAACAATTCAGCTTCTGTATCTCTGTATGTACAGTCGAATAATATTGCAATTTTAATTAAATATTAATGGTGCTCTGGCCGGGTCATAATAATTTCGTTTCTTGTTTGTATTGTTCAGACCAGTATACAGTTTCGTTTGTTAGGAACTGTCGGGAATATTGTTTGTATCCGGTAAAGTTGAATTTACAGGTTGTTTTTGTTTTATTAAATATCTCTATGTTAAATGGGCTAATTTTAGTGAAACCTATTCCAAAGTATTCAGTATGAACTTCAGGACACGTCTGAAAAATTTGTTTGTTGATCCGATTGTCATTATTTTGTAAAGAAGTAGATAAAAAAATTTACTAGTATAAACAAATGATTTTATCTTTAAAAATAATAATTTATAACAGCGTAATTATTCGGAAATACTGCTAATTTAATAAAATAACACCCTAATTTTCGATCTTAATTTAAATCGAACATTTAAAATACCAATTATATTTTGGGGCATCCAATTTTGATAAAAATTATTTTAACTTTTTTATTTTTAGCTTTTAATTAATTACTTTTTGCATTTATAAGACCATCTATAAATTCTAGTTAAAATATAGATGAATAGTGACTTGGTCAGTATAAAAGCTACATTTAGAGTCAGGTAACAAAATTACGTCTGATTCTTCATTTTGGCAGAAGGCTCGCGAGATGGCTTGCTTTAAATGCGGTGTTATTTAACAGTGTACCAAATAATTTACGTTATTTTTGTTAGGAATAAAACACCAATGTTCTCTAGTAGAATTAGAAACCCGAAATTTTATTCCTAAACTAACAATTGTAAATTAATTTAACATCCTCAAACATAAGAAAACATATAATTTTTCATGATAAACAAAAAATTAAAGCAAGTAGACGTTGCAATAACCAAGTCATCTTATATCGTTATCACAGATCTTTTTGACACTGAATTACAAGAGACAAAATTCATACTTACATGCAGATAGCAATGTAGCCACAACTTCAACTATAATGCATTTATAATTAATCAAATACACTTTTATCCAAATAATTAATCATTAACGATATTTCGTAATAATAATAATAATAATAATAATATATTTATTATAATAATTACTTTTTTATATACAAAAACACAAATGACTTAAGAGGGTCTTCTGCTTTCATTGCATACGTCCGATTTTACTGTACCGTCTTTCACAATCAAAAAATAATATCAAAATCAACAATTAAAAGAACAACTAATGGCACACAATTCAAGAAGAGTATGTAAAACAATACACAATGTTCATATACAGAAGAATGATATAGAGACGCATCTCTTTGTTAAACCAAATTTTACTAATGAACTTTTTTAATCAACACAGTCTTTCTTTGATTAAAATGAAAGCCAGGTAGATGGAATGCAATTACGTCACACAATTGAATTTGTATGGCATCTGCGTCATTGTGAATGAAAACTTTTTATATTTGGATATTCGCTTAATTATCTTGCTTTATTATAAAAAATAGTGTTAAATTTATTTTAGAAAAATATATACTTGTTGGATTTGATTATTTATATTAATGTACTATATATGTTCACAGAGCGCAATCAATCATTGGGCAAAAAATTTCTGGTTCATGTCAAGTATTTACAAACCATAGTGTCACATTAATCTAAACCTAAACTCAAAATATATAGGGTGAGTCATTATGGGTGTGTAATATTTCAATAATGGGTTTTCCAACACTTGTTCTGTTCGTATATATATATATATATATATATATATATATATATATATTAATACAGATTTTTATTCGCATTTTCTATATAACCTTTTACTATAACAACCAAGATTTTATTTTGACATTATAAGAATGGCTGTACATTTAAAATTTTTTAATATGAAATATCTCGAAAACCATTGGCGTTACAAAACATTTAAAAGAGACAAAATTTGCATTATATTTAATTATGAATGTAATGATGTCATTATTTTTATTAGACGTATAAGGATATAGAAGTCATAGAAAAAAAACCTTATTGTTTGGCAATTGACTGCAACACCCATAACATCATAATACCAGATTTTTATTATTAGGTTTTATATTACATGTTATATATTATGAATGCAGGAAAATCTTATAATAAGATGAAGATTAAAAATATAACTCTCAGAATTCAAAAATATATTGAATATAAAGTGACAAATAATGGTGTAATTTACAAAGGATTATTTTGAATTCTGAGAACATATTTCGCCCTGAATACAATTCTTTCTTTACTCATATGTTATAGAATTTAATTCACACAATACTAAAAGTGAATAACTGGTTTTAAAAACGTTTATATTTTATGATCTCAACATACACGTGTATAAATATCTCTGTCGTCATTTAACCTTTATTGAAAATAATGATATTAGATGTTTATAATTATTAAGAAATGCTAAACATTTTGCCTGTTATAATCATTTCATAAAACCCACGATTTTCTAAAAAATTAGAGGTAAAATATTTGAAACTGTATATTTTTAAATGTACAAACTGAAGTCTTGTTTTATGAAATACTGGAAAAAACGGTTCTAGAAAAAAAAATTGTAACGCATTTTCAGACATACGTTTATAGAACTTTTTTTTTTAATTTCAGTGCCCCTGACTGCATGTCTGAAATATTACTTACCCTGAATAATGCACACAAATAAATTACATGAAAGAATTAGTTACTGTTTCCAAACCGAAAATATAATAAACATCGACCGACTGGTTCTCGAGAGGTATGAGACCTCAGCTTCGAATTCCGTCCTTTGTTGAAATATTTTACCAAATATTTGTTACAAAATAATTTATAATATTCAATACATAAATAGAATTTAGTATAAACCAAATATGAAATATCTTAAATAATCACAATTACATATTCGCGTAATGTAAAATTTTATGTTTCTCGAATGGGTTACGTTATTCTGTAGTTTTCAACTAAAATAAAAGCAATTTATGAAGATTTAGAACTTAACTGATTCTATATTTTAATCTGAAGTAGTACATAACAAGAAAATCAAAATGCTAGCCCACAAAATGTCTACTCGTCCCAGGCAAAAAGTGCTTTCGAAACAGTCTGGTGTTTCACGTACCTAAGTACGATGATATCTAGAGATGGGAATGAGGACGCAGATATAGGTAAAAGGATAACTCTAGTCAATAAGATCTATTTGCGCCTTTAGGGATATTCATGGATAGACAAAAACAATCAAATTATAAAGCGACCCATAATACACTTTATGAAACCAGGTTATTAATGCAAAGAGGATTGGAATGTTTGATAGATATATGAATAAAAGCTTCCGAGGCATATCCTAGGCCATATACATAAAAATGAGGAGTGGAGAATACGGTATAACTATGATTTTACAATATCGTTCAAAAGAACCAACTATAGAAACTTAAGTAAAACTGAGAATGTTTAAGGGTCTGCACAATGTCGTGAGAATGGTCAAAATATATACCACGAGATAAAGTTCATATGATAAATATAGAAACTAAAGGACAACAATTCTGTCCAAGCAGGAGATGAGAGGTCGCTTTAGACGCGGATGTATGAAAAAGGGATTAAAGCCCTTTGCTGTCAATAGGGACAGTTGGAGAGGCAAGATAGAGGAGAGATATAATACCATAGAAGGAGGAGGAGTATATAAACATCATACTATAAAAATAGGCTAGTGTTGATAACCTACGAAATGGAAAAATGGATCACTGAAAGTTGTTATCAAGGAATAAATAACTGTGTCTGAGAATAACACGTGAACTATGCCAGTAACATGGAATCGCCTAATAATAAAATAGATTGTTAAGCTTAATTACACATTTCTCTTCGTCAACAATGCCTTTAAAATACTCACATTTTGTAGGATTAAATTTTGGGGAAATTGTTGAACCTCGAAAGACTAAAATCTTGTAAATAAAATATAATTATCAAATATAAAATATATCTTAAGATCAAATATTTGGATTTTTGTTTTTATTTTGGAAATATTTTGTTCTTTTATATGTTATGAATAACAACATTTTATCAAATTTTGTAATAATAAAAATATTAGTTCGTACCACAGTATTTCGATAAGAAACAAAATGTAATAAGAAACATTATATAAATAATAAATGAATTGTTTGAACAAAAAAGAAAGCTAAACCTTTGAAACTTAAATTTATATGTAAATTTGTATTATACATAAAAATAAAAAGAAAAATGTTCAACATTGTATTAAACACTACATGAAGCTACAAACTAGGTTTGTTCTTATTAAAGATAGAGCGACAGATAGAGAAACGAAAATATAAACAAAGTGACTAAAGTGGAAATAGATAGCTCGGCTTCACGCACCCTGTGCACAAACATACACCTATGAACAGGCGAACTGTGATTTTCCTATACCAATAAAAAATAAATATATGAAATAAATCTATAATGAATTCCTAAACGAATTGATCCGTTAACTGAAAAGCAAACCTTTCTTGATCGTATTCTTTTCAGATTAAACAAACCCGTAAAAAGCCTAGCAGGAACTCTAAAGTCTCTGATCATATGTATCTCTGTCTCTTTCTGACTTCGCAACTATAATGCAAGGTAAGTTGACCTTGATAAGTTGACTCTAAACTGTATTCTTTTAATTAAACTGAGGATCAAAGTTGGGATTATGGTTTTAATAAAGTTCCTTACCTTGTTTCCGTCACTTGACCTCTTTTTTGTGTTAGTGACGCATTTCGGGTCTTTTATCCCATCTTCATACACAACGCTTAATACATTACTCAATAGAGGTCGTCAAACATTAAAATTATTTACACAAAACACACCACATATCATCTTAAAAGTAGGCTTAGGTGTACACCTTCTGGCTACAGGACAACAACTGACAGTCTGTTACCTCGCGCACTCGGAACCTGTTCTTATCGCAGTGTCCTACAAGGTATTTGAGTCGAAATTTAGATGGTCGTTCAATAATCGATGTTTGTCATTTACATCTCTTGATGTAATATTCCCAAATCTCATACTCCCAATAATAATACGCCTTTTAACTAACAGGATACTGAAAATGAATTCATTATGTTTTCAGTTGTAACAATATTAATGATGTTTTAATTTTATTTTTGAGTAGATTATTAAATAAAATTGATGAAGCAACATTTGTTAATAATAATAAGTTTTCATAAATATGAAAAAAAATTGAACTGTAGATAAATTAAGGTATAATTAAAGCGAGAAATAAATGAGATAAACTATTTATAATGAAAATAAAAATCAATTCAAATAATGTATTGTTAAAAAAAATTCTTATATTGAACTTGGAAATCATAACTATATAGAAAAGTATTTTAATAATATTTTAAATCGGGAAATTATGGTTCCCTAGAATGTTACTTGATGTCTGAACAATCAGTTAAAACACATAGGATGTTGTTTAACAAAGATTTTATAGTTCCCTTCCACGCTTTACCTTAAAGAAAATTATTCCTCTTCGATATCTATATTACTTTCAGGTGTTAATGTTATTGGTAATGTAGAGAGTGTGATAAATCTTAATAAGTTCACAAGGCAAGTTTCTAGGGGTTTAGTTACGTTACATAAGTGTCAAAACGCGTTTTACCAGAAAGTATTTGTACATGTGTGTGTGGGGGGTGTGTTTGTGTGTGTGAATTTGGTGTATTTTTAATTATTTTCTTTCAGGTAGCTCACATACACATATTATATTTAAGATAGTATAACTGTCCTGATGGTGTACAAGTATAATCCCCACAGTTAATGTAGTTTTTGTTTTACTTATAATTAAGTAGATTTTATTTAATATTAACAGTTATTAATTAGAGTTGTATTCTGGTTTTTTTTTTTTTTGGTTTGTTTATTTTGATTTTGATTGTCTGTGTGTTTAAATACAATTTCTCAACAGTTTTGCGTACATTTTTACACTGTGGAGAATAAAAGGATTAAAACGACAAATTACAATAATACATGTTTGGAGATAGGATTGATAATGTCTTAGGGAATCATCTTTAGTAGTTGGAATTTTGTGGAGTAAAGTTTGAAGTAATTATTTACAGATTAACCTACCTCCCCCTCTCCCTCTGTGTAGATATTTGGAAATAGTTTAATTTTCCAGACAAGGGAAAAGTTTCAACTGCATCACCCTCTAAACACTTATTTACTTTAACCAAACTCATCTTATTTATCACAAATATTATGATTATTACTTTAAGTAGAGCAAACATTGTTATATCTAGATTTGAGAAAATACTTCTGTCTGAGGTTGGCATTAAGGATTTAGAATAAGTTTCAAGAGAATGTTATTTTTTATAGAAATGACAGAACAAATACACTTATTGACATGAACTTAAAAATCATTTCACATCTTTAAAAAAATGCAATTATTAAACATACTATATTATTGAAAACTGTACAAAAAATTCTTATTTTTAAAACATTCATAATTAATATTTTTTGTTTGAAAGTTTGTTTAACTTCACAAACATACAATGCTCACAATAAACACAGTCCAAGTAGTTTTCCAAGCATTGAAATTAAACATGTTCTTTATTGCTTATACTATTCTATGAATTGTGGAAAACAAAATGTACATTATCACAATTTTATAAAAATATATACTGGAAGTCCAGTGGACATAAGGGGGTAAAAAATAATGCTGGATATATCAACCAAGAGGCTAGCTAGTGATATGTCGCAACCCAGCAGTTGCGACATCAATGCAGACTTGGAGTTCTTCGCTCTGTATACGGCCCTGATGAACATCTTACAACTAAATAGAAAAGAAATATATTTAGTAACAGATACAATAGCAACCATAGAATTTCTAATATTGGGGGGACAGAACGAATACTTATTCCGAATATACGAATAAGAATCTACCACTGTTATCGCTTCTTAAAATCAAAGGTGAACTCATCATATTTCAATAGGTATAGCACAGTGTGGTATATGAGGGATAAAAAAACAGAAGGGATGGTGAAAGAAGCCGCAATCATGAGGCTAATCCAATACTCACAAGGTATTCACTGTCTAGATTCAACGGTGCTACAGCAGGAAGTAACGTACCCTAGATCACATAAAGAACATTTTATACAGTTTTTATGAAAATCCATGACGAAGATAGCTTAATTTTTTAAACCATTAAAAAATCCTATTTTCTATAACTCTTTTATTTAGAATAAACAATATATTCTGGAGATTTCCGGCGCTATGGAATAAAACTGTATACTTGTATTACAATAAACAAGAAACAAAATTTAGTTGAATTACACAATATTTCCTTCATAAACGAGAGATTTAATATGTTTATTTGGAGTAGAACACACCTCTACTATAATACTATAAAATAAGCCCTCGCAAGTAAAAGTTAATCAAAATGTATAATTTCACATATTTTCTGCGAAGGCGAGTGATGAAATCTCCCTGCCATCTTTTAATCAAAATATTTCTTTAATCTAACAAATATACATTGGAGGTAAATGACGCAATTTCCCATTTGATTACTAGAAATATAATACACATGGATTAGCAATTGTTTTAACATACGAGGTTTGTTCAAAAAGTAACGGGAATTTTGTAATTTCGCCAGTTGTATTAGTCCGATTCGCGCGATTATTGTTGTTTTGTTGGTAAACAAGTCTGAAAAGTATATGTACATTGTTAATCATATGGGATGTTTAGTCTGTTGTCAGCTGTCAAATAGGTTAAATGTGTTTTAGTACAATCGGCGATTTTTTTTTTTTTTTAATGGATCAGAGAATTTACACTAAATTTTGCTATAAAAATGGAATAAAGTGAAGTAATGTTTTAGAAATGTTAAATATTGCTTTTGGTGACTCTGCCATGAGTAAAACAAATATTTACAAGTGGCTTAAGCATTTCCAAGAAGGCCGTGAGCACGTTGAAGATGACTATTGCCCTGGACGCCCTAGCACATGAAAACGTAAAAAAGTGAAATAAATTATTATAAACGATCGCCGAATCACAATCAGAGAAGTCGCTGATGATGTTGGCATATCAATTGGTTCATGTCATGATATTTTTTTCGGATGTTTTGGGTATGAAACGTGTGACAGCAATATATGTCCCAAAATTGTTGAATTTCGAACAGAAACAGCGACGGATTGAAGTTGCACAGGAGTCGATAAATGAAGTCAACAACGATGCAGAACTACTTAAACGTGTTATAACAGGGAATGAAATATGGGTTCACGGTAATGACGGTAATACTAAGGCTCAATCGTCCCAAGTGAGGCATTCTGGATCGCCAAAATCGAAATATATATAAATAAATCTTCATATAACCAAAACCCTTTGCAGTAGTATATGTAATCTCGTATGACATTCTATTCTTTTTTTTTTTTACTATTCACAAAATAATTGTAACCATCATACAATATAGTTGTAAGAAATGTAATTTAGTTTAACGTTGATCTACGATTCAAAGATTCTAATAAAATGATTAGTTGAAGAACGTTTTTAAGTTTTGACACCAATTTCATAACAAATACTTTTAACTTAAGACCCAATTCACTATTTTCTTCTTATTTATTTGTGTAACATTGTAAATAAAAAAGATTAATCAAAGTCGATTTTTGTAAGACAATTAATTATTTGTTTTGAGGCGAGAACAATCTAGAGTTTTATGGAGTTTTAGGTTACGGCAAGAATTTAAAGGTTATAAAATAAATGATGCTACAATTTAATTTTAAGTTTTTCATTTTGTAAACTTCTTAAAGCATCCTCCTACCACTTAAGTTTATATTTTTTACGTGTCAGTCACAAATCACATTCTCTTCAGAAAGTGGAATTGGGGGTTAGGTTCCATCAAAGTGAAAAAAAAGAAGTTTCCTACAAAATAAATTTTGTTGTGTAATATAAGTATACATTTTTACAAAACTAAACACATGATTTAATATAATTCTTAAAATGTGGTCAGAAATTCTTCTATTTTACAAAGTGAAAATTGGGAGCTAACTTCTCCCAACACTGTATACTATTTTTCATTGAAACTATTAATTTGTTTTAACCCAGTAAAATGTTTTTAAAAGGAAATCAAATAGATAGACTTGAATATTAATTTCCTTTCACGTGTAAACTTATCTTTATTAGCTATAAGCGTACAGTTAAAATGAGAACCAGAAATTTACATTTGTTTGTTTTACAATTGAAAGAGTAAACAACCATTTTATTTTCCTGGATAATATGAATTAATCATTTAAAGTTATATCATCATTTAATCTTAACTGTAATTAAAAAGAAAGGAAACACATTTGTATCCTATTTACATTCTCGATATTTCCACGCGTTTCTATTTTTATAGTCAAGAACTCCGTATTTTGTATCTGCTTGAAGGAACACTATTATAAACCAACTACTATGACAAAGGCCCATCTAATTTGGGTCTGTAGTTATGAGTAAATTTCTTACCGCTTGCCTCAAGCGTTACTTAGCCTGTATGAAAATTATCCTGTGACGAAGATAGTCCGAAGATGATCTGAAACGCCTCACAGATATAGAAGACTAATTTAGGAAACACGCACGTTTTCCCATTCGATGCGTTTAGTTCTCGGTTCCTTTATGTTCTAGAACATCTCTTACCAAAGGAAGTAATTGTTTGAACACAAAAATTCCAGATATTGATTGACCATCTCCTTAGAAACTTTGCCTTTGTACACTCCCATGATTTGTTAATTGCAAGTAAATATGCCAAAAAACACAAGACTCAAAAAGGAAAGAGGAAAGCTCCAGCCTATTTCACTAAGTTTCAACAATTACCAGACCAACTAGATTACTTACAACAGAAAGTTACTTACCATGTTTGAAGCCAACCGTTACTTTAGTCATTTGTTAGAAATGAGGTCCTTCTTACTTTCAACAGATGTGCATTACACTCGACTTCAAACTTGTTAGTTCCATAGAAGATTCACCATACGAAATTTCCAGCTTTTCTAGTAAAGACTTAGATAAGAATCAACGCCTAAACACTGAAATTTTAGCAACCAGACGTCAGCTAAATGCAGATGATCGAAGTGCTCTGGCCTGGCAGGATATCCCGTCGTCTCAATGAATGATAAAGATATTACGCATGATACAAATACGATAATATTATTGGTTTAAGGTATAATTAATTTTGAAGGTGTTTCTTGACAGGTTTAATCCACTAATTCAATACAAATAAAATTAGTAAATTATATTTCTCGTCTACGCAGGAAATAAAAGTAATACTATTATTTTGGTTTTCTTATGAGGGCGCTCAGGGTACGTGTAATCTACTTAATTTAAACAAATATATATTTTTTAAATTATATTTATTTCTCGTCAATGCAGGAAAAAGATCAATATATTATTTTCTAAGGTTTACTTGTGAGGGTACTTAGAGTAGGTATTTGGCGTGTTTTCAAATAAATTAAAATACATTAAATGACTGAAATTGGAAAAGATTCATGTGAAACATGTATGTAATTCATGGAATCTTCATACATTTATCTGATATTTTTAGTATTTTTTCTGCGATAGGTGGTAGTACTGCAGCATATTTGTATTCTCCTTGTCTGAGTTCTTGTGCGTTTGCCATCTGTTATTTGTAAGTGGCATAGTGATATTAATGCTTTATTAAGCAATAAGAAAATATTTTACTAAAGATTATGTCAGTGATTTTTCTTATAACATAAATGACAGTATTAATTTGTATATGTATCTGTATTCCTAATACAGTAGGTTAGTAATACAAAAGTAGTAGTTCATAATATCAATGGAAAAAACCAAAATATAAAGTTTCATATTAAAATTGATAATGTCGTTTTTATTGTATATTTTTTCGTTATTAATATCATAATTTTTTCTACATTAAACCACTTTTTTTATAATCTACATGTCATCAAATTCTGATATATTTTTTTTTTCTTTTATTTTTACTTGGATTTGAAAAGAACTCGGATTGGGAAAGCTAATAAAAAACTAGAGACTCAAATGGTTAAATTAAAAATTGTATCTTTAACAGCACAAAGCGAATGTGTCTCTAGTATCACTACTCTCGGTTAATAGAATCAACCGGTAAAAACCCTTGTTGTTGTTGTCTCCAGTTATTAAAAGGGAGAGACTCCGGATTTTATGATCACAACATTAGGAGCCTTCTATTTTTCTACGTTAAATAGAAAACTAAAACTTTAAAACAACTTCTTTATACCCTTTTTTATATTACTAAATAGTTTCGAAAAAGATTCCCTTTAAAATTCTTGACCTTCCAAACGATGAAGGCGTATTTTACACTTTTTTTATTTAAAAAAAGTGTTAAAGCAAATTCTATATATTTTTTTCTTTGCGAATATCTGAGATAAATGTGAAAAACTGATGAATACTGTGTTAACTTTTGTAAGTCGAAATATACGATATAAAACAAGTTATGTTAACTAAAAGTTGGAAAAATATAAGTTTTAAAAATGAGATAAAAACTTCTTTTTTTATCATATAGTTTCCTCCGCCTAAAATGAAAATATTTAATAATCTATTAAAACTATCCAGTATAATTTAATCCGTTATTTAAATGGCTGAAAGTAACTAAAGGTTATAAAAATTTTTTAATGTTCAGACTCAAATTAAATGTTTGGAGATCTTTTTTATTTATATTCAGAAAATAAGGTAAGAGGAAGAAAGTTTTTCTTTAACAATATTATGAAATTAAATACAAATTCTCGACAGTTTCTAAAAGAGAAATTCTACCGTACTGTAATGAAGAAACTTTGTTTTCAAACTCAATATAAGTTGAGAAGGTGGACAGCGATATTGTGACTTATATCTAGAGGTTCTTTGTAACGTAAAAATCCATCAGTAATTTCTAAGCCTATTGCTAATTGTTTAAAATAGGCATGTGTTAACTTTAAGGTTATGGTTACTCTATGAAATTGTTCCCCCCCTAGCCGAAATTCTTTAGATAAGTAATCTCATTGAACTAACCTGTAACCCATGATTGTTTGGAATTCAGGCTTTGTAGTAAACACGGAAACAGCAGAACAATTTATTCATGAATGGTGAAGTACCTTAAGTAAAAAAGATTACTGATTTTTGGTTCGTCTCTATCAAGAAATGCAGAAGATTTTTGAGAAGCAAGTTCAGTATCTTAAGAAGAATATGGAGTTGGTTAGATTAAAGCTTGGGAGTTAACAAATGTCTTATGCTGAGGTGTCTAGGGAGTAAAACCTGAACCCTAAATAATAATTTATTTAAAAATACCTTTAAAAGTTACGTCGCCGAATTGACCAGTCAACTAGGAACCAATCTCTTTTTAAAAAATCATAATTAATCGTACGAGTTATAGACACTTCAAATTTTGTATCAGTAAAATTAAGTAGAAAATTTTTTAAACTATATTGAACCTAAATTGTTAGAACCAAATTACTCTCAACTCCAAAAAGAAACGTACGAGTATAATTAAATGAAACAACAATATAATAATTAATACCCTTCTAAAATTTATTGAGTTTTAATAAAGGTTAGAGTAGAATCTTATTAAACATTTTTTTATTTTTTTTATTTTTATGTTTCATTTAACATGGAGTTCTACCAAGAACCTTCAATCTATTTTAGTTGCAGTGGGCCAATGTTTACATATAATTTATTTTTGTCTGATTTAACCTAATTAAAACGACGTATGACATTTATATGCCCTATTTGAAAATGCAGCCCATCAATCCAAAGAACATTACCACAAACAGTGCTAAGCCTTCTTATTAGATCAAAAATGTAAAATAGGGGTGCAAGTTTCTTTTTGGGCACGCTATATATACATAATAAAAAATAATGTACTTAACATTGACCCATTAGTTTCAAGTGTTAACCTAGATAAAAACACCTAATTAAACATACATATTACCTGATAAAAAAGATGAAAAATAATTTTTGAAAAATAAAATACCTATAATAAAATTCCCAAATGACAAGACAAGTAGACTTTTATATGAAATTGGCGGTTTTACAGATATGACCATTTTTTGTTTTTTTTATTTTCATCATAACTGTGATTTCAAAATGACGGTTTTAAAACTCTATTTCATTAGTGTTTTAAACACATGGTGGTATCAAAGGTAGTAAACAGTTTTGTTTTTTTTTTGTTTTTTTTTTTTAAGTGGATTATAACCAACCCTTTCCAACTGGGGTTTGACATATTGTTTCGAGATGTTTCGTCTTTATTTGATTAGAGATGATGTAATAGACGAAAGTTTTTTTCAAATGTTATATGAATTGCATATTTAATACAGATATACAGAGCTTAGAATTTATAGTCACACTGTATACCTTATGACAGAGTGTATCAAATAACTGGATATGTAAACATTTCTTCAACCCTTCTTATATCATGCAATCAACCCTTTACAATGGAGACTATGCATAAAGTTTTTTTTGAGCCACAAATATAATGATAATTAAAACGTTCAAAATTGTATATAAGAGAATTCAAATAGACTTCAATAAACTCCATACACAAACTTTCTCACAATATAGCATTGAAACACAGACATACGATAAACATATGGCCACAATTAAAAACAAATATATTAAATTTACATATCATGTACATTTTTAATGACAGCTGTCAATATCCATTTATGTTTATCAATTAGTTCAGGACATTCATATATTAGAGTTCTCTTTTACTTCCTGTTTTGTAAATATAATTTGGGTAATAACCTTTCATATATCAGTGAATCATTTTGAAATACGTTTTTAACATATATCTCAAGATTTGAACATAATTTGTTAAAATAAATCAGAGACTATTTTTAAAAAATCTTAGTTTTATGTTTGTTTCAGTACAGCTGATATACAATCCATCTGTAAAACCTATTTTAAAAAAGCCGATACAGCCCATAAAATACAAAATTGGCAGAATCGATTCAAAAAATCAATAAATTCTGTGCTGTTGACTCTTTTAAAGTTTTTAAACGATTTGCGACACATCAAATTTTATAGTGATTGAAACATACACAAATTTATTTGAATCCTTACAATGTTTTACCAGGCTAGTAATATGAATTAATTAATTATTTCAATTCAAAAATATACGACCTTGACTGTGAATTGAACCCAGGACCTATGATTTTACACGCCAATGCTCCAAGAGTAATGATTTGGATCCACGGTTCAATTCCCAGTCTAGATTGTATATTTTTCACTTGAAATAATTATTTAATTTCACTTTGGGTGCCAAATAACTTGACTTAAACATTTTTCTTGGACACTTGTAGTTTTTTTAAATATTCACTTGTCTCAATATAAATAACTCATCCTGGATTTCTCATAACTAAAAATGGCACTAAATTACTTTTACATAACAAGCATTTTTTGTAGGTCTGTCAATATTATTTTAAAAACTGATAGTACAATTTTGTTCAAATTGAGTGATCTATATTTTTCTACGTCAAAAACCAATTTAGATATTTTCCGACTTGTGAAATTTCATTAAATAACAACATATCGTTAATCCTTTAAAAACCTCCATTTATAAAGGCCAACAAGAAAATTCGCAATCAATCATTTCTTCTCGAATACACTTTCAAATACAAAATATTTATATTTAGGCTACATTGACTACGCAAAATATTATGATGCAAGTATTTTTCCACTTATATAATTTACTTACTTAGAATCTCCGATAAACCACATTCTGCGAAACAAAATATTTTTTTAAATATATATATATTTAAACTAAAGATTTTTGTTTCAATTGGTTAAATCTGCCCTTTTTTGGTCAATAAAACAAATTATCTTTTGGAAAAACTAATTTATTTAGCTAAATAAACTGATTGGTTTCTACGATCTAATAATCTTTAATGATTAAATAAATCTAAGGAACACACATATATAAAACATAAAATTTGATTTTAAACGTTCACAAAAACAACAACTAATTAATTATTCATCTTTGTTTTGAAACAAAATAAAAAATTTGTGTAGTCTCTGCCTCTCATCATACTCAGTCTCATGGGTACTTATTAAGATTAGTTAGATCAAATTATATTTATGAATATTAATGCAAAAGAGGCAAAATGTAGTAATGGTAAGATGCAAAAATATAATCAAGTTTATGTATTAAATTTGGTAATTAAATTTACGATATAATTTTAAGGTGAGAAATAAAAATTTAATCAATTGGCATCCATCCAATAGGTTGATATTTAATGACGTAAATTTATTTATTGTTTTTTTAAAATATTTTTTAATCAAAAAATATACCCGTTTGTTAAATTCACTGACGTTTACATTCGTATAAGCAAATCACCATGTCACTCAAATTAATTTAACTATTATAGAGTCATATGGGTTCTAGGTAAACAGGAACTTCTCAGTCACGTGTACCTCGGTAATTGTATTATGTCACTCGGCCAGCACTTGATCTAGAAGTTTGGTATTTCCACTAGAATTACCAGGCCTATCAAGAAAAATCTCCTACATAGTTTATTAGTGTAGAAAATTGTTTAATATCTTGGTAAAAATATTCCTAAGTAAGAGTTACTACTCAAACCAAAGCGATTTTGACTTGTATAATTTAGGTTATAATCAGCAGTTAAACCCGTAGTTTTACAGCCCGTGATAAAATAATTTGCTCGAAACTTCATCTTATAAATTAGTTTAAGAAATAGCGCAGGCTTGTATGTATGAAGATTTCTCTCTGATCGGTTTTAAATTTAGTTTTTTAATGTAGGCTAGGCTTTGGTTGATATGAAATTCAAAGACAAAAATTATAAACATAATACAACGTAAATTACGGATCAAGTATGAACTTCCTTTGATCGCAAATCGACATAACTTACAGTGTATTAGAAAATATAGGAGGATGGCACCTTTTAGCCACTCCGTAATATATATTACGGTATTTTTCTCCATGATCGTTGGACTAATGAAGAAGAAGGAATAGAGTAGCTCACCGATAAACGACAACATTTATGAATACATATAAAATAAGTGTGGCATTTAAAATGTTATACTTATTATTTAACATTTTTGCTCACTTAATAATTACAATGTTTGATCAATTTGATTTTCACAGTACATTTTAAATAAATAATAATAAATCCATTGTATTAAATCTATATCACGGCGTCATTAAAGTATCCACTTCTTAGATAAATGTATTCATCTTATTATACAGTATAAATTATAATAATCACATCCATATTCAAACATAAATAGGTTTCTTTCAGAACAACGTTATTGCCAGACAAAATCAATTAGATCTCGTAATAGTATTCATTAAATCTGGCTTTCATTTCAATAAATAAAAAGAGATTTTATAGTCCAGAAAATCTGCTTTGAAACTTAAATTTAACGAACTTTCTATCCGTCCCTCTCTCATTAAGTTTAAAGTGAGAATTGTTTCAACGTTTCTTTATTTGTATTCCGTCCCATCATTTAGTATTTTAATGGTTGTATTTCAAAGGTATTATTTTAATGACGAGTTGAAAATGGACAATTACGAAAAGGTCTGCAAAGCATCTTTTGTTAAAAAATATTTAAAAGTATCAAACGCAATATCCAGTGAAAGTTCATTCGAATTTATGAATTCAAATTATATCTTGTTGTTCTTCATTATCCATTCTTTTTTTATTACCAGGAAGGACTCTGCTGTAGCAGGACGTTACCTTGTATAGCGTAACCTGAACAGAATCTGTAAAACCAAGACCATAACCTTACATACCATACCAGAACAAACTTTGTGAGACCAAGTCCTTACCTTACATAGCATGGCCGTGTCAGACTCTGCAATATCACGACCTCAGCTTGCATAGCATAAATAGAACAGACTCTGCGAAACCAAGACCATACCCTTACATAGCAAACCAGAACAGACTTTGAGAGACCTAGACCTTACCTTAGATAGCATGACCTTGTCAGACTCTGCGATATCACGACCTTACCTTCCATAGCATGACCAAAACAGACTCAGAAAGACCAAGACCTTACTTTGGATGGAATGACCAGGACAGACCCTGATAGACTTTGGATTGTTTGTTATTTGTAAAAAAAAAGAAGTTTGTTGTGTGAAAACCTAAAATAATATTTGCAGCCATCTTTCCAATAATGTCGCTGTCATCTGTATATTTCTATCTACATTCACATTGCATGACTCTCATTTACTCTCTAATTTTATGATTATTAATACGTATGTTTGGACAATAAAAATTGACTTACAAAAGTTCAAACCGTTCATTAAAGATGATGTTTAACTGAATTGTCTCTTCTGATATCGTTTTTTTTTTACTTTTTATTTTCTCACGTGTATATACAAAGTTTTGTAATTGGTCAAAAGGTAGGGTAGGATATATCCGAAGTCAAGTGGATACTTCTAAATCAGATTTTACATATATGAGAGTACATATTTCACCATATCATAAATATTTTTATTTATTTAATTTAATTTTTGTATTTTTATTTTAACTATGATTTAACATTTGTAATAAAACTAAAACAAAATGCCTATTTTCTCAAATAGCATTAATAGCGTTGATACCATTTTTCTAAAGAACAAATAAAAGTACAAATCAACATCATCACAAAATGACGGTTCGGGAGTTATAGTTAAAAAAACGCAACGAAGAGTTCAAGAGCTGTTGTAAAATTACTAATTTTTATAAATCGGTTCCACTTATTTCAATCAAACTTTGTTAAAATTTGAAGAGTAAGGAACCAATGTATTAAATATAAAATAAAATGATATTACAAGTCAGTAATCGTTTGCAAAAAAATTAAAATTAAATTTAGAGTCATTAAAAACTCAACATCAATCAAATGTGATTATTTCCTGTGCTCTGTATAACTTTAGGTAAGTAAAGGAATCTAAAGCTTCATTTGAATTTGTTTTAAATTAACTTTCAATATGTTAAAAAAATCACATAAAGTTCATACGTTAGTTAAGAGAGCTATACCAAAGTACATCCCTTAATAAATTCATATTGGGGAAATTTATTTTTGTTAAATATAATTTTACCCTTAATGAGATATTACTACAATTCTGAGAAATGAAGAAGAATACTATTTACAATTTGTGGAGATATTTATTTGCTGTTTGGTTGTGGGAGATAGTTAGTACAATATTTGTACACCGTATACTGTTTGTTTTTATGTATCATTATTAATTTATATTTCATTTCAGTACTCGCTAAATAAAGCATTTTTATTTTTCAAACGGAACAAAAGTTAAAATGAATCTAGTTCAAAAGAGAAATAGATGAAAGTTTCAGGACTAAATTACCAGCTGTTCGAAACTGCTCGCTTCTCATGAGCACCATCATTAAATAATACTTCTGTCATACAACCATTACACGAATGGTTATTAACAAATAATGGGGGAAATCAAGATAGTGTAAACAATATACATTACTTATTTGAAGGATAAGAGAAAAATGCATAAAAGAATCTCTTCTTCAGAACTGGTTTTATTATTTTAACTTTAATAATATCATCTTATTATTTTAGTGAAATAAAGACCTGTCTCTGTGAATACGTTATTCTAACATCGATCGTTGTAGTCACAAAATTCTAAAAGAAAACTTTCATATTTTAATGTGACCTTTATTACTTATGTTTATTGATTGGACGAAATGTTACCTGGTATTAACTTCACCGTTTGGCATTTCGTCTGTATGTTTATGTGTTTATTACGTAATTACGTAACAATCTCTCTGATCATTTGCAACTAGGTACGATGATGTAGTTACAGGATTTGTTAAAATTAGATTTTCCATTTTTAAATGGCTGCCATACAAAACAGTTACAGTACTGTTTTTCAAAACATTGACGTGGATCCTCCTACTAATCAAAATAAATTTTCCGTACCGAAGTATTTCTTTTGCAATAAAAACTAAAAACATTCTCAATCTATTATTTAGTTTAATGTTTTAATTTATAATACGAATAACTATCCCGTGCGTAATATCATCTGTGTGTGTCTGTCTGTTGTCTGTAGTATAAGCCAAGATTAATATAAAAGATGTGAGGAGTTACTTAGGAGTGGAGTCCTATTACCGGAAATTTATCCACAGGTTTAGTGATACAGCTAAACCTTTAACGGATCTTACAAGGAAAGAGTACATAGACGACAAGTACTTGTAGTGAACAACGGAACTTCAGGTAGCATTTCAAATATTATAATAGGTTTTAACGACACCATCTGAATTGACAAAATTTCAATGAGTATAGAGAGACAGTAGTATGTTGTGACGCCAGTAAACAGGGGATTGGAGAAGTGTTGCCTCAGTATTAGGAAGATGGAACACTTCAACAAATTGGGGACGTGAGCAGAGCATTGAGGGACACAGAAAGGTGAAGGGGTGTTTAGGAGATCGATTTGCTGAATGACGTATATACAGTAACCTATTCCAGACCATTTCTGTACGATCTTTGTTTCACAGTTTTCAATGATATGCAACAGTGTAATATTATAAAATGTACAGACTCTGAGTTCACGGTTAAACTAATTAGCACTGAAATTGGTGAACTATTAATTTGAAATTAAACAAAAGCCGGGATTAACCACGAAAATGCCTGACAGTCTCAGTAGACGTCCAAAAGATAAGCAGGTCGAGCAGTCACAGATACGAGAAGATTTCTAGATTAATTGCATTCAGACAGTAATGATGGAAAAGTTACAGTTAGAAAACGAATATTTCTATAATGTCAAGCAAATCTTACTCCAGTATGGTTAGTGCTAAGAAAGCATAATTTAGATTATCAAGATAATGTCATTTATGATGGAAGACGGCATATTACATTACAAACAATTCCTAAGAGGCGAAACTAAACTACTGTTATCCTTCCCTATATCACATGTTTTACAGCAAGCCTATCCTTGATCCTCAAAGCGGGCGGACACTCGGGTATGCCAAAATATTGTCCAATATACTGGCAAAAAATTACTGAACTACAGCAGATATTATAAAATACGAAAAAAATTGCCAAAGATGTCAGGTGATGAAAACCTCAAAAAATACCACATTATTATACGGCTGAATATAAAACCATTCACAATATTAACACTGGAATACTACCAATATCTAATAAAATAATCATATATTTTGGTAGCTACATATAATACCGCAAGATTTGATATTATTGAAGCAACAGACAAGGCGGATATACAGAAAACGGTGAATTTTTTTATGGAGGACATACTCGAATTTACACACTAAGGTATATTATGCCTTAGTTTAAGATTAAAGAAAATACAGACAGATAGAGGAACGTACTTTGTTGCAGAATTTTTAAAACAGTTTTACATGCCTATTGGGATAACACAACAGAAATTACAGGCCCCAAATTCAAGAAATTACAGATAGGTTCAATTCTTCAATTCAACACTTGTCGACAAGTTACGGTCTACGTCAGTGAAAACCTGGCATAGATATTTTAAACTAATGATTTTAGCATACAATTCCGGAACACATGACTCTATGATGTATTCACCTTTTCATCTTATGCACTGGTTTGAAACTACAAAACCATTCCACCCAGCCACTCGTGACCCTGATGTGCTATCAGCTCTAAGAACGATTAATAATATGTGACATGATCTTCGACGGATGTTGGCAATATCCTAGA
This sequence comes from Aphrophora alni, assembly GCA_963513935.1. Lineage (NCBI taxonomy): Eukaryota > Metazoa > Arthropoda > Insecta > Hemiptera > Aphrophoridae > Aphrophora > Aphrophora alni. The sequence goes on from OY740768.1 coordinate 78,735,387, forward strand.
ACGTGCAACAGGAATGATACAAAAGGAAGGGAAATACAGTGTTAGCAATTCGGTTTCGCTCAAGAAAGTTAAAAACCGTAATAAGCTAGCGCAACATCATACAGGCCCTCACAAAGTACTCCGAAAACGTTCACCAATATTATTGAGTTATAATTATGTAAACATGGCAAATGAGTGGGAATGTAGTGCATATAGCTCAATTTAAAATAAACTATATAAATAACCAAATTACTGTGTAACCAAAGGTTAAATTTAAACTAAAACACAACATACGAACTATAAAAAATATTGTAGGACTAAGATTTAGGAAATTACTGTGTATATCAATTAAATATGATAAAAGTCATAATAAAAATTTTAGGCTGCTTACATACCATGTAAAATTATAATAATTTTAATAAAAAGTTTAAATGTATATGATTTTTTTTTTAATCCAGAGGTATTGTAATATTATGAGAAATAATTTTTAATAAAATTTTATTACCCATATTCAGAATGATGAATTAAATTTTTACACGTGACGTTTGCTGATTTTCAATCGTTATTTTACGACACAAAATTAGTTCTACAAGATTTACAGAGAAAGGAATACATCTAGCACAAAGACAACACAGATTTTAATACAATAAGAATAATACAGCAGCGCTAAGCGGTTTCTGGGCAAAATACAACGACCGACAACATGAGCAGAGTTGTGCCCAAGGAATTTAAAGTTAAGTTAGAATGTAATATATACATATTCTAAGTGAACTCGATAGACACCAATCATTTATGAGAAATTACAATAAGTTAGGTAATTGCTTGGCTTGTAACTTTCTAATGTGTCACAAATGACCTAGAGTATAACCCAAGGTTGTTGATAGAAAATCAAGATCAGACTCGGCAGGGAGTTATTGATAGACAGTTGTTTGATTTGGCACAAGGTTTCCGGGAGGTCAGTTGACGATAAGAGAGACTGGATCAGTCGGATATTCTATCGGACGGGAAAACGTGCCAGTGTGTCAGTGGGTTAGTTCTCTAGGTGAAGAGAATGCAAGGAATATCATCAATAAGGACACGGATCCACGAGGGATCGGCAATAGGAAGGTGAGCAAGCTTCGTGAGTAAACCAATTCAGTAAATTCCTTTAATTCATATTTAAATATATATTTTGTCATAATCATTGGAATAGCTCTAGAACCCAAGCTCAGAATATTTAACTTTTAAATGAGTCTGATATTGAATGTTGATATTTATGCGTATTAGAGTGAATCCAATACATATAAACATTTTACCATTGAATTACTGTTTCCCTAATGCATTTCATTTTAACCCTGCTCCGGACACCGGGAAAGATGAAATTCAAATTCTTTTAACCAAAATTTCAACCGACTAACCACATTAGTATTCTTATATTTAGATATCGACTACCTTAATAATTTAAAGTTTTTGGAGTATTCCCTCCCCTTTATTTGATGACCTCCTAAATTTTATGTCAAAATACTGTATAACCTTTTCGAGTTTCATAGGCTTCAAAAAATGTAAAATAAATTATTATTTACATAGCAGCTAAACATTTTCTTCTAAAACCTCTTGTAACTCGTATAATATATCCCAATAGTACCCAAAAGGTGGTCTTTAGACCCCCCCCCAGGTGTCCATAAGCTGTTCCTAGAAATAATGTATTTAGACCAATAAATATGTTTATTGTTTTACATTTCGTTGTATGCAACAACACTTGTTGAATGCATGCATATTCTGACACAATAAAATGGTAATATCTCTTGTGTCAGAAGTATCGGAAACTTCCCTTATCCTGCATGTACCTTCCCAATACTTACTTTGCATCCCGAGGCCACATTTCTCTTGTCGGACTGACCAGTCGAGTCACTCATCACATTACATTGCTGGTCGTTAGCCATTGTAAATTTATTCATTTTGAATCGGTTACTGTTTATTATTTCCACATGGTTGTGTATAACTATGGACTGTTGGCTTAAAAGTAGTTCTTTTAAATATCAATGAGTTGAGTTTAAGAGGAAGAATCATTTTAAGAAATTCCGAAAAATATAAGTGAACAATCTAACTCTTCCAATCCAAACCTTAAAAATAAGAGATGGAAGCTTAAAGTTAGAAAATATGGAGGTGAATATTTTCAACTAGGCTGTACATTCATAGGTGCTGAATATGATCCAAAACCACAGTATGTATATTGTTTCAAAGGTTTGTCAAACGAATGCATGAAGCCAGCTAAATTGCGCCGTCATCTTGAATTTACACATCACGAATCCAAAAGTAAGTCTTTGAAATTCATTAAAATTAAGCAGGGGAATTAAAAAAATTAATGGTATTAAATATCAAACTCACAATGTGAATGAGAAAATCCTACCTTAATGAAGTTTCATAACTCATAGCAAAATCTGGCAATGACTGAAAAAAAATATCAGGCCAAAAACCTGATTTTTAAAAAGTGATAAAAAAAAGAAGTTTCACTAATCTCACTAATAATAGATCCAAATGAATAAATTTTCCAATTTTCATGTAGATCTATGTAACCTTTTTCGTGATTGGGGTTCGTTGATCTCAAAGAGGCCTTTGGAGGGTCCTTTACTGGTAGGTAATTGGGAACACTTGATATATCCATCATTCCCAATTAGAATAAAATATAACCAGAAATCACATAATTTACGTTTTCAACGATTTAAGGCACAAGATAATTATGATCGGTATTGTTTAGGGATAAGGTTTAAGGTTTGTTTTTTACTTACAGCAGTTAGAAATAGAGGATTTATATACATCATAGTACACCATAGTACATGAAAGGAGCAAGCCATCCATAAAGCCTTCACCGTTTGTTATTTTTCCCTGTTTACCCTGATAACGCGTAATTATTATTATCTATATTAAATGTACAATTTGTCATTTTCCAGATCAAACCTGTTAATTTCTTATCTATCTGTAATTAAATCAAATTTTAAATAATATATTCTCAATTTATTAATGAACTGACAATTTTAAATAATATATGCTGAGTAATTTGTTTGATGCTCTATAATATTCATAGAAAACAATTTCAAACAATGCGTAACTGCCCACTTTTATTTTCTTGCAAACCCTCATCCTTAATTACTTCATACCATTGTAACGTATCCTTTAATTGAACATAATGGACGGAATACAATAAGTGAAGAGACATTGAAACAAAAGAATGATGGACACAAATTAGCTCTTTGATAAACCAAAAAATTATACTACATTATTTGAATAATATCTTATTTTTCTTTGTCTGAATGACAGGTTTTAATAATACTATTACGTTATACATTTATCTGTATTTGCATTATCAAGCATGAAAGCTTTTCATTCAGGTTTAATTATCATTTCCTTTCTGTAATTACTTACTTATATTATATATTTATTTCAGAAGACAATACAAAACATAAGATAAATTTATAATAATAGAAATGTACTAAAACTAAAATTGTGTTCATTTTTAATTAAAAATATACATTGCCGACAGGAAAATACAAACTCCTGAAAAGGAATCAAGTGCACAGGTGGGAACGAATATTAGACGAAATAATAAAATACATTAAAAAATATTTTAAACAACAATTACTGAGTAAAGTAAAGCACAGCTGTAGCTTAACTCAAAACTAAAATGAAATTTTAAAAAGAACCCCAACAACGACAAATAGCATATTAATACACTTAAGATGTTACTTTAAATATGTTGTCTATTATTTCCGGAATACGTGAAGAGAGCCAAATGTAATGTTTATTATTTTAAAGAATGTTTCTATTTCTATTGGAATATAGGTGAGAAATATAGGAGCTCTAAAACAAATTACTTATGACAAAATCCATTATGTGACTTTGCAGAGGTAACAGTGTCTTATTTTTTCTTCATACGTCATGAGAATTCAGAGATACTTTTTGTTAATAAAAATTATCTTTAGTTACCATTTTACTATTTCTTCTTTCAATTTGCAGAATGACAATTTTATCATATCGTACTAGTTACAACAAAGAGAAAACAAAAGATAAAGTTGAAGCTAAATCAGTTCCTGGTGCATAATATATCTGAACTCTACTATCTTCATTTAGCAGTACTGTGTATGAAGAGACTCTTAGTTGCTTATTTCGTACCTTACCTTTCAGTTTATGACAAATTTATATATCATATATAAAACCAGTTTAAGAAACAAGCATTAGAACAAATATAGAACATGTTTTCTTTACCTATTAATATTAATAATCATGTTAAGATTTGCTTATCCTTATATATAAAAAAGTACACGTATACAAATAACATAATAATAAAGTAACTTTTAAGTGTTATAAGATAACAATAATCTTATATAATCTAATGTTTTGTTGTGGTTTTGCGTACATGTAACAAACTGAAGGATAAATTGAATAACTTTGTCCTGTTTCAATTAAAGTGTATTGGAGAAAAGAAGTGTATATGGTACCATCTATTTTGGACCACCTTCTCTTTTCCACCTTCTGTCCCCTTCTGGTCACCTCTACTGATCATTTATGTATCATCAGAAGCCAATTTCCTTCCATTAACTATGAGTTAATATTAAAGTTTACTCAGTTCAACTAACACCCCAAAATAGCTTCCAGTCAATGACCTCCTGTCACACTGTCCATACGTTGATTCTCTTTGATTCCTTGTCTACCCTACCTGACATGTTAGTGGTGGATAGGAATTGATTTCTTAATTTGGTTATAATAATATGAATAAACTATATATATATATACAGAGCATTTAATAATCAGTCTATCAAACCTTAAGTAAATTATTACGGACATGAAAATAAATTTAGTTCCTACATCAAATAAGTTCCTATAATCATTTTTCTGTATAAACTGGGTATTCCTCGGTTTTTCCTTATTCAAATGAATATTTAACTTTATAACTAATTGGGGATTAGCAAATTTTGTTAAAATTTTTATACTAATAACTTCCAGTGTACCTCAAAATATGATAATTTTACACTTAACCGTTCAAAAATAGCAAGCATTAAATATTTTGATGCCAAATACCTCGAAACCCGTTGACTTTCCAAACTATAAAAAGAAATAAAATATCTACCCTTTGTAATATAAAAATAGACGATATCTATATTTTTATTAAAAAATAGTTGAAATAACTTTAAAAAACTAATACTTTGATATTTACGAGAACATACAAAAGTTTTTCAGGCTCATCCAGTATTTAGTAGTTATCTTAGTAATTATTAGGAAATCCACATTTTAAATATACAGTGTTCTAAAAAGGATTTTCCAACTTTAAAAACATCTTGAAATTTGTTCTGATACCTAACTAAAGTAATTACTTTATGTGTTATTTTACTGCAAAACATATTAATTTTTTCTTTAACAGTAATTTTCCTTCTATTTGTGGTATACATCATACTTGAAATAAATTTTGAACCAAATCATCCGCGTCAAGAACCTCTACAAATGAGGCGTAAATTCGATTTCTTACTTCAGCGAGATCGATAGGTAAATGTGTAATATTTACTAGATTTTTAATCAAACTCCTAAAAAAATATCGATAGTAGTCAAATCTGTTGAACGAAGGGGCCTTGAAATTGACACTGAACTACCATTAACCGAGCTGGAAATCAGTTAATAAAGAATAAACTAAACTACTGAGTGAAAATACATCTTACTAATAGTGAAGAAATCCTTATTGGTCATCTTCCTCTAACACTATAGTCATAACATTTTTGAGCATTGTAGTGTATAGCGTGTGAAATATAATAACATTAAATATTTGGTGGACCACCCTACCTACTGACAAAGACATATATGTTTTAATTTTTTTATACATTTTGATTGATAAGAAAATTGTTTGTCTATGGTAACAAAATTATGTTAAGTAAACCGTTTTCCTACCCCCACTAATTAATCAATCGTATTCTGTAAAAGTTGCCAGGTCAGGCTTTTCGTAAAAACTTCACACACTATGTCATGACGATTTAACATAACTCAGTATTATTAGACAAGTAAAGAAGAAGCAAATCTCATAACTTGTTCTCATTGTTTTAATAAATTATTTTTGTGACATAACTTTCTGTCATAAGTGGATATAATGGAGCGATTTGTAAATAAAATTTGGTACCTTCTGCATGGTACATAAGAGAGATAAAGCGTGTCTCATAATTCCGTGCGGACGGTAATTTTATAGCCGGCCAATCAGAATGTAAGAAATATTGGTGTCTCTCATTGGGTATATTTATAACTTGAGTATTAACATCAGCAGTTTTATTAAGGGGTAAATAGGAATAAATATAAAATTTAAATGTAAATAATCCTGAAATAATCTTGGAGTTGTTGAAGAAGGGCATCTGTCCAAAAAACGCGAGGATTAGTATATCCTATAGATATAGGAAAGAATGGCTGCACTCAAGCTTCAAAGAGACATACAGTTTATCAATATTAGGCCTACTTACGTCTTACCTTAAAGACCATCTACCTCCAAATTAATTCTACGAAGTGTGAGTGGTCTCTTCAATTCGGAGCATTTGACAGCTATTTTCGGACCTTCATGGTCAGGGAAGATCATTTTACTCAATGTGCAATGTGCAGGATACAAATTTAAATATAAATGTGGATCTTTTATGGTAAATAAAATAACCACATATATAGAAACACTTTAGGAAAATGCCCTGGTATATAATGCAGGAAGGTCTTCTGCAACCCAGGAAAACAGTACAGGTGTCTATGAGTATATTATACTGCACTACTCAAACTGGACAAGACTGTTAAAGGAAGGCAAATCAGGATATTATTACAGATATCTTAAACATGTTAAGACTAACAAAATGCAGACAGACAATTCGAGCTCCCTCTCAAGTGGGGAGAAGAAGACATTTTCGACAGCTCTTCAACTTATCAACAATCCGCCTGTCATATTTTAGGACGTACCTATAACTGGATTAGATGACATGTCCAATAATGGTTATCTTTATTGAAAACACTCGCTGATGGTGGAAGGGCAGTGATATGTTTCATACACACGCTCAGTTCTCGTCACTTCGAATTGTTTTATATTGTTTTATATTGTAGCTGAAGAGGTCTTCACTGTCCTAAATACTACAGCCCGGCTGATTACATGGAAGAAGTATTGAGTGGCGCTACTAGTGATCACACTGAGCGCGTTATGATGACTATAGACGATCCTACTCACAGATAAAACAAACAACTCACAATATTGAATCCTGATGGCATTAAGGAACCAGTAACGCTACCTCCCATATCTCATAGAGGGAAACACATGCATGCTTAGACAGTTCGTCATGGTTACAATTTCGATCACTCATGTACAGTATGATGCTACATTTGACAATTCTGCCATTAAGAGTATTCCCGTTGTACAAACTAAATTTTAATAAGTTACCCACACAATATCATCAAAATTTATATGTTTATAACATAACTTATAGTAACCATTTGTTTTATAAGCGAACATAGCAAAGAGTTTGAAAAGAACATTAGGTTCCTTGAGCGTGGTTTCTATCAAGATCTCTTGGTTTCCTGTAGTATTTATAAAGAACAATTTAAAATTTAAATTTAAACATAAATACGTTAAACTGCACATTATTAGACAAATTACAAAGTTGAACAAGAAAGCTTAAGTTTATATTTAAATTGAAATGGAAAAGTGAAAATACAGAGATACATCTCTACCTCTATAACAATCTTCTCAAATTAAATACTTTTTTCCACTTTTTGAAAGAGTATTTCTACTGTACCGTAATCAAGAAACTTTGTTTTTAAACTCAATATAAGTTGGAGTTTGGGCAAAAGCACTCTGTTTGAAGAATGCTTGATTTGTTGTTTATATAAAATATCAATTGTAAACTAAATATATTTTTAGTGATAATTTATAATAATATTGATTCAAGTTTTTTGCTTAAAGGCGGATATTTATATCTTAGTCTTAAACAGTTCTCCAATCAAAATGAATCCTTGCTTATCCCTTGCAGTAATTATCTTTCCTGTGCCGTTGACACATAATTTTCATTAAAACCGTTCACATGGAAAAAAACCGTTCTAATAGATCTCGTATATCGGGAATATATATTGACCCGTAGATGGTGATTAGAGAAGAATATATAATGCAGGATGTGTTCGATTTGTGAAGGCCCATAAAATAAAAGTGTTTGCATATTAGGAGAGAATCATAGAAACGCGAATGCCCAAGAAAATGCCAAGAGAAGTGTTTCACCACACAAGAAGAAGGTTCACAATAAGACTAGATTGATGTATGAGGTTGTTGTAAGTCTTAAGGCTATGAAAATTAAAGGATGGTAAGGACGAGTTACAGAGAGAGAATATTGGAGATTGAATGTGGAGGACCCCAGGCCAGCCAAGTGTTTTAGAGCCAGGGAAGAAGAATAGATATCGGCATTGTTGAATTTGAGATGTTTATTTATTTATTTACCCCCATTAAGATTAACAGAGTATCCTCTTTTACAAACCCTTACTTACTTAAATCAATTTACAAACTAATTAAATTAATTTTAAAAAATAGCACTCTATCATCCTTCATCATTAAACAAAGCGTTCTGTAACAATTTTTGAAAAACTTGGACAAACTATCGCAAAATATGGGATAACTGTTTGTAGTATCAAATTTATACATTAAGCATAAAATATTTAAATAGAAATTGAAGTGATAAACGATTACATCTCTTTGTATTGAAAAGCGTCTATGTCTATGTAACGGTAAACGAGAGTGTATTAAAGCATTTGGAATATCGCTTAAACTGTTTAAAATTTTGAATAAAAATACCAATTAAGATGTCATATACCATTTTTTTAACGACAAGGTATTAAATATCAACTTTAGTAAATTTATAGAAAAAAGCAAGAGGACAAGTTTCTTATAATCAATTTGAAAAATAATCCAATTTTCAATTTGTTTTGGTAATTAGCAGATACCTCAAATTTTTATATATATTCCCAAAAACATACATAACGAAATTGATTTAAATCGACCCATTTAGACGATGACGTACGGGAAAAATATGAACATCTGACAGACATTGCTGCAAAACATAGTTATTAATTTTGTATCACATCGAGAAAAGATAACAAATTAATTTAGTCACTGAACTAAGCAATTTGTCTCAATGTGTTGATGTTGGGTAACAAATGAAAAATTTCATTGGACCTTATAATGCGCTGGATGAAGGGAGGCAACGATTAGAAGAATATTGGATAGTTGTGTTTTAAACAAAGTCTGTAGAGCTATTTTGTTTTATAGACGTTGGTTGAAAAGAATATTTCTTTAACGAGAACGGCGAGTAAAGTGGTCCTCTTTTGTAATGGTGAACATTAACACTAGTGGTCAATTGTAATGCTACTTTACAATTTTCTAGCGATTTAGTTTTATTAACAGAAATCTGTTTTATAACTTTTGGCTCTCATTATTGTAGAAAAAGGCGATATTTAATCATCAGTTAGACTTTCGTCAGTAATATGCGACTTGAAGAAATTCATCGAATAGTAAACAAAAACCAATAAATTTTGAAAGACAAGAAATATTGTTCAGCGCCATTTCTAAACGTGATACAGGTGTTTGATAACGTGTGTATGTATGCATTTTATATAAAATCTGGGTATAGCAGTAAATGACTATAGATTATTGGTATCTTGAATATAGGCACTTCTTAGTGAAATATCAAAACATGATAACCATAACTAAATAAAAGCAATTTGTGCTTGTTACAGTACTATACCTCTTATTTATCAAACATCTACCAACAATAGCTCAAATAACAATTACCGGTTTGCAGATGATACAGCTATACTGGCCTCCAGTCATTACCCTAAAAATGATTTATGTCTATTGAAACAAAACTTTAATAAAATGCAAAACTGGCTAGGAAAATGGCGTATGTTAAGGAATACAAATGTAACCTTCACAACGAGAAAATAATCATGTCTATCATTAACCTTGGCTAACCAGTTAATAATAAAAATGAATTAAAGTAGCTAGGGGTGCACCTAGATGTTGATACGTGTTGGACCTGACCTGGCTGAAACGCATTCTCATAAAGCGGAAACCAGTTGCACAAGCTCATGCCATAAATATAAACTGTTTATTAAAAAACTAACTACAATTGTATGAGTGTACAATGAAACTAATATTAATTTATGGTATTCAACTCTAGGGGTCAGCTGATAAATCAAATATTTCAGTGATTTCAATCGAAAGTATTGAGTGTAATTTAAACATTCTAAGAATTGCGATAATGACGACATGCTTGTGCTTCAATTGCCAAGTGTCACCGAAGAAATAAAAAAAGTACATTACCAATTATCATGGATGGATTTCAAATTACACAACATCGATGGCAAGACACCTAATAGATAATACAAAGAGAGTTCGCAGACTGAAAAGGAAATTAAGTGATCTATTTTAAGATTTAGATAATTCTTAATACTCAATTGTCGTGTAAATATGTATATTTTGTACTATGGTACAATTTATTCTATATTTATTTATCAATAGATACAATCACTCGACCTGTAATATTTACTAATTGTTTGAAAAACGTATTCTATATATAACAATGAGGAAATAATTATAATATTGTAACAAATGAGCATTCCACAAAAATATATTTATCATATCAAATAAAATGTATTTGTACATCATTACTCACAATGATAAGATACTCATTTAAATATGATGTACACCGATACAACACCGGACACAAACTACACTATATTTTATCACCACACAACTCATCTAATTATAAACCAGGGTCTAAATAATTATAAAAGTATAAAAGTTTTTAACTTAAAAAGATGATTTCAAAACTTTTTATGTTTTAAACAAAATTTTCATAGAACAAAAAAAAATTATTACTATGTTGGAGACATTCATATTCTTTAATCGTTAATATAAGTACAGTAGTTTTTAATTATATTATTTTAGTTTGTTTAATTTCTAGTAGCTATCTAGTTTTGCGATCTTTTTGTAGGCTGTATATTTCTATTTTTTCAATAATTCTAAGGTCAATTAAATAACTATTTTTATTTCCTTATTACTATTATTTTGTTATAGAATGTGGACCACTTTATATAACAACAAGTAAGTCCAATTATCGACTATAATAATATTTCTTCTATTCATCCAACCTGTATTAGTTTTAACCTATAGTTAAATCCTACGAAAAATAAAAACATGAAATATCAATCATTAAAAATTAAACCTAAAACTCGTTTTTGGCCAAAAACTTCAGAGAATTGATTATTATCGGTTTAATATTTAGTTGAAAACGTTTTATTAAAATACTGTCGCCTATTATATATTAGTAATAATTTAATATTTATTTTACACATGAAGTATGGAGAGAAGAATGGACGATTTTAATATTATTTTTCTTTACTGCTACCAATGTAAAAAACTTACTAGGTAGTACTGTGTATATATTACATAGGCTATATACATTACTTGTACATAGTTGTAAATAATTGGTTTGAGATAGTTTTGTTTATACTGTATATAATAATATTCGTTTTTATAAATTAAATTATTTTATCAGTCGAAATTTAATATCTATATAAAACTAAACATGACACTTTAATGTGTATTAACTATTACACTACTTTAGGCTATAACGAAGATGCTCTGGAATGTGGTATTGTCTAGAAACCCCAAATCAAATATAGGCTACAGCTTTTATTTGTTTCATCCTAAATACAGAAAGAAACATTGTTTATTTCTTCACAAACTAACAATTTAACTAAAATTATACAAGCATAGCTTTAAAATAATAATTTTTTTTTATAACGTCATTTATAAAAATATTTTCATTGCAAGTTTAAACATGGTAATTTTTAAATAAAACTACGCGTTGTTGCTATTTAACATTTACTTTATGTATAATGTTTTATTATGTATTTTAAATCTTTCTTTGTATAAATAACTATATTATTATATGTTAAAATTGTACCTGGTAGACAAAGGTGAAGGTGGTTTGCTTTTGTAAAAATTTCTATCAACAACAGAGCAAGAAATAAGCGGATTTTACTCAACAAGTTGTTAACTAACGAAAGCTTAAATTAGTGATAATTGTGTTTGGGCAAACGGTAAAATATTATCTAAATGTTAAACTGAAAACGAATCGCTTGTTTGCATACCATTAGCCAAGGTATTAATAGGCGTTAGACAAACTGTGCTGACTTTTTAAATTCATTTAATAATGATAGATGTTGATATTATTGATGTAGTTTATTTTAACGCTTGCCATTTTTTCTGTTTATACATTTATTTATTTAGAAAAAGTAGACCAAATAACTGAATACGTCACACCAGTGGTATATATTGTATGGCAGACATTTGAGGGAGAATTGGATTTTCGTTACATTAGGTACGAATTAATTTTTAGAATATAGGATATAGTATTATGTACCCAGAATAATCAAAAACCGTAGATTATTCCTCTCATTGTTGAATTATACCAATTAATATTTATTATGGATAGTCTGGAAAACAGAAAGAGAGAGAAAAACATATCAATTCTCGAACTGTTTATGTATAAATAGCTTGTGCGCATTAGTAGTGTTTTTTGTTTTTTTTTAATATAGTAGTATTCATACAATATTTTTAAATTATTTATTTCTTTTTTGCAAAATTTGTATAAAAGAAAAATTGTTATATTTTGTAGAATCCAGTATCAAAAATTGTTAAATTTAGAAGATTTTATACAAGTAGAACATTTGTATATGTATACGTGTGTATTTTTATATCCAACAACTCTCTTAAGCAAATTTAAAATTGACTTACACTTCTTATAAATTTGGCTACTTTTCAAATAATTTTTTACATTCACAAGACACGAGCAACACTTACTTCATTTTATTCAATAACTAAATAATTGTGATCTGCAGTTGTTACCTGTACATAGAGGAGGAGCAACTAAAGACAATAACTTATAATCTTTGAATCGTCGTCTTGTTTCACAAAAGTATTAGTTGTGTAAAACTCTGTGTTTTCTTTCGCTATTTGATTTTTAGTACATCCTGAAAAAAAAAACATAATATTTTATTTAGTAGAATGAATACCAATACAAAATAGTCATATTATTAAAGAATATTTCATAATTTTTTAAAGATGCATTTTCGTCTAAATTTAAAATATTCCTAAACAATTATTTAAGAAATGAAATCCCCCTCTCCCTCCTAGTGTTTTATATCTTATATCACTCCACTATAATTATGAGGATAGAGTATGGAGGCTAAAAATAAATCCTATTTAATATGGGATTTGTAGTTAAGTGCCAATAATAATTGGTAATAGTGCCAATAGTAATACATTCTTATTAAAAAAGTACTTAAATCTAATGAAAACAGACGGGGATATTGAAACAAAGTATCTTAAACCTTTTTTGTATTTTTACTGCCTCCTTGCGTATGTATGGATTGACAGTCACAGCTCAAATATTTAAGACAATAGTTGTTGTATTGTGGAGGTTCTGACATGATGTTGTGGTATAGAGATAATAAACAAGTCTTTGTTTTCACACAACAAGAACGCTCCTCCAGTACTTCTTGACAGCTATTTTCATAATTCTCAATTTATTAGACTAGACTACATTATTACCGTTACTGTAGTTAAATCTTAAAACCCACATCATAGCCATTAAACTTGATATTAATTTCAATTATAGAAAATAAATCAAAATATTATTTACAAAAGGACGAAACTAACCCATGAAGTAAATGATACAAATGGCTCTTTAAAAATTCACTTAAAAGCGTTTCCCACAAAAACATGTTTTAAAATACTTATTTTATTTTCTCGTGACATACTCAAATGAATAACAATTTTTTTCAGTGGTGTGTAAAAGTGATTCCTTAAGTAGTTAATAAAAATAAAAAATCTTAACTTAACCTTTAAAAAAAATCCTGACAAACTGGTTGAAATATATTCGATTGTTAATGCAACTGATAACAAACAACTTTACTGTCTTGTAATTTTAGATAAAGTGAAATTATTAACTAACAAACAATTATTTTAACTTATTGTAGCACGATTAAAAGTGAACGAAGAGAAGGTAAAATATGGGTCTTGTTAGAATAATTTATATTAAAATGGCATTAATATATGAAGCATCAAAGCTTAAACGTTAGTCACAATTTTATAGGTTGGATTAAATATTTTCATCTGAAATTAGAGATGTTGTTTGTACTCGATAAAACATTGTTCCCAAATGCATACATTTTTACATTTTCATCAATTATTTGTAAAGATATTGTCACTTACTTATTTATAACTCTCAATTCATACAATTTTAATTATTATGAATATCACTTACATCGATACGCGAATTATTTATTAATGTTTAGACCTCATTACGATCATTTTGGTACCAGTTTCATTAAATTCGGGAATTAAACTGTATATTTCTTTTAGCCCTCCCCCCTCCCATCAAACTAAAAATAATCTACTATTATCTTTTCTTTTTTTTTTCTTTTTCAACGAAAAATCTGACCCAGAGCTATTTTGTTTAAATGAGATGAACGTAACCTTTGTCAATAAAATCATACACCTAGTGATGTACAAATATTTGCTTATTCAAATGAATAAAGAAAAAGTGTAACAATCGTAAAGTAAATACAAGTTTTTTCTTTGTATTCAATTTTCAATAAACAAAATGTTTTATTAAAGTTTTCCTAATTTTACGTTCGTGTTAGTACTAACAATAAGACGGTAGTAACTGTTTTCCTTTAAATTTCAAACTTTTTTTCTTTTTCATTGATTCCAATCAAGTCTATACTTTAAATAATATATGATTATATATTATAATCAAAAATCCAAAACTGAATATGTAAATAAACAGTGAAAAAAACATTGCATTAACTTTCTCACACGCTCATCTACAAAACAAAAAATACTATTTGTCCTTGTCTTCACAAAAATGTCTCTACACTACTTTCAGGTGAGAAAGTTCCTTTATGGCAGTTTCTTATGGCAAATTAGGTTGATATAGAAGGGTCTCAATTTTTTTATGTCTAATGTTATTGAAGTTTTTCTTTGAAACCATACGCTTACAAATATCAACCCCTCATTTACAATTAATTATTGACTGATTAGTTTTGTACTGTTCCTCGTTTTATGCTTAACATAAGAGACGTAGGAAGATATTTCACAGACATTATTTTTCCATGCAATACACAACACTTTCGCGACGTTTTATAAATTAAAATTGGAGCGTCAAATATGAGAAATCATTGCATAAAATTTCCAATCGATATACCTGTTAATGCCTAAACGAGAATAACTTGTTTTCTAAATGTCAGTACGAAAGTAAGATGTTCATTCCATTTTGCTGTACATGTTAAAACAGACTCCATATTTTCTTTTAAAATCTTTAATACTTATGTTTTTTTTTTTTTAAATAAACTTTAGACTATGCGTTCACAATACCATTACTACTTGAACTAAAAGTCACCAAACTATACAAAAGTTATAAGACATTACAAACAATGAGATTGATTTTTTGTATGCATTTTCTACAACATATTTTTTAAAGTGAAAACGGAATATTTGTTTGTTAAAGCAGCACCTAATTCCGTCATTCAGATTTACAAGCTGAAATTGTTTCTTATAGTAAAATATTTAGGTTTCTGATAGTACAATTAAATTGTGGTTTCTCATGGTATATTAAATTTGTGCAGCTCCAAATGGAGACTGCTCTACTAAATGCTTCTTTTAATATTTTTCAGTCACACTTAATATTTTCTTACCAGAGTATTTTATTAATATAAATATGTTTCATTTTTCAATATGTACAAACAAACTATAAAACGAAATAAAAGGTTCTTGCATTAAATAAATTGAGATAAAATTAGATTAAATTTTTACCTCTAGAAACATTTAAATATTAAAATAGATGTAGGCCTACTTAACTATACATTTAAGGGTTAAATAAAACTATTAAAGAATTACGTATAGCTTAAAGATTAATATTAAGCTTACTGTATTTCTTTATTTACCACCGCGTTCAATAATAAATGTTTTGAATTAATAGTTAGGCCCCTATGAAACGAACACCTACTCATGTTTTATTTCGTTCAATGAATTATCATCAGTGATAAATTACAATATTTATTAAATAACTTTTTACTTCATTGTTATTTATTTTAAACCTAGCTGGATAAGTCCATAATTTTAACTACTTAAAACAAAAATCCACTAAATTATTCAGCCATCAGAACAACATGATAATACAATCTAAACTTTTGTCAATTTGTCATTTACAAATAGGATTTAAACACTGTGTATGAAAATCACATTTCAGTAATTACATTATCAAATACCAACATCAAGTCAATAGATAATTTGCTGATCCAGCAGCGAATTAAACTTTCCATTAGATTTAACCGATAACAAACACGTCGCGTATGTTCAACATAATTTCTGCCTGCCACAAATGTAAACATGGTTAGCATGGAAATCCATCCCATTAGCAGAATGATTAACACCACTCAGGTCACATGTTAAAATTATTAAATCTGTAGATTAACATAAAGTTGTGCAAGTATAATTACTTCTAGTAGAATAAAAGAACAAGTATAACAATCTCTAAGACGATTGTCATACTTTTTTCTTATAAAATTACTTACTATAAAGTAAAAGCTACAGTTTGAAAAAAAAAAAAAAAAAAAAAAAAAAAAAAAAGGCTGTATGTATTTAAAAGCCTTTATTATTTTATGTATACAAACCATCACCAAAACTTTATAAACAAAACGTTTAGGTTGTATTTTAAATGTTATTTACTCTAAATTTAGCATGTTTATGAATTTTGCATGAATTCCTAAAACTGAATTAAAATCAGTCAACATTTTCTACAGGATATAGCTAAATTTAAATTTTAAAATGGTATATATTTTTAAATAGGTATGTGTAAACATTTTTGTTAGTAACAATTCACTGACTAATACAATAAACTTTAAAAGCCATTCTTATTAATAATTTAATAATGGAGAAATTTGTTCTTAACTATTATTTTAGTTAGAGCTATATAAACGGAGATATTTTTAAAGCGTTTTTCACGGTATGTTATAAAAAAAAATTTCTAAATTTACCAAGGTCATTAATATTTATTTCAAGAAATATTTTTTCTTTAAGTCCGTTTAAAATTAATCCATAATTTCTATACTTATAACTAGTTGTTTAAAATAGCCACTTGTAAACTTTCAGGTTTTGTAAGAACTAACCATTCTATTTTCTTAGTAAATCAATAATTAATAAATTTATTCATAATTTTTCATGGTAGCTGTAGAAACGGAAGTATATTTTTAAACTTTAAAAGAAAAAGTTTCATTTTGTAAATTTAATTGTTAATACCCAGTTATGCTTACCTTAAAATAGGGTAAAATTCGTTATGTAACTTAAACTTGTCCCAAAAAATTGATCTCAACAATACATTTACACCACCAGACCAACTATTATATTTATACTATTTTAATTTCTAGATCCTAATTTTTTTTTAAACTACTTGGCGCAGGGAACTTTTTCTAAGTCGTACCTCAAAAACTTGTTTTACTACTAAAGGTTAATTCGAGCTTTAGGTTTTTAAACAGCTAAAATAAAGGGTCTTTCCCTTACTGAACAAAACGTAATAACTAAAGGTCATCAGGGCAGTTTTGGTTTCCGTAGAAAGGTTTTTAGAAACAGAGTTTTTTTTTTTAGATAAAGATATGTGATTGGTGAAGAACCTATGTCAAATATATTTGTACTTTTGTCCCTTTTGAGGTCCCCTGAGTGAAAAAAAAATTGTTTTTGGATTGATGTTTCTATATCTGGTGGATTTCGTCTGTGATGTGCTCTACAGAACAAACGATCTTCTGAGGCTCATTTTACTAGCTTGGCAATTCCTAGGAACCTTGTTGGATCTAAACATTGTTTTATGTAGTCTTCAGTTAAATCCCACTGTTACATATTTCTGATCAAGTGTCTTTTGACCAACACTTATTCTTTTTGACCCTAACTCTATAAGAGACTCATTCGATGGTTAGAATATTTAATGATCTTTTCCTCCTTTTTATTAAAACGTAATAATGACAATGAAGAATCTTGCCATTAAAACAAGAACCAAAAAAATACAGCCAAACACTTTAAACAATGTTAATCAAATCTAGTATATATGCTTATTTTGGACAGATCTCGGGACATTTTCCGATAAATCGAAGTTTAAAAGTTAATTCCACAAGGATAAAATCAGAAATTACTTTTTTTCTCAAAATTAGCTTTAACGATTTTCATGAAATTTTGATCCAGTACTGTCTTTAAGGGTCTAAACAAGAAGTATCGGTTGCCAACTCTCCAAAAAACTTGATTAAGGAGTTGCTAGTAAAAAAAAAAACTATGGGGGAAGTTGTAAAAGACGTTCACATTTTAGTGAAATGTGAACATTAAAACCCTAGTGTAAAATATTCAATTAAAATACATTACGGTTCAGGAATAACTTGTTAAAAAAAATAAATAAATAAAATAAAACCATGACGTCAATATTAAAACTAAAATTCTATTTCAATGAAGTACGATTTTCACTGTGAATGTGTTCATGGAACAAGCGAAGTAAATATCGGCTTATATATATATATATATATATATTTCAAACAAATCGTTTAAGATTTTTTTTTAATCTTATAATTGATGACTAAGGAACTGATAATTATCTAAACGGATAGTTTTCGTTTATTTTTATTTGTTTTGGAGATGGATAAGTGAAATAATTGTGCATTTTTTTCAATGATTATTTCATTATTGCATATTTTAAAGGTATAGTAATATGTTAGTATGAGTTTAAGCTTTCTTCAGCTTGAAATAGAGATATATAAATACATTTACGTATAACCCGTAAAAAATACGATTTTCGTAGACAACAACAAAAGTTGGAAGCTCTTGAAATTTTGTAATCAGATTTATGATTATATTGGTTAATATTTGTCCTTAGTTTTTTCTCTAGTTAGCAATTAAAGTAAGTATTAAAAACGAAATGTCCTTTCATTCACATTTTTTAAAGAAAGAATTATTATTAATTTAAACACTATCAATTTCAAGTTAAAATAAATATCATTTGACATATGGGTATATATATATTATAATGTGTGTATATATATTTAGTTAACAATATATTATCAACTAAGATTCTGTAAATCATAGCCTCGGCAAGTTTTGTTTTTGACAACTTTATTTTGCTCTGAGAAAATATATATATATATATATATATATATATATATAAAATACATTATAATGTACATATATATATATATATATATTTATTTATTTATTTATTTAATCATGGTTGTTTCTATTTGTGACATGATTCGAAATCTGTTATTGTTCTTTACATAATCCGGGTATAAATCTCAAAACTTTTACCTTACAATATTTAAACAATTATCAATAACATGTTAGAAATGTTTCTGGATAAGTGTAGCAGTAAACTACAACGAAACCCGTTGAATAAATTTAAGTTTTTCATAAAACATAAAATTAAAATAAAGTATTTGTGTAATACCAAGTTTATTATTCTCTCTTTTTATTAAGTATTGTACAGGAACATTTAGCTCTCAAATTATCAAAAGTCCATTTATTAATTTTTTTAATTTCTGATCTTATTCGGGTTTATTTATTTATTTTTTATTTTTTTATTTTTATTTTTTGGAATAAACAAATCATCATACGTACATCAAACAATGTCTTTGTATTAGAGTGTTCTTTATTTAAATGCTATTATTTTATAATTCTTACATACATGAGATATTTATTAATTATTTTTTATACATAAGATAGAAAAAGTTACGTGGTTGTATCAAGAAACCCATGTCAGGTTTAGGCATATTAAAGAAAACCATCTACATTAAACAATTATTATTTAGTCTGACGTTCATTTTAGATGAACGTTGCAAGTGTAAATTTATTTCCTACTTCTTTTCATAGGACGTAAAGTCAAACTTGAAAACGATAAAACTTTAGTTCCCATTTTTTTAGTGAAAAGTTACTTAACAAATAATAATGACATGTAAAACGATGTAATTAAATATTTTTTCAAACATAGTGGCTAAAATGAATTCATTACTGGTTACATTTCCAATTACGTTTCCAATTAACATTTTATTTGCATTAGGGCGGATGTCAGTAGAAGGGTTGTGTGTAAATTAATTCGTGCTGGTACTGTGTGCAAGTTCATTTCAGCGTACGTTTAAGCGTCCCTCACACAAGCTTCTAGTGTTTAATTTGAGCAACTCAAAACATACCAAATAAATACTGTTAGGAGTTTTAGTCTTATGGGATTTCATAGAAACATTTCATACTAAGGTTAAATAATTATAAATGCATTGTATGCTGACTAATAAGTTTTAAACCTATAAAGTAAAAATACAGTATATTAAAATAAAATAATATAATTGGATTCTTATTAATACAAAATTTGCCTAACTTTAGCAAGGCTTCAATTTGTTATGAACATATACTTTTAGATAATCCTATAAGTGTCTGACATGATATTCAACGAATATAACTCTTGAATCGTAAATTCTGCTGATGTTTTATAACACTTCAATGAAAATAAAAACGTCAAACATGCATGTAATGAAACATTTAATCCTGAAGCTTATATCTCTGTATTCATTGCCAGTGGAATATTTTTAATGCTGAACCATAAATGTAAGTGCTTATTCCCTGTTCGTTATCGTGGCATAATTCTGCATTAAATCCCATTTTTTATTCAGTGTTGTTTGCATCGATTTTTTTGAAAAAGTTTTAAATATATATAAACATTTTATAACTTAAAGGCGGCTAATTATATAGTTGACCCTTACATAATTAGCTTATGTTTCAGTTAAATATGTACATAGTATGAAAAGAGCAAAATTAAAACGTTAAATAAATTTGGTTCAATAGTCTGAGATGTTCTCATAATTTGGAGTTAACTTATACCCTGCATTGGAATCAGTATTAAGGTACTATTCAGATCCTTCTATATTATATTTTCAGCCACAGATATCTATTTTACTTTGAATTAAACAAAATTATATTTGGATAATTAATTAAGTGTCATCATTAGACATCAGTATATTTTCGTATATAATAAAGAACACAAATCAATAATTTTTTTTAAAATACTTATTTCTTTTACAATTGAGCGGTTTATATGCACACCAGCCATAAATCTTATTGCACTTCTAAATAGGACCGAAAGTAGGTATTTTGATATCACCAGGAAGACCCGTAGGTTCTATGAACTTCAGAAATTTTGTCTTCAGAGATTGTTGGTCCCTTTGATAAATATTTAAGTGTCCAGTCTTTTTCCTACATTTGTATTTGAAGTTTCCACTTGAAGGCCACATTTCCTACACAGATGTTTTCCTGTTTCATGCCCTTTTTCAGGTAGCAGTGTAGTGTAATAAAATCTACTACTGTTCTTATATTGCCTCTTCCTACTTAAGGCAATTTGCTTAATAAGAGGAGTGAGAAGTGAGTGTTTTCTCATTTTTAAATCTTAGGTGCTCCTCGATCTCTTTTTGTGATCTTTCTCAGGCCAAGTACAAGCTCTTGGACATATCACAGAATTTCCTATTAGTTACGCCGCTGATGACGCTTTGTTAACCTGGAGGTCTGCACAATCACTACCACATCATGTCCAGAAACCCAGAAATATTGACCCCCCCCCACACCCTTTTCTCAGCCTTGATGTAATTCTAAAACAATTCTAGACTAACTTTGACCTAAATTTGTTAGAATCCAATAGTGTCGAAGCCGCCAGACTGTATAGTTTTATCTATGTCTTGAAAAAAGTTTAAAAAAAAATGATGATTCGAAATATTTAGTAAGTATATGAGATATGCTCATTTTTTCCAAGGATAACTGTAACGTAATATTGGTTTAACAAAATATATTGTAAATTATAATATATGTAGCAGTTGACCTAAACTAGAACATTTTGTTTTAATTAGTTATTTACAATACAAATTTGTATAGTTTACACTTACAAATAAATTTATTATAACAGTAATCTCAGATGTCAATATTTTCAGGTGTAATTTGACTTACATCTTTATACAATATTATTTGTTTCGTGCCGGTAATCTTGTTCTTTACCCTTGACTTGTCACTCACATTGTGTGACTTGGGTGGCTTACTTCCATAATATTATAAAAGTAGGTGTGGTTTATTTTTCAGGATTGAATACATTACGTAGTGAATTTCGATTAAAACAAGCTTATCACACTTTCGCAGCTAAATTATACAAAGTAATACAGTAATTTTGATTTTATTATTATTTGTATTTGTTGTTATGAAATTCATAACTACAGATTTTTCATTAATCTATAATACATTTTTAAGTGGGATAACCATTCATCTAGCCTAATATCTTACATCTATTTATTATTTAATTTATAGATTACTCATTATATGTAATATTTGTATGCTAAGTCTATCTGCACACAGTGAATTGTTCGGTTGAGAAATACATAATCCATCGCCGCCGACAGGATTGTTAATCATTCGTGTTGGAGATTCAAATTCCAAATCTTAGTTTTTTTCAATAGATGAATCTGTTTTAAATGTATGATTTATTTGTTTTTTAAATTTAATTTTTAGAATAGTTAAAAGGGTTTGTAAATATTATTTTATATAGTGAATCTTACTACGATGAATTTCATAATATGTCACTTATTTTTATAACATAATAAATAATAATAAACAGCTTTAATTATTACGGACTTATTCTAATATTCAATTAGAGAATACATATTTAACAAAATTTGAAATATACACGTTATTTGTCTACTTAACAGGAAAAATGTATGAATTGTAAAAATTATAATTCATACAACGAGATGTGCCGATTTTGCATTCAAATAAGTTTCTCTTGATTCTCTTATCATTTTAAGGTTATAACATCGATTCTAAACATAAGCAGTTTTAACGAAAACACTGATTAAATTCACATCGAAATTTGAAATAGTAGAACAATAAATTCCATTTGAAGAGATAAATATTTTAATGTTTGTAAAATAACGTTTATAATGTCGGCCATGTTATAAACCTCTTCAGTAGGTTTATGGCCTGACATATACACTATCCACTCCACATACCTCCATTTTCCAGTAGCCAACACTTTTGTAAAATACCTTTGCTTTAACATTTTTATACAATATACTGGCTATATATAACTTGGCCACATGCAGTAATTAGTATTTTAATGATAGCTAGTTTCAAATGAATTTATGTAGTTTGTTAAGAAATAAATAAACTATAATTAACAAACCTAAAAATCAATAATGGATTTTTTAAATTAAAAACGGTTTAAACGTTACATTTTAAATAATAACTTACATTGAGATTATTGTAATGCTTATGATTTTTTGTGTACAATTAACATATTTTGTTATGTATTTAGACAATTAAATTCAATTTCTTAGACTTTTGTGAGCATTATATTTTGTAAAATTATATATAAAAAGTTTTAATGTTGTTATTAAAACAGTATTGTTAAAAAAGAGTAATTGTACAAAAATGTACAAGTATAGAAGAATTGTTACCATAATAGTATTGCTTTAAATTGATTTTAATGACTTGTATAATTATTTTGTACCAAAGCTGTTTTTTAAAATTATTGAGTAAGGTTATTACTAGAAAAATTGCATGCCAAATTTCAAAATTTCCACCATTCGCAACCACTTAATGGTAGTTTCATCTTATCTGTACTTACAACATGAACAACCTTTTCTTATTTTTCTAGTCTAAAAATCATATCAAGTCCAAAGCAAAAAATAAGATTACCTACAAAATATAAAATCAATTTATGTTTTATCATATACGTGTATATTAGTTGATAATATATTTAGCAATTACATTACAATAATAAAACAAGTAATAATTTTGAGAAAGTATTGTGTTTACTCAATTTTATTATTAAATCAGTGTGTAAAATTCAATAATTACCCTAATGTCTACAAGTTATTTATTTTGAGAAAGTGTTGTGTTTACTCAATTTTATTATTAAATCAGTGTGTAAAATTCAATAATTACCTTTATGTCTACAAGTTAATTATTTTGAGAAAGTGTTGTGTTTACTCAATTTTATTATTAAATCAGTGTGTAAAATTCAATTACCCTAATGTCTACAAGTTATTTATTTTGAGAAAGTGTTGTGTTTACTCAATTTTATTATTAAATCAGTGTGTAAAATTCAATAATTACCTTTATGTCTACAAGTTATTTATTTTGAGAAAGTGTTTTGTTTACTCAATTTTATTATTAAATCAGTGTGTAAAATTCAATAATTACCCTAATGTCTACAAGTTATTTATTTTGAGTAAGTGTTGCGTTTACTCAATTTTATTATTAAATCAGTGTGTAAAATTCAATTACCCTAATGTCTACAAGTAAATTATTTTGAGACACGTTTCTACAAGACTCAGTACCAAGGAACATTAGCAGTAAATTGATGTTTAATCGTCACAGTAGTAAACACTATGGTAATAAGGACGTGCTTAGCAAGTGAAGAGCTTAATGTTCTCTAATGGTAATAGACACTGCTGCTCTAGGTTAAGTTTAATTAAATCACTTCAATATCATGTGTGACATTCATGTAGGGTTATATATGCTGAAAGTAAAACTATACGTGTTAGTTTTCATGAATTATTTTATTATCGGTGTATTTTATCTATGTAATATTATAACATCTAAAATCATTTTAATAAAATGGATGTAGCTAACTGAAGATGATGAGTGTCGAAACGCCGTCTTCATGTTAAATTGTTTGTTATTATTCATTTTTTTGTAAAACATAGATTATTATAAAATTCCATTATTATAAATTCAATTTGGTGTTAATCATTTCTTATATGAGTAAATAACATTTATTATAAATCTCCAGCATGAAGACACCCAAAAAATGTCAATTTATAAAAGTGGTGTGTTCAAAGTTAGTACGTTTATAGAAAGTATAGTGCGTTGTACAAAACAACTTGGTTTCTAATGAATTTTTTTTAAAGGTAAATCGATTTGTCTAATTAAATGTTTCCTTACTTAAAATTTCCAAAACGTATTGTTTTTGTCATATTTTATATTTAAAAATCAGATTAAAATTTTCTAGAGATTTCATTTGTTCCTTCTTTCATGGGGACGTGAAACGTGTACAATTAGAAGATTCTTTACCAAAAACTACCAAACGTAAAATGTGTTACAAATTTCGTAATGTATGTCAATGTAATTTCAAAATTATTGTCAAAAACCTATATATTTTTCAGATGTCTAACCGTAAGTACAATAAAAAGTTTCTATAGCAAATAACTTTAAGAAAGCTTGTTTTTGTTAAAAAATATGTTTAATTTTGAATTAAAACATTGTTTTGGCTTTCTTATATTTTTAGCCACCAGAATTGGATGATAAATTAAAAGTTGCATTACCTTTTTTTGGTTCATCACAATCCATATTTGAAATAACTCAATTCAATAAAACCATCAGATCAGTTCAATTTATTCATTAAATTATAAGAAACCATATAAACACTTAAACAAAAATGTTCACCTGTCATTCAATAATAAACCATGAATGATGATTTCCATGGACTTTGTTTGTGAAACGTTTTGTTTACGAGTCTTGATTATATCTTATTTACATGTTGTGTATTTTTACATTTTAATAAAGCAATTGAACTGATCTGATGATGACAATGTCAAAACTGGTTATTCAATAGAACATTTCAAATAAGATATGTGACCGACCAAAAATGATCAAAAACTTTTAAGTTTTGTAAAGTTATAAAATTTAATTTTTGTCAAATTATGAATCATTATTCACTCAAAGGTGCAGAGAAAGTTTAATATTGTATTTACGCAAATGCGATTATTTAAACGGCATAACACGGTTGTTATTAACAATAAATAAAAATAATAAAATGTCTTTAAAGTATCTTAAATTTTCCTAATGGAATATGTAAAAATACAGAATAACATTAAAAACATTGAGATAATTTTATTTTTTATTTTTGGAACACCCTGTTTATTACACTAAGCATTGTACCATAATGTAAATAGCTCAGGTTAAAAGCTTTCAAATAAGAGATCGAAATAAATTTCTATATAAAGCAGTTCTTAAAATATTAAGCCGTTTCCACATATATTTTTACATACACTATACATTACATGTTGGATATCTATTACTTTGTATACGGTTAAACTTTTTTAAAGTTGGTTTTAAAATATACTTTTTTCATCCGAGTGACAACGTTATTGACAGTTCGTAGTTTACTATATACAATTCTACAAATGTGTATGTTTAACAGTACTTACTCATTGTGAATCCATACTTACTACTAATATAAATACATTAGGAGTAAGTATGGACTAATGAAAGTTTACACAAAATTACAATATTTATTAGTCAGTTAAAAATTAAATAAAAAACATGAAAATCTGGTTAGGCAATTACATTCCTAAATTTGGGCTCGGCTATATGTTAACCATTTGAACAATATATAACTGAATAAAACATGAATAGTTAAAATCGGCTGAAAAGTATCAAACATATAATGTAGAATGAATGAGCATTATGCTTATTTCATTGGCTGGTAGTTATTTTAAAACTGGATAAATCATTAATAACAAAAATTCGAGTCAAAACTTTTAGACGTATAAAGCCTAGAGGCTTTAACATAGAATATAGTTTGAGTTATCATTATGCCTATTTCATTGGCTTATAGTTATTATAATTGTATAACTGAATAAAACATTTATATTAAAAATACAGATGAAAACTGTCAGAAGTTTAATTCATATAACAAATATGAGAGAGCATGTGCATAATTCAATGCATGGTAGTTATTTTAAATTTATTAACTGTATAACACATTAATATTTAAAAAATTCTGAAAACTACAGAATTTTAATGCCTATAACATTATTGTAGTATGAGTAAGCAATATCTATTTCATATGCTGGTAACTATTATTAATTTTATAAATGAATAAAGTATTAGTAGTTAAAAATTGTCTGAAAACACTTAGAAATATAATTCTTGTAACATATAATGTTGGATGAGGGGGATTATGCCTCTTTCAATGGCTATTAGATATTACTAATTCTATAACTGAATAAAGATTTTTTTATTTTTTTTTAATGGCTGAAAAATATCAGGAGATTAATCTCTATGGTATGAAGGAGGATTATGAATATTTCTTTGGCATGTAGTTCATAATAACTGTGACATTATTAAGTCAAAACTGGCGAAAAATTCCTATAAGAACTGTCAGAACTTTAATTCCTGTTAAATATAATATATAGAGCAATATACAGAGAAGAGAGCATTGACTGGTAGTTATTATTATATTTATAACTTAATGTCACATTGATAATAAAAAAATTGTTTGAAAACTATCATAAGTTTAATGCCTATAACAAACAATGTAGTGTGAGGGAGCAATGTAACCATTTCATTTGGTAGTTGTTATTATAATTTATATAGCTTAATAAATCATAACTATCAAAAAATCGAGGAATGCTTTTAGATTTTAGTGTTTCAACAGTGAATGAAGTACGGGGAAGCATTATACCTATATCACTGGATGATAGCTGAAAAAAGTTGTATAATAAATGTAACATAACTAACAAAAGAAGGGTTAAGAATTTTACAACTACTTTAATGCATATAGCAAAGAATGCAGTAAGACGGACGTTAACGCTTATAGTGGAGACTCTAACCAAAGAGTGGAGGCCTGTCTCACTTAATAGACAAATTCCTTTTACTTCGTTCAGGGACGTCGCTGTGGGAGGTTAGGGATGGTTTCACCCCAGCCTGTATTTATGAAACCCAAAAAGCTAGGAACTTTGAGATTTGCGAACATACTTCACACTGCGAATATTTGCAAATATTTTTACTTAAAGAGTTACAAAAATTTATAACCTATACGTTTTAAAATAAGAAATTGTAAATTTATCGATACAATTTTGTGTACAAGTAAGTGAAAAGTTCAAATTCAAAAGAGTTAGGAAAATAAAAATATTTCTGTACCAAATAAATACGTCGTAATTTTTTACTTAATATGTTAAAAGATATTTTATTCCAACTATTGTTGCTGTGGCAGCTATGACTGTTAGTATCTACATGTCTATTCTACTCACCATGCCGCCCGTACCCAACCCACAATCCCCTCCCTATTCTAGTTTGGACTACAGGCATAGGAAGAGGAAAATGTGTAAAGGATGTGTCAATCGGTGTTAGAAATTGGCAAAAAAAATTTAAAGCCAAGAAAAACATAAAGTAGGAAAATAACAGCAACACTTTAGGTTATAGTCTCCCAAATCTGCTTTGTCTAATATTGTAACTTTCTTGTGAAATCTGGACACATTAATTAAAAGACAAAATAAAATAAATTGACAGGGCCGTCACTTTGACGTCACTTTCGAAGACTAGATGGACTGCTAGAGCTTCTGCCAAAAGAGCCTTTGACGAATCTCTTGATGCAATCTTGGCTCTCCTCTAAGACATTTCTCGGGACTCTACCACCAAAACCAAATCATTTGGACTGTTCAAGAAGATCAACACCTTTGACTTCATTGAGACTCACTGTTTCATAAATAATATTGTTGACGAAATAAATATACAGACAGAGACATTGGAGAGACCATCTTTTAAAGTTATAGATGGCATATCCGTTATTGAAGGCGTAACAAATGGGCTTTTAGAAATTTGCAGTAATAAGAATGAACTGAATGATTTATTTGAATGTTCGATCATACTTTCTGCTAAGCTTGGTATTGACCCAGAAACAAATTTCACAAGACACCATTTGCTTCAAAAACTTGACATAAAAAGCTTTTTCAGGAAATAATTCAAGGAGGTTCTGAACACCCTTGGAGTTAGGCTTCTAGATAACTTAAAAGTAGTTATGGAATTGTTTACTCTAATTAATTAAGTTTTCAAATTTCCTCTAGATACGAAGAATCTCAACAAAGATAATATTGAAAAGTCCACTATCGATGTTTCCTCCAGGATCTAAAGACGATAAGGCAGATGTTTCCTCCCTTGAGACTGACTTGGAAATATTTTTGTCACTTACAACGGTAAAACAATCAGCTGAAAGTACCTTAAGAGGTTCTTAACCATGTGAAATGTATTGAATTCACATTGACCTTGAGTCAAGTTGAATGTATTACGTTAACCAGTCTGTACAGGTAGAGTGACGTCAGATATGGCGTGATATGTAACAAAGATATAAGGAATAAATGATTGGTCTACTCCTACCCCCCCACCCTCACATAGCAACATCCATGAACATACCATTTTAGCGTCCTACTCTGTTCCCAGCCAGCAAGACGATTAGACCATGTTTAAGTTTCAATCTAAGTAGTAATTATTTCTATACCTCATTCTTCAGTTAATATGTTGTGAGTACAAAATGTACCCTCAATATATTACACCATGCAGTTAAAGTAAAGACTAAAGTAAGACCAGCACACAAGTTTCCTTGTTTGTTGATACCGCTACTTATGGGGTAGCAACAAATAAACGTTTTTTCAGCTAATTAAAAATTGTAAAATCAAACCTCGGAAATAGAATCGCTGATGATCGCATAGACAATCAGATGTATTCAAGTGTGAAAAACATACTGGTAATCATTTTAAAGTATACTGACTTACTGAACAATGGGACAGCCTAAAGAAGAGGAGAGTCAAAGTATACACCATGAGATAGGCATGCAATTAAACAACTTCCAACTCTAAAGTCATGTTGATAATGGTGGTGAATTAAGTACATTGTGTTGTGTAAAACTCTGTACTGTACCTTTTTATTATTTAAATAACAAATAGTTTGACTCCTAACAATAACATGGTCTGGTGTTTTATTATATACTTTTTATAAATTCAGTTATTTGATAAATATATTAAACGTTTTGTACAAAATTATACTAATGCAGTACTATAAAAAATGTAGGTTATAATAAAACGCTATTAAGATTGGTACTATTGAATGGTGAGCTGCCAAAAGACCTTATACCTCTTTCAACGTTATTTATTTATCTTAACAATAACTCGTATAAAAATCACTATCACTGACTGTACCTTACACAATTTCTACTTTTCAAAACAGTGTATCACATGTCTTCTCATATAATGAATATTTAATAATATAAATAAATATATGTACACGTTAAAAATTAAGCTCTTTTTGTCTGTTAGTGATAACAAAAATATACTTTTATCAATACATTTTCCCAAGCTAAAATGAGTAGAATTGTAGAAGTAATCAATACTAGTTATTAAATTAATTAATTAATTAATGACTAAATCAGATGGGTATCAAATTACTAATTTAACGATTTCGAAGGATAACAATGAATATACATTTACGTTAAAACAAACAGGCAAAAGAAACCATAACGTCGGCGTAATCGATCGATTAAATCCGTTATAGAAATCTTTCCAGGGACTTAACTTTTCACAGATTTACATACATGATTTTACGTCATGTCCTAGATACAGTGTATTTTATAGCTATATATATATATATATATATATATATATATATATATATATATATATATATATATATATATAAAACAGAGACACTTATTTTTAATAATAACACATTTATTGTTTAAAAATAAACGTTTAATTTATACGTTAGTATTTAGTGGTTGAAGATCTAAAATTCACAATACTATACAGTTTTGTTCCAAATTCCAACCTAATTGCCTTACTATCAACTTTTCATTACATTTGTTGAACTAAATTTTCTGACAAAAATATATCAAAGGGAACATGTTTAAATAATTTGAATAATTTCTACCACATTAAGTCCTAATTTTGGTCCCTCAGAAGGTGTGGGTGACTCGATATTTTAAAATAAGATATGTGTTCATGTGATGTCTCATTATACAAATTCGGTTACACGAGTCAAATGATATAAAAAATAATAAAATTCTCACAATTTAAACTAAAATAGCAGTCAAAACCATAATTGTAATTATATTAAAATGGCTTTAAAATCAGTCCTTCTAAAGTCGCATATTCATTTTTAGAACTTCTGTTTTCAACAGAAATAGAAATGATGTGGTGTTTAATACTGTGATGGAGGACCAGCAAGAAATCGCGCGTACGCAGATTCTCCAAACAGTCAGAATCAGCGACTGCCTTAATGGGATAACCTCCACTATAGTTAAGATATCCAATTGATTTAGAAGGACTATCTTTATAGATGTCAATTTGGGGTTACAATTGGGGGGGGGATGAACCGAGTATCTATCCTAGGTATTACTGGGTCCCTGGTCCTCTTAGCAGGAAAGAGCGGTTACATATTATTGTTCTATTTCCACATGGCCATCCGGTACCACATTCAAGACGTCTTTCTGATACTGGGGTAATTCCATAGTGACTTCATAATATATTCAGCTTGATTGTATCAATATTAAATTTAATTGGCTTTACATATCGCAGACAAAATATATTCCTTCGGTCAGTAAAAACTTTAAATTTGTATTAAGTTGCGGACTAATTAAACTTTCATAATATATACCTGTAATTATAAATATACCCTAACAAATGAATGGCATGTTATATTACTACAATAATTCTCTAAAGATAAAGGAGTTTTATTTATAATTTTTACATTACTCTAATCACCATTCATGACACGTACCTTGAAACAGAATATTCTACATATAATGTTGGTGCCTGACGTATTCCTCTCACTTGGTTTTCAAAATATTCTTCAATGCTTACACAGTATAAACCTGACATTTCAATCCACAGTACGTGCAATTTTTGTATTTCAGTGCAGTGTATATTGACAGGAGATATTATTCATTATTCAAAGGTAGAAGAAAAATATTGATGTAGCGAAGAATTGTAAAGCAGAATTATCATAAGACGTCAATCTCCTGTAATTCGTGTTTTGAATACAACAGATCTATATGTGGAAGAATGACGTTTTGATTCTTTAGGCATTATCATGAGATCAATTGTTTTTTTATGGAATTTAATCTTGGTACTTAAGCAAATGAATAATATGTGGGAAGCGATACTTTGGTGTGACGGACAATTGTAACAGGCAATATCAGAGTAAGTTAACATAAAACTTAATGAACCGATGTTTCGTACAAAAAACTGAAGTCGAATACTAGAAAATAGAAAATTAAAGTGATTAAAGTAAAGGAATTTATTTATTTACAAGTAATAAGTCTAAGCTGGTAAAATCGATTGAAATAACAAATAATAAGTATGGTCTTATTCAACAAGTCACATAAACACTTCGCATGTCATAAACCTCAGATCAGTTTGGTATAACTTAATATTAATGCCATAAAATCTAACCGAAGTTAAACTAAGCTATTTATTACACCCGAGGGAACAATTCAACTCATTGTAAAACAATAGATGGATATTGATTAATAATATGAAACGTCACTAAAGGACTAAAACACAAATTTTACAAACAAAATCAACAGTTAATTATTGCAGTTCAAGTGTAGGAATATATAATAATAATATATTTATTTATTAACATTAATATAGAATAGAACCAAAACGCGAAATTATGTATTTTACAAATAAAAAACAACAAAATACAAAATAAGGTCATTCATTTGATAGAAAGACACTTGCTGAAGACATTTCTATTGAAGAGTACTTTTGTACTCTTTATATTGCGGAAGTAATTTAGGCCAAACAAATTTAATTTTGCCTTTTTAACGCAATACTCGTCTTTTTATGAGATTTTTTTTAATATAGATATTTATTTCATGACATTATTTCTATTGATAATACACATTCTTCATTTTTTCTTTCTACTACTTCTTGAAGTCATACAGAAGTATAAGGCCATAAAAAATCAGAGGAACCTAATGTGATAACATAATATGCAGATTATATCGAGATAAGGGAGAAACCTGAGGAGGAGCTAAATGGATAAAGGAAAGGAAAAGAACGGATTGGATATACATTTTGAATGAAAATTGTATTAAAAGGATAGAAACAAAAATGAAAATTACAATGGTTGGAAAAGATGAAGAGAGTGGATATTAGTTCAATTCCCTAAGACAGATAATCACAACTAATATAAGGGGAGATATTATGTATGGAATAGTGGCCAGTTTTAAAACGTGTTGAAGGATATAATATAGCTATGGAACATAAGGAAAGGAGATAAAACAATGATGTATAAAGTTTATTATCAACCCATTTTAACATTCGCTTCAGAAACATGAACGCGGCCAAATAAAGATGCAGTGAGCAGACTGCAGACGATATAAATAATACTTTCGAGAAATATAGAAAATATAGCAATGAATGGAAACCTCCTTCGGGACAGGCTCAAGATAGAATTTCTGAAAGATATGATAAAGAGTTTGCAATGGTTTGGCTAAGTGATGAAGATAGAGTAAATCATAATGTTTTTGAGTTTTAGAGAGAAAAGCCATAAAAGCTATGAGAAGGGTTCAGGAGGATAAGCAGCCGAATGAAGTAGATTGAAGACTGGTGGAGAAGATGCACGTGATTGGGTGTAATGGAAAAAGTTGTACCAGACGAACCGCTGAAGCAGAAATGATCATGAAATGCACCAGATATACGGGTTCTTTCAAAAGTTAAGTTAAAATTTTTAATTCTTGTGGTTTCTTTATTTGTTGTTCAATCCCCAAGGAAAACCCTTTAATTTATCCAGATATAATTGAGATTTATTAAACATTAGCTGTTCTTTTCATTACTATTTATTTAATTGTCATAGCAACGCATTTTCTCATTCTTGACTAGGTGGTAAACTTGTAGTAGTTTAGAATTAATTTTTATATATATTTTTAGTCATTACTTTAACATTGATTTAGTGTTATTATGAATGTGAACTGAGTTTATCAGACACGATAAGAAAGTCTCGTTCTCGCAACGGTTTGAAAGATCTACCTTGCAGTTAATTTTGTTAGGTATAAAGTTTGACACCATCGAGTCCGTTAAAGAAATCAAGAAGCCACGAAAACCATCAATCGTAAGAGGAAGCCTGTTGAAGAACTAGAAGAAACAATTATTCAAAACGTAGCGGAGATAAAATGTCATCACGTTAAGAAATGACGTGCACTGCACAGAGAAAATACTACTGCTTCTCTAGGAACCACTTGTCTTATAAAGCCTTAGTTATTAACTCTACCAAGTAAGAATTTGGATTAATTTTCAGGTAACCACGTAATCCCCATTTTGCGCATGTTAAATTGGGTAATTTTAGGTACACTTTGACAAAAACCTGTTTCAACTAGAACACTGAAAATTGTTTGTAATACATTTCATATCTTTATCTATCATGTTAACCTATTATAAATAGGCCCTACTATAACTTTTTAAGTACTAAAAAACTGGAAAAAATCTGATATTTAACATTTTTTTTATTAACTGCAACTACCATAGGTACAAAATAAAAATAGGTTAACATTGTTGGTAATATTACTAAGTATGACAGGAAAACATTTCAAATAAATAGTGCAAGCGGTTTAGGAGAAAAGTAAAGTTTTCGCTAGAGGCAAAAAAACAGTCAATTAGACTTCAAACCACACTAAAACTCCCCTGCATCATAAGTAACACACTTTTCTTCTTCTTTGTCTTCTTTCTTACATTTTATGTTTCTTTTCTGTCTTCTTTTAGATTTATTTTGAACTTTATGAGCTCTTTTTGCCTCTAAAATCCGACCAGCGTCTTTACAGAGTTTCTCTAAAACCTGAACTTATAGTTTTGGAGTCACAAGAGCTCCAGTGTTGTGGGTAGTTATGGCATCCCACACACCTAATCTCAAAGTAGGAAGGCTTACAAAATTGTTCTTTTGTATTCTAGTCCAAATAACATTGTTCAAGGATTCATTACAATTTTGTGTGCGTCCATGGAGACATTTTTTCAAAATGTTGGTTCGGTTAGATCTCTAAAAATGGGTTTTATGAGTTTCATCACAGCCTATGGGATACTATTTTTGTGTGTATAATGTTCACCACTGATATTTGATACCCATATCAAGAGGTTTCGCCTTTCGGACACAATTTGTGTTGGGGTCGGTCGTCACTGAACAATTTATTTATGGAAGTACGTTGCCCAAGCCGCTGTCTTCATTTTATTGACGTCATCTGTATTTTCCCGAATAGCTTTGCTAAAATAAACTTGTAAACTATCATTGACAGCATCTGTCAACCTTTCTCTACTACTCAAAGGTTTACCGTTCGACAATTTACTACCTCTCATTTTGGTTTTTAGCCTTCGTAATCTGGACGCCGTTCGTTTTTGCACGTGTCCAATACATTCTAACTTACTGATTTCTACATCTTCATAAGGTTTTGAATCTGCAACTACTTGAAAAGCATTGCTGTCCCCGTCTCCAAGATAATTTACATAACGTACCCCTCTACTGTTGGATCGCCTGTGGTCAAATGCAGTAAAATTTACTGCGTAGTATTTTTATAAAATATGTTTTATGTGTTTATATTTAAATGAAATATACATGTGTTATATATATATACAAATGTTTGGGAAAACATGAATAATTTAATAAAATTATATATATATATATATATATATGCATGGTTGCCTAAGTTTTTTTATTAAATCCTGCTTTACATCCAAAGGAATTTATGTACTGTTTTTGTCCTAGGTTAAAAAACAAAAACTATATTCAATTCAAGTTTTAACACTCTTTTGGAAGCTCCGCTATAATGCTGAGTAGAAATATTTGGTATAATTATTTTTCACTAAATCTGCACTGCTAACTGTGTAGTTTCCCCATTTTGGCACACTAAACTATGAAGAAAATTTTTATTTAAGTGTTTTATATTGTAGAATCAAAGTAATAATCAATAGTGGGTTTGTGGAATAGTGTTAAATTCTCCTTCTTGTAAAATACCTTGAACATACTGTAACTAGCGAAACCATGGTCGGCAAGTTTCATTAAATTTTGTGGTTATACTAAAAAATAAAAGTGTTTTATTTACCAATTCAGAACTTTAATTTTTAATAATTTCAAACTATTTTCATATTTTTTTCTGACAAGTACCAACATTTTTCAGAATAATTACTAATACAAATACTCCCGTCCCTCACATACATGCAATCAACTATTATTATTTTAGTTTGTGTATATGTGTGTCACTGTTTGACTTTTTTTTACTTGTTTTGTTTTTATGTTTTATTTGTTATTGGTGTTCCATGACACGTTATTTATTTTTCATTTGATTATTTTGTTTATGTTGTTGTTTGATCTTTGATTTTTTTTAGTATTTTCAAATAATTTTGTATATTTTCTGTACGTCACTTGTCCTCAGGGATGGGCTAAGAGCCTATGTGAGCCCTATTTTACAAAATTTGCTATTTTTTCTTTGCTTTAAAATTATTTCTTGGAATAAAAATAATAATAATAATAAATGTGAAATGGTAATATTTTATGTAGATTAAATAAAGATAATAAATTCAATGAAATAACTTAACAACATCGTCAAAACCATCGTAGTATAATTCTAGGGAATTGCGGTGAAATGAGAATGATGTTAAAGTGCAGTGAAGCGTACTTAATGTGCTGAGACAGAAGACACTAGGGTTAATGCGTCCATTTCACATTTACAATTTACATAACTCTCCTTATTGGTTGATTTAATCAATTTATTCTACGAGTAACTCTAGACCTCAAGCGTAGTTTAATGTTCACATGACTTTGTTCTCCAGAAAGGGAATAATGTTAAACGAAGCTAAGTTTATATTATGTTATAAAAATTTTAAACTGCAAACGACGTCCTGCTATCTAAAATTTTTGTTCCGGACATTTCCAATACTATAGATAGAAACTCCATACTTTACTTAACCCACCCATGTCATTGTACGCGTGCCGTTATTTATTTTTCCGACATTGCCTGTACTACAGATTGAAAGTGTATACTTGTTTCAACACCCCTCTCCTAATCTTGGTCTTGAATATGGGTGTGTAAATAAGTTAGTTCATAGATTATCTACTGTTATTTAAATTCCGCACATTTATTGCACTATATATAGAAACTATATACTTGTCTAAACTCTCCCCCCATTCATTATAATATATAGATTGGTGGCAGATAAGTTCGTTCATTGTTTGTGTAAAATAACGACCCATTCTTTTATTGTATGTGAATAAGTTTGTTCATTTTTTACATTCAATTATTTATAATCCTTAGATTTCCTGTACAATAGACAAAAACTATATATTTGTTTTAAACCTCGCCCCATTCTTTTTATTGTATGTGAATAAGTTTCTTTCATTGTTTGTGTTCAAGTTTCTATTCGGTACGTTTACTGCACTACAGAAGGAAACAGTATGTGTCTTAACATTTCACCACTGAATAATTTCAATAAAGTTATTTGATATCTCTCAGTACGTATCTAGTACAAAGATACAGGTTTCATGGGATTCGAACACATACTGTTATAAAGTCCTTATCAAGGGAGCATTGACCTAGCATTCATGAAGTACTCTTAGAAAAATATATACAATCTGACCTGCCTATTTAATTCATGTTTAAACGTATGGTGGTATTCTTGGTGAAAATAATAAGTAAAACACAGATGAATACATTTTTGAGAGAAAACAAGTAGTGTCAATTATATTGATGAAGATTTATATCAATAATGTTGGGAAAATAAATATTACATTTCGTGTTAACAAAATTTAAATTAAATTTAAATTTATATGCTTTAAAATTAAATAGGTAACAATGCCCTGTCTGATATTCCCCAGCTAAAGCTTAATATAAACTTCTCAGTTCTCCAAAGTCGTAATTGTTGTGTAATGGGTTTGTAACGTATTTAATCGTTTCAACATAAAATTTGCATTTCATTAAAAACTAGATTATAATCTCTTTAATGAGTTTAAATATACGTGACCGTAAAACTCGAACTATTTCACACAGTAACGTTTAAACCGGCGACAAGAACGATCATGTTGACGGTATAATCATGTATATTGGGGGGGGGGGGGGAACATTAACTTTTATTGGAATTAAATATTTTCAAATGTCAAATCTTTTAATAAATTATCAGTTCTTACTTGATCTGGTTGAAGCCTTTATAAACAAAAATCATATCTATATATAATAAATAAACGTATTTTGATTAATAATAAACAGTTATTTAACTATGATTAAATTATTATGGTTTTCTTTGATTTCTCTCGGAAATGTCATATTTATTAGATTTACAAGCTCGTATATAAGCTCATAATTAATTGTGTTGCTCACCACTTGTTTTCAATGTTGCTAAAGTTAATCACTTGTAGTGAAAGTTTAATAATCACAGGTGGAAAAATGAAACGTTTTCCCAGAATTTCAAATACTTTTAAGAGTATTATCTAATAATTTATTTTTTTTAATGTATAAAAATATTCTGAATTAAATTCTAATGAATGGATAAATAAGATAAAATAATGATATAAAATATAACTTTATTTTTGTATTTGTAAAGTGTTAAATAGTGTATGATATGTATATATACCATTATGTAAATAAAATTATATTATGTAAAAAAATGTTTTTCTTATTTTGTTTCAATTGTTATTTAAATAAATAACAGAAGATAAAACATTTTCTCCATATACATATTCAAAGACTTATTTAGTAGAATTTTGTCAAAATATAAATATGTTTTACTATTGTACAAATAAAACAAAATGAAAACACTAAGCTTTATTGTATTCACCTTAGGGACATTACAAACATGGAATACAAAGTACAATGTATAATATTACAGTATAAGACATTTCAATGTCTAAACCATTATGACAATTCCATTAGAATATATCTTGCATTACTTTGTCTGGTTTCTGTAAATGGAATTTTTAAAACTGTATCAATTTCGTTCTACTCAATGGTTCTTTATATTATTGTTTTACGTGTGTGTGTGTGTGTGTTTTTTTTTTTTTTTCACTCTGTTATTCCAACTTCTGTAATTAATAATAATAAATTTAGTTTATTCGAAAAAATAGAGTTTACTTTTACAATTAATTTTTGGAATAATAGTCATCTTTATCCCTTAAGCGATGACTGATCCAGTATATCTCTATCATCTTAAAAGCATGATCTCTCTATTTTATTTTGCAGCATTATTGTGGCTACATGTATAATTATAATTATTGTGGCTCTCCCTTCTGACACTTCACTGCTTATAGTGCTTGAATTCTAACAGTTCAACTATTTAGAGGTGTGTGGTTGGCTACTCTGTCTTTCTCTTTACAACATAGCAGGCAGTGAATTCATAGTGACAGCTGGCCTTGTTTAGGTTTTCACTTTCCAAATAGATTGTTTCTGAGGTTATGTGAAGTGTTTTGTATTTCATAATTCTTAGAGAAGTTATATGAATGTGTTTTATTTAGTGATTAAATAGTTTTTTAAGAGTAAAAATGCCTAGATCAGTGAAACCTTTTAAAAAACGTAAACATGTGTTTTGTGGCATCAAAAAACAAGATTTGGTGAACATAAATAGACCTAGGCCTAATAGTAGTGTTTTGAGTGTCAATTCAGATCAACCAAGTACCAGTGATACTGAACCTAAAAAAGTGAGTTCCAGTAAAAGG
Source organism: Aphrophora alni (assembly GCA_963513935.1). Taxonomy (NCBI): domain Eukaryota; kingdom Metazoa; phylum Arthropoda; class Insecta; order Hemiptera; family Aphrophoridae; genus Aphrophora; species Aphrophora alni. Next base: position 78,774,979 of record OY740768.1, read on the forward strand.
AAAGTGGTTAAATACTTATCTGAATATGACAATTTTGAAGATGGCAATACCAGTGTCACAGATCTCATAAATTTGAAAGATATGGAATCCTTGCTCTCAAATATAGCAGTCTGTACAAAGTGTAACAGCACACTTTCTATTAGTAGTAATAGAAGGTTAGGCCTAAGTGTTGATATAAATATTGTATGTACTGGCTGTGGTTTTTCTGTCACTGGAAGTAACAGTAGGAAAGTAGGTAGTAGTGGTAAAACAGATATAAATGTTCGTTTAGCATACGCCTTCCGTTGTATTGGAAAGGGTCAATCCGCTGCTAGAACCTTTTGTAGCATAATGAACATGCCCGTGCCCCCAGCTTTCAAGTACTACACCAGCTTGTTGAGCTCTGCTGCTAAAGAGGTTTGCATGGAAACTATGCAAAACGCAGTTACAGAATGTGTAGAGGAAAATAACGGTGACACCGACATAACAGCCATCTTCGATGGATCGTGGCATCGACGCGGACACGTTAGTCTAAATGGTTATGTTACAGCTATAGCAGCTAACACCGGAAAAGTTGTGGATGTTAGAATATTTTCTAAATATTGTAGGTGTAAGGGAAGGTTGGAAAATAAACATGGACCTACATGTGAAGCAAACTATGCAGGAACAAGTGGTGGAATGGAAGTTAGGGGCGTTCTAGACATGTTTCAATCATCCGAAGAAACTTATGGGATCAGATACAAATATTTTCTCGGTGATGGTGATACTTTATCTTACCCAACAGTTGTTGAAGCTAAACCCTATGGACCAGATTTTACAATAGAAAAACTTGAATGCATAGGGCATAGCCTATTCAAAAACGTATGGGTAAACGGCTTCTGACTCTGAAAAATAAATTGGCAAAAACAAAACTGTCCGATGGAAAAACAATCGGGGAGCGTGGACGGTTAACAGATGCCGGGATCAAAGAAATTCAACTGTACTATGGCCTAGCCATAAGGCGGATTACCAGCAGCTTATAAGGCATGAAAAAAGCTATTTGGGCTGAGTATTTTCATCTGGCCTCATCTAATGAAAACCCGATGCACAATCTTTGCTCCACTGGGCCTGACAGTTGGTGCAAATATAATAAGGCCAAACACAACAATGAACAGTACAACCATGACAATCACAGACATTTCCCCACAGTCATTATGGAGGAAATAAAGCCAATTTTCAGGGATCTGGCCAACCCACAGCTGCTCAAAAGGTGTCTGCATGGTGGCACTCAAAACCCGTGCGAGAGTGTGAACAGTGTGATTTGGACCAGATTACCGAAGGCAAGTTTTGTGATGAGAAGTACCCTTGAAGTAGGAGTTTATGAAGGCATATCCACCTTTAATAATGGCAATATTACTAGGTGTAGACTATTGGAAAAACTGGGAATCAAGCCTGGCATAAACTGCATCAAAGTTATGAGAGCTCTTGATGAAAAGCGAATCGCAGAAGCCGAAAAAGCTATAGAAGAGATACAAAAAAAGTGTCGTCAGAAGCAGCAGTTAGCTAAAGGAAGCTGGAGGATGATTTTGAGGCACAAGAAGGTGCAGATCGCCCAAGCTATTCGGCAGGAATGTATTAAGGTACTTTTGTATTTATATTTTCTATATATTTACAGTGGTAGTTTTTTAGTCGTGATTCCTGAAAAACCACGTTTTTTTCCACATATGTTCCTTTTTTTCAAAAACCAATAGAAATATCTACACAAACCTTTTTTTGTTTTGTTGCTTACACTATTGCATACATTTTAAGTTGATTATATGTGTTAAAAACTTTTTTTAACATATTATTAAATTTTTTTGAAAAATAAAAACCCGTAAAATTTATTGTATTTTTAAAAAAAATGTATTTAAATAAAAAATAAAAGATTTTTTATTTGTTTTCAACTTATTTTGCAGAGAAAAGTGTAATCTTTCAAGCAAAACAAAAAGCAAGTCTCTAACATTAATGGTTGCCAAGCAACAGGTACATAAAGTTAATAAATTTAACATTGCGAGCATAGGGACATCCCAGTCCCCAAAACTACAATATACCAAAGCACAAACAAATTAATATTATGTTTGAAATATGTAGAAGAAGAAAAAAGAATTGACTGCCCTCATATGTATGTGGCACTCCTGTGGTGGTATGAATAAAACTGGCTATGCTTGTTATAGTTGTAATGGGTGTAGTCGTATAAAAACATTGTATGGACCATACTCATTAAGAAATCCAGCCCTACATTCTATCCTCCCCAGAGAAGGTAGGAGGTTTAAGTTGAACAGTTTTCCGTTAACTTTTTAAAATGCATTTTATTATAAAATTTCAAGACAAAATTTTTAGAACGTAAAATTTTCTACTCTTTGGTTTTTATATTTTTCATACCATAAAAAATTATTGAAATAAGCTCAATGAGTTTTTAAAGAAATGGGAATTTTTCGTGCTTTCAACAGTTTTCGTTAATTAAACGATTAAATTTAACTAAATTTAAAATTATCTACGTAGAGCACAAAATTATAGTTTTTTTTTTGTAGTTAAACTGATATTGTTAAAACTTATTTTGAAAATAAAAATGGTTTGCAACATGAATCACAAACTGCTCAAAAACTTCAAAGATTTTTATGATTCGGTAAGGGGGCCTTTATAGGTAGAACAAACCTACGACTTTTTTGTCGTTATACTTTTTAGTTTTTAAAAGTACCTAAAATTATCATCTGTTGGCTATTTTCTAAAGAAAAATCCTCGTATTGCACCATTTATGCAATTATTATCGTAGGAAAAAAAACGAACCCAAGTCAAGATAATTTAACGTTTTAAAACTCAAACAATACATTTCGAAAAGATGCATATTTATAAAGTTAATGGAAAACATACAGCTCTCTCCCCCATACTGGGTTGGGGGACCGAGGTCCATATCTGTGCAAATTTTCATCTGCACTTTTCCACCACACTATTTGGATAAACGATCAGGTTACCTTTGACAATAAGCCAGGCGTTGCGTAGGCAGAAAGGATTACTTACTTTGTATCAAAATTGCAGCCTATTCGCCGTGTTTCCAAATATTATTGTAGCATTATTGGTTTGTGGATTGATTCCATTTGTAAGGTTTTATAAGGCGGATTTATTTTGTTTGCCAAAACGCCATTTTCTCTATAGGCTTGAAATATTGTAATATAGTTGTATTTTTAACCCGCAAGCAGGAAAACTAGAGAATTAAAGAAAAATGTGTTTCAAATATGAGAATGATGTACAATGATCCGTTTACTTATTAACACATAATCAGACAAGCTGAGTTTTCATCATGGATTTCGTATGGGAAATAAGTTCCTTTGTTGTGTGCCATAAACTCGTGTAATTGGTAAAACGTATTTGATTGAAATCGAGTTTTTGTGAAGGCCGTCGAGTTAGATTTTTTAAATTTTTTTAAATTATTTCTGAACCCGTAATTTTCTTTTACTAGTTAAAAAGAGTATAAAGTTTGGGACATTGGTTTTGGAAAATTACTCTTCACATTTAGCTTTAATTTGAACTAAATTGGTAGAGCCGTTTTTGAGAAATTAAGTTTCTTTAACATCCCATGGTCGGTTATTTCATTCTTTTTATAGATAACTCACAACTGGTAATTTTAGGATAAACCCAAGAACGTTTTTGTTTGGGTTCTTACACGGAGGTCAGAATTTATTTTTATAATTCCGTAACAAATTATTTATTTTTGATTATATCAAAATCTTCTGAAGAAAAATCTGAGATAAAATATATCTGTGAACTTTACAGATAATATAAACCCGTGGAAAAAACTTATTACGAAATAGCTGATCAATCTAGTTTAGTTAACCTATTTAGTAATTGGTAATGGATAACTTATTACTATGGAATTAATATTAATATATATATATATATATATATATATATGCATAAGAATTTTTTGACGATAGTAACAAGATAATCAAAATTGCAATTACAACATCTTAAATATTTATTAGAACAACATAACAGTTGGTGAGATAACGTGCAAGACGTTTTTGTTTTATCCATACAAAAGTAATTAGAACTTGTTTAAGAGATGTGGATTATGTTGTTCAAGAAACTGTGCACTTATATCCATCCAAGATGTTGTATTATTTCAAATGTAAAATGAAAAATACTTGGACATTCAGTTGTTATATGACAATTTTGAAACCAACAAAATTTTCAGGAAAGTAATTTATCAATCCGTATCGATAGAAATTAGGATTTTTATGAGAGCTAAATTTGTTTGTTTTTACCGCAATTCTCGAATCGGCTCTTTTGTACTTAGTATGTGGAAATTGGATTTAGGTTTTTTGGAACTACCTCCCAAGTATTTACGTTAAAGAAATTCAACAATCTAAAACAAAACAAAAAATCAAAGTCGGTCTGGCCGTTTGGACTGTAGACAACTGCGCAGAACATATATCATTCCAAAAACGTCTGTGTTCTGGAAACTTCAAAATGAATTATTCATTAGAAATCTAGACATCTATTTTTTGATCAATTATATATTTTCTCAACCGAAGGTATCAGTCCGTGATATAGATGGGCCGGTGAGTGCAAAAATTTCTTACCACATTTAATTTAGAAGATTCTTAATTTACTGGGTTCTGCTAAGCACCCTTACGAAAAAATGGGTCAAACTTCTATTCCCTGGGTATTACCAATTTTCACAAAACCTTTTTTCTGAATAAAAGCACATTATCTAGTTATCAAAGGCAGGTTAACTTAGACTATTTATTTTCGAGACATTACAGTTTGTCATATTCCGGAACTGGGAATTAAGAAAAGTGTGATGTTTTCAGTTTTGACATACAGCGACCTTGACACCAAAGGTCTACAGAGTGACACCAAAATTACATATATTTTACATGAACAAAACGTTTATAGGAAAAAGTAAAAACAACTGAAGAAATTCGCACTCTATCATCTAAGAGCTTAATAGCTAATCAACGTCTGCCAATGGTTTGATCTGAAGTTTTTTATAACAAAAATTTACAATTTTGTAACTCTCAACACTATGCTATAAATAACTTTTTAAGCAGACTTGTGACCCTATTTTAACATCTACACGTGACTTATTCTACAGAGTTTATCAACTGTATTCTCTCTCTCTCTCTCTCTCTCTCTCTCTCTCTCTCTCTCTCTCTCTCTCTCTCTCTCTCTCTCTCTCTCTCTCTCTCTCTCTCTCTCTCTCTCTCTCTCTCTCTCTCTCTCTCTCTCTCTCTCTCTCTCTCTCTCTCTCTCTCTCTCTCTCTCTCTCTCTCTCGTACACACACACACACACACACACATATATTATATATATATATATATATATATTCAACTAATTTATATACTAAATTAGATATTATACTTAATGATTTAGTAATAATAAATAAACCAAACAAATATATATCTAAGACAAATAAAAATTTATTGAAATACTGATCACAAATAATTATAATTACTGGTTTATTTGCTGTTGGATTGCATGTAGTTTATTTACTGTTGGAGACTATCAGTAATTTTTAGTACGCTGTCAATGAGTTTATTTCCAATTGTAGACTATCAGTAATTTTTAGTACGCTGTCAATGAGTTTATTTCCTATTGTAGACTATGCCAATTAAGTTATTTGCTGTAGGAGACTATCAGTAATTTTTAGTACGATACCAATTAGTTTATTTGCTGTAGGAGACTATTAATCTTTTGAGTACGATGCCAATGAGTTCATTTGCTGTTGGAAACTATGAATCATTTTTAGTACGATGCCAATGAGTTTATTTCCTATTGTAGACTATCAGTAATTTTTAGTACGCTGTCAATGAGTTTATTTCCTATTGTAGACTATCAGTAATTTTTAGTACGCTGTCAATGAGTTTATTTCCTATTGTCGACTATCTGTAATTTTTAGTACGCTGTCAATGAGTTTATTTCCTATTGTAGACTATCAGTAATTTTTAGTACGCTGTCAATGAGTTTATTTCCTATTGTAGACTATCAGTAATTTTTTGTAAGATGCCAATTAAGTTATTTGCTCTACGAGACTATCAGTAATTTTTAGTACGATACCAATTAGTTTATTTGCTGTAGGAGACTATTAATCTTTTGAGTACGATAGTAGAGTGTGCGTCGGTATAGATCCAAGATGGCGGCTGTACCACGTGACCACCCCCACCCCACCTCCCCTTGGCCCAGGTGCGAGGATATCTGTAATGAGAAAGATCGGTGTCATTTTCACTCAATTATTTATATACGCATGTGTGTGTGTGTGTGTGTGTGTGTGTGTGTGGGTTTGTATACGGCATTAGGGAGGACGTCACGTACACTCTTAATGCCGCTACCGAGGACTCGAGTAGAACCGAGGACCTGAAACAGAGTCCTCGGTAGTAAAGTCCTCGGTAGCGCCATTAAGAGTTTACGGCTAATTTGTCGTTATGCCCGCTAGATGTCTCGCCTGTAAGGTTTCTCAAAATACACACTTCTCAATTTTACACACAATTCAGAGCAGACGAGTGTCACGGCTGATGCCACACTCTCGGATTAATATTTATACCGAGACCACGCTGGGTGACCTGGGTATTATCTAATCTGTGAACCTGAGATCATATTTTAAAGTCTGTTCGTATTATAAATTATCGATGTAAGAATGGAAGAGTAGGTAGACCTAACAGTAAATCGAATGCGTATAGGCTTACACTTTCTTTTCGTGCGACAATCGGTATAATTATTAGAATAACAGTGATAAAGAATAATATTACTTGATACCTTATTATGTAATAGTTTATAAAAAAATTTTAAATATCTAAATCGTTTAGAAAAAATGGTACAAAATAAACTTAATATATAGGCATGCTTCGTATTGTAATTATGGTTTTTTTAAAGAAATTATTATAGAACCTACTAAATTTAATATAAATTCTAAAATTGCTATCCACTAAATGAAGTTACCGCCAAAATTCAAAAGGCGCTTATTTCAACGAAATAACATTAGAAAAAGATTCTCAGGAGGTGTGGCGCTTATTTAGCAATTATAGTCCCGGAAAGGATATATCTGCAAATTCACCAGTCGACCGTTTTTATTTGTCACCATTCTTCTCAACTTGCGTTTTCAAACCCTTATCATGCCGCCTGGAAACTCATGATGAATCAAGTAATGTATGCTAATTACCTACATTATATTTCAATTCTTTTAGACAATTATACAAATTCTTCAATTATGCAGGTTTCGTCTCAAAATTTCGATTAATTTGATACTAAGTTTCATATAAATAGGTCCATTTTATGACATTTATAATATAAACTGTACAATGTACAATGCAAAGAAAAGGTGTTTCTGGTTCATTCCCTTAGAATATTGTAATCATAGTTAAAATTTCTATTTTCAAACAGTTTGTTTTCATATAAGTCATATGACTTGATAAGTACATCAAGTCATATACATATAGGAAGTAAACAACTTTGAGTGAAGTACAGGAACTCAGACGAAGCGCATCGCACGACATTTATATAAATTATTTATTTTAATTGATAATAGGTTTTATATGTATAGTTTGACTTTGTGTTTTAATATTTAACAAACTCCTGTGGTTCGAAAAATCTAGAAGAAAAAATTGATGATGAATCACATTATTTGAAACGCGTCTGTAACAAAATATTAATAAGCTACTTGGATGGTTCTAAAAAATATAATATTGTATTTATCATCTCTATTTATTTAAATTACGCAGCTAGAACATTAGAAAATATGAATTTCAAATTTAAACCACTTTCTTCGAGAGGGTGGGAAGAATAGATTTAAATACTAAGAATATATACTTGATATTTGGAATGCGACAGTGTTATAAAACTGAAAACCCATAAAACATCCTAGTTTTACTTAGACATGATAAAGGCTGGGCCAATTCACCACCTGATGATAGGCCTACTCTGCATTGTCCTCGTTAGGTTAATGTTGCTGCTGCTGCTGTAGCCGTATCTTCCACCAAATTGATGATAAAACCTTTTTTCAAGTTTTAAAATAGTGACGCATTGCATAAACAAAGTAAAAATGGTCCGATTAATATGAAATTTAGGTTCAAATTAATCAAAATTTTGAGATAAAACATGATATACTGAAGATTTTTTTAAAATTTTTTTTTTCAAAATAACTAAAATAGATTGTTGGTAATTTTCATACAGTATACACTGTTTTTCATACACTGTTTTTAAGCGGCATGACAAGGATTTGACATCTCAAGTTGAGAAGAATTGTGATGGATAAAAACGGTCGACTGGTTAATTTGCAGAGATATCCGTTCGGGACTTATGAAGACTTGTTTTAATGCTAGTATTCTAACGGAAGTAGGAATTACTATTTAAAAATTATATTTTTATTTAAGCTTAACACAACTGAAAAATACGATAAATACTGATTTTTCATTGTTCACAAATTAAATTTAAAACAGGATATATTTTTGAATATGTAATAGTTACTCTTAAAACAATCACAATTTTTTTTCTTCAAAACATACTACCAAAGTCGTAATCAATTAATTGCTAGTAACGTTATTAAAATATTTACGAAAATAAATATTATTTGATATGTAATTTTTATCAACATTTATATATCAAACTAATAAAAAATGTTTAATTAATACGCCCATTTAACTTATAACTTAAAACAGCTCTCGCTGTTTTGTAATAAATCAAGGATAATAAATTCACTTTAGGAAATATAATAGTAGGCCTAAACTAAAACTACTTCATAAACATCCTTGATGAGAATTTTATTTTAGTTACTCATCTAATTACAAACTACATACAGTGTATAAGTCATTTATTATAAATTGCCAGCTAATTACACACAAACAAAATTTACAGTTACTAATTCAAATTTCTTATGGGACAAACCAGGTTCTTGGCATAGTTTTTAATGTCAATCCAACGCTTTTCTTTTAGGCATTCATGTTTTGATAGGCATTCTCTACACTTGTCTTTACCAGGGACTTTCCTCAAGGCAATAAAATTGTTCATCTCAAATTTGATTACTGCCTTCTGTTCTTCTGTCCATTTCTTAACTTCCCTGTTAGTTTTACTAACACCTGGTTCGTATTTCTCATCCGACTGATTATCAGACCAAAGCTGTCTCCTTATTTTGTTGTTTTGCTGTTTTGGTTGACTCTTGGTTGTTACCTAAAGTTGACTTTGCAGCTTATTTTTTCCCCGCTATTAGGTTCTCCCCACTGTTAATGTTAAGTTAGAACTGGCTTATTTTTGCTGTTTGATAGGTAGATTCCGGTAATCTGTAGAACTTCTTATATGTAGTTGAGCTATGACTCACAAAGTTGCCAGCTGGTCAACTTGGGATTCTGTTATTTCATAGGCAGCGGCTAACGTAGCTGCCTCCCTTCTAATAGCAATTGTTGTTACTCTATTGGGATACTTTAGTGGTACCTCAGCCCTCAAGTAACGGATTACATCGGCTCCACGGTAACACGATGTCGTGGTTCCAGGGACAGCAAAGAAGTATGGGTTTTCTGTTAATACTCCACACTTATGTCTGTATTTTAACAAGAGGTCTGTCATTCTTACCATTTTTTCGGTGAGCAAAACTAAAACTTACCTTCAGAAGAGTTTAATAGCACTTATTTGTGGATTTCCAACATATCATCATGTGGAACCAGAAAACATCCATACTCAAGTTTGGATGTGCTGGCATCGGCAGTCCCTTCCATTAATGCAGACGATGGTGATATCAAAATTTCTGAAAATAAAAAAAAAAATCAAGATTTTTATTTCAATTTGACCTATTTTGAACGGTTTGTTTAGAGTGAAGTAAACAAAATATAACAGTTCACTCAAATTTCAATGTAACTACAGGATTTTTTAAATGTAAATTAAGGGTGTAAAACATTAGATATAAGTATGATTTTAAAGTTATACTTTAGGCCTATTTTTAAAAGTTTTAGTTAAATGTAAAAGTTATAATTTTACTTTCAAGCTCTATACGGACAAAATGGTATGTTAAAAATAAATTTGCTTGCTACATTAATTATATTGTTGATTGGATGACTATTGATAACCAAACAACTAATAAATACTAAAACGTAAAAGTAAAATTATATCGTATTCATCTAAGGTCTACCATTATAGAAATTGTACTGTTCACTGATTATGTTTGACATCAATTTAAATAATTATATTATTACTCATAAGTTTACCTGGAGTTGTCGGAATATCTTTTCCCAACGTAGTAGTTGTTACGTCAGTAAATGGTTCAACTTCACCGCAATTGGATTTTTCTGGACTTGTCTGGTTGAAGGAGTATTACCTGTAACAATAAACCGTTGTAAGCAATACTTATAATAAGCTGCCATCCTTGACTATTTAAGAAATACTTTTGATATATGGTTTTGGATTTTATTAAAAATTAAACTGTTTATGGGGTAGATCGTTAACATAGGCTAAATATAGACTTCTTTATAATCATCCTACTTGTTGATAATCACAATTTAATTCGGGGTCGATTGATGTCAAAATTGATATTTTATTTTAATGCATATGGAATACTTCAATTTACAAATTTTTTGGCTGATAAAAAAAGTTATCAACATGGGATGAGTACTGTCTCATCTCCGAGTTATAAAACAAATTCAATTATTGGTGCTTTATGTAGCTCTTAGTCGAAACAGTTATAATCCATAGATGTCAAAAAAGTCATTTTGAATCAGTATTTTGTATAGATTTTTATTTAGCAGCGTAGTCACCTTGCCGAAGTACAGGATAGTTGCCGGAACTCCGGTATTGTGAATTTTGAAAGTTTAAAACGCATGGTTCAGAAAGAAGAAGAAGAAGAAGAAGAAGATCTTGTAACGGTAACCGAATCACGGATCCGTAGAACAAAAGATCGTGATGTGGTTACCGTTAGCGAAACTAAAACGTTTAGAATCACAGGTGCGAAACGGAAAAGAGACGGACAATATGATACTCTGCCCTACGGTTATTGTAAAACCAGACGTTCCGAGTAGGTGAGGTTCCCCAGACACTCTCTATTACTCTGACATTGTTGTTGTTTGTGTGTGCCCTCTGGAGCGGTGTAAAAACCCGTAAGGCTGTAGTGCCCTCTGTCGTGACGTATCTGTCCACAAGGAATGTATGTACTTTGTCGGAGTAACAGAGAGTGTGCCCCTCGTCATGGGCTCGTCTGACGGTAGGCCTCTTTTAGAGGGATTCTTAACGACACCATGGGACGGCTACCCTGGCCTACCCAATAGGCTATAGGCTCTAGCTGGTGATGGAAGGTTCCACCGTAGTTTATATATATATAGCTTTGCGGTTCCTTCATACAGACTCATTAGTGAAATGGAGGGGGGCATGAGACAAACTATTGCAGCAGAGTTGCACAAACCGGCTCGAAGAAATTTCAAAACACGGCGTGTAACGCTGAAAGGTGTGAATGATTTGTATCAAGCCGATCTGGTAGAAATGATACCATATGCTAAAGAAAACCAAGGCTACAAATATATACTGACTATGATAAATTGTCTAACAAAATTTGCCATTGCAGAACCGTTAAAGACTAAATCGGCTTCCGAGGTGTCCCTAGTACTGGAATCTATATTGAAAAAACATCGTATGAAAAACTTTCAGACGGATCAGGGTAAAGAGTGGTTTAATTCGCACGTGCAAAAATTGATGAAAAAATACAATATAAATCACTATACGACATATACGGAGAAGAAAGCGTTCATAGTTGAACGTTTGAATCGTACATTGAAAAATATAATGTGGCGTGAATTTACGGCACGCGGTAGTTATGCGTGGCTGAGTCTCCTGCAAAGTGTAGTAAAAACGTACAACAATACTGTACACAGTACTATCGGTATGAAGCCGGGTCGTGTAACGAAAAAGCACGAACGAATACTTTTGGAAAAAATTGCACCGGTGACTAAAAGTCCCAAATCAGCCCCGAAATTTAAATTAGACGACAAAGTTAGAATATCAAAATATAAAAAAACTTTTGCTAAAGGATATCTACCCAACTGGACAAACGAAGTGTTTACCGTGTACGCCGTTGTACCGACGAAACCCGTAACGTACGTTTTACAAGACTCGAAAGGTGAAATTCTAAAGGGCGGATTTTACGGCGAAGAATTGAGTAAATCGAATGTCGGAGATGTCTATCTTGTGGAAAAAGTATTGCGCAAACAAGGGAATAGAGTTTTTGTAAAATGGTTAGGCTTCGATAAAACACACAACTCGTGGATAGATAAGAATAACCTTGTGACCTAATATTGTGACAGATCTTGTGACCGCTAGCCGCTATTTGCTTATAACGAGTCTCACACTTTATATTCAACTCAGTGTTACGTCATAATGCGGATAGAAAACACATCGCACGTGCTCCCGATGACAAATTTCGATTTATATACAGGATCGGGTGTAGCGGAAAAAAGAAAACGACACGGTCCACTATTACCGAATACGATACGCGCTATAGTGTGCGGACCGTCGAATAGTGGTAAAACAAATGTTGTATTCAATTTATTGTTTGAGCCCAACGGACTCAGATTTCGAAATGTATACGTATTTTCAAAGTCACTTAATCAGTCAAAGTACAAGTTTTTGGAAAAAGTACTAGGTGGTGGTGGTGGTGGTGGTGGTGACGACGACAGCGACGACGAAATCGGCTATTTTCCATTTCCAGACAATGAAAGTGTGATACCGCCCAGTGAAGCCAAACCGAATTCCGTGATGATTTTCGATGATATTGCTTGTGAAAAACACGACAATATACGTAACTATTTCACCATGGGCCGTCACAACGATATAGACTCTTTTTATTTGGGTCAAACGTACAGTCGTATTCCGAAACAGTTGATTCGTGACAACGCCAACCTGTTGATCTTATTTAAACAGGATGACATGAATTTACGTCACATTTATTCCGATCACGTCACACCTGACGTAACGTTTAAAGTTTTTCAAAACATTTGCGCTACGGCCTGGAAAGAGAAACACGGATTTATCGTTATAGACAAAGACAGCGAAATAGTAAACGGTCGCTATCGTATCGGCTTTGATCGTATCGTAAAGGATATATAAATGCGTATCTACACGTACAACGACTCATTAGTCGTTTCGACAGGCACGTGTACGAATACGGATTACCACTGCCTCTGTGGTCCGGCGTGATATACTGAAAGTATCCGTGTTTTTTTTTTAGAACTTCCGTAATGTCCGATCGACGGCAGGGCGTACTAACGATGGAGATTGCACGATTGAAGGACGTTATCAAGAGAAAATATCGTCGAATGCGATACGGTGACGTAGACTCTGAACTAATGCTCACAAAAAAATATAGCCCCATACTCAAAGAGTTGTCGAAAATAAAGGGTTTGACGCCGCAGCCGCCACCGTCTGCACCCGATGTCAATGCCGAAGTAAAGAACGTGATCGCGGCTGAGAGGGGAGGGGATGAGGTGGAGGAGAGGGGAGGGGAGGAGGAGGAGGAGAGGGGAGAGGATGAGGTGGAGGAGGAGGGGGATGTGTGGGGTTCTCCTAGTTTTATGGTTACCGAAGTAATTGCAGAGACTCCGGGGCCACCGCAGACCAGTGTATCGGAGCTATTGTCCACACCGGAAGGGCAAAGTGAATCTGAAAAATGGGTAAACAGTACTTTCGAACATCCGTTGGCGCGAAAATATATGCTCAAACTGGTGAAAGATACCGTCCGTAGTCAGAATATAGATCACAGTTACGGACCGTCAATAGGAGCCGACTCTATTATGATCGGTAACAAGACTCTTCAGTTGGCGGACGATGGTAAACTTATAATTGACGGAGTTCACTATAAAGGGACGCCCGGATTGTACGAGTTGGTGTTTAAGCGTATACCCGATGATGAAATATATACCGAGGACGATTTACGAGCGTATAGGGATATCTGTTTGGCATCCAGTGCACACAAACAGTTATACGATCCGAACGGACGCATTAATAGTAACAGATCTTATAAATATAAAAACATTATAATGCATTTATTCCCACCTAAAACAGTTAGCGGTAGAGGATATTCATACTGGGACGATCCGAATGAGTTGTGTGACAGACTGAGACTTTTATTGTCATCCCACGATGCCGGGCATACGGGTCACGGAAATGAAATCGCTTCTATCGTTGAAGAACTACGAGAGGCAGGATTCATAAAAGGTTCGGGAAATAGGAGGATACGATCATTGATACGATGAGTGTCGACAAGTTCGGACGTTATTCGGTGAGAAGGGCTTCATCCTCCTCCTCCTCCACCCAACCGATAGTTGTTAGAGGGTACGACCTTACCCCTGAGGGGAATTACGATATAAAAGGTAAACTCTTGCGTAATGTAGGGGCTCCTCTAACGGAAAAAGATGCTGTAAATCTAGACACTGTGGAGAAGACGTGTATAACTTTTGATAAAGTCGCACAAAAATATCCCACAAAGGGCATACCCTTGGGCGGTCTGGGTCCGACTAAAGATACCGATGACGCTGTAACGAGAGGATATCTCGAATCGCTAATACCGATTAAACTTATGACCGACTATTCCGTTAAACAGAGTCGAATACAGGATGTAGGTGAATCTATAGACGACGGTGATGCCGTCAACATAGCATACGCCAGGAAAAATTTTCTCTTGAAAAATGTAGAGGGGGACGCTGAGATGGAAGCGGGAGCCTTTGATGCTCGTAACGCTAGAATCTGTAATTTAAAGTATCCCTTTAGTAAGACGGACGCCGCCAATAAGGGGTACGTTGATAATAAAAGTATTATATCCGATCATATGGCGTATTATTTTCTTCAACGTCGAATTGCAAGTGTCGGTTCTCCCGTCTACGCCGATGATGCTGTCAATTTGATTTTCCTCATGGAAAATACCGTATATCTACAACAACAATCACCGACATCCGGTGAATCGGTTTTCAGTGCTGAAAATAAGAGGCTGACTAGTGTAGCCGATGCCGTCGACGATAAAGATGTAGTGAATTTAAGACAGTTGAAAAAATACATTCGAGAATTGGAGACGTGGATAGGGGACAATGTGTTGTTGTTGTTGAAAAATGGCGACTGTTTTAATGCCGAGGGGAAACGTATCTGTAATGTCGCCAAAGGCGATGTCGATACGGATGCAGTTACATTGACACAACTGGCCGACTCTATAAAAGCGATGGAAAATGTTTTTAAGGCGTACAGTAAATCGGAACTTATAGAATTCGCTCGTGTTATTAAGAGGGAATACAGTAGAGTGGATGTTTCCAAAGAACGAGTAACGAACTGGAGATCACTATGGGATTCAAGCGATAAGAAATAAGTACTCTTATAAGTCTAAACATCCGGATTCACTTTCATTTGTAAACATGACTTTGACCGAAGCGGTTGTAGTCTTTGTACTCTGTTGCAGCGCGAGTCTCGCTACTGAAGATTTCAGCGACACTACTGAAACAGTAGATGTATCGGGTTACGGCTTTTGTGGCTATAACGATAGTGTTAATCCACTCGACGCGTCGGGACAATTTAGATGGATAAATACTACGCTATCGTGGTACATGTACGGTACCGGTAACCGTGAACAGATGAAAACTGTACAGGACGCTTTCAATCTTTGGAGTCGACATTCCAATTTGAAATTTTTTCGCGACAGCTCACTACCCAATATAGTCATTTCTTTTGGTGAGCAGGATCATATTAATTTGGTCAACGGTGGTAATAAGTGTTTTAGCGATTTCGGCGGTAGAGGTGGTACCCTTGCACACGCAACTCTTCCCACGCTGACCACAAAGCAGACGGAAATTCATTTCGATATGGAGGAAAATTGGGACTTTAGTATGAATCTGCCCTCAAATAGTCATCAATCATTCTATACGGTCCTTTTACACGAAATTGGACACGCCCTAGGCCTACACCATTCACCTAGTTACACCTCCACAATGTTTCGTTATTCTATTTCACCTAGAAACATTACAGATATGTATCAGGTGGATCTCTCCCCTGACACTATTTCCGCTATACAACAGTTATACGGGCCTCTCACAACGACTACCACGACCACGACCACGACGACCACGACAACTCCACGGCCGACAACAACAAAACCGCCCCCAAAAATTACTACCCCCAAGTCACCCGTTTCTCCCCCTGATCTATGTAAAATAAGACGTAAAATCAATACAGTGTTTATAGCCAATAAACATATATATCTGTTTTACGAGCAATACGTGTGGATAATACCTTTGGACGAGACGAAAAGAGTAGGAAATATGGTACCCGAATTGATAACAGATTGGTTGGACTATTTACCGAGAGACTTTGTACGTATCGACTCGATTTATCAGGCACCCAATAGCGATATAGTTTTAATAACAAATACGTCTGTATACGGCATCAACTATCCCAGTCTACGAAGAAAGTACATGTATAAACTCGAAGATTGGCTCGGTAGAAAGATAAAAAGTCACATAAACGTTGTACTGAATGATAATCGGGGTATGACGATGGTGCTGTACGATAATAGTTATGTGCTTAGACACGATGAGTGCTCCAGCATCGGCCTACACGAAGGACTAATTACCGATCTCTACAACGGTATACCGAATACTGTAAAAGGAGGTTTCCGCTATATAGACGGTAATCTTTACTTTTTCGGTGAGAATAATGTGTACGGCTACAATGAGTTTTTGGGATATGTCACGGGGGTTTATACTGATATTTTCGATGTGTTAAAAATCACTTGTATGAAGGAGAATCGTCTCAGGGAGTTGTACACCCTACTATCGGAGATAATTTATACTCGTGTATAAATTCCGTGTCAACAGTATAGAAATGGCAGTGCAACGATCAACATCGCTCAGTCGTAGACGAAGAGCGGTGAAGAAAGGACGTGGACTTGTGTCTAGGTTATTGAGTGCTGGTGATACTGTTTTAAATAAAGCTATCGATCTATTACCCGTTGAACTACATCTACCGTCGTACAATTATTGCGGTCCCGGTACAAAACTAGCCAAGAGATTAGCTCGTGGTGATAGAGGAATCAATCCGTTGGACGAAGCTTGTAAAGAGCACGATATAGCGTACAGTAAATATAGTGATTCGGAAAATCGTAGACAGGCGGACGATAGATTAGCGGGTAAAGCTTGGAGTAGGGTTAAATCGGGGGACGCATCTTTAGGCGAACGCGCTGCTGCGCTGGCCGTATCAGCCGCTATGAAAGCGAAAACAAAGTTAGGAGGTGGGCGGAGACGGAGGAGGAGAGGGGGAAAAAAGCACACGGTTCAACAACTGTTGAGTCGGTTGAAGGGCAAGGGACTTTACTTAAAACCTTACGTAAGGGGCTCAGGACGACGACGACGACAAACGTGTAAAAAAAAAAAACGCCGATAGATTCGATCCCGATAAAACCTCTGACTAACATTGACCTTGAAAAATACGCTGTTAAACTGAAAATACCGCATTTCAGAGGAGTCTATATGAGAGACACTCTACCCGTAAAACCATTGCAAAACGAATCGGCCGTTGTGAATCTGGACAGTATTTCGGAAGAGGGTACCCATTGGGTATGCTATAGGAAAAGAGGACCTAACGTAGAGTACTTTGATAGTTTCGGTAATCTTAGGCCCCCTATCGAATTGTCTAGATATTTCGGTTCCAACGTCAATCTTCACTATAATTACAGACGTCATCAGAGTGACAACTCAGTTGTCTGCGGACATTTGTGCCTAAAGTTTCTATCGCAACAATGAGCATTGTTCTGAGCGGTAGTGGACCTGTAATTGCTTGCGATTTTTTTCCAATCATAGAACTGAGCGATGATGACGAGTGGGAAATCGGCCTCATAGATTTTGCCACCTACAATTCCATCCCCAATATAACGGAAGGTGTAAATAACAAGTTACGAATATCCGGCGCCGACAACGACGTCATCATTAGTATTCCCACCGGTTCGTACGAAATCGAGGATATTGAAAAATATATCAAAGCCCAACTGCCGCCGGGTGTGGTATTTTCACTGAAACCCAACAATAACACACTTAAAGCGGAGATTAAGTGTTCTGCAGCGATTCATTTCGACAGCGACGATTCTATCGGAAAATTACTAGGTTTTAATAGCGGTAAATTGGAAGCTATTACTAAACACGAATCCGATTTACCGGTCGATATTATTAAAGTGAACGTGATTCGCATAGAATGTAACATTGTGACAGGATCCTTTCAAAACGGAATAGAGTCTCACGTTATGCACGAGTTTTATCCTCAAGTACCGCCCGGTTACAAGATTGTCGACACTCCACCGACAATCATATATCTACCTGTAAAGGTGAAAAATATTCATAACATAACCGTACGTCTAACCGATCAGAACGGTGCTCCTATAGATTTCAGAGGTGAAACGGTCTCTGTCAGACTACACTTACGTAAGGGAAATGGGTCTCGTTATTAATAGCGGTCGTACGCAGACACGTGTCAGTATACATCAACCCTCGGTCGAGTTAACACGACGAAATATCTTGCTCCTGAGATCTTTAGGTTTTAAAGTGACAAAAAATGGATCTACTGGCAATCGATAGTGCTGCAGAGTACAATGACGTCATCAGCGGTCTCGAATACCATTCGCATAGGCCTTATGCGTCGTCAACGTACGGTAATAACGATGAAATTCGTATTCCCATAAATCAACAGGACGTGATGACGTCACCGTTTGAAAGTCAACTGTATATAAAGGGTAAAGTAAGTGGGAAAACGGCGACCGGTGGAGTTGCTACGGTCAAGTTGGTCAATAACGCTGTGGCTTTTCTCTTTGACGATATACGTTACGAGATATCCGCAGGCGAAGTGGACCGTACGAGAAATGTAGGCATCACGAGTACACTGAAAAATCTTTTGTCGTTGCGTGAGAGTGAAAAGAATAAACTCGGCAATGCCGGTTGGTTAGGGGCCGGAGAAATGAAAGCTGTGACGTCAGACTTTACACTCTGCGTCCCGTTGAAAATGTTAATGGGTCTTTTTGAAGACTACAAGAGGATAGTTGTCAACGTGAAACAGGAACTCATACTTTTGCGTTCGTCGAGTGATTTGAACGCTGTTTACAGTGACGATGCTACGGAAATAACACTCGAAATAACCACGATACATTGGAGGGTTCCTCACTTGACGGTGACCGATGCCTATAGGTTGAGAATTTTGAAAATGATCGAACGGGACAGCCCCATTCACGTACCCTTCCGCTCGTGGGAAATTTACGAGTTCCCGACCCTACCTCAGACGAGTCAATTATCGTGGACGGTCAAAACGGCTAACCAGCTGGAGAAACCTCGATACGTTATTCTGGCTTTTCAGACGGGTCGGAAGAATCAGATCAAAAAGGACGCCAGTCGGTTTGATCGTTGCAGTATTACCAATGTAAAACTGTACTTGAATTCCCTCTACTTTCCCTACGACAATCTTCACGGTGACGTTTCCACTATGTACGAAATGTATACGCGTTTTCAACAATCGTATTACATGCGTGAATCATCCCCGTCCCTCGATTTAGAGACATTTAATACTCGCGCCCCCATATTTGTAATAGACTGTTCCAAACAGAACGATTCCATTAAATCGGGCCCCGTGGACGTACGCCTGGAAATAGAGGCAAGTGAAAATATACCGGCCAATACTACAGCCTACTGTCTCATTCTACACGACTCGCATATCGTGTACAATCTCCTTTCGGGTACAGTCAAAAAGGTGATGGTATAATTGCGCATGCGCACAGTCTCTCTCTTATAACACGATACACTTGACGGTCCAATCATTCGTTGACGGGACATCATGTGCACCACATACCCAGGAGTCGTTCACGCTTTCCTCAGGCTCGTGCCTAGGGATAGATTATCCGATTTAGAGGACTTGATTGACGAAGACACGCTATATTCATTCGAACCTAGTGAAATAGAAGATGAGTTGACCTTGGCATTCACAGACTACCTCTACGAAAACGATAAATTTCATGTCGAACGGTCACAAGTATCGGAACACGTCCATACAGCTTTAAAGAGTCGGCTATCTTCGGGTAACAACGTGCTCGGCTGTTCTACAGATTCGGTTTACGTTTTAGTGGGTGGGGTGGGGTTGGTTTATCGTAGCCATTACTGTGTCACTTGTAGAGAGGAGGATATAAGCGATGTAAAATACTATCAATTCGATTTCGATGATCCTCGTCTACACGAGTTCCCATTGGTTCAAATCGAACCGGAACTTGAAGACGGTTGTTTCTACTATCAAAGTAGTCAGTTGTAACTTCCTCCTCCTCCTCCGTCAGTCGAGACCATGGATCCGAGCAGGATGGACGTGGAGAGAGCTCCTACCAAGCGTCAGGTACCACCTAACCTCCCTTTGGGAATTTTTCTTAAATCTGTTCATTTCTTAAACAGCGAGTGCACTAAATTCATAGCAACCGGTTTATTTCAACATACGGGTTTCACTCTAGGGCTTTTGGTACAGAGTGGTAAAAAATTTGTTTACTTTACGCACGGACAGTTTGACGAAATTTCTATTCACCTTAAAGCTATATCGGCAGCACTCAACAGTAAGAGTACGTTAAAATTCAACTTGAGTACCGGTGATATAATATTGTGCAATATTTTCGGCAAACGTTACGTTCAATTGTACGACGGGCAACATTGTATGACCTTGAACGCCGACGAATGGAAGCTACTGGAGGAGAGTATTCCGCTCGTGTCCAGACGTGTCGCCGAATTGTTTTATATCGAGAAAGATTTACGCTCGTACATCATTGAGGTCTTGGCCAGCGACGAGCTCGTATCTAGCACTCTCCCCGAAGCGGACAGACTGTACGACGAAGTGAGCTTGTTTAAAAAACATGCAAGTGGCGGTAGTTGAATTTCACGCGTTTCACGATAACGATAACAAGTATATCGTCAAAGAATTGGCAATCGTCGGTGATCATTTTCACAGTATCACGGTGTTCAAACCGCCGTACAATTTTTCCCTACTTAACGATAAATCGCAAAGATCGGCTCGTTGGTTACAATCTCGTTTCCACTATATCAGATGGGATGAAGGAGGTGTACCTTACAACGAGGACACGATACGCACTTTGTGCAAACCTTTTGCAATAATTTTTACCAAAGGATTGGAAAAAGCTCAATTTCTGAGACAATTTCATCCTCGTGTGATGGAATTACCTCAGGAGGAGAAATTCTCCCATAGTGGAGACATTAAATGTTTATTACCACAACATAATAGTAACTTAGATAGTAAATGTGCACTAAAAAGTGCTAAAAGTTATTACGATCTACTACTTTCCTAAAAAGACGCGGGGACGGTATGAAGATACCCGACCGGCATCGGTGTGTGTGTGTGTGTGTGTGTGTGTGTGCCCTCTGGCGTGGACCTAAAAATCCCGCAAGGCCGTATGGAGGTCCCTGGAGCGGAGTTGATTCTCCCGTAAATCTGTTTGAAGGTCACTGGCGCAGTCGAAAGACTTGATAAACCTTGAATGAGACACACATTATTGGGCAAGAGGTACAAGTAACAACTTTTTAAAAAACAAATAAAAATAATAAAAAATAAAAAAAAAATAAAAATATTAAAAAAAAATTATAAAAAAAATAAAAAATATTAAAAAAAATAAAAAAAAATTAAAAAAATAAAATGGGGACCACAGTTTTGTAATGGAGTGGTGGTCACAGGGAATAGCGATGGATTGGAGCTATTACCACAAGGGGGTAAGCCTTCTGCTTACCCCCGGCTTGTAATGTGGGCACGAGGTACGTATGTATCACGTGACGGTTCCAACCCCGTGAAAACACAGAGGACAAGTTTCAGTATCGAACGGAGACGACAGCGGAGAACATGTGGACGGATTGTATCGCTCTAGTGAATGTACGTCACAGTGGGTACTCTACGTACGCTGCGCGGATGAGTACCTATTCAAATTGGAAACACCCCTTGTCTCCGATCAAATTATCCGAAGCCGGCTTTTTTTATCTTGGCATTGAAGATCGTGTATGCTGTTATGCATGCGGCTTGGGTCTCAAAGATTGGGAGCCGAGCGAGGACCCTATAAGCGAACATACCCTTTGGGCTTTGGGACGGTGCCGTTACATAAAGGCTTTGGAACATGTTCGTCGAAAATCTTCGACTACAGCTTGGAATAACACCACCACCACCGACTCTAAGCAAAACGATACTCTGTCGTGTAAAATTTGCTACGAGAAGGATATAGAGGTAGTTTATTTACCCTGCGGTCATTTACTATCCTGTTACAATTGCTCGCTAAAATTAGCACGTTGCGGCTTATGTAGAGAACCGATAGTCGGTAACGTGCGTGTCTATTTTACCTAGCGGACAATAGAATTTTGGGGACCACAATAATTATGTAATGGATTGGTGGTGGTCACAGGGAATAGCGTTGGATTGGGGCTATTCCTAAAGTTTACAGTGTAGAGGTCCTTCCATCACCAGCTAGAGCCTATAGCCCTCAGATGGGCCAGGGTAGCCGCCTCCCGGTGTCGTTAAGATTCCCTCTAAAAGAGGCCTACCGTCACTTTTACACCTTTGACGAGGGTTACATATTCCGTAGAATTTCCTCCATTTCTTCCTCGGATATTCCTATCTCAAGGCTTTCATCCTCCTGAAGAATCGGAAGAGCTTCTAGCGGAGTATCCTGCTCGAGGTACTGAAATAAATCAGATACCTCTGGCAAGTTTTCTGTAGTGTTGTTGTTGTTGTTGCTGCTGTTGATGTTGTTGTTGCTGTTGTGATCCGGGATATTCTGCTCGAAGTACTGGAGTATATCCAGTATTTCTTGTAGACTATCCTGGTTCGTTGTGTGTGTGTTGGATTTGTGTAGTGTGTCATCTACTAGTACTCCCTGTAGAAGAGTAAGTACCTCGTCTAAAATCTCCAACTCTGTTAATGGTTGTGTAGTTGGAGACAATGGTGGTGTATGTGGTGAAAGTGGTTGTGGTGTAGGTGGTCTTGAGAACGGGTGTGGTCGGCGCGGCCTCGGTGTGTATGGTGGTGGTGGGGTTAGTCGTCTCCCCGGTGTGGGCTGTGGTGGCAGGATCGGCAGCATAGGCTCTATTGGAACGACCGATGACAATGGTCGTCCACTACGATCTGAGCCGCCATATGGAGTACCGTCCTCGTTAACTCTCCTAAAGTTAACGGAGGAACTATACTCCCACTCGACCCAAGTGAATCCTGCCCGTCGCAGAGCTTGGAAAGAGTTCCTCAAGTCCCTGCAAGGTAATGTAGCAAATTAGAGAATAAAAAAAAAAATTAAAAAAAAATAATAAAAAAAAAAAAATAAAATAAAAAAAATAAAAAAAATAAAATCTCTTGTAATGAATAAGAGAAGCCGTGGAATATTCTTAAATGTTAGACTTACTAGCGTAAGTGTTGGTTAGGGTGTATAAATGTTAAACAAACTAATACATTCAATACTTGATATAATTTTATAAATTCCTGAAAGATCAAAAGTTGGTCAAAAGAGAGAGAGAGAGAGAGAGAGAGAGAGAGAGAAAGTGATCTAATCCAATACTTGATAAAATTATAAAAAGTCCTGAAAGATCAAAAGTTGGTCAAAAGAGGGAGAGAGAGAGTGAATAAGTACAACTTAAAAAAAAAATAAAAAATGTCACCCTGAAATATGAAAAATTCTTAACATAAATGTTAAACAAACTTGAAATAATACACGAACAATTCTTAACATAAATGTTAAACTAAATTCTTAAATGTTAGACTTGAAAATTCTTAACAATAATGTCAACCTGAAATATGAAAAATTCTTAACATAAATGTTAAACAAACTTGAAATAATACATGAACAATTCTTAACATAAATGTTAAACTAAATTCTTAAATGTTGTAGATTAAAAGTTAGAGGAGATTATAACTCAATACTTGATATAAATTTATAAATGAGAAAAAGAAAGTGATCTAACCCAATACTTGATAAAATTTTAAAAAGTCTTGAATGATCAAAAGTTGGTCAAGAGAGAGAGAGAGAGAGAGAGAGAGAGAGAGAGAGAGAGAGAAAGTAGAATTAATTTGATTACACTTACTGCTTAGTTTATTTTTGGTACAACATACATGTTAAAATATATATAAACATATAAAGTTTATAAAAATACAAAAAAAAATAAATAAAGAAAATATCAGTCGATATGTAGATTAAGTTAGAGGAGATTATAACTCAATACTTGATATAAATTTATAAATGAGAAAAAGAAAGTGATCTAACCCAATACTTGATAAAATTTTAAAAAGTCTTGAATGATCAAAAGTTGGTCAAGAGAGAGAGAAAGTAGAATTAATTTGATTACACTCACTGCTTAGTTTATTTTTGGTACAACATACATGTTAAAATATATATAAACATATAAAGTTTATAAAAATACAAAAAAAAATAAATAATAAATAAAGAAAATATCAGTCGATATGTGAGATTAAGTTAGAGGAGATTATAACTCAATACTTGATATAAATTTATAAATGAGAAAAAGAAAGTGATCTAACCCAATACTTGATAAAATTTTAAAAAGTCTTGAATGATCAAAAGTTGGTCAAGAGAGAGAGAGAGAGAGAGAGAGAGAGAGAGAGAGAGAGAGAGAGAAAGTACAATTAATTTGATTACACTCACTGCTTCGTTTATTTTTGGTACAACATACATGTTAAAATATATATAAACATATAAAGTTTATAAAAATACAAAAAAAAAATAAATAATAAATAAAGAAAATATCAGTCGATATGTAGATTAAGTTAGAGGAGATTATAACTCAATACTTGATATAAATTTATAAATGAGAAAAAGAAAGTGATCTAACCCAATACTTGATAAAATTTTAAAAAGTCTTGAATGATCAAAAGTTGGTCAAGAGAGAGAGAGAGAGAGAGAGAGAGAGAGAGAGAAAGTACAATTAATTTGATTACACTCACTGCTTAGTTTATTTTGACACATAGCAACAACAACACATGTTAAAATAATCTCTCAAAGTCTATTTACCTAAAGTTTATAGAAATACAGGAAAATATAATAAATAAAGAAAATATCAGTCGTTATGTAGGTTAAGAGGAGATTATAACTCAATACTTGATATAAATTTATAAATTCCTGAACGATCAAAAGAGAAAAAGGAAAGTGATCTAACCCAATACTTGATACAATTTTAAAATATATTTTTATAAGTCAACATAAATGTTACACTATTCACTCAATGTCTATTTTCCTAAAGTTTATAAAAATACAAGAAAATATACTAAATAAAGAAAATATCAGTCGAAATGTTGAATGATCAGAAGTTGGTCAAGAGAGAAATATTAATATTCTTAGACAGTAAACACCAAACTAACCTCTCTACAAGTCCACGGATCCTTTCAGCATTCTCTGCGATGTATCGAAGCACTCCATCGTTGTCGGATGACATCATCCTAACATTGATCCAATGCCTCTCACAAGGTCGGTTGCGTTTGGAAGACATCTTCGCTCTAACTGTGATAATTGAAGTCTTAACCGACACTACTTATAGTGTTAGTGTTGTGAAATATCGGATAAGTTATAGCCGACCCGAAACTCAATGCATAAATTTATTCCATGCATAACGATTAACATATATTTTAGTTCCGTTAGATTACAAAATTATTCGCAGTTTATCATATTCACGATTTCCTTGATTGACTTGTAAAGTGTTTAATTGGCAATTATTTATTGTTGTCGGAGATGTTTGCCTAAGAGGAAACAAATTAGCATTGTTAACTTGCCCTATGTGAACTTTCATTTTGACCTACTTGACCTTAGATTGTTTTGTAATCGTAAATAACTAGCAATTATTTAAATCGTTCTACTTTGTGTTGGTGAGAAAATATCTTTTTGTCACCAGGCTGTGTGTACTGTTGACGAATGTTCAAAATTTGCATATTTGACCCCGACTTCATCATTCTACTTTGAGCTGTTGATGACTATGATTAGTTTTGTATACACTTTACTCTTTATCATTCTGATTTACGCTCTTGAGAACAATACATTGTCAGATTGACAGCTGTCTTCCATTAGCTGAACTCCAGGTGATTGCCGACGATTAATGTCAATATTTACATACTTTGATTAGTTTTTTATTCACAGGTAATTTGTACTGTTGAGGACATGATTGAATATATAAGTGACAGTTTATTTGTCATTCCAAACGCTTGGAAGGAGAGTATGTTTTTATTTAATTGATTGTGTCTATTTTTATTCTGTCGTTACAAATATTATTACTACACACGCATATTACACTTCTAACTTATTTCTATCATATGGTTTGTTACAGGTAAGAATTTTTATTTTGAAATGAGCCTATGATTGAAAGTACAGGGTGTACCCGTATCGCGAGGTGTACGCGAGTTTTTCGCGCGCGCGCGAAAAACTCGGTACACCTCGCGTTACGGATCAGCGTACCGTTTAACTTTTTAATATAACTATCCTTTTAAACGTTATATAATACGTTAAATATACAACTTGTAATACTATGCATCATAGCTCAGTAGGTAGCGTGTCCGCCTTCAAATCTTAACTTCACAGGTTCGAATCCAGGAGGGGGGCAAACAATGGCGTCTTTCAGGTGGTGGTGGGCAAGGATTAGGTAAAACAACAAAATGGCGGGGCAGGGCAAGGGGCAATGGCGTCGACGTCTCCCAGGTGGGGGCAATGGGCAATGGGCAATGGCGTAGGGCAATGACGTCGGGGAGGGGGCAAGGGGGAGGGGGCAATGAGCAATGGCGTCGGGGAGGGGGGCAACAAAATGGCGGGCAAGGGGGAGGGGCCAGGGGGAGGGGCCAAGGGGGAGGGGAGGGGCCAAGGGGGAGGGGCCAGGGGGAGGGGAGGTGGGGGTGGTCACGTGGTACAGCCGCCATCTTGGATCTATACCGACGCACACTCTACTTACGATGCCAATGAGTTCATTTGCTGTTGGAAACTATGAATCATTTTTAGTACGATGTCAATGAGTTTATTTCCTATTGTAGACTATCAGTGATTTTTAGTACGATGTCAATGAGTTTATTTGCAGTTGGAGACATAAATCATTTTTAGTACGATGCCAATGTGCTTATTTCCTGTTGGAGACTATCATTCATTTTTTGTACGATGCCAATGAGTTTATTTGCAGTTGGAGACTATCAGTAATTTTTAGTACGATACCAATTAGTTTATTTGCAGTTGGAGACTATCAGTAATTTTTTGTACGATACCAATTAGTTTATTTGCAGTTGGAGACTATCAGTAATTTTTTGTACGATGCCAATTAAGTTATTTGCTGTAGGAGACTATCAGTAATTTTTAGTACGATACCAATTAGTTTATTTGCTGTAGGAGACTATTAATCTTTTGACTACGATGCCAATGAGTTCATTTGCTGTTGGAAACTATGAATCATTTTTAGTACGATGCCAATGAGTTTATTTGCTGTTGTAGACTATCAGTAATTTTTAGCACGATGCCAATTAGTTTATTTGCTGTTGGAGACTATTAGTAATTTTTAGTACGAAGCCAATTAGTTTATTATTTGCTGTTAGAGACTGTCTATCATTTTTAGTACGAAGCCAATTAGTTTATTATTTGCTGTTAGAGACTGTCAATCATTTTTAGTACGATGCCAATTAGTTTATTTGCTGTAGGAGATTATTAGTATGTTTTAGTACTAAGCCAATTAGTTTATTTGCTGTTGGAGACTATTAGTAATTTTTAGTACGAAGCCAATTAGTTTATTATTTGCTGTTAGAGACTGTCAATCATTTTTAGTACGAAGCCAATTAGTTTATTATTTGATGTTAGAGACTGTCAATCATTTTTAGTACGATGCCAATTAGTTTATTTGCTGTAGGAGATTATTAGTATGTTTTAGTACTAAGCCAATTAGTTTATTTGCTGTTGGAGACTATTAGTAATTTTTAGTATGATGCCAATATGTTTATTTGCTGTTGGGTGGAGACTATGAGTAATTTTTAGTACGATGCCAATGAGTTTATTTGCTGTTGGAGACTATTAGTAATTTTTAGTATGATGCCAATATGTTTATTTGCTGTTGGGTGGAGACTATGAGTAATTTTTAGTATGAGGACCATTAGTTTATTTGCTACTGGAAGCTCAGTTATTCAGGCCCTTAGTCTATTAAGTTTAACATCGTTTATTTAATTTACAAGTGTAACTGTAACAATTTTTAATTGCGGAGAGATTTCCGTACACATTTGATTTAATTACAATTACATATAGACTAATCATTTAAATTTACACACCATAAGAACAAATTTAAATTGACCCAAATTTTCAGGTTTTATAAGCTTTATAATATTAAACTATATCCATGGATACGGCAATTTTTAATTTTGAAACATGACTTCATTGTTGAAGTTGTCAAATTAAGAGGTTATTAAAACAGATATTTTCATCTATTGTAAAGGGCCCAAAAACATTTCACAAACTTTCTCACTTACCCCAAAACTATTCTTCACCAGAAAGTCAGTTCGGTAGTTTTCAAACAAAATATGAAAATCAATCATAAACACTGTCTTTGACAAAATATTTATAATACCTTAAATATATATAATATTTATAATGTTTAAAAAGACCTAAACTTCCTTCGCTTCTGATATATTCGCTTACACGGAGTAAATCGTATTTGATTAAAATCGAACTTATAACGACGGTGATTAACGTTCATTTCTATGTTTTGGTAATTTTTCCCGAAAGGTAAATTTCCGATTTCGCTCATGGGTTTGGAACATTATTTCAACTTTCATTAAAATTGGATGGAAATCGGTAGAGCTGATTTTGAGTTATTATGCTTTTATAACAGGTCCATGACCGATTATATTCGTGACAATTCACTAATCGGTATTTTTTGGAGAGATGACAACAAGTACATTTTGCTCGAGCTTTTAGAGACCTACATATGAATCCGACAACAAGAGACATTATCCCATGCCCTACATGTTTAGGACTATAACCTCTGAGTAACCGACAAACGTTAGGGATCAGTGTTAACGAGGCTACATACCAAGTATAATATTACCTTTTAAATGAGTTTCAAAACATGAAAGAAAATAAAAGTAATCGCAATGTTAATAGACAGCTTATTATTAGATAGATAGATGTACTGTAAACCACCCAAGTTGTTTGATAGACGTAACGGTCGCTTTGAGACACAACCTTCATCTGTTTCAGAATGTAAAAAAGGCCCCAGAACATGACATTATAACAGGTAAGATAATAAAAGAATTGTCTGAAACAGTGGTGAAAAATTTTCTTTAGCAAATCAATGCAGCTATTATAATAAAATATGTGCCAAGTCAGTGTAAGGTAGGAGAGGTGATTATGATTCCAAAGCCTGGCAAGCCCGCTAGCAAAGTTGCAAGTTACCGTCCAATCTCCCTATTACCGGTAACTTCGAAAATATTTGAGAAACTCCTAATTAAGAGACTTTTTCCAAATCATTGAAGAAAGAAAGTTGATTACCGACCATCAATTTGGTTTTAGAAGGAAACACTCAACCATTGACCAGGTTCATAGGATCGTCAATATAATTGAAAAGTCCTTTGAAGACAAGCAAGTTTGTTCAAGTGTCTTCTTAGATGTAACGCAGGCTTTTGATAAAGTATGGCATCAAGACCTCCAATATAAACTGTATAACTCGCTCAGTTATGAATTGTATCTAATATTAAAGTCTTATCTAGAAGTACGACACTTCAGGGTTAAAGTAGAAGATGAATAATCTGAGCTCAAAGATATACATGCTGGAGTACCCCAGGGAAGCGTCCTAGGCTCGTTACTATACTTACTTTACAAGCGGGACATGCCAGAGTTGGGGAATACCATAACAACTACATTTGCGGATGATACAGCTGTAATGGCGGTTGCTAGGAACGTGGAGGACGCAAACAATAAGTTGCAAAACTCCATTGATGAGATTGTTCGGTGGACAAAGAAATGGAGGATCAAATTGAATGAGGGCAAGTCAGTACATGTTGATTTTACGAACTTTAAAGTTGTCCCAGCCGCAATTACTAACAACTCGCAGAGAATTCCATATGAAAACTCAGCAAAATACCTTGGCATGACCTTGGATGCAAACGTTAGATGGAAGGAACATGTAAAAAAGAAAAAGAAGGAATTAAACATCAAATTCAAGAAGATGCAATGGTTGATGGGAAGACACTCGAAGCTTTATTTGCGTAATAAGTTGCTATTATATAAGCAAGTAATTACACCTGTCGGTCATATGGAATACAACTGTGGGGTCCATACCAATATGGAATACCAAGAAAACAAATATCAAGATGATACAAACCTTCCAAAATAAAGTACTGCGCAGCATCTGCAATGCACCTTGGTATGTAAGGAACGATAACATTCATCGTGACTTGGGAATTCCTACAGTTGTACAGAAGAGATTAAAACACGCGCCATAAACCATAACAAGAGACTATCGACGCATATAAATGTAGAAGTGTTGCCGCTCCTCAGCGCTAGTCAGGATCAGCACAGACTGAAGAGGACAAAACCTTTTGACTTAATATGTCAATGACGATTGGATCTGTCTGATGAGTACAGATCCTGGAAGAACTTTCACGAGCTACTGGTTTATTGGGAAGAATATTGCGAAAGATAAATTACTTGATAAGTTTGTTGTACTTTTGCGTTCTGGGTTAAAAAAAAATAAATAAATAAATAAATAAAAATTTAGAATGACTTACGGTGTTCCAAAGAGTGTAGCAACTGTAATTCTAGTAATATGGATATGATAAATAAAATTTATTACTCTTTTTAGTTTTAGGTAGGTACTCCAGTCTTCATTAAGGGAAGTTAAACAAGGGTCAACATTTGACAATTTAATTTGTTTGTTCTTAGTTAAATCATGAAGTTTTGTGAACAATTTGATATCAAAAACGTAGAATTAGCAAGGTTTTTATAATTTATATATATATAAATACACTGTTGGTGCTGTGGAGCTATTTTCCTGCATAGTAACATCAATCTATAACTATTTTCGTACATTGACTAAAGAACATTCACTTCAAGTATTGAGTTGATATTT
Source organism: Aphrophora alni (assembly GCA_963513935.1). NCBI lineage: Eukaryota > Metazoa > Arthropoda > Insecta > Hemiptera > Aphrophoridae > Aphrophora > Aphrophora alni. The sequence goes on from OY740768.1 coordinate 78,806,056, forward strand.
TTATTTTAAATAATAGATGTTGTTACATCTGTGCTGCTATGTAACTAACAGGTGATGTTTTAAAAATAATTGTTTTGAGGTTATTTAATATTTCGTTGAATGTGGTGTGACTCTTTTATGATTTAATCTATTGTGTTGCATTAAAAAACAATGCCAAAGCAAAATAAATTTGGATATAAGCAGTTTTAGCTAGTAAAGAAAGCTGCTCATAGAAAACACTGTAAAAAAACTATGAAGGGTCAAGCGGAGGAATGGAGACAGTTGCTGGAGTTGTACTATATAAGCGCTCATTTGTGACTCGAGATGTTCGTTTTGTGAAATCATTCGGTGATGGGGATTTTTCATCATATAGTTCTGTAGTACAGAGTAAACCATATAGTATCACAATTGTGGAGAAATTGGAATGTCTAGGTCATATCCAGAATAGGATGAGTACCAGTTTGACAAAACTGAAGAAAGTCTTATTTGGAAAACCACTCTCAAATGGTAAATCCAATAGAGAATTCAGACTACTAACTGATACGGTTATTGACAAGTTACAATCCTATTATAGAAAAGCAGTTATAAAATCGTAAGGACTGTTTAGGTAATTTGGTTTTACAAGGGCTCAACTGATGGTAACCAACACACCAACTACGTCCATCACCTTCAGACATTTGGTGTTCATACAGAAAATCACAAGCTCAGGGAACAGCCTACAAGAACGAAAAACCTTTTCCAACGGCTGCAATTGAGACAATACAACCTACATTCAGAACCCTAGCAAACCACGATCTTTTATAAAAATACCTTGATTTGAAAATGTTGATGTCAATGAATCATTCAAAAAGTTTTGTAGACAAGGATTAAATTTTGTAGGCAGAAAAACTTTAATAAGTAGGTGTGTTGATGACATTACCTTCAAGTATGATAACATTAGAATTACTAAACACCATAATGCCACATCATGCGCGTTTTACTGAACACCATACCGCTGATTTCGTGAAGGCGGTCCGTCTCGATAGCCCTTAGAGCACTTTATGTAATAAACATATTTCACATACTTTGCTTCGGGTCTCGGAACTGTAAATGTGTGAAAATATTCCCCACGTAATGACTGTTTAGTGGGTCGTACCAGATTGGCTTCGTAGCTGTGAAATATATAACAAATAATCTTAAGTTAGTAGTCTTTGACATTACTATTTTAGTAAAAACATTGTTTTTTTCCCTGACATTTCTCCAAACATTTCACAATATTCAACATTGGATTTCATAATAGAATTAAAGATCATAGAGACACAAATATATTGGTCTTCCTAATATATTTGTCAGATTTATTATTTACAAAGTAAATTAATTATCTAATAGCAAATATATATTTAGGTTGTTTTAGGTTAAATACAAAAAAAATGTGCAGGTATTTAAAAACTTTTTGGTTATAACTTGATTTACGTTTTATATTTAATACATTTGACTGTCAAATCCTACAGCTGCATGTACAACATGTTAACAGGGAGATTGAGGATTACCATCAGTAGAATTTTTTGTAATAAAGAGTTTTAGTAGCTGCACATTAAATAGATTATAAATTAAAACATATTATATTGCTAACGACGCACGGTAGCTATTTCATTACAATTGGGTGAGAAAAAATAAAAAATATCTAAAGTTAAGAACTTTTTTTTTCCTACTAAACAGAAACCGTTTTATCAACCTCTGTTGAAATTGTAATCATTACAATAATGGCGGAACATGTTCAGTCCTGTCTAATTCTGGTTGACTGACCCAGCAGTGCTAGTTGCGACTTGAGCACGGGCGGTGCGGCACAGTTATTTGTTCCTGGACGGTAGTTTAAACCAGCACTATATTTATAACAAGGGCTATATTACTCGCGCACTATATCCGGCGAGTGATGGCGCGCGGGGGTGAGGGGAGGAAAATCAATGCTGTCTTGAAAACATTTTGTATCTCACCACTTAACATATCGTTAAAAGATTTGTTTAACAAATACTACTTCAATTCTTAATACTAGAATAATCTATATTAAAAAAGGTTTATTTGTACATGTTACAAATTTATTGGGACAGTTACACAGTTCAAAACTTTTATTTGCTAAACTTTTCATTAATAAAATTTATACATAAGTTTAAACAAAAATATATTTATACCATTGGACGAGGAAATTCATGCATAAAAGGAATATATAAGTTTCATTGTAGTTTTTATTCTTAAGAGTTCCAGGAGCGTAAACGACAACACACTCACCACTCGGGGTGCCTCCGTTTTGCCGTCCTTCACTTAGTACGTTTCTTTGATCTCGGCGCGGTGCCGCCAGCCGTGCCCGAGCACAGGTCTGGCGTCACGACGCGGACATTGAGAGGGCCGCGTGCGCTGTGCCGTATGATACTGTATACGTCTGCCCCCCCTCCCTTATCCGATTTACTTCCTTCTTTCTGAGAAAACGTGGTGATTTTTATATTACGTGTTTTCCACTGATATATTTTTACATTTAGTAGAGGCTCTTACTCTCATTGATCACAAGGGTAGCATGCACACTCTACATTTATTTATAAGGATTTTCCCTCGAATTTCTTATTGTCATTAAAAGTACTGAGGGGTCAGATTTTTCTAAGATCTCTCTCCCTTTATTATTAATAACGCTGTAACTAGTATTGCAGGAATTGTACGTTCCATTTAAAAATACGGAATAGGGCTTTACTAATGCAGACTCTGATAAAAAAGAGTCAATTTCTATTAAAATGAAGTCATTTTCTATGCTGTTAATGTGTATGTTGAACATCACAAGGGTTTTAATTCTTCTAGAGGCGTTATTTCTTGCCCTTACTTCTTGAATGAGAGCACGGAGGAAATATTGAAAGAGCTTGCCGAACAACACGTGGATTAATATCGAACGTATTAATTGAACCGAGCATCGTGAGAAAACCAACCCGTTCCATTATCTTAACTTTTGATACTTCATATCTTCCTAACCGAGTATTTGCTGGATTCTACAGTCTAACTGTTAGACATTACATTCTAAATCCAAGGCATGTTTTCAATGCCAAGGATTTGGACCTGTTAGCAACACTAGCTCTTAACTGGAAGTTTGTGGATAGTGTGGCATAAAATGCCACCAAAGTTAAAGTTGTTAAATTGATACAAATTGTGACGGCATAAGCCCGCTTGGTCATCAAAGTGACGAAAAAATAAAGTTAGAAGGTAATTTTAGAAATTGTGGCTGAAGCAAACCTTTTATTCCTAGAAGGTAGGAAAGTATGCAAACAAAGAACTGCTCTACCTTCTACCACAGGAAAGTTGTACGCAAATGCGACATCATCCCAAGCTCCGAATACATATCCATCGCGTAAGAAACTGTGTGAGATGGTTTGTATACTTGCCGATCAGATAAAACAATAATAGCAGTACATCTGTTGGTATCCCATCTTATTCTAAAAGTTGACCTTTGTAAATCAACAAAACCTCTTGTATTAAAAGCTACTTTTGCGTCTTCACCACTAAAAAACAACAAATTACCTGAGATAACTTAACAGATAGTTAACAAAAATAACAGTCAGTATCTGTACTGACTAAATGATCATAATTTGTTAAAATGGAAAGCATATAAATCTAGAGGCCTGCCCAGTACACCACAAATAAGGGAGGCACGAGTTCTTCCAAAGAACTCTCAAATTCACCTTCGAAGCCTTCAATACTTGACGTATGCAACTTGACTGTGAGTCTTCTAAATTTAAAACTAAAATTTAAATAAATGTTCGTATTTCAACCCAGGTTAGTGGAAAGACTAGTAACAATATTAAATAAGGACAAATCTTTTTTTAATCTTATTTCTTAACGAATCCATTATTATTTTTATTATATCTTAAAAATAAAATACGCCCAAAAATTTAAACTTATATTTAGATTCTATTACACTAGTTTTATTTACACGTGATACAATAGAGCATTAACGATGGGAGAAGTCATACTGAAGATCCTAAGATTCTTGTACATTATCTTTAATAATAATCAACCCAGACTATTAATTTGAAGAGATTTTCAGTTTTTAGAATTGACTATATCACTAAGAGAAGAGTAGCAATACTGATATTTTTATCTAACTCCATCTGTGGTATGTCTGCGAACATTAGAACTTCATTGCAGCAGTAGTAATAATGATCACTACACCACATAAAATTACAATTAGTTATTTGTACTTGCCATAATATTACAAGTTTGTCAAAGTGGCACTAATTGACCTTATTAGACGATTGCTTGCCTCATTTCTTTTGATAGGATATTTTAATACCAAACATTAAACATGGGGATTAGCACCTGCAACACTAGAGTGAACAGTATTGACAGTATTTAATTTAATTTGAATTTGACTCTACACAAGACGGCTCACCAACAAGCGGCTTCTACAGGAGGTTGAACAATCTGCCGACTTGATCATTTGTCTTTCTCCTAAATTTTAAGGAATCCGTTCATTCCAACACTTACAGGAGTAGTGATCACGCTCCTGTGAAGCTTACATTTTCTGACTTCTCCCATTTTAATGTTCGCCTTCCCTGATGGATTTTGTGTACAACAAAATGGGAAAATTACTCTAATGAATTTGAATCACCTATTTCTAATAACAATGTTCTCTGCTTCCAAAACGCAATGTATTACTTTCAGTCGCCATAGACTGAACCATTAGCTTTAATGACTCTTGATATGTTACGTGTTCTCAGCGGTTTTGGGTGGGGAGGCAATAAGACTTGCATATTACGTTTTAACTGTGATGTTCTTCGTAGCGAAGTGATTATAGCTTTATATTTTACTCATCCGTAAAAGTAAGTAAAAACTTGATTCCCATCATAAATTTACATTTCGGTTTGTTTCTGCTGCATTTCGTTCGAGTCTAGTGTCTAACTTACTTGCTGAGACTAGAGAACCATCTCTTTCTTGACAAATATTTTATACGAGTTGTCCATTCTCCAAACTGTGTCATCCATCATACGATATTTTTTTTAATAATCTCATAACTGATATATGTGAATGTCTTCAGAACAGTACTGTTTCATTGGATGTTAGAAAACTTAGATTGCTCGACAATTTGGGACTTTTACTTCCCCTAATATACGAGTATTTTCCATGTTTTATTCCTCCATTGTTTATCAAATTGCCACATTTTGATTTTCCAGATTCATTGAGAAAGATACTCATGATGTAGTGTAGCATCAGGAGTTTCAGTATATATATGATTCTAGTGAAATTATTTTCATTTATCGCCCTAAACTGGACAATAAAGTCGGTTGTACATATCACTCATCCCGTTGGACGTATATGTATATATTAACCTCAGATTATAGTGTATTTTCTGCCGAACTCTTTGCAATTTTGAAATGCCCTAATATTGTTCCGTCTGGTTTCCGTCACTATCTTTTATGTTCAAATTCCAAACGTTCTCTACAGCCTATCCAGGATATATATTTTAAGAGTTCCTTGGTTTAAAATATTCTGTGTTCCAAACAAAGACTTCAGCTACACACGTCGGAGTATCATTTTGCTCTGTTGTGCAAAATAACGGGAAATACAGAAGATGGCGAAGCAGCGAAACAAGCTACATGTCGGATGACAATCATAGTTCGACTTATAGGAGTCATGTAGATTTTTTTTAAAGCTTTTGTTTTTGGTTTATTAGAAAAGAAATTACCAAATTAGAAGAAATCATTTGTCTTTTCATTCCACTGATATTTATATTAAGTTTTATCATCATGCTTTATCGTTTTTTTTATTTTTTATTTCGGTTAATTTTATTTTTTTGGTTTATTTAAAATTTTATAATCCATCACTGAATTTATTGCATAATACCAATTTTCTATGATCACATTAAGGAAATATATGATTAAAATATTTGGTTTTCAATCAACCAATTAAACAAAAACTAATATTGGTTAGAAGCTGATTTAATAAAACAAACTATTTAAATGGGAAAAACATCTGAGCGGAACAAGACACAAATTTGAAATACGTTTTGTTCTATAAATCTTTGATAGAAATTAATGAATGATTAAAACTATGGCGTTCAATAATTCTTGTTTGTAAAACAATAACAAAACGTTGTTATCTGCATAAAATTATTACTAGGACAAATACAGAGTTATATCAAAGGTTGATTTGAAAGGTTAAACGTCTACTGTTAATGTATTGAATGAAATTCCGAATTACATTCTGTTAGAGTATGTAGTTATGCGAGCTCAGTATAGACTTGGGTTTAAGGGTGATATTATTGTTTAATAATACCTTGTGAACTAAGTAGCAAATAAGAGTGACTCATGAAAACACTCTTTGCTTAACATTCGAAGGTAAGAACACATTTATTTTCTTCCAATTGACATATTCTCCGACTAGTAATATTACGAAACTAACCCAACTTTTGTAAAATGACTAGCTCTGAATAATCAGCCCAAGTGTTTGCAGAAAATGAAACCAAAAGGCGCGTTATATATATGGGAAATGCGAAGTTATAGCGTTAAATTTGAAGTACTGTTTTAGTTCCACGCAATGAACACGCTCTGCTTCCATTGAAGAGTTGTATTTTTATCATTGTCAAGCATTAATCCTCAGTGTGTATTAATACTGCGCTCTATGTGCGCTTCGCTGAACTATGATCGTGTGGTAGCTGGATAGAGATACATTACAAGGTGAAATGCATACAGAATGAATTTATTTAGTGTGATGTATGAAGACTATAATATTTCGCTCAAAGTGTTTTATTTTTCAAACTGATCCTACTATAGGCAAATCGTTTCATACTGTAAACAAGTTTTGCATGTATAACGTTACTAAGTATATTTAATTGACTGTAACACAAAATGTGTTGGATCTTACTATCACACGAGTAGCCCAGCTGTTTTGAAGACTCGGGTACTTACGTATTATCATAGAAGAAGAAATTGGAATAAGAAAGTCACAGCCCATGTTAAACAGCGTGATACGAGGGCGATCGGCCCCTAAGAGCGCCACTAGATGTTTTGTAGCAGTTCTTGTTTTCAAGTAGTTTCTGTACTGCCACCGTGCCACCCCGGCGCTGTATCTCCACAGCCAGCCCTGTCAAGTCCACCCCACCCCCGTCAGAATGGCAGCGTAAATGGTCTTGTGATACAGTAGCCAAGATTTCCTTTGAGAACCTGTTTCACAGCTTTCTCTTACAAGGCCAACACTCTAAAGCTGAACTAGCAGAATCTTTAAACCATAGAAATGGCTATTAGAAATCTTTATAAATGTCAGGCTCTTTTAAGATTTTTTGCCAGCCATTTCCTTAACGAATTTTAAAATTAATTATGTAATTAGAACTGTATAGTGTCATCATATGTATAGTTGTGTTCTGGAAGAAATGTATAACAGTAATACTACGATTAAAATTATAATTTTCAAACATAACTTTCAAGTAAAAACATAAATATTTTACAAAAGTTTTGGAATTTTCTGTATTTTTGTGAACCACTTAGATTTTTGGGTGTGTAAAATGTTGTGTTTTTTTAGTATTTGGCTCTATTAGTACATTTTCAAGCTAACTTATAAAAATGTTATACAGGTGAACAATATTACTCAAAATATTCTGTAAACCCAAATTTTATTTCGAAGCTAACAAAGTAAAGATGAATAATTAAATATGTTACCTTATCCTGCGATTTTGCGAACCTAAAATATTGTTAACAGATAGGGAGCTTAAACGAAGCCTCAAATATGCTAACATAATTATTAGTTCTTGATTTATGCTCTTCTATGATAGAGTTATTAACTTATCCAATACTAGTTTTGATAATAAAGAAATGAAGATTCTTAACAAATGTCTTAAATACAACCCCAGATATTCCCTAAAAAGCAATAATTTTAAAAATCTTTCTGTAGATATTGAATTTATAAATTAGATGTTAATATTAAATATTTATGTTCAAATATAATTGGGGATACTGTTAAGAGTTTTCCTAATAAATGTTATTTTAACAATGAAGTTACTATTATTAAGCAAATACAAAACAAAGTAAAGATAACAACCTTGTTATTTCTAAAGCCGATAAAGGCAATTCAGGTGTTATTTTAGATAAAGTTAATTATGTTTGTAAAGTTGATGATATCCTTAATGATAATTCCTCTTTTAAAATATTAAAAAGTGACCCTACGTCTAATTATAGTAAACTAGTAAATAATTATATTAAGAATTGTACTATTTTTTTTATATAATTTGTTCCCTAATAACGTTGGCCAATACTTGAGAGTTATGAACCCCCAACCACCCAGATTGTATAGCCTACCTAAGCTTCACAAACCTAATATTCCTGTTCGTCCCGTAGTATCATTTAACAATGATCCTACTTATAAATAATTGGCCCAAAAACTCAATACTGTATTTAAAAGTACCACTAACTTTACATCTAAATAAAGTATTAAGAATTCTTTAGATTTAATTAACAAAATTGTAAATGTTACTATACCTTCTAATGCTAAAATTGTATCTTTCGATGTTAAAAGTCTTTTACAAGTATACCCATTAACCAATGTAAAAACATAGTCAATGACATAATTAGCGATACCAATGGTGATACAACACTTAGTAATGAATTAAAAACAGCCATAGAAATTTGAATTAATCAAAATTATTTTAAATATAACGATAAATTTTATCAACAAATAGAAGGGTTGGCAATGGGTTCGCCTTTGTCACCTCTTCTAGCATAAATTTTCGTGGCTGATTTCGAAAATAATTTATTTGGTAAAGACAATCCTTTATTTAAAAATATAATTTGTTGGTACCGTTATGTTGACGATGTTTTGTGTTTGTTTAGTGGCACTAATAGGCAGTTAGACTCTCTACTAAAAACCATAAATTCTGTAAATAGCAACATTCAGTTCACTATGGAAGTTTGTATAAATAACAGCAAAAATTTCTTGGATCTTAACATTGATATCAGTGATAGTCATCATAATTTTAAAATTTTCAGAAAACCTACTTATACATATACAGTAATACCTGCTGATTCTAACCATCCTATCAGCCATAAACATGCTGCTTTTCACAGCATGATACATAGACTTATTATTGTACCTCTTTCACCTAATGACTTCAATGATGAACTGAATGTCGTTAAACAAATTGCTGTTAATAATAAGTATGATATTAGTTTAATAGATAATATTTTAAGAAAAAAGTTAAAGCGAAGAGCTGAAAATTTAGTCTACTCTTCCCATAATGTTAGCATTGAAATAGTTAAATATTGTAAATTATCTTATATCAACAGAACTAGTTACAAAATCAGTAACCATATTTCAACTAAATGTAATCGTAAAGTTGCCTTTTATTGTACAAAAAATCTAGGGAAAATGTTGGTTAATAATAAAGATAAAAAAGAAAGGTTAGAAAATAGTGGAGTTTATAAAATATCTTGTCAAGGTACATAGGTCAATCAGGTAGATCTATAAAAGTTAGAATTAAAGAACATGTAAATACTGTAGCTGGAAACATGCCTATAGAAACTCTAACGTTGCTAACAACCTTTTGGACTCAGGTCATAGTTTTGATCCGAAATTGAATTAATGTAAATTAAATTGAAGCAATGTTTAAAATACACCTTTTTTCTAAATTCTTCTGATCTTTATATTCTAAGATAACAGCTTACAGGTTAAGCAACTTTACGACAGTAATCGTTTCTTATCCTGTAAGTGGTATAGTTTTTAGTATTTTACAAAACATAAATGTTACTTATTGTCAAATTACATCTTTCAACCTTAAAGGTGAGATAAATTAACACAGATTTCTAACAGAAAATTGTGTTTTTGTAAGATTTTGATAATATGTATGGACTTCTACAATTTATCTTTACCATATGTTATATTACATTTTCATCCTCAATAGAGCATCATATATTATCCTCCCACATTTTCATACTACCAACTTTATTCAGATGTATTCCTTGAGAGGTCACTTATAGTTAGTACGAGTCTTGGGACCGAAAGTCTTTGAAAGGGTTTTCTATTTTATTCTATAATCTTCTTTTTCATAAAAGTGATGTTAAGTGAGTGATGTTTGCCATAAAACTAAAATATGTATATAGTATTTAATAAATTACGGTATCACTGTATGTAATATCTCCCACGTGGTTGTTAAATTAACAGTTTACTCAGGAAAAAACTTCATTGTTGATTCTCTTTATTTCTTATTTTTAACCATCCAAGGAATCTTTTTACCACGTTTTATCCCTCGAAAACTATATACAAATGTCAAGTGTTTAATTTGACCTGGTACATATATATCACAGCAAATCTTAAAATATTATCTCTTTTAATTTATTTCCATTAAATGGCCACCACTTCCATTAAGTACTATAAAATACTTCCATTAAGTACTATGGCGTGTGGGTCTCATCCGCCCAAATGTCCGTATTGTTTAAGTTTACAGTGCCTTCTCGAAAGAACTTCTTTGCATCGTCTGAAAATAGCACTTTACTTAAAAAGTTTCTGTTCGCACATTTTCGAATAATCTACTGACAAAACTTACCTAACGAGGATGATCTTCTGGTAAGAGCAAATATTGAACTTTTTGGACCTGATATGGACGAAGTTGTCCCTTCAGAATATTCCACACAGTGTCTTTTGAAGTCTCAAATTGTAAAATTAATTCTCTCGTGTTTTTTTCTGCATTAGTTAATGTTTCATTATGAACATTCTCTTTCAATTAATGGTTCTGACAGATCGTGGTCTCCCTGGTTTATTTTTTCTATGACAAAAGCTTCTAGATCCACAGAGACGAGCATGTGGGGCAGAAAATGCGTTGTTACATGGAATGATTCTGTTAGGAGTTCATACAGCTGTTTAGCCTCACGACTATTGTACCCCACAAGACCATACATTAAATACATATCGGCCATTTCAGCGTTTATATAAGTATGATTATTGCCTTCCATAATGTTTGTAACAATGAAATAAATACAATTACCCACATATATTTTTTTTAAATAACTAATGAAGTAATTTAACTTGCACTCTCTAAAGTGGTTTTATGGTAAACTGAATTGTCAACAATTAGCCATCAGCATAATAATAATGCAAAATAGACAAAAATCAGCTGATTAGTCCTTACTTCATCAGCTGATATCGAACGACTAAACAATGGTTCTTAACTAAACTTGTCGACTTGAAAAGGCTCTATAGCAGAGCAAGCCTAAAATTTGTAAAATAGTTTCTCCTTCATCTATGAAGGCACACTAATTAAAGGCTAGATTTGTTATTGCATTCTATAAATATTTATTTCTTATGAATTTCTTGTACAATTAAGCGTTTTTGAGGAATTCTAATAACTTTAATTAATAATTTGTTTTAATAATATTGATTCTAACAGTAAATTTTTGTATTATAGACAACTACCATGATATTATGTTTTTAGTTTTTAGCCAATAACTCGATTATCTTTTGAGCTACGGAAAAAATAAAAAGGACCGTTTTGTTTCTATTAAAAACGTAATTTTTTTGTCTCCTTACTTTTTTTTAATGCTAGCAGTTTTAGACATATTTGACATTAAAAATTTTAAATGACCACCACTTTTAAAAGAACGTTCTGGTTTTTGTGCAGGGATAAAAGGTTACACATAGCAAATACGTACACCAAATTTGAGGAGGCTTGGTCCGTTTATGTTACAAACCAAGCCTTTCCAAAATTTCAATATATATTATAAAAATAGCTGGTAATGATACTATAATGGTGGTAGTGCACTAGTTATTATAAACTGTATAGATTATAGCAATGAAAGATATTAAACTATTTTGCCGAGAGAGATTCCCAACTAGTAGGCCGTAATTTAACAAAAATATCTTAGTTTTAGATAATGTAGCTATAATAGAATTTATGTAAACTACTTTCAAACAGATTAAACATTTGCTGTTTGTTTGTAGTTTTCGAAGGAACTACTGAACCTAATAAAATAAATCGTACTAGAAAGATTCCTTGGATGGTTAAAAATAATCCAACAATGAAGTTGTTTCCTGAGTAATTGTTAATTTAACAACCGCGTAGGAGATATTGCATATAGTGATACCGTAATTTATTAAATACTATATACATATTTTAGTTTGACGGCAAACATCACTCACTTAACATCACTTTTATGAAAAAGAAGATTATAGAATAAAATAGAAAACCCTTTAAAATACTTTCGGTCCCAAGACTCGTACTAACCTCTCATTGCTATACTCTACACTGTTTGTAATAACACATGTGTTACTATTGTAAACAATTTAACAATTACCGTAAATACCAGTCCTATTTTTACATTTTTGTTTTAAAGGCTTGGTTTATTAAGTAATTCACTTGTAAACTTAAGTTTTTTCATTATATGGTTGGACAATGCCTTTAAAATTATGTATAAAGTCATTTTGTAATAAAGGAATTTTTATTAGTGTTTTATTTACCTAATTTATATAATTGACCACCAAATGATTATGTGAACCGATTTATATTTTAGGAATTGTAAGTACGTAAATTTTAAAATGTAAATAGATATATTTTTCTGAAAATCTCCACCTTCACTACTGATCAATATAATATACTAATGGATTCATATCCTAGCGCGGTCCGACCACTATATGTTAAGAGAGACTACAGAAGCAAACGCAATGTTTTTTCTAACCTGTGACCCTTATATGCTAACAAACTTGGTGATTTAATAGTTCACATAATGTACCTCATTAATTCATAACATGTTCATATTTCTTTGAGTGGCTTTAATTTGTATAATTTAAAAGTTACATCTAAAATTTTCATTGCTTGAATATAATAAATTACAAAATTTAACTCAAAGATACTTTTCTTTAACTATTCATTTTTTTAAGAAATACCGACTTTTATATTTAGAACTTAGACATTGCTAAATAAAATTAATTTTGTAATTTTTTGTCGTTTCCCCATATTTGACAAACTAACAGCGGTGGCTTTTTCTTAACAAAATTGTTATATACTATGGGGGAAAAAATAGATTATTAATTAAATGACTGTAAACTCATGGGTATCTTCTTCGAAATCAGACTAAATACATATTGTTTAAAAACCTTATCCTTAAATCAAGAACATACCTTCAAAGAAATATAATTTGTGTCGACATTGCTATGCTGTGATTGAAAAATCAATACTTGTACATAAATTTTACAATCTGCAATACATCATCACATACCCATTTTAACTTTCTACAAAACAATAAAGTGAGTAGAAGGACATAAATTAATCTCATCTACAAATAAAAGACAACAGCATTCCTTACAATTTAATTTATTGCCAATACGACTAACAATATAACCACATATTTATAATGTCTTTAAATTGAGAACCTTTATATTGCTCAATCGCTGAAGAAAGAGCAAAATAAAACAATTTATCATCATCATCTTTCTCACTCTCTTCGATTACATGATCATAGAAAATATCTGCTGGTTTCGTTCAAATTCCAAACAGTTAATATTTTCAGAATGTCTGAAAATATTCCTAGACATAAGCTTTCCGAGTGCTCTTCTAAACTTATAACCATTAGGGTTATAATTGTCCTCGTTTTACTTCTACTACAAGAAAATATAAATTCTAAATGATCTTGCAAACATTTTTATACGTTACGAAATATTTAAAATCATCTGAGGGGAAGAGTTGATTTTTTAAGGTCCCAATACTCTTAATATTAAATAAATAACAAAGAGCAAACATTTTCTCGGGATGATCTGAAACCGTACATTTTCTCAAGTATTTCTCAACATTGCATAATACTTATTCTTATTTTTCTTTGTTAGTTGATTGTATTGGATGAGTCTGGGCTATTCAAGTAATGATATAAGCCTTAGAGTTTCGAAATAAATTCTACAGTGTTTACACTACAGTATTTATAACAAATTAGAATTGTTTTCAAGCACAAATATTCTACTGTGTTTGCTCATTAGCACTCAAAGGTGCTAAAGTTATGTAAAGAACCGGTAGTAAATTTTACTTTTGCGCTTTAAAAGTTATAAGTAGCCTATATAATGTAAATAAATATCTTTCTGAAAATGTGCTTTAACACTTTACCGTAGAAGGTTTTTCAATTATACGTCCCTCCCCCCCCCCCCCCAATCACTATTTATAGCTTAAGTCAAAAGAATATTGAAATTATAATACTGAAATTTTAATTTGCTTATATTAAATTAAATTTAGTCCTTGTCTACGAAATATAGTTTCACTAAAATAGTTAAAACATTTTCATATCGACATTTTTAAAGAATCTATGTTTAAAACATAATAATTTTTTTTTTTACTTCATATTTTGTATGAACAAACGGTATTGGCGTTATTATGTTTTATTCTCTACGTTTTTGTTATTATTGCTATTACACTACTTTTCTTATTTTAAATTCATTTTAATATAAACGTCATAACAATTTATTAATACACGTAAGAAACAAATATCTGTTAATCTCATTTAGAAAATACTAATAGTCTAAAAAATAATAGTTGTGTAATAAAATATACTATTATAGAAGAAGTTTTAACACAAACTACAACAACATTAATAACCCAGAAAGTTACAAGTATATTAAAATGAAAAATAAATTAGTTTACTTATTCAAACATATTCTTACCGTAACTTACTTTAATGTAATAATAACTCAGAATCTAGAAATATCACTGCGGGTAATTTGTGAACAATCATTTATATAGGATATTTGTTTTTAGTTAATAATACACTCAACATAATTAGCAAGTTGTGAGTGTAGCATAACGTATAAAGTATTAATTAATTAAAATCACGTGTGCAAATATTTGATTTATGTAAATTATTTAGTAGAAATATTAGCCTAGAAATGTAAATGAAATTTAATATAGTAATTAAAAAATATATTTATTTAACTAAAATAATTAATTAAAAACCATAATATTACCCATGAAGCAAATAGAATATCATTTAAATTAATACAATTTCCTTTTTATATCAGCATTAATGCATTCTTTGTATTATTATATACAGATTATAAATATTCACATAAATATTACTATATAGTTATACAGAACCCATATAAGAAATCATTTTCGGAAACTGTTTCAAACAGTCGCCATTGTGATATATTCCGACCGTGTTTTTCATATCATATTCAACGATTCGTTAGGCTCAACTTAGATAACGAATTTCAGTGATATCCACATTAAATGCGGGCAATATGCTGACTTTTGTTATATTTTCTAGTTGTTATAATCAATTTTCCTTTATAGTGCTTTCTTATATTAAAAACATATTAGAGACATGGACGCTAATTTTAAATCTGCAATAACTAATTATTGCAAACATTAAAAGACTTTAAAAAATTTATTGCTGAAAACGTGTTTTATAAATTATATTCACTCGCAATTTTGAAACTTACCTGCACATTTCTCAGGAAAGTAAACTATTCGATAGGTTTGTACAATCGTACCAACTAACTAAATTTGAGCAAAATCAGACTTCACTATAGTACATGACGGTAATCACCATAACAAACAAGAACAGCTCGATGTATTTCCCAGTTATGTCCACACCCTACCACTTATTGTAAAAAGAAAATATCGTTAAATTGAGTATAAAAAATGAATTGATAAATTAAATTTCTAATAAAACAATAAATTATAAAGTCTTAACAGTTTTATTGTACTTGTAATACAACTAATTAAAATATAACAGATTTAAGCAGCGGACTTTCTTCAGTTTTTAATTATCATTAAAACTAGATATAATTTATAATTTTAAGGGAAAAAGTAAAGGCGACATTTTTAAACCTTTTAATATAGTTCTTATGAGACTAGAAATCCAATATGAATGGTACAATTTCCACCCTTGAATAACATGCATGGACATTTATATTAATATATATTAACTCTGGTGTCGGAGATTTCACACGGTGACAACAATAGATAAAGGTTTTATATCAGCAATTTAATTATATTGATTTTATTATAATTGAAAATATGTTGATTTATAAAAGATAATTATGTAAAGAGGGAGAGAAATGTTACGGAAGAGTAGATACGTGGACATTGAGGGTAGAAAAATTTATAAAATGTGAATTACACAGGGTTGTCATAGGACAAAAATGTAAGCCTACAGCTCATTTACTCTTTATTAAAAGGTTATATCACACAGGACTCGTCTTGATCCGTGACCACCATTAAGGTATAGAACAAGAAATATAGTCTCCTGTATGAGCCGTCCAACAACACAACACTTACAAAACAAAATTAGTAACATGTTACATAATAAAACTTTATCTGATACGCCTGATAAGAACAAAATTAACAATTAAATTTAATTACTTAGTTCAAGTAGACGTGAGCTCAGATTTTACACTGAAACTAAAATCAAACAAGAATCGCCGTCTAATGTGGTTTGATATCAAAGAAAAACTCCAACAACGGTTTTCCGGTCCAGATACCTTTTTCATTATCTTTTGTGAATAATTTAATAATCTATTGTTTTTAACCTTAGAGGTTACAGTTTTTAACAATCGAAAATTACAAGAACTTTTACACATGAAATATAAATTTATTAAAAACGAATTTTGATTTTGACGTATTAATTTATTTTCCTTCACCTTTTTTATTTTAAAAATGTTATATTTTAAACCAGACAAAAGTTAGAAAAAAAAACTTGAATACAATATCTCACAAAAATTACGTTTATTTAATCAAACGTGTTTCAACGACAAAGGCGTTAAAGTTATGTATAACAGTTATAGATTTGTTATTGTAGCTCATGTATCACTGAGGATGGCGACTTTGTCGTTGAAACGTGTTTCATTAAATAAAAGTACAGTAATATCTGTACAGTAATTATGTTCAAGTTTTTTTGTTTTTTTTAAATTTTCTATCTAATATTATCAATATAATATAATTCAAACTTAATATTTATTTACAGAATAATATTTACAGGTTGTTAACAATATTGACCGAAACGTACAATTTGAAAAATTCATTCCCTAAACTGAATATATCGATTACATGTACGACTTATCACCGCTCGTATCGGCCCCGCGGCCGACTTATCTCCAACTCCGGGAAATCCGGTATCCAGACCGGCCATCCGCCACAATAGTCCGGATTTATGAGAGTCTACTGTAATATAAAGGAAAACACCACCCTCGTACTATGTACAATTATGAATTACTTAGATTTTTTTTTGCACTTCACTGTATAATTGATATTACAAAAGTTTAAAGTGTTAAAAATGTTTTTCATACAATTTTTATTTAGGCGAAATCTCCTTTCAAAATTGTTTGATATGTTTCGGTTGATAGAATGTTTCTCACTACATTATGTAGGTTTTAAAATTGTTGATGTGTTTATCAAAAATATATATATACTTTTTTAGACAATGTGGAAAGTTGATCATACTTGTACTTGCAACAGATAAACTGATTACAGAGGAGATGTTAGATGATTTGGTTTAAACATCATTTCTTTAAGTTAAAAGACTTAATTTTTAACAAAAGTGATTCGCGACGCCAGATATGAGATAACTGAGACGGAACCTCACATACAGGCACAGTAGATATCTGCTATTGTATTTGTTTTTTATGCGTATTTAAAAACGTCACAATAGAAAGTGATTTACGTTACCGAGCTACGACAACATAACTAACAAAAACGCCGATAGTCTACGTTTTATTCCAACATACTCACGTGCACACACATATGCACGTGCGCGTTTTTTGTCTCTTCTTCTATCCTTGTGTTTCATTTTACCTATCAGGTATTACCACCTGTTGTTATTTTCAAACCTTAATTCTATTCGAGTATTCGAGGGCTAGGGATCTTTGTTTATGTACTTTCTTTTATTTTTTTATAAGGTGATAATGACCGAATTGTTGAATCTATACGAAGTTATTTACAATCATATACATTTTAACTGACTGTACATATACAGATAGTCCAAATAATATAGAACATTTTGTTCCAGCTGAGTTTTAATGTAGGTTTAAAGCAGTCTACCTCAATATCAAAGTGTTAACCAAGATATGGCTGAAACTGCCCCCATGTAGCACACACTATTTTTACTCTTTTAATTGTTTTACACGAGAAACATGAGTTTCTTCGAAAATTAGAAAAATATTTATTTTATAAAATTCAATTCCCTTTATTTTAAAGTCCTTACTTTTTCTCTTTATCAAGTTTTGAAAGAAAAAGAAAGAAAACAAAAAGCGTGCGACCGAAAAACATATGATTATTAGGTTAAGTACATTTACAGTCTTTTTTCAGTTCCTTTGCTTTGGATGTTGGATTAGCAATTCCAACCTGTCCTTCAAGGTCTTCTTCAAATCCTAAAAATGTATTCATTCGTATGAACTTCGTTACACATATTACACTCTCTGCACAATAATTAGCATTTAACACATTTATAATTTCTGACAGGTCCGTACGGTCAGGAGACATGTCTTACACTAAAACTAACAAACATTAATCAAAATTTACAACAAAAACTAAATTTTCAAAGTTTGATAGAAATTCTAAATCATCAATAAAACCTCTTATGAAAAAGTTAAGGTCATAGTTAGAATTGGGAAAGAATGTTTTCCAGGTATTATGTGTAAGGTAGATCATAATATATTATTAATTTGTTAATGGAATAAAA
Source organism: Aphrophora alni (assembly GCA_963513935.1). NCBI lineage: Eukaryota > Metazoa > Arthropoda > Insecta > Hemiptera > Aphrophoridae > Aphrophora > Aphrophora alni. The sequence goes on from OY740768.1 coordinate 78,824,685, forward strand.
ATAATAAGAAATAGACGTGATTTGAGGAATAATATTCCCAATGCTTAATAATATCTATTCTGACAGTGTAAATTGATAATAATTTAAGCAATTATAAAAATAGAGAGGTAATATTGACAACCATTATGCCAGGAATTGAAGATGAACTTCCTAGTCCTGATTTAAGAACACGATATGGAAAGTGTAATCAACATCCTGCAGTATTAATAAATGTTATTGTTGAAATTTAAACTCCAGTTTGATTTTGTAGGATATCAAGAAATGTATTTATTTGTATTCCTTTAATTATGTTGAAAGTGTAACAACATATGTTTTTTTGGTTAAAGGGTTCTTATATATTTTTTTTTTTTATGAAAGTATTAAAATGGAGGATTTACATGTAAATAAGATAAGGTTTGGACCTAGTAGAGACTTATATGTTAGGGACTGTAATTACAAGGTTGTAAAAATAGTTTATGCCTTTTGTATAATAAAGTGGTTCTAAGTTAGACATCAAGAGAGAGTGAACTCATTATGAACCCAACAATTAGGTTAAGTTACTACTCGTTAAGTTGATGCTTGCTTGTTTTTCTTTCTCTAGAATGTTGGACAGAGGTACTATACCTAAATACAGTAATAGCTAGTGTTAAGATAATATCATCGGTATTAATTAAAATATGTATAGCAGGGGCGAACCACTCTCACGTTAGAATGGTAGTACAGTAATTTATACAACTTCAAGTATTTTCCTTCCCACAGAAAACTATTTTTACGTCTGTAGTAAAGTATTACTGTATAGTACGTGATAAAGTAAAACCAATTACTTTTTCTGTACTATACGGATCGCATTTATGCCACCATTATACTCGTATGTTTAATATTAAAATATCAGTACCTATTTTATTTGGATGATGGTGTAAAATTAAAAACTTTATCTTAAAGAGTAGAACTAAAAACGGCAGTGAATGTGTACACTTCAAACCTAGACCTACTCGGCATTGAAGGGAAATGAGGAAATGTTTTAAAATATTAGTTGTAGACTTGTATTATATTTCAACTTAATCAGTAAGTTATCAGAGTGAGGAAGCCTGCTGGTGTGGTCTGCCTGTATATAAAATACCTAAGGCAACATACGACAGGTGTTGTGTAATACATAAGATCCTCCAAGGATAGCTGTTACTTCGATAAGACTCTATCTTGAATTATAAAATAATAGATGTATATTTATAAAACTTTTTTTATAATCTTTGTCAATATTTTTTCTTCAGTAGGTACTCATCTCGAATTTTAAATTCTGTCAAATAGCCTATTAAAGTTATTAAAGTCACTTGTGGTGATCCACTCGACTTTGAGGGATCACCGCCAAAAGATAAGCGAGCCGATGCGTGCGCACCGGAAGGAGACGGAAGCCAGTCCACACAGTCGTGAACAGTGCGCCGTGGTCACCGGACGTGAGTTACGCTAATAAATTTAACTTATTGGTAACAAACCTAAATGGCTACCTAAACCCTTAATTGCGGGGTCTGATCGACCCCCGGGTGTTATGTAGTCATTAGTAGGTCATCCGAGTAAATTAAGAAGGAATTATTATGACCTAAAGGGTTAACGTAATTCTCCCATCACGTCTGTCCCTAACCGTAAGATCTAAGAGTTAAGTAGTTATAATAATTAATTAGTTAGTGTAGTAAAATAATAATAACTCATTATAAGCTGGCTGTGAACATAGTGATTACTTGGGTTGAGACTAAACGTAATTAACGTCCAAATATATTTAACAGGTAGGTCCTAGCACGTTTTCCAAAAACTCCATATTCCGGAAGTTAAGCGGATCCAACGTCGGTCCTAACAAATAACTAGGGTTGACGTTCCCTAACCAACGAATTGCATTATAATAACATTTTCATAAACCATATTCCAATGTGGTAACTCGGAATTACTCCCAATGTAAAATGAAATGTTATGACAATTTAAAACTTTAAATATGTTTGATATATGCTTTCTCAATTAAGAGATGGACTCTTTATCCATAAATGACTATAATGCATTGTCACAACAACACTAATCAAAGAGCAATCCTACAACCACTTTCATAAAACGTAACGCTTCTCTACACTTTAATGGTTTTATATTTTCAAAGAATATCCTCATATGGTCTTTAACCACGCCTTGGCACAAAAGCCAATTCGTACCTGATATCCGCTATGAAAAAGGGTGAATTCCAAAAATGTTAATTAATTAAAAAAATTCATAGATACAAAACTAGACTCCTAATATGAATAATTTAACTTATGAAACTTTTAGAAATTTATTAAATAAATACAACATATTTGATTAGAAAATTATAGAACGACTATGAAAATTTGTTTTAATAATTTTAAAAATTTGAACTATGAACCCTAATAATTAAACATATCATATTAAATGCCAACCGGAAGTAAGTTCGTTCATCTAATATATTTTGTCACTAATTTCAGCGCTCATTCTTAATCTTTTCACATATCCCTGATTCTACGGTTTAAACAATGTGTATTAGATTTATTTTAATTGTACAACACATTCAATACCTATATTTTTAAATTCTTACATATATGTAGCATAGGGGAAGTTATGTGATGAATAAAAAATCAATTTTCAATTTCAAACTATTGCCATTTATATACGTTTGCCGTTTATATTGCCTGTTTATATTATGTCAGTCGGCCCATTGAAACTCTAAAAAAATAGCTGCCCAAAGATCCCTCAAGTCTGCATGTTTTCCAAATAAAAAAGCCATTGTTTCGAAGCAAACTGTATATTCTAAATTATTCAAAAAGATTAGCAGATAAATGAGATTACTATATATTTTTTTTAATAAACTAATAAATAATTAAATAAATATAATTTATTAAACTTAATCCGGCCTCGTAGATCTCTAGAAATAATTTTTCAATAATCTTTTTAAATGTGCACAAAATCACCGTTATTTCTTATGGAAGACATTGTAAATTTTAATTATTCAAAGAATAACTTACTATAGATAATTTTAATTTGATATTTTCTTTAGAAAAATCAGCATAAATTCTACAATATAAAAATGAAATATTGAAATTCGGTTCGTTGGAATCCCAAGAATAGCTTTCCAAACATTTTTAACTTGTGTATTAATATAAAGTATCATGGTTTAATGACAAAACAAAAAATATATAGCTACGTATTGGCTGTTCCAGATCAGCACTATCTAATGTATGGGCAAACGATTTGAGTTAGAAACCTGATTTACCTCACTAACTTAAATACAAATAATTTTTAAACTTTTCTTTTTAAGACAAAAATTTGAGTGTTGGGCGAAAATCCACAACAAAAGATAACAAGCTACGAGAAAGAAATCAGTAGATCGTCCATATCTGAGGATAGCAGCGTCCTGGTCAGTAAGGTGTTAGTGTTAAATCATATGATGATGTTAGAAACAATTTCATTCAGTGGCCCTGCGATATTAGGTCATATTCGTGTCCAAGTGTTATGACTTACAAAAACTACAAGAGATAATATTTCGGATAATCGCCTCCGTCCTACACTTATAAACTGATTATTCAATAACATTCACCAAGGTGATAAACATCAAAAGGTGATATTTGGCTGTTGTTATCATTCTTGGTTTACAAAAAGTATCAAATTAAAACTGTAGCAAAACTTTACGGACAAACGCACACCCTAACACAAAGCTGGACTTTGTTTACTGATTCTTTATTAAAAACCGAGGTTATTTAAACATTATTTCCTCGCTGGATAAGTCATGTTATTCGCTCAAGCCCTACAATTACCCGTGTAATAAATCTATTAAATTAATGAAATACGAGCGGTATGTAAATTCTAAATGTGAAATTGATGCGTTAACTCTGGCGTCTGTTTTGTTTCAATACATTAAATACGCTTCACTGCTCACTGATGTCTGTCTCCATCACCCGCATCTCATTAAAATACTCTAGTTTAATTTGGTTCAACTCTCCCTTTACAATAAATTGTTAGCTATGCATAAGAATATGCGTTTGTCTGTGTATAATTTACATTTAGAGACATGGTAAATAATTTGTTATTTTAATCAGTTTTAAATAATTCGATTGTTATTATTTAAAAAAAGTTTAGAAAATTAATAATTTTCAGTAGTGGTTAACTTAGTAGGCTAATATTATGGAATAGTTGTATTAGCTAGATAATAACTACTTTACGATATTTGTACTATCACTTTCCCATAGACATCTCACGATAATAAAATAATTTGACAACATTTTATGTGAATGAATATTATGAACAGAAAATATAATAAAACTGTTATCATTATTGAAAAGTAAAATTTTAATACAGGCTTCATGTTTAAACCACTCGATGGAGGTTAGTAAAAAGAACATACAATTCAGTTCAACCATTATTTTTTTATGTCTTCTTTACGCTTTACTAACGAAGACGTGAAGAAATGTAAAATTAAGGAAATCGCAACGTCATCAACCGTGGTCGAACCTGCATAACCATTTTAAGCTTTCAACTGAATGCTCGGAAATCCTATATTTTGTACGAATTTGGTTCATTGAAAAAAATATACAAATGTCAATTTTGTTTATGTCTAAGTGCAGTACAAATTTATAATTATTGTCTGAAAAAGGGTCAAAAGAAATTCAATATATTTAATATTGGTTACAATATCTCATCTATTTGTTCTTAAAAATATTAAGATAAGAGTATGTATGTGAGACTCAAAACAAAGTGTAATACAAATATATATATATATATATATATATATATATATATATATATAATTAAAATTATATCGTTTTAGTAGCTACGACTCTAAAGATTCGACCAATCAGGAGCTAGCATTTCGTCATGTAAAGTAAGCCCACGCCGTCCAGTGGGGTCATTGACCTCGATAGAATGTACTAGAGGCCATTTACCCCATGGAATGACCTGGGGGTCATTGATATCATTACCCAACCCAAAACCTTTTTAACCATTATAGTACCTACCAAAAATGTATTTTTAAACATCATAGTCCTTACACAACCCAAAAGAGTTTTTAACCATAATGGCCTGTTTTTAACTTATTTTCACGTTTCATGGCCCGTTTATGACTGATCTTCACCATTCATTGCTCGTTTTTGACAGATATTCACGTTTCATAGTCAGTTTTTGACCGATCTTCAGATTTCATGGCTCGTTTTTCACTGATCTTCACCTCACATTTAATGGCATAATATTATTCACAAATGGTATTAAAATTATAGCCCTATAGTAGAGTCTGCTACACTTGAGAATTCGACCAATCAAGGAGCCAGTATTTGGGGCACGTGACCTAAGCTCCGTCCCTCTGGCCCCGCCCATCCAATGGGGTCATTTTTCTAGATGTAATGTCTTGGAATCATTGACCTCATTACCCAAACCAAAAGTATTTTCAACCATTACAGTACTTACTTAACCATTTTTAAAGTATCATAGTCCTTACACAACCCAAAAGTATTTTTAACCCTAATGTGCCGTTTTCGATTGATATTCACCATTCAGGGCATGGTTTTTACTGATATTGACGTATTTATGGCCTATGTTTGACTGATATTCACGTTTCACGGGTGTTTTCGACGGATTTTAAAGTTCAAGACCCGTTTTTTACGGATTTTCACCTTTCATAACACGTTTCTTACTGATATTCACGTTCCTTGGCCAGTTTTTTACTGGTCTGACCCTTTATGGCCCGTTTTTTACTTACAATCATGTTTCAAGGCCAGTTTTTGACCGGTCTTCACGTTTGATGACCCGTACTTGACCGATATTGACGTGTTAAGGCCTGATTCTGACTGATATTCATATTTTATGGCCCTTTTCTTACTGATAATCACGTATTATGGCACATTGTTGACTGATATTCTTATTTATGGCTAGTTTTTTACTGACTTTCACCTTTTAAGGGCCGTTTTTGACTGATTTCCACGTTTCAAGGCCTGTTTTAATTGATCTTCAACCCTCATTTCCTTTTTGACTGATACGTGGGCAGTTTTTGAATGATCTACACGTTTGGTGGCCGATTTTGACCGATCTTCACCTCACGTTTCAGAGATCTTTTTTACTGATATTCACCTTTCATGGTCGGCTTTTAACTTATATTCACACTTTATGACCACTTTTGACTGATTTTCACGTTTCAATGCCCACTTTTTATTAGCCTTCCCTTTTCAAGTCCGGTTTTTTACTGATATTGACGTCTCTTGCCTAGTTCTTGTCTGATATTCACGTTACTTAGCTTGGTTTTGTCAGGTTTTTACGTTACATGAAGCGTTTTTGACTGATTTCCACGTTTCAAGGCCCGTTTTTTGACTGATCTTAACCTTACATGGTCCTTTTTTGATTAATATTGAGGTGTTATGACCTGTTTTTGACTGGTATTTAAAATTTATGGTCCGTTTTTTACTGATATTCACGTTTTATTGCCCGTTGTTGACTAATATTCACATGTATGTCCAGTTTTTATTGATGTTCAACTTTTGTGACCCGCTTTTGCTGATAATCACAATTCAAGGCCTTTTTTCTGATATTCACATTTCATGACCAGTTTTTACAGATTTTCACGTTCATAACCGGTTTTTTTAATGATCTTCACATTTCATGGCTCGTTATTGACTAATATTCTGATTTTATAGCCCATTTTTGATTGATTTTCACATTTTACGGCCCGTTTTTAACTAATCTTTACCTTGTATGACGATTTGTGACTTATATTCACGTTTCATTGCTCATTTTTTACAGATATTCACATTTCATAGTCAGTTATTGAAAGACCTTTAGATTTCATGGTCCGTTTTAGACTAACCTTCATCTTACGTTTCATGGCGCTTTCTTTCATGGTCCGCTATTAACTGATATTCACATTTTATTTCCCGGTTTTGACTGATTTTTACATTTTAAGGCCTGTTATTGACCGATCTTCACGTATTATAGCCTGGTTTTGACCATGGCCCGTAATTTTATTGGTCTGCCAATAAACTGATATTCACTTTTTATGGCAAGTTTTTAACTGTTATTCAAGTTTTAAGGCCATTTTTTGACTGATCAATACCTTTCATTCCCTGTTTTTAACTGATATTCCGTTTCATGGCACGTTTTGACTGATATTCACTTGTCATTGTCAATGTCTAACTGATATTTACATTTTATCGCCAATATTTGATTTATTTCCACGTTTCAAGGCCCGTTTTTGACTGTTCTTCACGCTTCATTGCCTCTTGAAACAAAAAAGTGATTTGCACATGTCCATCGTAGTACGATAAGCATATTTAAATTATCGATGTCTGTATGGTTAGTGCATTGTAATTCCCCTCTCCTGTATGGTAATGTGAAGGATTTTCTTAACTTAATACTAACTTTCAAAACCGTACAATGGCGGATTGTTGCGTTCATATTTAAAACAATTTATATTAAAACTAAATAACTACGTAAAACTATTTTCTAAAATAAATTGTAATCTGTTCTGAATTTTAACGTTATCGCTAGAGAGTCTATGGTCAATTCTAAAATTAACTTACATTTCAGGCAGTCTTATCTAGTCTGAACGAGAGAAAAACAAAACTACACTGTCTGGTTTCAGTTCCTTAAACAAAATGTTAAAAGTGCACTTCAAATAAAAAATATACATGTATTTTCAATTATCAGTAGTATAGGGTGAATAATTCCTATTATATTTGAAAAAAAAAAGAAAGTTTTCTTTCAAAATAGGTAAACTTTACCAAAAACTATTAAGTGTAATGAGCTACACTTATGAAACGTAAATAACCAAAGGAATTAGAACTCAATTTTTCTGTAAAAAAATCACTTTATTTGTGCAACACAAATACAAGACCTTTCAATGACTAAGTATCATCCACATCTGCTACATTCATACCCTACTGACACACACACACACACACACACACACACACACACACACACACACACACACACACACACACACACACACAGTCAGAAGGGTTTGTGTGTATATTTCAATTGAAGATGATGAATTAGTCATTGAAACTTCGTCTTGTATTTCTGTTGCACGAATAAAGTTTTTTTTGTGTGAAAAAGTATGTTTTAATTCATTTGGTTAACCAAATGACTGTTGGTAAATTTGTTACAGTATAATGCATCTTTAAGCCAAATCGTTCATTCCGTACAAACCATTTTTACTAATCCAGAAATATGAATAAATAAATAAAGGACTAAAACAGGCTAGCTTGATACCATCTGAAAAGAACATTTATGTAATTGTATAACCTGTTATTTTTAATGTGGCAACAATTTTTTATTTTAATCTTGATATTCTAAAAATCAAGAATAACAATTCTCGAGTAAAAAAAAAAAAAACAATTCCCTAACAAGCTGTAAAACCGAGTTTGTATAGCTCGGTGGTAACTGACAGCTAACAAACTTTTCCGCTCATAATCCCTAAGGGACTAATATTTAAGAAAATATAGGAGCTATTGAAAAGGTGATTTTTTTAATACTAATAAAATATATGTATAACTTAATTTGTTATTACCAAAGTACGTCAATCTGCAAGTAGGGATTTTATTTCTAAGTTAAAAAAGTCCCTAAGTTAGAATTTCAACAATAAACTTTACACGCACGCAAAGAGTCTTATTTTACTTGACTAGTGAGAAACATTCATGGCAAAAGACGTTCAAGAGCGAAAGTCAGTTGTAATAAATAATGTGGTTATACTCAAGTAAATAATCTCCTGGGGGTTGTTTATCATGTTGTGAGATACTTGTGTATTCAGTTACAATGTTTCCTAACCTTCTGGGACAATGATACATTCTACACATAGGCATGTGAGTTATGCTACTCAGAATATTAAAATATCCATGAAAAACATGACCTCGCAATGCATTTATCTCTTTTAATTGTTATTAAAATTGATATCATATGTAAGTTAAACAATTACGTCCATTCGTGTCTATAAATCGGTATGAAATTTAGAAGTAAGTTATTTTTTTGCTTCAAGGCTAAATGCTGTATGTACATGATTTTATTCAATTTTATATTTTAATATAGCGGCCTCTCAAAACAGTTCTTGCACAACTCCAAGCCATGGACGCCAAGTCTTAAACTAAATATAAAGCACCCATCCACATATAATAGTGGGACCCAGGGACAGCAAGCAGTCATACACAAATAAATCTCAAATGAAGAATTAAATTTTAACTTTTTATTGAACTTCCCCCCCCCCCCCCAGTAAGTTTTTACATGACTAATAAAATGTTAAAAACGCATTACTTGTGTGTTATTATTTAATTTAAACGTTTTATATAAATCATAAACTTTTTCGAAATCCATACAGTTACAAATACTGTATCAAAGAAATTATTATTGACTTGTATATGGATCCAAATTGTTCCCTGAAGATCCGTTTATATACCTCACTCTTAATATTTTCATGAAAGAAAATTGGTTCAATAACCCTGATCACAGATATTTTACACAAAACACTAATTTTGTTGTAATACCGTAGTTTACAACTGGGTTTCGGTTGTCCAGTACCTAGAGTTTTATGAATTTGGATATCTAGATGTACGAAACCACGTCTCATCTGTAAACCATAGGATGGGAAGAATGTCCGGTCACAACCTTTGATATGGCTGGAACCAAACTTTTTTCTATTTATCTGGCTCCTTCAGATGTTGCATGGCATGTGTTTACATGTGGCTGTAATTTTTGTTTGTAGCAACACTTTGGCATATCCCAGAAGAGTTATCAGTCTCTTGACTTAAACCGTACAAAGATTAATGTGGAAATGTAACTGGTAATTCGAACTTTATAAAAGTTCTTGCGCGTGTCATTTCTCTTTCTTTCACTTTCACTGAAGATGAATCTAATTCTTTCTAGTTTCAGTTTCGCAAAATTATTGGCTTGCTTGGAACGTACCAAAAGCCAAAATTAATTCGAAAGGCTCATTGGGTCCCATCAACGAGTTCGTAATCCAGTAGATTTTTTACAATAAAACACACTGTTCAGAAGTATACTGAATGATTACCAACTAACTCCCAGAACCAAGATAACTAACCAAATAAATCCCCATAGCAACAGCAACAATGACATCTAACTTAGCGACTGTGAATTTATCATAATTTTATTTTTCTATAGGTTTTATGAAGTTTTATACAATTTTTGAGCTAAATAAATGTTTAATATTAAATTAAAATGGAAACTTTTTCCTGGATCATTTATACAATTTTAATGTATGTGCAGGTTATAAATGTTTCTGGGTTAAGAATAAATGCTATAGTAAATATGCTTCCATTATATGTATGACTACCTAAACAATTATAACTTTATAATAATGGTCAGTTGTAATTGACTTTATAAAGCGACCGATATGAGTGTTTACTTCATTGAAGTCCTTTGTATTCAATAAAGTTTACAGCCCATAGTATTAATGATTTAAAAGCATACTAATTCTACTAAAACCATCATAACTCAATGTTAATGGTCAAATTAAATCGACTTTATAAAGTGATTAAAATTATTGTTCACTTACTGAAGTCCTTTATATGTAATAAAGCGTGACTGGTAATAGTGATAAATAGTAAAAACCAAATTATATTACGAAAATCATAACTCAATGCTAATGGTCTTTAAATTGTCAATTAAAATTTACTTTTTAAAGTGATCGAAATGATTCTTCACTTTACTGAACTCCATTGTATGGAATAAAGTATAACTAATAATAGTGTAAAAAAGTTAAAAGTATAAAAGTTTAAACAATTATAACTCAGAAACAATAGTCAATTAAAATTGTCTTTATGAAGTGACCGAAATGATTGTTCACTTCAGTGAAGTCCTGTGCAATGAATATTAATTGTGTTGGACGTAATAATCTGATCTGATACCAAAATGGATATACATTATTAAAATATTTGAATTGATCTTTCACAGCCATTCGTCCATAAATCAATTATAAATAGTGTTATTTTTACTTTCAAATGGATATTTAAGTAGTATAGAGATGTTACGTGACGGGTAAGAAAAGATATTGACTTTTGGAGGATTTATCCGTTTATAAGTACCCTGATTTTAAAAATTGGTTTTGGAATGACGACTGTGTGTAGTGCTAGCTCTGCTGCCTGAACGGTTTGATCAATTTTAACCAAATTTTGACTGTAGGTGTTTTTCGTTTATACCCCGCTACTTTTTTCTTATATTTTTGATAATTCAAAATTTGGTGGTAGCTCTCGAACAAAAACACAAAACTACGATTTTCTCAAATCGGCTTTAACGGTTTTTCTCACATTTTGCTTAAGTATAAGAACCCAAACAAAACAAGATCTATTTCTCCAAAAATGTGGTTCGTGAATTAGGCAAAAAGCACAATAAACTAGTAATTGATGTAATATCTCAAATTCTGTTATATAGATTCTTTCAAGTTTAAGTGAAAATAATGACCCAAACACTTGTGCAAAATTACAAGTCAAAAACATTTCGGTTCAGGAATAATTAACTAGCAAAAAACAAAAATTAACCCTTATACTGACGACTACCGAAATGACATTTTCGGTGATGAATTGTTATGGTTGGTCTTTTAGATTTGGTTAGTGACAAAGTTCGTGCACAGTTTATTCTGTTTAAAACGTCACAATAATAATATAGAGTATGATTTGAGTTCTATAATTACCATGGAAACCCACCCTTTGTTGTTTAAATGACAATTGATATTATAACAATATAATAATACTGGCGTTCTAAAAATCTATAAAATCTAACGATTCAACAAATTTAATAAAATATCATACGTAATTTATGCAAACTTTCTTTGTTTGTAATTTATAATAAAAATTAATATTTACAGAATTAAATATTAAAGAACTAGTCCAGACTGTATTACATTTGCTGCAAAATATTACGAACAAGACGAGGTAATATTATAACAAGGCGAATAATATTAATAATAACAAGACGAATAAGTAATAATATTAAGACAAGGTAATATTATAACAAGACGAATAATATTAATAATATCAAGACGAATAAGTAATAATAACAAGACGAGGTAATATTATAACCAGACGAATAATATTAATAATATCAAGACGAATAAGTAATAATAGCAAGACGAGGTAATATTATAACAAGGCGAATAATATCAAGACGAATAAGTAATAATAACAAGACGAGGTAATATTATAACAAGACGAATAATATTAATAATATCAAGACGAATAAGTAATAATGACAAGACACGGTAATATTATAACCAGACGAATAATACTAATAATATCAAGACGAATAAGTAATAATAACAAGACAAGGTAATATTATAACCAGACGAATAATATTAATAATATCAAGACGAATAAGTAATAATAACAAGACAAGGTAATATTATAACCAGACGAATAATATTAATAATAACAAGACGAATAAGTAATAATATTAAGACAAGGTAATATTATAACAAGACGAATAATATTAATAATATCAAGACGAATAAGTAATAATAACAAGACGAGGTAATATTATAACCAGACGAATAATATTAATAATATCAAGACGAATAAGTAATAATAGCAAGACGAGGTAATATTATAACAAGGCGAATAATATCAAGACGAATAAGTAATAATAACAAGACGAGGTAATATTATAACAAGACGAATAATATTAATAATATCAAGACGAATAAGTAATAATGACAAGACACGGTAATATTATAACCAGACGAATAATACTAATAATATCAAGACGAATAAGTAATAATAACAAGACAAGGTAATATTATAACCAGACGAATAATATTAATAATATCAAGACGAATAAGTAATAATAACAAGACAAGGTAATATTATAACCAGACGAATAATATTAATAATAACAAGACGAATAAGTAATAATATTAAGACAAGGTAATATTATAACAAGACGAATAATATTAATAATATCAAGACGAATAAGTAATAATAACAAGACGAGGTAATATTATAACCAGACGAATAATATTAATAATATCAAGACGAATAAGTAATAATAGCAAGACGAGGTAATATTATAACAAGGCGAATAATATCAAGACGAATAAGTAATAATAACAAGACGAGGTAATATTATAACAAGACGAATAATATTAATAATATCAAGACGAATAAGTAATAATGACAAGACACGGTAATATTATAACCAGACGAATAATACTAATAATATCAAGACGAATAAGTAATAATAACAAGACAAGGTAATATTATAACCAGACGAATAATATTAATAATATCAAGACGAATAAGTAATAATAACAAGACAAGGTAATATTATAACCAGACGAATAATATTAATAATAACAAGACGAATAAGTAATAATAACAAGACACGGTAATATTATAACCAGACGAATAATATTAATAATAACAAGTCGAATAAGTAATAATAACAAGACAAGGTAATATTATAACAACACGAATAATATTAATAATAACAAGTAGAATAAGTAATAATAACAAGACGAGGTAATATTATAACAAGACGAATAATATTAATAATAACAAGTCGAATAAGTAATAATAACAAGACGAGGTAATATTATAACAAGACGAATAATATTAATAATAACAAGTCGAATAAGTAATAATAACAAGACGAGGTAATATTATAACAAGACGAATAATATTAATAATAACAAGTCGAATAAGTAATAATAAAAAGACGAGGTAATATTATAACAAGACGAATAATATTAATAATAACAAGTCGAATAAGTAATAATAACAAGACGAGGTAATATTATAACAAAACGAATAATATTAATAATAACAAGTCGAATAAGTAATAATAACAAGACGAGGTAATATTATAACCAGACGAATAATATTAATAATAACCAGTCGAAGAAGTAATAATAACAAGACAAGGTAATATTATAATCAGACGAATAATATTAATAATATCAAGACGAAGAAGTAATAATAACAAGACGAGGTAATATTATAACAAGACGAATTCAGTGACTTTGATATAATATTTTGCTCATGTCACAAGTTTCATTATTGTTTGACATTTCACATCTTATTTAGTTAAACTCATTAAATAAAGATCTGTCTAAAAGAAAATATTTTACAACTTTCTAAAGCGGATCTCTAGTTATTGAGTCATAGGCTTTGATTTTTTATGTAGTACAGTCACTGCAGAAAATTCCTAGAAATCTTGTCTATCTGTCGTTCTTGGGGAGAACGAGAACAATTAGGACATACTTCACTTTCACACGTCAAAGTCTCACTTTAGTGAGTAAGATCTTAGCTCACTCCAAGAGTTCTAGCTGGATCTACACCTTTTTATGTAGTCACGGGTTAGATTCCTCTCTTTCATCTTTTATATCTACTCTTTCTTAACCAACTCTGTTTACTTCCGACACTGGCGCTATTAGATTATTCGAAGTTTATTCCTTTTTTCTAAGTACTTGAAAGCAGCTGTTGAACATGTTTTGAATACACTGATTTCAATCCAAAACTGTACATAAAATTAAATCCTGCAGCAATGTATTAAATTAGAAGGAAGGCAATGTTATAAATAACCATTTAGCTTTAATAAAGTATTAGTTTTCTTTTTAATGTGTATTGTACTCCCAATAAGCTTTAATGGGTAGTAACTTATAGCCTACTCTGTATGTAGCTCAAGTCCTTTAGAATTTATATTATGTAAATTGAATTAAGTTAAAATATACTGTTTATCGTTGAAACTATTCTATTTATTAATAATATAAACCGCTAAACATAAATTGTTTTTTAATAAAGTTTACTTTGAATTAAATTAAATTTACTCTCAAGTTAGTCATTAATTTTTCTTCTGTTTATTTAATTATATGTTTCTAAATATAAACTTGTGTAATTATTAAAAGAAAATGTACTATAATATTAAAGTTTATAAAATGATTCATTCTATTTTAGTTATATTAACTAAAGTACCATTATTCAGGTAAGCTTAACTAAGAGGTGCTTAAGGGAGGTTGGGGTCCATGTCTCCGCCATGTTAAATTGTAGTACTTTGAGGTACATTTTCTCAGTAACTAAACAAGATAATTACAAAATCTGTCTTGTTCCTTTTTCATTATGAGCATAGAACTTTTAAATACCTTAACAAGAAATAATGTTAATTTTTTTTCAAAAAAGAACCTAATTTTTTTTTTAATACTCTTTACATCTTAATGAAAATATAATAAATTCACCCATGTGCATTTCCTATGGTCATAACATAGGTATTTTATAAGGAACCAAAAAAAAAAAAACAGAACTGAAATATCATGTACCGTTGTTGAGATAATTTACGTTTTGTGAAGGGGGAAAAAAATATTTTAAAAAAATAAAAAAATAAAAATTTCATTGCCCGAAAATAAATGAAAATAGATGCAAAAACTTATTTTGATAAGTAAATTTTTCAAATATGTTATACTGCCGTAGAGAATGTATTTTTTTACAATTCTAAAAACAAATTGAGAAGTACATTATTTTTATGTAATAATATTGCATTACAAAATAAAACAAAATATTAGTATTAAGATAAATAACAGAAAAAGATGCTCTGACTAAATTGTAGGAATGTTTATATAAACCATTTAATTTCTTTATATTCAGAATTTTAGTTTTCCCCTCCATTAACAATATATTTTTACCATACTCTGTCAACTAAAATTTTATATCAAGTTTTGAGAAATACTATTGTCGTTGTACAAAATAAATACCTAAATTAATTTTTAGAGGTAATAATAAATTTAAATATATAGAACATTTTGTTTATATAAGAACATTTATTTGGTGTGGGATACTAAACTAATGTAGTTTGAAACTATTTTCTGGGAACTGAAAAAAATAGTTTTTGTTTTCATAAAATGTAATATCCCCTAATTAATGATCCCTTTATGTTTTCCGACACATACTACTATCTCCATAACAAACGAAAACAAATATATTGGAATTGTTATTTTTATTTAGTGAAACATTGCGTTATTTTTTAAAATATTTTTCAATAGTCAGTAATTTAATACTTTTGCTTCGTGAAAGCCATTCTTGTTTAAAAAACAATTAAAGTTTAAGTTTTATTCTATTTATGGTAATGACATATCTCCAATTACATGCAACGTAGACTACTGCTATTATCAAATGAAACAAACGCACAACTTTCACAAGCATACTTTATATTTCATGGTTCAATAATTAAGTCATTATTTTCATTTGTTTATAAGTTCACAAACATTTTGCAACTATACTAAAATGGCTGGTGCAATGAATTATAACGCTAGCCTACTGTTTATCTGACACATTAAAAATAAGAAAAAAAACTAATTAAATAAATATAAATGTATAAATTATTACATTCATAAACATTTTTGGAAAGACATTAAGAGAATAGAATAGTCATAAGTTTAATTTAACAAATGATTCCCTCCTTCTGCACACTGAAGTAAGATGGTTGTCACGAGTAGTGCGTGCAGAGGTAGCATCTATGGACTGTAACACTCTATTGCCGACGGTTTTAAGTGACGAAGAATGGCTGTTCATACTAGTCGACATTATTAGCAAAATTAACTAAATAAATCTATAATTCCAAGAAAAAACATTACTACAGTTTTTCAAGCAAACACCAAAGTATCTTATTTACAAAGTATCTTATTTACAAAGTATCTTATTTAATAAGAGACCTATGTATTGATTGAACTGCGAATAAATGGAATATATCGATTGCTTCCCACTAATAAAAAGCTTTCTGAGTGAAAATAATATCTTGATTTAAGAAAAAATATTTAAAAAATATTCAAGAGCTTCACAAAGCTTAGTAAGACTCGTTTGAACATTTTTTTTCGACAGCTCAAGTGAAGGTCCTTGATGACTTTAAATGGGTACTAAACGTGTTCACCGTGATTAAAAACCACCTAAAAAACTCAGTGGAATACGAGAGTATCTCGTTTTAAAACCAAAACGTAACGGAGTTTTGGTTGCATTTACAAGATGAATTCAAAATCTTCTTTGAGCAAGCAAAATTAGTATTGCTACCTTTCTCAACTACATATCTCTGTAAAGCTGAATTCTCTGCCTATTATACAACTACCAAACAAAATACAGATGCCGCTTAAATGATGAACTAGACTTTTGCTTGCAATTATAACCAATTGAACATAATATAAGAAAACAGTACAAAATAATGCAACCACAGGTAGTCTCATTAAACGTTTACACATTGTTTTATGTTGTGTTTAGGCCTAGTCTCTATAAAAGTAGGAATTCTCTTCTACAATGAATAATACAAATTTCGAATACAATATGTTTGAATTGAATTTAATGTAGTTTAATGGTTTAATTGGAGGAACTTAGTTTATTGAATGAACCAAATTGTTGTTCTCAACAATTAATTACAAAATCTGTTGTATAGCAAATGGTTTGATTTATTAAATTTTGGAAGAACTTTTATGTTTGGCTAATTTATAACAAGGTCATGCGTATTGGTGGTAGTTGTTAATAAAATGAGATACGGTATAAATTTTCAAGTTTTTTATAATATCATTGCAAGGATATTGTGCAAATATATCATTGCTTTAGATTTATTAGCTCAGAAATAAACAAATTTTTCTTTTTGGAAGAATTAACCTTAAAAGGTAACATAAGTTTTAATTAACACAATCAATGAAGAGTGTAAATCTTCTAAATGTGATATAATATCAATTATTTTGAAATATTTGTAAGTGTATAAATCCATCTTGAAGATTATATCGTTATTATGGAAACATTTTTGTCTTGAATTATTTTAAATAACTAAATATCAGACAAGTTAGAGGCATCCTCTGAATTACACTAGACTTATTACAAATCGAACCAGCTTCCTTTTAAAAAAAAATTTTTTTTCTCAATAATTTTTTAGAGGTAAATTGTATTTTTTGGATTTACCAATCAAAAAAAATTTTTTTATTTATTGGTATCATAAATTGACTCAAGTTCTGTATAAATACAGTCTCTAGTTTAAACACTCCTCTTCAGCAATACTGAACGTGTTTTAGTAATATTTTTCCAAGATTACCCGAAACATCAACTGACACAAAATAATGAAAATATGTGTAAAAACATGTACCAATTTATTGTAAAAGAGTTTCTAAGCTTATGAAAAACAATTTCTAAAGACTTTCCCTCTTTACAAACATTCAGTGTGACTGAAACACTTAGACTCCCATTAACTTTGTTATTAATTAAGCTATCTAAATGGTTTTTGACATACAACTTTGTACTAATGAGATTACGTATTTCGATTTTGGAATTCAGGGGGTCGGGGGCAGATGCTCAATCTCAAATGGGACAGTAGGTCATGTGATACATTATTTGAAAGAGCTCATCAAACAAAAAATTAACATAAACAAAAAGTGTGTTGAAAATGGTAGCCGTTACATAATTGCATTAAGACACCAAAACAAGAAGTTTGTCGTAAACCGTGTGTCGTTACCTAAATTAATAACAAAGCTAAAGAAGAGGGTTCCAGTTTCTTTTTAGCCATCCTGAATATTACAATTTCATTTGTGATATCAAACAAGTAAATAAAATAGTTTTACTATCAATGTTTTGGAAAAATTACTTCTATACTAAATACAACTTGTAAAATTACGCTTGTTTCTAAAAGGGTAACATATGTTTTTATACATTTTTTTAACGTAAAAAATCCTTTTCAATTTTGCTATTAGACACAGCACTCATGACAAGGATTTTTAAAACTCAATATTTCTATAGACACAATATTTATATGAATAATATTATCCGTTATAATAAAACCTTATTAACTTAAACTTTTGAAAGTATCGTGGTAACAGTTACTTAGGTAGATACGACCCATATCTATAAAACCTATTTATTTCCTGCAAAGTTTTAATCCCTGAGATTAAGATTCATTGCTTTCTTAACAATCAAAAATGAAAAACATAGTAAAAATGCGTTTAAATGTTTTGTTTACTGACAAATAAACATATTTTTAGTAAGTAAAAACATTAATCAGACATATAGACCATATCCTGAAAACCGTTAGCTTTGTTGATTGAAATATATTGTTTAATGACAGTAACAAGATTCATTGTCGCTACACTATTGCAAGTATTTCTAAATTGTAATTTTATTTTATTTACCATTTCGCACACTAATTTATGACACTAATCTTCAGTTTTACAAAATTTCAACGAAATCGGAAAACGTGATTATGACCAGTTCATTTATAACAGCTCCATACAGGATTTTTTTATGTATATATATATACAAGTACTCTTGAACTGGCAATTTTTAGTGAATTTATGTTTAGTTTTGGTCCATTCCGGAAAAAATTAGCAAATTTCATCTTATAAGTCAATTGTTGGCCTTTAGGCAGACAAAGTTAAGTCATTATCAAAAAGTTAAAATTTAACTCCACGGAGTATAGCTTTACTTTATTATCTATTTTGCAAAATTTTTAAAACATTTGTGAGACAGAACATATATTTGAGCTTAGACTTGTGCCATAAACTAAGCGTAAAACCTATTTGATTGAAATAGATTTTTTAGTGTTAGCTGTTAAGGTCAATTATTGTATTTTTGAAAATTGTTCCAAAATCGTCACATTTTTTTACCTGCAACTTGGTACACTAGTTTGGCACTTTTTATCAAAATTTGAACAAAATCTAAAGAGCCGATTGTTTGGAAAATCAGAATTTTGTGTATGTCTATATATTTAAAGCTGTCTAAATATAAAAAATAGATGCTATATATTTTTTAGTTAAATACAAAAAAAATTTGCCTCTTCGAGATATGAACAGAATTACGTTTATATACCAAATTTAATCAAAATTATATATTTGTTTTTTTACTACACAGGAGGCAGACAAATATCATTCCAAAAACCACTTTTCAGACCTCGGAGAACTCAAAATGAATATTTCCTCAAAAAACTCAATATTTTCCTCTCACATAACTTCTCCTACACTACTTTACGCCTAAACATATTTCAAAGGAAGCTATTGAGACGATCCCTATGCCAATTCATAGAAATGGGAAATGTGGGGTGCGGTATAACAAAGAAGTATACAGGCACTTTGGAAGAGCCAACGATAGCAAGGTACTAAAAACTTAGGAGGTTGTAATGTCTGGGGATATCGTAAAAAAAAACAGAAGAACAAAAGAGTCCTGATGGAAAATATGAAAGGTAAAAGACCAAAAAGGTAGTCCAACGAAGAGAAAGGAGTATGTTGTTATTGTGGATGTGAGAGAGATACTGGAAGTGCGAAGATAAAAGAATTTTTCTGTCAAAAAAGAAATTTGAGAAGGCAGATTAGAGGAGACCAAGATCATACTTTGGGTTGTGACTCTATAGGAGGAGAAGGGAAGGGAAGGAATACCTTTCAAGATTTAAAAAAAAAGTTAAACTTCATACCTGTAAAGTAAAGATATTAATTCTATTTTTATAATAAAAATGTAATTAATATAAATAATTTTAAAATAAGATATACCTAACACGGTTAGGATTTAAACAAAATATCATAATAATATTTCAATGACCTAAGGTAATTGACAAGCAGCTGTGGGGTGAAACGATAATATATATTTATATAAATTGTTTACATTCAGATAAAAAGAATAAGGTAAATGACTGCACGTAAAATATATATTTACATCGCAGCTGTCTGGAGTAGCAATGTGTTTTATTTTTGTAGAATATATTTACCAGTAGCCTAATTGGTCAGTAATAAATTAAGTCGTACAAAACGTAAATAATTTATTACTAGGAATAAATCTAATTCTGTTTCGGTACATAGGAAGGCATTTACAAGTGCTTGAAATAACATCCAATACTCGGCTTCAAATGTAGTTTTGTGAAGTAGAAAAAAGTTTATTAAACTGGTTAATTAATTTGTTTGTCTAACTGATAAAACAGTAGAATTCCAAAATATGAAGCATCACTATTTTACGGTAAAAAAGTGAGTATCCGTAAATAATACCACAACTAGCATACACTTGAACAAAATACCACTCTTAAAGAGAAATAATAAAAGTTCAATAATTTATGTGTGTTCTTGACATTGTGGTTGTGACATATCATTTGGATCGAAATCGTAGTAGATATTGTGCTGTAACTATCAATATATATATATATATATATATATATATATATATATATATATATATATATATATATATATATATATAACTGATTTGTGAAAGCTTTATACGGAAAATGGATCATTACACTGATGGCCTCTAATGCGTTGAAAGTGTAAACGATACTATTTTTAAATTTCTACTCTAATTCATTAAATGAAAGAACATTCCCCGGTGTGTATTAAGCCTCCGAAGTGCGTTGAAAGTATAAACGATACTATTAGATAAATTATTCTACTCTAATTCATTAAATGAAAGAAAATTCCCCAAATTCTCCAAAGAAAATTCAAAATGTATCAAAAAGCTATGTCAGAAGCATTTAGCGTATATCTATCTGCCCGCCTGTTTATTAGAAATATAATCGTTTACAAAAATTTGTTTTAATGTTAATATACAGATTCATTTTAAAATATATATATAATTTCGTGTATGGTTTTAAAAATACCCCTCAAGTATACGGAAGTTAAAAACAAACATGAATGACATTGAATGCAATAACAGTATTATCTAATGGTTTTTTGAAATAACGTCGGGATAAAAGTGTTTGCAAATCACTTAGTGATGGAATGTTTATACAGAACTTAGTTGGAAATTGCTAATTACAAAGATAAAAGTTAAATCATTTCACATTCAGTGTTCATCAAGCTATCACATCATTTTATATTATTTTATCGAGTAGAATCAAATATCAAACTCTACTCTCAGAAACAAGTGTTTTTTTTATAAATCATTATAGAATATACGATGTGCAAAGCTCATTTTTAACTATAAACCGTTTTGTCAGAGATAAAAGAAAACTTGTTTAATGAACATAATACAATAACATAGACAAACTTCGTAAAAAACAAGATGATGAATGCGAAGATATTTTTGTCATATCTTTCTCCTCATGCACAGTCCAGAGACATCAGAGGAAAACTGTCGTAAAGCAGAAAAAGTGACCCTACAGGAGAATGAAGAGAAAACAAAAGTCACGACTATAAATATTGCACAAGTGAATGTTCGAGTGCGAGACAAGTGTTGTTATACAATGTGGAAAAACTTGTGTTCTTGGACAGTGTGGTGTCACTGAATTGGACCTGGTAATAGAGAGCTGAGTTAGAAAAACGAAGCAACAAAGATATTGCTATTTAATACAAATATTAAGCCTTTGATTTTGAATACAGGTATTTGAAACTTTAAAGGTATTAGAAAGTTAAACCAACAGACTGCACGTTTTTATAAACTGATGGCTACAAAGAATTCTGATAAGAGTTTGACAGTGTTTGATAAGGCCTATCAAGATGCTGGATCAAGACATTTAACTGATTTTATTTTTTCATAATTTAAAAAGAAGAATAAATATATTTTCATTTGTTCAACTTCAATTTTTAACTGTGTTTGTTTTTTGTGAAACTAAATTAAACTCCAGATAGTTTCAACAAGAAGAAACCTGACATGACTGCAATAACTACAGACAATGTAGAGAATTACTTGTGACACATATTTATTTTCAAATCATTTCTTCATAACTTACACTGCCAAGAGTCGCGACCTAAATATTACTTAAGAAATATGAACAAGATTTATATTTAGAAACTTTTATATGTCAAAGCAAACTTGAAGTTTAATCAATATTTCTGACGATGTTGTATCGAATCTTTTGTCACGCAAAAATTCTGTTTTTATGGTTTAAAGTTATGACATAATAGAAATTACAATATTTTCATGGAGATTACATTGATTGTTTTCAAACATATAAAAATATTTTATGTATTAAACCCGTATTGTAATATCCCGATTTTGAAAAGAAATTTATCTTAACTACGTATGTTAGTAACTTCGTAATATATTGAGCCAAGAAATGAAAGAAGCAGATTTACCGATAACCTACGCATATAGAAAGTTGAACAATCGTAAAGTCAACCTTACTATGTTAGAAAGGGAGTTATTGGCGATTGTGTGGGCGACTAAATACTTTAGGCCTTATTTATTTAGAAAGATATTTACAATTTATACTGACCACTTACAATGGTTATTTTTAATAAAAGAACCAAATTCAAAATTATTAAGATGCTGTCTCAAGATTGAAGAATTTAAATACGTAATAAAGTATAAACTTTATTTACAAAACTATTGTAAATGCGACAGACGTTCTAGGATACAATTAAAAATAACGCAGAAGAGATCCGTGGGTAACATGCACTCCAATAATGACCTAAGAAGAGTTATCAGGACTCAACTCATGTATAATTCCCGAAATTAGATGGAAATGAATCAATAATTAATTACCAACCTAGACAACAGTGAAGACACAAACCAAACAGCTCACTCCAACTATGGAGGAAACACTAAAGTAGAAATCCCGATATCTGAAGAACCTGTTATCTTCAGAAAAAATCAAAGTACTTTTATTGATAAAGTACCAACCAAAAAAGGGCAGTGATACAAAATAATTTGGTTTATCAAAAATAAGACTATATTAGAAATTTTTGAAAACAATTTCGAGTAAGATATGAAGAAAATTATATCCACCCAACAAGTAAACAACAAATTCCGTAGTTCTAATGTACAATAATATTAACACTCAAGTATTAGGAACCACTTAAAGTTAACCAACTGGTTACAACTAACATACTAGGCAAACCAGTGTAATCCCCTGAATGGAATATATATGCATGATAATAGTGTTTATTGTTGAGACAGACAAGCATGTTAAACACATCTTTGTGTATCTACAAACAACTGTCTAATAAAGCTTTGTGTAGACAATCCTTTGTATTTCTAATTAAAATCTTGAACAAAAATGTGAAAAATGCGCGTAATTAAATGTTAATGAAACACTGCTCTTTTAACAACAAAAAGACTAAGTTGTTAAGTGAAAATTTTAGTGTTTTAAAGTTATCAACTGTTATACCCGGCGTTGTACGGGTTAATTTTGTTGCTGTCATGAATAACAAAATAATAAATTCAAAATTTCATGTAGATTTCAAAAAATCTTTTCTTCAATGACCTCTTACTCAGCGAATTTCTAGTTTCCAATTCAGCAGTTTGGGCTGAACATTTATAAGTCAGCCAGGACATATATAAATACATGTTATACATATGTATTAGGTGTTTGTATGGATTACCAATGTAATTATTGTTACACATTTTTTAAATTTGTGTATATTTACTACATAGGCTATAGTTTCAAAATTAAAAAGCATTTTCAAACGTTTCAATTTATACCACTCTGGAAATTTTTAAAACAAAATTAATTTTTAAAATATAATATAAATTATTACAATAAAATATTTAATTTTTGTTTTAGTAAAATCGAACATTTTAATAATTTGAATGGTATTGTAAACATGCATATAAAATTACAAATTTCTTGCTCAACATAATATGATCAAAAATCTTCTACTGAAAGAAAATATGTTTAAGCAATCATTATTTTCATACTACTAGTGCAATTATAAAAGTATTAAATATAGTCTATGACTAGTTTTAATTTTTCAGAATTATAATTTATAATTATTATCTTTATATATTACACTTTTCCAATTTAATACCCCAATACCATCATTAAAATGAAAAGCAGCTTTTATATATAAGTATCACAAATAAATATTCGAAGTTGGGTTGGTTGTTACATAAAGAGAAAACAAAATTATTTGACGCACGTGGAGTAATGCCGAGTTATTTTAAAGGATTTAACTTCTATCCAAGATAATGCCTTTGTCAATCTTTTCTTAATTTTCCGCTCGCATTATCTTTTTCAAACCAGTAATAAAAATCTCATTTTTCATTATATTGTTATAAAATAATTCCATAGCTTTTCTTCTTTATTCTTTACAATTTCAATCATTCTTCTTTAATGATTCTACTTAAATGCAAACTTCACTGAATGTAACATTTCACAGTAATACAGAGAAGCAGCTATTATTTTGTATATAACATTAAATATACTTTTCTTATAAAATGCAGAATGTATATAAGCGCGTATTTAACCCATACAATAACCTTGATAATAACTCAAATTAATATGTTTTACAAAATAAGATTAAATTAAAAAACCAATTAGTCGAGTAAAATAAGAGATAAAACACATTTAGTCTTTGAGGTGCGATTGTATTGCTAAAATTAGTTCTTATTTCGAAGTTACACAAACAATTTGTTCTTATTTGGAGATGAGCGTAATTTGGTATTAACAATTTAAGCAACAAAATATTTCTGTTTTTAGTTTTTCTAAATTAATCCTTTTTATAGCTCTTAATAAATTAATTATTAAATTATGATTCAAGGTTTTGAAATTAATTGGTCTATTCAATGAGTTGTTTCATAACCTAACAATTACACAAATTAACCAAAAATATAAATGTTATTGATGGATGTTAACGAAATTTTAGGAGAAGATGCTTCTTATAAAGAGAAATAAGCATGCTAAATTTAGTGTGAGTATTATTTGTTACATAATTTAAAAAGAATGGTTTGTAAAAAAATTAAGCCCTTGAAGAAATAAGCCTAAACTTAAATTTTCTTTTAAGTTGTATATCTTTAAAAGTACTTTGAGATGCAGAAGAGAGAAAATCCTATACAATCTAAAATATTTATAATGTAAAAAATTTAAAGTAAAAGACCATGTGAACCATCTGAGTGCGTACTGTAGAGTAGCATACCTGTAATGGAGTGCAGGTACAATCGCATCCTTGGACCAAAAGTCTTTTATGTCTCACTTTACTCAACTGTTCAATCGCATTCGCAAATAGTATGACTGGCTTCAAGGACATATTTAACAATGGCAAATCGCATTACTTGGAGCTTCGTAGAAGCAACTTCTGCTTCCCTGAAATATGAACAAATGATGAGGTACAAATTCTAAGTCTAAATATATGAAAATTGAAGAATTATATTAATTTTTAACAGAAAGAGATCGAAATAAGGAGTACAACAATTTTGCTAAAACAAATCAATTCTTTCATTAATTAAGCGAGATATTTTACATTAAAGGTATAATGGCAAAAACAACCGGAAATACATGGGATAAATGTACGACACTAATATATGTAGGGCAGTAAAAACAATCTTCAAGTTGTACGGGAAACCTGTTAAATACGGGAAACAAAAAAGCACTCCAAAAATACTCCGTAACCCTACATTTAAAATTTACAAAAATGAATTTCTGGTTTCAGTATAAATGTATTCCTTGGTTTTGTATAAAGGATCATTTACATGTTGTCATGTTTTAGTTCTGACGTCAAAACTTTTTTACTACGTACAGAAAATCTACTAATTAGTGTAACTAGTTCTAAGTTTTACTTAACGATTTTTTTAACTAGTAATACAAAACGTTCACACATTCTGTGATATTACAATGACTTGTTAATATTACGCGTGCATGTAAGGCGAAAGTACAGATATTAATTTTTTTCACCGAACAAAGCTGGGACATGTTTTAACTCTCCATTGATTTTTCACCTGTATATTTGCATTTGTAACACAAACAAAAAATTATAGTATTGTTAAAAAATTTGACTAGGTTAAACGTTGTAAGTACAGTTTAGTAATTTTATTTTCTGTTTTACAATAACAGGAACTTTATACTGCTACTGCACGGTTCTAATTCATTGAAACGAGTGATAAAATGAAGCTTGCACTCTGTAGTATTACATTAATGTGAACAGGGTGATAAGTTTAATATGAGTTAGAGCTCTAAAACGTTTCGACTGAAAGATTTTACCAAATTGAAAAACGTCGTCACCCATTTCAATTTTTAATGTTTTCATTTATGTGAATTAAAACTATTTCTACTTTTACAGGATTACAGAAACATCAAATTTAATACTATTGAGAGGGCTAGAATTTTGTTAAAATGGGATAAATCTACCATTTTCAGATGTTAAAAAGCTATTTAGCTAAGCCAGACTTTGGGGAAATTCGTTTTCCGTTATATAACCACACCGTTAAGACTTTAAAAATCGATTCTTCTAAGAACCAATACAAGTTTTATTTCTATTCTTTAGATGTTATGATTACTTTCTTCTCTCGACTATGCATAGCTTCTTTTTTTTTTTTTTTTTTTTAACTTTACCTCTGTGCCCAGATTTGAAATTGTCCAAGCCACCCACTGCGTAAATGTAAGAAAAGCCTGTACCTATCTCTTATCTCAAGCAGAATGTAAAGTTTTAAATAAATTATTTTATTATTACACACCATAGCTGGCGTGATACGCTAAGAATCCCTGAACTCCGTATGGCGGTTTTAAGGATAAAGAAATTATTATTCTTAATTCCAGTTTTAGGGGTTTTTTACATTTAATAAATTTTTAATTTATCAATATAAATTTTTGTGTTTAATGTTCAGAAAATAGTCCAATTTTGTTTTCAAGTTCTTACTATAACACTAACAAAGTAATTTATTCATTTTGTCTTCATAGACGTCTACTTTCTGTGAGTGACGTTTCATTCATGAATAGTACCTGTGCTATTATGAGTAGTGTTTATCATGTCGTGAACTGGGCAGCAGCCATATTGGATTTACTCGATCAATGTATTGACTGTGTGGAACTTCTAAGCAGAGTACAGAAACACTAGTAATGATATTGACAGGTATGGTATATAAAGTTTGAGGAAAAATGAACTGGAAAAGGGGAAAATATCTGTTTCATTTTAAATGACTAGATTGATATATATAAAGATAGATCATTAGATCATTCCTATGTGGCGGAGGCGGAATGAAGCTCAATATTTAAAATTAAAATTCACAAGTTTGGTGTGTACAGTTTCAAGATTATTGAATCCTTTCCTACTCATTAACGGAGTTGAAGGAGAATAAATAAAAATATTTATAATAATTAACTTTTTTGCATTTTTTTTTTTTTTTTGCATTCATAAAAAGGTTTTTTTTTCATTTGGTGGAGAAAAATGGAGTGATAAATTTTCGCTGATTTCATTTAAATCTTTCGCGTCATTTGTGTCCACATAAGAATTAATGGTTGCCTAACTTATTATAAAACAAAAATCGAGTGGAAATACCACCGCTCATTCCGTTAGAAAGCTCCAACAAGTTCCATCTACGGTACACTCAATCATTATTGAGACGTCAATTAGCTGCATTCTGGTCATTAGCAATACAGCTTACCTTATACTAACGCCCAGCTTACCTTATGCTAACGCCCGGCTTACCTTATACTGACACCCAGCTTACCTTATACTACCACGCAGCTTACCTTATTCTACCACCCAGCTTACCTTATACTACCACCCAGCTTACCTTATTCTACCACCCAGCTTACCTTATACTACCACCCAGCTTACCTTATTCTACCACCCAGCTTACCTTATACTACCACCCAGCTTACCTTATTCTACCACCCAGCTTACCTTATACTAACGCCCAGCTTACCTTATGCTAACGCCCGGCTTACCTTATACTAACACCCAGCTTACCTTATACTACCACCCAGCTTACCTTATACTACCACCCAGCTTACATTATAGTAACGCCCAGCTTACCTATACTAACGCCCACCTTACCTTATACTACCACCCAGCTTACCTTATTCTACCACCCAGCTTACCTTATACTACCACCCAGCTTACCTTATTCTACCACCCAGCTTACCTTATACTACCACCCAGCTTACCTTATTCTACCATCCAGCTTACCTTATACTACCACCCAGCTTACCTTATTCTACCACCCAGCTTACCTTATACTAACGCCCAGCTTACCTTATGCTAACGCCCGGCTTACCTTATACTAACACCCAGCTTACCTTATACTACCACCCAGCTTACCTTATACTACCACCCAGCTTACATTATAGTAACGCCCAGCTTACCTATACTAACGCCCACCTTACCTTATACTAACTCCCACATTACCTTATACTACCTCCCACATTACCTTATACTAACACCCAGGTTACCTTATACTAACACCCAGCTTACCTTATACTAACACCCAGCTTACCTTATACTAACACCCAACTTACCTTATACTAACACCCAGCTTACCTTATACTAACACCCAGCTTACCTTATACTAACACCCACATTACCTTATACTAACACCCAGGTTACCTTATACTAACGTCTAGCTTACCTTATACTAACTCCCAAATTACCTTATACTAACACCTAGCTTACCTTATACTAACACCCAACTTACCTTATACTAACTCCCACATTACCTTATACTACCTCCCACATTACCTTATACTAACTCCCAACTTACCTTATAATAACACCCAGCTTACCTTATACTAACACCCAGCTTACCTTATACTAACACCCAGCTTACCTTATACTAACACCCAGCTTACCTTATACTAACACCCAGCTTACCTTATTCTACCACCCAGCTTACCTTATACTAACACCCAGCTTACCTTATACTAACACCCAGCTTACCTTATACTAACACCCAACTTACCTTATACTAACTCCCAACTTACCTTATACTAACACCCAGCTTACCTTATACTAACACCCAGCTTACCTTATACTAACACCCAGCTTACCTTATACTAACACCCAGCTTACCTTATACTAACACCCAGCTTACCTTATTCTACCACCCAGCTTACCTTATACTACCACCCAGCTTACCTTATACTAACGCCCACTTTACCTTATACTAACGCCCAGCTTACCTTATACTAACTCCCACCTTACCTTATAGTAACGCCCAGCTTACCTATACTAACGCCCACCTTATCTTATACTAACGCCCAGCTTACCTTATACTAACTCCCACATTACCTTATACTACCTCCCACATTACCTTATACTAACACCCAGGTTACCTTATACTAACACCCAGCTTACCTTATACTAACACCCAGCTTACCTTATACTAACACCCAACTTACCTTATACTAACACCCAGCTTACCTTATTCTACCACCCAGCTTACCTTATACTAACACCCAGCTTACCTTATACTAACACCCAGCTTACCTTATACTAACACCCAACTTACCTTATACTAACACCCAGCTTACCTTATACTAACACCCAGCTAACCTTATACTAACACCCAACTTACCTTATACTAACACCCAGCTTACCTTATACTAACTCCCACATTACCTTATACTAACACCCAGCTTACCTTATACTAACACCCAGCTTACCTTATACTAACACCCAGCTTACCTTATACTAACTCCCAGCTTACCTTATACTAACACCCAGCTTACCTTATACTAACACCCAGCTTACCTTATACTAACACCCAGCTTACCTTATACTAACACCCAACTTACCTTATACTAACACCCAGCTTACCTTATAATAACTCCCACATTACCTTATACTAACACCCAGCTTACCTTATACTAACTCCCACATTACCTTATACTAACACCCAGCTTACCTTATACTAACACCCAGCTTACCTTATACTACCACCTAGCTTACCTTATTCTACCACCCAGCTTACCTTATACTACCACCCAGCTTACCTTATTCTACCACCCAGCTTACCTTATACTACCACCCAGCTTACCTTATTCTAACTCCCAACTTACCTTATACTAACTCCCACATTACCTTATACTACCTCCCACATTACCTTATACTAACACCCAACTTACCTTATACTAACTCCCACATTACCTTATACTACCTCCCACATTACCTTATACAACACCCAGGTTACCTTATACTAACGTCTAGCTTACCTTATACTAACTCCCAAATTACCTTATACTAACACCTAGCTTACCTTATACTAACACCCAACTTACCTTATACTAACTCCCACATTACCTTATACTACCTCCCACATTACCTTATACTAACTCCCAACTTACCTTATAATAACACCCAGCTTACCTTATACTAACACCCAGCTTACCTTATACTAACACCCAGCTTACCTTATACTAACACCCAGCTTACCTTATACTAACACCCAGCTTACCTTATTCTACCACCCAGCTTACCTTATACTAACACCCAGCTTACCTTATACTAACACCCAGCTTACCTTATACTAACACCCAACTTACCTTATACTAACTCCCAACTTACCTTATACTAACACCCAGCTTACCTCATACTAACACCCAGCTTACCTTATACTAACACCCAGCTTACCTTATACTAACACCCAGCTTACCTTATACTAACACCCAGCTTACCTTATACTAACACCCAGCTTACCTTATACTAACACCCAACTTACCTTATACTAACACCCAGCTTACCTTATACTAACACCCAGCTTACCTTATACTAACACCCAGCTTACCTTATACTAACACCCAGCTTACCTTATTCTACCACCCAGCTTACCTTATACTAACACCCAGCTTACCTTATACTAACACCCAGCTTACCTTATACTAACACCCAGCTTACCTTATACTAACACCCAGCTTACCTTATACTAACACCCAGCTTACCTTATACTAACACCCAGCTTACCTTATTCTACCACCCAGCTTACCTTATACTAACACCCAGCTTACCTTATACTAACACCCAGCTTACCTTATACTAACACCCAACTTACCTTATACTAACACCCAGCTTACCTTATACTAACACCCAGCTAACCTTATACTAACACCCAACATACCTTATACTAACACCCAGCTTACCTTATACTAACACCCAACTTACCTTATACTAACACCCAGCTTACCTTATACTAACACCCAGCTTACCTTATACTAACACCCAGCTAACCTTATTCTACCACCCAGCTTACCTTATACTAACACCCAGCTTACCTTATACTAACACCCAGCTTACCTTATACTAACACCCAACTTACCTTATACTAACACCCAGCTTACCTTATACTAACACCCAGCTTACCTTATACTAACACCCAGCTTACCTTATACTAACACCCAGCTTACCTTATACTAACACCCAACTTACCTTATACTAACACCCAGCTTACCTTATACTAACACCCAGCTTACCTTATACTAACACCCAACTTACCTTATACTAACACCCAGCTTACCTTATTCTACCACCCAGCTTACCTTATACTAACGACCAACTTACCTTATACTAACACCCAGCTTACCTTATTCTACCACCCAGCTTACCTTATACTAACGACCAACTCACCTTATACTAACACCCAGCTTACCTTATACTAACACCCAGCTTACCTTATACTAACACCCAGCTTACCTTATACTAACGACCAACTTACCTTATTCTACCACCCAGCTTACCTTATACTAACGTCCAGCTTACCTTATACTAACACCATCCACGTTATTTATACCTTCCACGGTAGAAAAAAAGCTTCTGTGCTTTAAGTGAAACTTAAATTGGCAACTTATTTGTTGAAACTACTATTAATTGTAAAGTAACTTATACTGGAAATTTAGGTCATGTTCCTTTATTGAGTGTTTTGTCACTGTGGTTTTGTTTAGAAAGTAAATGAATCAGTTAAATCAATTTGTCACAACCATCTACCTATCGAAACTCTAGATACTGCCCTAGAAAACAAGACTGATGATAGTTTAGTAGGTATTGCTGTCACGCTGTCACGTAGTACATATTGCTGTCATGTAGTACATGTTGCTGTCATGTAGTACATATTGCTGTAATGTAGTACATATTGCTGTCATGTAGTACATGTTTCTGTAATGTAGTACATATCTCTGTCATGTAGTACATATTGCTGTCATTAAGTACATATTGCTGTCATGTAGTACATATTGCTGTTATGTAGTACATATTGCTGTAATGTAGTACATATTTCTGTCATGTAGTACATATTGTTATAATATAGTACATATTGCTGTCATGTAGTACATATTGCTGTAATGTAGTACATATTTCTGTCATGTAGTACATATTGCTGTCATGTAGTACATATTTCTGTCACGTAGTATATATTGCTTTCATGTTACTGACACAACAACATTAAACCACTTTAACGATTACATTACATTAGATAACATATTCACTTTCATAATGTAACGAGATAAAACTCAAACAGATCTGCCCCGGATCCAAAGTTAATTACTTTCAGTACGTAGTTCGATAACATGCTTTAATTCCAACAGTGCATGGTGATTAGGTAAACATAAATGAAGTTTATATATAATATAAATTCTAATGTATATTTTTCATTGCCGTTTGTTAAATTTATGTCTATTCCTCGGCTATGTTCATGACTACAATTTAGTATCATTCACATAATATAAATTTTATCTAATACATAAAATGCTACATCTGTCAGTTTATTCAGAGTTATAAAATACATAGATATAGATCAAAATCTATATATTTTATATATAAATAATATACAAATTATATAATAATTTTTTCAAATATGCTATAAATACAATAGTAAACAGAAAAATACTACTTTAACATAGATAATAATCAACAACCTAAACGAAACTCAATTTATACACACAAAAATGTTGGCGTTTCATTTAGGCCTTGCAAGGCTAGTTTAGGTACACTTCCTTATTGTACACAATTCCATCGATAGGCTTCATGGATCAAAGAAGAACGAAACGGGCTTTAAACAATTAAACTTCATCATTATCTATGTCAATAATAATGAAATAAAAATAATAAAAACAAAAGAAAACATTTATGAATAAGATAAAAGAATATAACTACACCATAAAACAACAATACAGAAGAAAGTAAATACAAAAATAAAATAAACCTAAATAGACAATTCAAAGTATAACACACACACACACACACACACACACACACACACACACACACACAAATAAATCAAAAACAAAAAAATCTCAAGCAACGCACACCTCAATTTTAAGTGAAAATGTTTAATGAGACATGTCGTGTCATCCAAACAATGTAACCACAGCCAACTTACAAAGTACTATACAATTTTTCAATGTTTAATATATTCAGTAATCAATAATTTTGTGGATACAAAAAAATATATAATTGTGTAAAAAAACTCTTTTTGGTTTCGAAACAGGTTACTGAACCTCACTCCCTAAGTTCCATTTTACCAGGGTTATGAGTTACATGTTTATATTCACTTCATACGTAAAATACTTTCAAAATTTTGTAAACATATAAATGTCGTTAAAGAAGTAATTTTAAATATCTGAATATCGTCACTGAACGCTTTTAAATGCCTATGAAAATAAGCCTAATAAATCGGTTTTTATAATTTATATGACTTAAGGTTTAACGACTTAAGTTCCTCCCCAACACAACATTCGTATTTAAGTCTGCTATTTATTTAAACAAAATACAAATTTCTCAAAACAATATTCAAAGCTAATTTATAAAAATAAAAAACACTCGTTTCATTCGTTATCTTGTTTTGTCAAAAAAATAAATAAACATAATTTTTAAAATTTAAAATGCATACTAAATATTATTAAAAAGTTTATTTTGTTTTACCATCCGAAAATACATAATAAACGTAAAATTGAGACCAATCTGTGTAATTGTTATACAAATCTATGAGATATTTTATTATTTCTCAAAATTCAGGTGTTATTCCCAATTTTTAGAAGTTTGATTCAATATTTTGATCTCAGATTTATTCGTTACAAGCAACATTTTCCCCTAATAGCATTTTTGAAGATATCGCAGTTTGTTTATAATGATCGATATCATTTTTTTTTATATAATCAATAATAACAAATGGATTAACACGCGAATCCCTCAGACATATTGTAAAGCCCATACAGAACAGTTTCGCACAGGTTTTATTAAAATTCATTCATTAGATCAAGAGATATATTTAAAAAATATAAAATATCCCTGTTTTCAACTTTAATTGTTATAAACAAAATATTCCAGATATTTCTACTATGGAATGAAATATCTGTAAATCTAACTCCTCCGAGAGATTGATTGTCCTACATCGAACATTTTATATTTATAATTTTACTCCACTGAAGTAAGCTACGGTACGTGAAAATAATCAATAAATTCGTTAAATGAAAACAATGTATTTCTATATAATATCAAATGTACATTATGGAAAAATAATTTGCGGAACATATTCAATATAACATCGACTGTTACTAAACTAATGAGCTCTATACTCAGTCAACATATTTTATATGAAAGCCTACATCTCAGAGGAATAAAATCAGAATTATTTCATGGTTTGAATAAATTTAATCAAACATTTCTTGTTGTCGTAGTATTTTTACAGCTGTATTGAGAGAATTTTATTTTGTACAAAAAGTTAAAAATATAATAAAGAAATATATCGCTTTAATTTCCCAAGTTTGCAATAATATTATGCCAGCTATGATAAATAAATTTCCCTGGAGTATGAAAGTCGCAATGCCGTAACATCTGTACAGAAACAAAGTGTCTATTATATGTATAACGGGGGATTGTTAGACTGTTTTAATAACAGTTATCATCAACTTTTATGGGGAAAATATCAGTTTGAGTTTAGTAGGGGGTTAACAGGGAAACTAATGTTGGTTCTAGTGCGCAGTAGTCTAATAAAGTTTTATATTACGTTTTTCAATGTGTATAATCATTTATACATTTTACAGATTCCAATCTTTTTATATTCGTTATTATAAGTCTTAAGACTAACTATTGCGTGAACAATACCTCGATCATTAGTCTTTTAGTAAAATAAGGTATGAAACACTTTTGTTCCGGTAGGTGAGATTGTATTGCTTAAATCGGTACGGATATTTTAAAGTTACACAAACATTTGTTCCATTTGGAGGTGAACATAATAAAGTATCAATTTGTAAAATTGTAACTTTTTATGTTTTAAAACATATCTCGTTTTCTCTATCTCCTACGGAAGAAAATAGTTTTAAATGAATTTTTTCATTGTTACATTAGAAAGAAAATGAGATTGGTCTATTCAGTGGTATTGTACACAACATCAAAGTGTACACATGTAAGTGTACACAAAGTGTACACATACTTTAAACATTATCTATATGTATAAAAATTATTGATGAATTTTAATGAATTATTAGGGAAAAATACGTCCTTTAAATATTAATTCGTACGCTAAATTTCGAGTGGAAATATTAAATCATAACCTAAAAAAGACATTTTTCAAAAAGTTTGAGAAATTAACCAAAACCTTCGTACACAGTTGAATTTACTTTTAAGTTTTAGCTTTAAACAATTATTTTACTATACAAAATAGACACAATTTTAAAAGTCCAATTTTGTTAAACACTATTTTTAACAATGTTCAATAATATCATTTGGAAGGTAAGATTCTTATTGTGTCCATGTTACGTATTTATTCCTAATTTAATGGATAGCAGATGTAAAATTAATTTTTATAACGATTTGCATATTTAAAAATAATCGTAGAATATG
Organism: Aphrophora alni; assembly: GCA_963513935.1. NCBI lineage: Eukaryota > Metazoa > Arthropoda > Insecta > Hemiptera > Aphrophoridae > Aphrophora > Aphrophora alni. The sequence goes on from OY740768.1 coordinate 78,861,061, forward strand.
CTCAAAACAATTCACGTATACATCTCTTTCTGCGTCTAGCTTTCCCCTTCACTCCAGGTGCCCAACGGCTAGACTAAATAACGCACTGAGATGATTCTCTAGATATTTTAGTTACTTATTATTATAAATTTACTTACATTGTATACACTTTTTTCTCTTTTGTATTGCAAACGTCTTCAATTGAGTTAACTCTAAGTATTATTTAGCATGACAATCCACTACTCCAGATAATCTCAGAGAATCATTCTGACCTCAGACGCAACACAACTATAAATATATATTATATGGAGATCGCCATTGGGAAGTAACAGACTAATTAAACTATTATTAACAGAACTTTGAAAAAACTAAAGTTTAACGGAAATTCCTGTCAATACGATCTTTTGATTTTTTTTCCTACTCTAACTGTGTTCATAAGTTCGTTTTTGGGTTTTTTTTCAATTTTTTACCAGCAGGGTTGTTAATCTTTGACAAATCTTGAGTGTAGCTTAAAAATGTTCCCAAGAACCGTTTTTAACAATAAATTTGACGTCTCTAGTCAAAAACTATTGTATGCGTTATTTTACTGTACTAAAACTGTTATAAGTATTAACACGATTTAAGAATTAACTCCATACCTTCCACCTTGGATGGTAAAATACGTTCAAAAATCGTTCTTCTAAACTTAAAACGGCTCCTGTATAGCGCACGAGTTTCATAGACCAAAACATAACACCAAAGTTACTGTACACTGGGACATAACATTATACTCTCAGAAGGAGAACTGAATGCCTTGATCCTTGCATTATGATTGTGATTTCCCTTCCATTCATTGTGTTCAAAGATCATGCTGTACCCATCGATATATAAGTAGAATGTTTACTGACTTATCTCAAAACGAACAAATATTTCAGTGAAATATTAAATCTCCATTTGAAGTTGTTTTAACGATTGCTGTTACATCATTATATTTAATACTCCGAATGCCTCACTTTATTCCTAGGGGATATCCTTGCTTTGGAACCGTGTGGTAACCGTTCTGAGTGTCGACATTTAAAAAATAAAATAAACAACCTTATAATACACTTAATTTGGCCTAGTTACAAACAACCTTCCTGAATTACGATTGGTAAACACAAGCATAATGTCAAATAATCGAGTTAAAAAAAGACGGTTATTCTGCCAATCTTTAAGAGTTGTCTTTAAATTTAAACACAGCTATCGATTCCTTAATATATTTTTATAAAGGTTACAATCAATATAACAATATTATAAGATAAAAACAGAGATTGTATTAATTTTGTTCCCTTATTAAATGATTCAATTTCAATTCTCACTACCATAATTTGTCAAAAATTTAAAGTCTTAGCAAGTGAATAGAAATCTTTTTCCATTGATTTTAATGAAGTGAATTACTAGTATATAGAATGACACAATAATAATAATTAGTTCTTAGATTGAGTATTTGCTTAACAACTAACTATTACAAATTTATTTAATATTGAATTACAAAGTTAATATTTTCGCTAATTGTTAGAAATGGCATCCCATCAGTCCTAAAGTTAAATTGAGAAATAACTTCGGATCTCCTGGAGTGAATGAAATAAAAATTTAACTATGGGAATTACTCTGTAAAAACTTCTAGAGAAAACACGAAAATTATTTCGTCCCTGGAATATTTCACATTGTAAAAACATTGATTACAATGTAAAGTGAACAAATTACAGGAAAAGGTTTTTTTAGGTATGTGACTAAAAAAAGAGAAATTTTACTCAACTTTTTTTAATAAACATATAATTTCTGAGATATGTGCATTTAGAAAGTAAAAAAATAATAATAAAATGAAATCAATAATTACCCAAAATATCTAAAAATATTCAGGAAAGTGTAAAATTAAATATCATTTTACTTCCTATAATCAGTTTAGAAAAAATATATATATTTTCCGAAAAACACCCTTGCAGAAACGAATGCACAAAATGTTTTCTAGATGAATTCATACATCTAAAGTTTGATTTAAAATAATCGTGCTTCTATTGAGTAACTAATGAATTTTTCCAGGTTTTAAATATATATATATATATATATATATATCGTTCTTTTTATCAGTTTTATTGGTTTTTCCTTTAAAAAAATCTATTTTTCTTAAAATCACTAAGAAAATAAGTCTCATACTGTATTTTGATTTTACACCTTACTGAAGATTTTCTAAATTTTTGATTTTTTGATTTCCCCTTCTTCTTTTTTGGAATTTTTCTCATAAAATGTGTGTTTTACAAAAACAAAAATTTACGAGAATAAACATTTCTTATTTTTGGCTACGTTATCATAAAAACCTTTTCCGGATCTTATTTTTCACTTTGTGATAGGTATTCAAAATATTTATTTAGTTTATAAATATGATAAACATTTGATAATCGAATATGTTGTTTTCGTTTGTTATTAAGTTTTGTCTAGGCGTTATAGAAAAGGTTGATTTTTAAATTGATTCCAGCTATTTCTGAAGTTGTGTTCTTAATATGACAGAACTATGATGTATACTCACGTCAGTTTGTTATTGTTTTGTACACACACAAAATACTAATAAACCAAATGAAGCATTATCCTCTTTAAACCAATAATAATAAAAAACAGAATATTACTGGAGTATGTCTGGACAAAAGAAATTCATTTAGTGTGCTACTACCGTACTCCTTTTTGGTTTCCAATTTAGTGTTTTGAGTAAAATAAAGATAGCAGCACCATCCATTCCATGACTAGATACTACGCTGAACAAGGAATATGAATTTAAAACAGTATAATGAATTACAATTTCATATCTATTTACTAGAAATTACAATTTCATAGTCTACAAGAAAAGTAGGAACAACTTAAATTGATATAAAAATATGAACATTAAAAAACAATTTTAACGCTTAATGTTTGAAAATGAAATCATTATTTCTTTAAATTCAGTGCAATACTAATGCTGTTTCATTATGACACATAAGTACTGTATATATAAAACAGTTCAACCAATAACTGATATATAAAATGAACGGACTGTATTTAACGATAGTTATATTACTAATAAGTTTGTAAGGCAAACGGTCAATTATTAATGAAATGCTAAAATGTAAAATAATCTTTTCTTAATGCATCGCTAGTCCAATTTTAACAGACGTTGAACAAACTGGTCCTGAGTCAGCTAAACTTATAATCAGTGTTTGTGTGTTCTATACAATTACCATAAAACTCGTCAATTTCCTCTTAACACATAAAAATCAACATTTGGAGTAGGTAACCACCCACATCAGCGTTGTAAACTTTATTAGTTATTTTAATTTTGTCATTTTCGCAATTAAAAACAAACCCATTATTGGTAACAATTGCATTAATGCGTAGGTGTCACTAAATTAGGCACCAGTTACAATTTTTCTACTGTAATCATCTAAAATCATTTAAATTCATCTCTAATTTAAAATAGTGGTATAAATTCCGAGACTGCCACGTAATCTATAAAATTTTACTTTTTCATCTAAGCCTATGATCTTGACTTGTGATATAATAGTAGACAAAACTATAACTATAATACTATAGAGTTATAGTTTTGTAATTGTAGATCATGTATCGCTGATGATAGCGACTTTGTTTGATCAAAATCGTTGAAGTCGATTTTCATAAATTCATAATTTTGTATTTTTTATTTGTCAGTTAGTGCAATTTGAGTTATCGATAAAACACAAATAGATGTGGTCAATTTATTACAAAACACCTTATAGATGTGTTTACCGTCTTTACTTCAACCCCATTAGAATAATAAAGACGGGGGAGTATGTTACACACGGAAAAATTAAATTAAATCAACCGGACTCAAGCCTGCGTAATCTGTGAATTCAAAACTGAGAAAGCGCGCGTTCTGCCAACGGAAATAAATCACTCCTCTAATTTGATAAAACTCGATCCACTCTTCTTGGCTGTAGACAACAGTTTAGAAAAATAATTAATTTAATCGAATATCTATTCACTTTCTGTATAACTTATTTGCACCGTTTTGTTCAGAATTAAATTTACTACAATTTTTATTGTAAAATTTAATCTGTTTATTGGTAAAACAACAAAGTTATTGTTGGCCAAATATAAATAAATGTGTTTTTTTACTCCAATTTTTGAATTTTACACTTGTTTTCTCAAAAGCTACTTAAATTACAGTTCTGGGACCTATTTTATTCAATTTGTCATGTCAAAAACCATAAGAAACAATTAAATTTGCCTTTTAATTTATCTTCCCAGAATTCCAGGAGGTCCTTATTTAACCCAGGGTACAAAATTCTTGGGGAAATGTTTCGCTAGTTGTAACTCGCTAACGAAGCATTTCTGGACCTACTGTATGATTATATAACTTTTTATTTCTTTACTTTTACATGTAGAATGAGCTCCCGAAGTTTCTGCATATCTTCGTGAATCACTCTGTATATATGATAGTTGATGCCATTATTAATTTACTGTAGTTTTATTTATAATTGACTATTCAAACTGTCTGGAATTTCTATCTGTAGTATTAATTGATGAACTAGCACCACTTATTGTAATTTCAATTTGTTTATGTCAGGCGGTATTTGTTTTTTTATGGTACAATGTTCAAAATGTTGCTGATATTCTACAATATGTGCATTGGTGACTGGCAACCAATGAGTTGTGTTTGGGTTTCTTTCAAGTTACTTTACCAATATTTGATGGAAATCTTTATAGTTTTGGTCTTATAGTAACCAACCCAAATTTTCAATTCACAAAACAAACTAAAGTTGAAATATGGCAAAAATATACCTAAAAACCAAATTTAATCAAAATCGGCTCATTTGTTTTGCAATCGTTAATGATAAAAAAAATACTTAAAAATGGGAAACATGATAGAATTTGTCGTAAAAATATAAATATAATATACAATTTACAGAAAATTAAAAATTTTATATCATAATTAACTAACATAGTTCCTATATTTTCATGGTAGAGATCGATTGAGCTTATCTAGGTAAATAAAACGTTCAGAAGGACACATTCCAGTAAACGCTTCGTTTAGCATTGGTTTGTTAATTTTAAAATACCTATATCTCGGGAACGGATTTAAATAACTTTTAACACATAGTTTGTACCTTGTCTTTAAAATATTTTTATTTTATACGAAACAGTTTCATAATGGCTCTAATTTTGATCCCAAATATCAAAATGTTCAACTAAATAACCAATTAAAAAAAACTGATATTTTGGTATTTTAAAACAAACACAGGCGGTGGGGTATATATCGATAAAATATAATTTCTTAATAATTAAATACAAGACCCAAATGTTTCGCAGGGCTCCTAATGTGTGAGATTTTGGAATTAGGTCTTGTGAAGTTTTCAATTGGTTTTAATAAATAATCCCAAACTATTGGTAAACGTATGAGTGTTGTGCCACTTACAAAGAAATGATTTCTTATTCAAAACTGAGTTGTTATCTTACCATCTACTCATTCTGATAATCTCTGCTGGTTGAGGGTCGCGTTTCACATCGAAGTTTAACTAACCTACAACTGTGACACGTCAAGGAAGTTTAATAATTCCATAAATAACGTTTTTATTTTGTTCCAACTTTGATTTTGACCAAATGTAATAATTTTCGCTGGAATGTCAAAAATATAAGGGATAACATGTATTTTCTTCAGATCGCTACAAAAAATAGTTAAACCTTAGGAATTACTGCACAGATTTTAAAATAGTTTTCAATTTCACTAAATGTTAAATCATGTATAAATTTTGTCATTGACATTACATATGTTGGCTCTGTAAACTTTAAGAAAATTAGTAAAAATGTCGAAAATTTTGGAGTTAGATCTAAATGATGTCATTTTGTTCACTGAGTTATATCCCTTTCTTTCATCTTGCCTATCAGTTCTCTCTTGACCAACTCTTGTTCTTTTCTGACCCTTACATTATCAGAGTATTCGAGGGCTAGCAGTCTTTATTTTATCTTTTTTCTTACTTTTTTTTATAAGGCGATGATGACCGAAAGTTTGTAATACTTTAAACACACAAAAAAATGTATACATGGAGTAAACAGTTGTCTCTATTCCCGGCGCGTGAAACTATCGCACAACTTGACATCACCGCTTTATTAATAAAGCTACACTATCTTCTACTAATCAGTTGAACTAACGTTAAAACTATTAATAGACTGTTTCATAGAAGTTTGCTGTCTTGTCCGTGGCTGCGAATGTTTACAAGCCTGAACTGCAGCAAAATAAGCACGTATACTCCATCAAAACATAAGGTAAGGTGGGAGGGCGAGGATGTGTCAAACACACCCACACCTGGGACTCAGTGAGTGTATTTACTTATGGAAGTGCTACTTCATATAAATGTGATAAGATAATTTATGTCAACATCAGTCTAATTACATCAATAATTCAATCACATCTCCCTTAGCCATGTATACACAATATTACTCATCGATTCTTATATATTATTTGCAAATAGTGACAAGTAAGTATTTAATTATTACTGACAAAGTTATAGTTTTGTGAGGTATAACTAACTTTATATTTTGTTAAACATAAACTTCATTCTTTAAATTTTCATGATGGCTTCATTTTGATAACATTTAATGTTTAAACATTTTGATGTCGAATATCTATATAATCATAACTTTAAAAAATATTTGTTGGAAATAAAATAATTTCCTATTTCAACAGCAAATACAATGATTTCTTACGTCTAAGGATAACCTAAAATTCAATATAAAAATTATAACACATTTTTTGATTACTTATTACAATAAATTTTCGTAATTCTTTACGTTTACCATAAACAAATTTCCCAGAACACCCCTTCTGTGTATTTTACTCAATTAAGAAGAAATTATGATTTTATTGTTTTATCGATAACTCGATATAGTTTTGAGTTCGCTCCCAAATTTTTCAAAAAATATACCATTTTTGTTTTACAAAAAATAATCATAGAAAAAATGTCACATAAAAACGCAGCATGTCTAGTCGTTTTGCTCCACCATTTAAAAATTTTAATCACGAAAAACACAATTTAAAATTGCTGGGTTAACTTTGTGCTAGCCCTCGGCTAAATACCATTCTAAGCCTCACCATTTATACTCCAGTTTTGTTTTGTTTACTCGACCATTGAAAAGTGTTGCTCCCATTATTTTTACTGATAAAACTGTTTTAAATTCGTACACACTCCAACAACTCTGTCAAATATCAATTTTTCTATCATTAAAAAGTTTAACTCCTTTTTATTTTGATCAAAAAGCTCAATTTTAAGTTGGAAGATAGGCTTATAATAGAAATAATAATACATATATATATATATACAGTATATTTAATTATGTATTATGTAATATTACTATATATATACATATATATATATATATATATATATATATATATATATATATATATATGTAACTACTATAATATAGAGCTATAAAAATAACCTGTCAAACAATAAAATTATCTGATATTATTTATATAATCGTCCACTACATTTGGATGTAGGCTACTATGTGCGTGTTTAGCTTGTTGAAAATTATAATTATTAGATTTTGGCCTAATTACTTATGAGTTTTAATATTTATTTGAATCAAATTTAAGCCTGAGATAGGCCTATCATAAATCTGTAAAACTCAATTCGTAAGCATCATTGAATTTAGAAAACTGCTACCATAATATCTCCTACATATTATTGAGTGGGAGAGTAAGTTTGTTTAAACAAAAGTTAGGCTAAATTATGTCTTCTTTAATAACTTTAATAATTTTTTTTAAACTGCTCTGCTACATATCTGCGTAGTTATTTATAGAAAAGACTCTAATTTTAAGAATTTTTTTCTGAATCTTTAAAATCAGTGTTGATAGCTATAATAAGAACAACGCAGATTGAAATATGCTTTTGACATTTCAAAATGTTATTTAACAAAATAAAACGCGAAACTCAGAGTCAGACAAAGGTTTTGTAACAAAACAATAACTGGGTATTGGTCTGTACGACGTACTGCTTGATATTGGTGCGTGTAACTTGCAATTCGGTCTTCCGCATGTGACGGGCAGTTGTGGCTGGTGAACAAGCAGACAAGCAAGCGATAATTCATATGATAGAATAGATAGATCACAGAGAAGGTAGAGTATTAAGAAAAAAATATGGACGTGTAAAGAAGGGAGAAATTGGAGCGTTATAACAAACATAGAGTTAAGAAATTTGTATAAAGATTCTGATCACATAGGCCTACTGTGAAAGACTACAAGGCTGGAATGGCTAGGGCACTTTTGATGGATTGGGAAAAGAGAAGCTCAAAGAAAGCTATGTTGAATTTGTAAGGAGTGCGAATATAACAAGGAATTGCCTCAACGGGAAGGAAGATCGCTCCTAAGTTGACTGGAAGATGTCCTTCAGTTCATGTGCATAAGAAGATGGTGACCCCTACAGAAGACCGTGAGGAAAGAACTGTGACGAGGAAGGTCAAAATCTAGTAGGCCGTAGCGCCAGCAAGTAAGGAAAAATGGAAAGAAACTCCTTATAGCTGACGATATTAAATTTCAAAATTTCTCATACCACAAGCATTTGAACTTAATTAATATATATTAATAATAATATCATATTAATTGTTAATATAATGTATTACACTCCTCTTTCTATCTATGGGTCTATACTTAATTACAAATATATTCCCTTTCAATTGTTTTTTGCTCCGTTTCAGGTCTATGTGGGTTTTGCACTGAAGATGCTGATTGTGAAGTTAATGTAGCGAAATGTGAAGATTTGAAATGTGTTTGCCAACCTGACTTCGTACTAAGTTTCGACGGTGAGAAGTGCCTTCCTGTAGCTGTCTATGGCGGAAGATGCCAAGAATCTGTCCAATGTGAGAAAACTCTCGGGATAGAGAGTACTTGCTTCAACAACACGTGTCATTGTGAAAAGGGTCACCACTATCAAAATAATTTCTGTCATGATAGCAATCAAATTGGAGAGATTTGTTTGTCAAACTATGAATGTGTTGAAGGTAAAAGTACACCATCTTTGAGGACAGAATGTAGGAAAGGTTTTTGTGCATGCAAACAGGAATATACTTATAATGCAGAAAATCAGATTTGTTCTGGTAAGTATTAAAACTAGTAGTCATCAGTTCTTGATTGTTTTATTACACTCATTCTTTCTCAATTCTTTCTCAATTCTCATTCTTGTAAACACAACGTAGCCACTGCACTTCTTAAGCTATAAAACCAAAGCTACACTATATCATTCACAGGGATAAATAATAAAAGTTAAATATTTTATTTGTGGGATGCTCCATACATGTGAGTGTGATTTATCACTCATTGAGATCAGAGTGGTATAAATATTATACTGTACCTATTGAGATATTCGATGTTAAAAAATTTCAATGGCCGCTATTTTAAAATGAGTAAAGGAAATCTGTTGATCATTTTTTTTTCAAATTGAGTCTTTATAACACTGCGTAGCATGCAAAATTTCAAATCCATTCATTTAGAGTCAAAAAGGATTTGATTTTTTTGGTACAAACATTAAATGGCTGCTAGATTTTAGATATAAAACTAAGCACTTTAGGAAATATATTCACATAAACCTCTTTATTTGTTTTGATGTAAGGATACTTCACGCTGGTTCTTTTCTATTTTCCTATATATTAAAGAAGATTATATCGAATTATTAAAACATTTATTGTGTTTCGAATCTTTTTCCATTTATATATAGAGACATTTATAAAAACATTTCTCGTGTTTAAATCTTTATTTTTTTTTCATTTTACATATACTGTAGAGAAGAAATAGAAAAGAACCGAATGATGAAAACAGATGATCACATGATGATCACTAATATTAACAATAAATACCAATTTATGTTATATTTATAATAAAACAGATGATATGGAACCAGTCTATTAAGTAGTAAAAATAAATATAATACAATTTTAGTTTGTGTTTACAAAGTATTAATATATTATTAAATAATGGGCTGAAGAAAATAATATTAAAACATTCATTGTGCTTCTAATCTTATTCTATATGTATATAGAATATATATATGTATATGTATATATATATATATATATATATAGTAACATAACCCTTACCACTGATGGGTTTCAGTCCATTATAGTCCATTCATGTCAAACATATATATATATATATATATATATATAGTAACATAGCCGTTACCACTGATTGGTTTCAGTCCCTTATAGTCCATTCATGTCAAACATTTTCAATCCTACTTACTACTGTTTATATAAAATACAATGATGCATGCCCATGCAAACCAAATTGTTACGTAAACAATAATTTAATTGATAGTTTTGTAATCTTATAACGTTTGAAAAAGCATTCTAAAAATGTATAAATTAGTTTAAATTAAATTATTTAAAATGTATTAAGTGTGGAACTTTTTCTTGTTTGTTCAGGTAAAAACGTCCAGAAGAAAAGTTTCAGAAAACAGTTATAATTTCATTTGTACCTTTTTCTTTTTTAATACGACAGCTAGTTATGCCTCGATCAACAATTGCATTTATTTATTTTAAGCACTCTCTGTATTCGTAGTCGGTGCATTACTTCCATACACTGAAACCTTGCTGCAACTGTTTTAGTCGCCATTTTAAGACTGTCAATAAATATTAAAAAGAACTTGTAAAAATAGTTCGGCAGAGTTGGGGACCCCTAAGAAGCTAACTTGTAGTGCGTACGGGTTTGGTGATCCCGAGGTACCCTAGATGTAGTCTTGGGTTAGATCCCTCTCATCTTTCCTATCATGTCTCTCTTGACCATCTCTTGTTCTTTTCCAACCCTGACGCTATTAGTGTATTCGAGCACTAGAGGTCTTGTAACCAAGTAGTTAAGTTTAAATGAGTTTTATTTACATTTACTAAAGGTATTTTATTTTATTTACAAATATTTTATACTACGTTGAGTGAATAAATGTTGAGAAATTTCCTTATTTTTACATTAATGTTATTTATTTATATAGTCCTCTGTATTAATTCACAATATATTTAAACAATTTAATAAAATTTATTCGCCAAAAACAAAATGTATAATATACTTCAATGTTACTAAAATAAACACACAGCATTGAAAATGATTCCTTTTTATGAAAAGGATGGCACTCGCTTTCACGAACAGTTTTTTTAAACTTTAACTGTCACGTGAATTCAATAGTTCAAATGATCAACTGAGAGTGTATTTTTAGTATCTTAATAGCATAGACAACAGAATGATTTTTTTTTAATTTGTACAAGAGATCCAGATACAATAGCTTAATAATATTAAAAATTAAATGGATTTTAATGTTTACAAGAAATACAGACACAATAGTTTAATAACATTCACAACAGGATATTTCTAAATGTATACAAGAGATCTATGCCCAATAGTTTAATAACATTCATAACTGGATATTTCTTAATGTATACAAGAGATCTATGCCCAATAGTTTAATAACATTCATAACTGGATATTTCTTAATGTATACAAGAGATCCAGACACAATAGTTTAATAACATTCACAACTGGATATTTCTTAATGTATACAAGAGATCTATGCCCAATAGTTTAATAACATTCACAACAGGATATTTCTTAATGTATACAAGAGATCTAGACACAATAGTTTAATAACATTCACAATTGGATATTTCTCAATCTATACTAGAGATATAGACACAATAAATTAATAACATTCACAACAGGATATTTCTTAATGTATACAAGAGATCTAGACACAATAGTTTAATAACATTCACAATAGGATATTTCTAAATGTATACAAGAGATCCAGACACAATAGTTTAATAACATTCACAACAGGATATTTCTTAATGTATACAAGAGATCCAGACACAATAGTTTAATAACATTCACAACAGGATATTTCTTAATGTATACAAGAGATCTAGACCCAATAGTTTAATAACATTCACAACAGGATATTTCTTAATGTATACAAGAGATCTAGACCCAATAGTTTAATAACATTCACAATATGATATTTCTTAATCTATACAAGAGATCTAGACAACATAGTTTAATAACATTCACAATTGGATATTTCTTAATGTATCAAGAGATCTAGACACAATAGTTTAATAACATTCACAACAGGATATTTCTTAATGTATACAAGAGATCTAGACCCAATAGTTTACTAACATTCACAACAGAATATTTCTTAATGTATACAAGAGATCTAGACACAATAGTTTAATAACATTCACAATATGATATTTCTTAATGTATACAAGAAATCCAGACACAATAGTTTAATAACATTCACAACAGGATATTTCTTAATGTATACAAGAGATCTAGACACAATAGTTTAATAACATTCACAACAGGATATTTCTTAATGTATACAAGAGATCTAGACCCAATAGTTTAATAACATTCACAACAGGATATTTCTTAATGTATACAAGAGATCTAGACACAATAGTTTAATAACATTCACAATACGATATTTCTTAATGTATACAAGAGATCTAGACACAATAGCTTAATAACATTCACAACATGATATTTCTTAATGTATACAAGAGATCTAGACCCAATAGTTTAATAACATTCACAACAGGATATTTCTTAATGTATACAAGAGATCTAGACTCAATAGTTTAATAACATTCACAATATGATATTTCTTAATGTATACAAGAGATCTAGACACAATAGCTTAATAACATTCACAACAGGATATTTCTTAATGTATACAAGAGATCTAGACCCAATAGTTTAATAACATTCACAACTGGATATTTCTTAATCTATACAAGAGATCTATGCCCAATAGTTTAATAACATTCACAACTGGATATTTCTTAATGTATACAAGAATCTAGACCCAATAGTTTAATAACATTCACAACAGGATATTTCTTAATGTATACAAGAGATCCAGACACAATAGCTTAATAACATTCACAACAGGATATTTCTTAATGTATACAAGAGATCTAGACACAATAGTTTAATAACATTCACAATTGGATATTTCTCAATGTATACTAGAGATATAGACACAATAGTTTAATAACATTCACAACAGGATATTTCTTAATGTATACAAGAGATCTAGACACAATAGTTTAATAACATTCACAACAGGATATTTCTAAATGTATACAAGAGATCCAGACACAATAGTTTAATAACATTCACAACAGGATATTTCTTAATGTATACAAGAGATCTAGACCCAATAGTTTAATAACATTCATAACAGGATATTTCTTAATGTATACAAGAGATCTAGACCCAATAGTTTAATAACATTCATAACAGGATATTTCTTAATGTATACAAGAGATCAAGACACAATAGTTTATTAACATTCACAACAGGATATTTCTTAATGTATACAAGAGATCTAGACACAATAGTTTAATAACATTCATAACAGGATATTTCTTAATGTATACAAGAGATCTAGACCCAATAGTTTAATAATATTGGCAACAGAATGTTTTTTTTATTTGTACAAGAGTCCCAGGCGTAATAATATTGACAACATAATATTTTTAATTTATACAAGAGATCCGGACACAATAGTATTTTAATTTATACAAAATATGTTGACAAAATAACTGTATATCAATGATAAAAGATTGTAATTTAATTTGTAGAAAATTTACAAAAAAAAATAGCTTATTAACAATAATGACAACAGAATGTATTATTTTAATTTGTATAAGAGATCCAAACACAACTAGTTATGAAGTTTGAAACAATTCAGCTTTTTAAAAATTTACTAACGAATGTATTGTTTACAGGGTCACCTGCTTGGAATCCTTCACTATTCTTACACGTTTTAATATTATTACTCCACTTGGCAGTAGCAAGAACCCACACTATTATAGTTAATGTATAACTAACTTTGAGGACTGATCACGCTATATCATTATTTTACAATGTGTATAAATATAATAGTATAACCTTTAGATAATTCTGTATAACACGATATGTGTGATTGTCATTTGAAACTGGCATTTTTCAAAATTATGAAAAATGAATATTAATGTTGTGAAAAACTCCGAAAAAAAAGAGGTACAATTGAAGATATGTTTAATCTGTTAATCAGATGAGCACAAAAATTTAACTTTTCTTAAAGCTGAAATTTATATTTTTAAATTTTAGTTGACAGGTGAGTGACGTTTTTACAAATGTTATTTTTTCTTTGGATACTTGGTCATTGATATATAAGCTACAACAAACAAATTATAACTAGGTTTCAAACTATAAGTAAGGTTTATCTATGGTAAGGGCACATAGGTCATTTTCGTTTTCAAACACCAACGAAAAAATAGCGGCGGTACAAAAAGAAAAATGCACAAGTTCCCAACAAATTATATAGACCATGTTTAAATGATCCCTAGCTAAACAGACTTGTAAATATCACCGATCTTGTTTATACAATCACTCTCCTGCTATTACTAAATGTCAGAAAAACCAAGAGAGTATCAATTTTCTAATTTTACTGTGGAGCAGCTTAGTCTAGAAATTCATAGTTAGGTTAGCCTTATCACTTAACATCCACAAGAAGCATATTTTTTTGTACAGAATATCATTATTATTATCGATTTTTGAAATAATTAACTAAAACAGAGTGACAAGAAAAATTGCTATCTTTATTGCTGATCACTTATACAAACATTAATTTAATAAGATCATCTCACCCTAATGTTGTTTGTCGCAATAGAATGTAAAATTCACCTTTGCTTTCACAGATAACAGCTGATCATAATGTACCAGTAGAGTGATAAAACACCAGAACACAAAATTTAATTTCAACTGTCTTTCAATTTGATATGATATGATTTCTTCACCTTTATACTTGGTATATTGCACTATTATTAAAACCGAGTTTTAAATAATAACAATTAGAAGTTTAAAAATTAGGTTGGAAAGATACCAAGAGATTAACATTGTCTGTATATATTTTCTGGTATAAATTACAATTTTCTTTACTATATTTTCTTACTTATCATTCTGGGTGGGAAAACTCGGATATTGTAGCCAGTAAAACATAAAGTCAAAAATCTGACAGATTCGTAAGAATCATCTGTATCAATTATGATTTGAAATCTTTATCTATACTATAAGTAATATGTTTTAGAGTTACTTTGTGTCACAAATACAATTGAAAATTACCATTCTTGTACTTGTAATAGGCATGCCCACGCTATGAGACAAGGTGTAGGCTATTATCACATTTTTAGAGGGGGTGGGAGGTGAGAGAGTAGTTTTTAAATATAATATAGATTTTATCATTTGACAAATTTATAATGTCAGCAATTCAAAGAAGAGACTAAAAGGTTAAAAACGTAAAGTTTGTATGCATCATGAGACAATGTTTCGTCTTTTTGGACTTTTGAAATGATAGACAGGGAGTAAATCAAAATTATTTGATTGTTCAACAAGTACAAACATCCCTTTCAAAATACAATGATTTTGATTCGACATTTAATTTGAGTTATAATAAAATGTCAATCAATAACCAAAGTAGTTTAACATTTTTGCTGTGTATTCGTTTTTCTGTACTGTCTATACTTCTGCAATTATTGGCTAAAAATGTCTCTGATTAATTTTAATGGTTTACTCGTTTTCTGATAAATTACTATATAGAGCATCAAATTGTATTAAGATATAGTAAATATATAATAAGATAGTTTAAGGCTTAAAATATGATTTGCTCCAATCTTCTTTATACTGAAGAGCTTTTTCTGAGTCCTTACTTTTCAATTTTGAACTTTAAGGGTGGGAGTGTAGGGAATAAGTACAAAAATTACAAACGAAACATGTAGTCATGTGATACATCATTTCAATGTAATCAATGAGACAAGAAAAATTACGCCAAGAAAAGTTTTTGAATCACTGAAGCTAAATTGGCGGCCTTTAACGTAATTGTATTAAAATAGCTAAAACGATAGTAGGTTCTTCTCCTCTTAAGTTTACCTTATTGTTATTTGGAAAGTTTCTCAAGTAAGGGGGCTATCTCGATAAGTCCTAACTTTTGCTTTTTTGTCCCTCAGGATGTGGGGAGACACAAAATTTTTTAATGAGGTGTATCATCATGTGAAATCTCATTTTAAAAATCTTATGACGGCCAAAATCGTGATTGTTTTAAGATAGTTAAACAATAAAAAATAATTTCTTCTTAACTTTTTTTTTCTCAATTTGACTTTCTTAATTAATAACAAAGTTACAGGTGCAGCAAGTTTCTTTTAGCCATTCTGTTACCAAATGATTTAATATTATAAACCATAAGCCTAATTATTTTATGTAACAAAAATCTATTTAATTGTAAGAGTTTCTGTGACAAAAGTTTTGCAGTAGTTTTCCCATCTAAAAAAGAATTAATAGGCCTATTAACAATATTAATATAACAATAAAACAATTAATATGACACATCAGTAATAACATAAATGAATATTGTAGTGATTAACCTTACCAGTTAATCAGTTGCTTAACATTATCTCAAACTGATTTTATAAATGTTCCAATGAATCAATTGTTGAATTTGTCAATTTGGTTGTTACAGTAACAATAGTTACAATGATTGCTTTGATCAGATGGTAGTTGTTAGTTTTTCTGACTCGATTACACTAAACTTGTCCTCTTGATTATTTATTTTAAAAAAAAATGATTTATTTGAACTTTTTAACTCAGGTTAAAAATTAAAATAAGAATTCGCATTCGTCGAGATTTAAAATTTAACTTAATAAGTAGTTATCGAAATAAAAAATGGTTCCAGACATTTTTTTAATAAGCATAAATGTTGTACAGACTTGACTTTTCTTTTAAATTGTAGCTTTTAAAAATTACTTTCAGGTGAATAAAAAAAAATTAAAGTGTAGTTGCGTAAAATGTATATATTTTAAGAAAAGGTTTCTTATAAATTTTATTTGTAATTTTAATATCTTAAAATATTCAATTATCTTAATTTATAAGATATACACAACATAAGTTTTGTAGTTTGAGTTTTTCGCATTTATTTGTAAACTATTCAATAAATTGAACAAAATATTATTCTGCTTATCCAACTGAATATTTAAATAGTTGTGAATGATACAAACAAAATATAACTTGTGGTACAACTATTCTACTTTTAGTTTCTAAAGTATTGTTACTAACTAAATATATATAGATAGCAGCAGCATTCACTGAAGAAGCAAAGACCCTGTGGAGAAATATATTGATTTGAGTCAGCAAAGGAAGGGGTTGGATTTAAAGCTTTACCTGCCTCTTAAGGGTATATTTTTTCCAAACTTTCATTAAAATATATGCATTTGAAATGAAATTTTTTTTAACTTTTAAAATTTGTTAAAATAACCATTTCGTCCTCATCCTTAATAGAAGCTAAAATATTAGTTTTAGCTCCAAAATTGTAAACTATACTAATGTACATAACGTCCAGTAAATGTCAGATGCAAATACTTTGTTTATAGTCTCCCTTTAATGGCAAAATAATATTTTAAAAATTAGTTATTGGGCTACCCAGATTTTTCGTGAAAATTTTCCAGTATATGATTCAACCATATTGTGTATTTATTTAAAGTATATGCAGACTGAAAAATGTATACAAGTATGTGGCTCAAACTGAGGAAGACGTATTTGAGTTTTAAAAGCTTTCAGTAGCATTGCAACCTTTAATAGTATTGTAATAAAAGGTAGTTTTATTGATCAAGGACACCCCTTCTTCAATATGTGGTTTATCATATGATCAAAAACATTTCTACACCACATTAGTTTAGTTACTGTGGGTTCATATCTAAAACTAATGGAAAATAATATTTGTTAAACGAAAATTAATGATTTATGACTGTAAACTTTTTGTTTTTACAATTTATTGCCTGTAATTGTTTCACGTCTACTTAACGACTATATGTATAAAACCAATTTATGAAAAGATACAGTTATGTACGTTGTACATTTAGGTATATAATCAATTGATGACTTTCAATCTTTTTAAATTCCATTCGTATCAAAAACATTTATTTTAATTTTACATGCTCTCAGATCAATTGATTTTCTACATTCCTGTTGTGCCCGACTTCAAGTTCATTCTGTATGTTATTAGTAATGTATGCTATGATTACCAAATATAAATAAATCAAAGTACAAACTTTCAAAACTAAACATAAAAATTTAATTTAAATGGAGGAATATTAATTCAAGTTAATTTTTTTTCTTTCTCTTTTTTTCATTCTTTTCTTGGAAAAACAATCCTTCATTTTCAACTATTTCCACCATAAAATCTAAGAGTAATTAGTAAATAACGCTATTTTTAAAGAGGAATGGGAAGATTAATTCTTCTGATCCTCCTGATAAAAACAATCAATAATAAATTCCTTAATAAGATTCAAACAAAAATACAATAAATGATTTTATTTTACTAACATTAAAATGATAATTATTTTTCTTTTAATATATTTTGTAGAATAAACTCAACAACAAACATATACTAAAACAAAATTAACTAAGCACATTCTTTCTTTTCTTTTTAGTAAACAAAAATATAGTTAACGTAAGGAAAACAAAATATTTAAAAGTTGAAGAAGAATAATAAAATCACCTTTAATGCGCAGCCTGAGCAAAAGATTGTCTAAAAATAATTTTTTTAATTTGAAATATAAAAATACTCGACATGCAGGTAATTCTGGTAAACAAAAAAATACAATAAATGATCTTAACTTATTAATTTTTCCCCTCAAATACACTTTCTAAATATAACTAAATTAAATACAATTTTTCGTGTTTCTTTTTCATAAACAAAAATAAACATAACGCAAAATATTTAAACGGAGAGGAAGATCAACAAAATGGTGCCTTTAAGATAACCCTGAACAGGGGATTCCTAAGAGAGTCCTCTTGAGTTAAAAAATATAAAATACTAGACCAATATAAGTAAATTATAGCTAACAGTATATTTGAGAAGATATGAGAAATATTACAATTAATTTTATTTTATGTAAAATGTTTTTACGGTAAGTGTAATTAACCTAATTTTAATTAACATTATCTGTGTGTTTTCTCCTTCTTCTTCTTCTTCTTCTTCTTCTTCTTCTTCTTCTTCTTCTTCTTATTTTCAATTACTTTATTAAGTTCATCAGAACAATTCTTTTGCTGCAGCTGTGTCTAATATAATATTCAGGTATGTGATGAAATATAAAATCAAAAGTTTTGCTGAAAAATAAATTATTTTGTTTAGTAATGTTAAAATGTGGATTTATAACTATTATCTATTCTAAAATAAAGCAGTTAGAACATAATAAGATATGTTCATCCACAATTAATTCGAGTTTTATTAGCACATAGAACTTTATAGATTTTGTGTGGATGTTACCAATATTTCTAGTAAAAACATTATTATTGGACGGAATTGTTACAAAGACAGTAAACCAGGAATAGAGATGGTTTCATGGCTGACCTCGACTGAATTATTCAAAGCTTGAACTCTGATGGTAAAGCTGCTGTTACAAGCTTGAGGGGGGGGGGGCAATGTGAGCTCCAGGTTTGGCACTCCTCGATATAAACCATAGGAAGTAATATCTAACCATCTATTTCTCTCCAGAAAATTTAACGTTGAACTAAATCCGTTGAAATTAGTACACAAATACTAGGTTTGTCTATTATGTAATTAACTGATTTTTTAATTTATTATTTTATTTTATAAAATACTTTTTATCAAGAAGTGACAGCATACAAAACCACTAATATAAATATTTTATTTACATTTCCATACTTTTTTAATTTCATAATCTTAATTTGACATTAGTATGGAGATTAAATTTCCATCCGTCGCAGAAAATGGAGTTAAATATTAAACAGAGGTACGCGACCAACTTTTGTGTCAAACTTGACGGTAGTGCTACAAAAACGTGTTACATTAAGCTTGCAGAAATAAATGCATGGCACAAATTAGTTTTGAATGTCCAAGAAGCTGTGGAGGATGAACCCGATCAAATACAACACAATCTGACGAAAGTGAAAAACCTGATCAACTCCTCTGATAGGTGTTTGTTAGTAATAATTATTAATGAATTAAATTTGACGCACCAAACTTCTGGATAAATGTTGACATATGATTTGACCATACGGTAAATCAGTACAATATTGTTTCTAAAGAATCTCTTTGAGGGAACAGAAGAACAACCATAAAGATGTGTGTCTTTACCTTCTAGAAAGTATCATATATATATATATATATATATATATATATATATATATATATATATATATATATATATAATCCCTAAGATCAACCGAATGAAACCCCCACTTTTTCCTACATAACTTTCCAAGTGAGCTGTTTTCCTCACTTTGATATGTGTATCTGGATCATCCTCAAAATGCCATGATTCATTACTCGTTAAGGCATTTATATAAGTGAAGAAAACAGCTCATTTGAAAAATGTCTGTAGGAAAAATCAGGGTCCTGTCTGACTATTCCATTCGGTAGATTTAACGAATTTGTTTAAACCGATTAAAGAACACTATGGCTATCCGTGTTTATGAACAGGTAAGAGTTGAGCGAAGTCTAAAGGATTAACTTTTGTTGATATTAATTTATTTTGTAATTTTCAAAATTTAATCTAGTTTTTCTAACATAAAATACGTGATATTATGAGAATATAAAATCGCAACTTTTTTTCTGTATTTCTATTGTTAGTTATATTACATTATTTACATTTTGTTTAGACACCGTTCCCGTTTATAACATGACTTTTAGTTATTTTCCTATTCATCTGTTTTTTCGAGGCAAATTGAAGGTTTTTCCTTTTAAAAATTCTAGTGAGATATAATAACTGACTTATAAGCAATCAAGTCACTGTTTATTATTACACGATAGTATTAAAATTCCACTAAAATAATGCAAGTTTGATACAACAGAAAATTATTATTTAAAACCAACGTAAAAAATAACCAACTTCTAACCATGTGATTTGTATTGCAATACAAAGTTAACTTGTGATCAGATCTAACTTTCTATCAACTCTAAAATCAGTAGCAATAACAATAAAAATAATGCAAGTTTGATATTACAGAAAATTATTATTTAAAACCAACGTAAAAAATAACCTAATTCTAAACATGTGATTTGTATTGCAATACAAAGTTAACTTGTGATCAGATCTAACCTTCTATCAACTCTAAAATCAGTAGCAATAACAATAAAAATAATGCAAGTTTGATATTACAGAAAATTATTATTTAAAACCAACGTAAAAAATAACCTAATTCTAAACATGTGATTTGTATTGCAATACAAAGTTAACTTGTGATCAGATCTAACCTTCTATCAACTCTAAAATCAGTAGCAATAACAATAAAAATAATGCAAGTTTGATATTACAGAAAATTATTATTTAAAACCAACGTAAAAAATAACCTAATTCTAAACATGTGATTTGTATTGCAATACAAAGTTAACTTGTGATCAGATCTAACCTTCTATCAACTCTAAAATCAGTAGCAATAACAATAAAAATAATGCAAGTTTGATATTACAGAAAATTATTATTTAAAACCAACGTAAAAAATAACCTAATTCTAAACATGTGATTTGTATTGCAATACAAAGTTAACTTGTGATCAGATCTAACCTTCTATCAACTCTAAAATCAGTAGCAATAAAAAATAATGCAAGTTTGACATAACAGAAAATTATTATTTAATACCAACGTAACAAATAACCTAATTCTAAACATGTATTTGTATTGCAATACAAAGTTAACTTGTGATCAGATCTAACTTTCTATCACCTCTAAAGTCAAGTGCAATAAAAATAATGAGAGTTGATATAACGAAAAAAGAACAAAGAAATTTGAAACCAAATTTATTATTTAAAACCAATTTAACCATTAATAAAATTCTAAACATGTGATTATTATTACAATAGATAGTATGAGCTATCAGCACTAAAACATGTTATTTATATTATAATATTTGTAGGTGTTATTTAAACTACTGAACAGGAAGTCTCAGAGGTTAATATTTAACATAGTTTATTGTATCTCAATAAAAAAAATTGCTAAACACACCAACCTCTATGTGTGCACTCTTCAAGGCATTGTAAATATGTATGTACAGTTTCATTAAAATCCAACCGGTATTTTTTAAGGAGTAGAATGTCAAAATTTGGCTCGAACACACGGATAATAAAACTAGGCTTTGCTCCTCCTAAAAATTAATTATAATTTTAAATACAAATTTCTTTTATTTTGTTATTATGTTGAGAATTGTGCGGACTTAATAACATAAATGTAAAAACCGATAGCTTGTGTTTTTGTTGGCTATTCCCAAACTGTCATTTGAAGATAATGGATATTCATACGTTTTGTTTGGGTCATTGGAGACAACTTTTAGGAAAAAAAATATTACAACCGATTTTGATAAAATTGAACTTTTTTATTTTGGTTTTATTGCCCTGAAATTTTGAGTAACTGAAGAAAAACGTAATTAACATAAACTCAGGAAGCCTCAAAAAACAATTTATGGGATATGACATAAAAACTCGATATCAATTACTTGACCCAACTTTATCTATATTTATCATTTTGATTTTATTAGTTTTAGATATCAGTCAATAGTATATATAAGACGATTATCGAATCATCTTTATTCCATATGCCATTTTTGTTGTATTTCACAATGACTAACAAAATAAAATGTATAAGATATTATGAATGCTTTATGTTTTCGATCCCTTATTGCAAACCCCACCATTCGCTTAACCACTTTTTGAGGAAAAAAAACTAACTTAGTAATACAAATTTACGTCGATACTACTGTTGATGTTATTTATGAATTTTAAAATTACTAGTATTAAACCGCATGCGTGTACCAAATGCGCGCGCATCTTATCTACTAAAGATCGTGAAAGTTCTAACTAAGATACCAGATCGCAGCATAGGACGGGATTACACACCAGTAATGTTAATTTGAATGAGGAGGAAACGCTCACATTATGTGAATTTAGATTTAAAACAGGAATGAATTTTCACTAATTTCCTCCGTAAATGAGTTTATCTCGTTTTTAATGACAATTCTACCAGAATTTTTTTTCAGGACAATAGCATATTTTCGAAGGGACAAATATATGTTTTCAAAGTTTATAATAGTCCTACATTATTAAGATAAAATACATTTTTAAAAGTAGTATACATTCCTTTTTTATTATTATTATTTTTTTTTTTTTTTTTTACATTTGGAATGCCAGCAAACAAAATATTGATAGACATTTTATCAAATCCCCCCCCCCCCTATTTTAACAGAAAATATAATAAGTTCCTGGACTTCAAATCTTCATCTTTTAAAAAACCATTAACCTTATTCTAGGTTGTTTCAACTAGACCATTATACTTTTCGTCTGTATATTTGTTTCTCTGTTTAGTTACAACCAGACGCGTCTACCAATCGTTATAAAACTTAAGAATAATAGTAATAAGCTTAACAATTTATATAAGAAGTTTTTAATTTTATTTTTTTGTTTTAAAAACAATATTACTGCACAGTTTAAAGGCTTGGATGCCCTTAGATACAATGCACACCTCAAAGTAATCAAATGAAAAATTTAATTTGATCTGATTTTTGCACCAAACCATAACGCATTTAACTTTTATTATTTCTGACTTTGAAGTGTTTTGTTCGAGTGAATAGTAGCTAAAATATTTGACAAACACCAAATTGAATCGAAAACCCGTTGACACTGAATCCATTTTTGTTTAATTGACTAGTGTATGATATCGGTCTACTTGTCTTGTGTGTAGCTATGTTCGTTTGTGTTGTTTCCTGATCACATTGTGTATAGTACAGACCTGTTTGATTCCTTTCTTAGGTTACTAGTTTTAGTTTTAGCTTCCACAATAGAGGCTATATTGACCTATTTCGTGTTTGTCGTGTTCTAGGTTTCACTTGACAATAAGAGTTGAGTTGAGCCACACTGTCAAATGTCTTTAATTCATTTTCCCACACATAAATAATGGCTAATTTACTAATAAAACATACCAATAACATGAACAATCCACGATTATGTTAGAATAAATATATAACCAGCGTTCAGATTTGGTTTTTATAGCAACACTTGTTTTATTAAACTAATCTCTGTATTTTTACTAATACGTATAGATGTTGATTTAATAATTCACTTTTGCCTTCCTCATAGTAATAATTCAGTTTTTTTCATTTATTAGGTACTCACAAATTAATTAAGAAATTAAAAAAATAAATACACCGTAAAACAATACTCCAAAAGTCTTTTCATTTAGTTGTTTTTTTCTTATTCACAAAGCTACTACTGTAAACAGATTTATATTACAGAATAAATAATATGGGAAGATATTCCAATATTTATTCTAATTAATCAAATGTTAGTACTGTGTTGTTATTATTGCATTGTCAGAAATTGTTATATTTCTAAATGTAAAGTTGGTGAACTTTTGTATGAGTATAAATAATAATACTGGAAGTGTTTGAAGTGGAGATGAACGAGAGAAATTTGTTACGGAAGGGGGAGGGTAGAAAACACATACACTATGAGGGGGATTCGCAGATCTAGAAGGGATGGGCACTCCTGCATTTTGTGATTGCACCTTAAAGAGTTACAAGTTTTTTTTAAGAGAACTAATCTAACTAATGGACAATTCCACAACAAATGCTTTTTCTATTATTGTTTAATAAAACCAATCCATATCATTCCTCAAAATAAACTTTACTTGAAAGAAAATCATTAGAGAATAACTTTGAATGCATTAATAATATTTGGTGCTACCTATAAATTAAAGCTAATTTAGTCTCTGTATAAAATGAGGAAAAACATTGAAATTATATCTAATTAAGTCTCATAACATGCGATAATGTAATGCTTTATGTGGATCGAATACTTGAGGTTTTGTGGGTTCAGTTCAGAATGCGGTAGTAGGAGAGTTGTATTATGTAACATGACATACTGTCCTTGAAGTTATCAGAAGTGGGTAATTAGATGTCAGCACTAGTCCCTTTAATTTTTGAGTTTCCAAACATAACATGGTGTTGTTCATTTATTTCAATTTTAATTATTCGGACCGTTAATGTTTCATTTTCCTTTGGGTGTCAAATTTTATATTATTCCTGTTATTATGTATATCCACTTCTTTTCTTTGTTTAAAACAACATTTGGGTAGAATTGGTTCTCGGCCTACTTGACACTCGCTCAACATGTGGGAGTAAATTACTTAAATGAAATAAAAAACCATGTTCATCATTGTAACTTGGTGTCGTACTAAAACCCCAATATATTCATTGAGAGAGTATGACTATTTATAAAATACAAGTAGCTAAAATGTGGTAAACTTCTTCACACAACAATGATACATGTGTATTACAGCATTTGATTAATATTAAACGTCGTGTTTGTCTGTATACATAAAGGTGAAATATTCACTATAACAACTGGTTACACATGAGTGCAGAATATATTCCAAATTGTAGGTCTTTTCATTGAACGATATCGAATGTGCCAACAGCACTCTTCTCTCTTATCTAATGAAATGAAGGGTACTTTCACCCTCGCCCCTACCAAAACAACCCTCCGTGTTTCCTTTTCTCCTCCCCCTTTACTGTACAGAGTTCCGAGTTGTATAAATAAACTGCAAATAGCATTTTCTTCAATCAATAAAATGCTTCTACGAAGGAAATCATTCCAGTAAACTAAGAGTATATTTTTGGTCCATTTCGTGAAGAAAAACTCACTACACGTGATCATAATTCCTACAATACGTTTTGATGTTAATCCCATTTTTTCATCTTCCGATTTGCTATATTCATTATACAAAGTGTTTCAAAAAGGACTGTACACCTATAAAAACATATAAAAATGTAATCAAACAACTTGCAGGTGTCAGTTTAAAGCAAAATACATCATGTTTGATCCACGTAATGATTTTGTGCTTGACTCATGAGGAATTCTGTGCAAATTTTTTGAGTCCGATAGAAAACGAATATTCCTGTAGAACGTATATTTAGCGATGACTCAAATTTTCACATCAGTGGTAAGGTGATTTCCCACAACTACAAAATCTGAAGTGGCAAAAACCCATATTCATATTTGTAGCATGTTCTCAATAATCTAAAAGTGAATATTTTTTGCCCTCAGCAAATTTAGAGTATTTGGATCGTTCTTATCCAAGGAAAGAACCACAAAATTATCATATATCTGTATATTCACATTTAGATAAAGACGATCAAGATGGACTCCTTCATTACGATAAGACACTGCTTCAACTCACTTGAGCACTGAAGTCCAGGTACTCCTTAATAAACGATTCCCATTACTGTGAATTTGTTGTGCAGGGCCAATTGCATGGCCGCCTCGCTAACCAGATTCGATTCCTCTTGATTTTCTTAAGGAGTTTCATAGAAAGATCGAGTTTGACAAGAAATTGACTACAGTTGGTATGTGTGCCAAATCACAAACTGTAGTCACATGGAACCAGAATGATTGTTTAATGAGAAACTTGATGCGTTTTGTTTTGAAATGACACCGCAACCAATTACGTAATTATTTTAATTAATTTCTAAATGTTTTTAAAATTGTAAATTTTAAAACATACTGTATAGTACATAAATTACGGAAGCTGATCATTTTGAACGAATAAGGCAACTTTTCTTTTCTTTTTTTTTTTTTTTTTTTTCATTTAAAACATAATTAATATGTTAAATTAATTTCGACTTCGGCCAAGAAGATTTAAGTCAACATTTTTAAACGTAAACCTATATTTGTAATTACCGAATTCCATATAATATCACTTTTTAAGTTAATTTCATTCTTGGTTCGGTTTTAAAAAATAAAATCTTTTAACAACGAGTGGCTCTCAAAATTCGTTAAAATTGGATCATTTTCAGCCCTAGAACCAAAACTATGTTTGTAATTTGTAAAATTGAGAGAATAAAATCGACCCTAATAAATCCGATAAGGGTGCATTTTTTAAAATGAACTTTTGTCTTTTTATAAATCAAGGGTCTGATTTCAAAAACAAAATGATCATTTTTAAAATTTCTAAATAAATTGAATGTGTTTATTTAGCGATATGTAAAGTTTATTTTTCTTTATTTCCAATAACTCAAAATTTGCGAGAACAACAAAATTAAGATTTTCTCAATATCGACTATAGAAATTTTTTGATCATAGCTTGCTAATATGTAAGATCTAAGACCCCAAATTAAAACATACGCTTCGTGAACTCCTACAAAATACCGGTTCTGAATTTTAAAACAAATCGAACCTGCCATTTTATAACAGGTTCAATTGGTTTTTTATATGGGGTTCTACATGGATTTCTTAGGACACTTATGACCTGATTTCTCATAATCCACTCTTTCGATATCGTCCAAATAATGGTCAAATTTGAAGATTAATGATTCAAACCAGTGTGCAAAATACGAAATGAAATAAAATTTTTGTTCAGGAATTCCTTTCAGAAATGAAAATGAACTTTCAACGCCCTCATTATAAACTAGGCCTATATTTCAATTAAATGCGATTTACCTAGGATGAATTTGTAACACAAGCGTAGTATACTTAGGATATATTTAAATATCTTTCAAAATATTAAATTATAACATTTAAACTTATTGCCTTGTATACTCTTCTGTACAAAAATATCCCTCATACATTTAAACTCATTTATAAAAATTAAAAAATTCTCGCAAACCAGTACTGTAGTAGGCGACTATTTGGGAACATCACGTACTTGTAGTAAGTGGTCAAATGGAAAGATGACGATATATTGTAGTGAGTGGCTATTTGGGATGACGACGATATATTGTAGTAAGTGGCTATTTGGTAAGATGACGATATATTGTAGTGAGTGGTTATTTGGTAAGATGACGATATATTGTAGTGAGTGGTTATTTGGGATGACGACGATATATTGTAGTGAGTGGCTATTTGGGATGACGACGATATATTGTAGTGAGTGGCTATTTGGTAAGATGACGATATATTGTAGTGAGTGGTTATTTGGGATGACGACGATATATTGTAGTGAGTGGCTATTTGGTAAGATGACGATATATTGTAGTGAGTGGCTATTTGGGATGACGACGATATATTGTAGTGAGTGGCTATTTGGTAAGATGACGATATATTGTAGTGAGTGGTTATTTGGGATGACGACGATATATTGTAGTGAGTGGCTATTTGGTAAGATGACGATATATTGTATTGAGTGGCTATTTGGGATGACGACGATATATTGTAGTGAGTGGCTATTTGGTAAGATGACGATATATTGTAGTGAGTGGCTATTTGGGATGACGACGATATATTGTAGTGAGTGGCTATTTGGTAAGATGACGATATATTGTAGTGAGTGGTTATTTGGGATGACGACGATATATTGTAGTGAGTGGCTATTTGGTAAGATGACGATATATTATAGTGAGTGGCTATTTGGGATGACGACGATATATTGTAGTGAGTGGCTATTTGGTAAGATGACGATATATTGTAGTGAGTGGTTATTTGGGATGACGACGATATATTGTAGTGAGTGGCTATTTGGTAAGATGACGATATATTGTAGTGAGTGGTTATTTGGGATGACGACGATATATTGTAGTGAGTGGCTATTTGGGATGACGACGATATATTGTAGTGAGTGGCTATTTAGTAAGATGACGATATATTGTAGTGAGTGGCTATTTGAGATGACGACGATATATTGTAGTGAGTGGTTATTTGGGAAGATGACGATATATTGTAGTGAGTGGCTATTTGAAAGGATGACGACGTACTGTAGTGAGTGGCTATTTGGGATGACAACGATATATTGTAGTGAGTGGCTATTTGGGATGACGACGATATATTGTAGTGAGTGGCTATTTGGTAAGATGACGATATATCGTAGTGAGTGATTATTTGGGATGACGACGATATATTGTAGTGAGTGGCTATTTGGTAAGATGACGATATATTGTAGTGAGTGGCTATTTGGGATGACGACGATATATTGTAGTGAGTGGCTATTTGGTAAGATGACGATATATTGTAGTGAGTGGTTATTTGGGATGACGACGATATATTGTAGTGAGTGGCTATTTGGTAAGATGACGATATATTGTAGTGAGTGGCTATTTGGGATGACGACGATATATTGTAGTGACTGGCTATTTGGTAAGATGACGATATATTGTAGTGAGTGGCTATTTGGGATGACGACGATATATTGTAGTGAGTGGCTATTTGGTAAGATGACGATATATTGTAGTGAGTGGCTATTTGGGATGACGACGATATATTGTAGTGAGTGGCTATTTGGTAAGATGACGATATATTGTAGTGAGTGGCTATTTGGGATGACGACGATATATTGTAGTGAGTGGCTATTTGGTAAGATGACGATATATTGTAGTGAGTGGTTATTTGGGATGACGACGATATATTGTAGTGAGTGGCTATTTGGTAAGATGATGATATATTGTAGTGAGTGGCTATTTGGGATGACGACGATATATTGTAGTGAGTGGCTATTTGGGATGACGACGATATATTGTAGTGAGTGGCTATTTGGGAAGATGACGATATATTGTAGTGAGTGGTTATTTGGGAAGATGACGATATATTGTAGTGAGTGGCTATTTGAAAGGATGACGACGTACTGTAGTGAGTGGCTATTTGGGATGACGACCATATATTGTAGTGAGTGGCTATTTGGGATGACGACGATATATTGTAGTGAGTGGTTATTTGGGAAGATGACGATATATTGTAGTGAGTGGCTATTTGAAAGGATGACGACGTACTGTAGTGAGTGGCTATTTGGTAAGATGACGATATATTGTAGTGAGTGGCTATTTGGGATGACGACGATATATTGTAGTGAGTGGCTATTTGGGATGACGACGATATATTGTAGTGAGTGGCTATTTGGTAAGATGACGATATATTGTAGTGAGTGGTTATTTGGGATGACGAGGATATATTGTAGTGAGTGGCTATTTGGTTAGATGACGATATATTGTAGTGAGTGGCTATTTGGGATGACGACGATATATTGTAGTGAGTGGCTATTTGGTAAGATGACGATATATTGTAGTGAGTGGCTATTTGAAAGGATGACGACGTACTGTAGTGAGTTGGCTATTTGGGATGATGACGACCTACTGTAGTGAGTAGCTATTTAAGGATATGACAACATACTTTAGTGAGTGGCTATTTGAGGTTATGACAACGTACTGTAGCGAATGGTTTTTTGGGGAGACGACGTACTATAGTGAGTGGCTGTTTAGGAAGATGACGACGTACTGTAGCGAGTGGTTATTTGAGGAGATGACGACGTACTGTAGTGAGTGGCTATTTGAGAAGATGACGACGTAGCGTAGTGAGTGGCTATTTGGAAAGATGACGACTTACTGTGTAGTGAGTTGCTATTTGAGAAGATGACGATGTAATGTAGTGAGTGGCTATTTGAGAAGATGACGACGTACTGTAGTGAGTGGCTATTTGAGAAGATTACGACGTACTGTAGTGAGTGGCTATTTGGGAAGATGACAACGTAATGTAGTGATAGGCTATTTGAGGATATGACAACATACTTTACTTTAGTGAGTGGCTATTTGAGGTTATGACAACGTACTGTAGTGAATGGTTTTTTGGGAAGACGACGTACTGTAGTGAATGGCTGTTTAGGAAGATGACGACGTACTGTAGCGAGTGGTTATTTGAGGAGATGACGTACTGTAGTGAGTGGCTGTTTAAGGATATGACAACATACTTTAGTGAGTGGCTATTTGAGGTTATGACAACGTACTGTAGCGAATGGTTTTTTGGGGAGACGACGTACTATAGTGAGTGGCTGTTTAGGAAGATGACGACGTACTGTAGCGAGTGGTTATTTGAGGAGATGACGACGTACTGTAGTGAGTGGCTATTTGAGAAGATGACGACGTAGCGTAGTGAGTGGCTATTTGGAAAGATGACGACTTACTGTGTAGTGAGTTGCTATTTGAGAAGATGACGATGTAATGTAGTGAGTGGCTATTTGAGAAGATGACGACGTACTGTAGTGAGTGGCTATTTGAGAAGATTACGACGTACTGTAGTGAGTGGCTATTTGGGAAGATGACAACGTAATGTAGTGATAGGCTATTTGAGGATATGACAACATACTTTACTTTAGTGAGTGGCTATTTGAGGTTATGACAACGTACTGTAGTGAATGGTTTTTTGGGAAGACGACGTACTGTAGTGAATGGCTGTTTAGGAAGATGACGACGTACTGTAGCGAGTGGTTATTTGAGGAGATGACGTACTGTAGTGAGTGGCTGTTTGAGGAGATGACGACGTACTGTAGCGAGTGGCTATTTGGGAAGATGACGACGTACTATAGCGAGTGGCTATTTAAGGATATGACAACATACTTTAGTGAGTGGCTATTTGAGGTTATGACAACGTACTGTAGTGAGTGGCTATTTGGGAAGATGACTACGTACTGTAGCGAGTGGCTATTTGAGGAGATGACGACGTACTGTAGCGAGTGGTTATTTGAGGAGATGACGACGTACTGTAGTGAGTGGCTATTTGGGAAGATGACGACGTACTGTAGCGAGTGGCTATTTGAGGAGATGACGACGTACTGTAGCGAGTGGTTATTTGAGGAGATGACGACGTACTTTAGCGAGTGGCTATTTGGGAAGATGACGACGTACTGTAGCGAGTGGTTATTTGAGGAGATGACGACGTACTGTAGCGAGTGGCTATTTGGGAAGATGACGACGTACTGTAGCGAGTGGCTATTTGAGGAGATGACGACGTACTGTAGCGAGTGGTTATTTGAGGAGATGACGACGTACTATAGTGAGTGGCTATTTGGGAAGATGACGACGTACTGTAGCGAGTGGCTATTTGGGAAGATGACGTCGTACTGTAGCGAGTGGCTCTTTTAGGATATGACAACATACAATAGTACAATATATATGTATAGTTAAATATTTTATGATTTAAATATGCATTATTCACGAAAAATAATGAGAATCGTCCCAATTTTACAAAAACATATACTCCTAAACTGCCCTTTGATAATTACTTGAATCTTTATCATTATTAGAGTAAATTGCATTAAAATATTAAAGAAAGGGTTAAACTTTCACGTCAGAGGGTTCAATTTAATCCATTGAAGTCGTCTGTATGTAAAATGTTCTTTGGGTAAGTTTATTTAATTAATGCTAAATATATACTCCGTTCATTTACTCTAATAGCATTGAAATACCCATAACACAAACTGGCGATGGAACAATAGATAAATGGTGGTAATATAATGCACTAACTTTCTCAAAAACAAGACTAATTAATAACAAAAAAATATTTCCATGTTATATTCTCAAGAATGTCTCTTTTATACAATTTATACACAAGAAAGAAAACATTGTAATTTTCTTTATGTCTTAGTTTTCCACTTTGTATTTCAGCTGGTGTTGGCAGCATTTATTGAAATGTTTTTAAATTGGGTTTAATATT
This sequence comes from Aphrophora alni, assembly GCA_963513935.1. NCBI lineage: Eukaryota > Metazoa > Arthropoda > Insecta > Hemiptera > Aphrophoridae > Aphrophora > Aphrophora alni. The sequence continues at coordinate 78,893,568 of OY740768.1, forward strand.
AGCCTACTTTGTATGTACCATAAACTTATACTTAGCTTAAATTTGATTTGATTGTTTTTTTTTGTTTTTTTTTTAAATTTTTTGTTAACTCGAAACTGTGGAGTACATAAGACAAAAATACAAAATTCGGATTTTTCTCAAAATCAGTTTTACCGATTTTGATAAATTTTGTTAAAATGTAGCCTCTACGTTCATTACCAAACTTAAACCAAACACTTCAATGTATTGATCGCTTCTATCTTCAATCCTGATTCGGAATTTCACCTACATAATGTATTATAATCTGCACTAACTATTATGCATTATTATGTTAATCCGTTTATATGAAGATTAACAAGAAAATAAAATGATTCTTTATCACCATCATTTATGCTTAAGGCAAGTTTAACACAAACAAATAACTTTTAGGCTTTATTTAAATATACAAATAGTCTATAATTAAACAATTTGTATACTGAAATTTTAGAAGATGTTCGTTTTTGACTTTTCGACTGACAACTATGAACTGACATTATTTTGTGGCGAAGAATAATTTTTTTTAGTTAGTATTTTTATTGTAAATGGGTCTGTGAGAAAGTTTGTCCAATGTTTTTAGACAATTTAATTTGTGTGAATTTCTTTTTCTTCCTTTCTTTTTTTTAACTATATTAGTGAATATTCATGTCAAATGTGTGCCAATTCGAACTTATGCTTAAATTGTTAGAAGTAAAAACTCTCCAAAAAGTGACTACTGTATTTTTATATTTTAACTTTATTTTTTCTGTAAGTTTAATAGAAAAATATTTCATTAAAACAATAATATAATAGACTCCTCCTCAGGTGATCCTAGTTCTACAGATACAGTAAAAATGGGGAGTGAAGGATACTGTTTAACAATTATATATTCCGTACTGTCACTTCAACGGTAGAATTTCAATTAAAAATTAGGAGGCCAAGCCATTATTTAGTAAGAATGGACTCAAGAAAAAATTTAGTAGGAATTACAGAAAAGAGTCCTTTATGGACTCATAACATAAAAGGTAAGAGACCAAAACATCCTCCATGGAAGAGATATGGGATGATTTTTTTGCTTCCAGGATAGAGTAGAGTAAAATTTTCTACAAAAAAAATCTATTCGAATTCCATAATGTATATTACTGTACCAACTACATGAGACACAATGGAGATAAAGAAGGATATTTTGTAAAATTACCTTAGTTTCTTAAAAGATATTAAATTTCAAATTTTGATCAGATTATAAAATTAACAACGTTAGAGTTAAAAAATTTGTCAGAATTATTTTGTTTATACATTAATGGAGATACAATAAATAACAATAACAACAAAATACCGTAATATTAAGTTCAGAAATGACTTTTGTAAATTATTTTATTATACGAAGAGTCTTACGCATTCATGTATTAAAATTGTAGAAGACAGTAAAATTCTATTGTTAAATTGTTGATTTTGTCAACGAATAATAATAACAAAGTATAATACATAAAGAAGAATATATGCATTTTACTTCATTAATTGTTAAACAAATACATCACACGTTTCACAAACTATATTACAGGACAGCTCTTCGTAAAATATTGAAATACAAAAAGAAAACATAATCATGATGATGGTGGCATTTATTAACTAAATCGTAGTGATTGAGATATGCGTTATATCGAACAACTAGGTACCAGAATATTAAGAATAACCAAAGAGCATTTTACTGGTAACAAAAATTTTAATAGAACAAAGTCTACCTTTGCTAAACACTTAATTTACATTGGACCACCATTAACAACATCAGTATTTTACATAATTTAAAGAAGTGTAAAAATATTAATATTCCAGAATAATTTGAAATAAATTGAGCTTGATAGAATGCGGAACGTTGAGCTAAACTTAAGATCCAACAGTTTATATGATTTGATTACATCGTTGTAATAACAAATTAAAACTGGCCCACTTTTATGAGCATTCATCATGACGTGAAAAGGACTTTTATTACCTTTATAAGGTACATATTTATTACTTACCTTAGGTTAAGAAATTATTAGGTTTATAATTTCTTTAATTTTTTTTTTAAACTGTAGTCGAAATAAATACATCGTTAACAGCACTATGTCGTCATTACAATCAATAACATAATTATGAATACAAATATCGTATTTAGTGCCATCATCTTTCTCATTTGTCTGATCTTTTGTCCTCATTTCTCAGCTTATGTAAAGTATTTTTAGTATCACACTACATATCATGTGAAAAAATTACTCTCCCCAAATTCATTTAAATCAATTAGTTGTTTACAGAGTCTGTTTCAGTGTTAAATTTAAAGAAGCTTAAATATTCCATTCGAAGCTTTGTGCATCCAGCTCTGCAGTTCCAATGGATGATTCTAAAGATTTTTAGTATTAGAAAAAGTTTTGGAAAATAGTGGCATATATTTTCTGTTTTTCTTATCACATTGTAAAAATGTAAAAACGAATTTTTCACTTCCCTGTCTCATTCTTTCGCCTCTAGAGGCTAGAGTAATTAAAATTAGAAACCATAATAAATTATCTATTTAGAAAATTTTCACTTTAGAACTTTAAAACAAAAGTTTTATTATAACTTACAGAATAAATGTATTATATGGAAAAACTTTATTTCCCACCTCTAGAAATTTTTAGCACTCGTTAGATTTTGGTGCAAATATGATATTTTAATTCTACAACGAAAACAAACATGGTAAAAAATTGACTACTTTTTGTGCTAAGCTGACTGGATTAACTCTAAATACAACATACGAAGTACTGTACAACCCACACTAATGTGGTCATTGTACGAGTGAAGGTGTGCATATATTAAAAAATCTCATTATTGTCTTTTTAATTCTCTAACATGAAATATTTTCCGAATACGTCCTTCTTTGTAAGTTTTCAAAACAATATTGTTTTGAGTTTCCATGTTGCCTTAAACTCCGTCTACTATTAAATGAAACCTTTTGCTTTTATCAGGATTACATAATGAGCAAATTCCAAGAAGGAATGTTGGTAATTGGATTGTAGCTTTGTTACGTTGTACAACCTGTAGATCAGGGCGGGTCACGTGACTGGGGTGGGCTCGATGCCAGCCGTCGCTCCCAGTCAGTGATGGCGTCCTCACGTGACAATATCTGTCGTTGTGTTTTGGCGGGATCAACATTATGTAACCGACAAGAAAAATAAACGTTTGAGCGCTATTAATGTTAGTTCTGTACGAGTAAAAGCTACAACATATACTACTATTTTATATATTAATATATTCAATGTTTGTGTAATAGTGTTTCTTAAAGCTTGCTTATTTATCAAACACTGCCATAGTAATATTAAAAGGTAAGTCTTATACAAATAATAAACGGATAATATTATGTATGTATATTTACTCAAAAGTCAATAACATATTGTTTTTTTTCTATTTGACATGTAATTATTTCGAATAAAATAAGTATGTCAATAAAACTGCCATTGAAAAGCCTACTCAATATTTTAAGTTTGAAATAAATTGAGTATTTAACAATTATTATCAAATTGCATTGCCATAATTATTGTCATGAATTGTCTACCTGTTTGTGAAATAGTAGCTTTGAACTGTTTCTGGGATACGCGAATATGTAATAACGACAGACAACGAATACAGAATTCATTTTAAAAGCTTTTTTATAATTAATAATTATTATTAATGTAATGAAAAAGTAATAATAAAAAAATATTCTAAGAAATGTAATATATAAGATTATAATAAATAAATAAATATTATAATTTATATACAGATAAGATAAAATGTAAACAACCGCCTTTAGAATTTTAATGGATTCCCCCCCCCCCCTTCCTGGAAATCTCTAATGTTTCTCAATACACTACTCTCTATGTTAATGATGCATTTTCAAAAACTAAAATTTATTAAAATTGGAATTAATAATGTTTATTTTATTTGTATTTTAAACCCGTGGGTTAGAGTGATCACTTAGGTTAAGTTTTAAATAAGTCTACTGTTGAAGTTGATAAAGGTTTAACATAGGGCCTATAGGCATTATACAGGATATTAGACATTGAATTTAGAATAACACATTAGATTCTTGAAAAAAGGAACTAAATTTAACTTTAGTAAAACTTTAAGAATGCAAAGGTGATGACGACTACTACATGGCCAAGAAGTGGTGATAATTTATTCTAAGGAAAATCGTCAAGTGTGGTCACTACAGTAAAGTCACTTTAATGATTTAAATTTAAACGTTTTGTAAAATTGCTCAACAGTTAAAAATATAGTGCAGATTTTTAAGGACGTGCTTCAAACATGCCGATGACACATCTAAACCGTGTGTCTCTTGGTTTGTTTCAAATAAAAAGTAATTTGAAATAATAAAAATGTAATTCTAACAATAATTGATCAATAATTTGGTAGTTGTTCGTTTGAAGCGAGGTCCTCTTTTCTGTGTATTTGTTACTTAGTGACGACCATACACATCTACCAATCATTATCAAATATATGATAAGGTTCTTTGCAACTAGGCCGAACGATTTATATGCAAAGTTGTTTTATTTAAATTACCGTATTAAAATGGCGGACACTCAAAACTATTACACTAATACATGATTCCATGGACGGGAGTGTTTCGACTAAAAATACACTGCGCTCACTGAAGTAATATATATAATGGTGTGAACTAGGCATAACAAGTAGCCTAATCATACGAAAAATAAGATTCCAAGCAGGGTGTCCACAGATCGTGAAAAGCGGGAATTTTGCTAAGAAACCGGGAAATTGAAAATAAGCCTTTATTGTAAAAGTATGAATTAAACAACAAAATAACACACATAAAGAATAGTGCGATATTCAGACATTGGCTTGGTATTTTCCTGTCGTTTCCTTTAGACTTAGGGAATATTTTTTCTAGGAGTGGGGTGGCAAAACTGAAGGCAGAGCCCTGTTGCTGTAACTTTGTCACTTTGACCTTGACTGTAACCGTCAACTCCTCTGGATCTATTATGTTATTCATCTTTATTACACCAAGATAATAACTATTAATTTTTAATTTAATGAATAGTTTACTGTACTGATATGTCTATATAATTTAATTCATTAGATACAAATATTATACTCAAACTAATAACAATTAATTGTGTAGTTCATATAAAAATTAAATTGTACACATCACCTTATCCCTCTGTATTCGTCTTTCATAAGAAACTAGCTTTTAAGGAATGTTCGGTTTTAATGAAATATTTAGCCTATTTATTTCCTTTCATAACTTATACACAAAGTTATATATGATTTCTGGGTGGATTCCAAATCCCAACCTTGAAAGGGAAAGTATGAGGGCATTTCAACTCCTAACCCGTAGAGATAGAGAGAAGATAAATTGCAGTAGCCTACGCATCGGCACACCCTTTGTTGTGTCACCAGGCTGTTTGACCAAAGTCTCAGGGAGCGTTAGTTGGTTGAAGATTAGCGAAAGATGAAGGTCGAAAGTATGTTAACGCAGAGAAGGCAGTTCGGATTGATGGTGGACGGAGTTAAATTTGTAAGACGTAAGACGTAAGTGCGGTAGGATTAGGTTTTTTGTGAACGTCGACGCAATCACGGCTGCGAAGCTAAGCGTTCACTCAAGGTCAAGGGCGCCCGCAGGATATTTCCCCAGGGGGGGAACAGGTATCCGGGGGGGTCCGGTGTTTGCATATTTTAGCGTGCTTAAAGTGTGTTTTTTAGCACTTTTGGAGGTGTATTTAGTTACCAATTAAAGTGATAGACTTGGATACGTCAATTACGTTCTTTCTTTTCTTATCATAATTATGGTTTACTATGCTTTCATTGTTTAGTTATTTAACTGTTTATTTCTTTACTTTACTTTTATTTTGATTATACATGTTTATTTTAGACATTGAGTTTTCTCAAAACTTTACAAAACTTACTGAAGATTTTTTTTATTTGTCGGAATTCTCAGGGAGAGCCATGACATTTAATTCTTGAATTTTTATTTTCGGGAGAAGGATTTTGGTATACATAATTATAATAGACTAAAACATTACCTTTACAATGGTATATTATACATTTCGATAAAATAATATCTACTAGTATAAAAGTTGATTTGAAAAAAAAAATTGATTTTTGGCGTGTAAAAATGTGTTAAAATTCTTAATTTTGTTTAATTTTTATATATTAAAAACTAGAACAGATAGAAAGATTTGGAAAGCACTGATCGAAAGAAAAAGATGTGATCTATAAAATAGTTTATGATAGATTTGTTTCGCAGAAATATGTATTTGTGAAAATTAGAGAAAGAATGGCATGATTTTGTTTCACAACTGCCCAGTTATTTCTTTGCTCTTACGCATCAAAATATGCAAACTTTACCCATTAATTAAATATTATTTATTGTAGGTATTTAATTTTTATGGTATTTATGGTTAGTTTTGTGGTATTTTTTTGTATGATTTTGCATCTACGGAACAATAGCTTTCCAACGGTATTTTATTTATTACGATAAGACCATTGTAATTTAGCGAAATGTTGAATTGCAAAATATATGTTTTCGGTAGATAAACATAACTATGCGTCATTCATCGACCACAATACTAAGCCATCTGCCGGTTTGAAGGGAAAGTGTCAGATTTCATGTACCATCCCTCTAATTTAACACGGCGTGACCTACAAATCTAAACAAAAATTATTGGATTTAAAGTTAATTGCAGTCCGAAATCATATTTTATAGTTTTTTTATGACGCGATAAAAGGCGATTTAACTTACGATAAATTTATTTATGTTTTTGTGAATCAAGTTAGAAGACAACAGCTGGTGATAGATAACAGTGTGCGTGCATTGTTTTCCCACTCTTATCTTTTCTCACTCCATGCATCTCAGTCTTAGTTTGTTCATCAAAGTGTGGTTGAGGTCTTCCCTATTCTATTGTATTATGTGGGTAAGACGAAATTATCTTTTCAGCACTGAATATTTATTTTGACATTGTATACTTATTACGTAGTGATTTTAATAAATATTTTTTATGTTTGATATTTCTACGATATTTTTATCAAACGTAAACAATTTTTTGGTTGAATATCTGCACTGCGAAAATTCCTAGAAAAAATTAGGTTTTTAGGATGTCTTTAAATATTTGAATGTTGGAGATAAATTTTTTCGTATATTTGTTTACCTTTATTCTATAGCATGGAAGTTAGGCTTTGTTATGTATTTACTCTGAAATCTGTACAAAAATTAATTAAACTAATCCTAGATAGATATTTCTTGAATCGCGAGAAATCTGAGAGAAAAAAACGGGAAAATGCTGTAATTTTGTGACCTCCATTCTGTGGGCACCCTGTCCAAGTTTAAAGTGACAATTAAAATATTTTCTAAAATTATTTCCACTGCAATGTTTATCTGACTAAAAAATAAAAACTTCTTCCCTCGTTACCTGTTTGATGTTTTCATTAATTGAATTATAAGTTTTTTTTAATTTTATACGTTACAAAAATAACAAATAAATTATTAATTACTATTCAGTTACACTCGTCATATTTGTTCTCTGAAATTTCTTCTAAAACATGATATAAATTAATGTAACTTATATAAATATATCAATGAGAAACATAATAGTCGCAATGTTTACACTTCTAACGGAATGGGCTCAGCCACACAGGCCGACCAGTGGTGGAGTTAATTAATGTTATTTTTTATTTAAGACCGTCACCATTTCAGGGTTTATACACATCGATAGTTACAGCATAATATTTACTACCACTGAAATCACAATGCAAGGAACAAGTTATCCATTTAGTATTTAACTTTTATCATTTCTCCCTTGGGTTGGTGTTGTTTTCAAGTGTACAGTAGTTATGATATTATTTACAGTTACCTCTTGGTGTGAATATTGTTGAGATCGGGGGAAGCCTCAAGAGGTAAACTCTAGGGATCGTTGTTCCATCCCAATTCTCATTACATAGTCCACTGAGCAAAGCCTTGAGCTTTTAAAGATGGGGCTTTGAAGAAACGTCCAAATGACCCATAATTCAAGTTATACCCATGATTGTTTGGAATGCACACTTTGTGGAATACAAATACATGGACACTCCAAAATACACTGCGAAAGTACTGGAGCAAAAAAGACTAATGGTTTTTGGGCTGTCTCTTACTTCAGGAAATGCAGATGATCTGGCGAAGCTGGATTACAACTTGGGAGTACACAAATCGTTTTAGCTGAAATATGTAGGGGGTACAACCCGGTCTCTAATTAAGAAACAAAAAATACTGTTGACGTATATCAACTCACAAAAGACACATATTCACAAAACTAAAATGGTTAATTGGAAAACAATTCCAGCTACAACTTAACAGAAATTAGGCCTACTTATAAATCTTCCTTAAAGCCTGAGGGCAGGGTGCCTCGAAGTTTTCGAAACAAATTGTTATGGATTAAGTATTAAATCTCTGTGTAAAACCTCCACTTAGTAAGAAATCCAATAATTCAGTAGTTTGTACAGATTAGTGAGGCGACAATTTAAAACTGGAAATCAAATCTAAACTCAGCCCCTTTATCCTCGTGCCTATTCTGTAAAAGGAGAACATTACATCCCCATTGTAAGACCTCATGGGCCCTTTCTACCTACCCACCACCTCATCCAAAGAACAATGTCTAATCCTTTCCAAAACATATCTGTCCTTTTGATATACCTTAAAATCATGCCCCATACAGGTTGCAACAAAATTGTCAGCTCTCTCTCAAGCTTTTACTGTTTATTTTACTGAACAATTTTCAAGGCGCTTCTAATTTTCTCGCAATTGATTCTTCTAGGTAATCTTCAGCTATGGTTGAGATCTCCAACCCCCATGTCCTTCCAATGTGCTGATTTTCTCCTCCTTTGACTAACAAGGAAGCTGAGGATCGTCTGAGAGCCTCCCCAATATAACTACCAGGGTTAAGGTATTCAGCTACCTTGTTTGGTGTGGCAAACGACATGTTGTGCAAAACATTTACCTTGTCTCTAGAAAACGAATTTTTTTTTTATGTTTTACACTTGGAGGGCGTATTGACATGTATTTACGAAATAAGTGGCAGGGAGTGAATGAGAATTCTTCATCAGTGATAGTAAACCTTCTGTTTTATATTTCACCATCTTTAAGAAAAATAAACACAAAGTTCCTGTGATTATTCTACTTGAGACTCTTCAATCAACTATCTTTTCTCTCTTTCCACTTGGGTAAATAATCTTAGCGGGTTATAATTATCAATTCATAATCATAGTTCTGCTTTGTTTTGAGACTACCAAAATCGGACGCACAACAAAATTACTCTAGACAATAATTTTAAACACAGACAGCAGGAGCAATTTTGAAAGTTATTAGTGTGTCAAACTTTTAAAAAAAAGTGCTACTAAAAGAAGAGAGTAGTTATTGTGAAAACTTCCATCTAACTTCCACACAAGACAAACAGTTGAAGTGAATGTGATGTCAGTATTCTATGGTTTAATTTAGTTCTATCAATAAACTGATATTTTAATTCGGTAGTTTTCTAAAACTAATACTGCATTAATTGCACTAATAAATTTTCCATCGTTTTACATTGTTTTAGAGAAGTTATTAATTCATACATTTTTACGAAATAATAATTTTGCTAACGCTCCCATCGTACCTATAATATGCCATTAGGCCAGTATTGTTTCTTATAATTTATCGTTTTATGTTTAGTATCAAAAGGAATACGATTTTCTTTTAATAGGTTCTTAATATAATAAGAGGTGGGGGTGAGATGACTGTATGTAATGTTCAATCATCATTATTGTGTCTCAGAATCATTGGGCTACTTATTAATAGTGATGATAAATATTGATTTAGTGTTACAATATTTGAAAATAGCATAGGAATATAATAATATGTAATATGTTAGATGCTCTCAGTTCCTCTTTTAACAATATAGCAATGCTCGGTCTTTCATTCACTATACTAATAATTATAAATATATTTTTAATTATGCTGATAATTTGTCTTTCGACAATAGCCTATATTATACGAATTTTAAAAACAACGAATCTTTCCTCAAGTAAAACTTAAAATTATTTATACCTAATTTTCAATATATAAAAATAGGGTAAATTGAATATCTATGTTAAAACGTTAAAAATAATAAAATCTATATGTATTTGTAATGTTGGCAACATTCCAGTTGTTATCCGACACAAAGTGACTCAACTGGAAGCTTATTGTGCAGTTCATAAACCGTTTTTCTATGGTGATTGTATCCTGCACAAAGTGTTTAACTATTGATCGCTTAAACGTCTACATACAATTTCACAGGTGACCTCTATGACTCCTAGAGGCCTATATAATCTTGAAATTTGTCAGTTTTTAAACAACTCTTTAAAGTGTGTTGTATCTTGGCACTACTTAAAATATTAACGTTCACTAATTCTCTCGAAATTTAGTTATGAAAATCATAAAAATTTCAAAAATATCTATATTTTCAAATGTTTCCATGATATGATGAGTGAAAACAACTAAGGTTTTACTTAATAATTAAAACTACGAAACAATTAGTGTAAGTATGTAGGGTTTTCTTTTACAGCAAAATTATAAAGTTTACCTCAACAACACAAACTTTTCAGTAATAATAAATTATTTTACAAAAGAGATATAAATAGAAGTAAAACATCTTTCGACCTTTCCATGTCGGTGGCACAACTTCCCTCATTCCTGACTATTTCTCCACACCTGCTCCACCTTCAGTCTAGAGTCTAATACTCCTTTGGCCTGCACATTCACTCACCTTCCATCTTATTCATGGTCTTCCTTTTTTTCACTCTACTACTCTTCCAGTCATTTTGATTTCCACCATCCTCAGTATGTACTCAAACCATTGGCAAACGTCTTTCCTCTTGATTACAGTTCAAAAAATTTCGAAAAACCTGAAAGTTTGCTATGTTTTTAGATCAATTCATGTCCTCGGACTCTCCATTAGTCTTAACCATACAAATTTGTACTAACTCTTGTTTTTTATACTTTTTTTTTGTATGTTTTTATATTCTGTAATTTCTTTCATTTGTTCATTTGAGGGGGGGAGGGGTTACAAAAATATAAATGATTCTCCCTTACCAGAAAACGAATTAAAGGTAAATTAAATCCATAGAATAATAATAGGCATTGACTATATTTACCTACTTTGAATAAATATTTTTATTTTGTTCCTTTTATTTTTTAATAAATATTTACTAACTTAATCAGAGCAATTATTTATTTACTTGAGTTGACTTGAAAATATTGTTTCAATATTAGTTGTTAAATCGGCGTTTCTTGTGTTTTTTATTTACTAGTATTTCTTACTGTTTGAATTCTGACCCACAAATGACAAACCCGATGTGTTCTACATTTTAATGAAATATTAGGTTTGAACTGACGAATTTTTTTATGATTCTGAAAAAAAAAGTATACTTATATTTTTTGAATAAATATATTAGTATCGTTCCTTTATTGTTTGCGTAGCAGATAAAATATTTTATTTTGTTATTCGATTTATTATTTGTTATTAGATTAAAGTAATTATATTTTTTAATTGCTATTTTTCATAAATCAAAACGTTATTTTCGCAAACGTTGACATGTTAACAAAGTTTTAGTATGCTTACTAACAAATCAATTACTGATTATAACTATATTAACCATTTATCATTTCATTTTACAAATTGTGTCATTTTACTTCTATCAAGAGGGATAATTAATTTGACACCTAATGTTGACAGCAAATCAATTAACTGATTCCTTGCACACGTATACATATTAGACTATAGTTAAAGTTATTCAATGGGTCAAAATATTGATGTCGAGTTTGTCGCAAAAACATTCGTTTTGAGTTCTTAAAATGTTTTTTTAACGATGTCTATTTGTTTGTCTGTCTGTCTATCATATTTTACAACTCAAATATGTGCTCTTTTGATGAAATTGAATATGTCACCATAATCGCTATATTTGACGTGATTTTTTTTTCCATTTTAAACTCAACAAAAACATTTCACTAACTTTCTTATACGCCGCCTTACAAAACCAAATACTAACAAAAAATAATTTTGTTCAGCATCTTCACACAACATAATCTATACTACTTGTACATAAAAAAAAAAAAAAAAAAAAAAAAAAAGGAATGTAAATTCCATTTTTACTGGATTTTTCTCCATGAATGTTATTTCTTATAAGAAATGATGTGGTGTAATTTATCAAGATTTTCTTATTTACAAAAATTATAGACATTTATAGGTTTAGATAGATCCTAAGCTTGCTTCACTTCTTGTGCATTAAATTCGTCCCAATATGTCAATAGTATTTGATTTAAAACGATTATTCAATAAACGTATCTGCCGCACTCACCGGTAAGTATTAAAGTTTCTCTTCTATTTAAAGATATATTCACTTCTTTAAAAAAAATCAACTTCTTAATTATCTACTTTACTTTACTAACTACTTTACTTTACTTTAATTGTATTGCTAAGTTTATCTTGGAATTTTCAATAACATTAATATTACGTTATAATCTGAGCAAAATAATTGCTATAATAAACACTTCATCCGTCAGATTTGTTGATGGTTTATTTATACCGAAATTACATTTGAATTTCGACAGCTCAGCTACCACTACAATCTATTGACACTCAGCAATTTGCAATCCACAACTCTGATATCAGCTTCCTACCAGTGAATCTAACCAATACTGCCGAATGTAGGACTCTTGGAGTTAATTTATGTATTTTATTAATTATTACTAAACCGTATTTTTCTCTTAACCGATTTTAGGAAATGAGGTCTTTTATCACAGGTAGGTCGATTATATATATATATATTACCATTATTCCTTTGTTCCAAACAGGAATTTTGGAAAAATTGTGTCCAATCTGTTGTATTTGGATCCTTATAGGCTACAGTTTAGCAAATTTTGGTAAAAATCGTAATTTTTAATATTGATCTAATAGTCTAATAACTACTATCGGGCCAAAAAGTATAGATACTCGAGTTTTTAGATTATCGTGCTAAAATTTATAGCTAAAATTCAAGCTTTCATCCTTTGGTAAAAATCACTACAACTTTTTTTCATGTGACGTAAAAATTCTGAAATTTACACATATGGTGTACATATATATGTTCTACAACCTATCAAAATTTTACAATGATTGGAAGAGTAGTTTTTGTAGTTTTAAAAAAAAACCTTGACTTTTTTTACTCAACTCGCTGAAAGACTAAGTTGATATCGCGCAATTTTTTTTAAACTGACACGATTAAACACAGAATTAAATTTATAAAAAATTGATGTGACTTGTTTTTTTATAGGTTTACAGGTTACGTTGCATGATAATCTAAAAACTCGAGTATCTATACTTTTGACCCGACAGTAGTTCCAAACTTTGAGATATTTGTACAGGGTTAGATAAACATTTATTTCCAGTAGTAAAAATGTATATTATTATAATTAGCTTATTTTTGTTATTTTCCAATGTCTTTACATTTACATGTTCTCTGTTTCAGCACGTCCATAGATTCTTTGCTGATACCGTCACACCCATTGCTTGTTATTTACAGCTTGCAGTATAACGTTTATTATTAATATTTACAGTACAAAACTAAGTGAAACTAATGTTTCAAAGCTTTTTGTAAATAAAGTGTCACGTGTTCCTAAACTACAATTGTCATCAACATGCCTCACTCTGCAGAACGTCCAGAGTCCATTCAACTTGAACATTTGGAGAAATACAACCATAACAATTCTCCTAATGGCGTCATGACTGCACAAGGTTAGTGAAATTTTGTGTTACCTCTTATTGTGTCGAAACTTGTTATTCTTAGGAAGTTTCATTGATTTCCTATCATAGGTCTGAGATATAGTGCTGTGTATTACAGTAACTAGTCTTCCATATTTGGGAAATAAAGATGAACTTTAAAAAAAACAATTTTTTTACGAAAGGATTATTATAAAATTCTGTAAAAATTAATTTGAGAAGTAACAATATCAAACCTGTTGTTTAGTAAAAGTGTCTAGTCTTGTCCTGTAGAGCATAGAAAGGCGTTTATGCGCACAATGATTTGTGATAATGCATACAATATTGAGAATGTAGTTTCCCTAACCTAACCTAGTCTCAACTCTCAACACGGGCACGGTGGTCAATAGGCCCTACTAATTCCTTTATTTGGTAGCCCAGCCTTGAGAGTTTTAATGGGTATTTGTTCACAGTTACACTAATGTGATTTATAACAAAAAACAAACGTAAGATTTACTAAAATACAGATAATGTGATAAATCTATTTGCTAATTTATTATTATTATTATATTAGCCGAAATGCATTAGAGAAAAATGAAATTACAGACTTGGAATTAGTTTTATGGTAAAACAGTAGGCCTACATAACATAAATGAAACTTATTTTTAAATCTTACAACTTCAACATTCAGTCAAAAATCTATCAAGAACAGGTTATGGGAGTGTTGGGGTGAGAAAAGGATAAAGGGGTGGAATTTAAAAGTTCTAACCGAACCAATGTTTTAATTAGTGTACTAGCCAAATTTAATTCTGATCCGTCAATTTTTCTTGAAATGTATAAAGAATAAAGATATAAACTATGAGCTGTATACAGGCTGGCTGAAAAGAAACTACCACCCCCTCTTATTTTAAAGTAATTTGAGATATTTCAATTCTGTTTTCCTGAATCTCTTTAGGTGAAAAAGGTAACTTAAAATAAGCAAAGGTTTAGGTTATTTTAATTATGGGGGCCTGGGGAATGAAGGGCATCTCAAAAATTTCTGATGGCGCGTATAGGCTTGTGAGGTACCTCTTTTTAAACGTTTTGTGAGACAAAAAAAATGACAAAGAAAATGAAATTCTGACCACATAAAACAAAATGTCTACCAAAAGAGTTAACGTGATAGTATTGAGTTAACTAAAAATAAAATTGTACCTCCCCATTGTTATTGATGAATAACATCTCCCTTTATTGTTATTGAGAATTTTCTTGCATAAAGGGGCTACCTGAATAAGTCCTAATTTTGAGATTTTGGTCTCTCGGGGGGATGGGAGTGACTCGACTCCCCCCCCCACACCGCAAGATATGGTCACGTGATACTTCATTTTAAAGATATTGATTAGGTAAGACAAATGACATTATAAAAATGAAATTCTCACCACCCAAACCAAAGGACAAAAAATTCCTTTTAAGGAATTTTTTTTAAGGAAGTGATTGTATTAAGATGTTTAAAAAATCCAAAATCATTCTTTCGTAAACGTTCACATTATTTTTTTAAACTTTTTGTTAATAGTTGCTATTTTTCCTCAAATTTTATGTTCAAATGCCCAAAAAAGTCATTGAGTATATTTATAAATGATAATTTGAATGTCGATGTTTATTTGGTTTTACCCTCTGAAGTCAAGAGAGGAAACGAAGCTTCTTACAAGCAGCCTTTCACTGAAATTTTCGTAAACTGTGTTTAGTTAACCTAATAACTAAGTTCCTTTTCAGCCATCCTGTCAGTTAAATTCGTAATTCAGCAGATAATTTAACAAAAAACTACCAAAGACATTTACGTCGCAAGCTGCGTGCCGAGTGTTGTGATATTTGTAGTAGCCTACTCGTGCCCGTCTGTGCTATGCAGAGGATTTGAATGATAAACCCTGGAGACTTATTACATGCACGGTTCATGTTATATGATTTATTAAGACTTCGTGAGAATCAAACCATCAGATTTATATTGTCTGAAGTAAACAAGAGTTCATGCGTTGTAGGTGCCTTCCTTATAAATATATAAGTATAGTATAATGCGTATGTTTTAAAAAATGTCTATAATTTATATTTATATATTCGATTTAATGGCTTCTTTTAAAGTAAGTCATTCCTAACGTACATATATCTATATTGTCTTGTGTCTGTATTTATTTGGTTTTAATTTCATTTTGTTTCTTATAATTTTTTCATAATATGTCTGTGTTCCATTTTTATTTTTATTTTATATGGTCTAATATGTTTCTCATCCAATTATATGTTTCTTTTAAGTTTTTCATCTAGTATGTCTACATTTTATGATTTTCTCCCTTGCGCTTCATCTGTTTTAATATGATTGTATTAGTTATATATTTCTTTTTTGTTTTTATGATTATTTTCTGTTCTTATGGACTACGTTTCTTTTACTCCATAATTCAATTTCTTTTTATGATTAGAGGGGTGCCGATTTTTTCGCCAGTTCCGTTTTTTAGTTCTTTTATTATTTAATTAAAATATAAGATATATATTTATATTATTATTATTGTACATTTGGTAAAAGTAATGAAGAAATACTATTGATATTGAACTGTAAAACATTGACTAAATTTTGATAGAATTTAATACATTGACATATTTTAATCATATCTCGAGAGGTGTTTTCTTGTCTTTTCGATAACTTTAATTGTTAAGTTTTAAAAGTTAGGTTTTAAAAACACAAAATTGCTTTTTATCAAAATCAGCTATAACGATTTTAATCAAATATAGTTAAAATGTAACCTCTGAGAAACTTAACAGATCGCCATCTCCCCACAGAAAAATTATTCGTGAATCATCTCTACAGAACAGAAAATCGGCCCAGAAAATTTGTACAAATGTTTGTAAAATATGAAAATGTATGATTCAAACCACTGTTTCAAAGTCACAAATAAAAAAAAAAATCTGTTTTGAAATAACTTCCATTAAACGTAAACTAACATTGATCGCTGTCGTTTCAACTCTCATCAAACACGATTTACGCTCAAGTTTACGGTAGCAACGAACCAACTTTAGACTGTGTTTAATACAGTATATAATTATATTTTGTTTAAACAATTTGTATAAATCTAATAAGTCGACCATGTTTTATTATTTTTTTAATTTTCATAGACAACTACAGGCTCCAGATTTTTTGTGGGGAATATTTGTTTTAATGTTTTATGAATTGGTATGTGAGAGTGATTGTGCAATGTTTTATGAATAGGTATGTGAGAGAGTTTGTGCAATATTTTATGAATGGGTATGTGAGGAGGTTTGTGTAATGTTTCATGAATAGGTATGTGAGAGAGTTTGTGCAATATTTTATGAATTAGTATGTGGGGAGGTTTGTGAAATGTTTTTGCACAGTTTATTTAACGTTTAATTTTTTTTCCAAAAAAGTATATTTTAATAATCTTGAATAAAATACGTGTTCTTTCAACTGTTGAAATGGTAAATCTAACACATTAATAGTAATTTCAAATTAAACAAACATAAGAGTAAACGAATCTCATGAATGAAATAGAAATGAAGCTGGCAGTTGGCAGTTATAGGCAAAGATAATCAATATCAATCCCTTCTTGAACCCCACCTCGTTTGGTTACCGCATGTGGTGCCATATTTTATTGACCATCCAACACTTTACAAATAAATACAAGAATTAGAAATTAAAGTTTTTTTTAATATTTAGATTAATATTAGATATACTGTATTTATAAATATCTCATATATGGGAGGGGGCTGCAAATGAATTTTTCTTGCCAAATATTTGCTAAACTCCGGTCTCCCTAGTAGTTGGTCTTCTTACATCAAAATTTCTTTAATTAATGATGGTTGTGCGATTGCTTAATACAACCTCAATTCGCTTTACTCGTGTTGAAAGGAATACACAATTGTTTAGGTAGAGTAACAATACTTCCATGTAGAATGTGAGAATAATCCTACTCTTTTAAAATAAACTAATTATTTGTACAATAGAAATAGTATATAATTTCTATCGGCAATAAATTTAGAAGCAATATAGTCTTTAAAGAGTATAAGTGTAATTGTTTAGTAAGAACGCCTCTAGTTATCTTATAGGCGAAGAAAGGCGTCCTAACGCAAATAACTTTATACGTGTGCAGCATTTGATTGTAGAGTAACAATAAAACTACATTAAGGATCTAGTGACGTCTTCAACTCAACTCTCAGTTCAGAACAGAGTGACAATATATCAATGCTATTGTTTAGTAAGAACGCCTCTAGTTATCTTATAAGCAAAGAAAGGCGTCCTAACACAAATGACTTTATGCGTGTGCAGCATTTGATTGTAGAGTAACAATAAAACTACATTAAGGATCTAGTGACGTCTTCAACTCAACTCTCAGTTCAATACAGAGTGACAATATATCAATGCTATTGTTTAGTAAGAACGCCTCTAGTTATCTTATAAGCAAAGAAAGGCGTCCTAACACAAATGACTTTATGCGTGTGCAGCATTTGATTGTAGAGTAACAATAAAACTACATTAAGGATCTAGTGACGTCTTCAACTCAACTCTCAGTTCAATACAGAGTGACAATATATCAATGCTATTGTTTAGTAAGAACGCCTCTAGTTATCTTATAAGCAAAGAAAGGCGTCCTAACACAAATGACTTTATGCGTGTGCAGCATTTGATTGTAGAGTAACAATAAAACTACATTAAGGATCTAGTGACGTCTTCAACTCAACTCTCAGTTCAATACAGAGTGACAATATATCAATGCTATTGTTTAGTAAGAACGCCTCTAGTTATCTTATAAGCAAAGAAAGGCGTCCTAACACAAATGACTTTATGCGTGTGCAGCATTTGATTGTAGAGTAACAATAAAACTACATTAAGGATGTAGTGACGTCTTCAACTCAACTCTCAGTTCAGTACAGAGTGACAATATCAATGGTATTGTTTAGTAAGAACGCCTCTAGTTATCTTATAAGCAAAGAAAGGCGTCCTAACGCAAATGACTTTATGCGTGTGCAGCATTTGATTGTAGAGTAACAATAAAACTACATTAAGGATCTAGTGACGTCTTCAACTCAACTCTCAGTTCAGTACAGAGTGACAATATATCAATGCTATTGTTTAGTAAGAGCGCCTCTAGTTATCTTATAAGCAAAGAAAGGCGTCCTAACCCAAATGACTTGATGCGTGTGCAGCATTTGATTATAGAGTAACAATAAAACTACATTAAGAATCTAGTGACGTCTTCAACTCAACTCTCAGTTCAGTACAGAGTGACAATATATCAATGCTATTGTTTAGTAAGAACGCCTCTAGTTATCTTATAAGCAAAGAAAGGCGTCCTAACCCAAATGACTTGATGCGTGTGCAGCATTTGATTCTAGAGTAACAATAAAACTACATTAAGGATGTAGTGACGTCTTCAACTCAACTCTCAGTTCAGTACAGAGTGACAATATCAATGGTATTGTTTAGTAAGAGCGCCTCTAGTTATCTTATAAGCAAAGAAAGGCGTCCTAACGCAAATGACTTTATGCGTGTGCAGAATTTGATTGTAGAGTAACAATAAAACTACATTAAGGATCTATTGCCGTCTTCAACTCAACTCTCAGTTCAGTACAGAGTGACAATATATCAATGCTATTGTTTAGTAAGAACATATCTAGTTATCTTATAAGCAAAGAAAGGCGTCCTAACGCAAATGACTTTATGCGTGTGCAGCATTTGATTGTAGAGTAACAATAAAACTACATTAAGGATCTAGTGACGTCTTCAACTCAACTCTCAGTTCAGTACAGAGTGACAATATATCAATGCTATTGTTTAGTAAGAACGCCTCTAGTTATCTTATAAGCAAAGAAAGGCGTCCTAACGCAAATGACTTTATGCGTGTGCAGCATTTGATTGTAGAGTAACAATAAAACTACATTAAGCATCTAGTGACGTCTTCAACTCAACTCTCAGTTCAGTACAGAGTGACAATATATCAATGCTATTGTTTAGTAAGAGCGCCTCTAGTTATCTTATAAGCAAAGAAAGGCGTCCTAACGCAAATGACTTGATGCGTGTGCAGCATTTGATTGTAGAGTAACAATAAAACTACATTAAGGATCTAGTGACGTCTTCAACTCAACTCTCAGTTCAGAACAGAAATATTCTTTTTTATAATAACAAACATGCATATCCGTTTAATAATAGTTTATTATTTTAAAAGTTAAATATCCTAAAACTACATTACAAAGTACCTTTTTAAGAACTATAACTGTAGTAATAAATAACTAATACCAATTTATCAAAGCCAACACACGGTTGAAATTGAAATGTAACCAACTGTTTTTTCGAACATCTAAATTTTTAACATATTTACAGAACTCAGAAATATGTCAGTAGTGAAAAAAGCAAAGTTTTTTAGATTTTATCTGATTCAAAAGTTCCAACTGACCAAAAATTTCAAATACACTAAACTCCTGGGAAATTACAATCTGCTCTCTGAAAAGGTCAAACCATTACAATATTCGTTACCATAACAACCAATTTTAAAAATTGAATAACTGATTCCTTAGAATAACCGTAAATTCAATATGAGAATTGGAAATATAAGTTAACCAACTAAATCCTTTAAATATTATCATCATAATATAATATTAGTTATGTTGTCACAGTATGTTATTGGTAAATTTCGCCTTTTTTTTAAATTTGCAATAAAATTGTAACACAAACTCTCACAATAAAAATAATTAGGTTAAGAAAAATAGTTTGAGGTTTTTTCTTTGTACAACATCCAATTCTTATTGACGATGATTACGTTATTTTGTTGAAATATTTTACAAATATGCTTTCAAAAATTACGCGAGTGTTGAGTCGACCGTGGACAAACTAAAAGGTAATTTTTTTCAGGTATGAGTCTATTTATTCAATATTAAATTATATTAAGTTAGTTCAAAGAATTAGTACATTGACATTTAGTTATGTTGTTGATTTTAAAGGAGTCTTAAGGTATATTTAACTTTTTTGTCATTGATTACACTTTTTTATCAACGCGAAACAATTTTCAATTCTTGTTTTAGACACAAGGTATTTAGGCTTTTTTGGGTTGTCAGGAATGTGTATAATGACAACGTGAGTCAAGTTTGTGACTACATTACCAGTCTATGTTTATGTTATACGCTGTAGGTTATATTACTGTAAATCATGGTGTGTAAATTAAAGGAGAAAGTTCCTTAAATTATAATATAAATAATAATAAAGCTTCCCAGACCTTTATAAACATAGACTGGTAATGCAGTCACAAACTTGACTCATATTGTCATTGTACACATTTGTCATAACCCAAATAAGCCTTGATTCCTTCTGTCAAAAATTATCAGTTTCTTCAATATTAATAGATTATGACACTTGAAAAATTGTTTCGCGTTGTTAAAAATGTCATATTAATCACAAAAAATAAATAGTTTAAATTTGCATGATTTTTAGCAATTAAATTCTGAGGAAGCTTCAATACATAATTACTAAAAAGGTTTAGTGAATTTTTATTGGTAATTTATTAGATAATGTTTAAGTAATATTCAAAATACTCGTAAATAAACCAATCCATTATTAAGCGAACAAATAAAGTTAAGAAACAAACCTATGTTTTATTTGGAAGGTCCCTATAAGAATTCATTTGGAATCGATATATTTATTATTTTAACTAAGAAACTAAAATAATTGTACCTTTTCAGGTTATGTCATTTGATGACTACTTATATTTATTCCGAGCACCTTTATCTGAGGGTTGTAACAAACGCTGTATAGCTAAAATTATTTCTACGATCATCACAATTTTGCACATAATTAAAACTCAGCAATATGTCGATCGTGAAGAAAGAGAATATTTAATTTTGGATGTGATTCAAACGTTCCAATTGATCAAAAATATCCAATATATTAAGCCTTTAGTATTTACAGTTATTCTCTCATTACAACATTCGTTATGATAACAACCAATTTTAGAAATTTGATAACCGATTCATTAGAATAACAGTAAAATCAGTTTGCTATATTAGAGTTCATTCATAATATAGGCTCTACTATTTCTGCTTCACACACAGGCATATTGCGGTTTTAAAGTTATTGGATAATAAATAATGGGTTATATTATTGATACCCTAAGGGCACACCTATAGTAGACCTAAGTACGAATGTGGCGATAGAGAGGGAGCCTGTATCTACACATTTTTCATGTAGCCTTGGGTTAGATCCCTCTCTTCATTTTTCCTGTCAGATATCTTTTGACCAACTCGTATTATTTTCAATCCTAATGTAGGCTAGAGGTCGAGAGATTTTTCGCCTTTAAACAACTAGAAAATATAAATATATAGGCCTATTATTGATGCAACCGAACTTTAACTTCCTTAGATTACTAGTTTTAGTTTTAGTTTCCAATATGGATCTAAGCTATGATGGCTCTTATATCTTCAGCTTATTACTTGATATTCTCGACATGTAGTGTAGGCTATTAGTTTTTATAGGCTAATATACACAAATTATCTAATGTGTTGGATTAACTATACCAATAACATAGGCCTATTATTACGTTTTTCCTCTTCTAAAAGACAAACACTTTCTCAATGAAACTCTTACAAGGAAATATATTTGTTACCAAAAATAATATGCTATATAAGGATCTTTAAAATATTTATTTTAGTAATTTACTCTCAAACAATGCGCGAGAGTTGAATAGAACGTGGATAAACTGATATTTTGTTTTATAAATTAAAACTTTGGTCGAAGTTTGTATGTTTCATCTCATTGTTAATACGGAATGCCTCTATATTAACTTTAAAACTTGTACTTCTCCAATATCCATAGAATAAAGGGAAATGTTATTTTTAAATGAGTCGATAATGAGTACTTAATTGGACAAAATATTTCTTTTCTGTTGGTTCATGTTATATTCATTTGCTAGTGAGTAAATGAATAATAAATTAATACTACTGGAACATCAGCATAGCAGAACTACCTTACTGTTTAGTCTGGTTATTACCTAGTTCCTCAATTCGACGCTAGACTGCTCTTGTACGCTCGAAGGGAAACTCTAGTGTTGAGCCTGTATTTACTAATCAATACAATGTGTCAATGAGTGTTCAGAATAAGCTTTAATTTTGCCGAATTTCTAGAATTATTTTTTGCTTTTAAAGTTAACATTAGAATTATTTAGTGTTACAAGGTGTAAATATTTTTTTTTGTATTTTTTTGTAGTGACTTTGTTTTATATCACAATATTATAAAAGGTTTATTAATTTTTACAAGTTCAGTGTCCTCTGAAAGGTGATAGGCTTGTGCGGTATCAGATTCATAATATGTGTTCAGTTTAGTCTTTAAATTATTAAAACTATAATTAGTAATTTTCTCCTAAGAAAATGCAATGTAAACAACTAACCATATCAGTTGTTAGGTTTTTTTAAAGAGTTAAATGTGTTTAGTAGTCTACTATTTACCACAATTTTTACTTTGGTGTGGGATTTTTAGTAAGTCTACTTGTATTTTTCGATATTTTCAAATATTTATATCCATAACATTTCTTTCTGTATCCTACTCTTCAGTATTTTAATTAATTTAAAATATGTGCACTATTATTAGGCCTATTTAAATAATTTATGAGGAAGATTCATTCAAAATTTATATATTTTTTTTAGTTTCCACATTCAGCTTTCAATATAATTACTCTTTTAGTCCTAACATGTTTTAAAGAAATCATATAAGACCTTCTTTTAGAACAAAAATTGCTTAAACTTCTTAAATTACATTGGCTGTGCATTTTTGTATTATATATATATATATATATATATATTTTAAATTTCCTCCCATTTTCTTCAAACTATTTAATTATTTTTATCGAAAAATAAAACTTCTATAAGCCTACTATAGCCTACTGGTAGCCTACTTCAAATCTGTAGGCAGAATAATATTGAAATTATGAAAACATATGTATAGGATACTTTTAATTGATAATTAAAATAAAATTGTATTTAAATGCTTCCACTATCACAGAACAGAGATAAAACAGCAAATGATGTTAAAATGTCTAATTTAAATTTTTTTAAACATGTATATGGGTTAAAATTTTTAAAAACTACAATAACTCAAGAAAACAATCATGTTTAGCTGTTGTCAACCACTTCAGTTGAATATCTCTCCTATTCATTAGGTAATATTGACAATTTAAAATTTTTGTTTACTAATATAGTATTTTTTATGATAGTTTTTTGTGTATGAACAAAGTCCCACTTATTCATCAGTTTAACTTTATGTTTCAATAGGAAAGTGATGAAATGGCATACAGCTGAATGGGTCTTTTGTCCTAGAATTGTGGACCTTAATGTTTTTACTCAGTATACCCATAAAGTGACATATAAAAAAATAATGGCCTGTCATAGGAATACATAATGTTAAATTATTATGATTATTTTACAATAGTATGTTTATTACCTACTAAATTGTACTAACCCATCATCTTACTTACTTCCATGACACCACCCAAATTGAAACTTAGTTTCATCATTGAGCCTACCTCATGAATCAACTAGATTCATAAAAGATTATCATCATAATATATTAGTATTTATGTTGTGTCACATACCAGTCTGATGTAGGTATTCCTTTTTAAATGACAAAGCTATACCAAAAACTGTATCATGTAAACTAATCATGAGGAAAAGACAAAATTTCAATCTACATTTTATTACTTAATTCTTGCTATAAATGAAAACTTTAGTTCTTAGATATTTTTATGTTTTGTGTACAATTAATTGGTCATTTTGAACCATATATATTAACTTAGAAACTTGTTCCACTACATTTTATGTTATTTGATAGTGTTAATTTTGTACTGGTATAGTGATTATTTTCTTATACTTTATGTGTTTGTTCAAAAGTCTAGGCCTATACTTAAGTATTTATTACCATAAGATTTATAAATATAATCTGAATCAACTTTGTATACTGAGAAAGTTGTGACCTGATTTCATGACAATATATAAACATAAATCCATCTATGAAGAAACTAGTGAGAATATACATTAAGCACTTATTACAATTTTAGATTTATAAGAGTACAGCTAGTTCGTAACAAGAGCAAAGTATATTAACATTTTTTCTTTTATAAAATAATTTGGTTCAAGAACTCCATTAACATTTACAACTTATACCATCTGCCTATTTTATCAATAGGCCTACTGTTAGATAGAGTGGCTTTTGACAGGAGAGATAAACTTATAAAAGTGTCTGTTGTATCAAGTGCTAGAGATATTGAAGCTGTTGTTTGGAGAAGAAAGTCATTAGTAATGAGTGAACAAGATGTTGATGATGTTGCTTTCTTGACAGGTTAGATATGTTACTTAAATCTAAAATTAGTTTATGAATTTTACTTACATATTGCTTAAATATGATTTAGTACGAAATTCTCATGTTCTTCAAAAAAATGCTCATGTTCTTCTCATCATTCTTCTCATGTGTGTAACTAAATGATACCACTTTATTGCTAATAGATAATAACAAGTTACATTATGCATTAAAACTGGTATATGCCCGCAGTTAATAAAAGAAGTATTAGTACTAATAAATAAAAAGGGTGATATTAGGCAACCTAATAATTATAGGCCATTTTCATTGCTACCTGTCTTGGCTAAAATTTTGGAAAAAATTATAAAAAGAAGATTATGTTCATTTTATACCAGCATTTCTTTTTAGCAATAATCAATATGGGTTTAAAAGTACTAAAGATGCCTTATTACATAAATATATTATGGAACGAAGCTCACAGCTATATCATTGTCTCCAAAATAACATGGACATAATGAGGTCCTGGTTTCATGCAAATTTTATGCTACTAAGCAATAAAATAAAATTAATCTAGTTTAGTATAAAACAAACGGTTTCAGATAATAAATATCTGTTATGTAAATGTCAAAAATTTATTTTAACTAGTGAATTGAATGTATGTAGTATTGTATGTGTATTGAAACATGTGATAGTATTAGGGATAACTTTGGATGGTAATCTAAATTGGAAGCTTCATGTTAACAAATTAAAAAACGGAATTTTGACTCTTTGTAATTTTTTTTTTTTTTTTTTTACATTACACAATATATAAATATATTCATTGTCGGTTTTACAAACTATTTATTTTGCTCTCATAAACTCAAGGTTTCAGTATATATCATGCTTGGGAGGGACTTACCTGATAACATTATGACCCTAATGATCGGTCAAAATAAAATAGTAAAATCTATTCTATTGGCTCACATAAGTCATCCTATTAATATTTTGTTATGCTAAAAATCTTACCGTTGCGTCAATTATTTATTTATCTATAGTTTTAAGACTTTTTCTCATAAAGAGTAGTACTCATAATTATTTTGGGGGGTGGTGGGGATGTAAACCTATGTGTATCAAGACTACGAAATGTTGATAGACACCAAATTCCAATCCCTTTTTTGGCAGCATTTAAAAAAATCTTATTTATACCTAGCCCCTAAATTATGCCTTTCAAGGTAGACAATGGTAAATCGGTTTTAACTTCTCCAAAGTAACTAACATTATTTTTGCAGAATCAGGAAGATGTGAAACACTGGTGCAAAAATGCATAATTTATGTTTTCTTTTATGTTGTATGTGATTTAGGTTACAGTTATAAAAAGGACACTTTTAAAAATTATAGTAAAGTTTGAAATAGTAATCATAATAATACTTTTTTACACTTTTACCTGGCCAGACATCCTGAACCTCAAAGGTAACCCCAATGCAGGCACAGCCTAAGGGGTGCCTCTTGTTTTGTAGTAATTTGTGTTTTTATTTCATTATATACTAACGGTTATTATATAAGTTAAAGCTTCAGTTTTATGAATTTTTTTAATTTACAACTTTAATTTAGTTTCTTAGTAAAGGACAATATTTCTATTTGCTTATTAAGGATATAGGGCTAGGAAAAATTATAAATTTACTACAAATAAATTTATATTTAATATACATTTTACTTGACATATTTGACACTCTTATATCTTAAAACTAATTTCAACAACTTGTAGGTCAATACCTAAACCAGTATACAACACACATCTACAGCATATTAGGCATCAATGATTAGCACCTATTCCATCTTTTTGATATCTAAAATCTATCCAGCTAAATAGCTATATATATAATGTACATTGTCATAATATAATGTAGCTATATGTAATGGGCCAACAGCTCATTTTCATCATTTCAATATCAGCATCATGGCACTTCATCCCTTAAAACTACACACTAGGTCTGTCGGAAAATATTTAATCATTTAAAATTGACATACTGTGTCTTGTGCAATGGTTCCTTAGTCATTTTCAAATTAGTCACCTTCGTATCTCACACAGCTCTATCCCATGTTTCTTCTACTTTTCCAATAATTTGAAAAATTCTCATTTGGAATCATTATCAACTGCCTCATCCTATTCTCTGTTTTCCTTAACTGCATTGAAGGTATAAATCCCTTCCCTTTCAAAAGAGATTTTAGCTTTCGTAAAGGCCAGAAATAGCAGCAAACAAAATCTAAGTGATGTACCTAGTAATTTTTTTCAAAACATCTGGAGGAGATGTGATAGATTGTCACAGGTACATTGTCAAGCACTCCAACTATCATGTGCTACATTCACTGCGTTTGCCATTTACAACTTACCTATATATTATATATATATATATATATAATCTTTATGGCCTTCATTGTCAGTTTGTCTGACTGCTTTTGGTATAAATTAAATATTCATATAAACTTTTTTTATTTTAATATACAACTTAATTATACAACAAGACAATCAGACAGACTGAAGGTGATGGTGTTTTTTTTTTTTTCATTTCCTTTGACACCACAAATTTTTCAGTTCCTCCTTTTTTATTTCCCTGGACACCTTAAATTTTTCACCTAGTCCCCCTTTTTATTATTCAATCACTGTGTCCTTCAAATTTTGACATTTTCAAACTTTACCTTGGTGGCCCTCATACTTTTGACATTTTTTGACCCATTATTTGTTTTTAATTTTCCAACAACCATAAATGGGTTACATTTTTTGACCCAATTTTTTTTTTAACTTTCCTTTTTTTATTTTCCTTTTTTTATTTTCCATTTTTTAAAGAGTAAATGGGTTAAATTCCTCTAAAAGGGCGGTAAACATGAATTATTTGTATAAATTTCTGTGACATTTGTTATACCCCCTAAAAGGGTTCAGGTTACTCCCAAAACTATAGAAAGGGCTGTATACTTTATATTGGTCACCCAAAATATGTGCAATACTTCTTATTGCATCTCTTGCCCGTCAAAAAAAATCAACATTACAGTAATTCTTATTAATTGCTTGACTTGGAGGAGCATACTCATAAAAATATTATTAATATGATCTTTGGCATTGCTCTAATTTTACAAAGCATTCTTTTAACGTGGAAAACCAGTTGACTTACACTGAGAAAATGATCTTTTGTTTCAGAGTCATAGACATATATACGTCTTTGGTTATGACCTGTTTGAATTGTGTGTTATTATTATGGTTTGAAACAAGTCCTCAGAAACTGCAGAACGAAATTCCTCCTGCTCTCAAGACAGAAGCTGGAGAATGAATTTTACCATTGCACGTTTCATGCCAAGTTTGTCTGTAAAGATGGGTGAAACAATTATTTTTGGAATCCCCAAACCATTATTTAATTTTTGTATTGTGAGCCTCAAACTTTTTTATTTGAAGCTTGCACTTGTTCAACATTCTCAAGTGTTCTGATCGTTGGAGGCTTTCTAGTGGATTGCTTTCAATGATTCTCTGTAAAAATGGCTGAAACAATTATTTTTGGAATCTCCAGAACATCTTTTAATTTTTATATTGTGAACTTTTTTATATTGAAGCCTGGACTTGTTCAACATTCTCATGTGTTCTGCTTGTTGGAGGCTTTCTAGTGGATTGCTTTTTAATAGATTTCCAGACATTTTTGAAGCATCTGTTCTACAATTTTATGTGTTTCACTTTTTCACTTATTGAATCATACTGAAAGCCTTCCCAATCAACCAAATAATTTCTGCTGAATGGTCAAATTTTAAGAAAATTTGTATAGAGATTCAATGATCTAGAATCATTCGCTCGGTCGATGCAACAGTCACACAGTATACAGACTTACTCAATTACATTCAGAAGTCAACTAAATAGTCATTGGCTAGTCGTAAAGATTATGTTAGTATCTTTTCATGCATGTCCGTAAGGGTTCCCT
Source organism: Aphrophora alni (assembly GCA_963513935.1). Taxonomy (NCBI): domain Eukaryota; kingdom Metazoa; phylum Arthropoda; class Insecta; order Hemiptera; family Aphrophoridae; genus Aphrophora; species Aphrophora alni. The sequence goes on from OY740768.1 coordinate 78,922,541, forward strand.
CAAACCATTTATTCACACATTTGAATGTTAGGTATCATCAGCCAAATAGTCAGCACTCCAATCCATCCTATCAGCATTAAATACCACCAACACCACTCATACAGCTCCTTGTTTAATATCTACACAGTGGTCTAATGGCCAGTATCCAACTTACCTACACCATGTACAGCAATAGCATATTATTTAAATGACCAATTGGTAAAATTTTCAAATAATCTCTTGTCTGTCAACATACCATTTCATCTACTATGGGATGCTGTATGTTAGACACGGTCGGCATCCTATTTCATCTCTTTCTATCATTGCTCCATAGCACCCACACTATAAATGGAACTGTATATTAATCTACAATGATCAATCAGCACACAATCCAGTTGGCTCTATTATCAAATTTTTAGAAGTAAACAAAATATACTTATCCTGCCATTAATCGATGTCTTCCTATTTCTTAATTGCATTACATATCTCATATTGTCATATATTTTAGAAGAATAAATTGTATTATGATAACCTTTCTAAATTTATTCTGAGTTACCAGTCTTGATGGAGCCACCCAAACCTGTTTCCCAGTTCATTACACAAATTAAAATTCTATTATATTATTATTTGTAATAACTAACTAGCTGCATCACTTTTTTTCTTCAATGAAATCAGACTTGGACAATAAAAGGAATTTTTAAACATATAATAAAAAACTGTTCTATAATTTTTTCTACTAAACAAACCCTTTTAAAACAATAATAAAGTATATTAATGTAAACTGAAAGTACATACATAAACTATAAAGTGTTTGTATTTAATATAAAATATTATACAAGGATTGTTCAAAAAAGACTGAACTTTTAAAATTGTGTACGAATCGACATGTACAGTTTGAGATTGCACACCACTAGCGGCATTCTTTGGAAACAAAACAAGGCTTACCACATTGTTATAGTTTGATCAGTTAGCGAGTGCCTGTTATTTAAATATGTACAGTCAGCGCTCTGCAAAGTAGTGAGAAAATGAGGATGAAATACTTTCCGAAGCAACATCGTAACATTAAATTTTGTTTTAATGTTGGTAAATCTTTTTCTGAAATGTGGGCATTGCTTCAAATGCTACAAATGGTTTACACATTTCAAATTGGACAGATCATCGATCGATGAAAATCCAAGATTGGGACAACCTTTGACATCAACAAACGATGAAAGATTGATGCTGTTTAATCTGTGATTTTGAAAATTGTTGTTTAACTGTTGCAGAAGAAGTTGGTATCAACATCGGGTTGTGTCATTAAATTTTAACTGAATAACTTGTCATGTATCTATTCTCAGCAAAACTGGTACCACGGCTGCTCACTAGCAAGCAAAATTAATACTGTGTGAACATTAGCCTATCATGCTAACAGTGATAAAACTTTATGAAAACCATCATCACAAGTTTATTATCACCATGAAGCTTAGGTTTACGGATATGACGTAGAAATGATGAAACAATCGTCACAATGGGTCGGTCAACACACCACGAGCGAAGAAAGCACGCATGAGTCGCTCAAACATACAGTCAATGGTAATTGTTTTATTTGACTTTTGTGGAGTTGTCAACAAAGAGTTCCATGTGAAGTTTTAAGGTGTTTATGAGAAGATGTGCTACAGAAGAGACCTGAACTTTGGAAGGAAAAGAGCTTGCACAACGACAAGTCACTTGTCTCCACTCGTTACCCAATATTTTGCCAATAGAGGAGCACTTGTCCTTCCCCATCTTACGTACTTACTAGATATGACTCCAGCAGACGTTTTACTATTTTCAAAACTAAAAATCACTTTGAAAGGATATTGTTTTCAAAGTATAGAAAAAATTCAAGAGAAATTACTGGCACGGCTACGAGACATTACACCAAACAAGTTCCAGGGTGTATACAAACAATGGAAAAAACTATGGGTGTGGTGCATAGCAAGAAAGGAAGACAAACATTTGTAAAGTAGAAAGTACTATAAAAAAGATTTTTTGACAAAAGTTTGGTCTCTTTTTTTTAACAAATCTCGTATTGCCGTAAAGGCTTTTGTAGCCATACAAACTATTTACACCTTCTAGGTCTTTTAAGTTAGACCCCATCAATTGATAATTGTATAAAACTGACATTTTGGCCTCTTTACTTATGTCTATGTTCAAGGCAATGATCTCTCTGATTATACAATGTAATAAGTCAGAAATATCAGTTGTGTAAGGTGTTTAGAACGAATGACCTGGCCTTACCAAGAAATATTAAATAATGTTATATTCTGTTTGAATTTTGTAGTATACTGTAATGACTTTATAACTTTTATAAACCATATAATTTATTGAAATTTATTTACAGTATTAAGTTATATTACACTAAGTTATATTGACCAAAAATGTCTATGAATATCATACTATGGAATTATTATAATAAAACCAACACTACAACAGTTTCATTTAACTTGAAATAACAGTTAATAGAATAAAAAGATTACTTTTTGTTTCACAACATTAAAATGAAGCATGTATAACACATTGTCATTTTCAATTTGTAACGGTTAGATTAAGTTTTGCACAAATTGTTTTTGCTTGTTTCTTTTCATTTAGCACACTTTTTTAATGGTTTTGTTTCATGTTTCGTGTGAAGATTCATTATGGCCAGTCCCAATGTTTTGTGGTAAGTTAAAAGATTCCTCTGCCTGTGTGTTCGTGGTAACAAGGTTTATTGTAAATATATTCTGTTTCAGAATTGACATTTGATGATAGGTTAAGATTTTAGGTATAGTAGTAAAGTATAATATTTATTTCATTTTATTATTTATACATTTTTTGTTATTTTCTTTAGCTTTTTGTAGATAGGTTTTAGTAGAATATAAATAGTGACTTTTGTCTTAGTAGTACAGTTAGATGGTGTGATTACAACGTTACTTCCATAATAACTATATTTTAAAATTTAATAATCAATTTCTCTCTCAACATGAATTTTGCATGCATCATGTATTTCAATAACCTGTTGTACTGACAAAAAATATATGAATATCTTATTTGTTGAAAAAATACACATAACATGCATGATAGGGCTAACTGTGAATCTATATTTATTAAAAAATATGCAGGAAGATCAAAATAGAAAATATATTATTAGTCCCCATTAGTAAAACTTAAACATCCTTGATCCTTAATATTTTATGTAGCATTATATTCAATTTGTTTTTCACGTTTAATATAATTTGTTTTAAGCAGTTTGATGATATCTTAAATTTATATATATTCAAAAAATGGTTCTGAACTTTCAAAAAGTAATTTTTTAGGGTTCCAATGTTACTTAGCCTGTTTAATTTAAAATGGAGATAGTAGTTTCAGTAGCTTTATTTAACTATCTAAATTTTGATTTTGTGTGAGTTTTTATTGTCTTAACAACAATTTTTTGAACTGTGCAGGTGACAGCCAAACTGGAATTCATAAGCGCAGTGTATATGAACACAATGGAGTTGCTGTTTGTTCACAGAAGAGAGCTTTATTTATTGCAACAGTTGTTATGGCCATTTTATTTACTATATCTCTCATCTTAGCATATGCAGGACCTCAAGCAGGTGAATTAAGTGTTTTAGAGTTTATTGGAAATCATCCAATGTTATACTGTAGTTTGATACTTGTATTATAATATATCTAGGCAGCAGCTATAGCCCCCCTCCTTTAAATATAAATTTACATACATAAAACAAGATTTTTATAATGTATGACAATTTTGATTAATGTAATACAGTAAAAATAATTATATAAAAATGTTTACTATTTCGAAATTTCATGTTCAAAAATTAATATAACATACTATCATTGGACCCTTTAGGCTGTAATCATTCGATTACTAATATTTTTATTGCTCAAAGTATTTGCTCATTTTTTAATTTTATTAATGTTATTGTTATGATTCTAAATTTATTAACAAAAATCATGTTTGGTTTTTCTTTGTTTTATTTTATTTATTTATTTTATTTTTTTTTTATCCAAACATGACTATTCATTTTTACTTTATAAATCAGAAAGGTTCTTGAGTCTTGCACTCATTTAAATTAGTTTTATCTCAGGGTATGGGTTCTTATGAAAAGTGAACTCAAGGAGAAATTATGAAAACACAGCCAGTTGCTAAAATACATACATAGATACTTTTCTTATATGCTGAAAGTACATACAAAATACATTTTAAATCATTTTTATGTTCACAATAAAATATAGTTCAATTGTTAATTTTCTATCTCAAATAGTCATCACATACTAAAATGTATTTTTAAATAAACGCAACTATACCAATGTTGCTTTCTACACCGATTTTAACATCTTTGGACTACTTGTCCCGCTGTTCTTCAGAGACTTCTTTTTAATTATTATCTTCCCATACTTTTAATTACAAGCCCAACTACATACAAGCTCACACTTTATACTCTTAACAAACAACTTTTGACTCTTCTACCAACTCCCAATTTCAACTAACTTCTCACATCTCAGACCATCTCTGTCTCTGACTTTTACTAAAAAAGTCTCATATCTCTGACTCCCAAACTTCACTAAACTAACTAAAAATTCTTTTGAAAGTCCCTTCTTTCTGTTCCCCTCCTCATATCAGAACTGAAGAACACAAACACTGTTGCCATATTTCAATTTCATTAGCATATAATATAACATAAAGGGAAAACATAAACACTGTTGTCAGATTTCAATTTATATAGCATATAATTTAATTTGTTATCCAACACTATAAAATTTTCCTGGTTGTTTATTATTAAAACAATATAATTAAAAAATGATTAATTTTTATTTAATTTGTTTGGTTCTGTAATAATCCACCTTCATCTGTATACACATGCAGTCAGACTTAATAACCAAAACTTAATACCCAAAACTAACCACTGCTCTGATCTAATTTTTCATCTTCTGATAGTATGTATAATATACCATCTAACCAAACTTTAATCTATCGAAAAATGTGAAACTTTACAATGACAGCATCAGAAATTAATTATGAAGATTTTTCAGCCACAAATGTAATATCAATGGTTGAATTTTTTCTTTGAAGAGCAAATTGATCTGTGTAACACCTAGAGGAAAAACAAAAGTCAAAGACTTGTACTGATATGCTAAATCACTGCAATGAAGACTTCTTTCCAAATATTAGTGTTGTTATACTCCTGATTACAACAGGTACAATTGAAAAGAGACAAAAGGCCTAGATGAGGAGTAAAATGAAAAGAACGATCACACATAAGGAAAAGGATGGCAGTGTTGAGAGGCTTCAGCAATTTAAAACGTGGTAACTGGAGTTTATATAATTTCGACCAAAGACTAACATGATAGAGAACCCTTCTAGTTGTGAATGCCAGAATGCAACACATCTGCTTATTAGTTAGCTATTGATGTGTGCCTTTCTAATATTTTATATACCAGTACTAATTCTAAGTACATGAATTTTAGTTATGCAATAAAATATTTAGAATTAAAAATAACAGCTACTCTTTATTTCTAGTTGGGTTTTCCAGAGTATAAAATGTCATTTCGGTAAGTTTCAGTCAAAAAGTCCATTTATATATGGACACTATAAATGAAAAAAAAAATTTAAATAGAAGTCTAAATTTGTTTTGCTTGTGCCATAATCATGTCATCACCTTAAGCCATATTTGATTAAAATCGAGCCTTTAATGATTTCTGTCAAGGTTCTTTTTCATTTTTTTATGAAATATTATTAAACTATACGATTTTTTTTTTGTGATTTTACACACAGGGCAGTCATTAATTTCACATTTCATTAAAATTTTAACAAAATTCTTTGTTTTTTTCTTATGGCATCTACCTGCAAATATTTGAGTTAACAAATAAAATTGTAAAAAGTCCCAAGATGTTGTCAAAATGATCCACATAGCAAATTAAAATTGGTCCATGTTTTTGGGTTGTATACCACTCCACATACAACAGACATATGGGATTATTCCAAAATACATTTTTTTTGGACTCAGGGACCTCATAATGGAAATATCTTCAAAAACACTGACATCGATTTTTGACCCATCACATTACATTTTCTTTACTATATATTAAATAAAAAAAATGTAGATCAATTTCAAACATGTTTTAGGATTGATATCTAATCTCACTAGTCTAGGATGACCCAAACATAACTTTTTAGTCATATTTCACTTAAAATTTATGTGTGGACTTAACGTAGCCTCAGGGATGGAGTCCCTTTTGGCCCGTTGAAGCTGCGGGATGGTGAAAGGTAGATAGAGGAGCGGGTAAGTAGATCGACCCAGGAAGGTCGAAGTGGTTTGGTGCGGGGAATGATGAAGCGGATTACGGTCTGGGGACCTTTTTGTTGGCCCTTAAAAGAGCCAATTGGTCTAAGTATCTAGAGCACTACGTACAATGGGGCTCTAGGATCGCCGGGGGTGGGGTTAAGGAGACAAACTGCTTGTATAGGTATGTATATCAGAGTGGGGAAGGAATACAAGATCTTGGCAGCTATCCACTTGGTTCGGGTTTGCTTCCTGGCCTTACAACAGGCAATCCTTTGCTCTTAGTTTGTCTTGGGTATCTACAATGTTGTGTCCACCCATTATCGCCGGCACCAAAGCACCTTAATTTCCTTTCCAGGAGGCGATTCGGGGGTAAACAAGATGCTGCCATTGTCCGGATTTCTCCAATTAATTCCCCTTACTGGAGGCCACAGGGTGACTCTCAGAGAGGCAGCGATCCTTGCGGTGAGGTGGCAGGAGTCAGGTGGAAGGTGTTCTCAGTGATAGCATAAAGATGTATGGTGATTAACAGGCTGGTATGTAGCAGGGGCTCAGGGTCCATCAGCAAAGTGAGTGTATACTTATTTTGGCGTTCCTTGTGCATCAAGGGTTTGTACAGGTGTTTGACTTGTCCTCCCACTGGAGGGTTCAGATTCACCTGTTAGTAGGTGTCATCCTCTCACCGGAGGGTAGATGTGAAGTGAAGTATCTGTGAGGTTCTCCCCCTGGAGGCTACAGGTGAAGTTCCTTTTTGGTGTTTTCTGCCAGTACTTATAACTATAGCTCTGCCAGCTTGTAGCTTAGCTTGTCTAGGACTAGTTGAGGCCTAGACAATGTATTGTCCATTGTTTAAGTTCTCCGTGATGCGAACCAATCAGCGATACGAGGTAAGTTGTGATTGGTTCGGAATAATGTTGCAGAGTGCTATTGTTTGCAGATGCGGAATTTTAGGCGCTCTCGCAATCGACGTGAAGCTGTCGACCAATGAGAGAAAAGTTACGAGTACGGGACATGTAAGGTGAGATTGGCCGAAGCAAAGCCGTTTAAGGCCAGGGAAATTATGTGTTTGGTCTGCGTGTGTGTTGACAGGTTTTGCCGTGTGAGTGTTGGGAAACTAGTTGGGTGAACTTTGTTACTGTCAAATACATAAACCATTTTTATCTAATCTACTTTTCATTTTTATTTCAATAGCCTTTGATTTTGACGTATGCTTCCCGAAACAGCAAAAAAAGTATTCGCTTGTTAACATCTATCAGCACAAAAAATGTATCAGTTATGGATTTCACTACTATTAAATAGTTCAGGCTATTTTTTTTTTCGACAAAGCCACTTCATAGATTTGTGATAAATATGCACACTACACTATAAGAAACTGTTTTGGATTAGAGTAATGAGTATAGATATAGGACTAAATGCATTTATATTTAGGCTAAGAAATGGGTTAGGTGAAAATGACTAAAATTGGCACCATAAACCCTTAAAAAGCATAACTTGGAAGATATATTTCCAAAATTCCTCAGACCCCCACCCCCTCCCAGAATATCAGCGTTCCGGAGTTCTAAATTTGCGATGACACCACTGATTGAAACAGCTTATTTGAATGGAAACATATAATGCATACATTTGCATGATGTCTATCTGAAGCAACCTGAATGATATGTAAATGAAAACAAAGATAAAGTGTACAAATTGTAATAGTGTACATTTTCAGTTTTGTGATCTTAGATTGAATGGAGAATGTGTATAATTCAATGCAACAAACAGGGAACGTATTTTGTTTTTTTGAATAAAATGAATAAAGAATAAAATAAATAAAGAAAGTAATTAGTACAAAATAATCAGAGAAAATTATTATAGATATGTTAATATTTAAAACAGGTATAATTTTAGTTGTAAGAAAATTGCTATGTTAACATTTTGAAACATAAAGGACTAATACTGTTACCAACCGGGTGGAAGTCAGTCGGATCTGGACATTCAAGGAAGGAGCAAGTATAAAAATTAAGTATGTTTGTCGGTACAAAGCCGAATCGTTGAAAGCAAGTATTTTTCTGAAGAACTAAAAGTTAAATTTAAACAATTATTATGTAATTACGTGTGTTAGTTTAAATAACAGAGAAATAAACTTTTAAAGTAAAAAGATGTGATTGTATAATATGATGTAATAGACAAAGGATTATTATGTAAGCAGGAAAACGTGAATAAAAAAAGACAAGTATCTGTGTTTAAAAAATTATATATATATATATATATATATATATATATATATATATATATATATATATATATATATATATATGATTTGAATAAAGTGTTTTGAACTAAAGACAAAGTATATAATTGTGACTGTTGTAAAAGTGATAAGTAGATCTAAAAAAGTTATTTTTAAAAACAATAGATAAGATTTTGATAGAACAACGCCATGTGGTTTCAACCCGGAAAAGAAGTGGAATAATTTTAAAAAAATATGTAAAACATTCAATTTAACTTCTGTGAATATGTGCATGTCTGGTATAACATGCTTAAACTATTTTTTTATAGAAATTAAAAAATGAAAATAGTTAGAATCTTTAATTTATTGTTGAAGTTGAATTATAAGTTTGTATAATCGTCACTTTTTTTTTCAAAGAAAGAGAATTTTTTATTCTAATATAATTATTGAAATCTTTTATAATTAAAAGATTTTCATTGCTTAACTTTTTAATTTAGATATTTTAAAATTTAAAAAAGGAATAAATATTTTAAAAAGTAATTGTGAAATATAAAAAATATTAGCTTTTGAATAATTAGAGATTTCATTTTGAAATTGGGTTGCAACCATAAGAATAATAACAAATAAATTTTTAATGAAACATAATTTTGGTTAATATAGAGTGTAGGATGTTATGTATAATTCTGTCTTTTCAGGTAATATTTTGATTTGTATGAAATTTTATGTTAAAAGATGTTTATTAATAATAAAATGCGCATTTCATAAAAAAGGATTCTGTATTTTATTTAATATTCTGCAAAGTACACTATTTTAAAAGAACTTACGACCTCAGAGAAACTTTATGCTCTCTCCAAGAGTAAATTTTTTATAATTAAATTAATTTTTATTTTTATAATAAATATTACAAAATGGCGCCCAACTTTTTTTATATACCTTAGTTATTAAATTGTTACAAAATTATTGAAAAATTTGTATGGAGTGAAACAAGGTGTGTATGAATGGAACAATAAATTGAATGACTTATTAATATCAAGAGGATTTAACAGAAGTCAGATAGATCCATGTTTATACATGAAATGAACAGGTCAAGACTGGACATATTTATTAATTTATATAGACAATCTTGTTTATGTAATAACATCTTCAGAACATTTAACAGAATTTGAACGATTAATAAATAACAATGACATTTCAAACTCAGAAACTTAAGAGAACCTAAATATTATCTAGGACTACAGTTTGAATGAACTAAGAGAAATGTGACATCAGCGTTGTGTGTAAAGGTGGGGATTCAGTGACAAAAGCAGGATTGTGCCAGTGGGACATAATGTTTGCAGAGATATCATGTAGCTTCTAACAATAGAAAAATATTTTATTTGAAAATAATGATTATAATAAAAACGTTCATAAGTTGATTTCTTAAATTAGATGTTTTAAAAAAATTAATAATAAGTATTTAGTAAAAGAGACTTTGTAATATAAAAATATTGCATTTTGAATTATGAGAGATTTTATTTGAAATTAGGTTGCAACCATAAAATTTATCATGAATAAAATATTAATGAATTATAGTTTTAGGTTATCATAAAATATGTGATGATTTTTGTACTTTGTCTTTTCAGGAAATTTTCTAATTTTGTATCTAATCTATTATAAATGTTTATTAATAATTAAATGTACATTTCAGAAAATTGGATTCTGTATTTTATTTAAAATTCTCTAAGAACTTGCGACCTCAGAGAAATTTTTTATGCTCTCTTCAAGAGTATTTCTTTGTCATTATTTTTATTTTATTTTTGTAATAAATATTGCAAAATGGCCCCCAACTTCATTAAAAATATTAAATTTAAAACAAGTACTAGTAATTTAATTATTACAATTGACACACCAACGTGTGGCATTTAAAATAATATCTATTGTAATTTAATTATTAATGCTGGACAGTGAAAAGTTCAATAAATGCATATTAATATAACATATTAACACCTTGGACAAAGGATTTATTAATATAAATCCCTTGACAAAATGAAGCTCAAAAGATTTACGAAAGACAGCATTGCTTAGTCGAATTCATTTGTCTTTGAGTGAACATGTTGGTTATAATGACAAATATAAATTAGGTAAAACAGACGACTGTTTTAAGTATGTTGTTCTGTGTTGTAGCAAATAAGTAAGTAATGATCAATTAAGTCAAAATGCTGTATTTGAATTTTTCTTCAGTTCTAATAAAGTGATGCTGTAATTTGCTCTTATATATTTACTAAAAGAGCTTATTTACTAATAACATATAGTTTGATGATTTATTCTATCCAAAAAACACAAACACTACATTAACTTACCAAGTCCTATGACTAACTAAAAAATTGTATATGTATTATATTTTGTATTATGTATTACATCTGTAATATATTGATTTTTTGATTGAAATAATAAAATCCCTTATATTACATTGATTTTATTAAATCATACCTGTTTGAAAACTTTTTGTCATATATGGATATATAAATAAAATATATAATATGTATATTATATATACATAAGATATATCTTAATAACTTAATATATATATATATATATATATATATATATATAAGATTTACAGTGAACTAAACTAGAAGTGAGTTTAATATTTATAATATTTTAATAGAGTGTCCATGTGCTGGAGAAAGACCAGCATCCCTCGATGGTGAAGATGGTGAGAGTGGCAGTCATAATGTCATCCCTATTGCTACAAATAATGAGATATTTCCTTGGAACAATAAACGGTTACCTACATTTGCTAGGCCTTCAAGATACCATATCAATATACATCCTAACTTAACCACTTTGGATGTTAAAGGTAAAAATTTATCTACTAGTAATTTGTAAGCTTATTACTAATTAAATACTAATAATAAACAAGTACTTGCAGCAATCAAAAATATTTCTACTGCAATTCTACACAAAATGGTTTTCTTTACTTTTCATTGATGATGTGTTTGTCTAGGGCAAGTGACGATAGACTTTCAAGTTGATAAAGATACATACTTCATTGTTCTTCATAGTAAAAATCTAACAATCACCGACAAAGTGAGTCAAACTATCTTTGTTACACGTTTGTCAAAATATTATATTAGTTATGTAATGTTTGTAGTACTGAGTTAGTGTAAGTTAACAAATTTCTTTATAAATATAGTTATTGCAGTAGCACATATAACAACTTATATCAATTAAACAAGTAAATTACAAATTATGTTTTATATTGTGTTTTCAATATAATATATTAGGTTCAATCAGCAAAATTGCTCATGGACCGAAACATATTCTCAACTACGATAAATATCTAGAAAACAAAATTTTCCATTGTGGTAATTTTAAAACCACCCCAATTTATTCTGGTCTATTATAAAAGTAATAAAACATGAAATTTGTGTTATTACTGGGTATAAAACCCTCACAATGTGTTCTGAAAATCCATTATTTGCCAAAAACACATTGTAAGCTTTATTGGACATCCAAAAACCATAAACACATTTTTACTTATTTGGTTCCAACTGGTTTTAAGCACTTAAGATTAGATTCAACTTATTGTTCAGCGGGCTGACTTATTAATCAGTAATCAGTGATTGTGTCACCTCAGGAAAGTATCAACTTTGTAATCACACGTGCAATTAGTATTTATGTTCTTTGTTGCTATAACAATTATTTAAAATAATAATATAGCAATTTTATTTAAATAATTATAGCATAGCATGTATTCAAAGTATATTATAATTTTATCAAATTAAAAAACTATTCTATATAAAAACAAATAAACAATTAAACATTAATAATATTATAAACAACAGATAAAATCAACAATAAACTATTACATTACCAGAACAATTTTGTGCAAATTTAAAAGTCAAGCATATGAATAAAACAAGAGCGCCCCACTATTGCAGCTGCTACAAGAAAACAGTGATCACACATCCCATTCACCTCATGTGGTCACGGAACTCCTCCACCGAATAATAGGATCCTGACACCAAGAGCTGTCGAAGACTTCTCTTAGAGGCCTTTTGCTCTTGAATATTTTTAAGGAATAGAGGGAGTTTGGTAATCAACAAAACTCTCGCTTGTGAGGTCTCTCTTTTAGACTTGACAAGTCTGTTTTACTTAAGCCGTAGGTCACTTCCACCTGTGGTGTTATAATTATGTATATCTTTATTATAGTAGCTTGTAATATTGCAGTCCACAAAAGATGTAAACGTGATACCATGGTGAAAGAAAAAACAGTTAGCCTCAGTGACAATCTGTTATCAAAGCAATATTGACATTTTTTAAATATGTTATTCTGAAAATCAGATGTTTAGAAAATTAATTGTAAGTGGTATGAGAATATTGATAGGCATATACACTATTTTTTCAAGGTTGAAGAACTACTTTAATTAATGTATTGTCCGTTGCGCACAATAACACTGAATACAAATAGATGAGAAGTAAAACATTAAGTAAGTTTTATATATCTGATTACATATATCGTTCACTTACTTGAAAATAAATTAATAAATGCTCTGCTCTTAGAGTTCCTTAGGATCCCAGGTTCTCTTTATAATGTATGCCTGTCTCCATTTGTCAAAGCCCTCTATCTAGTAAAATATTTATTATTACTATATTTTAGATGTCTATAAATTTATTATATACTAACATAAGATTGATAATCATAAATGGCTGTCAGAATGAAGTCCAAAACACATTTGAGCAAATAATGAACTTACAGAACAATTTATGTGGTGTTTTATAATCAGGCTTGACACAAATTTAGTCTTTTGATTGTTTTTTATAGTCCAGAATGCTTTATGGCTGTTTCTAACAAATCTAATATTTTAACAATTTTAATTTTTGCATCCAACATCTAACATAAGTAATGGGTAAATTAATTGTCAACCTCCAACTTTTTGTGACAATTCTTATATATCATTTTTTTTATTGTTTATCATCATGACTGATGGTACTTGATAGAATTCCATGTTATTCAAATAAAACATTTCAAAATTTAGGAACAAATTTATAAATAAATAGAAATTTAGGAAATGTTTTAATAAATTCTAAAGATAAAAAAGAAAAAAATACATAAAAGTAGAGTTTATAAATTGACATGTAGTATTTGTAATACTGATTATGTTTGTCAAACAGGCCATAATTTTAAGTGTAGGCTAAATGAACATGAAAGGAGTTGGCAGTTAGGTTATAACAATTCTAGTTTTTTTTTCATTCATTTAAAAAATCATGCCTTAACTGATTTTATTCTAATATTAAATTTAAAATTCTCCATGTTAATGTCAAGGATAAAAAAAAAAAATTTAGAAATACTGTGTTAGAAATTAAGAGACTTTCTTTTATTACCTCCACTACTTCAATATTTGTTAAGCATGTCTACAATAGTTTATGACTTACTGGATTTTTTGGCTACAGGGTTTTATTATCATGTAATGGGACATGTGGGTATAGTCTCAAAATTTGTACAATATTTTCTTCTTAGGTTATTTAGTCTTTGTATAACTCTTGTCAATGCAATAACTGGCGAAATCACAGTCGGCTAGACCTAATCAATGTAGAATACTACAAAAGAATTCGTGTGTGTTTTATTTGAATATCAATTTTGTACCAAAGTATGTTAAATATCAGCACTTTTTTAGTTTATAATAAAATAATTAATTTTTAGACTCTTTCACCATCTGCATTTATATAAGTTCCATATACAGTAGTTTAGCTTCTTTTGTTGAATGCTTCTATTTTCTCCCCTATTACAATTTTGTGAGCATGCTATAAATTGATGTACTGTAATTTTTCTAACTATATATGCTAGATTGCTTTAATTTTCTGTGCTGAAAATAATTGCTATCATTTATTGCTAACTATAATTTGCTTTGTGGTATTACAATAATTGTTCATTTGACTATAAATTGTTGGAAGTTGACCATAATAGCTTGAAGTGAAAAGTTGATTATTTACAATACTGCAAAACATCTATTTAAAATATTAAATTTAAATCAATAAATGAAAGAGTCTAGACATGAACACAATCGATACCAAAAATTTCTACATTAATAAAAATATGTATGTAAACAAATATATTTCAATTCTAAGAGTGTCAATTCAACTTTAAATATGTACATTTCATATTAGCTCCAGTGTATATACCCATGTGTCATTAAATGAAACTGAATGAGATTCGATCATGGCATTGTACATTACTGTTTACTAATATTTCAGAGTCATGGTAAGATTAATTACTTATCTTATTTTGTTATGAAACATGTTTTATAAACTCCCTTTGGATCATACTAAAAACCACATATGAGATAAATAAGATTTGTTTAAAAAATATCTTGAATTTTTCTCATGGGAAAAAATTAAGTATGGGAGGTGCTTCAAGTGCATACATAACTATATTTCCCACCTTGAGAGCACCAGTTGCTGGCAGTCAGCCTGTAGTGAGAGATCTAGTCATCTACCTTCAAATTTTAATTTTCAGCAAAATTTATATCTCTTTCAGCAATATTTTCAGCTAGTAAAACAGCCAAAAATCATAATTAGCCATGCCATTAGAGTAGAGAGCCGGAAAGAGTAGGAGGCTGTATTTGGGCCGGAAATGCTGAATCAGATGCAAGGAATGAAATGGTACAATGTTATGACACAGCTGTCTAGTTCCCGGTCCCTTGAGCTGCATAGTATCATGAAGTCAATGAAATAACAAAATACTCATTGTTAATAATTTGGCCTACCAGTGTGTATTTGTGATACTTTACCCTATGGGAATCAAAGAAAACAGGTAATATCACTTTAACATTTCTATACAGTTCCCTTACTTTTCTTGGACTTGAAATATTTAAAGTATTCAATGTCATTTTGATTTCTGAGTTATATCCATACACCAAGTACTCATCACCAGTGATCATTTGTTCAGAAAGTCAAAGAATGTCCTTCAAGACTTCAAAATGGAGTTGCTTCTGCTTTGTAGTTAGCGGCTTTGATATCTTTGATATAGATTTCACAGATGCTATCCTCAAAGTCAAATCCTTGATCAAAATGAAATGTACAAAATCATTGTTCACAAGTTCTCAGATGGTAACCACAACAGTCCTGAATCCATTCAATGCCAATTTATTTTAGCTGGATGAGGACCTACCATATTGTAAGTTACTCTCTACTAACTTTCGGCCATCTTTGAAACATTATAGAGTAAACCTTTATAACCTTTCTAAACCTTTATTTATATGATACTGATGACAGTGTTAGCAAAATCCTGTTGAATCTTCCAAGTAATTTCTACTTCTGTATAGCCATCCTTGATGCAAAATTTCATGCAATACAGCTACTTATAATGTTCAATGATTTTGCAAAAAATGAAAATTCGACAGGCGGTGAGTACGCGCTCTCACTCACAGGCTCACTACCAGCAACAAATAGGAAAAAATTCCACTGGAGCTCAACTCCCATGCTTTATTTATTTTCATGAGAAAAATTCTGGACATATACTTTTTCACCAAACCTCATATATCTTGATTCATAAAAATCATTTTGTGTTATAACAAAATTATTTCAACCATAAAGTTACCTAGTCTTCGTTTTAAATTTTAGGTTACATTACTGCATGCTGTCCTTGAAGTTACCATAAACGAGCTGTTAGATGGAGGCATTAGAGTCTCTAATGATCAAATTCAAACCATATTATGGCAATGGCTTATCAATTTTTTTATTTAAAGACATTGTTGGTACTAATTGGACTGAAGTATCGAACGAGGGAAAATAACATAATTTTTCGTTTAGTGAAGTAAATATCTAGAGTTCATCATATACCGTACCTCCAAAAACCAATAAACCTATCAGTCTTTTCAATCTAATTTTTACTGAAACAAAACATACCGGTATTAGCTACAAAACCTTAAGATCCATGTATCAACACTTTTTAAATATGCCCAATTAAAAAAAATTTAAAGGAACCCGCGAAAAATATAAGTATTGTATCAATTTTTCCAGAATCTAATTGAAATATTCTAATTTCATAAACTAAGTGATATTAATTTTTTAAACCTTTACTTTTACAAATATTGTGTTTCAATTTGTTGTTTAATTTTACTTAATTTTGTGTATATTAAATACTAGTTGTAATTACAATTTGTTTTCTTCTTATATGAAAAACCTAAACACTTGTTAGTACAGTACACACACACACACACACACACACACACACACACATATATATATATATATATATATATATATATATATATATATATATATATATATATATTTCTTTGGTGAAGGATAACTTAACACTAACACTGTATTAGCAATGGTCATTCTGACTATCTGCTGGATTGACAGCAACTCAAAGTTATAATTGTACTCTTTTCTCTTATAAAACTAAATTAAAATAATTATTTAATACAAAAGTAAAATCAATCTAAGAAGGAGAGAGAATATGAATAAATGCACACACGCTGTAATTTATATAACTTATAGAAGAAAAATAACTTAAATATTTTAAAGTTAAAATAAATTAATAGGCTTTTCTAAAATTATATTCTTTAATGTAATCCCATTTAAATTTCGAATGAAAGTGCAATATGTATCTAAACAAGCCTAGCACATTGGGTAAAGATAGGTTTCAATAAAGTTGTAAAACATTGTGTTTTAAAATATTCTGTTCAGATGGTCATAATGACGGATCGTAAAACACCAAGACTTCAAGTTTCAAGGCTTCTGGAATATTCTGCAGGTCAACAACTATATTTAGAAATGAAGGAAAAATTCAGACGTAAGACAAACTACACTCTGATAATGAGGTTTACCAGTCGTCTCAGTCGAGAACTTGAGGGGTTTTATCTAAGTAGCTATACATCGAGTGATGGGGAAAAAAGGTAACATGATATTTAGCAGAGTACCGTACACAAATACTTTGGAAAAAATTGTGTACTATACAAGGATGTGTATATTTATTGTGTAGAGTTTGTGAGGGAAATTCAAACATAAAACAGTAAACACCTTTGTGATCAAAGGAAATAAATTGCATTTATTACTGGATGCCCTAAACATAACTGTGCACTAATGTTCTCCAAATATATTTTTAAAAAAATTAAATTTAGCTAAAATAACAAATACAGTATTTAGATAATATTCAGGTAGACATTGAGGTAATAATTTACAACAAATGTTTAACTTAACACCATTTGTATCTAAACATCTACTTATGCACCTGTTTATATACTGTATATATATATATATATATATATATATATATATATATATATACCGGTATATATATATATATATCTTTTTTTAAGTACCGTACCCTATTTTAAATACCTTCAATTGAAATTGGTGTTGTTACCTACAGAAATTATTAGATAAATTATTTATGGATGAATAAATATCGGTTTTGACAAATTTTAAGGCATATTTAAAAAAATAAAATTAATAAAAAATAAAAAATAAAAAAAAACATTAAAAAAATAAATAGGTTGGTTTGTGTAGTTTAATAACCTTGCCTCACCTAATTTTTTTTTTTTTTTTTTTTTTTTTTTTTTTTTTTTTTAACTTTTATTGGTAATTATTTTTTCACTTCCCACTTCATTTTGTACATTTTTTATTTCATTAACTTTTCATTGTTTTAAAAACTAATTCTAATTTAAAATATCTTTTTATCATTATTATTAATAAGCAAATCTTTTTATTTTTTAATAATAGGCCTAAAGTAAACTTTAAACAAACAATTATATTATTTTTCAAACTGTAAACATTTATTATTAGGAATACTAGCAATACAATCTTATTACGTCTTATAACAGATATTCAAATAATTCACCATTTCGTTCCTGACAATTAACTTTTTGATCCTGTTGTAGAACTCTTTGTGGACATTAGATAGATGTGAAGCAGTTATTTTATGAAATTCGGTCCATAATGCTTCCTTCATTTCTTCAAATGTTTTATATCTTTATACAGGTTATTTTTTAAAGTACCCATAGAAAAAAATCATGGCGGCCAAATCAGGAAATCTAGTAGGCCAAAGTATTGTACATCGATTACCAATCCATTCCCTTAATGTATTATTTACTATTTCATGTACAGCTCTAGTACCGTACCATGCGCTGAACAACCATTTTACTAGAAAATAATTGCGTGTACATTTTCCTGAAGCGTTCTTAATGTTGGTATCAATTCTTCTTCTATTAATTGTAAATATAATTCACCTGTTAGATTGGCTATAAATATGAGGCCAATGATATGGTGTCCAAATATGCCAATCCAAATATTTACTTTTTGTGGATATTGAGTTTGTGTTATTACAATTTCATTCGGGTTGTCTCTTAACCAAATTTTATCATTTTGCATATTTGGTTCATTATGTAACGCAAATGTTGATTCATCAGTAAAACAAATTCTTTTCAAAAAAATCCTGCTTGGGTTGGCTCTTTCCACACCATTTTTTCTCAGAAATTAAATCGATGGTCAGGATCATTTAAAAGCAGTTCTTGGTGTTTATGAAATTTATAAGACTTAAACTTTTGCTCATGCAAAATACAATGAGCGCTTGATTTTGACACTTCTGTTTCAATTTCAATACTTCTTAAAGATATGTTAGGGTTTACAGCAACAGCAACTAATACAGTTTCGTTTCTTCTTCGAGTCCCAAACAACGTTCAATAACCTCATCTTCTGTTTCTGTCTTCAGTCATTACCACAATTATTGTACTTTGAATTGAATTGAAACTCAGTCCACCATAGTATAGTCTCACAATCATTATTCTTTCATCGAGCTGTAAATTTTCCATTTTTTTAAAAAAACAGTGTATGTAACTATATTGAACCAAAAATAATATACCTAGCCTGAACAAAATTTACAAAGAAAAAGATAGTTATTGAATAATAAACAAATGAAGCAAATAAATAAACAAAACAATCTAACAATGAAGGAAAAACAACACAGTAGGAGTAAAGAACAAAGTTTATGGTTGATAATCAACAATTACGTTTATTCACCAAAACTTATTTGACTCAGCCACGGCCCTTTGTATTATTGTTTTGGTAAATGAAAAAATTAAATTACAATAATGATAAAAAAATTATGAAAGTGGGAAGTGAAAAAATATTTCCAAATGCAAATCCGATGCTTTCCACTAGTCTAAGACAACAACAAAACTATACTAAACTTGTTATATAATTAAACTACTATAACCAACCAATTTCTTTATTTTGATAATTCTTTGTACAAATACGCCTTAAAATTTATCAAAAACAATATTTATTCATGCATAAATATTTTTTCTAATAATTTCTGTATGTAACAACCAATTTCAATCAAAAGTATTTAAGTGAAATACCAATACATCATGAAACCCCTTATAGTTCAAGTTCTGTGGGACACCCGGTATATATATATTTGAATGAAATTGGCTATTTTTGGAAAATCAAGTATTAATTTAATAATAATTTGAATTCCTAATAGACAGGTTAATAAGTCTAATTTAGTTAATTAATTGTGTCTAATTTATAGGGTGATTTTTTTTTACATCATTTCATAAGAGCTCACTGATTGTTTTTTTCATTGTAGCTATTGAGTATTAGGGGTAATTGTGTATTATTGTTCAATTGTAATGTTGAAATATAACAAACCAGTAAATAATAATATTTACCAAAAATGCACATCTTGCAACAAAATGGATAACAGTTCTGTTATTTGGGAAATTTAAAAGAGCGCATTGTAACAATATGAAAAATGAGGGAATTATTTGACTTTATATAAATGCCACACGTTGTGCGACAATTATAACCATATAAAAACCGAGGGTTTCGATTTTTACTTTATATAAATGCTATGCTCCAATCTAGTTGGGCGCCATTTGTAATTTAATAATTACAAAAATAAATAAAAATAAAAGTTTAAAGTCCAAAATTTAAAAGTGAATACTAAAATCTCAAGGGTCGTAAGTTCTTTTGTAAAAGTGTACTCAACAGATCATCGGATGAAAGAATAGTAGTTCTTTTTATGCTGAAATGCACATGTATTTATTTAGACATGATAAATATACATATAATAAGAATACATATACAGAATTAGATTCCTGTAAATTATATTATGTTAGTACATCCTACACAATTAGTTTACTTTATTCAAGACTCATTATAAGGAAATAAAATTAAGTTTTATTAAATTTTATCTTCAGTTGCAACTTGTTATTAAAAAGCAATAAAATGAATTTTGTTCTTCTCAAAAGAAAAAATTGAATGTTCATTGTTTGGTGTCCAAGTCAGTTTGTATAATATAATGAGTAATAAATTAATTTATATTACCTTTATAGTTCCGTCATGTGACTTTGAGTTTGTCTTTATTACAAAGACGCGTTTCGGAGTCGTAGCTCCATCTTCAGTAATTTCACTCCGTAGAGGTCGTTAAAACATTAAACACCACAAAAAAACATTGACACTATACACACAATTAAATAAATACACATATACGTTGATTTTAACATTTTTTTTACATGCGCACGGTTTCATGGTTCGCGAACTACTGGCATTACGCTGAGGCCAAGGTTATCTGACTATTGGTTGGTCATATCAGTTTATTTATAACTCATTGCCGTCTCAAATAATGCGTTTGATTGGAAAGATAATTTTTCATTGAGAATATCGTTTGGTGATTGTTTAAATGATTTGTAAATTTCATATTCTTCAATGGCATTCATCATTGGTCCTTTTTTAATGATATGGAGAGGTGTCAGGTTAGATTCAAAGTTAGTATACGAATGCTTGTTATCGATAATGTGTTGTGTGAAACTTGATCTATTAGTGTACAAGCTATTATTGGGCAAGTGTTCTTTATATCCATCTATGAACGATCTGCCTGTCTGTCCGATGTAAAAACAATCACAGTCGTCACACACTATTTTATAGAGGTCGTTAAAACATTAATTCCTTAAATTAATTTCCTAGACGTTACTGTAACAAAAACCAACGATAAATGCAAATACAAAATATTCAGGAAAATAACTACATCAGATGTAACTATCCATTCACAGTCATACCATCCATTTACACAAAAAATGGCGGCCTATAACAGTTTTATACACCGTCTTATGTCCATACCACTCGATGAAACGGATTTCAAAGAAGAGTTAAACGTCATTAAATATATCGCACAGGCAAATGGATATAGAAGCCAAATGGTTGACAAATTATTGGAAAGGCATAAGAAGGCAAAATTGACGAAAAAATATAACACTACACAGACTAGAGTAGACAAAAAGAAATATGTTGCTACCGATTATACTGAAATAATGCCCTCCATCCTAAAAAATGCACTCCAAAAGCATAACATCATTGTCACACACCGAACTAATAATAATATACAAAAAATTTTGCGTAAAAAACAGGATATTCCTACAGAGAAGAAGTCAGGCATCTATAAAATAGCGTGTGACGACTGTGATTGTTTTTACATCGGACAGACAGGCAGATCGTTCATAGATGGATATAAAGAACACTTTGGTATGGTCAGGTCAGCTTATTGCATGCGTTCTAAGGGAGAGGGGGGGTCAAACTTGTGGGGGGCCCGCCGGTTCTTATTGCCGCCACTGCACACACACACACACACACACACACACACACACACACACACACACACATATATATATATATATATATATATATATATATATATATATATAAAGTATAAGCACTAAAATCAATAAGTTCATATATATATATATATATATAACTTATTTATTTTAATGCTTATAAATTTTTATACCAGCTAGCATTATAATTATATAATATTTCAAGTGAAAAATATACGATCTAGACTGGGTATTGAACCCAGGATCTTTAGCTTTATGCCCAATGTTCTACCAACTGAACTATCCTAGTCGCTTCCCAGTATGACCAGCACCATTTTGGATAGGATTGAAGATAGCGACTTCTAGTTTGCATGGTTATTTTCTATTAAATAAGACCTTTAAATTGAGGTCTTTACTCAATAGGGCTTTACATTTGAAAATTTTGAGTTGCCCTCAAAAACTCCATTTTTTACTTTATTGATTGCAATTGATTTTACCTTATAATAACAAAATATGTTGTTTTTCACCAAAAAAATTTCTAAATTTCGAGTTTTCTACCTTTTGAAGTTTGTAATAATGTGAAAAATCAGAATTTGTAATAGGTTTGAAAATGAGCGGTTAACGAAAATAGAGGGGGAGGCTGTGTAAATCATAAATTGTATTTAATAAATTCATTTACAAGGAAAAATAGATTTTCAAGACAACAGAATAAATAACCATGTTTAATTTTAGTATAATCTAGTTTAATTAATAATATATGTAAATTTTTTGTGTTTTACGGGGAGTGTGTAAAATTTGCGAACAGCGCCGGAAGGAACGCTTTTGAATGTAAGATATGCCTCATGGCAACAGACAGTGTGAGTCGACAGCTAGTGAGAGAAGGACGTGTTCTGTAGTCAGTCGAATGTTAAGAAAGTCTTAGTTCAGGAGTGATTAGACGTTTTTTTATACCAAGTAATTGTTCTAAAACGGAACTTAAAATGTTGAAGTGTATAAGAGAACAGTTTGAACGTTGAGATATAGTAATTTTGTGTGACGAACAGCATTGGTTTTAGCTTAATAGGACAAAGTGTTAAATAAATGACGTGTCACGTACATAGACAATAGACAATTAGCGTGTATTGCATTATAAAATGTGTCGGTAGATGAACAATCGTAAAAAGATTATATGAACTATCGAACTAATAAACATTTTAATATGGGCAGGTGTCGAACAATAGAAAACTCAAAGTTCATGAATGATGCAACGTTATCGAACAACTCAGCACGTGCAAAATTACAAGACAATGAACTTCTTTCAACATAATACGGTAACCAGTGTTAAATAACACTTAAATTTATATTGTATAACTATGTAAAGTTTATTATATGTAATGTACTATTTTTTATAAATTTAATATTTTTGAACAACTATTTTGTTGTAAGGATCATAAAGGTCTACTGACCTAAATTTTTTATAAAAATAATTTAAGATTAATTTAAACAGATAATTTTAATCTGTTTCTTTAGTAAAAGAATTTTCACAAGTTGCAACTAAAAAATTTAAAGTAGAGTCAAGATTTCTTTTGCCTGAAATTAAAACCTTCTTAAAAGGGAAACATAACAAAATTAAATAGGATGTATAATTTATAATTTTATATTTGAATTATTCATGTATGTGTATGATTTTATTTAATAAATGTGTTTTGTTAATATTTCAGTCAAAGTGTTCTCATTACAATACCAGGTTTCACTGTGAGTACACTTTTGAAAGAACATGCGACCCCAGAGACAATAAATTTAATAAATTCATTTTTTTTAGATAAATAATGACCAATAGGTCTGGCGCCCAATATTAATCAATTAACAATTATTATTAAGTTCAATTTCAATATTAAATAAATAACGTAAGAACTCTTCAAGTTCAAAAAATAATTTTTTTATTTTTAAATAGCTTCACTATTCAGCAAAGGCTCTCTTTTTAGAATTACTTCAAGTTTAAAAGTTACTTTACTGTCCTATGACTCTTTGACACGTGGTATGTTTATAAACGAGATATGAGTCTATTAAATAACTAGACTGATACAATACCTTTTTTATATCTATCACAATTCTTATGTCTCTCCCTTTCAATATATCCTATATTCACATTTACACACCAATGCAGTTTTTTTTATTTTCCACGAATTGAAGGTTTAGAGCAGATTAGTTTCTGTCAGCTGTTTTAACACATCAACAGCCTGTAGCTGGCTGTTTACTGCATCAACTGACTCACAACATGTTACTTGAAACATAGATTTCAATGGTGCCATGGTGATTTGAAGGAAAAATCACATGGTGCCAAATCTGACGATTATGGAGCATGTTCCAGTGTAGTAATGTGTTTGTTGGTCCAAAAATGCTACATAGAAAATGTTGTATGAGCAGATATATTGTCTTCATGAAGAATGAAATCATTTTCCCACAGTTCTGGTAGTTTTTTCTGACTCTTTGTTCCTTCCAATTTAACCCTTGACATCAAGAACACAATGATCATGCCTTTGAATTTTGATAAGCTTTTTTAATTCTAGATAATAATCATCTTTATTTCCAGTGTACTGACTGATGTTTTGTCTCAGGATTATACTACAACATCCAGAATTGTTACAACTGATAATCTGTTGAAGAAGAGTGGATTGGCATCAAGTTCTTGCAACATTTCAGCATAAATTTCCTTGCAGCATTGTTTTTGCTTTTGTGTGAGAAATTAGACAAACTTTAAAAAAAAAAAAAAAACTTTTACACTAATAAGATCCTTACACAAAATTTTTCACACAGTGTCAATATAAAGTATACAGCTATCATTCTGAGACTGAATTCGAGTATCATTCTCCAACAATTTAGGAATTTGTTCCACTCTTTTGAGGATCTAAGGTAGAATGTCATCAAGGGGCTTTCATCATTTTCTATGTTTTGACTTCTTTTACTAAATGTATGGTGCTACCTAAACATAAGTGAATGATATGTGGAGACTACCTCAGCTCCAAGCCTTAGCAACTATCTGAAAACATTCCATTGGTATTTTGTTCAATTTTACAAAAAAAAACTTAACACATGTAACTTTTAACTTAGCATTATTCAAACTTTTTAGAAAACAAAACTGCACTAAATGATTACTCACAAACAACCAAATGGCCGATAGTGTTCATGTTTCTCAGGCAAATTCAAACCTGCCCGAGGTTTCTGGCAAAGTGCTCAAAACCAATTACACTGCTTTCTCTAAAATATAAAAACACAATTGTGTTATTTAATAGACACACCTTATAATGTAATCAAGAGGGCTAAAGAAATTGTATTTTAAATTATAGAACATGATATCCGAGTTATTTATTTTTATCAGAAGATTTTAAACCGTTTACCCCAGAGAAAATCAATTTGAAAATGTACACAAATATCTAGGTAAGCATGTATTTATAAAACAAATTGTTGTTGTGTAATTGACTACTTCTCATCTTAGAGTATTGTTGCAGGTATTTAGCAACAACACATTTTGAGCCAACATATGCCCGAACAGCTTTTCCATGTTTTGATGAACCTCAGTTCAAAGCACGCTTCAAAATGTCAATCTTTCGAGATCGCTTTCACATTTCACTGTTCAACATGCCAATTATAAACACGGAGGATGCTGGTTTTTATATGGGAACAGGATTGGTAATAATTGTGTTTTTATGTCATAATAGAAAGCTTAACACTAGAAAGCTATGCTTATGAAATTATGGACAAATCATGATTGTGAGAAAATACATCCCCATAATTACATACCATCTGATTTGTTAACTATTATCGGGAGAATTCAGTGCCCTTATTTTTATGGTAGACAAAGTTTATGACTTTTTCACCTGATTTTGTAATTTTAAATTGTAAACAATATTCATAGATGTTGCTCTTCTTAACTGACAAGTCATTTATGTATTCTTTGTCTAGAGTCTAAAGCACAGGAAGGTCTGTTGTAGAGTCCAAGTATATTACTATAAAGTATTTTCCTCTTTCTGGGATTACTGTTTGTACAAATTTATAACAATAACACACTGTCATATTGTGTATCTGACAGAATAGCAAAGAATTTTAATTTTTTGGTTAAAACTGTTATTAAAAAGTTGTGTAATTTTTTTTTTTTAATTATAACGTATTGTTAAATAAATTTAAAATAATAAACCATGCTTCTATTATTTTCTGAATGAAAATGGAAATTTTTTTTTTTTTTAGAAACATGTGTAAAAGATGAAATAATAAGTTTTTCATTCATGTCTAAAACATAATTTTAAGTAGTATAATACTTTATTACAAAAATAAATTGCTGAAAGATGCTAGAAGTGGCTGGAGCTCGAAAAGTGTCCTTGGTCTGACTATCGTTCATATTATTAATATTATTATATCTATTATTTCCCAAAGATAATTTAATCTCAATATATATTAGTCAATGTGTTTATATAGATACAACAACTCGATACAGTCCCTTTGAGATTGGAGGCTGATCCTCCCTTTTTAATTAAAAAAACTTCCTACAATATCATTTTACTGCTTTCAAGTTGCAAGTATCTAAGATTTAAGTCATGTCACTGCAAGTTTAATTTCTTTTCCACACAATTGACTTCGATGGAGCAAGAAATTTTTCATAGAAAACAGGCACACAGCAAATAATATAAAACCAATCAAAGTTTTATCTTATCTAAAAGGATATGAAATATAACCTAGTAGCCTCTATTCAGTAATTTCTGAAAATGGTTTTTAATTATTAAAAAAAAAAAATTATTTAACAAAATAAAGTTTTGATCATTGTTTAAAAATTATGACTTGTAAAATTTGCATATTAAATTTTGTCTAACTTATTCTTGAACAATAGTTACATACTATTAAGTACTTCAAGAAAAGTTTAACTTATTGGAGTTAATTGAATTTATCACTCTGTTAAAGCTGAGAGATGATTTCCAAGAATCTGTTGAGATGAGCACATATTTGGTTGCATTTGTTGTCTGTGATTACAAACATATCAGAGAAGAAACAAGTCGAGGTATATCAGTATCTGTCTATGCTCCACCAGAATTAATTCCTCAGGCTCATTTTGCACTTAATACGGCTGTTAAAATGATGGATCACTATGAAGAGTTCTTCGGAGTGGACTACCCTCTTCCTAAGCAAGGTAATAAACAACATAATGTTATAATTTACATTAGATGATTATTTACACTTTAATAATATCATTCATATTTCATTTAATTAATTGTGATTTTTTTTTAAATAAAAGTGTTTGTAGTTTTGTTGGCCAATCCTTAGACAGGCTGATTTTGTAAAGTTTAACCATACCTTTAAACTCCCTAAATGAGTTGGAGTTTAAATAAACAATTAAACTCCCTAAATATAAATTTCTTCTGATTTTGAATAATTTATTTTCATTGTTAAATCTAATCTTTCTTTCTTTTTTTCCTTCACATTTGTGACTGTAGACTGTAGAGTGCATAAGAAGAATATGTAACAAAATTCTAATGACAAATCTTCATCATAACCTAATCTCACCAACAGAACAATATTAATTATTCCTAATTAAAACTTCCTACCATACTAGTTACAGAAAAAGGATAGGTTTCTTTTTTTAATCTGGCCTGAATTTTTTTAAAGAGGATGTCTTTATGCACATTTATGAATTTTTACCATTTGCAGAGAACTTTAGTGGTTACCAGCCTATAAGTGAAAATGTGTTTTTCTATTGATAGGAGTGCCAGGATTCCTCCTGAATATGCTTCTTAATTATATTGTGTGACCTCTTACACAGGACCTTCCTTATCAATCCACTCTCAAGTCTCAGGTTTTTGGAAAACCAACTAATGCTTCGGATGATGTTCTCTTCCCTATCTGTTCCCCACTCCATAAAGTACCTAGGGATTCAAATTTTATCCTGTCCAGAACTGGACAGTCAAAACTAAGGTCTGGTGTGCTTAACCCCATATTTTGTTTAGATGGTTATGAAAAGTCCAATGACCAGTGCGGGACCATTCCTGACTGTCCATATGTACATTGTCAAATGGTGAGAATAAAATTTTTGGAGTTTTCCACAATCAAACACCTGATTGATGCCATGACAGAATTCTCTTCAAGAATTTTTTGGCTCTCCTTATGTTATTACATCAGGGTCTCTGGATCACGATTTCACCAACAATCACATTTTTTGTTGTCTTTGTGATATCAGGACAGATCATTTGATATGACTCATTGATGTCTCTATTTATTGAGTTATTCCTTCAATTGATCTCATGTCTTAGATCTGACCTAGTGATATTAAGTCTGTGACTTAATTCTTCACAAAACATTCTCTAGTCTTATGATTCATAAGCCTCATCTAGGTAGCTTGATCTTATATGAAAGGAGATGTAATTGTGATCTTAGGTAGACTGATCATCATATAACTTCCAGTTGTTTATTTTAATAGCTGAATAGCCATCGGCATTAGCAATAAATGTTTGATTTTCTGCCAATGACCGTCAGTATTTAGTCCGCTGTAATGCTTGAGTCCAAGCATCATATCTTTCTATTCCTCTGCTCCAGTGTATACCTTCACCATTTTATCAGATTCCATTTAGGGCTCATTCTGAGCTTAATTTCTGGACAGTTCCTTGAATTTTTACTTCTTCAGCCACTCCTTGTTGATGCTGCCTGCAACCACAACTTTGAACTCCTGCTGGCAGCTGATTATTATGATGTTATTACTCCTAATGGCATACTAGCTAATCTCCCTCTTGGTGTTCTAAACTTTCTCCTCTGTGACCCTCATGTTTGGGTGTTGAAGCTCCACAATCGCTAGCTTTTCCACAATCAACTTATCTCTAAATAATTCAAGAGCCATCATCTCTGTCAAACCATTTATAGACTTCCCTTTCTTCTTCATACCACCAACATACTCTGGTTTCACTTGCTGTCACTGCCTCTTTATATCAGATTCAGTTGATCCACAACAAATAGTCTGTCTGCTCTGTGAGGAATCACCATGTGAGTTCAACACCAAATGTCCCTGAGCCCAAGAGGCTCTGGCTTCATTTGGTTGCCTACCATATGCTTGTTCTTATAATAATAATAATTTGTATAATAATAATAATAATAATAATAATGATAATAAACTTTAATAAAAGACATTCATGAGTTGATTCTATTTTAATTAGATATAATGTTTAAAAATATGTGATTAGTAAAAAAATTATTTGGTTGTATAAGAATATTGTATTATGCGTTTAAGTATATTGTAGATTTAGATATGAACTAGATCTTTTATTTTTTTAATTTTAGAATTAGGTTGCAACCACAAAATTAATTTAAAATTAAGTATATGTGAGTTAGAAATTTTGATGTTATATATAAAAATGTGATGATTTATGTTTTTTCCAGGAAATATTTTGACTTATACACAATCTATAATTTTGTTTCAAGATAATTAAATGTACATTTCAGAAATTGGATTCTGTATTTTTTATTTTGAATTCTCCAAAGTACAGTAAACACTCTCTAATCCGGATCTCTGATATCCGGAAACTCCGATATCCGGCCGTCGTATGCCATCGTGTAAAAATAATAAAAATACAATTTTCTATACAAAAATAATATTTTCGGGCCGAATAGTAGTGAACGATATTTTTGAGCTGGGCACTGGGCAGTAGTGCGGTTCTGATTCTAAGAAGCGTTCCCGGTTGTGACAAAATAAACAGTGATGGTGTGAATGAGTGGATGAAGGAAGATGAGTTTACTGACAGTGACATCATTGACTTGGTGAACACAGAGCCAGCACCTGTCGAAGATAAACAACAAAAACAAATCATGACTCATTGCGAAGCTTTTCAAGCACTTGAACAGCTGATAGACTAAGTGGAAGAACAAGAAGAATCCTCACCGGCTGATCTCCTTCTTTTTCGTAGATGGAGAGATATTACATCTAAGAAGCGTGTTCTTCAACGAGCCAAGCAAGCTACCATTACATCTTTTTTTAAATAAAAACTGACGTGAGTACAAATTACTGTACTGTAATGAAAACTAACATTTATGGTACGTTCATCAAAATTTCACGTGTACAATCCTGTACGTATTTATTGTACTGTTTTATTTTCTAATCTTCATTTTTCGTTTGATATTTTTAGTTAACCTAATTAGTAGACCTAATTAATTGTTGTTAGTGTACTTTATGCTGAGCCTCATTCAGCTTAAAATAAATAGAATTTTAAACATAGCTATTGTAATATTTATTTAGTTAACCTACATTTGTTGTTTTTGGTACTTTTGGTACTTTTGTTACCGGTTACCGTACCGGCAAACTACGGCAAATTACATAATAGTACAGTTAAAACTATTATGTCTATATATTACAGTAATTTGAAAAACCGTAGTTAATTTTTAGAATACTGTGGTAAAGCTACAATTTATCGTAAGAGCAACGCGTTTTAGCGCTAAACACGTAAATTTGCTACGTTTTGTTCAAGTTTAAAACTACTTTAAATATATAAAAATAGCCACCCCGAGATCCGGATTTTTCGATATCCGGATCGGCCGGCGCCACATTAATCCGGATTAGAGATTTTTACTGTACACTGTTAAAGAATTCACGACCCAATTAGAAATTTTCTATGCTCTCTTTTAAGAGTATTTCTCTTTTTATTTTATTTTGGTTTTTATTTTTTATATATTACAACTTCCCATTAAACAACCATAGGAGGACGGTGCCAAACTAAAATTGTTGAAAGTTTTAATTTATAAAAATTCATTGTAACTATTTATATATGCTCAAAGTTGTCTGGCTCATTTATTTACTCCTCACAACGTTATGACTCTAATTTTATTAACAAAACTCACGTTTGGATTCACTGTATGTTTGCATCTACCCAAACATGACTATTAATTATTACTATTTTATTTTATTTTTAAAATGAAAAAGGCGCCAACAAGTTTTCTGAGACGACATTATTATGTAGCTGACATGCATTTTTTACTACAGGAATTTGGATGTCTCATCCGTAATGACCGTACCTTAAACCCACAACTCAAAACAATGATAACATGGTTCAAGAAGATGTGATTGCTGTTTGTTGAGTTCAGCATGCTTGCAAGACTTCCAGATAGTGTTGTTTCTGCTTTGTCATTATCAGCTTCAACACAAATTTTGTGGACATTTTTTGCAAGGCCAAATCCCCCCTTAAAATGAAATGTAGTGAACTAGTATTTATTTATTAGATCTAGTGAACTAGACCTTGATATTATTAGATTATTAGATCTGAGGGCTAGAGGTCTTTATTTTATGTTCTTGTCTTCATTTTTTTATAAGGCTGCCTTTTAAAAAAAGACAAATATCTTCTGAATGGTATATCGGACCATAATGCAAATCCACTGTGTAAGTCGTTCCCTCATTTCATGGAAAATGAAAGTGTAACTAGTGTTGAATATACCTACTGGTTGACAGCCAGCAACCAATCCTCGCTTTGGGTTACAAAAATACTATGTATGAAGGTACACTCTACCTTACCACCTAAGTTAATCTCCCATGCTGCTTTTGTTTTACTGAAAAAAATTCAGGGCAGATATGTTTTAACAACCCTTATGAAATCATTCAATACAACTATATGATAATAGAAAAGTTTAATTACAATTTATAGCTTACATGACAAATTGTCTCAATTCTGAATATTTTTTGAAATCTAAATAGATTTGATCGCAATTCCTGACTTTGGAGTAGGTGCAATGGAAAACTGGGGTTTGATTACCTACCGTGAAACATCAATTCTCTATGATCCCAATGAGACCTCTTCCGCTGCACATCAATGGGTTGCTGTTGTTGTTGCTCATGAGTTGGCACACCAGGTGAGCGAAATATCCAATCTGTAATAAAATACACTTTATATTAAAGAAAATGTTCTGCATAGCTATTCATTACAGATAAAAATATTAGACATGCAATGGTGAAAGGGATAAGCAGATTGCAAATGTTTTTGTAACATGAATGAAAGGTTGACAACGGCTCATAGCTCTATATTGTCACTCAAATATTTGTAGCAACAAGGAACATATCTAATGACCTAAAAACATTATCCATCTGATTAAAGGGCTCTGTAGCTAGTCAACATAAAAAATCAAGCCTATATTGGAAAAGTAGTTGTTAACTTGTCGGCTGGTTCCCTCCTTCATACTCTCTACTTGTATCAAATACTTCAAGTCTAATATTTTTATCTGTACATAATTTTAATATATTTTTTAAATAAAATTTCTGAAAAAGTATATTTATGGCCAAATCTAGGAGATCATCTACACCAAGTGATCAACAAAATTATAGTTAAAATTTGTTTAATAAAATTAGGACAAAGTCAGAATTGACATATTTTTTTTATTTTTTATTTGTTCTTTTCATTTTTGCATTATTTGAATATTTTAAACAGTAATTAACTTAATTTGTTCTTTGTTTTTCTAATTGTTGTCAGTGTATGGGAATTTAAATCAGTTATTTATTCCTTTGGTTTTCGTCTTGGTATAAAAAGTAGGTAAGTTTTAAATGTAATTTCATTTAATTAATTTCTGTCTTTTAGAACTTGATTGTTCATGTTTTTAAAGTATTTATTGCTTTTGGTTTGTTTTTTGTTAGAAGGTTTTTTATTAAATTTTTACCGATTCTAGATCTCATTATTTTATAATTTGCATATATTTTTATTTAATTTAATATCAATTTTTTATTTTGAGTTTTCATTATTTCAGGTAGCAAAATATGTGGTTATTTTATTTTATTATTATTATTGTTTTTTTTTTCAGTACACTTTGATATGTTTTGTTTAAAATAAAAAAGAATATTTTAAATTTGTATTTGATTATTTTTCACTTTATCTCACACCAATTTGTTCAGAATTAAATTCTCTATAAGTTTTGTTGAAAACTGTTGCACAATTAACTGCCATTAAACAAAGTTATTTCATAGCAAACTTAAGAATGTATGTTTTTGACTCCAATTATTTTTGTTTTAACTTAGTTGTTTCATAAACTACTGGAGAAACAATTCTGAAACCTACTATTTACAGTTTTTCAGGTGAAATTGCATATAAAACCACAAAATTTGCCCCTTAATTTGTATCCCAGGGATTTCAGAAAGACTGAATTGTACAGGAAAATTAGAAATCAGGGCGAAATCATTCACTAGCCGTAACTAGCTACCAAAGAATTTTAGGACAAATATTTATATGAAGTTTTTTCTTCTTTTGGTGTGTAGAACAAGCTTAGAAAGCGCTGGTAAAGCTTTGTAAATCACCCTATATATTAACTAACAAAATTACTCCATTCCAGTCTGTTATTTTATACGAACTAGTGTGATAAATTAAAAATGGGCTGAAGTTAATTTTTTATTATTGATAGTGAAGCTATCTGAAAATATAAAAGTTATATTCTTTTGAACTTGAAGAGTTCCACTAAGTGTCTATTTATTAATTTGCTCGACTTAAGGGCGCCAGGTAGCCTTAGCTTACCAATTTTGAAAAAGAAAGAAAAATGAGTTTAATCATTTTTTAAAATCTCTGGGGTCGCAAGCTCTTTTTACGGTGTACTTACAGTGATTCTGGGTTTCAAAAATGAAAACACTTATCTCTGAAATATTACATAAAAATTTATTAAACATAAAACACATTAAATTTATGTAACAGAAGTAAAAAGAAAAATTCATATAAGATATCTTACATCCTATCAATTATTATTATTATTACTTTAATTTCCAAAGAAAAAGAATTTAGTCAAATTATATTAATAAATTTGTATTATTTAGTTGCAACTCTAAAAATAAAAAGGATTCTACTTTACTTCTTTTGGTAAATTTCTTAATTAGTAAAAATATAATTTTTACTGAAATTAAAAATTAATTGATTAATATATAAAAAAAATTTATTTTATCATATTATTATATTTTAAGACTCCACAAAACATTGCATCTTATTGATGAAATACATAATTTTACAATATCAAAAATATATCTTGAAAATACAAAGAATAAGTCTAAATTGTTCAAAATACATATATATGGTTAAATAATGAAAGTCTAAACGTGTTATACCAAATCACGTTATATTCTTTATTTAAAAAGCACTTTCCCTCGAAGGATGATTCGTGTCTTTCCATGTGACTGTGGGCTGAAATTGTAGAGATGCTTTGTCCACTATCAACGAATTGTCTTTTGTTCATAGCTCACGAGATTTATTTTTATTTTGTTGTACCTGTATTAGAACCAATTATTAATGTCTTATTATAACTTTAATTGTTCCATATATCTTATAGACAAGTTCTTTGTCGAGAATTCGAAAATCACGTGGCAGTAATTGCACAACATAACAAAAAATTGCGAATTATCACGCTTTTTCATTTAAAAGTTTATTTATTGAAAACAATATTGTCTTAGCACCTCCAGAATTGTTAGTACACCATGTCTTTTACAAATTTAAAACTTCTGAACACATTTTTTATTGTTCGAACAGAAACTCGGAGAACTACCATTCGTAGGTCTTGGTACATCAAGCCCCAGTTTTAGACTGATATAACCACGAGATTTTTCCTCTTTCAAAAGCGAGCTGTTCCGGTTAACCGTTACCAAAGTTCAACACACTCCCCGGAAAATCCACTCAAAACTATGAACACTTTATTTTAAACAACTTATTTTAAAATTAAACATGGTTATTTATTTTATTGTTTTGAAAATCTATTTTTCTATTATTAATGAAGTTATTAAATAAATTTATGATTTGAACAGCCTGTTTTCGGCGCTAACCCGCGGATTTTAAACCTATTATAAACTCTGATTTTTCACATTACCACAAAACCCCACAAAAGATTTGTATTACAATACAAATATTGTACTATAAATCTTTTCTATATATATAAAACACAATTCGAGAAAAAAAAAAAATATGAAAAATTTTCAATAGATTTTCAAGATTCTTTATTTCAGCAGTTAAGGACCTCATAAAAAAATAAGTATCACTAGTATACTTAATTTAAGAAAGATTCTCTTTTCTTATAAAAACTAAAAAATCTATTTACTAAAATCCTACTTTACTATCTTAATTTGTTTGCGTTATCATAACTCATTTGTACAGAAAAAAATATACGAATCAATTAGTGCTAAGCCTTATCTCTATTTATACAATAAAACCCATCATCAGTTTCCTTTTCAACCTCGTTGGCTGAAACTTTCCCATCAACATTTTTTGTTGACCGGATCCTGTCACTCAAAATCTTATCTTCCAGACAGCCGTCTGTATATTTTCCTGCCATCTAGCATTTCCTTTCCCACACTTTTCTCTTTTGCCAAGACGAAATTTCTACATCTTTTATAAAAATCTACATCCATCTTTCACTATCCATCTGAATCATTTTTCAACTTAACACAATTAAAATTTTAAAACCTCTCATTATTAATTAACATCATTACCAAATTATTTATTTATTACTCAGAATTACTTCAATTCACCTTAAAACTTTTCAATTTATAATCTTACATTGTTATTTTTTAACTTAAATTCCTAATTACTCTTTGCTTTGCTGGGATTACATCTTAACTACTGATTTTACCATTACTAAAAACTCCTCTCTTATTCAAAATTCAAAATTATTACATCATTATGAAAAAATCACTTACAAACTCATCTTATTTATTTCAAAATAACCTCTTTACAATTGTATTATCCTTTTAGTACTATATCTCAAAATTATTTCCATCTTAAATCTTTCATGTTTTAATAATTAAAGTTGCAGTAATCCTCAAAAAACCTCTTTATTATTCATATATGTGTAGCCCACGCAGGTTACCTACATCATCTGTATAAATAATCTCTTTATCTCAACGTAGCTTCCTTTAAAAATCATAATAATCGTCGTTTATTCGTAGAATTCCTCAAATCTCCCTTTATTTCATTAAAATCGTCGCATATTTCCTTTATATCCTCGTAGTACTCAAAAAACCTCTTAAAACTTAAAAATTAACCATCAATGCAACTTAACTATTCTTCTTATAAAAGTTTCTTAACAGAACAACTTCATTTTAAATACCACTTTACTCAATACTTCTGTAAAGCCATCATCTTCTTATAAAAAACTCAAAAATTCTCTCATTTAAATTACTTCATTAAAATCTCCTTAATCATCAACCACTTAAATACAAAAACTTCAAAAAATAATAAAATTTACATTGCTTTCCCAGCTAACACCTTATTTCATCAAAATCTTTAGACACCTTTATCAAATAACTTCTCACCATCATCTATTGTTTCAAATTCAAACATTATTTATTAAAAATCGTTAATTATTTATTTCATTTATAAATTTCATCAAAATCTCTCTTATCATTGTTAATTTATTACTCCTTCCTTTAAAAAACAAAAACTTAACCTCCTTTATTCATTATTTAACATCAAAAAACTTAAAAAACTTAATTATTATCTGTCTTGGCAAAACTCACATAAATTCTCAAACTTTAACCAATTATTTTTAATTTTCCACACCATAAATCACTTAAGACTAACAACTTTTATCTCATATTATTAAATAATTCTTGATGTTTACAACATCAAACATACAAATTATCATTTTACAACTTAATATCTAATTACATATTCTAATTTATCAACATATTTTTACAATTCCACCAAATTTTTTAATTTATTTCATAAAAAACTCCCTTCTGTCACGTCCGGTTTATTCCTAAATATATACAGATTGATCATTTCCATATATATCCTACAATTTGTTTCATCTCATCTGTCTAAAATTTATTACATGAATTTTCTATGTAATATTGTCACCACTATTCATGCATTTTTCTACCCCTTCTCACCCCTATAGTCCTTCTGACATTCTAATATTTTTCATGTACAATTCTAGTTACACTCTGGACTCTTACACGAAACAAACATGTTATGACCCTAAAATATGCAGTGGTTGAAATGCGATATCCCTACTTGATTCAAAATACCGCCCACCACACACTCCAAACTCATAACACGCCTTTCGCGCAGTCCCGAAATTGCCTCATTTTTGCAAATAAAACAATTCCTTTTGACAACACAAACGCCTCCTTCCTCCCAAAAAAAATGTTCATGTTCTTTCTTAAATGCATTTACGCGAAGAAAATTTAAAATTCATAAAAAATTTCATTCAAATCGCATCATCCGAAGTTAAAATAATGCTCTCTTTTTCAATCCTATCCCTAGCATCGTCGATTTATTGCTTATGTAATCCTTTCTACATATTATTATTCAGATTCAAAAAGAAAATTTAATTTTTTATTATTCTAAGTTCTTTATTTAGGATTTTACATTTAATTCTACAAAAGTTATTCAAGTAATCAACTTTTATTCTATTTACTTTATTTAAAACCAATTATCCTTTATTTAAGTATTTTTTATTTGAAAACGCTAGTTAATTTACAATTATAAATCAAAAGTTTTTCATCTTCCAAAACAGTATTTTCGTAACACACTGTATCAGTCTCTATATAACACGCAAAGGAATTTTAGGCCTATCTTTAGACGTAAGCACTTCTCCCCTTCTATATGGTGATGCAATATCTTTATCTGTTTACTGATAAGGAATCGACTATGAAATCT
The DNA here is from genome assembly GCA_963513935.1 of Aphrophora alni. NCBI lineage: Eukaryota > Metazoa > Arthropoda > Insecta > Hemiptera > Aphrophoridae > Aphrophora > Aphrophora alni. The sequence goes on from OY740768.1 coordinate 78,960,213, forward strand.
TTTCGGTCTGCAACTCGGTTCAACTCTCTCGTCATTTTATTGAATATTCAACATTGAATCTACCTACTTAATATTGAATATTATTTCTTCAACACTACTGATGACTCACATCTAAAGTCATACAAATCTTTCCTTCTAATCAATCTGTTATCGTCACGTTTTCTAAATATTATTTCTTCTATAAACATATAAAGTTGTTTACTGCTATAATCCAGCGTCTTTACTTTAACAAATACTGAAACCTTTCTTAAACTAAAAATTCTAACATTTTACGCTTGGCTTATAATTATTTTCTCTAATTCTGTCTTAGCTTACAAAATTTATTAGTACACACAAATTATTAATATTCATAACTCTTAATTATTTATTATCAAACTTAAACTTATTTATTAACAAAACTCTTATTCTATTAATATTATTTTTCAAAACCAAGTCCGTGTGTCATTATAAAAATGTCTCTACATTATTATTTATTCATTCCAAATTCAATCTGTTTGTAACCAGTTATAAATTATTTATTTTCTTGCGATGATTTCCCGATTGGTGAAAGATTTTAAAGTACATGATTATTTTTCCGTAAATATTTCTTACACTACTTATTTCTGTCAACATAGACAGTCTTTTTAGGCTAGTCGATACGTCTAACATTGTTTCAACAGAGGCATCTCCCTTGTTGACATTACACTTTTGTGTTGACGAAACCCCTCTCTCTTTCTCAAACATTCTTACATTTCTTTCCCTCATGAACAACTTACAATACAATGACCCAATTTCAACATCTGTTAGTTTAGGAATTTTAACCCCACCAGTTCTGTACGCTACTGTAAAGTCTTCTTTTACTATTTCTCTTTTAAATTTATACTCGAACTCATCTTGTTCAAAGAGGCTTTTAATTTTCTGTTGTTGAATTTCAAAGACATTTCTAAATTTTAACATTGCATAATTTTTAAATTCTACATTCTTATGACCCACTTGTTTTTTAAAATAGACAGCTGATACCTTTGTTATTAGATTATTTATTCTTACAATGTTTTTTGAATTACTTATATCTATTTCCACCCCACCAAACATATTAATTTCAACATTATTTGTTGTTTCTAGATTTGCATTGTCACCTAACCCATTGTTTATCATTTTAGAAATTTCTTGAACACAGTCATTCACACAATTGTCCTTTATTATTATCAACTCATCTGACATCTCTTTTATTTCATTAAAACTGTTAATTTCAATTTCAGCTACTGCTTGGTCTAAATTGTTATCTATATTATTAATATTTTCTATCAAAACACCTTCTACATTATTTATCTGTTCAAATTCTACTTTTTTCTCACAATAGCTTACTTCAATTTCTACTTTATTAATAATTTCCCTTACATTAATTTCCATTTTAAGATTCTGTTCTAATTTTACATAATTTGGTTTTAATTCAACCCTCATTTCTTCAAATTTTTTACACATTGCTTCTTTTAAGTCTAAATTATCTTGTCTTAACTCCAATTTACTCTGTTTCAAGTCATTATCTATCTTATCTAATTTAGCATTATTCCGTTCGAGTTTAACATTGAAATTTTCCAGTTTAGCATTAATTTCTAGTTTATTTTGATCAAATTTATTATTCAACTCTAGACTACTCCGTTCCAATTTATTATTAAAATCTTCAAATTTATTATTCAAATCTTGCTTTAGCTCTAAACTTTCTTGTTTTGTTTCTAATCTAACTTGGTCAAATTTATTACTTATACCTTCAAATTTTTTGTCACTATCTAGCTTTAATTCTAAATTATCTTGTTTTGTTTCTAACCTACTCTGATTAAATTTCTGATCAAATTTATTCATCAATTGCTCAAACATACTCTCCATTTTCTTATTCTGATCATTATTTTCCCCACTCTTATCTATCCTAACCTGTTCAATTACACTAACCTGTTCATCCTTTAGATTATTATTATTAGTACCCTCCATTTTAATTATTATTATTATTAGTCTTTAGTTTTAAATTTAAATTTTAGTTACCAAAATCATCATCCTAACCTGTTCACTATTATTAACGATTATTATTACTGTATCCATTTAAATTTATTTTACTTAACACAACAGAATCTATTACTTAACCAACACAAAATTTTAAGAGAATCTTTCTTATTATTATTGATAGAGTCCTTACCTTGTTTTAAGTGTTTGCATTTCATCAAAATCACTGTATTTTCGACCAAAACCGCCCTCAGTTGAGGCGACATTTGTGATAAATTAAAAATGGGCTGAAGTTAATTTTTTATTATTGATAGTGAAGCTATCTGAAAATATAAAAGTTATATTCTTTTGAACTTGAAGAGTTCCACTAAGTGTCTATTTATTAATTTGCTCGACTTAAGGGCGCCAGGTAGCCTTAGCTTACCAATTTTGAAAAAGAAAGAAAAATGAGTTTAATCATTTTTTAAAATCTCTGGGGTCGCAAGCTCTTTTTACGGTGTACTTACAGTGATTCTGGGTTTCAAAAATGAAAACACTTATCTCTGAAATATTACATAAAAATTTATTAAACATAAAACACATTAAATTTATGTAACAGAAGTAAAAAGAAAAATTCATATAAGATATCTTACATCCTATCAATTATTATTATTATTACTTTAATTTCCAAAGAAAAAGAATTTAGTCAAATTATATTAATAAATTTGTATTATTTAGTTGCAACTCTAAAAATAAAAAGGATTCTACTTTACTTCTTTTGGTAAATTTCTTAATTAGTAAAAATATAATTTTTACTGAAATTAAAAATTAATTGATTAATATATAAAAAAAATTTATTTTATCATATTATTATATTTTAAGACTCCACAAAACATTGCATCTTATTGATGAAATACATAATTTTACAATATCAAAAATATATCTTGAAAATACAAAGAAAAAGTCTAAATTGTTCAAAATACATATATATGGTTAAATAATGAAAGTCTAAACGTGTTATACCAAATCACGTTATATTCTTTATTTAAAAAGCACTTTCCCTCGAAGGATGATTCGTGTCTTTCCATGTGACTGTGGGCTGAAATTGTAGAGATGCTTTGTCCACTATCAACGAATTGTCTTTTGTTCATAGCTCACGAGATTTATTTTTATTTTGTTGTACCTGTATTAGAACCAATTATTAATGTCTTATTATAACTTTAATTGTTCCATATATCTTATAGACAAGTTCTTTGTCGAGAATTCGAAAATCACGTGGCAGTAATTGCACAACATAACAAAAAATTGCGAATTATCACGCTTTTTCATTTAAAAGTTTATTTATTGAAAACAATATTGTCTTAGCACCTCCAGAATTGTTAGTACACCATGTCTTTTACAAATTTAAAACTTCTGAACACATTTTTTATTGTTCGAACAGAAACTCGGAGAACTACCATTCGTAGGTCTTGGTACATCAAGCCCCAGTTTTAGACTGATATAACCACGAGATTTTTCCTCTTTCAAAAGCGAGCTGTTCCGGTTAACCGTTACCAAAGTTCAACACACTCCCCGGAAAATCCACTCAAAACTATGAACACTTTATTTTAAACAACTTATTTTAAAATTAAACATGGTTATTTATTTTATTGTTTTGAAAATCTATTTTTCTTTTATTAATGAAGTTATTAAATAAATTTATGATTTGAACAGCCTGTTTTCGGCGCTAACCCGCGGATTTTAAACCTATTATAAACTCTGATTTTTCACATTACCACACTAGTTCTACAATAAAAACACATTTTTGAAGATGAAACCTTGCAAGAATTCCAATTTGTCTATTTCTCCTGAATGTTATTATATCACAAACTACTATACTTTTCTTATTAAGATATTGTAATTTTGTCTTTTAGTATGGGCCTTTTGAGACATCTGACATATTCAGACTTAAATTATCATTGGCGTTAAAATATAACATGAATTCCACCCTTTAAAATTAGTTTAGTGTATACTTATTTAAATCTTGTTTAATGCATGAAATGATCCATTCAATAAGAACAACTGAGATTATTAGTGTTACATTTAAAATATATATATTTTTATCTTAGATATTGAGAGTTACTAGCTTTTTAGTTATCAAAATTTCCTAAATATAGTTGAAAAATGTAACTTCTTGTATTTGTGGATGAGTGGGTGGTCTACCCATTTGGGGTGTGTTCAGTGGTTCGGGAATTTGGTGACAATGCGCTGGTGGAATGATTTGTGGCTCAATGAAGGGTTCGCAAGTTTCCTGGAATATTTTGGTGTAGATCATGTCATGCCAGGCTGGAATATGATGGAGCAATTTGTATTAGACAAAACTCAACCAGGACTCAATCTTGATGCTCTTTCTTCGAGCCATGCTATTTCTGTCTCTGTCCATGATCCTACAGAAATAGAAGCTATTTTTGATACTATTTCATACAGCAAGGTATGTTCAATGTCTTAATTACATGTTTTTTATAAACCATTTAATACAGTAATATAATTGTTTTGAAATATGTTAATTTTATTTTCCATTATTATTTTTTCTAATATTACAATAGAATATTTCAGGCTGTGGTCCTGAAATTATCTAAGTGCTATAGAATATTTATCATTAAAATATTAATTTTAAACAACAACAAACTAATTAATTGTAAATGATTTAATTACTACTGCATAAAGTGAACTTTAATCCGTTCATATAATTAAAAATTCTCTCCTATTTTAACAGATTTACTATTTGATTGCTTATAATTAATTATATATTTAAACATTTCTTTCAATTTAAATAAGTTATTTAACTAACTATTACCATTACACAGATACATATTGTAAAATGTTCAAAGTAATCACAAAGCACTATTACATAACTTTAAACACAAGTACACTTATGGAAAATTTGTGACAGTCATTGTACTCTTGCAAACAATGAACATAGCAGTTAACCCTTTTAAACAAGTGTTCAATTTAACAAATAAAACACAATTTTTCTTTTGTAAAATTCTATAATTTATTTGATCTAGCCGACCATGGTTTCGCCAGTTACGGCATTGACGAGGCTCTTACAAGACTTTAAGAGCCTTTTAAGAGCCTCGTCAATGCCGTAACTGGCGAAACCATGGTCGGCTAGATCAAATAAATTGTAGAATTTTACAAAAGAAAAATTGTGTTTTTTTTTTTTAAATGGAATTCTATCAAGTACCGTCGGTCATCAGTGTAAACAAGTGTTCAATTTTATTAAAAATGTATCCAACCTGAACTTTTTTCACAATAACCAAGGTCAATTTAACCAAAGACCTTTTAATTTTATTTATTTTTATGTTAATTTTATATTCATCTTTCTGTTTAAATAAATTTAATTACCCATTCACAGTAAGAGTACTAATTATACTGTTGATATCAATAATTGAGCATTAGGTCATGGCATTATCAGTATTTAATCGCTAAACTGTGGAATAATGTATTATTAATATCTTACCCTTGGTATTCAAATTCATGTCCTTTCTTACATAATTATTCTCTTCTGAAACTTCATTGAAAGACTTTGGTGATATTGATATGATATTAATTTTGTTGAAATAGGGAGCGTCTATCTTATACATGCTAGAGAAATTTCTTGGTCAAGACACATTACGCAGTGGCCTTAATGACTATCTTAACATCCACAAATACAGCAATGCAGATACAAAGGATCTATGGGCAGTTCTTAGCAAACATGCCAACCATTCAATACAAGTCAAGGTAATGTTGCACAAATATATTTTAGTTTGAAAGATAGTGTAATTTTGTACAAAAAAGTAATGTCAGGCTGAAATTTTTCCAGTTCCTTGATTAAAGGGAGACGGAGATTTTTTTCTTATACAAAAAATGGAAATAATTTTGATAAAGTCACTTGTCTTTCCATAAAAAAGAAATATAGTACATGTTATACTCACATTTCTTAAAGATATGTAACCTTTACCTTGATGTCTCTATAAATTATTTTGATGACAGCCAAAAGCGTGATGATATTTTGGCCAAATATTGAAGCCTTATAATAATTATTATTTTCATAACTAAAAATTTGCATCTCTCTGCCATTAAAAAAAAAACACAAAATTAAATTTATCTTAAAATCTGTTCAAACAATTTTAATAAAATTTACCTCAGTTGTAACCTCAATACTCTTATCAGGAAATATTGGTTACTAACCTCAAAGCTCTTAACAGGAAATATTGGTTACTAACCTCTAAGCTCTTAACAGGAAATATTGGTTACTAACCACTAAAACCGTGCAAAATCATTGCACAAACTTTCTCACTCACCACTTTCAAAAACATATAAAAATTAATCCAAACAAATTCAGTAGTTATCTGTTAAAAACAGAAAATGAACTATGGCCACTGTGTTCAATAGGGTCTAAACTTGCTACTTTTTTGCCATAAGCACATCCTAAATGTAAGTCCTGATTGATTAAAATTGAACTTAATTATCAGCCTCCATTTTTGTTTTTTTTTCCAATTATTCATGAACTCAAACATATTTTGACTTGCGATTTTGCTCACATCTTTGGGACATTAAAGTTCACATTTCACAATATATATTTTTTTTTTAATTGGTGTAGTTGATTTTGAAAAATTTGATTTTTTTACTCAAGAAGCAACATATTTGGAGAAATGGCGACCAATACCTTTGTTTGGGTCCTTAAATGCTACACTTGAGCAAAATTTGATCAAAATCAATATAGCCAATTTTGAAAAATGTAACATTTTGTTTTTTTCTTATGGCATGTACCCTTAAATTTTGGAAAAAGTTCCTAAATATGGTCCGCATAACAAATTTGATTAAAATTGGTCCATGCATTTTGGTAAAAACCACACATACAGACACAGACAGACTTAATTTAAAAACTTCAAAATGAATATATCCTCAAAAACTCAACATAGATTATGTTTCCCACTACATATCTTTCTCTATACTATGTATGATAGTAAAAAGGATATTATTGGTCAAAACTAAAAATGGACCTAATGTATCTTAAAATGTTAATATTTTAAAACTAAGTTAATTTCAATTAAGATCAAATTTTGGAAATATGTGAAGTTCACTACCCCAAATTAATCTGTCGTTTCACAAGTTAAAGAACAATTCTTAATCGTGTAGTTTATAAAAAAGAACCTTGTCTGCTTGTTTGAAACTAAACATTATGCAAAAAGAAATTTTGCCTCTAAGTAACAATGTATGTCTTTTTTTATTGGTAGTATCTGTTCCTTCATAAGGATGACGGGTAGTACTGATTGGGTGTAGGTAGGAAATTGAGGCGGCAAAAGATCTCTAGGTCGATGCCGGTGAGGCCTCTGAAGGAGGCTTTCAGAGCCCAGAACGGAAAAAAAAAATGTCTTTTTTTATATTAACCAAATATTTACCTAAAAAGTTACTATAAAATATTGAATACAAGTTTAGTGAGGCCTCTGAAGGAGGCTTTCAGAGCCCAGAACGGAAAAAAAAAATGTCTTTTTTTATATTAACCAAATATTTACCTAAAAAGTTACTATAAAATATTGAATACAAGTTTAGACATAAATTTGTTGAAAAAGGAAAAAAAATAACTTGAAATTTCTGATCCAGCCCCAAAGCAAAGATTATTTTAAAAGAAATGTTTTTTATTTATAATCAAATACTGTTGTAAGCAAGGAATGCATACATTAAAGATATACAATGCTACCATATTTAATTACCTTTTTTAATAATACAAAACTAACATTAACTTAATTAGTGTAATCTTAATGTAACATTTTTACACAATATTGTATATTTTCTTTATCTTACTTTAATTTTTATGTATTATTTGCTTCTAGGCCATAATGGACACATGGACCAGACAAATGGGTTTTCCCCTAATTTCAATAAGTCGTGATGGTGGTACTATCACAGCCAACCAGACCCGATTCTTATTAACTTCTGACCCATTCAATGAAAACAACACTGCCTTAGAACTACCTAAATCTGTCTTCAATTATAAATGGTTTGTGCCTCTTAGCTATTACACAGATCTCAGTGATGAAGAGGAAACAGTGTGGATGAACATGACTGATGGTGAGTTTATTTTTTAATAGCTTGAAATATATAATCACAGATAATTTTGTTGCATTCCTGGCAGCGATAGAGACCACATATCAATGTGATTAAACTTTAGTTATATATTAAGAAGTCTTACAAAAGCTTACCTCTTCAAGTCTGTGTATAAACACCTTTTGTACCCAACATACTGCTATTTCTCAAAGTTGAGGAGCTAATTACAACAGTGGATAAACACAGTAGCGGCCGGTGGTTAAGGGCAATGGGAGGGCTCTGTTTTATTTTATAAACGTAAGGGAAGGTATGTTATCAAAATATACACTACGGTTCAGAAAGCAGGCGTAACACAAGTGTTATTCATTCCATATTAAAAACATGTGGGGTCTACATAGCGATTATAAAGCAAAGTTTGTATAGTCTATAGCTAATAAAATAAAAATGGGGCCTACCTTTACCTTCGATTTAACTGCGTGTAAGTAAAGTCCACCCTCCTCTCCTTCTGACTAGCGAAGTGGTTAATCACACGTTCATTAAAATTTGGAGTTGATAACAATGACTTTTCAATGGAACACATAGCGAGGGCGCTAAGTCTCTCTCCTTTCATCGTGCTTCTGGTGAACGTTTTTACTCGTTTTAGAGTAGAGAAACATCTTTCACTTTCCGAAGTTGTCATTGGGATAGTGCATATAATTTGTAAAAGTTTTACCGACTCGGGAAGCACATCTTTAAGATTATTATCATAGATAAAGTTAAGTAACCGTAAAGACCCTGTTGCCGTTGAAAAGTCATTCCTATTGTACATAACTGTTAATTCTTGTTTCAGTTCTGTTTTATTTAGATGGTATAAATCTACAGCAGTACATAATTCTACTTCCGGGAAATTATTTTTGAATTGATTAAACAAACTCGGCTGGAAATGTTTTGCGGCGGACAAATGGTCTAAGAATGTGAATCGGCTATCTATACCGGACGTGATTACGTCACACACTTCCTTCGCAACAATGCGTCTTCCATCCTCAAATCGTGCACGTTTTTTACTTGGTTCGGGTTCGCTGGTATTGGGCTGATCTAGCTCAGGCGAGTTTCTTATACCTTGTACAACAGTCTTGAACTCATTCACATACTTAAAAGCCTTAATACAATCAATTGTTTTGTGTTGCAATTCATTGTACAAAATGTCACAATGGGGTAATATTTTATTAAAAAATTCTAACCAGAAAATAAAGGCTTCATCTTTTAGAATATGTCTTAGGCCAACAGCTTTATTTATTGTGGAATAGTCATTGGAATCGTCGTCTAATATGTGACTTAAACATTCCTCTAACTCTTCTCGATATTTAAATACTGTGCTGACAATTCTTGATTTAAAATTCCAACGAGTATTAGAGCTTTTAGGTATGCGTCTTTTAACAATTTCGTCAAGTACTGCTGTTCTTTTAGTTGATTGTGAGAAAAAAGTTGAAAATCCCTCGATATGACTGAAAAATATTTTAACTTGTTTATTTTGGGTTGCACTGCGTTCTATAATTAAATTTAATTGATGTGCGTAGCAATGTACGAAATTTGCATTTTTGTACAGAGTTTTGACTCGTGTTTGCACTCATCACTGAAGAACCATCGTAGCTCTGTGCAATCACTTTATCAGGTGTTTTATCAAGTTTTAATTTGTTTAGCTCTTTGAAAATAGTTTCACAAACAGACGCTGCATTATAGCCTTCGGGTGTAATAAAACTAATGAATCGCTCATTTACTATGCCCTTTAACTCGTACCTAACAACAAAAACAAGTTGAGACAAAGTAGCACAGTCTGTTGTTTCATCAGCTTCAATCGCAACATAATTGGTTTGAGTCAGTTCGTCACAAATAATCTCTAAACACACATAATAAATTGAATCTAGTAACTCGTTCTGGATTGTTTTGGAAAGCCCTAAAAACACTTTATTTGTTTGGTCAATGTGTTGTTTTAAGGTTAGATCTAATTCTGCCATGAGATTAATAAGACCTCGAAAAATTCCAGGATTGTTTGAATTCTCACGTTCGTCATGTCCTCTTAAAGCTAATTCAAATGCCCCACAAAACTTAACAGCGTCTATTAGTTTACTTAAAATATATCGGTTTTTCGACACTTCTTCGTTTAGTTTTTGGAATTTTAATCTATATGCTGTATCCAATTGGCATCTGATGTCAACCTTTCCTAACACAGCATATTCTATACATGAATTTATGTGTTTTTCACTTATTTTATGTTTTTTTACCTTATCATTTAAATGTTTAATGTCTGAAATGCCATCTACAGTCCATGCACGATCTGGAACTCCCATGACTAAGCAGGGGTAACAGAAAAATGAGTTTTTTAATTTACAACCACACAACCAATCCGCATAATTGTACAAATTTTGTGAAAATTTACGGGTGAAGCTATTCTTGTTCTTTGAACTATTTTGAGTTTTACTTATTACCATGTCAGGCCTAGGGGGTCCTAAATCTTTTAAGGCAATTCTATGTTCTATGTTTTTAATTCCTTGACTAATGATTATACTTACATCATTTGTCACAACGTTTACCGTTGACATATTACCGGCAACGGCATTGGCGTCCATTATTTAACAAAACAAAACTACTTGATTAAATAACACACTCACACTCACTCGTCTCGTACTAATTAATTCACTTATTCACAATCTCTAAAACATTCACTTAACATTCACAATCACAAAGGGTTAAACTTAAAAACATAAACAAACAATTTGTGTGAGTAGCGAGACACTATTTAGAACAGTTGCGCCAACTTATTTTGCCCATCGAAAACAAGGTTTTTAGTAATGCGGAACATCTAATTTATGGTGGCTGCACTGACTGATGTCTGCGTGCGCAGCTTCGGACTCTGCCCTAGAAGCCCATTACACGCTGTGTAAATGACGTCACGGCACCCTCAGCTCTGTCTGCTGCTTTCCCCATATGACTACATGCAATGAAACTGGGACGCTCTGGCCACCGTCCGAACTCCAGAATACATTCGTCAAATATTTTATATTGTAAAACTTCCGCTACAAATGATGGTGAAATCCATAGCGGCAATTCATAATTCATTTATCTCCAAAGAATTAAATACATATAGGTATTTACATTATTAAAATAATATTATCATTGGGGGGGCGGCGTCCGAGAGTCCTTATGAGTAAGCCGCCACTGAATAAACATATAAAAAACTAGACTATTATTTTATAATTTTTAAAAAAAATGATTGGTACCATTTTAACTTATAAAATAAAATTGATTTATCATTTAAATTTTACTTAAATAAATTTGGCTATTAATAAATTTATATTGCACGTCAAAAAAAATAGTCCCTTACAGAATGAAAGCCTAAATTGTATAACCCTTTTTCATGATATAGTAAAAAGTATATAAACCTATATAGTCACTTATTTATCAGATTTTTGAATTACGTTACACGATATTTAATTAGAACTGATAAATGCTTTTGGTTTTTAATTTTAATATATTTGAATTTATAAGTACTAAGGTCGATTAGATATTTTGAAGCCCTCTGGTTTTGCTAGGGATATTTGGATGAAGTTTACCTCTTTTAATTTATTACAAATACATTCTTGGAACTTGTTTAAACTGTGAAAAAATAAAATTTAGTTATACAGGCTCAAAATGTCTGATTCTGAAAGTTAGCTTATTCAATAAAATGAATTACAGTATAAAATTTGTTTTATAACAAATTTTATTAATTGTGAATAACATAAGTGAACATTCAAGATATAAATTATAAATAAATCCATTTCGATAAAATTAAAATTTCAATAAGAATAAATGAAAGAAATAAATATAAGTTGAAATAGAATTTTGAATTTATCGACATGAGAAAAGATATAAAATTCAGGATTAAGCAGATCTAGACAGATTTAGACACTGTGTAGATGAGAACATGTTTTAGTTAAAATTAGCTACAATGTTTAACAAAATTTATTAAAATAATAAAATTATTGATTTCTAAACTCATTTAGAATCTAAAATTTGATAATAGCAGTAGATAATTTTATTTTTGTTTTGTTTAACCTAGATTGTAAATATTAATTAAAAAGGTGAGGGTGTTTTGTAAATTTTAAATTGACACTTTGTAACGTTAAGAAATTTTACGAAATTGCTCAGCTTTATGGGCGCCAGGTGGAATTAACTCACCAATTTTGAGAATATAAAAAAATTACTTTGAATTAAAATGTTCTCAGGGTCGTGTTTCTTTTCTAAGTGTACTATCAGTGGTTATCTGGTAAATAAGATATCCTTATTTATTTTTCTGAAACTGAACATCTTTTTATTAAGCACAAATTATAGAACAAATACATAAATCAATCATTAGATATTATATCCTATTAATTATAATAAAATTTTGTCTTGAATAGACTTAAAAGCTTTAATACATGATTTTACTTTAATATAGTTGCAACTTCAATTAAAAATGATTCTATTATGAAAACGTTTTGTATCATTTTAAGTTTAAATTTATCTTGAATTATTTTCTGAATTGAGTTTAAAATTTTATATTATTATTTTGGGGAAAAAATCATTTATCTAAAAAGCACTTACATTTACTAAACAAACAAAATACTAGAACATCTTAATTATATTTAAAAATTCTACAATTAATATTTTTGTGCAACATGAATAAAATAATATTGTTTCAATTTTATAAAATGGTATGATATTATCTGTTGTATATGTTACCACTTTGTAACGTGAAGCCTCCTGGCTGATGACAGAAATCCGCCATTCCTCGCATTTGTGAACAGGTTGATCATCTCCATTGGAATTCACTATTCGTAAACTATCCCGTATTCTTTCTCTTTTATTCACTTAAAGTTTAGTTAAACAAAAGTCCACTGTCTCTTTTATTAAAACACCTTTAGGATTGTTCACATAAAACAAAAAATACATTTTCTACCACGTCACGCTTTCTTATTTCATTGTCCATTTTGCTTTTAAGAAGCCTAATGTCTATTTTTTACAGTTTTTTAGAACAACAACTTCTCGATATTACACACTGTTTTTAATCGTTCATTTCTTAAATCATTTATCTTTTATTTTACCTTACATTATTCTACAAAAATTGTACCTTTCCACACACAAAAATGGGTCTGTCCTAGTCAGACGCCGGTTTACAACTCATTTCAGTTGCCGACTTACCTCTTCAGACGCCTCCTCTCGACTGAACTAATTCCTAGCATCTCAACTAAGCGTCCTTTTTAGATCTACCAACTCAGCATACTTTCAATACGCTCATATTTCTGGTCCCACGGACACTGTTGTTGTAATTTAATAAAAAAGAAGTTAACATGAATTTGTAAGTTACTTTTATTTATCAAAAAATGCCACTCGTTGAGCGACAATTGTGATAATTTAATAAAACGGGGTCGTTAATATGAAAATTGAAGCTACTTTAAAAAGAAAAATTATTTGAACTTGAAGAGTTCTTACTTTATATATTTAACTAATTAAAAAAATGAATTTATTATGATTTACAAAGTTTTATGGGCGCCAGGTAGCATTAGCTTACCAATAAAAAGATTTTAATTTAAGTTTATTCTCAGGGTCGCAAATTCTTTTTTGAGTGTACTTACAGTGAAATTGGATTTGATCAATGAAAACACTTGTAGCTGAAATTAACATAAAGGTTTATTAAACATAAGTTCATTTGAATTATACATATACATTCAAAATATATATCCTAGTTAAAATTATTACTATTACCTTTGAAGAAGGGTTTACTATTTTTAAAAATGAATTTATTATTTATATTTAGTTGCAACTTTTAAAGAAAAGTTTTAAAGAATCAAGCAGACTGAAACATCTGTTTCTTATTATTGAAATTACTTTTTTTAGTAAAATTTATGTCTTTTAAATAGACATCCTTTATCTCAAAGCATCAAAGTTTATTATTTTAAAACAAACAAAAGCTTCTAATATCTAAAAATCCTATAATTAATATTTTTAACAAAAACAATTATGACTTTATATATTCTCACAACATTTGATTAAAATTGTTTTTTATACAAGTTACCACGAGGTTGCATCAGATGTATTTTCCCTCCACTAAATGGTGTCTTCAAGTTGATTAGCAAAGGTCGACCATCTTCTTGTCCATTTGAGGTGAAAACAGTTGTCCTTCTGTTGAATTTAATATTGGAGAAATTCCACATGCTGACTTTAGTTCTTTTATAAAACAAAATAATTCATGATACTATACTGTCCACTCATAGAACACACCTTTTTTGTAAATAGTTCATACAAAAGGCACTTAAACATGTGAGTCATGTCTCGTATTGTCACAAAACCGCCCGATTTACGTCTTTATTCTTTAAAAGATTACTGTTCACACTTGTTACATTTAAATCATTTTTTATGTTGCGACTCATTGTCTTTTAGAAAATGTTCAACCGAAACATAAACGCCTTTTAGCACAAAGAACATTCTTCTTATTACATAAGAAAATACGTCCGTCGTCACCTTTCAACTGTTTCTGATTAACCGACTTTAAACTTGTATTAATTTACATTGTTTATCCTGTAAAAATCACTTGACTACATTTTTTATCAAAGTTTCATTATTTAACAAATCAATCTCACATAACCATTCCCTTCCAACTCCTGACTAAGACTGTCCTAGCAATTTGCCACGAGATACTTTGTCTTATTACTGGAAACCGGGCCTACGTTCCTCATTTATTTCCGCTGTTATTTATAGTTCACACACCCCCGCCTTTTCACACAGATTATTAATTGTTTATGAAACAAATAACACTTGTACATAATTATTTTATACTAAATTTAAACACTTGTACATAATTAAGCTATACTAATATTAAACATCGTTATTTATTATGTTGCCTTGAAAATCTATCTTGTTTCCATAAAAGAATTTACCGAAGACTGCATATCATTCAATGGCTTCTCCCCCTTTCTGTCTTTCATCACGCGCGTTTAAATATATAGTAAACTCTACACTCTAACTCATTTTTCACATTATTACACTGTCCAAATCATTTTGCTTGACGACAAGCATTGTCTATTTTCACAATACAATATCTCACTTTAAAATTTATTATATCTTATAACTAAACATTATTTACCTTAAATTTATATTTTGGAAATCTATTTTAATTTTTATTCCCCTTGTTTTAATATTATTTACAGTCATTAATTTGACTTACGTTGTCTTTTCTTTAGACCAATCATAAAATTCCTTTTTATTTTCTTGTTTTAATCTCAAAGCAAAATTCAAAAATTGAGTATTACAAGTTTTGTAGAAACAGCTGATTAAGCCTATGTAGATGACAGAAATTTTGTAAGTGCTACAAATTCATTTGAAGAGAAATAAATGTATGTGAAGTAAAATTTGTTTTGTGAAAAAGCACTTTTGATATATTATTGATCTCACATGCACCAATAGTCTCATATCTTACAGCTGAACAGAGACTAAATAAAATTCAAGCAGGATTTTTCATTTTAAGATACTCTGTCAAAGAAATAAGAGTAAGAGATACAGAGACAGTTTAATTATTATAGTTATCGATTAAGATTTATTGAAGTGCATAATATAGTTAGCACAATTAAGTACTTGTTAAGCAAAAAAGTCCTTTTATTATTATTATTATTAATGCTTTTGATTATAATGTCAGTAAGGTTTATCAAGACATATGTGGCTGATCCCCTCTTTTGGAAACTGACTCTGTGATATAATATTAAATTGATCTAAGTAATTAATTCTGTATGTACATTTCTTATTTCAAAACAAAATCAATACCTATTTTTAAATCATTTGTTTTTTTTGTTTTTTTAATTCCAGTAAAGTTTGAAGTAGATCCAAATATAGAATGGTTAAAAGCAAATGTAAATCAGTCTGGGTTCTATAGAGTAACTTATGATGAGGATATGTGGAATTCTATAATTGCAGCTCTCAAGCGAAACCATTCTGTGTTCAGTCCAGCTGATAGAGCTAGTCTTATTGATGATGCTTTTACACTTTGCAGGTAAGTTTGTTGTACTTTTTGATTTAATTAACATAATTATGTTTTAATTTAAACTACATGTAAGTGCTAGATTAAGTGTTTATCCTTTATGGATTCAACTTATAAACCTACTAAACTATTATGTTTATCAATTATAATGAGCTACACTTTGGAAACTTCAATCACAAATGAATGAAAACACAAGGAATGAGGGAATAAAAATGAATGAATGAGGGAGTGACAATAGGATTTGACTATATGTGATAGCTGAGGATGATGAATTGGTCATTGAAATGTATTTGAATTCGTAACATTTCACATTTTCAGATCTTAAATTTGTGTTAGTACTTTATTCAATATGTGAAGTGAGCGATACAAGATGTAAGAGACTTGCGTTGTATCTCGCAATACGATCGTATATTAAGATCTTGTATTGACAGACAGTGTTCCAAAATTGTTTAAATGAAATTGGTGTTTAAATGAGTTGCATGAATGAAATTTGTGAATAATTGAATAATAGATGTATAGTTTTAAGATATAATTGTAAACTCTTTGTAATAAGTAAATAATTTTAAGAAAAAATAGTTTTCCTAGAAATTGAAACATATTAGAGTTTTGTTTACATATTACATGATGTGTTAGTGCACCGATGTGTTTTGTCAGAATGTTTTTAGTTGGTCCATTAATTCAACCAATGCCAATATTTTAAGGTTGGAATGGATTTATTTAGTTTTTGGGAATGACACAAGCTCTACTACCACCGACGAGAGAAGTCATTATTGACATTTTCTGTCAATACAGAACTTTACTTCACTTCGAGAGAGTGCCGCCAATTCATCAAAGAGCTTTATCAGTTAACTTTAATGTAATAGCAGATATTTCTTGTTGAAACTCCATATTCAAGGATAAAATAAAGCAAAAGCTTAAAGTTTCAAATATTTATTAGTATAAATGAGCTACAATTGTTTCGCCTTGCGGCATCGACGGGCTACTGATAATTTACAGGTATAGACAACTATTCAAAACATAAGTACAGGAAACTGAAATACAATAGAGAAATCAGGAAAGGTAGGGGGTGACCTAGCAGGTAGATAAGGTTGATGAACTATGGTACGGATGGGTTTTAGAAGAGGTGACAAATTTAATACAATTTGGTCATTTAAGTTGAGAATAGGCCTAAGTGAAATAGATCTATTTATTTCTAAACATTCTAAATTATTTAATCTATTGCTTTTATTTTCTATATGTAAGAGTTTAACATTCAATTTCGGATAAAACTATGACCCGAGTCCTGCTACCAGCTAGGTCGCCCCCTACCTTTCCTGATTTCTCTATTGTATTTCAGTTTCCTGTACTTATGTTTTGAATAGTTGTCTATACCTGTAAATTATCAGTAGCCCGTCGATGCCGCAAGGCGAAACAATTGTAGCTCATTTATACTAATAAATATTTGAAACTTTAAGCTTTTGCTTTATTTTATCCTTTTATCAGTTAATACAGTTTTTTACCTTTAACTTTAATAAAATCAGTGCTAGTGTTTATCGGTATTAAACACATATACAATGTACATTTTAAAAATATCATATACTGAACAATACATAATGTAAAACTTAAATTTAAAGAAGTCATAAAACTTTATTTTGGAAAAACCTGTATTAATAAATCATTGAAATTTTTATTATCAATCACGATCAGTGGAAATGAAAAATAAACAATAAACTTTGTGTTTGAATAAAAACAATTTTGGTACCTACTTTTATAATAAGTAAAAAAAAATGAGTATAGAGACAGAAAAGAACTTTTAAAAAATTGTTAGAGTATAAGATCATATATTGAATAATGTTATATGTACAAATATTTGTTTTCTTTTCAGAAGATCAACATAAACTTTAACCTTTAAATGTATGTACTTCAGATAACAGAAGGAAAGATTTTAATAATTACAATTTGCATAAAATTCAGTGATTTTTGTGGAATGGTATGTTTCCATTCATTTTGTGATTAAAATTGTGTAACAAAAATAAAATGAGATCTTTTGAAGTATCTGACCTTTATCTGGGAAAAATACAATTTCACACTTGGAAATCTAAACTCTAATTCTCTTGAAAGTAGTTTCCTTGGAACTCCATACAACTTTTCCATTATTGGAAGCATTTCTGGAATTATTTTCATTTCCTTTATTCTGTCTTTTAGACAATACAGTCATTGTCAAGTCACAACACTGCATATACAGAGAATAAATTATAATAACACTTATATATATATATATATACAAGGCTGGATTTAGCATTTTGGCGCCCCTAGGCCCAATAATTTTTTCCGCCCCCTAGTTAAAGTTACTTCCCCAAAAACCTTTATTAAAAAATTATATCAAGCCTATGTTGTAACGAAGTTGATGCGTAATGTTGAAAAATAGTTTAACTTTACCAACAATTATTTGTTTCAATGAACTTCAAAATCAGAATAATTTTTTTGTAATCAATTCAAAAAATATGTTAAGTTATGGCTATTTATTTTTATTTCTAGATATTTAAAAAATATATTTTCTCTCGGCCGTACACCCATAGGCCCGGGCCTTCAGGGCCTAATGGGAAATCCGGCCCTGTATATACATACATACATTACACTTAAAGATTAAATAGAGAAACAAATCAATAAAACACAAAAATCACAGTCAACTCTAAATCAACTTCACATCACTGCGGCAAACTCCTCCGCTGAGTAGTAGGCAGTGTTTACTCAAATAAATTGTGATGCAATATTTTTTTTAATATTATAAAATCTGTAGTTTTCCCAAAATTTCAGAGAGCTGATTAAAAAAATTTAATTACAAATTGTATGGGACATGTTTTTAAAGCTGTAAAATGATGTTTATTTTTATGATAACCATTATATGAGTTTCAATAATGAAGAGACAAGGCAGAGTAAGAAATCCCAAATCCCTGAATGCATCTCGGTAGGACTTTTTTTGGCTCATAATGATGCCATTGGCCAAGTGCTCATAAATTAGGCCATAATAAACCATCTCAGGATCTTTATCGAACATGTCTTTTTAAGACAATGCAACATACCAGAGGTTAATCTCTTGCATATCTTATCCATGTGTTCTTCCCAGGACAAGCTTTTCTCTATTCCTAAGAACCTAGTGGAGTCCACTACCTCCATCATTATTACTCTAAGCATTATAGTTGGCTTGTTTCTCTTTCCCGCTATACATAAAGAGTAACTGAGATAGCATGTTTTTTGAATTTATTATCAAATTATTTTCTTAAAAAATTATAATATACCATTAATATCCTGCTAGATTTTTATTTCAAGATGCTGAATATTTTTGGGAATAAAACTGAGGTTATTTATACAGATTAATTAGATATTTACCATCATTCGTGATATAAAAACTAATATACAATGAGAGTATAGATCATCTTCTGTGATATCAAGTTATAAACCTATAACATGGGAAATGAGAAAATGCTAACAAAACTTAGTAGCCTGTCATGCGTTCTGACGAACAGTTACCCCGTCTCATCAAGGTTGAGATCCTGGTTGCATACAGTTGAATCTTTGGTCAAACTTTGAGTTGTCAGTGCAATCTTGGTTGCACACCTAACCACAATCACCAAGATCACAGCATTGAGATCGCAATGAACAGCTGTGGCTCCAGCTGAATAGTGTCTGACATCTCGACAGAACTTATGTCCAGTCGTCCAAATTTATTTAGTTTATTTTATTTAGTGAATTTTTCCAAATTAACATTTTGGATTAATTTTCAAAAATTGGTGTTCCCGAGATTCTTGGGAAAGCCTATAATATGTTGGACCACGTAAGTTACATTTACATTTTTGGAGGTGTGTCGTAATAGGCTATCAGCCCTAGACCATACTTATTACTTTTCGTATTGTGTGCAGATACTTTTATAATTAGATGTAAGTGCTCCAAATAAATAGTTTATAATGAACACATTAAGAGGTGGTTACCTTGAGTGGTGTTCAGTCTGACAGGGATAAGGGAATTAAGACATCATTGGGTATGGGTGACAGAATTTCCTTTAGTCAACCCTGTGTTAGGTTAGCCTAATCCCGGTATCAAATCATTTAATTTAGCCATTATTGTTCAATAACTTTAAACCAGAATTTCTGGAAAGCAGTTATGGAATTGTTAGCACAGCTGGGCTTACATTCTGCATAATGTCTTTTTGTAACTCTAATCTGATTCCTTTCATAGACATTTTGAACTTTAAGGACAGCAAAAATTACAAGCCATGTCAGGAGAATGACATACCACAGAAGTACTGTGTTTGGTCAAGAAACTGTGAATGTGACAATGTGAAAAGTCAGATTTTAAAATAGACTCATTTAAAAGACGCGGTTAAGCCAAAGAGATAATAAATTCAAATAATAATTTAAATGTAGTAACTTCATTAATAAAAGAAAAATGGATTTTCAAGACAACAGTATGAATAATCATGTTTAATTTTAATGTAATTTAGTTTGTTTGTTTTGTTATGTAAATTATTTGTATTTTTACGGCAGTGCGGTAAAACGTGGGAACAGTAACCGGAAAGAACGCTTTCGGAAGTAGGAATTTGCCTCATGGTAAAGTCAGTCTAAGTCCAGAGCTTGGAGGGACTAGATGTGTTTCTAAAAAGTCTAAGTCCAGCGTTAGGAGTGACAAGATGTGCTTTCTAAAAGTTGAGTTTACCGCTTAAAATGGACAGGTTGTGTTTTTCAAGTAATAATCCAGTTTTTGGAGAAATAAGATCGTAGAAAGAGTTTCTAGGTTCTATTAGAACAATGTACATTTGATTTTTTTATCTCAAATAGAGATCGAAAGTATATAAGAATCCATGTTTAGCGTGTTTCAAAGACAATAATTTGGGAACATAAAAGACAATAATTTACGTACGCGAGTTATGAATATTCTCAACAACTGGAGAAAACAACTTCTGAACGAGGGAGAATCCTCTACAAGCCGTAGAACTTCAATTCGTAGGACATCAGTTTTCCATTCGGACTCAGACAATGTTTTTATTTAAATCGGCGTTGTGGTATAGACGCTGTATATTATCTGTTTGATTAATAACCTGTATTATGTTTAAATTAATTTTTTGTAAATGTTTATCTATTTAAAGAAAATTTAGTAGATTATTACTAGAAGAGATACTAGTAAAATGAAACTTTTAATTAATGAAAATAGAATCTTTTCATTTTTTCTTTTAGAGCTACAAAGTTACTAAAAAAAATTTCATAGATAAAATTCCTGTTGCAACAATTTTATTGGTAAAAGCATTTTTAAAGATAAAATTAATTAATTTGAAAGAAAGAAATAAAGGAGATATAAATTCATAATTTGTTATTGAAACTAAAGAGGATAACTAGTATTTGTAATATGATTTTTTTTGTTGTTAATAATAATTTGTAGGATGTTTCTTTGAATGTTTAATAAATGTTTTCTTTGTAACATTTCAGCCAAAGTGTTCTCATTTAAAACCAAAATCCACTGTAAGTACACTGTGAAAAGAACTTACGACCTCAGAGATTTTTTTTCTTTCTTTTAAATATTTAAATTCATTCTTTTTTCAAAATTGGTATGCTAAAGCAAACCTGGCGCCCTATAGTCGAGCAAATTAACAAATTAATAACAATTAAAAGTAACTTCACCTCTTTTTTGAATTATTACAAATGTCGCCGCAACTGTGGGCCTTTTTAGTCGAAATAAACAGTGATTTTGGTAATGAGAACTCTTAAAATCAAGGTAAGGACTCTCTCTATCATAATAAGAAAGATTCTTTTTTAAAAATTTTTTGTGTTAAATATAATAAGATAAAAATGGAGTTAGAAATTGTAAATGTTAATAATAGTGATGAACAGGTAGGATTAGGAAATCAAAATTCTTTAAATAATATAGAGCCATTGGAATTTACGGGGGATATTTTTGATAATTTACAGAAGGAATCGCAAAGTAATGAGCAAACAAATGAACAATTTGCACAAAATTGTTTAGATCAAGAAATAAGTAGTAGTAGTAATAGTAGACGTTCAAGTGTGAACGCGAATAGTAGTTCAGGTTCGGATTTTAATGGGTTTGATAGTGATGGGATTCTAAAGAGTAAAAAACAGTGTGAAGATATCAATAAAGAAATGGTAGGAATGTTAGAAGTAGAAACTGTAGAAGAAAATTCAGATAGGGAATTAAGAGCTGAAGAGGTTAGGGTAATTGAGCAGGCTAGTGTAACCGAAGAGGTTAGGGTAGGTAAGAAATTGGAAAATAATGATCAGGATTTAGAGATTAAGAGTATGTTAAAAGTAATGATGGAAAAAATGGAACAAAATAGCTTAGAAACAAAAAAAGAAATTAATCAGAGTAGGTTAGAAGCAAAACAAAATAATGTAGATTTGAAACAAGATTTAAATAATAAATTTGATGACTTTAATAATAAATTTGATCAAAATAAGCTAGAAATTAACACTAAGCTGGAAAATTTCAATGTTAAACTCGAACAGAATAATGTTAAACTGGATAAAATAGATAATGACTTGAAACTGAGTAAATTAGAGCTAAGACAAGATAATTTAAACTTAAAAGAAGCAATGTGTAAAAAATTTGAAGAAATTAGGGTTGAAATAAAATCAGATTATGTAAAATTAGAACAGAATCTTAAAATGGAAAGTAATGTAATGGAAACTAATAATAAAGTAGAAATTGAAGTAAGCTATTGTGAGAAAAAAGTAGAATTTGAACGGATAAATAATGTAGAAGGTGTTTTGATAGAAAATATTAATAATTTGGATAACAATTTAGATCAAACAGTAGCTGAAGTAGAAATTAACAGTTTTAATGAAACAAAAGAGATGTCAGATGATTTAATAATAATTGAAGACAATTGTGTGAATGATTGTGTTCAAGAAATTTCTAAAATAATGAATAATGGGTTAGGTAACAAGGTAAATCTAGAGATAACAAGTAATGTTGAAGTGAATAAGTTTGGTGGGGTTGGAATAGGTATAATTAATTCAAAAAACAAAGTAAAGGTAAATAATCTAATAATAAAGGAATCAGCTGTTTATCTTAAAAAACGAGTTTACCATAGGATTGTAGATTTTGAAAAATATGCGATGTTAGAATTTAGAAATATTTTTAGAATACAAGAACAAGAAATTAAAAGTTTTTGTGAAAAAAGTAACTTTAAATATAATCTTGAAAGTAAAAATGTAGAAATAGTAAAAGAAGGTTTTGTACTAGTGTATAAGAATGGTGGGGTTAGAATTCCTAAACTAACGGATGTTGAAATTAGGTCAGTAGATTCTGAGTTGTTTGAGAGAAGGAGGGGTGATGGTATGCCTGAGAGGGAGAAAGAGAAAGGTATTTTGTCAACACTCCGAGACAATAACAAAGGGAGATCTTTTGTTAGGAAAGGGTCTGTTGTGATGAATAGGCTAGACAAACTGTCCGTGTGGACAGAAGTATTTAACATCAAAAATGTGTTAAAAAATTCAATCATGTATTTTAAAATCTTTCACCAATTTGGGAACCATCGTAAAAAATATATAATTTATAATTGAGTTGTAATCAATTGAAATTTGGAATGAATAAATAAATGTAAGGACATTTTATAAACACACGGACTTGATTTTTAAAATAATTAATAAAAAGTAGTTAAGATTTTGTTAATAAGTAAGTTTAAGTTTGAAAATAAATAATTAAGAGTTATGAATACTAATAATTTGTGTGTACTGATAAATTTTGTAAGCTAAGACAGAAATATAGAAAATAATTATATGCCAAGCTAGTATGATTAAGAAGAAATAATATTTAGAAACGTTTAGGTATTTGCTAAGTGAAAGATGCAAGATTGTTAGTAAATAACCGAGTGTTGTTTACTCTAAGATAAATATTGATTTTACGTGACATAGATAAGATAGTTAGTTCGAGGCAAGGATTCAAAGTAGTGTTGAAGAAATAGTATTCAATATTAAGTAGGTGGATTCAATAAAATATTCAATAATGACGAGAGAAATAGAATCTAGTTGGAGCTAAAAGGTTCACTTCTTATCAGTAGACAGATATATTGCTTCATACAGCTAGGGGAGATTGTTTATTCCTTAGTCAGGTATAAATTCCTGTGCATGACATTGAGACGAAATATAGGGTGTTACCAAAATGCTGTCTAGGAAAATAAAAAACCTTTGACGTATAATTCTAATTTAACTTGCGTTTTCGAATAAAATTTACTTAAATAAAGGATAATTGGCTTTAAATAAAGTAAACAAGAACAAAAGTAGATTACTTAAATAACTTTAATAGTATTGAAGGTAAAATTTCTAAGTAAAGGACTTAGAATAAATTTTAAAAAAATAAAATTTTCTTTTTGAATTTGAATAATAACATCTAGAAAGGATTACATAAACAGAAAATCGACGATGCTAGTAATAAACTTGGTAAAAATAAACATTATTTCAACTTCGGATGAAACGATTTTAATGAAATTTTTTATGAATTTTAAAATTTTCTTCGTGTAGATGCATTTAAGGAGTACATGAACATTTTGGGAGGAGGTAGGCGTTTGTGTAGTCAAAATAGAATGTTTTATTCGTAAGAATAAGGCATTCTGAGACTGCATAAGAGGGCGTGTTGTGAAATAGAGATGTGTTTTGGGCTTTATCTTGAATCAAGTAGGGATATTGTATTCAACCACTGCACATTTCAACGTCACAACATGTTACTCTGTGTAAGAGTCTAAAGAGCAATTAGAAGTATGCACGGTATAAAGTAGACGGTTAGAAGAACCTATGTAGGAGAGGTTAGGAAGAAAAATGCATAAGTAAGTGTGACATTATTACAAAAAAAAAAAAAAAAAAAAAAAAAAAACCATGTAATAAATTTTAGACAGATGTTGATTGAAAACAAATTGTAGGATATATATATAGAAGTGATCGATCTGTATATACGAGATTAAATCGGACGTGACAGGAAGGAGAGTTTTTTTTTAAAATAAAACGAAAAGTTTTATAAAACTGTAAAAATGTTGATTAGCTGAGTAGAATAGGTAATTAGATGTTAAATTGTAAAACGATAAGTTGTATGTTTGACATTGATAAATATTAAGGATTATTAGATAATATGAGATAAAAAAATTGTTAGTTTTAAGTGATTTGTGGTTTGAAAATATGAAGAATGGTTGTTTAAAGTTTGAGAATTTATGTGAGTTTTGCCAAGACAGATAATAATTAAGTTTTTTAAGTTTTTTGATGTTAAATAATGAATAAAGGAGGTTAAGTTTTTGTTTTTTAAAGGAAGGAGTAATAAATAATATAATATGAAGAGATTTTGATGGAATTTATAAATAAAATAAAAGAATTAACGTTTTTTAATAAATAATGTTTGAATTTAAAACAATAGATGATTGTGAGAAGTTATTTGATAAAGGTGTCTAAAGATTTTGATGAAATACGTTGTTAGCTGGGAAAGCAATGATAATTTTTTTTATTTTTGAAGTTTTTGTATACAAGTAATAGATGATTAAGAAGATTTTAATAAGAAGTAGTTTAAATGAGAGATTTTTGAGTTTTATATGAAGATGATGACTTTACAGAATTGTTGAGTAAAGTGGTATTTAAAATGAAGTTGTTCTGTTAAGAAACTTTTATAAAGAAGGTAGTTAGGTTGCATTAATGGTAAATTTTTAGTTTTTAAGAGGTTTTTTGAGTACTGCGATGAAATAAAGGAAATATACGACGATTTTAATGAAATAAAGGAAATATGCGACGATTTTAATGAAATAAAGGGAGATTTAAGGAATTCTGCGGATAAACGACGATTATTATGATTTTTAAAGGAAGCTACGTTGAAATAAGGAGATTATTTATGAAAGAATATAGGTAAATAATAAGGAGTTTTTTATTATGAAGAATTTGTTTGGGGATTAATGCAACTTTGATTATTAAAATATGAAAGACAAGATGGAAATAATTTTAAGATAGGATACTGAGAGACAATACAATTGTAAAGAGGTAATTTTTAAATAAATAGATGAGTTTTGTAAGTAATTATATTTTTTTTTGATAATAATGATGTTATATTTTTGAATTTTAGTTGAAGAAAAGAGTTTTTTGTAATTATAAAATCAGTAGTTAACATGTTATCCCAGCAAGACAAAGGAGAATTGAGATTTTAAGTAAGAATAAATAGTTATTGGATTTAAACTAAAATGAGTAATAGTATAAGATGATAATTGAAAAGTTTTAAGGTGAATTGAAGTAATGTTGAGTAATAAGTAAATAATTTCGTAAAAATGTTAATTAAAATGAGAGGTTTTAAATTGTAATTGTGTTTAATTGAAAAATGATTCAGATGAATATCTCGAGTCAAAGGTAGATTTTCAAAGGATGTAGAAATGTCGTCTTGGCAAAGAGGATGAGACGAGAAAAAGTATATAGACGGCTGTCTGGGAGATAAGCTTTGAGTGACGGGATCCTGTCAACAAAAAATGTTGATGGAAAGTTTCAGCCAACAAGGTTGGAAAGGAAACTGATGATGGGTTTTATTGTATAAATAGAGATAAGGCTTGGCACTAATTGATTTGTATATATTTTTTCTTTTTACAAATGAGTTATGACGACTCAAACAAATAGAGATAGTAAAATAGGATTATTAATAAATAGATTTTTTAGTTTTTATAAGAAAAGAGAATCTTTCTTAAAATTAAGTATACTAGGGATACTTATTTTCTTTCATGAGGTCCTTAGCTTCTGAAATGAAATGTCTTGAACATCCATTAATATTTTTTTCGATTTGAAATATATATATATAAAAGCTTTGTATTCCAATACCTGTATTGAAATACAAACCTTGTGGGGTTTTGTGACAATGTGAAAAGTCAGATTTTAAAATAGACTCATTTAAAAGACGCGGTTAAGCCAAAGAGATAATAAATTCAAATAATAATTTAAATGTAGTAACTTCATTAATAAAAGAAAAATGGATTTTCAAGACAACAGTATGAATAATCATGTTTAATTTTAATGTAATTTAGTTTGTTTGTTTTGTTATGTAAATTATTTGTATTTTTACGGCAGTGCGGTAAAACGTGGGAACAGTAACCGGAAAGAACGCTTTCGGAAGTAGGAATTTGCCTCATGGTAAAGTCAGTCTAAGTCCAGAGCTTGGAGGGACTAGATGTGTTTCTAAAAAGTCTAAGTCCAGCGTTAGGAGTGACAAGATGTGCTTTCTAAAAGTTGAGTTTACCGCTTAAAATGGACAGGTTGTGTTTTTCAAGTAATAATCCAGTTTTTGGAGAAATAAGATCGTAGAAAGAGTTTCTAGGTTCTATTAGAACAATGTACATTTGATTTTTTTATCTCAAATAGAGATCGAAAGTATATAAGAATCCATGTTTAGCGTGTTTCAAAGACAATAATTTGGGAACATAAAAGACAATAATTTACGTACGCGAGTTATGAATATTCTCAACAACTGGAGAAAACAACTTCTGAACGAGGGAGAATCCTCTACAAGCCGTAGAACTTCAATTCAGAACTTCAATTCGTAGGACATCAGTTTTCCATTCGGACTCAGACAATGTTTTTATTTAAATCGGCGTTGTGGTATAGACGCTGTATATTATCTGTTTGATTAATAACCTGTATTATGTTTAAATTAATTTTTTGTAAATGTTTATCTATTTAAAGAAAATTTAGTAGATTATTACTAGAAGAGATACTAGTAAAATGAAACTTTTAATTAATGAAAATAGAATCTTTTCATTTTTTCTTTTAGAGCTACAAAGTTACTAAAAAAAATTTCATAGATAAAATTCCTGTTGCAACAATTTTATTGGTAAAAGCATTTTTAAAGATAAAATTAATTAATTTGAAAGAAAGAAATAAAGGAGATATAAATTCATAATTTGTTATTGAAACTAAAGAGGATAACTAGTATTTGTAATATGATTTTTTTTGTTGTTAATAATAATTTGTAGGATGTTTCTTTGAATGTTTAATAAATGTTTTCTTTGTAACATTTCAGCCAAAGTGTTCTCATTTAAAACCAAAATCCACTGTAAGTACACTGTGAAAAGAACTTACGACCTCAGAGATTTTTTTTCTTTCTTTTAAATATTTAAATTCATTCTTTTTTCAAAATTGGTATGCTAAAGCAAACCTGGCGCCCTATAGTCGAGCAAATTAACAAATTAATAACAATTAAAAGTAACTTCACCTCTTTTTTGAATTATTACATGAATCAAATGTGTGGAATAAGATAGTTATGCGCTACCAAGCTAACAACATGTCTGGTCTCTTTCGCACCACAGAACATGAAAGGCAACCGAAGACATCCATTGGTAAAGTTTTACCCTTGTGGTGCATACTTGTGATGTACCATTGCACAGGAATAAATTATGAATAATACTTTGATGTTACTGCACTATTTTTGACATCAAGGGTGTTAAACGTCCACACTTGGTCAATGACCTTGTCATTTTAGCTTGTTGAGTCAGACCAGAACACGAGTTCCTTTCCAGAATCTACAATATGGTTCCTACTTGGGTATTGACAAGTTTGATGAATGCTAGTCATAAAATTTATTTCATCATACCATTGTAAGCTATCTACTAACATCTGATGGTCCCTTCATGACAACAACTGTCTGTGAGCAGGAAATATACATGTATCCCTCTACCTCACCTCTTGTGTTTTATTGGTTTCAGAGAAAAAATTAAGGTCAGATAGTGACTAATCTTAAATTTTATGTTAATGTAAATGCTATCATATTAATGCATAAATGGCTCAATGTATGTATGTTCACAGAGCAGGATTATTAAATTCAACAATAGCATTGGATCTGTCATTGTACCTGCTAAAAGAAAGAGATTATGTACCTTGGGCAACTGCTTTGGAACATTTCCAAGCGTGGAGTAAGTATTTGTCTGAAGCTGCACCCTATAGACTCTTCTTGCAGTATATGAAAGACCTTCTTGCTCCTGTAGCTCTGTCTCTGGGTTGGGAAGATAATGGCACACACATGTACAAGTAAGAAGTAAAATCTACATATTAAATTTCAATAGTTTTATACTTTAAGTTGTAAAACTATAAATTGCTGAAAATGTATCAAATTACATAGTAAATAACTACAATACCATTCATACAAATAACTTACTGCTTAGACAAAAGGGCTTAAAAGGTCCAAAAAATTTGTGGGTTGAATACAGGGACACCATTACAATTATTTAAGGCATGATTCAATCTTTGTCGTTTTGTAAGGTGTGATGTATTTGTGTTGGGTTCCTGTAAATTTTTCATGTATATATTTTTTTAATTTTTTTAATGATTATGAGGTCCAGACAGTTTAAGCTATTGTTTTTTTCTACTTGTTGTGAATTTGAGCAGTGGATATATAATATTTGAAATTGATCTTTAGCTCAGTTTACCTCTTGATAACATCAAACAAATACATATTATGTTATCTACATATGTGTACACAATTCTGTAGTCATATTTGGTAGTCAGATTCATGATGTATTTATTTTTTATCTTAAGAAAGGTTCAGGCTATTGAAGTGCACAATGTATAGTGAAACAGTGGTGGAGTGTTTTCTACAAAACCTCAAAATTAGAATTGCAAAATGCTTTTAAACAAATTATTGTAACTAATTACCCTACAATTTAAATAAAGTGAGTAAACTTTTTAATAAGCACCTGCCATTTAATACTTACCCAAGATTTAGTCATAGTTATCATTTACATTTATGTAATAAGTGGTTTACATAGAAAAAAATACATTAATAAATTTATGTTAATCATCTCAATACCGGTACAATTAAATTAATTAATTATTTTGTAATAATATTCAAGTGACTATGGATTATTTTTTAAAGAGTGTGATAGCTGAATGGTTTAAAATGTATGTTCGCTGAAGTGAATACCCTCTGAATGAGAGTTAAAACTCCAGTTAATTACTTGTCAAAATCTTTTTTACTGATTCTTCTAGGTCATAAAATGTGAATCGTAGGCAAAACATGGAAGTTGATGTTTTTTAAAGTTATTCAAAGTTGTTTTACTATTCTTTTGGTAGAAACATTTACTTTTAAAATTATTTAAAAAATCAGAAAACATTGACAAAATTACAATTAAAACATGCAACAAGTTTACATACTGTTAGGGATTAGATTCTCTAAGACCTAGTTTTGGGTTCAAATGAAATTTCTCTATATAAGACCAATGCACCATTTGTTATAAATGATTATATATACCGTTTATTATAATTAAAGTTGTTTATTTCAGAAAAGTGATGTACAGTTAAATGAAATACATATATAACAATCAGTGGGTCGGTTGTATTTTAATTCCAAGAAATATATTATTGATATCTTATCCACATTATTGTAAACTATATCTAGTACCAAGATAGAACAAGCTAAATATTATTGTGAAATATTATAAAATTCAAATTAGTGTACTTTCCTTAATTAAACTCATTTAAAAATATGCTGTCGGTTTGCTTTCTTCTATGTCTGTAAGTACTGGCTACCGTGTTTTTGACTGTAATGTTCTCGAAGCTGATTCTGATGAATAAATTGATATTTCCGGCCAATGCTCTTGGTCAACCAATGAGCAGGGCCTCCGACTATCACTGTTCAATATGACTGTCTCATGCCCTTAGTCATAGTGGGTTTATATACCTTGCCAGGTTAACGAACTATGTATTTAGTCTATAGTCAGCTATTGTGACACTCACTGCTATATTTCACAATAATAGGCTGCTTTCTGTGTATTGTATTGGGACTTAGAGTTAAAATTATATTTGATAGTTTTTACAATTGTTGCTAACAACTATTCTTAACAATACTCCAGCTTTGAACTTGTTGATTAATACTCAATAATTTGTCTCTAAACAATTGTCCAAATTAAGTGTGACTATTGTTCATTCAGTTTTGATTTGACATCATTATTACACTGTGTTTAATTTTGTCAAGGTTAATGAGATCTGATATTTTGGCATCAGCTGTACTCTGTGATGTAGAAGAAACTGTGAATCAAGCTAAATCCAAATTCAAGAGCTGGATGAATGCTGCCACCCGTGTTCCACCCAATCTTAGAGAAGTTATCTATTCCGCTGGTAATAATTATATTTAGTTCAGGCAGTATTTATAAAATATGCTAACTTTGAAAAAATATATATATATAGTGACATAGTTATTTGTATTCTGATGTTGGAGTAGATTTAAATGTCATATTATAACTTGTTCACACATAAGAAAATTTCTTGTAGAGTTTTTGAACAAGTAAGACATCAATCCAAAGGCATATATAATATTTTGAGCTAATAGAGGATATTTTGAGCACCTATTCTGAGGTTTTTTATTTTGTTTAATCATGTCTCCTTTTCTGATTTTTCTGTATTAAACTGTAGTGTTTTATTTATGAACATTAAATACTGTACTCCACTGTAGTGTTTTTAATTAGACTTCTTTGAATTCTGATTTTTATTTAAGTTGCTTCTAACCTAATCTTGGGTTTTGTAGACAACTGCCAAGAAATTATGTTTTCAGTTTTTTTGTCAATAACTTTATTATCCTTTAACTTACAAACAAAATAAAAACATCAATTTATTTGTAATTAAAAAGAGAAATGTAATTATTTTGTAAAGTTAATTGTTTTCGAGATATTCAACAATAAAAATTTTAAATTGTCACTATTTTAAAAATAACACAAATACAGTCTTTATGTTTTGTACAATTATGAAACATTACATAATAAATGTGTATGGCAAATCTGAACTCAATATCTTATCTATTTCCAAAGCTATAATGTTTGTAGTTTATTTGTATAACTGTATCAAGGTTGAGTACAAGATTGATTAAAAAAAATAAAAAAATGTTAGGAAGGTACTGTGGTTGACTAGAGTGAGACTTTACAGGTTAGGAACAACCAATAGCATTTATTAAAAATGATCAGCATCATATGAGATGACATTACATGGTGTAACATCTTACGATGTCCCCAGTCTTGTTACAGTCTTTCATATTAATACAATCTAATATTAACCAAATACATTACACTAATACAATATAATGTTAACCAAATACATTACAGCCTCATGCACAGTCATGAGTTTAGTAAATATATGTATAATTTTATTTGCATGAGAGCTGAATGCCCATCAACTGGTTATACAGTGAAGAAAAAATATGAACTACATCTACAAAATTTATGAAGAAAATATTGTTTTCATGTTCTACTATATACTTTAAAACACTATTTTTTCATAAGCCTGATCTAATATCTGTTATTTTATTAACATAACCTTATTGTGTATTTGGAGATAGAATTGTTTAACCTAGTAATATTTTTAAACCAAAAAATATATATTATATATATATATATATATATATATATATATATATATGATATTCTTTTTATAACACATACACACCTTTTTGTCTTCCTTTATATAATATTTTATAAATATTATATAAAGGAATAATATTTATATAATATAAATACTTATATATTATATAAAGTATTATATAATATACTTAAATATTATATAAAGTATTATATAATATAATACTTTATATAATATATTATTACATCTTCATGTAATAATATATTATATAAAGATGTGTATAAAGTGTTATTATGTAGAAATTCTTGTGAGATAATATAAAGTATCCAATCCTCATTCAATATTTACAAATTTTATATAAATAATTGTTAACTTGTTGTTATTTAGGTATAAAGTATGGAGGTGTGAAGGAATGGCAATATTGCTGGTCTAAATACATGAGTTCAGGAGTGCCAAGTGAGCGCAAATTACTTCTACGAGTACTTGGAGTGGCATCCGATCCTTGGTTGCTACAAAGGTGCAGTTGATATATTTTGTTTTCTTTATTACGTTACATCTTGAATAATAAATTTAAGTGTGTATTTTTTTTTAATATTTCATTTTATTTTAAACAAAATATTTTGTTCTAATAAAATAAAATAAAAGTTTATTTCCTTTAGGTTTCTTAAATGTCATACCACATGATAAACCTCACTATTATCAAAAAAATAGTTACAGGAATGAAAATTTACTTTTGAAAACATTCTTATAAAATTTTTAACAACGAATTCAGTAGTAATAAATGGTTTATCACATTTAATACTGTTTCACCTTTCTTCTTGACTTTAAGAATATTATTGTAAAAGAAAGAGCCTTGGGTTATATGAAAATTAATTGTAAACAGATATTATCTAAAGTTTCACTTACCCATTAATTGTTTACCTTAAGCTATAAAACAAAATCGGTAAAAAACATTAACTAGTCTTGTTTAACATAATAATTTGTATTACAGATACTTGTTGAAAACATTAGATAGAGATAAAGTGAGACCTCAAGATGTGAAGATTGTAATAGCAACTGTAGCTTCAAACCCTGAGGGCAGACTATTGGCTTGGCGCCATCTCAAAGCCTATTGGAATACTTTACAAGGATTCTTTGGTAATGGAACTTTCACAATGGGCAGTCTTATATCTGCAGGGACATCACATTTTGCTACAGAAT
The DNA here is from genome assembly GCA_963513935.1 of Aphrophora alni. NCBI lineage: Eukaryota > Metazoa > Arthropoda > Insecta > Hemiptera > Aphrophoridae > Aphrophora > Aphrophora alni. Next base: position 78,993,804 of record OY740768.1, read on the forward strand.
ATGACTACCAAGAGGTGATCAAATTTTTTTTTTAAGCTTAGTGAAATTTCAGCCTGTCCTGAATAATGTGTCCTTCTGATGGTCAGGATGGTTTAGTTAAAAAAAGTACCATTTTTTGTAAATTATCTTTTTATTATCTTTTTATTGCCTTTTTGTTTTTGTTTCATCCTACTGCTTAAATGGCTAAACCAATTTTCATTGGTCTTAATTATTCTATTCCTTCTGAATTTTACTACTATACTATTTTAGCTTATATTTTAAATTTCAATTTTGTTAAAAATATATATAAATTGTATATGGAAAGTTGTAAAATCAACCCATTTTGTAAAAAACAAGATGATTTTTAATAGGTTTTATATTTATATATAATCTACATACATGTGAGGACTATCTATTAAATAATAAGACCAATACAACAACTCACTTAATCCTTTTGCATCACAATTTTAATGTCTGTTCTCTTTAATATAGATCCCATATGCACTTACATACTGATGCATTCTCGTTTTCCACTGCTTGAAGGCGTTGAACAGATCAGTTTTTATCAGCAGTTTTAACACATCAGCCATTTTTGCCTTTACTCCATCAACTGACTCAAAACATGTTCCTTTAAGGACAGATTTCAGCTTAAGGAAATAACTAAAGTGGCAAAAATGAAACTTTTCACAAAACATTTTGGCTTCATCCATTAGTTCACTATCGGTTTTCTCACTTAGAGACTTGGGGGTTAAAAAGTTGAAATAGTTATTAATAGTGTTCATACTCACAAACCTATTTCTGAGTTTGGAAATAATATATCAATGCATCTGTTATATACTTTAACTTTGAAGCTGAATATTGGATTGGCAAATCCTACATATTTGCTCAATTCATCGAAAAATGTTTTCACTTTTCTAGTCCATTTAATCGGTAGCTCAGGATCAAGACCCCCAACTCTCGGCAAGCTTTTGTAGCCTCTTCAGTGACAATGTTAAAATGGTCCCTCATTGTTTTAAGCCTTTCAAAGCTTTTTTTTTTAGGAAATTAGAAGCTTCTTTGAGTGATACATCGTCTTTTGGAATGTTTTTGACGATAAGTTGATACTCTCCAAAAACTTACTTTGAAAAACTAACATCAAAATAAAATTAAAGCAGGACATTTGTTTTCTGAGATCAATTGCTTCTGTTACTTCTGAATGGTTTGATGAAGTTAGAATTATTTTTGCAAACAGCAAAAAGCAAAAAAACAGACCAATAACTGACTCTCACTGCTAACAAACAGTCGTGTCTTGATTACCACCTTGTAGGGTATAAACCTTTAAACAGTTTTTTGAACCATACATGATTCTTTTGACATCGTGACTCTTAGACATTGCCACCTCAGCAGACTTTCACTAAAGAATACATATATATGATTGATCAAATTATGAAATACAAATAATTCTGTTATATCTTTCACAGAATCGTTTAATACCAAATTGAAATTGTGACAAGCATAGTGCACATATTCTGCATTTGGCGATATTTTTTTAACTCTCTAGCTTGGACTCTACTGTATTTACCTCTCACATTAGCTCTGTCAGAGCTTTGACCTCTGCAACTTTTCAGATCGATTTTATTTATTACAAACTTCATCGGTCATTTATTCAGCACTCTCATTTGTCAAAGCAATGAAACCTAAAAACGACTCTGTAATTTCTAATTTGGTTTCTCTGACTAACACGTGTCTTACGACAACTGACTTTGATCCATGAAATGTCTCGTGTTGTGTCCAAGATTAAAGAAAAAAGGGTTCTTTTAGATACCACTGACCTTACAATCAAGAACATGCATTGAAGCTAGTTCAATGATTTCGCTTTGGATTTGAGGAAACATATATTTCACTTTATTTTTGTCATTTTCTAATGACTTCTAAAGGGTCATATCTTGACAACAAATCAATTATATTTAAAATGTTACCAGATGTGCTATCAATGTTTTATATATATGTTCATTATGATGCTCTGGAAAAGGTAAGTTGCAAGTAGATAAAGTTATGACTACAACTAAAATTCTTTTGATTGTCTCACGTCATTTATCAATATTTCCCTCAATTATTAACTTAACGTAATTTTTATATTCCATAATACTGAAAGTCAATCACAAATTTTAGTGTATCTGTGATGTTTCATGTTCTTTTATTTTTTTACTCACACCCTGCTAATCTCTAATTTTGCCTGTACTTCAGGCATCTCTGAATTTTTGATCATTCCCATCACCAATTAGCCAACTAGGTTCACAATACACACCATCTATCAAAAGGTGAGTAACATAGCCAAAATGTTTCAAGTTTATGACCGGTTATAGTTTTTAAGTAATAAAAACACTATTAAAAGATGTGATTCTTTTCTCATGGAAATGTCCTTGAAGTCTGCAATAGTTTTGTCTTCCTCTTTTAAAGCCATAAGAATAAACCAATGTCGGTTTTATTTAGGCCAAAATTTGAAGAATTGAGACCTGGTTCATTATCAAGATTTTCAGTTTTATGTTCCGGTAAATGTTACTGTCAAGGGTGATTTGAAAAAGGAACTTATTTTAGGAAGTTTTCTGACCTTTCCACCTTCTTCTTTCCTTCGTTTTTATTTTCCACACCATTATGTTTTACTTACACTTTACACTAAATTCACTACATTTGCAATTATATCTGAAGTAGAAAATATAGTGGCATAGGTAATGAACAGTCAAACATAATACTGTAATACAACACTTTGTGAATGAAGTAACAAAAACAACACTCTTATTAAATAACTAAAAAAATACTGTTGGTAAGCCAAAAAATCAAACAACTCATAACAACACTGTTTATAAACTGAAACTGTCAGTGTCAGCGCTACACGCAATCGAGCAGATAGCAGATGTGATGTATGAAAACGAGAAGAACTTATCCGAATAAGACTACAATTGAAGTTATTCATGCTTGACCAATAACAACTACACTAGTAGGTAAAGTCGTGCCAAATAGCTTGCGTAATGGTGAGGCAAGAAGTGGAGAGGGCAGGCCAACTGGGCAGGGGGAGCAGTGCGGGGTTGATATGAATGACTTCCTAAAATTATGTCATAAAATGTGTCTATGTGTGCAAGTATTGAGTAGGTTATTCACGCATCGCCGTACTTTTACAAGCTGGCTAGTAGACTCCTTGCCATCACTCAAGATATTTGGCAAGACATAATTTCAGAAATAGATAACAGGGTTGTCACTGCACTGTGTTTACATTGTAATTGTTTATCATGTAACATCCCTATCATTGTTATGTTATACAAATACCCAATTCCACTTTCAACCTTGCGCAAATAAATACTTAATACCAATACGCAGTAGCTAAATCCACCTATCTGAAGAGTGACAACTATTTTCCGTTTGGATTTGCCCCCCCCCCTTGTTCTGCACACCCCTACACTGCGGGGTCTAGGGGGTGTTAATTGTGCCACTGTGTATATCATACTGGTTTAAACCAACCCAAGTTTCTGCTAAAGAAATCACAATCAGTTCTCATGGCTTTCTCTAAGAGGTTCTCACATAGTCTCTTTATTTTATAGACACAACTTGTACATCTTATTTTTTATGATCAACAGCCATATAAACCAAATCTATGTCTTTAAAAGATATTAACCATACAATAGTTATGTTAATATTAACAATATCTTTTATTTATTTAATTTGTAAACATGTTATACATAGTTATCACCTTTCTTTACAAATGTGTAGAAATTTAAAGTTTTTTTTCATACTATAAAATAGTTTAGTTATCAACATTTTGATAGTAAATAAATATATTTTCAATCAGGTGGCAACATTCTTCAAGAGGCTAAATGTAGGTTCTGGAAGCCGATCACTAGAACAAAGTCTAGAAACAATTCAACTTAACATTCATTGGGTGAGGCATAATGAAGAAGATCTGTTTAGGTGGTTGTCAAATAACTTGAAGAGATAGTCAGTTTATAAACAGCAGTTCAGTCAGGTATCCTTATTATGTCGTGGCTCAAAGGTTATTCCATTGTGTTTTTAAATTAGATTCCATGCTCTGATTGTATCTGTTGATATTCAAAACTAGACATAACATGCAATAGTTTTTGTTTTTATGTTTTTTTTTTTAAAATTATTTCTTTTTATACATATTTCTACTTGAAATAACTAAGGACTTTGGAATAATTGAATAGTTTGTATAATGCCCCTGTACTGTTATTGAAGTAGTAGTATAAATTTCCTTTGTGGTCTATGATACAAAATTTATATATTAGGCCTAAGTAGTGTGTAAAATTAAATACTGTTAACAGTTGCTACAAATAATACATAAGATTATTAACACGTTCGTTGCTATTTCTAAATATCATTAATTAAAATAACATGCTCAGAAGCTAAAAACATACCTTAGCAATACACAGCGGTATGATTTTGTACCGGCCACTTGGAGCGTAGAAAGTGGCTGGTACGATTTCATACCAGCTGCACCGAATGTGTTAATTAGTTTAATACTAAATTCAATTTGTTTTTTATTAGTGATAACTTTACAAACAATTATTTTACATGGTTGACTAAAAAATGTCTTTTGACTATTTTTTTCAAAATTTTAATCATATCCAGTTAGGACGAAGTATAGTTTTTACCAGATCATCTCTACCACACTTTATAATGTTCACAATTTTTTACCATTTTGTTGAATTTGAAACATTTTGTTTAAATGGTCATGAGACCCATGAATAAATATATTGGTTTTAATGCTGACTTCAGTGGCACAATTGCTTTATATCTCTATCCTATAAAAATACCTGAAATTTGTAAAATTTCACTTTTATATTATCATCAATGACACATTTAATTTTTAAACTATTTATGACACATGTTACTTAGATTGTTAAAGGCTTATAATACTTAGCTGTTCATTACAATGGTGGAACCTGTTTGTCATAATCTACTTCTATATATTTACATCATTCAAGTTTATAGCATTAAAAAAATAATAAAAATCCATATTCCTTCTTTAAAATTAATGATTACGAAAAGATTGTAGGCTGTTATAATGATAAACAGTTTCCACTATTAAGATAAACATCGAAGTATAATGCATTGTCATGTGTCACAAATAGTTTAAAATTTTAAATATGACTTTGGTAGTATTTAAAATAGTCAAAATTAAGATATTTTTTCATGAATAACTTGAGATAGAAAACAAATGTTAAAAAACTGATAATACCACTAAACATTATGATGAAAAATTGTGATTCATCATCTGTCTAACAACCATTTGAATAATAAACTCAAATCGAAGTTTATAATTATACCAACGTAGTACAAGGGTCAAGTATAAAACTTCATGGTCATAAATGGACATCATAAAATTTTTTGAAAAAAGTAGAACAGGAGATATCTTGTAGCCACCCTGTGTACTATGTTTGAAGTTTGATCTGTATTTGTGAAGGTACACAAAGAGATACCATAATTACTCCATAAGTTTTATTTTATTTTATTCATTAGAAGTTTGTTTAATGAAATTTCTTTCTTTCTTTCTCAATACTAAATAGTTTTTATGTATTATCAGCAAATTCTAATACATTACATTAGTTATAAGAAGCAGGTATGGGACCAATTTAACCTTTAATTAATTAAGTGAAATATACAAATTTGATTAAATTTAATCTTATTTATAATATTAATTGCTCTCATCATTTATGTTATCCTTAGCTTTTTCCATTACCTAAGGGGTAATGTTTAGTATCGAACAGAAGATAAATGATAATAAATTAATTAGTTACTCCCTATAGAACCTATTTAACTTTTTTAGAAGTACAATAAATCAACTATAACAGTACAGGTTCAATGTAACCCAAGTCTAGTTTTGTATATTAATAGAAAGTAATTTCAAAAATAAGACAAATATAATAAGTATTTCATTAACTGAAGGGGACTGTGTTATACCTGTTACTGCTGTCTATTTTATAATCTTTACAACTAGAAAATATAAACTATAAATTTAACCCAGTCAAATTAGACATGAAATGTATAGAATACAATAGAGTAGTTTTTCTTCTTAGAAAGTTAGTTTTTTACGTCAGTATTAAAAATAAGAACATGACTACTTCTTCCCCCATGTTAATTCCACCACATTGTCTTTTAGAAACAAATATTCTTATATTTACTTAAATTTTCAAGAGTATTATATTCATTTTATATCAATTTGATCAAAAACATTTATCAAATGAAAATATTGTACAGAAATTTTGTTATAAAAGTGGTGCTTTTAGATAAAAAAATATTGTTTTTTAACAATTATGTTTAAGTATATATATTTAAATTAATTTTACCTAAATTACCTTGCTTTCCTTACATTTTATTAACACATATAATAATATAAAACTGTTCTATTAAATATTTCCTATAAATATTTTTCCTTTACAGTTTGATAATTATTATTTTTAAGCAAAAAATATTAATATATAAATAAATAAATATATATATATATATATATATATATATATATATATATATATATATATATTAATATTTTTTAAATAAATGAAAAGGTAAATATTTGTCAAAATATTTACCTTTTCATTTATGTGTGTATCCTGTACACATACAAAAAAAATGAGGAAATAATGAAGGTTAAAAAATAAAATAATTATAACATTTTGAATTGAATTTATTCTTCTACAAATTATTAATTATTTAAATCATACAATAAACATTAAATTTTCCACCTCATATCCTAATCATTTTCAGGTTTATATCATGTTTATCAAAATGGTAAGTATTAGTTTCAATATTGTGGTTTTTGAATATCACAAATTTTTTGAGATTTATCAGAATCATCAACGCTAAATTCTCCAGTTTCAGTGCAGACACAATTGTCTGTATGCAGATATGCTAATCTGCTTATCTAACACATTTATACACTTAAAGATCTTAAGACTTAAATAAATACTCAAACACACAAATGAAAAGGTATATTTTTTTAACAAACAACTTAGTAAATTCATATATTTTATTCAAACTACTTACAGAACTGGTTTTGTCATTATGTAGCAATATAATAGCGTACTCACAATTATCTGAGAAATTGGATTGCACAGACATTGCGGGTAACAAAAATCGTAGATAATTTGCAAGAATACTAAAAAAAGAGTCCTAAAATGTTACATTTTACATAAAACAAAAAAAGTCTAATAAACAAGAAGTTCTTGTAATAAAACAAAAGAACAATACAGAAAACACATTACACTACACTAGTACAGTACTGCAATTTTAATTACTTGACAGTGCTTTAAAAAATCAAACATTGTCTTTTGTTTCTTGTTGAGAAAACACTGTTTCTTGATTCTTGACTAAACTATTCTTAGCATCATTTTTTCAGTTAACTGCACATCATCATCTTATTTCTCTAAATACTGGGAAGTGAGCAGTCCATTGATGTGTTGCAAGTAGGGATGGCTCTAAAAGAACAGAACAGGTTTACAAGAACAGTTCTGCCTTACACAGCTCAATAAGAGAACAATTCTTTAAAATTCCCTGTTCTTCTGATCCCTGCTTATGGTTCCCTCTCCACACTTCCACGCTTACATTTTTGCTCTGCGAGAAGAACAACTGAACAGAAGAACAGTTTGCAATAAGTTCTCGGTGTTGTTCTGCTCACGTCTTTCCAACATGTTCAGTTGTTCTGTAGTTTATCAAAGTGTCACAGAATTTCATCAACTGTTCAGCTCTGAATAGTCTGAATGTTAATTACCCGCTCATTTCGCTGTTAGTATTCAGTAATTCAGTAATCAATTATTCAGATTAGGTTTGACTTTTTGCACCTGCTAGTTTTGTTTTGTTATTTATATGTGTGTACTGTGTACAGTGTAAAATCTATTTTATTACAGTATAGGCTACTGTATCTCTACGAAATAATATAAGTGTAAATAGATTTTCATTTTTGTTGTTTATTAATTTATTAACATTGCCGTTTAGTGATTAGGTTATGTTTTCATTTATTTTCCCTGAATTCCTAACCAGCGGCCTAATAGTTAACCTATTTTAAGGGAACAACTAGATTTTTTAATGTATTGTTGTTCAGAGCAATAGCTAGAGAACAGTTGTTCTTTGAGAAAAGGTTTACGGGACTATTCTTTTTGGTAAACAGAACAGTTGGGAACTGTTCTGTGGTACAAAGAGAGGGGGGTTAGGTCTGCTAACAACACGAGAATCATTTTAAGGTTTGATTGGGTGCATGAGGGTAGGTCGTGAATCTTTTTGAATGGGGCCTGGAAATAGTAAGTGTCAGCCTGGATTGGGAACTACACAATTCAACAGACTAAGTCATCCAACAATGATGCATGTTTACATGTTAAATTATTATTATTATTATTATTATTATTATTATTATTATTATTAAACTAAACTATAGTAAATTAAAATTAGATAATATTTGCTAGGGGATTGATTCTAATAACTCAGTGGTCCTTACGTAACTAACTGGGCCAAAATGGCCGACTAGCATGTAACACATCGTGATAGTTTGTAGCACACAGTAAAACTCCTGGGTCAAAGCCCCACCCCAATCTGGCTTAGTGTAGCATTATTTGGATGGAGTACAACAGGGCAAATAACTTACAAAAAACTTAATCTAAAATGTTATAGATTGAGATGTGCGCTAGTCTGATCTCGTTGCCTTCTGCACTATCACTGTGGTCTTTGTTGAACCACTTTGGCGCAGGCCAACTAGTGGGGTTGGGGAAAAGATGTAGACTAGGATTATAGGTACAGTAATCTATAACCTGGTATGCAGCAACCCGCAATGCCACGGAACCCCAAGACCTACTGCACCAGGGATTGAAGGAGCAAACAGTGGTGTATAAAACACCACTATTTATTAAAATACCTGTTCTGGCAAATGACTAGTTGCAAGGCCACTTCATGTGTCAATCGTATATGCTCGTTCGTTCCTTCTTCCTTTTCATTTATACATTGCTCTTCGTTCGCCCCTCTTGCTTTCCGTGCTATTTCTAGATCCATCCGTTGCTCAAATCCTGGCTCATTAACATCACACCACCAGACTTACCACTCTAGACAGTAAGCATATCCCTACTGCACAACTTCATTATCGTAGTTTTACTGATTGTTACCTGTACTAAACAGATAAAGAGAACTGTAAACTTTTAGCTCTTACATGGCAAGTTGACTCATCACTAAAGATTATGTTTGCAATGAAATCCTGCTCCTCACCTTATCGGTGTTTTTTAGTTCTTACACCATGTACAGGTTTAAGATGTATCTGTACGGTTTAAGATGCAAATGTTTTCTCAACACACGGCAAACAGTCGAGCATGAAATTTCTAGCTTGCAAGAAGCATGCTGGGTTGATTTTGTAACACTGTTAACAAAACTTTAACTCACCTGCTCTACGATATGATCAAATATAAGGGGATGCTCGAAGGATTTCTTATGTCTTACTAAACACCCAGTTTCAACAAACCATGGTTGGCCTACTGAGAGGATCTTTGCAGACTCAGTACAAAATTCCATTGCACAATGTCGCAGGCTTCAATTCTTCTAACCAAATACACAACAGGCGATATCAGGCCCAGCAAAAGCAGCCATATTGTTACATCTGTTGGTAGGTTGTGGAGGTGCTATTTAGTACTATTCACTATGTGAGTCGAATTTAACCTATCTTACTATAAAATGACACCAAAACCAGCTCTGCAAGATGTCTTATAAATTTATATGAATTTACAAAGTTGTAAAGTCCTTTTTGAATCACTCTGTATATTAATATTTTCAGGTTAAATAATATTTTTCAAATTCACAAAGGGGTACATTTAACAAAATAACCAAAAGGGGTATATTAATAAGAAATATTTAATAGAACAATTTATGTCATAATATTTCTTGACAAAAAGCAAGGAAAAATTTATAGTAATTTTTTTCATACAAAAACAGCCCTTTTATGTATTTAACATAATGGTACAAAATAAAACTATAAAACTATTTTGATCTAAAAGGGCTACTTTAAAACAACATTTTTAGAAGAATGTTTCATGTCTTGTATTTTTAATCAACATTTTTTTGATAACAAGTTATTTTAGAAAATTTAAATATCTGTTTCTAAAAGAGGGGTTTGTATTGGAGAGGAGGTGACACTGGGTACCCCTCCTTCATTATTTCTAATATTGATTTTTTTAAACTACCTTTGTAAGTAGAGAAACCTACTCCACCAAATCCTCAATGACAAATCTTCAGTTTGACAGGTCTAATTGGACAAAGATGTATAGGTCTAATGGTGTATTCTTTTTTATTAAATTGGTTTTGTAATGTAGTTTAACATTTCTTTACATGACAAGGTGCCACATGTCATATATCTTGTTTACTTTTCAAATGTTTGTCAGTAAATTTACTAATACATAGTAATAAATTAAACCCAGCTTAACCAAATAGAAAGTTTCGTTTATAAATAACTAACCTCATTTTGCTGAACTAAATTTAACAAGATTTACTATTTCAGTGTGGACTTTTGTTTACTAGGATGAATGCATTTCATGGCAATAAACTATATTGACTTATCGACCAGGGTATTATGATTACTGTAAAGATTTTCATATTTTTTTATAAATTTCTGATACCATATTATGTTATTATCCTGGAGCTTTTATTCACAGGACATTTTGACAATATATTGTCTGTACTTTCAGTCTATAATTGAGGGACCTAGAACCAAAACCCACCAAATCCTTAGTTGACAGTTTTCTACAAATCACAAAAAAATATCATTAATAGTATGAGCAATATAAAAAATGTGTTTGCCAAATATTGGTTCTATTACCTTCACTAATGTTTGTTAAGTTTCATGACAATCTGCTGACAAAATAAAAAGTTATTTGTTTTCTATAAAAACATGGATTGGTGGATTTTTAATCTGACAAAACATATAAAATGGAAATAAGATTGGACGCTAGGCAATAAAGGTAACACTATTATGCATTACTGTATTTTACTTTTTTTAAATATAAGTTAGAATGTATTTTAGGTATAAAAATTAAACAATTATATGTATCTAAGCAGGTTTTATTTCCAATTTTAAAAATAATAAAAAGTAAAATGTTTATATATATTACCTCATATATACAGACTATATATATATATGTTTATATATATATATATATATATATGTTCATATATATGTATACAGACTCAATAATAATGATAAAATCACTTTATTTCAAAAAGGGAAAAAATTGAAAACATAATGTAAAACTAATTTCAATAATTAAGATGTCTTTTTCCAATTTTTAAACATATAAATTTTTTTAGAAGTCTATTCATGATTCTAAATAATCCTTCCTCCATATTGTAATATGTATTAAACTTATATATAACACTATAGAAACAAAATTAATTAAAAACAAAACAATAATCATAAAGAGAAATACTCACTTTATGCTCATGTAAAACAAAAACACATTTCTTGTCATGTGCTGACAGGCCACTAAATACTATGTGATGTTTGCACTGAACACAAACTCAGTTTCCCCTAAAAATTTATTTGTAAGTGAAGGAGGGTTAATTCTAGGTGCCTCAAATATAGTAATCAATATCTCTTATAATGGTTTTACCATTATATTCCAAAGAGCAATTTTTACAAATTATGATTAAATTAAACATATAAATGTCTCAAAGATGATAAACAAAATCTAGACACTGGAAAACATATTTAAGAAGGGGGGGAGAACTTTAAACAAAATCCAATTTTTAGAAAGCAATTAACACTGCTGACATAAAATCATGTTTGCGGCAGACATACCATGTTATCACTTTAGACTGAGGCATATACTTTAATGAAAGACTGAGCCCCCCATTATAGCGATATTGAATATTTCTTCATACAAAAAATAAATGGTGGCTAGTCAAAGGATGTAACGGAGGCCGGTTGTTCACAGATTTCTATTAAATATGGAAATAATATTAAATACAAATAAAATATATGAAATTCTAAATAATATTATTTAATACACATTTGTAAAGAGAGACTTACAACAGTCATTGAAAATATATTTTGAGCATTAGTATACAATACATCCATATAAATAAAAGTGTCACCGTTCACTGCTCTAATACAAGCAGGGAAACTTGTCTCATGCAGGTAAAGTAGAAGAATAGAGGAGAGACAGTTGGTCACATCACCTGTAGAGGCTAGATGTCAGTCAGGCTCTCATGCCTGTTCAATGCATATTCGTTTTTGTGTTGCTTATCTACAGTTCATCACATATTTGTGTGTGTGTGTGTGTGTTTTATTCACTGTATGATCTATTCACAAAATCTAAAAACAAGTAATAATAAAAGTTGTTTTTTTTTACAATGGGTATGTAGATGTTAAGAATAAAAAGACCACATTTAAATTTTTCTACAAAATCTTTCTTAGAAAAAGCCAAAAACTTCCAAGAACTAAGAAATTAGGCAGTACATACATGTTTAACCGAGGGGAAGGTTGTGATTCTATTCGCCAAACTGATAACATTTTTTTATAGTCCCGGCCTTCCTTCTTCCATAACTCACGAGCCACCACTGGTAGATAGGCTATTATAGTTATGTTGGTCGGTGGATTGAATGTTTATATCTCAAATTCAATTTTCTCAGCAAACAGGGTATAAAAGTAGGTGTTCTAATTGAGGACATCTCTTCACGTGTTTTCCCATGTGCGGAGCTTTTGAACCAGGCTAGAATAAAAATGTGTTTTTTCCACTAAGTCCCCTTTTACAATGTAATAATGATACCATATAAAATTATACCATAATAAAATATAAATTGTTTTGATTGTTGGCAAAAATGTAAATTCAATTTATTAATTAGCATTAATAAAACACACAGTCCACAGTTTTGTCACATAGTTTCTGCCCCTATGCAGGCGCAGTCCACAGAAGGACATGCTGACAGAATCCTTAGTTTATGAGAACAAAGTGATGTCTATCTTACTGGTGTGTGCAATCTGCAAAATGTTAATAAAGGTATAAATAATTAAGATGAAACACAAAGACATTAAAATCAATCTCTTGGGTGGTGGAATGAATCAAATAGATGTGAGACCCTAAGGGACAACTTGCTAAAACCAATAACGTGATGGGATTCATGAGAATATTAGATATAAGGCACAGCATGAAAGACACAATTTTTGCTTTTTAAACTGAAGAAAACTTTGAATATTTATTATATGTTCCTTGTAGTTTTAGTTACTGCTATGTACTATGCAATTTCTAGTTTAAGGTAGTCTTATCGCCCCATGATTTATTAATTTATTAATGGTCATTGTACAACTAGAGGTCACACTGTAATATGTATTCCTATCTCTACTTCCCTTTCATACACAAAATAAGAGTGAAACTACAAACTATTTAGTTAAGTTTCAATAAGAGTTCTATGGCTATAATCTTGTAATTAACAAGTATATTTTTTTATTCATATAGCTTGTTTAACATTATTACCCATTTTATATAGTATAATGTAGTAATTGGAATGTACAGCAATGATTTTGTTTATACAGAAAGTATCTAGCTCGATTTAAATTTAAAACTTTCATTTTTCAGTAGTATAAACAATTGTAGTATCACAGAAGTGCCAAATTAATATTTAATATTGTATTATCTGTAAGTTAAATTTCAGTAAAAGAAATTTTATTTTCACTGGCATGATAACAATGTGTTTATTTATTTAAGAATTTTCGTAATATTTAAATTGTTTCTTTATTGACCTTATTATTTGTATTTAGATATTTTAAATTTATTTTTAAGTGCTCTACTGTAAGCCTACAAATTTATTTATTAATCTAATCTAATAATTAGAATTATATTGTTAATATATATCTATATAATATAAGTATATATTAAATATTTTAATTGATTATTTTTTCTCTAATACCTAGAAGATACTGGCATAGCACACTTTTTTTGAGATGTTATTATTTATCTAAGAAGATAATCCAGCTGATCTATTTTCTCCCTTGCCTGCTACAAGTTAGGACCAATAGTTACACCAAATTTACAATGGTTCTTGAGAATTGTGGTAGAATAATATTTCCCATTCTTACTTTGCTTAGATATTGTTCCTAAAGAGCATTTAATACTAAAAACTCCATGGCACCACAAACCGTAAAGAGCCTTGCCTTAAAGAGGTTAAATGACTTTTTTTAAACTCCGATAACCATTGTTCTACTCTTTTCAACCACTTTTCAATACCAAATGTAGTATCTCAATTTCCGCATGACATAATATGGGTAAGCTATTTAAATTATGAGCTCCACAAGATTTGAACTTGAAACCTTTCAATCATTGTGACAATGTGAAAAGTCAGATTTTAATATAGACTCATTTGAAAGACGCGGTTAAGCCAAAGAGATAAGAGATTCAAATAACAATTTAAATTTAGTAACGTCATTTATAAAAGAAAAATGGATTTTCAAGACAAAAGTATAAATAACCATGTTCAATTTTAATATAATTTAGTTTAATTGTTTTGTTATGTAAAATATGTGTATTTTTACGGCAGTGCGGTAAAACGTGAGAACAGTGACCGGAAGGAACGCTTTTCGGAAGTAAGAATTTGCCTCATGGTTACAGCAGTCTAAGTCCAGAGCTTGGAGGGACTAGATGTGTTTCTAAAAAGTCTAAGTCCAGAGCTTGGAGGGACTAGATGTGTTTCTAAAAAAGTCTAAGTCCAGAGCTTGGAGGGACTAGATGTGTTTCTAAAAAAGTCTGAGTCCAGCGTTAGGAGTGACAGGCTGTTTCTAAAAAAGTCTAGATCAGAGCTTGGTGGAGAATGGTTGTGTTTTTGAGAGTCTAGTAAGGCTTTGAGGAGTAAGGTTGTGTGAAATGTAGAGTTCTTAATTACAAGTTTGTTTTATCTAAAAAGTAATAGATTTAATTTTTGTCTCAAGTAGAGACTAATTTAGTAGAAAATGGATAGGAAGTGATAATGGACGCTTCTAATGACAATGTAAACGTGTTTGAAAGTAATAGACTTACTGTATTCTAAGTGACAAACAATATTTATGAGAAAATTAGTATAAAGTATTTAATTAGACGGTGAATATAAAAAAAAAAGAAACTTAATGAACACTCGAATTTATAAGATTTCAAAGAATAAGAGACTGTGTACTGTAAATGAGTGTCTTAAACGGATCGTTTAGCACGTGGCAAAAAACTTTGTATCGAAGTGAACATTCTTTTATTAATGATGAATGTTATGATTGTCGTACAAAAAAAAATAACATTCCTAGAGTGCTGGGTGAATATTCGAAACATGAACTTTTCAGGAAACAACGCTTGCTGTAATCTACAAGTCTCAGGACATCTGGAATTAATATCTTTGGACAATTTGAGTGCAAATGGGTGTTCTGGTATAAACACCATATGTTAAATTAGGACTAAGTATTTATATTATGTTTTGATATATTTTGCTATACATGTTTAAATTTTTAATCTGTTTCATAAATATTTTAAAAGGAAATAAATTGATAGATAAAATAATAAAATTTTAATAATTGAAGTAAATCTCCATCTGAGATCTTTATAATGATTTAAATTTAAATAAAAAGTAAATTCCTGTTGCAACAATTTTATTGGTAAAAGCATTTTTAAAGATAAAATTAATTAATTTGAAAGAAAGAAATAAAGGAAATATAAATTCATAATTTGTTATTGAAATTAAAAAGGATAACTAGTATTTGTAATATGAATTTTTTGTTGTTAATAATAATTTGTAGGATGTTTCTTTAATAGTTTAATAAATCTTTATGTTAACATTTCAGAGACAAGTGTTTTCATTAAATACCAAATATCACTGTAAGTACACTGTGAAAAGAACTTACGACCCCCAGATATTTTTTCTTTCTTTTAAATATTTAAATTCATTCTTTTTTCAAAATTGGTATGTTAAGGATACCTGGCGCCCTAGTCGAGCAATTTAATAAGATAATTATAAATAATTAAAGTAACTTCATCACCTCCTTTTAAGAAATATTACAAATGTCGCCGCAACTGTGGGCCTTTTTAGTCGAAATAAACAGTGATTTTGGTAATGAGAATTCTTGAAATCAAGGTAAGGACTCTCTTTATAATAATAAGAAAGATTCTTTTTTAAAATTTTTTGTGTTAAATATAGTAAGATAAAAATGGAGTCAGAAATTGTAAATGTAAATAATAGTGATGAACAGGTAGGGTTAGGAAATCAAAATTCTTTAAATAATATAGAGCCATTGGAATTTACAGGGGATATTTTTGATAATTTAGAGAAGGAATCGCAAAGTAATGAGCAAACAAATGAACAATTTGCACAAAATTTTTTAGATCAAGAAATAGATAGTAGTAATAATAGTAGACGTTCAAGTGTGAACGTAAATAGTAGTTCAGGTTCGGATTTTAATGGATTTGATAGTGATAGGATGCTAAATAGTAAAGAAAAGTGTGAAGATATGAATAAAAAATTAGTAGAAACACCAGGGGTAGAAATTGTAGAAGAAAATTCAGATAAGGAATTAAGAGCTGAAGAGGTTAGGGTAATTGAGCAGGTTAGTGTAACCAAAGAAGTTAGGATTGATGAGAGTGTAGAAAATAATGATCAAGGTATGAGCATGGAAAAAATATATGAGATGTTAGTAAAAGGATTTCGACAAACTAGTTTAGATATGGATAAAAAATTTGATAAAAATAGCTTAGAATTCAAACGAGATAATGATAAGAAATTTGAATGTATAAGTAATGATATTAAACAAACAAATAATAAAATTGAACAAAATAATGTAGATTTGAAGCAAGATTTAAATAATAAATTTGATGACTTCAATAATAAATTTGATCAAAATAAGCTAGAAATTAACACTAAGCTGGAAAATTTCAATGTTAAACTCGAACAGAATAATGTTAAACTGGATAAAATAGATAATGACTTGAAACTGAGTAAATTAGAGCTAAGACAAGATAATTTAAATTTAAAAGAAGCAATGTGTAAAAAATTTGAAGAAATGAGGGTTGAATTAAAACCAAATTATGTAAAATTTGAACAGAATCTTAAAATGGAAATTAATGTAATGGAAACTAATAATAAAGTAGAATTTGAATTAAGCTATTGTGAGAAAAAAGTAGAATTTGAACAGATTAATAGTGTAGAAGGTGTTTTGGTAGAAAATATTAATAATTTAGATAACAATTTAAATCAAGCAATAGCTGAAATTGAAATTAACAGTTTTAATGAGATAAATAACATGTCAAATGATTTGATAATAATAGAAGACGATTGTGTGAATGATTGTGTTCAAGAAATTTCTAAAATAATGAATAATGGGTTAGGTAACAAGGTATATCCAGAAACAGCAAATAACGTTGAAATTAATATGTCTAGTGGGGTTGGAATAGGTATAAGTAATTTGAAAAACAAAGTAAAAGTAAATAATCTAATAACGAAGGTATCAGCTGTTTATTTTAAAAAACAAGTGGGTCATAAAAAAGTAGAGTTTGAAAATTATGTAATGATAAAATTTAAGAGTATCTTTCAAACCCAAGAACAAGAAATTAAAAGTTTTTGTGAGAAATCTAACTTTAAATATAATCTTGAAAGTAAAAATGTAGAAATAGTAAAAGAAGGTTTTGTACTAGTGTATAAGAATGGTGGGGTTAGAATTCCTGAACGAACAGATGTTGAAATTAGGTCATTAGATTCTAAGATGTTTGAGAGAAGGAGGGGTGATGGTATGCCTGAGAGGGAGAAAGAGAAAGGTATTTTGTCAATACTCCGAGACAATAACAAAGTGGGATCCTTTGTTAGGAAAGGGTCTGTTGTGATGTCTAGGCTAGACAAACTGTCCGTGTGGACAGAAGTATTTAACGCTAGAGATATTTACAAAAATCAAATCATGTATTTTAAAATCTTTCACCAATTTGGGAACCATCGTAAAAAATGTATAATTTATAATTGAGTTGTAATAAATTGAAATTTGGAATGAATAAATAAATGTAAGGACATTTTATAAACACACGGACTTGATTTTTAAAATAATTAATAAAAAGTAGTTAAGATTTTGTTAATAAGTAAGTTTAAGTTTGATAATGAATGATTAAGAGTTATGAATATTAATAATTTGTGTGTATTAATGAATTTTGTAAGCTAAGACAAAAAATATAGAAAATAATTATTAGCCAAGCGTAAAATATTAAGAGTTTAGTTTTAGAAAACGTTTAGGTATTTGTAAAGTAAAGACGCTGGATTATAGCAGTGAATAACTTTATATGTTTATAGAAGAAATAATATTTAGAAAACGTGACGATAACAGATTAGTTAGAAGAAAAGATTATTGGAGATGCAAGATTGTTAGTAAATAACTCTGTATGTTTATGAAAGGAATAAATATTGATTTTACGTGACATAGATAAGATAGTTAGTTCGAAGCAAGGATTTAGTGTAGTGTTGAAGAAATAATATTCAATAATAAATAGGTGGATTCAATATTAAATATTCAATAAAATGTGACGAGAGAGAGTTGAGATTCATTTGCAGATCGTATTGGAACCAAAAGGTCTTCATGTCTTATCAGTAGACAGATAAGGATTGTCTCATATCGAGGGGACTTGTTTATTCCTTAGTCAGGTATAAATTCCTATGCATGACATTAAGACGAGATACAGCGTGTGACAGAATTATTGTTCTGAAAATGAAAAACTTTTGACGTATAATCGAAATTTAACTTGTGTTTTCAAATAAAATTTACTTAAATAAAGGATAATTGGCTTTAAATAAAGTAAACAAGAACAAAAGTAGATTATTTAAATAACTTTAATAGTATTGAAGGTAAAATTTCTAAGTAAAGGACTTGGAATAAATTTTAAAAATAAAATTTTCGTTTTGAATTTGAATAATAACATCTAGAAAGGAATACATAAACAGAAAATCGGCGATGCTAGTAATAAAACTTGGTAAAAATAAACATTATTTCAACTTCGGATGAAACAATTTTAATGAAATTTTTTATGAATTTTAAAATTTTCTTCGAGTATGTGCATTTAAGGAGTACATGAGCAATTGGGTGGATGGCTGAGCGTTTATGTAGTAATAATAGAATGTTTTATTCGCAAGAATAAGGCATTCTGGGACTACATGGAGAGCGTGTTGTGGAATAGGGATGTGTTTTGGGCTTTATCTTGAATTTAGTAGGGATATTGCATTCAACCACTGCACATTTCAACGTCACAACATGTTGCTTTGTGTAAGAGTCCAAAGAGCAATTTGAAGTATGCACGGTATAAAGTAGATGGTCAGAAGGACTGTAGTGGGGTAAGTAGGAGGTCAAATGCATAAAATAAACAAAAAATTCATAAAAAATCAAATAAAAAAGGTATAAATAAAAAACAAAATAAAAATGGAACGTTGGAGGGTTTTATTAATCGACGTTCGACAGGGCTTTATTATAAGCATAGAGGAGTATAATTCAATTACTGTTACTATAATAAAGCCCGGTCGAGTTTTGAAAAATAAAATAAGAAAAAACAAAATACAAAAAATAAAAACAAAAAAATTGTCATACGACTTATGTAAATGAAATATAGTTAAAACTTTGACAATTTTGAGAAGTTTAAAGAACAAAGAGTTCTTATTTTGTGTTGAGAAATACAGAAATTTAGTAGAAGAAGTTCAGGTAAGAACGAAGGGTTCTTATTTTTGTATGAAGAAGGAGGGGGTTTGTTAAGAAACAAAGCCTAGAAATAAACCGGACGTGACAGGAAGGGAGTTTTTATTTGAAATGAAACGAAAAGTTCTATAAAACTGTAAAAATGTTGATTAGCTGATTAGAATAGATAATTAGATGTAAAATTGTAAAACGATAAGTTGTATGTTTGACATTGATAAATATTAAGGATTATAAGATAAAATGATAAAAAAATTGTTAGTTTTAAGTGATTTATGATTTGAGAATGTGAAGAATAGTTGAGTGAAGTTTGAGAATTTATGTGAGTTTTGCCAAGATAGATAATAATAAAGTTTTTAAGTTTTTTTTTGATGTTAAATGATGAGTAAAGGAGGTTAAGTTTTTGTTTTTTAAAGGAAGGAGTAATAAATTAATAATAAGTAGAGAGATTTTAATGAATTTGATAGAAAGGATAAATAAGTAGTGTTTTTTAAATAAATAATAATGGAATTTGAAATAATAAATGATGTTAAGCAGTTATTTGATAAAGGTGTCTAAAGATTTTGATGAAATACGGTGTTAGCTGGGAAAGCAATGATAATTTTTTATTTTTTATAAGTTTTTTGTATTTAAGTGATAGATGACAAGGGAGATTTTAATGAAGTAATTTAAATGAAAGAATTTTTGAGTTTTTATATGAAGATGATGACTTTACAGAATTGTTGAGTAAAGTGGTATTTAAAATGAAGTTGTTCTGTTAATAAACTTTTATAAAGAAGGTAGTTAAGTTGCATTGATGGTTAATTTTTTTTAGTTTTTAAGAGGTTTTTTGAGTACTGCGATGAAATAAAGGAAATATACGACGATTTTAATGAAATAAAGGAAATATGCGACGATTTTTAATGAGATAAAGGGAGATTTGAGGAATTCTGCGAATAAACGACGGTTATCATGATTTTTTAAAGGAAGCTACGTTGAGATAAAGGGATAAATGAATGATAAAGAGGTTTTTTGGGGATTAATGCAACTTGAATTATTAAAATATGAAAGATAAGATGGAAATAATTTTAAGACAGGATACTGAAAGATGAAACAATTGTAAAGAGGTAATTTTGAAATAAATAGATGAGTTTTGTAAGTAATTTTATTTTTTTTTGATAATAATGATGTTATATTTTGAATTTTAGTTGAAGAAAAGAGTTTTTTGGTAATTGTAAAATCAGTAGTTAACATGTTGTCCCAGCGAGACAAAGAGTAATTAAGAATTTAAGTAAGAATAAATAATTATTGGATTTAAACTAAAATAATATAAGATTAAAATTGAAGAGTTTAAAGTAAATTAAAATGATTTTGAGTAATAAGTAAATAATTTTGTAATGATATTAAATAAAAATGAGAAGTTTTAATTTTGGATTGTATTAAAGTGAAAGAAATATTCAGATGAATAGTTAAGATCTTAGCAAAGAGGATGAGACGAGAAAAAGTATATAGACGGCTGTCTGGGAGATAAGCTTTGAGTGACGGGATCCTGTCAACAAAAAATGTTGATGGAAAGTTTCAGCCAACGAGGTTGAAAAGGAAAATGATGATGGGTTTTATTGGATAAATAGAGATAAGGCTTAGCACTAATTGATTCGTATATTTTAATATTTATGAGTTATGATGACTCAAACAAACTGAGATAGTGAAATAGGACTTTAGCAAATAGATTTTATTTTTTTTTCATGTCAAAAGAGAATCTTTCCAAAATAAATACACAAGGGGTATTTCTTTTTCTTTCAAGAGGTCCTTAACTTCTGAAATGAAATGTCTTGAACATCCATTAATTTTTTTCTCGATTTGAAATTTATATGTATAAAAGCTTTGTATTCCAATACCTGTATTGAAATACAAACCTTGTGGGGTTTTGTGACAATGTGAAAAGTCAGATTTTAATATAGACTCATTTGAAAGACGCGGTTAAGCCAAAGAGATAAGAGATTCAAATAACAATTTAAATTTAGTAACGTCATTTATAAAAGAAAAATGGATTTTCAAGACAAAAGTATAAATAACCATGTTCAATTTTAATATAATTTAGTTTAATTGTTTTGTTATGTAAAATATGTGTATTTTTACGGCAGTGCGGTAAAACGTGAGAACAGTGACCGGAAGGAACGCTTTTCGGAAGTAAGAATTTGCCTCATGGTTACAGCAGTCTAAGTCCAGAGCTTGGAGGGACTAGATGTGTTTCTAAAAAGTCTAAGTCCAGAGCTTGGAGGGACTAGATGTGTTTCTAAAAAAGTCTAAGTCCAGAGCTTGGAGGGACTAGATGTGTTTCTAAAAAAGTCTGAGTCCAGCGTTAGGAGTGACAGGCTGTTTCTAAAAAAGTCTAGATCAGAGCTTGGTGGAGAATGGTTGTGTTTTTGAGAGTCTAGTAAGGCTTTGAGGAGTAAGGTTGTGTGAAATGTAGAGTTCTTAATTACAAGTTTGTTTTATCTAAAAAGTAATAGATTTAATTTTTGTCTCAAGTAGAGACTAATTTAGTAGAAAATGGATAGGAAGTGATAATGGACGCTTCTAATGACAATGTAAACGTGTTTGAAAGTAATAGACTTACTGTATTCTAAGTGACAAACAATATTTATGAGAAAATTAGTATAAAGTATTTAATTAGACGGTGAATATAAAAAAAAAAGAAACTTAATGAACACTCGAATTTATAAGATTTCAAAGAATAAGAGACTGTGTACTGTAAATGAGTGTCTTAAACGGATCGTTTAGCACGTGGCAAAAAACTTTGTATCGAAGTGAACATTCTTTTATTAATGATGAATGTTATGATTGTCGTACAAAAAAAAATAACATTCCTAGAGTGCTGGGTGAATATTCGAAACATGAACTTTTCAGGAAACAACGCTTGCTGTAATCTACAAGTCTCAGGACATCTGGAATTAATATCTTTGGACAATTTGAGTGCAAATGGGTGTTCTGGTATAAACACCATATGTTAAATTAGGACTAAGTATTTATATTATGTTTTGATATATTTTGCTATACATGTTTAAATTTTTAATCTGTTTCATAAATATTTTAAAAGGAAATAAATTGATAGATAAAATAATAAAATTTTAATAATTGAAGTAAATCTCCATCTGAGATCTTTATAATGATTTAAATTTAAATAAAAAGTAAATTCCTGTTGCAACAATTTTATTGGTAAAAGCATTTTTAAAGATAAAATTAATTAATTTGAAAGAAAGAAATAAAGGAAATATAAATTCATAATTTGTTATTGAAATTAAAAAGGATAACTAGTATTTGTAATATGAATTTTTTGTTGTTAATAATAATTTGTAGGATGTTTCTTTAATAGTTTAATAAATCTTTATGTTAACATTTCAGAGACAAGTGTTTTCATTAAATACCAAATATCACTGTAAGTACACTGTGAAAAGAACTTACGACCCCCAGATATTTTTTCTTTCTTTTAAATATTTAAATTCATTCTTTTTTCAAAATTGGTATGTTAAGGATACCTGGCGCCCTAGTCGAGCAATTTAATAAGATAATTATAAATAATTAAAGTAACTTCATCACCTCCTTTTAAGAAATATTACATCATCTTGTTTTAAAATTATTTTTGGAACCCCCTGTGCAGAAAATAATATTTAGTTACATCATCAGATAGCAAATGTAAAAGGCTTTCCAAAGTTTTGTTACATAAATGTTTTTCTGGTGTTATGGCAGAATAATAAACCTGTAAAATTTGATTCCTAATCATTTTCTATCTAAATAAAATAAAACGATTATGTATACAGCAAAATAAAAGGACTTTAGGAGTAACTTGGGAAGGGACATTGATATGCTTACATTTAAAAAAGAGGTGGGAAATATGTTTTTGGAACATTCTGTATATAAAATGTGAGTAGATATCTGCACACCCTGTAGATAGCCCCAATCAAGAACTTTCCATTGATGTGTCTATCACCTTCCTGTGCAAACTAGAAGCTGGGATATTGCAATGTATGCAGAACTTTTGTCGAATACTGTATAGCCTTACGCTTTTCTTCAATAATCAAGTTTCCTCAGCCTCATCCCAATAAGGCTGTAATTTCTGACTTAAATACCATTGGGTATATTCCCATGAGTAGGTCATATACCTCTTTAGGTAGGTCTCCTCGAATTCCTTCTACTTGTTTCAGCCTTTGTTTTAGAACCACTCCAGTTCATGCCGGTAAAAGCCTCATACCCTCTAGCCATTCCTTATGGTCCTGAATTATCACTGTAACCTATTTTGAAAATGAATACTGTACCTTGTAAGGTCAGAGATCATTTCCAGCAAGGAATTTCCTATTACCATAAATATTATTCTGGAACTAATATTATTTACCTTACATTGGTAAGCCTGCATTAATGGGAGTATTGTCTAAATTGCACCTAGCACATGACCATGAAAGAGATATTAAAAAAATAAATAAATAATAATAAATCAAATTAAAAACCGCTACTACCTGAAACAGTTGCTCCACATAGTACAGCTCTCTTAAAAACAGCCGTTATTTTAAACCTACAAGCTCCAGCTAATTTTGGGCTTCCTATGCCAGTTGATATTCTTTCTCAATTTCCTCTAACAACATCTTTAGTTTTGAGGCATTCAATCTATGAATTTACATGTTACTATAAATTTTTACTGGACTCACACAACAAGAATTTAAAACACAGGATTTAATGAAATCCTTGTTAATAGAATTTAACTGTAACATCTTTGTGCAACAGTGAACAATTTCAGAGTCAAATTCAGGCTGAATTTTTATACATAGAAGAATTCATTTTCATTAAAAATATAACATTTGTTAATTATTATCTTTAGAGGTCATATGTTGTAAAATTGTTTTATTTTTGAAAAGTGAAATTGCATATTTTTAATTTCATCTCAAAATTAATTTGTGAGTGGAGACTTTTATTTTATTATAATTTTCCAATGACTTTTTAAACCTGTTATCTTGCTAGTGAAAGATTGTGTTACAGTTTTGGAACTGGATAATTATTAAATATATTGGGGCATATGAGAGACTTTCTTCATTCTTGTACCAGATTATAATTCAACATTTTCTCTCTCCCGTCCAAGCCCATATGTTTAAATATTTTTCCATTCCTTAAAACTGATAAAATTTATGAAACAAATTTAATGCTAAAAGAACTTTAAAGTTTTCATACCCCCAGAGTGTTATACTTTGCAAAACCCCTAGAATGTTTTTTTTAAACAACTCCTTTAATACTTTTTTTAAGGACAGTGTCTAGAATGAATTTCATAAAACTCCAGATTTTATATAATGAATAGGTAAAAGTAGTTTTATATAGTGATAAAATTCTGATTTTCCTTTTCTATTTTTGTACCCTTTTAAAAATATAGTAGTATGTGTGTAGTATTGTGTGACATCTGTCTGTTATTTAACCATATCAATATTTTATAAATCTGTGACTGTTAAAGTGGTTATAGTTGTAGAAATTATTTATTTATTTTAGTTCCTGTTTAAAATTGAAATAACAAAAAGTGTACTGCTACTGGAAATTTGTTAGATTTTTTTGAATTTTTCGTTAATTATGTTCCAAACTACAGTCTAATCAAAGAAAAGCTGAATAATTTATTTCTATCAAGGTAATAATGCTTATTTCAATGTATATGTTAACTTCTGTCTACTCTAACTATCTTTTTGATCTTTGGAGTACTTGAATTGATGAATAGTTGAATTATGTTTTTATATAAAATGCAAAGCTGTAAATTGCTATAGGTAGATAGATAGATTAGTTATACTTCTGACTGATAAAAAAATAAATAACAATAAATGTGTCCTTAATGTGCATACATGTTTTCCAGCTTAAAACCAAAAATTGAAGAAAAGCATTCATTTCTTTTGAAGAATTAAAGTGGAACCTCACTAATGCAAACCTCAGGGAGAAAAAATTTTTAAAAATCAAATTATTAAGTATTTCGAAATACCAAAGTTCAACTTATCAATTGCGGCTTTGATAGCCTTTGATTTATAGAGGTTTAAAATTATCAAAAGAGTGTTGGCTGGTATGTCAAACTACTTTGCAATGTCACATTTCTTTCTATCACCTGCAATAACAGCTTCAATAACAGAACTTCCAGTTTGTCTTCGTACATTAATGTTTTTTGCACAAATTTTGTCATCACACAAAACCTTATTCATAAAGAAACGTTAACTAAAATACATGAGAAAACTAATCACAGTCCCTAAAAAAGAACAATAAAAAATGTGTACTTTTAGTTAAGCCTGTAAACTCGGACTTGATGACTGGACTAAACAATACGGGACACATAGTGTGAGTTAAACATTGCAACATGAACAGCTTCAAATAACTGAGCTATCTAATTTCCCATTCGATTTATCAAGATATCAAGACAACTTCGATTTGTAGAGGTTTTCTAACCCAACACTTTGATTTTTAGAGATTTGGCCACAGGTCCAGTATATAGAAAAAATCGAATTATAGAGCTATTTTTAGTCAACCCTTCGATTTATAGAGGTAAAATAATATGGGATAAGATTGGCAAGTTCAAATGAAATGGAAAAAATCTATGTAATGAGGTTTGAATTAGTGAGGTTCCAGTGTATTATATGCTTCAAACATTATAGAACTTATACATATTTTAAATAGGATAATATTACACATTATATTTAAAAGTCTTTTACCCAAACTCAGTTTTTATTTTATTTTCATTCCACACAATGATCTGATTTGCCCCTATTAAATGTATCTTAAATATGACTTTTAACACTTTATATGAAAAAAACATATAATAAAATAAAGTTTTAATTAACTGTAAAAATGTTTGATAGAAACCAAGCATAGAAAATATTTATTATATTATACTTTAATTGCGAAATTATAAATGTTGTATTAAGTCACTTAATATGTTTTGTTAACATTTTTTACTCTGAAAAGTTTCCTCTCATATCTAAAGATATATATATATATATATATATATATATATATATATATATATTTATATATAAGTTTCCTCTCATATCTAAAGATATACAGTAAATATAAGTTTCCTCTCATATCTAAAGATATAATATATGAATAAAGATATATATATATTCTTTTTTTTTTTTTTTTTTTAGGAAAATAATCTTAGTAGTTTAAATGAGGCAAGAAAGTCCAACAGTTAGAATAAATCTAAGCAGCTTAAATAAACCTATTTATATTTTCCTCCATTCTGTGGATCCACTGTACTGATTTTCATAAATAATGTGATATATTACTGCACTACTGTAAATACTGTATGAAACTTCCAAATAACTAAATACTTATAATTTGGATTTCACAAATGCTCTTGTGTCTGAAAACCAATTTCAATGATACTCTGTGTTAAAATTACTGGCCAAAGAAGAGTTATATGGACATATATCACAAAAAGCACACAATAAAACAAAAATAAATTCAAATTTCTCTTTACATATATATATATATATATATATATATATGTAACACGTTTTTCTTCAGATTTCTGCCAAGAAATAGGTAAATGACCCAACAAAATTTTGTGATCAACTGGAGGCCTAGCGTTAGTTATAATAATGTGAAAAATCCCCAAAACCTCAATACACTTGGATGAAATCTTTCTTCTTCATTTTCTGAGCATCCACTTTACCCATTTCCATCAGATTTGTCTTAAATGAAATCTCGTAAGTCAATTCTAAACCATAACACAGGCTTAAATCATCATTTAAAAATGTCTTTAACATAGCCCTATAAAAACAAATACAATTAGGCAAACAAATACTGATGTAGAGAATATTGGTGTATCATAATTTTTTTATATGGAAGTTTTTCAAACTATGTCACTTGACAAAATAAATTCGGATGCTGATTTCCCTTTTTAAGAAATATCCATTAGAGTCCGTTTGCTATGGATAGTGGTCCAATTGTTCTTCATTTTCAATGGGCCAATTATACTCCAAGTGTTCTGAAATAAATAGAAAAAGATATGAAGGTAAAGATGGACGCATGATAAGTTCTGATCAAATATCTTTCAAAAGTGAAATTAACCACACTTCCGAGTATGATCCAAAGAAAAAACATCTATACTAAAAAAGAATAACCAACTTTAAAACCCACAATTAGGAGAGAAACTTTTTAAACTGCTTTTTGCTTGTCTAAATTTCAAATCAGTCTCCATTTACTTATCACAATACACACTGACAGAAATGTTCAACACTTTTCAAAGTAAAACCTTCCAAAACTAATTATCTGAAAAATTGTTGTAGACTTTTTATCAGTATTATATTATATATGCATATAATTTGTCCACAACATTTTTGGTATTGTAGTAAGTGATATTGACCAGCACAAAAGTCATGCTGAGTTAGATAAATTAGAGAGGTTTGATATCTTCAGGCACCAGTTGAATATCCATTCATTTTCATATTTATTATAAATTTACACCTTATTTTTGTGTCATATTTATGTATATGAGATATGTTATAAAATACTATGTTCAGTTAAAACATATTTTTAGTCAATGACTCATTGACCAACAAGTCCATTTATCAACAGGCTTTCACTTTTTAAATAGTTTAAGGAGTAAAAAAAATTGAATAAAAACACATAAACTTCACTGCAACTTAAACTTCGGAACTGCCAAAGTTATGCAGGTTTGAGGCTAGTTACTAGTGTTGGATTTTTTGTGAATTCAAATTCTTTACAACTTTATGAATTTAAAGTTAAGAACTAAAAAACAAATTTTAAAATTTAAAGTAAAGTTTTTATATGCTATCTCCCTGCCATTGTTGTAGTTGTGTTGTATTCAGAACTACAGTGGTCACAAAACTTCAAATAAAATCTTGAAATATTGTAAGCCAATTAGAAATTCCTGGTCCCATTTTAAATAGTTTTTTTTTAAACATATATTTATACATAAAATATTATATTCAACTTATAAGCATTCACTCGATAATTTTTGTACTACTTGTCTGATTTTTATGAAATTTTTATATGTTCAACTGAAAGCGTAATTTGCATTTATTAGTCAGAAAACAAACAAAAATAGAAATTTGTTTCCTAGCCAATTTTTCTGATTTTCATCAATATTCCTATTGTAGTTTACAGTAGTTACATTTTTTACCTGATATTTAGCAAACTTGATGGAACATTGGATTGCTGTATTGCTTAGAAATGTGTATAAGTCAAATCAATGCTAAAATTGAAAAGAACTTTTAACTAATTTTTCAAAAATTCAATTAGAAATTTGTGTAAAGTTCGACTTAACCATCTGAAAGAGCAATTAAAATTTTTTTTAATTTATAGTAAAAAACTAATTTTTCATATAAACAAAATTTAAATTTGTTTCTTATATATTCTTTACAACTGTGATTATTTAATAAACTTAGCATATTTGAACTCATTGCAAATTCTGTGAGCTCACTATTGTTTTTGTTTATACCGGTATACAAAATTATTTGAGAACGATTTCATTAAATATAATTACGCATTCAATTAAAACCCTCATTTTACAGATTGTCAACATTCTGTCATTAAGTAGAATTTGAGTAATAGTATAGGCTTACACAAATTTAATAGTGTATGATATTTTTGTTCAATGATTAATCAATTTCAAAAACATATTGACATTTTATAAAATGTATACTGCTACTATAATTTTAAGTATTTCAATTAAAAAATATGTTCAAATGTTTAATTGTCTTGGCACCTTTGGTTAACATACATAACAATGCTAATTTGTACATTAATGAAACAATTTGACACAAATAACTTAACCAAAGACCATGAAAGTATACAATATTTTAGTTTGTTGTTTATATTTTATACTATCTAATTCAAACCAGATTAAAAGAGTACTTCAATTTTGAAATGTGTATGTTTTGTAAAAATCAAAAGTGAAATTATAAATAAAAATATTATATAATAGTGGTCATGGGTCTTCTTTTTTTACTCAAACAGTATTTTCTTTTACTTTCATGTTATCATCCTGGTTTGTATTACTACTAATATATTTTACAATAGGTAGAGTCAATTCGGATAATTTGACTTGTTTTATTTTTATCCAAAACAAATTTTTATAGAAAAAGCGACCAGTAGGTTTTTAGAATTTGAGGTTACATGTGTACATTCAATTTTTTTAAATTTTTATATTCTTTGCAACTATACATTATATAATTAAAGCATATTTGAAGATATTGGAAAATTCTGTGAACTTGTTATTATTATTTTTTTTTTTTTAATAGAATACCTTTTTAGAAAATATATTTCTTTTTTTCTGGATTATTTCAATTAAAAAATAACTTAACTTTGATTTTTTTAAATCTGATAAAAGTGCTTATTTAAATTATAGAAACTACACTTAAACAGGAATAAGTCGTAATAACTCCAAATTTTTTTCATAGCTGTTTAAAATGGTAGGTCAATCTACAATATTACTTGAGTATAAAAACATTTATGGAAAGTTGGTTGAAATAACTATTGTTGAATCCTGTTGTCTCAGCTCACTCTACTTGAATGCTATGAGGGCTGGTTTTATGATAGAGAAGGGCACAGATCTGAATAATGTTGAGAGCTCAGATTCATCACATAAACATTAACACAGTAGACATATAATATATATCTTAATATAAGTGGATATTTTCATATTGACCAATTACATGTCAACAGAACATATAATAAAAATAAATTCGGAAAAAAATTGTATTATAATAAGATCTGTCATTAAATTGAAAACTAATAGTAATGAAATTTGTATTTTTGAAAAATCTTCTATTGTGTAGTCAAACCTTACTTGTCTTACTTTGTCTTTTTTTATGACTTGGTGGGGGCACCAATTAAGTTATTTAATAGACATTCTAGTTCAAAATCAGGTTTTTAATACAATATTTAAATTTTAAAATAACATTCCACCTCTGCAATTTATTCACTATAAGTACAAAATATGTCTAATGGAAAAATCAATATTTGAGAATATATCTTGTAAGTTATAGTCCTCAATTAAAATAGATAGATTGCTCTGGATTTTTGGCATTATTTTTATTTATAAACTTCCTAAAAATTTTGAGAAAAATAAAATCATTATGAATTTAAGAAACAGAAGCTTTAAGAGACTTTAATCCCATTCTTTAATCCATCTTAGAGACTACATTGTAAAGTATTCCTTGCTTTCTCCTTTAAAAAAAGTGTAGTAAGAAACCTTATTAATAATGCAAATGTAACATAAATGATATATTTTTGTTTAAAACATTCAAAAACAGTTACTTCATAAAACAAATAGGAAATATTTGATGTCTGTAAAAATGAATGCTATGTTTACCTTACTAGTACAAAAATTAATTTATTGGCCTACATAAAAAAAAAACCCCAAGACAAGTTATTTATATTTCAACTATGAGAAATCCACAAACTAAGCAATTAAATATACTACTCAATATTATCAAGGATACCAATGTTTTTTACTGTAATCTACAACATATACATAAAACATACAAACATAGAATATTCAAATTAAGTTTAAATAAATTTAAGACTCTCAAAAAATTGGTTTTAATTTTGTTTAAATAGCTTATAATAGTAATTATCTGTCAAAAGTAACTGTAAAGGTTTATGCAATTTGTTTGTAAACTAATTATATGTTTGAACAGTGGTAAATAAAGAATATTTAAGCACTTAGTGTTACTTTTACTGCCTATAATACTCAGTCCAGAAAATACAGTAGATAAACTTCAGAAATGTATTTTTCAATATTTCATCACTATGACCAGAAAATTCACCAAGTGAAATTTGAAAACTCTGTGTGCCTACATACAGAATTTTGGTTGGATCTTCAAAGTAAAAAGTACTACAATCAATTTACCAAACATTAGGAAATAAATAATTCTGGAAATAAACATTAAAAGTTCCTATCAATATATTTCCCCAAAAAGTTTCGTTTTCTGTCTCTCTGTTTGTCTTCTTTTTTTTTTTTTTAAACAAGATATAATTAGAGAACAGGCTGATATAATGATACGTAATTTTGCAATAGTATTATTATTCAGTTTACACTAAATAATTACTATAATTTTGCAATTAACCATTCCAAAATGGTGTTAATTAAATATTTTGAAAATCATTGATTTTGTAAAGTACCTATTTAGCCCAATTAATTCTGAATGAAATTTTATTTTTATTTTATGTTGAAAAATAGTTGAAATATCAAGAAAAACTTAATTCTTAGTAATGAACAGTACTAGAACACACATGAGTTTTTACGGTAATCAAATACTCACCACTAAGTTTAATTTAATAAGAATTTTAAAAGTTGACTGCTTAGTCCTGGAAGACCAAGAAAACTCTCGTATGTTCTAGTAAATTAGCAAAAAAATCTATATTTTATATATACATTTCTTGTACCTATATAGGCCTATCAGCTAACCACAAAAAAAACTAAACTTTGGTTTTCGAGTAGCAAACTCTACAAAAATTCACTTTTTTTATAGTGTTGTTCTTGATATTGTGCCAATGAATTTTATATCTTTCGAGGTTTTTACAAGTAGGTCTTCGATTAAACTTTCTTAGAGCTTTATGATGTTAAAGAAGAGCATCACTACATTCATCATTCCACCATTGAACTGGTGGATGTAGTGATCTCGTCAATGTTTTCGGAACTTTTTTTTCCACTGCTGTAAGGAATACTTCTCTTAAAGTCTGTACTTCTTCATTCATAAAAACATTTATATTATAAATAGATGATACAAATTCATTAGTAAAACTTTCCTATTTTGCTTTGCGTAAAATCCATCTGGGAAGACGATCATTACAGTGCGAGAAGTCAGAAAGAGTAAGCTTCACAGGAGTGTGATCACTACTGTAAGTGTCACTTAGAATGGACCACTCAAATTTAGTGGCAAAACTAGGGCTACAAAATGACAAGTCGACAATTGTCCAACCACCTGTAATAGCCGCCAGATGAGTTGGTGAACCACCATTAAGGAGAATCAAATCCAAATTGGATCAAATCCTGTCAATGGGATTCCTTCTAAGAGTGCAGGTGTTTGATTCATAAGTATCCCCAAGTATAGGTGGTGAGCATTAAAATCACCCACCAAAAGAATTGGGGCAGATGGCTGTTTGATCAGGTCAAGGAGTTCTACTTTTCCAAACCTGTAATTAGGTGACAAGTACACACAGCAAATTGTTATTTTGTATGGTTTAGTGATCGTTATTGCTTCTGCTTTTAATGAAGTCCTAAGGTTCACAGACATACCGTACCACAGATGGAGTTGTGGGCTACAGGATGCTCGCCGTCACAATTTGCACACTGTGCCTCCATAATACACCCTTCGGTTTTTGGCCTTTAATCCCAAACTGTCCACACACTTCCTTTTTAGAACGAGTGTTGCTAATATATCCAAATCTTTGGCATCGGAAACAATGCCTTGGATTTGGAATGTAAGGTGTAACAGTTATACTGTAGAAACCAGCATACACTCGCTCCAGAAGATTTGGAGTAACAAAAGTTAGAATAATAGAACCGGTTGGTTTTCTCTCACTACCCTTGGTTCTATAAATACGTTCGATGTTAATAAAGTGTTGTTCGATAAGTTCTTTCAATACTTCCTTCATGCTCTCATTCAAGAGGTCATGTCAGGAAATAACACCTTTAAAAGAATTTAAAACTGTGTGGTTCAACAAAGACGTTAACTGCAACAAAAACTACTAAACAGAATCTGCGCATACGTCTTCGGCAGAGCAGGTTCACATCAATTTACAAAATTCAAAGGTTGTCACGCTTTGGTCTGGTAAACACACCTAGACATCCTATGGCTATGAATGGTCAAAAACTCCCTGTATATAAATGTACAGTGTATATGTATCCCATGTGATATGTGAAGAGTATGAGCCTCTACAGTTTGTAAAAATTATATGAGTGTTGTATGTGTTGTATGTATATTCGGAGAAGATGTTTTATACTGTATGGCTAGGGTTTTGCAAGGGACGCTAAACCCCTCTCAATAGGTGCAGATAGTCTGCACCACCCTGCGATAAAACCCCAAGTAAAGGTGGAAGTAAGAAAATGTATATAAGTGAACTGTATTTATGTCAATATTGATGATACTTTATGTGTTGTAAATGTTGTGTGAGTCACACGACTGGGGACAGCTCTTATTAGGTGCAGTTAATCTGCACCTCCCTGCGATGATTTAAAATATGATAATATTGTTGTCAAATGTCTATAATATAATTTTATGTATCTATGCAAATTATGTTCAGTTCAAATAAATTTTACTCATTAAATTAGATATGCAATAAAAACATATATATATGTTAAACATTTTTAACATACATAAAATCCTGATTATCTATTCTGGAAAAAACCGCTCACACGTCGGAAAATAAGCTTTAATTGTAAATAGCTCTTTATACTTGATAACGAGAGTGGATTTATACTCTGGATACATCGTATATTAGGTTTCATAAACACAAATGATGGTAAATGTCAGATTAAAGCATATTAATAATATGAACTATAAATTGTTATCAAAAAAACTATAAAACCAGAATGAAAAGCTTTAGGAGTTGAAAAAAATGTTTATATTGCATTAACTACAGGTACTATGAATTTTTTTTAATTTTTAGAAAAAGTTTCAAACGTTTGTTTTTAACTTTAATATTTTGCCTAATTTTAAAGATTGTCCAGAAAATCTTAAAAAATATTCATTCTAAAGGAAATGCAGTATTGTGGTTTGATTTAGTGCTTCTTGAATTTTTTCAGGTTTCGTTGTCAAATTATTGATTTTATAATTTATAAAAGTTTAACTTTTTTGGACTTTTTCAAACGGCTACATCTCCGAAAATTGGTGTTTTTCCTTGAAAAAATAAGAGTAAAAACATTTTGTTTGGTAAATTATTTAAAAAACGTTTACTTAGCCATCATTTCAGTCCTTGGTATGAAAATTATTTTATTTTTTATAACAATATAAAATATCCCAGAGTCAAAATTTTAGTTTTGTCTGAGTTATTAAGAAAACCTTGCACAGGTTAGATTTTTATTTCATTCACTCTTAGAGATTTCCAAAGTTTGACCTTCAAATTGTGAGAGAAAGAAATTACACCAATATTGCATCAATATTACACCAAGATGCACATACAAAGATGCATACACAAAGATGCACATACATGAGGCATTTTTTTTAAAGCATACAACAATATTAGATTAAAATCAAACATTAGTTTTTTAATAATCCTCTTTTATTGAATTGTGGTATTGGATGTTCGATTTTAATCTTTGTTCGCCACAGTGTGCTCAAAAGTCTAGTAACAATAATATGTTACACGATGTTGTTTGTCTCCTGCTAAATGTTTCCTTGGTGTAACATATACTTTGTAAAAATAGTTTAATGGTGGTAGACTGTTGAATAAGCATAACAACCTATGATGAAAGAGATAAAATTGCTTAGATTTTGTTACCAACTGAACTTTTTTAAGTATCTCTAAAAATAAGGTTTCACAATATCACAAATGCTGACAGTCTGTCCCTGTTAATAGTTCATATTTCTATAAAAATATTTAAAATATTTTGATGTAACAACATTTATTTCCCATGTACAAATCTTAGAAAGGTATACCTAAAAGTTTTTCAACATCATCTTCCAACTTTTAGGGGAGAAAGTGAATCTAAGGTACAAGTAATAATTTGCTTCTATGTTGAAATTGAAAAATTCGTATCAAAACAAATATGGCTTTTATCAAATTTGCTGATTGGATCATTTTCGTCTCATACAACTCCATAATGGTTCAGAATTGTACCCTGGTTAAAACTTGGATGTGAAACGCAAAGAATAATGTTGAATATGAACTTAAATTACATCTTTAGTAATTTCAGAAAATTACAATTCTTACGGCACATTAAACAACAAACAATATTCTAGGCTATCGGTTATTTACTTATCCTGACAGTCATAAAACAATGCAGATAACTGTAATTAATTACTGATCAGGGGATGAATTTTTTCATATTATAACTGATAACGATTTCTGAGAAAAAATAATATTAATAATAACCTCTGTATGCTCTAACATAATGTGTATTTTTACAAAGTTTCCAATTTACAAGAAATCTGTTGTGTATTAAGGTGATGGCGTTAGTTTTAAGTGTCTGTCTGATGAATAAGTTTGATATATTCACTCCCTCTGACTATATGAATAATGTAAAAGTGAGTACATAGGGAGCTTAATTACCTAAAAATAAATAAGATTTGATTGAGTACTGTGACAAAATCTGTTTGATAATATCCGTAAAAATTTAGCAGTAATTAAATGAGAGCACTAATCTTGAGAGGTCCTGCAAATTTGATGATACGGAAATAATCATATTTACACAAAACATACTACTTTTTAAACTTAAAAAGTAAGTACTTTGGTAATATTTTAAATAATAATACTTTGAGTAATAGCATACGTTTGTTTGTTTTTTCGTTTATATTATTATTAGTTTTATTATTATTATTTTTTTATATATAAGACACTTCTAACCTGAAAATACTTATACTTTCGAAAATGGTCTCAGTACAAAGTTGTTTGACTGAGAGAACCGAGGTCCTGTTTTTAACTTAACCATTATTACGCAATTCGTAATATATGTGTATTTGTTTGTAATTTACAAAAAACCATGTCTACAAATCGTTATAACTTTGAGAAATAAAGTCCTTTACTCCTAGGAAAATTAATGTACTGGTATGTAGAATGTTTTTAATTCTATTACCCGTTTTAAAAAGGCGGCCATCTAGGAATGTAGTGTGTGCATCAGAGTATTAAATATATGGGTATAAAGGAGCAGTTGTAAAAAAAACTTAAAATTCTAAATTAAGTTTGAACTGTTATCTAAAACTTTCTCAATTGAAGTTTTTACATGACCAAAAATAAAAACATATGTTACATCTTGATGTTCCAATTTAAATAAAACTTTAAGACCTTCATAGGGTTTAAAAAATATAAAATAAATTATTATTTATATAATAGTTACACAGTTTAGTTCACTGAGATTTTCTCAAAACATGATAAATTTTATATAACTTGTATATTATATGCATCAATGTAAATTTAGAGTAAAATATAAACCATAATCGAATCCTTTACTCTTCCAAAGAATTAAATACAGACACAGAAGTGGTAGTGGTGAAGGATAGTTTTTCAGTACTAAGCTAATACATATTCTATATGTACAGTATAGTATTTTAATACCAGTGTGATCCCAATGCAAATTACAATACAAGGAACAAGCCTCCCGTAAAGTATTTTACTCCTAATATTTCACACTGTGCGTGGTCAATTGTACAGTAGCTGTGGTATTATTTATTGTTACTTCTTGGTCTATGAATATTGTTGTATCATTTAGAGTGCTAGGCCATGAATCGGCTTCTGGATAATATCACTCCGGGGGCATACCAGAATTACAGGAATAATAGGCCACTCAATTCTGCGGATGGGTACCAATAAGATAGATACTAGGAAAGTGTTTTCAAAACCTTTTAAATCGACCTATGAGGAAGAGGATCGTAATTAGGTAATTCAGAGGACCTGGTGTGGTACACGGATGGTTCCAAAACTAAGGGAGGCTCTGGTGCTCAGGTATATGGTATGAGACCAGGGTAAAGGATTCATTTCCTTTGGGACAGTACGCCACAGTTTTTCAGGCTGTGCCAATGGTCATAAATAACCATGTTCAGGAGAACAGAAAACAGGCTTTTAAAAAACCGGCATTCGTATCCATAATATACACTGACAGTTAGGCATGCACATATATAAAATCCAGCCTGGTCTGGGAATGTTCTTAGTTCTTATTAAAAGATTTAAAATAAGCTCTGCATTTAAACTGATTTATACAATTTCAATAAAATTTCAGCTTAGAATTTCTGTAAGACGCCACCTTGAATACACTAATAAATTATTCAAAATAGTTCGGCATTGTGTGTGAAGTTTTTCAAAATTAATTCAACAGGTTTGGTTAATATAACACCTGATGGTCTGGAGTTCAGCGTATATATCAGTTTGTATGTACATACATTAGACGTTTCCTCTTCCAACTCATTACGTATGCAACCTAAAGATGCATTGTCTATTATTTATAGTTAGTTCAAATAGTCTTGACCTGTTATAGTTAATCCAAAAATTTATAATGTGGAATTATCAGTTTGATTTCTACGAAAATATATTATATTTCTAAATCCCAAAGTTCCAATTATTGTTTGTACTGTATCCTTATTCAAAAATAAATTATTATTGTTATTCATTGTAATTATCAGTTTGCTTTTTGCAGTTACATTTATTATAAAACATATATAAAATAAAGTTCCCTGAATAAAATGAAACTTTAGATAGTTTAATAAACATGTTTTTTGTTCGATAATAAAAAAGCACTATGTCCATTTTATTGGCATCATCATTTTCTTTCTTTAAAAAAATATTTTTAATGTTGCAATTTTGCTATGAAATAAATTGTAACCTCTCTCCAATTATTCTTCTATTGAGTAGGCCTCGCATTTACGTTTTTTTAAACAATGCAACCACTTCACATAGGATGTAATCTTAAAAAGTTGAAATAGCAATGTCCTCTTCTTTTTTCCCCTGTGAGAGAAAAATACAGTTGAGTTTTGCAAACTTGCGAGTTGTTTTCGATGTGGATATACCAGTTGAAAGTGGGGATAATTTTGAGTAAATAAGCTACTCTTACTTATGACGTCATTAGAACCTTGAATGAATTTGTTGCTCACAGCAACGTTAAAATGTGCTCATGTTAATTTTGTATAATATTGGAGTAAACAGGTGTGTATTTTATTTTGTGTAATATTTTTAACATAAAAAAACATATTTTTATTATAGTACACTGGTAATGAATTTTTGTAGTAAAGTGTCATAGGAATTTAATGTTTACCTTAGCCTTGTCTCTTGTTTTAGCCTACAATAATTATTCAAATATTTTTAGATGAAACGGCAATGTCAAGGAAAAGTGATGTAGCTGAGATTCAAATGGAAGATCGTAAAAGTTATTCCCAAATATTTAGAAAAATCCCCGATTTGCAGGTAAGTTATAATTATTAATGATTACAGATTATATTTGGATATTTTAATTTTCTATTATAATAGAGGCAACCATGCTTTTAAAACCATATGATTTTATTGTTACATTCATCACAGCTGTTGCACAATGTTTTCAACTTTACTTCAGGATTAGATATTTAAAAAATTTGATAGTTTAAAATAATTTAATAAAATGATGAGGCTAATCTGTCGTTTTAAATGCGTTAAGAATAAATTAAAACAAATATATCCTACAGAAGAAGTAGGAGAATTGCGTCATTGACTCCCATAGTTCTTAGCGCGTTGTATACGAATTTAAACACGTGCAGTGTTGCCACCCTAACAATACAATGTGTGACTTCGCTGAGTCACAGGTCTATTGGTAGGGCGCTTATGAAATTATATGAAGTATTTATCCTTCAGTTGTTCCACTTGCACTATTGCAGAAAGTAAATAATAATAATATATAATAAAAACGCAGTTATTAGTTGTAGCACTTAATATTGTGATATTACCGTAAATGTTTTTAAACATTTCCTTTACGAGTTTTGATGAACCACTGTTATTTAACCGGTCTTGTTTTGACAGATCTCAAATGTGTCATTGTACTATTCAGTAGTTTGAGGAAAAGTGTAAAGTGTAATTTAGTTGTTTTTCTGTGTTCTAATGAGTTCATTTCAGTTTATTATAGTTTTGTTTTTAATGAGTTTCGAAAACGAAAAGATGAGTTATTGAACAGACGTCAGGAAAAGACTACACACAGTTCAAGGTAGGTTAAAAACAATGTATATCTATATTTGTTTCATTCGATTAGCTCATTTTTTATTTGTAGGCCTACTACATAGGCTATTAAAAATATAAACGTTGATTATATTTCGATGAATCAAATGTAGTTAAGTAATCTAAATAAAATTAATTACTGGTAGGTTAGCTTAACTTATGATTTATGTCTAGGCCTATTGATGTACATGCTTAATTCTTAACCTAAGTTATGAACTTATTTATTAAGCTTTACACATTTGTATTGCAATTAATATATTTTTCCCCTTCAGTAGTGGTTTTTAGAGTATTAGGTCAGAGCATCAAGTAAATTGCTACACATTTATAATTAATAAGCTGAAAACAAAATACAAGTAGCCTCTTCATGCTGGAGTATATTTTAAATGTCAGTAATTGTTTACTGTGACAACTGTTTTAATGGCGATTTTATTTAATCATGTTCTAAATACCTTATTTATCAATAATAATATAAGTTTTTAATGAGGGGCTAACTTTTTCAATAAAAAAAGAAAACTCAAAGAACAATTAAAATTTTTCTAGGTTAAGGTCCATTAAGTGAATTAAATATATTACGTGTTAAAATAGGTTTGTAGGTGAATTTTTACCTTACAAGGTCAAGTAACGTGGCTATATAAGTTATAGCCACCTTACCTGACCTACGCGTAAACTTAAAAAAAAGAATAAATTGTACATGCATCCCCAAGCGGTCACCTATCCAAATAGTAACCACGCTCAATGTTGCTTGACTTTGGTGATCTATAAATGCATTGAATTCTGTAATTTTGAAATCGTGATTTTTCGGTGAAAAAGTTAACTTCACAATGAAAACCTATATTATTATTAATAAATTTTTAAAAACCGGTTGCAGTCACAATAAACAATTACCTAAATGTCTAAATTTAAGCCATTTTAAAATGTCTAAATTTTAAACCTAAATTTAAGCCATTTAAATAGTCCATTTTAATTTAAAAAGGGAGCATCCCCATTTAGAAAGTGTGAAATACTTGTAGGCCTAGTTACTGTTTAAATTCATAGTTGTCATCATCCTCATTTCTATGTTGCCAGCCTAGTATAACTACCACCCTAGTAGTTAGAAGGTCCATTATAATTGTTATTTTTTCTTCCTAAAGAGTCAAATATAAGGGATTGTCAAAAGGATATATTTTTTTCTTGGAAACGAGTAATATATGTTCTGGTAGTTTAAACTTTAAACGTTATAATTGTGTATGGTAATATACCCTATGCTTATTGGATAATAAACATTTCTCTTAAATTTTAGTTTTCTGAAGGGACAAAATATATTTTAGAATGAACGGAATACTTTTTAGGTTTATGGATTAGTAGTAACTTGGTTAATATTTCAGTTTTAATTCGAATATAGAAATTTATAAATCGACAAAATTATTAGGAAGAGGAGAAACTTAGATTAATATTTATTCTGGAATCATAATTTTTGTTTACATACATTATCTGCATTTCATTAAAATTTAATTGCCATTGGGGCTGATTGTAAAATATTCGATCTTTGGAAATCAGTGATTATGTTTTATTTATATCTTTATATCTAAAATTCATGATATAGCCTAGGCCCTAGCAATTTTGGGAAGAGCGAAATGATTAGGTTTATAGTGTTTTATTGGATTGGTGAGAAAGGGAGTCCAGTGTAGCCTACACAGTGAGAATACAGACGCTTTGAGAAAGCTTTTTAAATATGGTTAAATATCAGCAATTAACAATGAAAAAATAATAATGCAGTACTTAGATTAAGTTAAGTGAATGTGAATTTTAATTAAGATGGTTAAGGTATGCATTAAAGGATTTTTTTAAATTAACCAAAATTAGCTGCACGTACCAGCTACTTTGTTATTAACGGTTATGTCTATAATTCAATTATGATATAAAGGCTAGACTGTGGTAACTACTAGAGCTAAAACCAACCTTTAGTTCCGGTGGTCAAAGTGAATTAGAGATTTGATTTTCCAATTTTTTTTTTGTTTGTGTTTTTATAACTGGCAATGAAAATAAGGTCTAGTATATTAAAAGCAGTGTAATTCTCTAAAGATAAATATTCTATAGAATCTTGTTGAAATATATATAATATTTGTTTTGAAATCTATGATGTCCAAAGGTAACGTTTCTAAAGAAGTAAAAAAATTTATTTTTTTATTTTTTTTTTACGATTAATTTTGTGAATGCCGGCTATCAATGTTTAGTAATTCATGCGAAGTGTTATAGTACCGTATTTTTTTCATATTTTGAAAGATCGATTTGTGCTATGACATTGTTTTTGTTATGGACGATGTGAAAACCTAACATATTCATGGAGGTTAGTATTCATGGTAAACTAAAATATAGATCAGATTAGTGGTATCAAGAATCACACAAATTGGTTAGGGCGTGTTGTATCCGTTATGGATAATGTGAATGGAGACTAAGCACTCAGTTATAAAAAGTCTGGTTATAATTAATTAATTACAATAGTTACTTTTTTAAAATGATATAACCTAAGTCTATCAGGTATGAATTAAATTAAATTCTATATATACCAGAATAATTTTATAGGCCTAAATGTGTTTATCTTTTAGTACTTCAACTCACTGTAAAATTTGTAAAATTGCGGCAACAAATTGAATCTGAACCAAGATTTACCAAAGATATGTTTATATCTTAATTCATCAGCTGACTAAACCAATTACCAGCCAATATAATTTAGGCCTACCAAACAAATTGAAAATGCATTTATGTTTTCTACATCAGTTGACTAAAAAATCTAGATCAACTGATTGATCCTCTTTTAAAAATTAATATAGGAATAAAATTATAACCAATATTTATTAACTTATGTTGATTTTATACTGAATAATTTCATGAGTCTATTTGAATATATATTTAACATAGCATAACTTGAATATATAAGTGGCCTAACCTAACCTATTAGTGGAGTTTTTGAAAACAAAAATGTAAATTAGATTAATAATTTGGTAGCAGGAATTACCACAAAATGTTTAGGTTAAATTATGATATTATGATGATTAGGTATATAATATTAGCCTATAGGCTAATTCTTAAATTGTAGGCTGTAACTAAAATCGGAAAATTTTAAATAATAGATGAAAAGAAAAGAATAAAGTACATTCACAATAGGATGTTTACCGGTTTTTATTTTTTCAAAATTATTGTTACCTACGAATAACATATTATAGGCTACATCACACAGATGCATTAATCTTCTTATTTTGTCAACATGTTTTATCTTTTGTGCATGGAACCAAAGTTAAAATTTTTGAATAATTGTACTCTCTTATTTCTGCAGGAATTTCACAGGTTATATGCCTATGTAGTTTTCACCGGTTTTGTGGTTAACAATCTTTAAATTGGCATACTATGCTAATTTTGGTAATTTTTCCCTTTAGTGGTGTAGCTTTTAATATGGCCACTATGCACAATACATATGTCAGGGCTTAATCGGTTTCTTCTACTGTTATTTTATTATTACCATCATCAGCCTTGGTAGGGTTTATAGTTATTGATTTGTTAATTTAGTCACCTCTTGTTTTGTTCATGTTGGTCACATATTATTAATGGGTCTTGTAATCTGTTTCAATTGAATTTGTTTTCACTTTGTGTCCACATATTGGTGACTTAATCCTGCTGTGTCCTAATAGTTGTTTTTATTTAAATTTTCTGTTATATAAGGTATATGCGTGTGTGTGTGTGTGTGTGTTTCTTGACTACATTATCTTCAAATTGTATATCTTTGATATGATGTGTCACATCCCAGTGATTATAAATTCAAATTACAATTTTAATGGACAAAAATGTTTTTTGAGAAAGAAAACACATCAGTAATATAAATTGCTCAAGTACTAAGATCATACCAATTATGTTAATCTTGCTTTTAATGAAACAAATTTTTAATAATTCTACAAAAGATATAACATCTATTTGTACAAAGAATTAGGAGAACAGATCTACTTATCTCTTAGAACATGAGGGATATTTACTGAGAACACGAGACCTACCTGTTACCACTAAGGGAGAAGTCGTACTATGGTGTAATTCCACTGATTTATATTAACCTATTTAGTCAAGTAGGTTTTTTTTTATATTATTTTGTTATTAATTATGTTATAAAATACACATTTTTTTATGTCCAGCCTAGGCTATATAAACTCCGACAAGAAGTCATGGAATTTAATGTTATTTTTGTAAGGTATGAATTATCTGGTTTTAAATATAAATTCTATTTATTCATTTGCTTATATTTATTTTAATGAGCTTTTGATAAAATCCTTGAAGAGTCACAACATTTAGAAAGTAAAGAATATAAAGCCAGTGACTTAACATCTAGTTTTGAAGAAGAGGGATATTAACAAACTGTGATTCTGTTACACTTTCCAGTTTCTCTACAACAAAACTCATTACTTGTTACAGATTTAGCTTAACTGAAAATGGATGGAATGATTGCTAATTTTGATAAAAAATAAACTATAGTAACAGTTTAAGTTATAGTCTTCCCATATAGGCCTAGCTTATTTAATGTGGAAGGAAAAATGTGAATCCTAATTTTATTTTGATTAATGTTTATTTTGTATTAGGCTATAGTACAATATTTATAAATTAGGCTACATAGTTTTAAACCGATTTTAAAAATTCATCTTATGAATTGTTCCATTTTCAGTCAGCCATCCCCTGAGAGGGTCACTTCTAGTGTAAAATGATAGATGGCCTTGATAAGTAAAATTGATGATTTAAAATATTATATTTTTAGTTTGAATAGGTTAAAAATGATACTAAAATAAATTCATTTTTTATTGTACCCATACTCATTACAATTTTTTTAAAAATCAATCCTGAGGGAACTTAGCTGAATCTACATCTTTCTAACCAGTTTTCTAAACATCTTTTCTACTTATCAGTTTTGTCTATTTATTATGTCTAGAGGAGTGCAATGTATTTTTATTTTGATTGGTTCAGTAGAAGGGGCCACAAAGTCTTGACTGCACCAAATAAAGTCGATAGTTCAATTCAGTTATTTTGACCAACTCTTGTACTTTTCTGACCC
Organism: Aphrophora alni; assembly: GCA_963513935.1. Lineage (NCBI taxonomy): Eukaryota > Metazoa > Arthropoda > Insecta > Hemiptera > Aphrophoridae > Aphrophora > Aphrophora alni. Next base: position 79,038,377 of record OY740768.1, read on the forward strand.
AGACACTATTAAAGTATTCGAAGGCTAGTCTTTATTTTAGAATCTGATCGTATTTTTCTCTGTTTTCTTTTATAAGGTGATGATGACAGTGGTTTTTCATCTTTAAACAATGAGAAGGGGGGTGGACTTTTGCATAAAAATTGGTGAATGTAATGTTAAAATGTAGGCGTTAGGATATCAAAGTGAGGTATATTTTCTTTATCAAAATATTGAATTAATTTGTTTGTTTTGTCTAAGTAAATGTTTTTAATATAAGCTAAGATATAATGAATTTTGGCAGATCTAATTATAATTACCTCAAATTAATATGTAGGCTATATAATTTTTTCATGATCATTCTACTTTATTGTTTTTGGTCACTATGTTTAGATAATTTTACTTACATACAGAAATAAAATCTACAACATTAATTTTTATGTGTAGCCTAATTCCTTCATTATTCATTTTCATCAAGGCCTAATCTTGTTTAATAATAATAATAATAATTACAGTATGTTCTTCTAAAATAAATATTACAAATTGAATTACAGAAAAAGAACTAAACTTACAATACAATTCAGCCTCACTCATTTTCAAGGAGACTTATACAAATAAAACTAATTTATGTCCATTTTCCCTATTTAAAAACCAAGCTCCTCCTCACTAACATTTGATTGACTGAGTCTTCAAATCTAGAACTCTCTAATATTCCACACCTTACCCATCATTTCCCCTTACCTGAAGCAAGATAAAGAGAGTTAGGCAGAGAGTTAAACTTACGAAGCCAAAACCCCTCTTCTCTTGTTCTCTTTAAATTTCGTACACAATTTATTTAAACAGTACAAGTATAATTTGAAGTCTTAACCTATCTTATTCTAACACTTCAAAACAATTATTTTATCCTTATTTTCTACCTCTCATCATAATTTTTTATTCCCTCAGACTCTGTCTCAAGGATGTTCCTTTTGGAGCTCTTACAATTTCATCAAAATAAAAAATTTGTTTGACTTTAATTTAATTATTTTTTTTTTTAGAGCACTCTACTTTTTTCTTTTTTAGGGAAATTATCTGGTTGTGTGAGGATAAATTGAAAAAACCAGCTTGATTTTGAACATGTACCAATTGATTTATTAAATTAAAAAAAAAAAAAAAAAAAAAAAAATTATATTTGAATGCTGAATACTACTTTGATCTTATGCCTAAGAAATCAATACAACTTTATTTAGTTGACTTATTCTAACATCTTATATCTAAATCTTATTTCTTCTATTCACAATCTGTTACATAATAGATAATATGATATTCTAAATAATTTAACTTTTTTAATGTTTATTAAATTCTAATTTTAAGTTTGACCAATCTGTTCCCTTTTATAGCTTTTGATTAGTTTCAATTTTTTGTAATGACTTTATTTTAATTAATTTTTATTTTTTTTGCATACTTCCCTCTGTGATTTTATTAATTCCCGATTTTACTGGTTTATTGAATTTAATTTTTAAATTTATGAAAGATTTTATTTATGAAATTCTTGATTTATGTGGTACCTTATTAGTTGAGTAGAGCAGATCGATTTTCCCTCAGACTTTGGATGACTGTGGTCTTCGAAGACTTCGCCAAGTGATGCTTTCTTCCAGTGAATCTTCAGAAGTCCTTTCTATCTTCTTTTCTTTCCAGTTTCCGTCGATTACAATGAAATTCTTCTTTAATTATATTTTTAGCCAATAACGACAAAATGTTTATTTCAATATTTGCCGGAGTTCTCACTAACTTTGCGTCGGTAAGCTGCGTTTGGATTTAGTGATGTTTTCTCTAAGGCCGACCCTTCTTTTGGTATTTACCCCGAGAAGTACTAGAACACTAACATATGTTTTCCCCACGAGTTTCCATTTGCAGTCTTCCAAGAAACGTGGTTTCAACCTTAAAACTAGTACAAGACTGTGACCAACTTTTACGTAATTTTCTGTTTCCTTTTTACTTTTATTTTAATTGATTTTACCACTTAGCAAGTGCTTTTGTGAACTCCTTATGGCTTCTCTATGTACTCTGACTTTGTCTCTTTTGTTTTTTCTTAATTTTTCCTTTTATATTAATTTATTTAGGTGTTTTAATTTTACTGCATTATGCACCATTGTTGGCAGGCCTCCCTCACTCCATTCATTACGCTTCATCCCCGCTCTGTTGTCTGATTCCTGTTGAACATGAAATTCAACATTTTGACTTTCAATTTCTTCAACTCCCCATAACTCAAGTTTGCTTTGCTCAATCTTCTTTTGGACTGGCCCATTTTGACCTTCCTTTCCGGAGTTATGGTGATATCAAGATTTCGTTAAGTTTCCAAATTTATCTTTTTTAATTTTGAAAATCTTTAAAATTTCATTTTGGATTCTTGATCCTCCTATTCCAAAAGTCTTAAAACCGTTCCCCTCTTCTTCCTGGCTTCATTGATTCCTGAGTTATGACATTTTCTTCCTATTTGGTACTCTTTCTCCTTTTTACTTTATTATGCTCAATTAATTATTACTTTTGGTTATTTATTATTATTTAATGTAATGTTGACCACATTACTTTATATTTATTTATTTGATTAATTTTGTTTTACGAAAGTTTTTCGTTTTACTCCTCTTTCTTCCTTAAAACACTTTAACTATTTATTTTACGGTTTTGGTTCCTTATTATTATTTATTCTACTTTACTTGCTCTACAAAATGACATTATTCTTATATCTAAATTCTAAAGGTTTGTTATCATATCGTCAAAGTAGGCTACCGTTAGTTTTGTGTATATCTAGGTATGGCCCGTATTTGTTTCATCATCTTTGAAAGTTATTGGTCTTCCCCAATCTTAAAAACCCAAACTTCTACCTTATACATCACAATAGATTTATATGCAACATTATAAACCTTTTGCCTAGCTGAATTTGGGAAATCATCTTTTATTTTATAAATTCTTGACTATTTTGAAGTAGAGGCGGCAAAAATGTACTCTCTTTAAAATGATGCAAAAAAATTATTTTCTTGTAAATGTATTAGATTAGGCCCTACTTTAATTTCAATAGTCCATTTATTGTAGATAACAACTTTTATAATTTTTCTTTTTTCCTTACACCTAAATTAGGCCTATTCTTGTTTTGGGTTGCATAAAGTACAAAAGTTTAGCTGTATAAAAAAAAGAAAAGATAAAATATAGTAAAACATTTTCGTTTTTTTCTTAGATTAAATGATTAACCATTTAATTTATCTTGGAACATGTGGTTTTTAGGCAGTCATTACATAGAAATGTTTTGAACTTTGATAAAACTTTCCTGCTGGGCTAATCTAATTTGATTAGATTAGACTATTAACTGTTTTCTTGTTATGTTGAAATTTAAAGTATGCTTCACAGCTTATGCTCTCACAAATAGGATAGAGGCTAATCATTGTAAGTTAGCCAAAGTTATTCACAATAAAAAAGGAAACTTTTATATTTAAAATAGTCTAAAATGTAAGAAATAAATAACAAAAACACAATTTTTTTATTACATTTGTTCTTCTTTTATGGCATTAATCATTTAACGTGATAAGTAATAATAATAATTCATAGGGATTGCACAGTGGCAGTAAATATTATGCCTACCTTTCGATGTATATAAACCGTTGTTTAAAAACAAACCAGCACCCCCTCCTACTTACTATTAAGTAGGCTTAGGTGGTGGTAGCAAAAGTCCTTAGAATCACAAATGATCCAACTACTCTTTATATATTTATTGAAATGTATATATGTAGCCTAAGTTATAAGAAAATTATATCAAAATTTAGAGGGTATCATAGGTGATAAAACACTCTACCTCTTTGTTATGTTTATAATAATTTATTTGATATTTTTGTGAGCTTATGAAACTTGACAAGTTTTTAATAAATTAAAAGATTAAAACAAGTAGTGATCAAGGATAATATGTTTTGATTGTTTAGAGTGGTAAAAACTTGCTTGCTGCATGAGAGTTTTAAAAAACAGTTCAAATTTTAGCTTTGATTTAAAGGTATTTTTGGAAGGCTTCCTACATACATTCTTTTTAATCCTTTAAAATGTGCATTGTATGCTTAATCAAAAAAACCGGTATAATGGTATATTTTTAAATATACCCATTAGCTCCAAAAAGTGCATTTTTGTAAAATGTAACAACAAACAAATTTGATCATAGTTAATTTTTAATAGGAGCTATACAAATGAAAATAATAATAATAATTTTAAAAAAATACTATTTTGCAACTTTAATTGTTAATATCAAATTTCGCACACATTTTTTGGAACTTATGTCTCAGAAGATCAGATTAAAGTAATCAATAATTTGGACTCCTACAGGCCAACAGTCTTTTACAATTTAATTTACTCTAATAGTATTTGACAACTCAAATTAATTTGTGTTATAAATGTTAAATGCAAAATAAGGCCCATTCTATAAAGTGGCAATAAATGCACAGTAGGCTTCTAATATCTAAAATGTCTACTAAACATGATAATGGAAAGAAAAATGTTTGTATACTAACATCATGTGATTTCATTGGAAATGGACAAAGGAATAGATAGCAATTGTTTATTTTCAAGGATATGACTCAGCAAAATTAACAATATGACTGCTTTGCATGAAATATGAAATTGTTTCTAACATTGACATGGAGAGAGTGTTGTCTGTGATTTAAACTAAACTTATTTACTTATTTTTTAATTCTAAACATGTGTTTTCTTTATTCAAGTGTATTTTGCAAATAGTGTGTACTATTTTGTAACTTAAATGTATGCTTTACTTTTTGGAAGTATCTCTTTACAATCCTTCTCTACTGTATTTTCTCCTGTTTCTCCATGATCTGTTCCTATGCTTCGAAAGTGAAAGCTATGCTATTCTGTCAAGGTTACAACGTTTTTTAGTTTACAGATGGCTCGAATACTGCAGAAATATTTTCTGGAAAGGAAAAATACTGTACACCATGCATAGGATATTTTAAATTGAAGTCTGGTAGACTCATATTTAAACTATAAGATGCATCTTGTATTCCTACCTATATTTATGCTGTTATTCAATCATAGCCCTCAAAATGTATGGACATGTTGTTGTGCTAAATGAGTACTCCATTCTTGAACAAATCAGTTAGTTTTTGTGCATTTTTGCACAAATTTGTATATGAAATTATGATAATGATTTGTTCCATGCTGAATTCTATCTGTCAAATTTTTTGGATCATAGAGGGATGGAGGTCTCTTCAATAGCAGCAATTCGAATTGGAATAATTTACTTTCAACATCAAATTTCTTTTATCTATTCTTCACCTTACTGTAGTGTTTTCAATTATAATAAATAATCAATTTAAACTTACGTCTGCTCCTCCTGTTTTTCTTCTTTTTGCACTATGGCCGTTTCAGCTTTTATTCAGCCATGGTCATGTGCGTCATTTCAGTAGGAATTTTCTGTTCTTATTTCATCAATGTTTTAAAAAAAATCACATTTTATACTTTTACAAATTAGACAAACATTTAATCCTGAGGGATTTTATATACACTTATACATTTAAAACACATTGAGTAATATTAAAAACCTTGTTTTGACTAGTCTGATTCTTCCAGGGTGTGAGTAAATGGTCAATAGTAGGGGCCTATACTCTATATTAAATATTTCAGCTATCTTGCAATGTTCAAACATTTCTGCTTCTTTTAAGCAGTCAATCAGTGAGATACCCAACGAGCAGAAATTTTCATCAATTCAAAATAGAAAAAATAGATTATGGAATCCTAGTAGCTTGTGATATTTTTCTTGTAAGTCATTCTATAATCTTCTTCGAGACAGTTCGTCACAAGACTTCATTCATCTGTTTTTTTCCAGTCTTCCTGATTTTGGGATGCTCACCACAACTTCACTTAAAACATTGTGAATTTCTGTGGGGTTTTTCCACATGAAGTTTTAATATTAATATACGGTCTTTGATCTTCAACACTCACAGTACCTGATTCATCGCAGACTCCATTTCAAACACTTGTCTATTCAAACCGTTATATTTTATCGAAATAACACACTTGCTGTTTTCATAAGTTTTTTATTGCATCAGCCACTCCACAGTGTAACCAACATGTGCACTACTTTTTATTAGGTTTTATTGATTTACTCTCTTCCCAAACTCACACAAGTACACATAGCACAAGCTAGAAATGTGTCTGGCTTGCACATATGCATACTGTGTGCATCCCTGCCATTACCTAACATGTTATGGAGCTGTACACACAACCAAAACAAACAAAAAAGCAGTACACAAAAACTAAGTCAAACAAATTGGGTTAATTGATCTCACATTTGTTGTTCATCAGTTTAATCAGTACTATGAAAGTTTGCCCAAAAAATGTTTTTACAAATTGTTTATATGTCTATCAAACTCAATGCTATCTTAAATCACGACTTGTCCTAAGTTTGATTTGTTATAAAAGGTGTGTCTTAAAGTATGAACTTGATACTTTGTACTGGGTAAGCATATGTATCAGATAAGCTAAAATCTTACACAGTCAAAGTATGGAGTACATTTTGTGCCTCTTTAACTACCTACAAAACTACTTGTAGTACAGTTTTGTCCCCTCTCAGCCAACCCAGCACTGACTTTCATTGTGTTGCTAAAGTGATATTTACGTTGTTCCATTATATGATCATGCATAAAGCATCCTTGTCCCTTAACTCTGTAATATAGCTGTAGGCTACTTGCGTTCCTAAAATGAAACTTTCATCAATTGATACAAGTCATATGCAAAACATTTTCATCCATAATTCTGTATTTAATTGTGTTGCTAAAATTATACTTTCAATCTGTTTCATTGTGGTGTATTTCGGTTGTTGGGAGAAATATAACCACTTTTAATACTCAGCAGTATGCTATAATCTAAGATAGGCTTAACCAAGGAAACGTGGTAGGACATACTCTTTGAGGTCATAAATCACTTCTCTCCGTCTTCTAAGTAACCAGCTTTTATGAGTTAATTATAATTAATTAATTTGTAGGATTTAGGTTCTAATACAAAAGTAACTGCAAACAACTTCTAAGTAACCAGCTTTTATGACTTAATATAATTAATTAATTTGTAGGACTTAGGTTCTAATACAAAAGTAACTGCAAACAACTTCAAAGTAACTAGCTTTTATGAGTTAATTATAATAAATAATTAGTAGGACTTAGGTTCCAATACAAAAGTGACTGCAAACAACTTCAAAGTAACCAGCTTTTATGAGTTAATTATAATAAATAATTAGTAGGACTTAGGTTCCAATACAAAAGTGACAGCAAACAACTTCAAAGTAACCAGCTTTTATGAGTTAATTATAATAAATAATTTGTAGGACTTAGCTTCTAATACAAAAGTAACTGCAAACAACTTTAAGTTAAACTAGATGGTTGTAAGCCAAACATGTATTAACCAGCTCTTAATCAGTTAATTATAATTAATTAATTTTTAAGGACTTGCCTTCTAATATAAAAGTAACTGCAAACAACTCTTAGTTAAACTGGGTGGTCATAAGCTGTAGGCCTATTTGCAACTCACCTATTTGAATTTATATAAATTACCACAGTTCAAATATATTATTTAGACCTTCTCTAGAATTTCAGGAACAGCATTTTTTGAAAACAGCTGAAAATAATAATTTAGGAAACTTCACTAAATAAAAAAAAAAGTTGAATAAATTGTGAGGACTGCACACAAGTACTCTAGAGCTGTGCGAGCACTCCAGTTCCCTTCATGTCATAACATACTTCCCCATCTATGAGCTGAGTAGCTTTTGCTCTACATGCTATGTCCTCCAATCAAGCCCATGCTTCATGTTGCACATTGGAACCACGATTGGCAATCAAGATTGGTCTCAGACCTGGATTGCAACTTAGTGGATTGAAACTTGTAACTGTAACTCCAAACCATCACATCATTAATTATTGATACAACAGTCATGCTTAATATATTTTTATCACTAGTTTTGTATAATTTTATTTTCTCCTCTATCCTTATCTTGCAGAATATATCCAGTATTATTACTCAACCATTATAACTTTTAAAGAAGGGACAAAATGTTGATCAGGTAAGCATGATGGCATACAATCTTTTTTTACTATATTTAGTTGACCCGTGTATATTCTCTTTTCAATTTGGTGTTTGCAGTTCCTTGTTGTGTGTATTCTATGATTATTAATTTTTCTTGATCATTTTTTTATATAGTCTCAGTTTTTATAACAGCTCCAGCCTGGTCTTAGCTCTGGGTTTCTTTCTTAGATTCCTAATTTAGTTTTAGTTCAAACATGGTTCTAGGCTATGTTGGATCTTCTCACATTTCTCATGTTTTTGGTTTATCACTTGACTATGGGAAATAATTTATACTCTTGAAATGTCTAATTCGTTTTTATATATAGGTACAAATGATGGCAAATGTCCAAATAAACTACAGTATATCAAGAAGATATTAGGCTATTATTATTATTATTTTTTTTACTATTGAAAGAAAACTACCCGTTTAGTGTAGCTTATTGAGGAAGAGGTGGTGGTAGAGTAGGCATAGTAAAACCTTGTTAATTAGTGCTCACAGTTGTACATATTAATGAATATCTAAATTAAATCAAATGATATGAATAAGATGGTATAAGATACAAAACAGGTTTATTTTATATTTAAAATTATTATAAATTTGGTACAGTCTAGATAAAGAAAACCAGTAATATTTTTTTCCTTTTTACATAGTCAGTTTTACAGTGTAGTATTGCACATATATATAATTGTCAGCGAAGACCACATTCGAAGTTTTTTTTATTACAGGCAGTTTATCTTAGAGAAAATTCGCTAATTTATCAGTTTACTGGAGGTAGGTTTATTTAGTGAAATTATAAAAGTATATTCAAATACAAATTATACAAAATAATTTAGGCATCTGAGATAGTGAGTATGTTAATAAACATGTGGTGTTTCTTAAGTGATTTTAAAATAAAAGTTTTTTTTATTACCAAAATTTTTATCTGTTTATTGACATAGTCTCCTTTTAGCTCGATACATTTTGTCCAATGGTTTTCTAACTTCTTTAAGTCTTCAAAAATATACAGTATCTCTAACTCTGCGAAATGAGCAATGACCTCGTTGTTCGATGCAAATATTTTCCCCGACAAGTTATTTCTTTGCATGTTTGCAAAAGGCCAAATCTGGAGAATAGGCTGGATGAGGGAGGTGTTCATAGTGCAATTCAACAATTTCGAGCAATAACAATTACGGAAGTGTGTGTGTGTGTGTGTGTGTGTGTGTGTGTGTGTGTTGGTGCATTGTTACGGTGGAATAGAATTTTTTCTTACCCCATTATGGGTTGTCTTTTCATCAGTTCACCATAAAACTGATTCATTAATATACCGTACATAAAAAAAACAACAGGCACAATCCTCTACTGTGGTCGTTTTCCCCTTTTCCATGTAGCTAATGAATATTTTGCATGCAAATCTTAGAAAAGTGTTGCCATGACCTTTTCAGCTATTGGAATCTTTTTTATCTTTTTTTGGGGTATGTTCACTAGAAAGAATCCATTAATTTTACTATTACAGTGGAACCTGGTTAATTAGAAACCAAGGAGGAGGTCACACAAAATAATTCTTGAATAATCCAAAAATTTGAATTACAAAAGTTTACCTGTATGTTAGTGTAATTTATTAAGTTATGTGAAATTGATAAATACAAAAATATACACATAATTTTGGCAAAAAATGAGTTATTGTATTAAAAAAATTTAGTGTTTGAATACTACAGTATTTGAGCAAAAATGTATTTACTAAAGAGAATGTACATTATTAATATTTAAATGTTTACGTGAGTTAAATCTTTGGTTAACAGTTTATCGAGACCAAACGGTTAATCTTTTACGTTGGCTTGGCTTTTCACATACTGCTGTAGTGTTTCTACAGGTGATTCAGAGCCTTTTAAGCTGTCAGAAACTTGGCCTGCTCCTTTTCATTGTCAGATCAGGTGATTTCCATTTCCTTCCTCACCTCAGCCAAAATGTCTGTATCCATCAGCCCTCCACAAACAGTAACGACTTAGTCCAGGTTGATGAAATCTTGTAATACAGGATCATCTTAGCATACATTCATTATACTGTCCATTGCAGGAACATTTTCTTCGACTATAGCTTGATTTTTTCCATCTTCTTTAACTTTCAGGTTTTTTACGGAAGGAGTTCTGTATAGTTTATGTGCAACTTGGTCTCACACACTGTGTGGCACATTTTACAGTCTCCAGAATGTTGATTTTTATGAAATTGTTCCTAGATAAGAATAAAATTTTTGATGATTCATTGATTCATCAATTAAACCACAGAAGTCATGTTGGGAAGGGGAAAAAAACTTTTACATTTTCCATTAACAGAATTGTGTTGTGGGCTGTACAGTTGTCAATAAAGTTTTTTTTTTTGCTTGCAGACATTTTCTCAATTTCAAGCAACCATTCTTCAAAAATCGTGCTTGTCATCCATCCCTTTTTGTTTGCTTTGAATTGAATTTGCTTGATTTTATCATTTTTTGAAACATTACGGATTTATCATTTATGACCAAAGGCAGTTTTTCTGAACTGTCTATGTTAAGCCTGACTAACATTTTTACTTGCTCTTTACTGTGGTTTCCCCCGTTCCTTCATTCCCCATTGGATGCTAGTTTCTTATCAGGTGTGCATTTAAAAAAACAAACCTGATTCATCTTTTTCCAGTAAAGTGAAAGTTTTGTACTGCGCTCGAAGTTTTGATAAAGTGAAATAAGAATTTAACACTGAGAATGCCGCTATAAAGTGCTTCTCACTTCTGCACTCACTTCATTAAAAGGATGAAACGTACCATAAAAAAATTCACTACTACACTGCACTTGAAACATGACAATAAATACTGTAACTAGGCATAATACAGTAACAACTGAAGGTTCACTGACAGGTTAACAATAATATGATTTGTAGTAGCTAAAAACAACACAGGATTGAGTGACATTGTAAACAAAGAAGAGGGTTGAGTGTACACTTTATACCCCCCCCCCCTGGTATGGAAATTACCAAGGACAATGCATACAGCCAAGGAGCCACCCTCATTACCAAGAAGGCCTAGGAACCTTTTTACAGCTCCATTACACAGTTACTGTACTAAAAACACATTTCCTCTCACTAAAATGATTCTTATGTGTTAGATCATGGTGAAGTTTTTTTTCGAAATATCCAGAAAAATGTTCGAATTAAATGAAATTTTTTAACATGGTTAATCTAGAGATTTCAAGGGGCTGAATTCAAATTTAAACAGTTCGAATTATTCAAGGTTCATGTACTCGTATTTCATTTCTGGATTCTATTAGTTGATCCCTGTTTCATCAATATTTACATAACACCTCAAAAACTTTGGAGTATGCTTAAACATGTCCACATTGTTTCGAAATGGTCTCATGATTCCGGTTTTTGTCAACTATGAACAAATGTGGCGCCTATCTTGTATATAGTGTCCTCATACCCAAATAATGCATGATATTAATTAAAAACATGTTCATCTAAAACATATTTTATGTCTCTGCTATCTAATGTGTTATCTACGAGTAGGTTATGTATATCTATCTAATGCTATCTAACTCAATGGTTATCAAACAATATTATAGATTTTATTGACCACAGTGTATAGGGTATTAATCGATGGCATTATGGATACACCCATGACATATATTTATTTGCATTTTAAAACATATTGCATATGTCTCTTGATCAACAATACTTACTATTAGATTGGAGTATTGTTCACTTTTAACCTCTGACAAATGACATTATCAAGACAGTTTTGTAAATCATCCATATTCATTCTTATAAGATATTCAGTTGACCAGCTAATACAATTTATATAACTATTCATTCTGGGAAAGTAGGCCTAGTTCTTCGTTTGAAGCATGAATGATTGAACTACTGTTTTATATTGTACAGTATTTAATTGACTCGATATATTTATACGAGTTACATGAAAGTTATATCAAATTTTAGAGGAATAGTGTAACTGTCACAGTAAATAATAACTTAATTGACATTTTTATAACCCTATGAACCTGGAAAAGGTTTATATATATATATATATATATATATATATATATAGCCTAAACATCATATCTTATCTGATGCGAGTTGGTCTGATAAAATTTGAAAATTTTTTAGAAAACATAAAATTCTATTTGAAGATTTTTGTTGTTTTGTTATTGATTTTTGTTTGCCAAGGCAAAATTAATACCTATTTTTTTAAAATTTTTAATTTCACTCTAAAATGTAAGAACATACATTACTTATTGTAAACGGAATCTACTGTTTAAATAAAATTAATTTATTTAAAGACACATAATTAGTCGGGAGTGGTGTCATTTTATAGCAAATACCAAATATTTTTCGTTATAGTTATTAGTTCGGTTCAATGTGACTTCGATTGGTCATTTTGCAGACGTCCCACCTGAAATTGATTTCCTGCTAAACCTGGAGCAGGATGTCAGCTGTAACTTCTTCAACTGTGGTGTAGATTCCTTGCTATGAGCTCATCGAGAGAAGCCGGTAAGGGTGATTTATAAACTTTATACTTGATAAATGCTGAAAAATAAAATCGAGATGTGTCAGATCCGGTGAACGAGATGGCCATGAAATCGGCCCACATTGAACTATCCATATATCCGAGGAAAGCAGTTATTAAAGAAATCCCAGATGTCGGTGAAGTAGTGTGGCTGTGCACCATCTTGCTAGAAGTGTATGTGGGGTTCTTGCTCATCTTCATTAATCTGTGGGAAAAAAGCTTTTCCAGCATATCTATGTACACTATTATGTTGATAGTTTTATTTTTTTATTTTTAATTGTAAACTTTGCTCTTGCTTAAGGTACAAAAGACGTTAATTTTTGAGCTATCACAAATTTGTTCCAAGGATTGTCATGGATTTTCACTGCCCTAAATCTGACAGGTGTATGTATTTACATTTTCATAGAAAGTCGACTTATCACTAAAGATTATGTTTTATACGATTTACACTATTGACCGAAGGTACTTGGTAGAACTCCATTTTAATGAAAAAAACAAACACTATATTTAGTAAATTCTACAATTTTATTGAGTCATGCCGACCATGGTTTCGCCAGCAACGGCATTTACAAGGCAGCTTAACAAAGACTAAGGAAGATATTGAAAACTAACATATGATATTATAAAAAGAAGAACTGTTACTTAGCTAGGGGGGGGGGGCAGAAGGGCGCGGGAAACATGTGGTCATAAGGAAGGCAATGGTTTTAACAAAGGTGAGTTTGACAAACATTCTACCTGATCATTGAGTACCAGTTTGGAGTCTTTACAAAATATTCTCCTAATCTCTAACATTTCTAATGAATTTAATTTCCTACTTTTTGCATTGACATGGAGAATCTCAAACTTAACATTATTGAAAAAATCAGACACTAAATGAGTTTTTAAATGATTGGAAAAACTAGAGTCATTATGACCCAACCGCCAACTTCTTTCGTGTTCACTTAACCTACATTTAAAACTACGGCCTGTTTGGCCTACATAAGCTACATTACAAATATTACATGTTAATTTATAAACACCACTTTTTTGCATGTTAACTATTTTATCCTTAAATTTAGTAACATTTTTCCTAAATTGTTTTGGCAGTAAAAAGCTGGTTTACAATGATTTTTCTTTTCTAATACATTCCCAACAGCATAGCTAACCTTACCAATATAGTTAATTCTACGTCATTTTGGTATGGTTTTAATAGAATCTACAGTTGGAAATATAAGTAATTTAGCATTATTTTTCAATTTAGTTTTTAACATTTTTTCTATGGGGCTAACATCATAACCATTATTTAAAGCAATTTGTTTTATGCAAGTTAATTCCGTACAAAAATCGTTAATAGACATTGGAATGTTAATGAGACGATGCAACATACTATGGAAGGCAGCCATTTTGTGACTAAAAGGATGTTGTGATGTAGAATGTATAATATTGTCAGTAAACGTAGGTTTCCTAAAAATATTTAAACTATGGTTACCATTTTCAATTTTTATAGTGAGGTCTAGAAAATTTATTTGATTTTGTAATCCGATTTCCATAGTGAATTGTATTGCTTCATTAATAGAAATCAAATAATTAAACAGTAATTGAAGCTGGCAGTCAGATCCTTCAAATAAACATAAAACATCATCTACATATCTATACCAGTATTTAATGTTAGCCTTAATGGGTTATTACTGTCAAAGAGTGTTGTTGATTCAAATTTGTCTATAAAAATCTCAGCTAGAAATGGAGATAATGCAGACCCCGTTGCCAAACCATCAATTTGAGCAAAAACCTTGTTTTGAAATTGAAAATAATTTTGATAGAGACATACTTTAATTACATTAATCAGCTCTATAGATGTGCAAGGGTCAACTTTAGTAATTTAGCTTGCAGTGGTGCTATTCGGTTCTATTCACTACATGAATCAAAACTTGATCCATTTTGCTACAGAATGACACCAAAACCATCTCTATAAGTAGTCTGAATAAATTTATATGATTTAAGTTGTAAAGTCCTTTTGAAGTACTCTGCACAAATAACAAATCTTGTCATTCATCTTGTTTCAATGTTGATTCTTATTGTTCTAATATCATAATCTTCAATGGTTTTTAAAGTAGTCTATTGTGGTCTTTTAAAATAATATTGTAAAATATAAAATTTTGTTTGTCTTCAGCTTCCTTTTACCAAGTAATGCTTGGTCTTTTCGCTACTAGTAGTTAATGTAAAAATAAAATTTAAGTAGTTCATCATTGTTAGAAAATAATAATAAAGTACTAAAATAGTATAAATAATTTTTAGAGAAATAATAATTTCAAGAGTTACAGGTATAGTTATTTTCAAGTAGAAACTAAAATAATAATCTTTGTTTAATATCAGAGACTTTGACACTTCGTACTGGACACCTCTGCAAGTTTTAGATAACAACTCTGAAACTTGATAGTCTTGTGTATTTGCAAATCTTTAGGCTTAGTTGTTGTATATGTTGCATTTACTTCTTTCTTATATATATATAGCAAATGCTGAATACTTGTTTGCAGACTTAGAGATTTAGCTTTGATTATTTCATTTTAGTTAATGTTATATTTTCAAACAAATTTCACTTACCCTTTGAGCATAATTGTTTGATTTATTGTTTGTTTAGAATGTAATTTTGCTTAACTTGTTTGCCGCCTCCAGCCTCCAATGTACTTTAAATGTCAAACTTAGCTTCAGTTGTATATTATTTTATAGTGTTACATTTTGAATTCAGTCTCTGGACTAAAATCTTATGTCTTGGATTAAAAATATAGTGCCACCAAAATTGAACTCCAAATTTCAATAATATACAGGTTGTTAAATCTATATAGCTTATTTTATTTATTTATTTTTCTAATGGAGGCTTGGGATACGATAAAACATTTGTCTAATTAATATAAAATTAATATAAACTATTATTGGGGAAACTGAGTTTCATTAAAATTTATTATAGAAACAAATTTAATATTTTTACAGTCTCCATTTAGAAATTTTAGTGAGTGAACATTTTCTAAATTATGAGATTGGAGTTTTTAATTACTTGTCTTTAAATACAGAGTGTCCAGTATATAGAGTGCCAAACTTTGACCACCGATTCTGAACAAATTTCCAGTAAATGTATGTCCCAAAATGCTTAGTTTACTGTCCGTTTGTTTTTATTTTTCCTAAAACAAGATATAACTGTAGAATAGATTGAAATATCACACACAATTTTGCAAAGTGTATTATATTATTAGTTTACAGTGTACCACAAAATGTTATAATTTTGGCTTAACCCTTTAAAAATAGTGTTCAATAAACATAGTTGTTGCCAACAAATTATTGGTCAGGTTAGGTTAGGTTCGAGCCTTTTTAAATGTTAGAAATGATAGGCCCTAATATAATTATTTTTATTATAAAATATTTTTTAAAGATATCGGTAAAAAAACAAATTTTTGTTAATTTATTAGAACATGCAAGAGTTATTCCAGACAGAATATAAATATTGAAAAGAAGTTATTTTATTATTACAAAATCTTGTCCTGGCATGCTACAGTTCGCCAAACTCTATTTGGCCATCTTAGCAATATCAAAATTATTCTTAATTCAAGTTTTGTTCATTTTTATGAGTAATCAAATAATATTTTTACGTTTTCCATCATATCTGTGATATATTCTATGTATAATTTATCTTTATTATGTTCTCTTTTTATGTTCAAAAAGAAAGAATTTTTTTAAGAGTATTATCTGTAGGCCTAAAAATAATTAAATAATAAATCATCATTGTTTTAATGTTAATTCATAAAGAATTTGTCTCTAATTCGGCTTTAACTATTAATATTAACCTAGAATTACAAACTGTGAGTTATATTAAATACACTTTTATAATTTTATAACAGTAAATTATAAATTTCTTTATGCCCTCAGCCCTCCTTTATTGAGCAATGCTTGATCTTATTTTTGACTGTCAATGTCATTTGAATTGTCTGGATTCCAACTTGAAGATATATTATTAATACAGAACTAAACAAGTAGGCCTATCTGTGATATCCTGAATTCTTAAATGTTTTTTTTAAACATTTCTAAATCTCTGAAAAAATTATTTAATTCATAGACTCATACTGGTTTTTACCGATGAAAATCTTATGTTTTAAACATGTTAAACAAGATTATTATATCCTGATCTAGACTGTGTTGAAATTCAAGCTATAAAAACTTTGATGTGATGAAATTGACTATATAATTGTGTGTCTTAGTTGATGGTTAACAGAATATTCAAAATAATTAGCACAACTTTTAAAAACAGGTTCATGTTTTATTTGGTGTCTCTCTCACTAGGCAGTAGTAGTGAATCTAGGTTTTGCTTGTTTAGGTATTATAGAACTAGTATTACCTGCTTAACAAGCTTTGTTCAGTCAATGTTGTCAACCTGTAATCAGTTTTTGTTTCTCTTTCAGGTGATGGTGATGGACTCAAAGTGACAAAGGAGGTAAAACGACAAAATGTTATGTTTGAAGAAGGTGTATCGAGATGAAATGCTACAGCTAGCGATACTTTTAAGTATCCTACGTGTTGATAGGAATTCAAATTTAGGTTATGATTACGATGTGCCTGCAATCGGTATAGGTATCGATGATATTCATGGCTGGGATCACAGTCATACTCTAATTCGTAGAGAAATACAAGTGCATCCTAAGAACCTTGACTCAATTTTAATTAATTATGAACAACAATTATTTGACGAACTGAATTCATTAGGTCGCTATAATAGGATAAATTCATTACAACCCGATGTAACTGCATATTTACTTAATGTAGACAGTGGTAATGCATCAGATGATAATAGTGAACAGCCAGAACAAAGTTCGATATTTAACAGGACAAATGAAGTTCCGAGAGCTTCTATTGATGATGATGATGGTAGCAATGCTAGTGGTTTAAATTATAGTGACATCATTGTTAAAGAAGAACATGAAGAAGAGTATGCTGTTGATGAAGGATTTTTCGTGTTTAATACAACTGAAGATGTGCTTTTAAAGGAAGATTTGGATTTGACACAGTCAAGTGCCTTGGATTTCAATTTAGATGTCGATGTAAAAGAAGAACCATTGGAAGGAGGTGATTTGACACTGGAGGTAATTTTAATCTTATCTACATTTAATTAATTGAAATTTATCACATTAAAATAATAATAATAAACTCTGTGAGGTGTTTTAAATTAAGTGGAATATAATTAAAAAATAGAAATGTGCATGTTTGTCTATTCATTTCTGAGCATAGAAAATTCGTAGTAATTATATTCCATTATTGATTTTTAGACAACTTAATGTTGATTGATGTATTCAATAGTAATAGGCCTAATATCTTTTAAAGATCTCTATTTTTTTTGTTTCAGTTTTCTGTCTCTAAAAGAAAATTTAGAAGTTGAAAATATTCTATAAATAAATATTTCTTTTCTTTAATTTTGTTATGGGGTTTTTAATTTTTGTGTTCTTCCAATATAAAACTCTTGAAAAGGTTTACAAATAATTTTATATAAGAGAAAAAATTAATCTCATAAAATCTGTTAATTTAGTTAATCTAATAAATATATTTCAAAAACCAATGATAAAAAGAAGAGATTTCACACTAAATTGAAAAAAGATTCTTCAGAAGAGTTTATGAATGATATATCATGTTTATTATTAGAACTACAAAAAACATTTATAAGGAATAACCAATAGGGCTATCTACCAGGTTGAAGACAAATAATTACATTAACATTGTAAAAATAAAATAAAGTACACAGAAAAGTAGTAAATAGTTATTTGACATTGTTAAATCATAGAAATATAATAAAATAAACATAACAGTTATTGTTTATAAATAATAATTGAATTTCATCACTTATTATTAATCCCACAATATTTGTATTATAAATTCCTCCAAATAAAAATTAATTTTTTCCCCTTTAATATAGTCTACGTTTACACAACTTTCTGTTCTATATCAGTACTCCTTCATAAAATAGCATTATGACAATAAAAATATAGTTATCCTATATTTTGCTTCTTTTTAATAATACCATCACTGCTATCTTATACAGTACATTTAAAATTTCTAAATTAACCAACAAAATATAAATTAATAATAATTGGGTCACCAGTAAGAATCTGAATATCCTAGCTTCCTGGATACAGTACATCAGTCTTTATCAATCTCTCCCATTCAATTAGCTGCAATTCTCTCATTCTCTAAACACCTGTTACCAAACTATGGACTAGGAATTTCACAGAGCATTTTACACCTTTCTATCAAGTGCTTTTATCTCTTCAACATCTCTAGACTTACTTTCACTATTTTAAGCAATCCATTTTCTTTACCTGGATTTCAAAACCCAATAAACCACCTCTTGATTTAAAAATAATATCAATAAAATACCTGTTAACATTAACATATGTCATTATTTAGAAGAATTAACATTATTGTGTTTTCTCAGTTGGAAGAATCTTTTGTTTTCAAAGTAGGAAATAAATGAAAAAAATAAGTAAATAAATTAAATAATAATCTAGATTTTGAGTTTTTCTCATTTATTTCATTTGGTTGATGAGTTGATATAGAAGGATCCCTATAAATTTTTTGTTGCATTTTGCAAAAATTCGAGAAATTTGAAATCAGAAACAACAAACCAATGTTCCAAATTACAAGTAAGTTAAATGAGAGCCCTCCAAAGATTGTGTTTTGAAACTGTAACTAAAACTATATTTTATATGTTTTCACTGTCTGTAGTTTTATAGAGATATTTTGAACGGGTTATTACTGTGTTATAGTTGTGATGGCAGATGTTAAATTAATTTTTAAACATATTGGTATTTGATTAACAATGTTATGCATGGCACATTCTTTGTATAAGGCTATCGATGAATACCGGTAGTTAAATTTATAAGTTGTATTTGCCAAGGGTAGCTCCACTACCCCCTCTCCCCTTCCATGACTATACCATTGGTGGAGTATTAGACATTAGACATTATCTATAGCTTGAGTGTTTTGTTAGATTTTGTTAGTGCATTTTACTAAGCAGTTTAAATTTAAGAATATCTGAAATTATTTAGTTAATTTGAGTAGGTACATTCTTAGGATTGTCTTAAATTTTACTGAGGTAGTAAAATTAAAAAGCTATTTAAGCACTCTAGAGCTTAAGAGTGCATAAATAGATTTTTAAAAAAGAGTTCATCTAAATCAATGCTAAGAATGACAGAAGAATGTATTCAAATAAATTTGGAAGGGGCTACATTCAGCTAAATTTAACCAAAATTATTAAATCAATTGTGAGAAATATTTGTGTAAAGTTGACTTTTTCTTTATTTTATTCATATCACAATATGATATTTTTATTAAAAGAAATATTTTCAGTTTTTAAGTTGAACTAGACAACTTGAGATAATCTTGTACTGACAAACAACTTACAGATAATTGCAGTCATGATGTGATGTTGATTACCTTGACAACTGCCCACTTTCTAGGTCATAGTTTTTTAGTTAGCAAATAACTTATTGTGTAATATACAATTGTAAAAATCTTTTTATACATCTTATAGTGATGTGTACTAATGAATAATACACACCCTGCATAATTATTTAATCAAGTTATTTTAATTAATTATGTAAATTAGGCTATTTTGTATTCAGTGTTATTCAAACTTCATTTAGAACATTGCTATTAATTCTTACACAAATAGGCCACTACTAGCATAAATCCTAATAGTCTAGGTTTTTTTTAGCTTCATGTTCACAATTAAATTGTGAATTTAAAATTGAATTAGAGGAAGCATGTTTGAAAATGTTTGAAGTATTGTACATAATATGAAATTATGATGCATTAAGTTCATAAATTAGATCAAATTTATAATAGTTCACTATTTAATGTGATTACCATGCAATAAGTAAAAAAAAAAAAAAAAAACTTCAAATGCTCAAAAAATATAAATTTTCAATATTTAAAACAAAAGTCGGAGGTGGTGAACTTATTTTTGAAATGTTTAAGTTGAGTTTATAATTTTCTCATGTGTAATTAAATGCAAAATACAAAATTTGACTTAGTATCACCAGTAAGTCTTGAATTATAATAGTGTCTAGTTCAATAACCCACATTAAAAGAATGAAATAACATTCAGACAAAAACAACTTAACTCTTTTTTTTCTTTTCTCTGTTCAAGTTGCAGCAGAGAAGAAAACAGGATTTTGTTGAGAAATTTAATCAACTGAAAGTTGTTACTGTCTGGTTAGTTATGAAATTCATTTTGAAATTTCAATTCGGAAATTAGTAGCTCAAGAAGTCAGTCTATATTACCTCTAGAGTATCCCTCCTCCCCCGTTTGCTTGACAGATTCATCATAATCTATGGCCAAAAAGATTACTCACTGCAACAATCGTAATTACACCCTACTACAACACTCTCAGAAACCTCATCTTCATTGATTCTCTTGATGTTTTCTCATAAAGATTCACTTTCATAAATTAGTGTCGCTACTGCTGTAGTTTTAAAGAACTTTAACCTAGTTTCTTTCCTCGTTATCCTTTTAAGAAGCCTTAGATACTTCTAGATCTTGCTAAATCACTTTCAATGTCTTTTTATTTATTTATTTTCCTTTACTGTCACATATACATTTTACAAAACCAGCAAGAGCTGGAAAATAGGTGACAATTCCACCATACAACATAAATATCTACATTACAAAATAATCCTTTATTAAAGTTTTTATTGTAATAGTATATGACATCATAATGTAGGTAATTCAAATGATTAATAATCTTCTCTACTGTATTGTTATTTACTACAATGTATGTTCTTACCAACAATTTTCCTAAAAAAGGTCACTCTCAACAAAAATTGCTTTTTTGTAAACTTCAAACTCTAAAATTATGCCCTGACCCTTTACAAAAACAAACCAAAATTAAAACAAAAAATTGGGTCTTCAAATAATTGGTTAAGCATTTATTCTTCTTGTCCTTGCCTTAGCGAGTGAAGCAAGTAGTGGATTCTATAGTTTATAAATTCTTTTTACATTTTTTGTATTATGGAACATAGTTTGTAAATCTAATCTAAAATTTATATTTTGCATTTACCTTATATTGAAAAGTACAGTATGGCAATTGACTTTCTATCCTACTCATTCAAATAAGGTTGACCTATCAGAATTGTTTTAATAGTTCTCAATAGCTAGTATTTGTTTGAGCTTTATAGACTGTTTTTTCCCCCCTTTCTTTAAATTTTACTATCCTGGCTGATTTCCGATATTTAGTCTGCAGTGATATATTTCTGAAAATGAAGTCTATACAGGTAGGTCTACTCATGAAATGCAAGTGTAGTTGTTTCAATGAATTAGTTGTGTTATTGATCAATAGAGAAGATTTCAAAGTTTTATTTTGTATGTAATTTTATTTTACTAAGTTTGATATATTGGATTTACACTGTTATTGAACCAAACTAATTCTTATTCAGTAAATATTCTATCATGTCACATAGGTTCTTCTATAAAATCGTCACTACAATTTCTGAATGTAAATAATAAAACTTTTTAATTTTTCAAATAATTGTAATATTGTAAATATTTTGTATATATTGGAATAATAAAACTATTTGTGTTAATTATGTGCGGTTGGATAGCAGTTAAAAAAGAGAAAAGATTCACATGTTCTTTAAGCGGTCATGTTATTTAGGATTTTCTGAATAAAGTGATGTATCATAAGTTATAATTAATTATAATTGTTTATGAATTTATTTTACTTTTTTTTATATTTTGTCGAAAACAAAATTTTGATTAATCAGCGTAGGAACAATGTATCACTTCTGGAGTTACATTTTTTTCTTGTTGTTTAAAGACAAAAATCTCTAGGTCACCATTGCCTTATAAAAAGGGGGGTTGGAAGAGCATTAAGTAAACTTTGTAGCTCTCAAATAGTCTAGTAGTGTCAGGGTTGGAAAAGAACAAGAGTTGGTCAAGAGAAACCTGATAGGAATTAGAGCTAATTATTTTTAGAAAAAAAGTTTCTATAGCAATACAAATTTATTTTGGAATGCTATTTAAATATTTAATTTTGCATGTCTATGTATTGCAAGTACTCTTTTAGTAGACTATTGATACTGTGTAAACTAAGTAAGTAATAATTTGTTTGTGGCTCATCCACCTAATGTATGCCCTATACATTTACATAATATAAAGTTTATTGTGTGTAAATATTTTGTCTTTGTGTAATCTGTTAATCCAAATGTAAAATTAGCATATTTTTGGCAAGGAGCCTAGAACTATATCAGCTGATTTATTTTCACAGTTGAGAAGAAAACAGATGATATTTTATGCAATTTATATGATGTAGGATATATTCTAATCTAGGCCATTGACTTTAAATAGTCTAAATGTAATCCCTATGCATTTGACATAAAGTATGTTCTTTGTACAACCTAAAATTTAACTCAAAATAGAATTTGTCAAGATTTATATAAATGAAGAGGCTAAATAGAAGTTGCGTAGCCGTAGGTTAGTGTCTAAGTATAGATTACCAGTGTTAACTGCATCTCGTATAAACACAATTTTGGCATTGATCCCGAATTGTGTTTGTTTTCACTGTTGAAATATAGTATGATTAGAGAATTAGTTTGTTGACCCACGTGAATGTTGGCAAGAGATACATATCACTCATGATAGGATAACCAAATTGCACAATATTGTGTCAGTATTTTAAGTTACTAAAATAACAAATATTTATGTTTTATAATAAATATTAATTTTGTAAAACCCTATTCGAGTGTTGATGATCAAAGTGATGAAACGTTGCTTCATGGATGACATAAGGAGGTCGCGAAATAAATTACTTCTAAATTGTTAAGTTATTTTAATCACTTTGAACTCTACATACAGAATTATGTTAGACGAAGGATTATTATTGGTTTCATCTGAAATTAATATTGAAAGAGACAATGTTAATATATATTTTTTGTTGTTTAAGTATGTTTATTCATTTTTAATTTTAATCTTTATTAATGTGGATGTTGAAAAATATGAACTTCAAACTGACAGTAGTAATTTATTTTTTGAATTATACTTGTTATATACTTTGTCCAATGGTTTTCCAGCGCCTTCCAAAAAATATTATTTCTCAAACTCTGCAAATTAGGCGTTTGTTTGATCAATGGCTTCGTTTGATGTGAATCTTTTTCAAGCTTGAAATTTTTCATGTGTGGAAAGAAAAAGAATTCATAACGGGACAAATGAGAATAACAGGGTTTGTAATACAATTCTACAATTTTGTTTATGGAAATTGCAGATGTCAGCTAGTGCAATGTCAGGGTGGAAGAGAATGTTTTTCTTCACCAAGTGGGGTTGGTTTTTCATCAATTCACTGAAAATGTATTAATTTAAACTATCATAAAAACTACCTGCAATTGTTTATCTATTCTCCAGGTTGATGGAGTGACGCCATACGAATACTATAAAATTGTGGGGACGACATTTCCTGTCAATTAAACTGTTTTTAGCTTCTTGGGAGAAAGTTGCCCTAAGGTATTTTACTGTTAGCTTTTTCATAACCAAATTTTTGTGCAAGATATTAAAAACATTCATCTGAGATGCATATCTTTGCTATCTAATATATTTGTATTCGATGGTCCTCCAGCACAATATCACCATAATATATATCATCTCGTCAGATGTGACCTTCATTTGTATGTCCTGGGCACTCGGAAATGCTTGTAAACAAAATTGAGTGAACCATCCACACAACAGATTCCTGTACGCTTTTTTAGCTTTCCTTCAGTTTTCTTATTGTGTTTCTAAGCAAGAAGTGCTTTATCAGGATATGAAATTCACTCTTTTTGCATCGTAGCAAAGAAACACAAAATGATATATTCGAACGTTGTCAACAAATTTTTATTAGGCAAATTTTGTGTATATACCTAAATAAGATGTTAAATGGGAAAGAAGAAATGAAACTTTTTGTACCACCACTTATAAAAGTTGTTGACTTATGAAATATAACTCTTATATATGTACACTTGGATAATTTTTACCCAAACTCTACTAGCTACTGTCGATATTACTCATACTTGGTATATAGTTAGCATGTTTTTGTGCAGTATTTTTAAGTAACTTAAATATATAATATACAAGTTTTTATTAAAATTATCTCACCTGAATTTTTCATGTAGAAATAAATTAAACAAGGGAGGTGTGACCTTTAGTGACGAGTTATATACCTTCATACATATGCATGAAACTAATAATGAGTTATCCACCTTTACTAAAGTATGAATCAACTGTTATTTATTAACTGATGAAAACTTCACTATAGAAACCAAACTATTGGTCTTTAGACTATACACAAATGATGACAAATGCCAGTATGTCAGAACCAATATTATTAATATGATTCATCTATCTTTAACTTTTCCAATAGAAGTTTTTACAGGACTAAACAAATTAAGACAACATCATTGCTTACTTCTTTTTTGATGATTTTATTTATATGGATTATAGGGTTATAATCCATTTCAAGTTTCATATGCTTACAAAAATATGAAATAAATTATTATTTATGTACCCCGAGATTTTGTTTAAAACTATATAACTCTCGTGTATCTTGAATATATCCATCAATGTAAATTAGACTAAAATATAAATATATTCTAGTTTATACTTTCAACTATTTGGTTCCAGAAACCCATCAGTGTTGGGGGTAAAAGTTAGTTTATTAAATATGGCTTTCAAATTTCAGTGTCTATTTTATATTGACATTTAATCCAAGGTGCATACCATCTCCTTGCCTTTAACTTTTATTATTTTTTTCCTGTCTGTGTTTTTCTACTGTGTTATTGAGTGAGATTACAGTAGTTTTATTATTATTTACTGTTACTTCTTTAGTCCTTAAATAATGTTGTGTCATTGTGTGCTAAGCAGTAGCCACATTGGTTTTACAAGAGCGACATATTGGAAAACATCCTAGAAGTAGGGTCTACAATTCATAGAACAACAAATACTTTCCATGTTTTTAGTATGGCTGTTTATATATTTTTTTAAAGAGATGCTTCCATTGAAATTACAAGCTTTAAGACAATACAATTCCTTGAATTATGACACTTAGTAGTTTACTGACTTGTTATTCTTTTATGGAATTCAGTTCTTAGTGTACCTGGTTTTGAACAAAAACTGTATATGTATACATCAAAGTTGATAAGACTTAGTACATCTATCAGGAAGTGTAAATTGAGATAAGGTGTATCAGTTAATGTCAACCATATATGTTTTTGTTCTATTTAAGTTTGATATTGTTTCTAATAACTATCTCAAAAAAATTGAGAGATAATTTTTTTTTTCTTTAACTCATAGAGTGTAATAATTGTTAAGTATGACACTAGAATGTTACATTAATTAGTCTTTGTCATATATATCATACGAAATGTTGAATACCTGAAAGACCAAGTATTGCTGGGTGTAGAGGGCTTGAATGCATAACAATTCATATATTTTGCTGTTATTTCCAAAACTTGTTGATTGTAATGCAAAGTGAATTAATGAAAGTGACACATTGATGAAGATTGAACATCAAAGTAAAAATGACTGATCAGTTTTTTTTATATATTTTCTGCATCATTTTAGTAACAAACAAAAAAATTTTTTTTTTAGGACAAAATATAATAACGATATATTATACATAGAGTAGTGTCCTAATATATCACAGTTACAAAAATAGTACGTCACAGAAGCATTAACCAGATCATCATTTCATTACATGTAAAAATAGGAGAATAGAAAGTAGTGTAAAAAATTACCAATACAGTATTTGTGAAACAAAACAAATTTGATATAACACATTTAAAATACTTAAGTGAAAAATTTTCAAATATTTTAACATTTTTGAATAGTTATAAATTTTTTGAGTGGCGGTTGAGAGGGTGTGAGTTTGTAAGAAAAAGTTACTATTAATAAGTTTTTTTGAGTTTTTGGTAATTATTTCCAATGAGGGCTTGATCTGTTGTGAGCTCTGTGTTTTCAATATTTAAATAATACTATAAATTTACTTTAATTGGTGCAAATGAAATGAATCATAAATAAGATACTCAGTGTTAATAACTTGATTAACAAGGAGGATATTTTAGGAACTCCCTCACTGAAGTTCTATATTTTATCTGATGAGGTTTTGTTATTGTTGCTCTAAGTAAGAGTATTTAAGATATATTGTCAAGTTTGAGGATATTTTTCAGTATCTAGATCTGTTAAATAATCAGCTGTTCAAAGATCTATAAAAAGTACCCTAATTACATAATTTATTTAGAAAAAAAATCAAAATTTTCTTTTCAACCGAGCTCCCCCCCCCTCCGGGTTCTAGTGGTTAACACTGTTGTTTGACAATGAATTGATAAGTAAGAAGTCCCGTGTTTAAATTAGGAAACTACAATTAATTATTAGTGAAATTTGGTTGAAATTCTAGAACAACTCGATCTACTCGACTGAAAAACTGTCTTAACAGAGTTTGAAATTTCAATACATGATGAAATTGTTCTTCACTAAAGTTGGCTATTTCTGATGAGATTTATTTGTTGTTGATCTAAGTTTGTCAAGTTTGAGGATATTGTGTAGTATTTAGGTCTATCATATAGTCAGCTGTCCAAAGATCTATTTATAGAAAAACTATTGTTGAGTGGTAGACCTTGGTCTCTTTGCCATAACTGGAACTTGATGCCTTTGCACTCTCTCTAATGTGTTCTGAATCAAGCCTATTCTTGGCAACAGACTCATTGGCTTTCAAAAGTGCATTGCTCATCAGAACTTGGTTGTATCGGAATACTAATTGAAATTGATTTAATTTTTCTTTTTGCAAGAAACTTTATTATAATATAATATTATGGGGAAAATGATTTATACAGAGTAATTTTTACTTTGTACCACAAAGAAATCTTAAAAACACCAGTAAAATATGGGTTTTTGCCGCCATTTTGAAACCATATAAGATGTCATGAAACTGTAAATACAAAAAATTTACAAGAGATTTCATTTTATTTACAATTCAAATTATCTTGTCATTTAACAATTTTGAAATGGCTCAGTTGGATAGCTATCTAGGAGCGACTAGGTTAGCTCAGTTGGTAGAGCATTGGCGCGTAAAGCCAAAGGTCCTGGGTTCGATTCCCAGTCTTGGTCGTATATTTTTCACTTAAAATATTATTGTATTTTCAATACTTGTTGGTAAAAACGTATTAGCGTTAAAATCAATAAATTAAAAATTAGCTTTCAAAGTGCTCTGACTGTCTGTATAGGTACATAAATCCGTATCCTTGTACACAAGTTTCAAGTTTTTTTAGATACATTAAATTAAGGCTGTTTTTTCTGATTGAAATGTTGTTGGTTATATTCCTAACAGCAGATCTGTCTTCTCGGATTCCAGCATAGTTAAAGGGAAATAAGATTTGATGATATTAATTTTTTTTTTTTATATAAATAAAATATTTATAATTTACAAATTTTTGTTTTTATGAAATTGAATGAATAATTATTAATTCCAATCTTATAAGTCTAAGTCATAATATAGTAATACATTTTCAGTTATAACAAATAATTGTGATATTTCCTTATAACTTATTCAATATATTATTATAATTTCACAATAGTGGAGTAAAATAAGACATAAAACACTTTTGGTTTGGGGTTGCAATTTTTTTTTTCTCAAATAGCTTCTTATAGACATTTTAAAATTACAAAAAAAATTATTTCGAAACTACACGAACTTCCAAATAAGGACAGATATTTTATGTAACTTCAAAATTTTAAATTGTCTCTAAGAACTGATACCAACCCAAATGAATTTACTTGACTTATATAAGATAGTATTATTATATATAGATTTTAAATCTTTACAACTTGTGAAACAGTGATATTTACTTATAACTTTCAAAGTGCATTATTACAACTGTACAACACATTTCGCATCATTAAAAGAGTAATTGTTGAGTCCAAGTCATATTATTATTATTTCCATTTATAGAAATAATAGGCTTAAGCGTAATTATAATATCCTTTGTTAATTTATTTTATTTTTAAATGTTAGTCACACCAGATTAGATATCTTGAATAAAAACTTTTATCAGGTCTGCATTAAGTACTGACTTAGAGATAAATAGAAATTAGATTGTTACTGGGGATTTTGTACTCTTATATCTTCCTGTTTTACCTTTGCTATATGTTATGAACATAGAAAATTGTTGCCATTGCAATTATTGTTTAAATTTTGTATTCTGAAAATATTTATTTTTGCTGAAAAAAGAACATTAGCCTTCAATTGAGTAGTGATACATAACAATAAATTCCTTACATATATAAAACTTAAAAGTAAATTTCAACATAAAAATAAAAACAAATTGATACTGTAGGATTGTAAAGATATTGCTATATAAAACAAAATAACCCTCAGGGGCTTACATTAGTGAGTATGGGCTTGGTAATTCTGAGGGTTTGGCTAAGTAGCTGTGTTTACACCTTTTTTTATGTAATCTTGGGTTAGATACCTCTCTCATCTTACCCATTCCGTTTTTCTTGTTTTTTCTGATCCTGGTGCTATTACTAGACAAGTATTTGAGGACTAGGGGTTTTTGTTTTATCTTCTTTTTTTTCTCTTTTTGTAAGGCGATGATGACCGAGAGGTTTTTGCCTTTAAACAACAATGAAAAAATAATAAAGTACAAATTCAAGTTAATAAAAAACACAAAATTTGTTAGTAAAATAAATTAAACACTTCAGAAGCAGTGCCGTGTTGGGGTTGCTAATAATTAAAAAAAAAGAAAAAAGTCACGAGCTGACCAGCTGTGTATCAAAAAAAAATGTATTTTTATAATTCTGAAATAACAATCCAAGCAACAAGGTAAAAGAATACAATTTAAATGTCACACACACACACACAACTAAACAAAACTCAATTGTTTAGATACATACATAATTTTTTTCCTTAACGATTGTTAGCCTTATTAAAAATTGGCTATTTTTAGATAGTTACAACGAAACAAAACTAGGCCTAAATTAAAATAATAAAGGTAAATAAATTGAAGTTTGTTATGATAAAAAGCCTTAGCAATGATTTATGTTTTGGATGATATTTTCGTTATCATAGGTTTATAAAAAGGATAGTTTAATTTTGTTATTAGTTTAAAAATCTACATAATAAAATTTCAATTTTTGCTATGAATTTTAGTAACAGTAACATAGATGTCATTCGTTGGATATTTTAAAACATAATAAATTGTTGTTCTAAACCCAGTGTTCTGCCTAGCATGTGAGGTAACACAACAATATTAATAGACGAAGAACAGTAAATAATTCCATAGCTACTTGAACAAAACACTTCACAAGAAGGAATAATAAAAGTGAAATACTTTATGTGTGTCTTCTCCTTGCATTGTGGTTGTGAGTTATCATTAATTGGGTTTTCACAGTGGTACGAGTAGGTAATATTAAGTATACCCTTTGATATATAAACCCTTGATTGTTTAGGGGTCCAATATGGGTGCATAAAAGATCTGACTACTCTTTATATACTCTATTGATATATATTTAGAGTTATATCAAGTTATAGAGAAAATCATAGTAAACAAATCAGTGTGACAGTTATATAAATAATAAATTATATTGTTTAGTCTAGAAATCAAAAAAGATTTTAATTCATACAAATTAAAACATTAAAAGAAGTAGGGAGTGAGGAAGTTTATAATATTTTGGTCAGTTAAAAACAACCTGGGGGAAAGTTTTAGAAGAAAGTTCAAATTTGATTTCAACTGTTGATTTTTACGACTTCTTGTTATGGTTGTTAGCTCAAGAATTCAGCTTTATGATATACAACAACAGCCAGAAATTTAGTGTTGTGGGTTGTTAGGTCTATATAAATGTCATTGTTTTTGTGCGGTATAACCTAACCCACACAAACATTACATTTTTCTTTTATATGCCATTTTTCTTTTTTAAAGGCCTCTCGGCCATTATCACCTTATAAAAACCAATGAAAAAAATAAAAAAATAATAAATAGAATACTATACTAACATCAGAGTCAGAAGAGAACAAGATTTGGTCAAGAAAGACTAGATAGGAAAGATGAAAAAGAGGCATCTAACCCAAGACTACATGGAGAAGGGTATAGGACTACATTAATCCAGTTAGGAAAGCATATACTCATTGTATGAGGAGTATAAGCTTACATAAGACTAAATGTTGTTTGGCATTTGGAGAAATCTAACTAACACTTTTAGGTTTCTAAAATAAAAAATCCAATGTTTGACAAAATAAATCCAATTAAATATACAGTAGTTATTTCGTGACTTTAGTCCTTGCAGACTCTGTTGTTACGTTACAGAATGGGAATACAATATTTTTAATAAAAAGTAATTTAAAATGTGTAGGCTATATGTTATTTGAAATCAATGTACCATTCATTCAAACATATTCTACTGTTGTTCTGTCTCTGGATATTTAACTTTGTCTGTAATATAGAACTTTATTTGGTCTGTACAAGTTAGACTAGATATCATTCTTACAAACATCTGGCTTTCTAGTTCTTTTAAATGTTGTTCTGCTTCTGGATATTTAACTTTGTAATATAAAACTTTATTTGGTCTGTAAAAGTTAGACTAGTTACTATTCTTCCAAACACCTGGCTTCTTAGTTATTGTAGTACCTATTGTCCTGCCTTTGGCTATTTAACTTTCTCTATTATATCAGACTTTTACTTGATGTGCACAGGTTAGGTTAGGTAGAGTAGACTAGGTACCATTATCCCAAATATCAAACTTCTTAGTTATTCTAACTGTTATCCTGCCTCTGTCTTGATGTGCACAGGTAAGGTTAGGTACAGTAGACTAGGTACCATCATTCCAAATATCAAACATCTTAGTTATTCTAACTGTTACCCTGCCTCTGTCTTGATGTGCACAGGTTAGGACTAGGTACCATCATTCCAAATATCAAAGGTCTTAGTTATTTTAACTGTTGTCCTACCTCTGGCTATTTAACTTTCTGTATAATATAGGACTTTACTTGATGTGCACAGGTTATTCATCTCAGAGCAATTTTAATTGCTAATAGTCAAGCTTCATGCACTTGCCTTATCTATATCATAAAGTGTTTTAATTACATTACTATACAGAGTCAATGACTTTGATTTGCATTTTTTGCTTTTAGTTTAACATACTCATTCCTTATTTAAGTATCTGGAAGTCTGAGCATTGCCGAAAGCACAAAACTGTTAAATGTTATTTCAAAAAATTGTAATACTAAAATCACCTTTTTTATGAAAGTTAGCATTAAAAAATTCATGACGTTTTAGAGCTTAGAAAAATAAGGGGAGTTCCCCATTAAAACTTATTTGTACCCCTTACCATTCAATAGTTAGCTATTCTTGTAACATTTTAGGCGGGAATAAATTATTTGTTGGCCTATCAAATGTTTAATTTTCTGAACTTTAAGTGCCTGTAATTTCTAAATGACTAGATATTAAAAAATACCCAAGAATAAAACATAACATAAAATACAGGGTGTTCCATAACAAATTTCATATTGGAAAATTTGGCAATTTTTAAGATTTTACACAATGGATTTTTAAACTTCATTGAAAAGAAAGGAAGGTACCCCATTTAAAGTACTCTATCATAATTATAATTCAAAAGTTAGCTATTGTAACATAATAGGTGGGGGACCCAGTAAAAAAAAATTGATTTTAAGCTCATGTTCATCAATAAAGGGTTCATCAATATGTGTATTAACGTTCACACTTATCCATCTGCATAACCAAGTAATCACCCTTGAAAAGGACTCTTCTATTGTTCATTATACGTGAGGAAGAAAATGCAATGTAATTTTCTTTAATTGAGCTATCCTCCACATATTTCCTATGGGATATGAAATGGGATTAGAAACGGATCTAAACTAATTAACTTTTGTAAAATATGGATATAAGATGGGATTGGAGAAGGATCTCAACTAAATAATTTTTGTAAAATATGGATATAAAATGGGATTAGAGAAGGATCTTAACTAATTAACTTTTGTAAAATATGGATATAAGATGGGATTGGAGTAGGATCTCAACTAAATAATTTTTGTAAAATATGGATATAAAATGGGATTAGAGAAGGATCTTAACTAATTAACTTTTGTAAAATATGGATATAAGATGGGATTGGAGAAGGATCTCAACTAAATAATTTTTGTAAAATATGGATATAAAATGGGATTAGAAACGGATCTTAACTAATTAACTTTTGTAAAATATGGATATAAGATGGGATTGGAGAAGGATCTCAACTAAATAATTTTTGTAAAATATGGATATAAAATGGGATTAGAGAAGGATCTTAACTAATCAACTTTTATAAAATATTTAAACATTACGTGAAAGATACGCCTATTTAAGATTAATAATTAATTAACCTGACGGATATGCATAAGTGTAACAATTCATTGTTGTGAAACGTTTTCTCCTGTTATCTATTAATAGGCATAAATACTGCAAGCAGGCGACATATAAGAAGAAGGAATCTATATTAATACGATCTAAATCTCTTTTCATTGTTTATTCATGTGATGTAGTTCATTGTTTATCATACTGTAGTTACAACATATTTTTAGAGCTGTAAAAGATTATTAAAATTGAGAGTTATTTTGTGTCTTGCATTGTACGATATTTCAACATATATTATGTCATATTAGTACAACAATCCAATTAAATAACATTAACTTATCATAATTTATAAATACGATGAAATAATGATTGCCGTCCTATTATATTTTTCAAAATTAAATTCTAGTGTATTCATAACCCCCACCATCCTTACCTGTTCATAGGACTATACGTCGGAAGATAATCAAGATGTGCAGGATTTGTACAGGAACTTTTAATTCCAATCAGCTGTTTGTTACCTTACATTATTCGCTGACTAGTTGTTCTACATAATGTATCATACATAATAATAATAAAAATAAAATAATGTACTGACAAAATTTGTCAATATATTATTTTATTTAAAACATAATAATAGTAAATTATGAAGGAAGTGTGAGCGATTGAATTGTGATTAATCAGTATTAACAGTCAGTTCTGTGGCTTGAAGACATAGGGTTGCCATTATCTTATGTATTCAATTATGCATATCTGCATAGTAAATTAGAAAGGAAGTGACCCGCAGGGGGTGACTAAATGCACGGATGCACCTAATAAGAAGGGGTTGGCGTCCCTCGCGGTCTCCAGCCTAACACTCACAACACATAGACTATCATCCATATAAACATACACCCATTACACCTATATAAATTTTCGTGCCTCCAACTTTACATAGGGTTTTTTCGCAGAGAGGGTGCAGACTATCTGAACCTATTGAGAGGGGTTTAGCGTCCCTCACGGAACCCGAGCTATACAGGGGTGGTACATTAAAACATCTCCGAATATACACACATATACAACTCTCATACATATTTTACAATTCGTAGAGGCTGTAACACTACACGATTCACGAGGATACATAAACACTATATATATCACAGAGCTGATGTGATCTTGCTCTGTCGATAACGTACACGCGGTTTCTGTTCAGTAGCCGGCCCCTTTGGTCCTTGGGCTCCAGAGTTCTGGGGTTAGGGAACGATCGAAAGTGATCCAAAGGTGTACCCGTTCCCAGAGTCTCATCTGCAACCGCCTAACACAATGCGCTGGTTAACATATGCATGGCCTCTACTTCTTTTAACGTCAACCTGGGTAGTGAGATGAGACAACTATCGTCATCGTCCGAAAAGTCTGTTGAGATTACAAATAAAAACGTAATTTTGATGTAAGGATCCAGAGACCTACTCCCAGGTTCGTTATTGTCCGTCACAGTACAGATAGTGCAGATATATCTAAGATCTCTCCCTTTGTGATTAATAAAGCCGTAACTGGTGCTGCAGGAGTAGTACGTTCGATTATCAAACTGTGAAATGTGACTTTGTTAATACAGACTCTCTATTAAAAATGAAGTCCTTTTTCGATGTCGTTAACGTGTCTGTTGAACCTCACAAGCGTTTAAATTCTTCTAGAGGCGTTATTTCTTGTCGTGATCTCTTGATTGAAAGCACGGAGGAAATATTGAAAGAGCTTGCCGAACAACATGTGACTAATGTTGATCGTATTTATCGATCCAAGAATGGTGAGAGAAAACCAACCGGTTCAATTGTCTTAACTTTTGCTACTCCAAATATTCCTGAGCGAGTGTTTGCTGGATTCTACAGTAAAACTGTTAGACCATACAATCCAAATCCAAGGCGTAGTTTCCGATGCCATACATTTGGACTTGTTAGCAGCACTTGTTTGTGGACAGTGTGCCATTAAAGGCCACAAAAGTGAAGGGTGTAATAGCGAAATTATGGTAAAAGAAAAACTTTCCTTTACAGAAGCTAGGACGTATACAGGCAAAGAACTGCGTTGGAAAATCGTTCGCAAATTTGACATTCATCCCCAGCTCCGAATTCATGTTCATCGTGTAAGGAACTGGGTGAGATGGTACGTATCCTTGCCGAGCAAATAAAACAACTAATAGCAGTCCAAAGCGGTACTTCTGTTAACTTTCCGTCTTCTTCTCATTTGCTTTGTTTTATTTGCATAAACTTCTCCTACAGCCATGCACACCTAAATATAGTTTGTTATTTATTTTGTTTTATTTTCTGTATAACAGTCAATTTGACTTAACGTTTTTCTCTTGATATCTGATTAGCTATTTACTGTGTTTTATTTAGACTTAATGTTTTTCTCTTTATATCTGAGAGATTTTGTTAAAATAAGAGAGATCTACCCGTTATTGGAAGAATATACAATCTACAAGTTATCTGCAAAAAGTTCTATTGGAATGTTGTCTATATGGAAGCAACTGGTTTAGCGGAGGTCTAGACTTCCCAAAAATTCATTTAGGGCTTTAAATAACCAGGTAGTTTTCTACGAACTAATAATAAAACAAATCTATAGGGGGGGGGGCATTTATAACTTAAATAAAAAAAATACAATTCAGAAATAGGCCTAAGTGGTTTTTAAGTTTAAAGCATCGACCGCCCTCCCAGTGTCGCGATTTTAAATTGTCCAAATTACATAACGCAAATATAAGAAAAACTTGTACCTACCTGTTATGTAAACTAGGCTAACTAGTTATGGCTGTTCATATTCTCACACAAACAGTAGTTAATTAACAATTAGATGGTTTGTGTGTAAGTTCAAGGTTTCGAAATATAGTTAATTTAACAGAATTATGAATGTTTTTACACTATATTTGGTTACTTATTTAGTATGTGATAAGACTATCCTTCTATTAATTACAAAGCCGTTTCAGTCGAAGAATAATTAAAGATAATTAGAGACTGAATTTAACTAATAATTACTTGATGACTTATTTAGTAAACAGATAATTGTTGTTGAGACTATCGTAATGAGTGTGTTGTGCTTAGAGAAAGCCACTCCGTGTCATATTGCTTCTCTTTGTCTTTTTGCAGTTAATTAATGGGTGTCCGTTAGGTTCACTTTCCCCAAATTCTTGAAGTGTTTTACTGAACAACATTATGTATTATATTTGAGTAAAATATGACATAAAATACTTTTGGTGTTGGGATATAATTTTGTTACTTATGTTGGGTCTTAAATTTAAAGTTAAACACAAAACTTATTCCTATTTGGAAGTGAGCATAATTTAGTTTTTTTTTTTTTTTTTTTTTTTTTTTTTTTTTTTTTTAATATTACCTTTTTATAACTCCCACCGAAAATTAATTGAGTACAAATTTGTTTATTAATAAATTATAAAGGAAATGAGATGGGTTCTATTTTATAAAAAGTTGATTGGTCTATTCAGTAAGTTGTTATCATAACCTAAAAATTTAAACATATCTATTTTCAACAAAATTAGCTATAAGTATATACATTATTTATGGATCTCAAAGGACCTTTAAGAAGATATGTTTTTTTATAATGATTATAACCATGCCAAATTTCAAATTTATTTGAAATGTAACCTATCAAACATATTTTGCGAAAAAACGTTTAATACTTTGTATTGATAAGCTAAAAGATAATTGCAGACTTTTTTAATTGCAATTTTTTGTTAAATTGCAGTTTAAAAAAAAAATTCTATTGAACAAAAGAGAAAAAAAATGATACAATGTAAGCACTGTAATTTATAATAAGTAAGTAAAAAATCATGAGAATAATCTCAGTTGTAACTCAAGGCCTGACAGTTGGAGTGAAGGGGATTGCGAAATCAAGTTGGGGACAATTATTCATCCACAATTAATTATTTCATATGCAAAAGGGTAAGCAGAATAAATTTTATATAAATCTACAAATTTATTTACGAATAAATATGTAAAACTGTATAGATCAGCGTCTAATTAAGATAATCATACTTTTATGTTTGTTTTTTGTAAAAGTAAAGTATTTTACAAGTAATAGAACAGTTTTAATTTTTATTTAAAAAATGGAGTTTACTAAAAGGCACTTTAAAAAATTTATTTCTCTGCAATCGAGCCGCCCTTGGACTAAGATGACTTCTATCTGTTCAAGCATATTTTAATATTTTAGCTATTGGGTATCCTGCCTAATTATCGTTTAAAGGTTCTCAAATTTCTTCAACCACAATTTAATACCCATTTACAAAATAAAACGCTAGTTTTAAGGATAAGTGGGGACATATCATTCTTATTTATATGTCATGGTTTTGTAAGATTATGAAGTGGTTTTTAGTAGGCTAGAAGAGTCAATTTTAAATCTTTTAAAATGAATATTTCATTTTTCTTGAAATATTAATGGTCTTTTATAAACCTTAACATATAATCTTGTGGCCGTACACAGTAGGCCTATCTGTTGTTTTATTAAGATGAATATCTGTTGTTTTTGTTATATTTCTGTAAATAGTATTTGTTTTACTGTATTTAGACAATAAACTTTCAAATCTAAACTTCCGTAGAATATTTTATTATTTAAATAATTTTGATCTAAAACAAAACGTTTATTTTTGTGGTTCGTACTATAGTCTGTATGAAGTAACCTGTCTCCTGACCCTCCAGCTACCTGGGACAGGCCCGGGCCATTCACCGGCACTCGGCGTCGCCCGCAGCTGTTTACCTAATTAGTCGCCTATAAGCTTCCCCACTAGCTTAAGTAACTTTTTTACCCAAATCATAATTTCTGAAATTTTATCAAATATTTGAAAAGTACATAAAAAAATAAGATCAACGATACTAAACAAGGGCAAATTTGATAAAAAACAAACAATAGATTATAGAGGGAATAAGAAATATAGAAGTAGTCTGTTTAAAGCTTTTAATAATAAAGTTGGTTTTATGTAACAATATGACAATGAAATTACATTACATATTACAAAAATAATATTTCTGTATCATTTATAAGTCACGTGGTTTTCATGTAACGAGCGTCACAAGGAAAACTTGTGTTTTGCGTCATAACGGTGACGTCACTTGGAACATTGGACTTCCGCAGCGGACGTCTGACTCAGGGTGGATGTAAATACCGTAATATGCTTCCAAGAAATGAGTAATCAACAAGTTATTAGTGTCTAGGGATGAGGGTAGTATTCAGTTCAGTTCAAAGTGAGTGTTAGCCAGAATTTGTTTAATGTTAAGAAGTTTAAATGTTAGTAGTTAATTTTTAAACTAGATTGATTTTTTCCGTGAGTGTTGTTATTGTTTATGATTTCATTTTTATTGACTAGTATAAAGTGACATATATAAATAAGTTTTTTTGTTGTAAATTTGTATTTCCGAATATGCCACCATCAATTGATAAGCGTGCTGGGACAGCATACAACTCTCAGGCAAGAACGATTATTGCGTCTGTTTTACAATACTTCGAGCGCGAACGTGACAATAAAGGACCGTTATTAGATGTTAAAAAGGTGTCCGAAAGAGTTGCCGCAGCTTGCAATATTTCCACAAGAACTTTGAGCCGCATAAGGTTGCAGTTAAAAGAATCACGGGAAGAAGAAGCCACCTCAGCAAACACAGACCATAACACTCAAGAAGCGGACCAAAACTTACTCCATAACGAAAACACAACGGCCTCAGTAAGTAATGACACCAGTGTGAGAAACGATAGCCCTGGGACATACAATGTTCCTAAGCTGTCTACTCCGAAGAGGAAAGCACCTTTTAAATCAATTGTAACCGAGGTAGATGATTTTCAAAAAAATGCAATCAGAAACCATATAATGAACTATTATAGACGCCGAGAAGTGCCGACCCTCCGAAAACTAAAAACAAGCTTAGGCACAACTGATTTGTTTCATGGCTGCATACAGACGTTGGCTAGAGTTTTAAAATCTATTGGTTTTAAATGGAAAAAATTAAACAACAGAAAAGTTCTGATGGAGAAACCATCAGTGGCCCTAGCCAGATGCCGTTTTTTAAGAAAAATTCGAGATACAGACTTTAAAAAGTGCATTTTTCTGGACGAAACCTGGCTTAATGCGAACACTTGTAAAGACTATGGATGGACCGATGAAACTGTAAAGTGTTCTGTAAATGCTCCATTAGGAAAAGGAAAACGTTTGATAATTTGTCATGCTGGGGGATTCTATGGATGGATAAATTCGCCACCACTAATTTTCCAATCGAAAAAAACAGTGGATTACCACGAAGAGATGAACCACGAGGTGTTTGAAGGTTGGTTTTTTGAAGTGTTGCTTAAATCAATTCCGGCTGGTTCAACTATTGTGATGGATAATGCGCCATATCACCGGATGCGTATATTCCCATAAGACTAATGTTAAATTTTAAACCATTTTGCTGCCGTATCTTTCGTCGTAGAACAATGATTTATGTGTCATATGAAAGATGTGATTAATACGCATTGGTTTTCCTTTTTACTTTTTTGAATAACAAATTTACATTAACAGGAAAAATATTGCAAATTGTTATCATTTTTAGAGATTAATATTGATAAAACGGTTAACCTGGTAAAAAAACTGAAAAGCAATGTTACTGCGTATTAACCACATCTTTCATATGACACATAAATTATTGTTCTACGGCGAAAGATACAGCAGAAAAATGGTTTAAGGTTTAACATTAGTCTTATGGGAATATACGCATCCGGCCGACAGGTACAGCCGAGCCTTAAATTTAATTGACATATTTTACAGCCCTTCTTTACTTGCAGATTCATGGTACGTGATGGCCCCTCGCTGGAATCAACAAACTGCGCTAATGAAAACTACCCTGACCCCATATTCATCTAAAATAAACATAATTTATAGTCTAGAATATTCTTATAACAGTTTGTAAGATATTATTTGTATTGTGCCTATAACTTTGTAGTACAGTAGTTAATGTAAATAGTTAATATTTATTATTTTTGTAATATATAACGTAATTTCATTGTCATATTGTTACATAAAACCAACTTTATTATTACAAGATTTAAACAGACTACCTACTTCTATATTTCTTATTACCTCTATATTGTTAGTTTTTATCAAATTTGCCCTTGTTTAGTATCGTTGATCTTATTTTTTTATGTACTTTTCAAATATTTGATAACATTTCGGAAATTATGATTTAGGTAAAAAAGTTACTTAAGCTAGTGGGGAAGCTTATAGGCGACTAATTAGGTAAACAACTGCGGGCGACGCCGAGTGCCGGTGAATGGCCCGGGCCTGTCCCAGGTAGCTGGAGGATCAGGAGACAGGTTACTTCGTACAGACTTTAGACTTGATTTGTTATTGGAGAGGACTTTATTTTTTGATTGCTAGAATAGTATATTTCATTATTAGGACCAAATATGAAGCTTTTCGATACAAGCTCAAGTTTAAGTTTCCTCGGAAAATGAACGAGGATAGAAATCTTCTTTTGGTCCTAGTGATGAACTATATTTTTCGTTATACTGCAAACAATATAAGAAAATAATTTCACAAAACTAAAATGTTATAACCGATTTATCTTCAAAAGTTTGGACAAGTTACACAAGTTTGCAGCTATTACAGCTGTTTCATTTGTGTTAGTGGTACTTATTTATAAAATCCATGGTAACACCTGTTGTTTTATCTGTTATTTACAATAGAGAGAGAGTATCGGTTGTTTTTATAGATTCTTTGCAATTGTTAATTAATTCGTATAAGCGAAGTAACAGCTGATGACCTCGACCTCAGCTGATGTTTTTAGGTCCTAGGACTAAAAAGAACAACTTTAGCATCTCAATGCATGTATTGAAAACAGCTGTTTTTGAAGTAGTCTGACGAAAAAAGATTTTTGATCACTAATATTTAGTTCCTTTTCTTTCAGCCTCTAGTTGTTTTCAATTTGACTATTTTTCATACAATAATATACAAGCATACATTTTTGTACTGTCCCTTTAACAACCCTGGGATACAAGCATACCTTTTTGTACAGTCCCTTTAGCAACCCTGGGTTCTAACAATGGAGGTCGATATATATATCGTCAACCTTTGAATCTCTAGTTTTTTCCAATTTGACTATTTTTCATACAATAATATACAAGCATACATTTTTGTACAATCCCTTTAGCAACCCTGGATCTAACAATGGAGGTCGATATATCGTCAACATTTGAGCCTCTAGTTATTTTAATTTGACTATTTTTCATACAATAATATACAAGCATACATTTTTGTACAGTCCCTTTAGCAACCCTGGATCTAACAATGGAGGTCGATATATCGTCAACATTTGAGCCTCTAGTTTTTTCCAATTTGACTATTTTTCATACAATAATATACAAGCATACATTTTTGTACAGTCCCTTTAGCAACCCTAGATCTAACAATGGAGGTCGATATATCGTCAACATTTGAGCCTCTAGTTTTTTCCAATTTGACTATTTTTCATACAATAATATACAAGCATACATTTTTGTACAGTCCCTTTAGCAATCCTGGATCTAACAATGGAGGTCGATATATCGTCAACATTTGAGCCTCTAGTTTTTTCCAATTTGACTATTTTTCATACAATTATATACATGCATACATTTTTGTACAGCCCCTTTAGCAACCCTGGGTTCTAACAATGGAGGTCGATATATCGTCAACCTTCACTCCTGGCTTTGTATAACATTTACTGTGCAGACTCATTCAAATTTTTGAAGTTTTGACACCTCTGAAGCGTATTTTATTAGGTTTGACTCGATCTAACCGCGATAGAAAATTTGTCCTGGCATGGTGCAGCCGTCAATAGTGTCACATACACTCAGGGACTCTGGTCTAAGCCAAGCAGTCTTAGGTTATATCCGTCTCATTTCCATCTGATCTCTCTTGACCAACTTTTGTTCTCTGACTTTGACGCTATTAGAGTATTCGACGGCTATGGGTCTTTATGTTTTAGCCTTTAAACAACAAGTAGTGTCAATATACTTGTTGTGGTGAAGCATCACAATTCTGGGCAAGTATAACTGTTACTTTAGAAAGACAACTTGATATACAGTCGTTATTGTAAACTGGTGCAGATTGTGTCCTATCCTGTTACACCTTACACGGTTGTTCAACTAATCGTCGAAGTCGCAACCTGTTTAACCAAACGCAACTGGTTTCTATGCGTGCTTGTATAACCTCATTTTCACGTCCTTCACCGGCGAATGAAAGTTTCTCCCACGATGCGCATGATTTTTGATATGAGTTTAATATGTTCATTATTTTGTTATTTTTCATCACGCACTTTAAATTTAAACCTTAAGTTACTTCAAATTATTTAGAAATGTAAGCTAATTAAAGAAAATTACATAAAAAAAAAATAATAAAGTTAATAACAGAATTGGGAAATAACTTTCTGTAAACTTTATTAGACAGAAACTTATTGAAAATAGTTTGAAAATCATATGTGTTATATTTGTCTAATAAACGTTGTAAACACATTGCACACATATTGTGACACACTCAATCTCAATTGAAATACTAACTAAATAAATTGATTATTATTAATTAATACTAACATCTCTTAACTATTCGTCAAGAAATGTTAGTACATGTTAGTTTTGTACATTTGTAGTAATCTAAAATTGAAAATCACGGACACCGTTTTGGAATTTGTAGATTATATTTAACAATAAAATAAGGCCTAAACTTGCTTCATTTATTTGTGTCATAAACTCGTCTTAAGCCTAAATATCATATGATAAAATCAAGATTAAATATCTGTGGTCAAAGGTTCGTTTTTTCGAAATTATCTGCTTGTTAGTTTTCTATAATATGCAATTTTACACACTGGATTGTGTCATTAATTGTGAACAAAATTTTAATGAGCAGATTTTGAAAGTTTGCGTCTTTTATAACATCGCCATTTCATATATAACGGAGATTTGTTGTTGTTTTCTTCGTTAACTCACGACTCGGCATTTTTGGAGAAATGTCGACCAATAGGTTTTGTTTGGGTACTTAGGAGCTGATTTTTTCCCCCTTAAAAATTTGAT
Source organism: Aphrophora alni (assembly GCA_963513935.1). NCBI lineage: Eukaryota > Metazoa > Arthropoda > Insecta > Hemiptera > Aphrophoridae > Aphrophora > Aphrophora alni. Next base: position 79,081,362 of record OY740768.1, read on the forward strand.
CAAATTCGTTAGAGACAATTTTGAGACAGTATGAATTTTTTGATTTTGACTTATGGTAGATACTCCACACTTTGGGTTATGGGAAATATGGAGAGAAAAATCCTGAGATATGACCAAAATATGGGCATATACCTAATTTAAAATCGGTCCATTCGTTGATTGAAGAGTTTTGCACCGACACCAGACTGGTGTCATTCATAAAATCACTTTTTTTAGGTTGTTTGACTCCCTCGCGTAATTTTCTTTACATTATGAATAAACGTGTGAAAGAGTATTGAAACTGACTTTTTTTAAATCTCGAGAAGTGGCAATATTGTGAGACCACCAATGCAACAGTTGATAGTTATAATTTTATTTACATTTACTTGCATTTTAAACTTATTTACCCTAATAAATTTTGTTTGTATTTTGTGTTGGTGATCTTAATAATAAAGAGTGGCGTTACGCCTTCACGTTTTGTGTTAAACTTCAAGACAAAACATTAAACAAATAAAGGCAAGCTTGTGGAGACGATGTCCCAACTCAGGTTTTTAATTGGATAAATGATTTTTGGTTGATTGTGAAACCGTGCATGATGATCCCCTATTCTGGGCAATCAAGCACCAAGGAAACTGAGACATCTAATCAATTCTGATTGACGTTTGACGTTAAGAATTATTGGATACTAATTTAATTTGAAACACCAAACCTACCTGTTCATGAGTTTTTAATATATGCAAAATATCTGTGCAACCACCGATACAAAACATTCATTTATTAGCAGAAGTAGGCCTACAATCGAAAAATGTGAGTCTTGGTTGTTTTGGCATATTAAAATGAGCCAGATTTTATACAAAAATGTCAAAAGGGATGTTACAATCATGCATTTTTTAAATTGATAAGGTGTCCGGTTACGACAACGTTCCTAAACGCAGCACTTTCTGTTAATATTTGTGTCATTCATGAAAATGTGTCATTCGTGTGCGGTTACGATAAGTTTTCTAAACATAGCACTTTCTGTTAATATTTGGATGAAAGGGAATTTCTGTGGTACGGCAGCCAACTTCTTCTCTGATGTTATTCTACTGTGGGGTTCAAGAGAGCCCTAGAAAATGTATCAGGTTACGATAAGGTTTCTAAACATAGCACTTTCTGTGAATATTTGGATGAAAGGGAATTTCTTTGGTACGGCACTCAACTACTTCTCTGGTGTTATTCTACCGTGGGGTTTATAAGAGACGTAGAAAATGTGTCATTCGTGTGCGGTTACGATAAGGTTCCAAAACATAGCATTCGTGTCCGGTTCTACCGTGGGGTTTATAAGAGACGTAGAAAATGTGTCATTCGTGTGCGGTTACGATAAGGTTCCAAAACATAGCATTCGTGTCCGGTTCTACCGTGGGGTTTATAAGAGACGTAGAAAATGTGTCATTCGTGTGCGGTTACGATAAGGTTCCTAAACATAGCATTCGTGTCCGGTTCTACCGTGGGGTTTATAAGAGACGTAGAAAATGTGTCATTCGTGTGCGGTTACGATAAGGTTCCTAAACATAGCATTCGTGTCCGGTTCTACCGTGGGGTTTATAAGAGACGTAGAAAATGTGTCATTCGTGTGCGGTTACGATAAGGTTCCTAAACATAGCATTCGTGTCCGGTTCTACCGTGGGGTTTATAAGAGACGTAGAAAATGTGTCATTCGTGTGCGGTTACGATAAGGTTCCAAAACATAGCATTCGTGTCCGGTTCTACCGTGGGGTTTATAAGAGACGTAGAAAATGTGTCATTCGTGTGCGGTTACGATAAGGTTCCTAAACATAGCATTCGTGTCCGGTTCTACCGTGGGGTTTATAAGAGACGTAGAAAATGTGTCATTCGTGTGCGGTTACGATAAGGTTCCAAAACATAGCATTCGTGTCCGGTTACGATAAGGTTCCTAAACATAGCACTTTCTGTGAATATTTGGATGAAAAGGAATTTCTTTGGTACGGCAGCCAACTACTTCTCTGATGTTATTTTACTGTGGGGTTCATGAGAGCCGTAGAAATTGTGTTATTCGTGCCCGGTTACGATAAGGTTTCTAAACATAGCACTTTCTGCGAATATTTGGATGAAAGGGAATTTCTTTGGTACGGCACTCAACTACTTCTCTGGTGTTATTCTACCGTGGGGTTTATAAGAGACGTAGAAAATGTGTCATTCGTGTGCGGTTACGATAAGGTTCCAAAACATAGCATTCGTGTCCGGTTACGATAAGGTTTCTAAACATAGCACTTTCTGTGAATATTTGGATGAAAGGGAATTTCTTTGGTACGGCACTCAACTACTTCTCTGGTGTTATTCTACCGTGGGGTTTATAAGAGACGTGTCATTCGTGTGCGGTTACGATAAGGTTCCAAAACATAGCACTTTCTGTGAATATTTGGATGAAAAGGAATTTCTTTGGTACGGCAGCCAACTACTTCTCTGATGTTATTTTACTGTGGGGTTCATGAGAGCCGTAGAAATTGTGTTATTCGTGCCCGGTTACGATAAGGTTTCTAAACATAGCACTTTCTGTGAATATTTGGATGAAAAGGAATTTCTATGGTACGGCAGCCAACTACTTCTCTGATGTTATTCTACTGTGGGGTTCATGAGAGCCGTAGAAAATGTATCATTCGTGTGCGGTTACGATTAAGGTTCCTAAACATAGCATTCGTGTCCGGTTACGATAAGGTTTCTAAACATAGCACTTTCTGTGAATATTTGTATGAATATATAATATGTACACACAGAACAAGAATAAAACAATATGCTACGTCAGATAGAACATCAACAAAGTATTAGTAGGTACATGAGATGTAGTCTGAGCTAATGCGCTGCGCAGCGCAGAGGAATCTAGTCGATTGGATTGAAGGGGAAGGGAAGGAGTATACATGGGTCAGTTTACCGGCTCTGCTTCGACCAAGCGTATCGCTATGTTTTAGTGCAGTTGCCAATTTAAAAACCTTTTTTACTGTTGATTTCTGTATTTAAAAATGGAATGTGAGAATTTTAGAAATAAAGTTGTTGGAAATATGGTTCTACACTACAAATTTAGTGTAGTAAAATACCCCAACTCGTTTACGTTTTTATATTGTCAAATAATAAAAAAGTTATATACCATATTTATTTATGTTAGGCATATTATATTAGAAATTTCGGACAAATTATAAACTTGTTACGGTAGTTAGATTGTTTAATAAAGACAAATGCGATGTCATGTGTCCATAATAGTGATAATAGCAGGTACAGTACTTCCCACCACCAAGCATGCTTCTCCCCTGCGTTAGTCAAACCCTTCCCCTCTCACGCATCTCTTAGCTTAGGCTACACCTCACATATTGTAAATATGTTTTTATATTAGTAAAATAGAATCGAATGAGGTACAAGTCAAAGTTTATGTACCACTTTTTTTACATTTGAATTCGGTAATTTATATTTTACTACTTTATGTTTAGTAGATAAACAATGAAAATTTCCCATTTCCGAAACCAGTGCATCATATTATTTTTGTAGTAAAGTTGTATAATTATTATGTTGTTTACAATTGGTGAATAAACAAACAAGTTTTAATTGAATAAGTTATTTATGTTTAGTAACGAGTTCATAATCAAAGAATATAAGAAATCTTTACATACACGCACTTATGTTTAATTAGTCTAATTATAATTAAAAACTAGTTAAGCTCAAAGCTATTTAAGTTCTATCCGTGATGAAGGTTATGACGTCACTGTCATTACTTGTTGATTAGGAATGTCCATGTATGAATAGGAAAGGTTGAGAATAGATTCTTGTCTCATGATCAGATGTAGAAGTGGACTTTCTAACTTAATGTTATCGCAGTAAATGAGAGATAATTTGCTTTTAAAAACTACTTGACTAGTATTTCTATGAATAGTAAATCTTGCTATTTGGTTGTTTAAACAAATGTTGCTACTTTTTAAGACGCGTTCTTATGCGCAACAATATTTATAGAATAAGAAGAAACAAGAAATAATAGCACAGCAACTGTAAATTTGAATCGAATATTAGGCATAGGGAGAAATAATAAAACTTAAATGTTTTATAGGAGGTCTTTACTTTGGAAGGTCATGATTTACCTTACGGTCAGAATTGAAAAACTATCTTTTACCCTCACCATTGGTGGGCCTCGGTAGGTGATGGCCAATTGATTGGAAGCGTTAACAATTCGACTATTGTTTATATTTTACTTTAACTCACATTGATGCATTTATACAAATTATGTAAACGTTATTTCAAGTTTTAGAAGAAATGTCATTGAACAAAACAGTGACCTCATATATAATGTTATTTCAGTTCATTTAAATGTATATCCATAACGCTTCGTTTCCTCTCTGGCCGCAATTATTATTTTTTTAAATAAAAAATGTAACTTTGGAATTAATAAGATATTAAGTCCAGATTTTATACTCGTTTTGTATGGAACCTTTTATTAGTGTAACAAGAACCAAGATTATGTTTTCAAAAGGGCTTTGTTTAAAATTTTCAATGTAGAATATCTCAAACTATCAATGTTATAAACAATTTGAAAGAGAAAATATTTTCATTTTCTTTTTTTCAAGACAAATAAATATGCCTGGAGGCAAAATTTTCTATTTTTTCTGTAAAAGGGTAATCGAATTATTGACAAAAAACTATAACCATAATTTTTAGCTAATTGGCTACAACAGCCAGAAGTTTATATTACCAGGTATTGCTTAGTACTATTACATCAGTTACACTTTACACTTTATGAATTTAGTGAATAGAAATGTTCCTCACTTTACACTTGTGAGGAAACATTGTATTAATAGACTGAACAGACGAAAGATGAATAACTTATTCCAAAAAAAAAAAATTGTTTGAATAAGGGGACTTTAAAAATTAATATGTACGTGAAAATTTTTTTTTTATCTCTTACACAATTCTCTGTTGTCTATTCTACAGAATATAGGAATTAAAAATATATTGATATATTTACTATTATTAAAAAGTTATGTTTTACTATTCAATAAATTCTATAGATGTGTTCTTATGTTGGTTTATTTAAGCTACAGAACGTTGAACCCGTATTAGGACATACCATATGGAAAAAAAATTATCGAAGGTTGAATTTATTTTATAGATTTTATTTACCGGTTCAATGGACTCATCTCAGAACCTGTTATCTTAAAAATCTTTATTAATCATTTTGAAGTAACCTGTTGTGTAATGAAGAGATATCTGTAAAATCGTAAAACAACTAACTCTCTAAACTGTTTTTTCTTCTTAGATTTGTGTTAGAAATAGTGCCTGGAAGACCGAGGCATACTTCGATAAAGAGATGGTGAGGACATAAAATTTTGATATATTATTTCCAAGCAATGTTCTTGACATATGTTTACCCTACATGCCCACCTATAGGGCATTTAGAGGATCTCTTTATATTACATTATATTGTATGATGGGGCTGGTTAAATACCATGATGACGCCCATTTTCGTTAGAAATAACATTTAAAAAAAATATACCCTTCATGCTTAGTCCTTCAGGTCTTTCTATTACATAAATCAAACAATTCTAATTTAAGGAAAAGTCTATTGTCCTTAGCAAATGAATATTTATGTATGCAATCTAACATTATTTTCGAAACTTAATATCTATCTCGTACTCAATTAAACTTGCAAGTTGTAAATAAAGACTGAGCTCGGTAGTTTCAATTCTTGGAAATAATAGGAATCATAGTGACCTGTTGGGCTTTGTTTCTAACTTTTGGTTATATTAATCAAAATTACTTAAGCTTGTTTTGAGAAAATGAGAATTTCGAGGTTATCTCTGGTTATACTGAATATGAATGATAATGATTTAAACAATTTCCATGAAGATTTTTTTTTGGTCTCGCGTTATAGGCGCTGCTTAGTGCTAGACACCTCAGGAAGAAGTAAGTTAATGAGTCGACACCTATTGGATATTCTGTTCCAACGCTCCACATGAATGATTTTATCCGTACTCGATTTAAAATTTAAACCATAAATTGGTTTAGTGCCTTTACTAAAATGTTTAATTTTCACCTTTTAGAAATGTTTATCAGAAATCGTTGCGATGGAACCCTGGACGCACAAAATGTCGCGGGATACTGGTTAACTAATCACTAGAAATGGTTGACTCTGGGTCGAATTCCGATGTTTATTGATTTGCCCTTTTGACCCACATAATGTGATGACTTTTCTATTGCATTTGATGTTGATGGGTTTTTTGTCCAAAGCAAACAATTGTTTATAACAAAAATGAAAATAAAAATTTAAAATGCTTTTAGTCACTTTCCAAGCAAATGGGGGAAAACAAGGTAACTGTATTCCAGCTCGGATTTTCAACTTTACAAGTTTTAAAATTCATAAATTATCGTAAGAAAAATATTTTAAACATAATTCTAATACGAATACATTAATTATAGTAGGTTAGGTAATGATATTGGTGAAATCATGTATTTAAGGGCTCACTATACTGAGTATGAGCGTGTTAATCCCGAGGTACCTAGCTGGATGTGCACTTTTTCCATGGGTTAGATTCCTCTTTTCTATTAGTTATCTCTTGACTAACTATTGTTTCTTCCGACCTTGGCGCTATTAGAATATTTGAGGGCTAGGAGTCTTTATTTTAACTTCTTTTCTTATTCTTCTTTTTTTAAAGCCGATGACGACCGAGAGGTTTTCGCCTTTAAATGCCATCAAAATTATTATTAATAACAAACTGAGATTTATAATATTAACCTTTCCATTATCTGAATTTATTTAAATCTTTTTACTTTAGGGATTAGTAAATATCATTACCTGTACGACATGACAATGTATGGCTGGGTTAACAAGTTAAGGAACTAATATTGACCGCTGTCGTGGTTGTCACTTTGTACCTTACTGAGAGTTGAAACGAGGAAGGAAAGTATATTGTCACTCTATAATCAGTTGTGAACACAATTTGGCATATGCCATAGCAATTTGCAAGGACGTTTTTGGACGCTTTAGAAGTCCTTGTCTAGAATACGAGGAGCAATAGCATTGAACTGTTGCATTGCTTGTCACCGTAATAATAGTTAGTAATGTTTTGGATGATACTCCTATCCTTAATAGAAGAATAGTTTGTAATGTTTTGGATGATACTCCCATCCTTAAGAGAAGAATAGTTTGTAATGTTTTGGATGATACTCTTAAGAGAAGAATAGTTTGTAATGTTTTGGATTATACTCCCATCCTTAAGAGAAGAATAGTTTGTAATGTTTTGGATGATACTCTCATTCTTAAGAGAAGAATAGTTTGTAATGTTTTGGATGATACTCCCATTCTTAAGAGAAGAATAGTTTGTAATGTTTTGGATGATACTCTTAAGAGAAGAATAGTTTGTAATGTTTTGGATTATACTCCCATCCTTAAGAGAAGAATAGTTTGTAATGTTTTGGATGATACTCTCATTCTTAAGAGAAGAATAGTTTGTAATGTTTTGGATGATACTCCCATTCTTAAGAGAAGAATAGTTTGTAATGTTTTGGATGATACTCTTAAGAGAAGAATAGTTTGTAATGTTTTGGATGATACTCCCATCCTTAAGAGAAGAATAGTTTGTAATGTTTTGTATGATACTCCCATTCTTAATAAAAGAATAATTATCGATGTCAAGAACGGCATGTTATACTAGAAACTCTGGTTTGAACGATAAACTTGAATTTGATCATTCCAATCACGCTGTTCAATTCTACCACAACTTTCGTGTTTAGTTGAGTAATATTATCAATAGTAAGAAAAGAATCCGAAAAGTTTTTAATCTGGCTCATCCGTTTTATTGTATTTTCTTATTTGGGGTGTTATGACAAGTATACAGTTTCGTTCAGTGGTCCAGGAAATGTCCTCATCATACAGAGTTACAAAATATCATTTATTTATGCGGTAATAGACTGTTTTTGTTAAATCAGTGCCAAAATATTCGTTTTGAGTTCTATAATATATCTGAATAGATTCCCTTGTCGTTCCAATTGTTATTATTGTTTATAAAAATAAAAGCTGTCAAAATCAACAGTTGCAAACAAATTAATACATCCTTACATGGAAATTGTTACTAATCGGACAAGGTGTTGCTTGTATCGAGTATAAACATTACTCCAAAATTCAAATAAAAATATGATCGTAACTTATGACAACCTCAATTAACAGCTAAACTTTTGGGGTTTTATTAAAATCCAGTATTTTTTATTTTTTTCACTAAAACATTGATTAAGAAAGATCCATCCTCTTTGCCACCTTATTTCTTATAAGAAATGCTTGAGGGAAAAACTCAGTAACAAAGAAAATTACACATTTGTCTTTCTCAAATAAAGTAGTATTATCAATCAGACCACCTGAGCGCAATATATAGCGATTGAACCAAATGAGCTACAGGCTTCGTTTTAACTCCATTGATCATTTTGGGGGGAAAAAAGTTCTGACTTATCTTACTGCGTATGTACAGGGTGTTCCAAAACTTCAAAAAAGTAGTGTGTTACAGTTAATTTAATTGTTACCCCATAACATAGCCTACGTAAACCAAATTTTTATCCTAGATTCATGAGAAGATACCCTTTACAAAAATGCTTAAGTTGCCCTTATTAATAATTTTTTAATTTAAAAAATACATACAATTTTTGGAGAAAAAAAACAGATTAAAACTCAAAAACTCCAAATAGTCGTGAAACGTTAGTCGTAAAGCACATCATTGAATAGGTTTTTCAAAAACAAACGGTTTTGGTATTTAAATTTTTACTTTATATCTCTAACCGTTTTAAAATGGAGCCTGGGAAACTTATTTGCTAATGACATTTGCCATTTTTAGGTGGGGTGGTAGGGGTGGGGTTTGACACGTCTTTCCAATTCATATTACGCCTACACAAATAATTTTTCATTCAAAATAATAAATTATTATAAAAGGAGATTTCACTTAGGCGGGAAGTGAAACATAAAATAAAATGTGCTTACCGAAGTACATAAAATAGAATGTACTTAGCTCGTTTGCAACTAGATATAAATAAATGGTAATAAAAAACTTTGTAGATAGGAATTTTGTAGATAGGAAGACGAGTTGTGATCAGGCGGTATATAGGTGTCGATCAGAATAAACTGTTCGTCAAAGGATATTTTCCCCAGGCGTTCCCAAGCCTCCTGATAGCAGTGACTCGATGATTCAATTAGTATTATGGATAATGTTTGATCTTCGAATTGTGATATCTTTGACTGTGTTTGTTTTATGAAATTTATCCTTTCAGCAAAAGTATCTATTAAGCAATGTACTTTAGATTTATATAGTTTTCTTTACAGGAAGAAATTCAAAAAGATTAAATATGATTTCAAAAACATATTCAAGGATTTATCCGTAGAATCCGCCCTCCAGGGCATATATAGTGAATAGGGTAATAGGTAATCCCAAGGGTAACTGAGTAGACCTCTCTTCATGTATGTAGGCTAGTCTTATGTTAGATCCCTCTTTTTTATCTTTCCTATCCAGTCTCTCTTGACCAACTCTTGTTCTCTTCCTATCCTGATGCTATTAGAGTAATCATGAACTAACTAGTGGTCTCTATTTTATGTTATCTTTTTTAAGACGACGATTTCTTGCCTTAAACAACTCCATCTATTTGAACAATTTTGTCAATATTACTTAAAGAACAAAAGGTCGTATTAGACATTTTAGTAACCTATTTAATGATAAGATTTTAGACCTAGATGTCTAAGCTTTGGGGGTGACAATAAGATAAGCTAATAATAGATTATCATATCTGATTATGAGGTAGTTTACATGATTTAATTTACCAGTTCGGAAAGGTGTAGGTGTACCTAGGAATTATGAAATATTTGTCAAAATCACTTCAGGGATGTGAAATGAAAATAGGTTTGGTTCCAGTTCATTAAAAAATTTGTATTACCTTATTTATTATTTACTCAAATTAAGGTTTGAAGTGTTTTCTCCTCAATTTACAAACCTTATTTACATAAACACAATTAAGTTGAAGTATATTCCAATTTAATTATTCATTTAACAAAGCCTTCTGTAACTTTTTTTTTTAATATGGGCAAACTTAACGAAAATGGATCAATATTTTGGTCTAATTTATTGATTAAAGGCAAAGTCCTATTTAAGTGGGTATTAGAATGATGAACTGTACTGCTCTTCCTATTGTTAATAATGAAAAATCTTTGTTTATTAACGATACACGAAAGTGTATATTTATTAGAAGATTGGAATATCAACTAAAGTGTTTAAAATTTTGAATAATAAAAATACCAATGACGACAACTCATACCATGATTTTTAAAGACACTATATTATACATTGGATGTAACAAAATTGTAAGAAAACTATAAGGACAAGAACTATACAATTTGTATACCATTAGAAAGCGAAGAAATTTATTTTGTAGAATTTTAAACATATCAATTTCAAATTATTGGTATGAATACCAAATTATTATTCTATTTTTAAATATAATGTCTTAAATAATATCAACATTATGTGAAATACTTTGAATTCCTAATAACAAATTCCAAGGAATATTAATTCTATAATCAATATGAATACCAAGATCTGGAATGCTTTCTGCCAGTTTTAACTGCAACCGCCTTGTTGGTACCATAATTAACAAGAACTCCAGCTTGTTTTTACACGAGTATACCATTCAGGTTTTTTTAAAATTAATTTATTTTTTATATAATAAAGAAACAATCCCCCAACACCTACCATCTTACACATTTCAACGTCATCAGCGTATAAAAGACATTTTGAATGATTAATTACTTGTGGTAAGTTCTTTATAAGTAATAACAATAAAACTGGACCTAGATTGCTTCTTTGTGGAACATCTGTAAAATTATAGATTTGTAATTACAGTACTGTGTACTACAAAATATAATATAAGTAGAAAAAAACAACCAAATTTTTAGTAAACTCAAAATAAACCAATTTTTGACAACAGGACCTTATGATCAACTTTTTCATTGACTTTTTTAAATACAGATAAATAGTATGCAAGTATATTATCATCTAAGGAAGGAGAAATATTTTATGTACTGTAATACAAAAACAGTTGTTTCTACGGAATGACATGGTATAAAACAATTCTGATACTCTATGTAACGTCTTACTGATTGAATATCCTTTTATAATTAATATATTCACATTCTTTCTCTTAAAAATTAACCTTATAGTTTTAATATCATTTATATTCATAGATTTATGGATAGGTGTTACTTTTGGTTCTTTCCTTCTCGTGCGTAACGTATTTGTAGTGATAATAATAAGAGACAGAGTTGAAACTAATATATATTTATATCCTTTTATAATATACGGAAGATCTCTATCGCATCTGCAAGATTTTATTGAATTTAATCTTTTATAGATTTACATATTTCGTTTAAATCTAATCTTTTTTCTATTTAATACCATCTTTCTCATTAAAAATAAATAAATATGAAGCCAGTAAAATCATAGGAACGGAAAATTCCCCTTAATTTCCGAATCACCCTTATACAGATTTCACGAAACTCAAAGATATCGCAATTTGAAGTACAAACATTATCCATAATACTAATTCAATCATTGAATCACTACTATCAGGAGGCTTGGGTTTTCCAAAGATAAGGAAAATAATTAACAAACGCCTGGGGAAAATATCCTTTGACGAAAAACTTACTCTTTTCCACTTATATACTGCTTGATCATAACTTGTCTTTATATCTACAAAATTTCTGAAGTTTTTTATTACATTTTATATCTAGTTGCAAATGAGCTATGTACCTTCGGTAAGTGCATTTTATTTTATGTTTCACTTCTGGCCTAAGTGAAATCTCCTGTTATAATAATTTATTATGATTTTTAATGAAAAATTGTTTGTCTAACCGTAATGTGAATAGGAAAGACTCGTGTCAACGTCCCCCCTTTCCCTACCACCGCACCAAAAAATGGCATTGAGTAATTGGCGATAAAGATTGTTGAAAAGAAGTTTCCCAGGCGCCATTTTGAAACGGTTAGAGATAAAGTCAAACTTTAAATACAAAAGTGTTTGTTTTTGAAAAAACCTTTTCAATGGTGTGCTTCACGGCTAACGTTACTATTTGGACTTTTTGAGTTTTAATTTCTTTTTTCCAAAATTGTATGTATTTTTGAAATTTGAACATTTTTGAAAGGGTATCTTTTCATAAAAATTTGGTTTATGTAGGTTATGTTATGTGGTAACAATAAAATTAATTGTAAAACACTACTTTTTTAACGTTTTGGAACGCCCTGTACATACGCAGTAATATATGTTAAAACTTTTTCCAAAATGATTCGTGAACAGAGACCTTTATAATGAGGTATCACTCGACCTACCTTTACATTTGAAAATTTTCTAACCCCCCCCCCCCAGATTACTTTTGGGGTATGTTTGAGATATGAAAACATTTTTATCTGAATTCTCTAGGGTCGAAATAAGGGGGTTTATAAACGTTTTATTACTTTTTTATAAGTTAAAACGAAGGCTATAGCTCATTTGGTTCAGTCGCTATACATTGCGCACGGGTGGTCTGATTCACCCTGTATACAATTTATGGGAGATAGTGACTATTGATAATTTTGGTTAGTATTTGTTTTTTAATGTATATTTAATTTTAAAATTACTGTTTTAATATTGATGACTATAATTGTAAGTGTTTGTAGCTCTTTCCTGTAGGATTTTGTATTTATTAGGCATAAAGTACTCTGCAACTCTCCATTGTTATGAAGGATAAGGAATGAGGCAATGCGATACCATTGTGTTGAAAGTCTCTAGATAAAAGAAAATCTAATGCGTATTGACACACATTATATATGTTCTTTTGTTCGTTTTAATTAATAATTAAGCAATAATCATGATTAATAATTAAAAGTTATACATATAATGTTCGTGTTGACAGGTGAACTGGAAATAATAATTTCTTAGTTCCTTCTCGTCTTGGCATTCTGGCTAACTTCTATATTTGTCGAAAACTTTGGTTTTCAAGGTAGAGAACGTTTCTTATAAAACGACGATCAAATTTTAACAAACTAATGAATTTAATTTAATGTTTATTTTGGGAGCAGTTACGATTTACAGTCATAATCTGAAAGGTACAATGATTATTTGTATGTATAAACATAGGAAGATTTTCTAAAAGTAGCTATTCTAAGGTTGTAGATAAAAACAGCTCCAGGGTTATTTTAAATTAGTTTGTGAGACATGCCATTGCTAATGTCTTAGATAATAGGGGTTATTTAACCAAACAAATTACAGTACCTGCTGGTTTCTCATGAACAAAATATACAATCTACTGATATTTGACTCTGTGATTATATTTAAACTTTAACATTGTCCATTAACTTGTTTGTCAACAACTACTCTGTCTGAAATGATATCAATAAAAGAAACTGTTCACATGTACGTATTGTAAAGAAAGGAAAATACTATGTTGAGTTTTTGTGGATATTACGTTTTGAGGTCTCTGAGAACCTTGTCATCTGTGCAGTGTTGTTTTAGAGTCTAAATCACTAGGCCGATGTTGAAAATTTGATTTGACGTTGGCAATACATCGAAAAATTTTTAAAATTCCTTTCTTAAATAAAAAATAGGTGTGCCTGGCATAAGACAAAATTCTCTACTCAACAAGGTCTTTAAAATGTTGTAGCGCACGACCTGACCTAAGTCAAAATTTACATACACATTTCAATTGACCTGGACAACTCCCCCCCAAGAAGGCTGTGAAAAAAATTATTAAAAATATACCTTGTACCCAAACTAGGTTTGCCAAGTTTGGATTATTTATTCCAATTGTTAACAGAAATAAAACAATTAGCTGAGACTTTATGATTATAACTGTACGCTACATCCTATTTTATTTACAGCTCTGTAAAAAATGCATTTTATAAAATGTTTTAAACGTACTTCTCTAAACAAGTTGTAATCAAACAAGTATTCACTCGGCAAACTATAAATTCAAGATTAACATTCATACAGATTTTATTAATTCCAGTCCCACGTAATAAACAATGAATGTTATTCTATATTTTCAGTCATGACGCACACGTCTATCGAGTTTCTGCGTATATCAGTCGATAAATTTAAGTATCTAAATTACGTTTTAAGTTTAACCACATGACTCATTATTGTTATCAATTCATTTCAGCAGTTATCACTTGCATTGTATAACACCGTTGAACAAAACACATGGTCTAGGTTCGTTATTAGTGTTAAGCTATGCCGACATAGCCGCCATCTTGTATTCCATGTTCAGGTATTAAACACAAACAATAATCGAACGCTAATCACTGTGACATTATTTTTATAGGCTAGGATAATGCGAAAATAGTCTTTTTGTTTTTTAATAGTTAATTTTTTATAGCTTAATTAATTAATAGTTTTATTTAGTTTAAGGTTAAAATTAGGTAAAGTTGTGTTTTTGTTATTATTTGTAAATCACAGAAAATTTAACAGTTCTAAACGATGTTTTTTTTTTTAACATTGCAATATTTAACACGTAAATCAATATGGCCAATAGGCTACCTGAATGGTAATATTGTTTGAGATTATGGTAAGAATATGATACAAATTAAACAGGTTTTGTACAGTCAGGAAAGTCACGCCACACTTCGCTTAGTCATAGTTTTCTGATGTCACGATAATCGTCATCCTTGTGTCATGAACTTGTCTATGTAAGGCATTTTACAGTCGATTCCTGTTATTGCTGCTCTTTATCGCAGTTTGGATACATTTGGAGTAAACAATAATTCTAGTAATACCTACTAATTTTCGTTGAAACGTATAAAAGAATAACCTTATTGTTTTGTTTTTCGAGTGAGGGTTTGTGTAAATAAACTACCGGTATTATTTATAAGAAAAAACACAACCTTTCGATTTCAGCGAATAACAGCTGATATTACTCCAGTTGGTCATTTAAATCGATTTCTAACAGTCTTTTCGTGGATGAAGAGCAACACTATTGATACAAAAAAATCGTTGAAGAAAAAAGGAAATAGTAATTCAAAATCTGCGTTTTGAGGTTTACGGATCGGTCTACGATATTCAATTCACTCTACAAACGAGTAAATTTAGGCATACAGCATTTTTGGTGTGTAGCGTTCAATTTTATTGCCTAAATTACTTTATAGTTTCTTAAAAGTTTTATCCCTATTTCCAGGTGATCTTAATAAGGACAATTTAAGTTGAAAAATGTTACATTTTTAGTTTTACAAAATATTTTCATTTCTTTGGCTACTAAGTAAAAAAATTAACAAATTTTATTGTTGTATTCAAAGAAAATAAGTTGGTTTCAAAGTTCATTCAGTAATTGTTACTTAATCTTAAAGTTTACACAAGCTATAGAAATTACTAATAAATTTTAATGAAACTTTAGAAAAATATTAATCGTATGAAGATTAATAGCAATGATAAATTATGAGTAAACATATTTGAAAAATAGTCTAAAACCGTATTTTTCGACAAACAATTAGAAGCTTTTAAACAAGTCAAAAGATCATACAGACTTGAAACTTTTTTACATTGTAGCGTTCTAAAAAGAAGCTGTTATGCAAAATAAAATTGCAATTATTAAAATTGTTTAATCGCACATTAGTCATTTATATACTGATAAACTAATGCACGGTGTTTCGAGAGTATAAACGTTTTAAAAAGAAGCTGTTATTCAAAATAATTAATCGCACATTAGTCATTTATATACTGTTAAACTAATGCACGGTGTTTCGAGAGTATAAACGTTTTAAAAAGAAGCTGTTATGCAAAATAAAATTGCAATTATTAAAATTGTTTAATCGCACATTAGTCATTTATATACTGATAAACTAATGCACGGTGTTTCGAGAGTATAAACGTTTTAAAAAGAAGCTGTTATGCAAAATAAAATTGCAATTATTAAAATTGTTTAATCGCACATTAGTCATTTATATACTGAAAAACTAATGCACGAAGTTTCGAGAGTATAAACGTTTTAAAAAGAAGCTGTTATGCAAAATAAAATTACAATTATTAAAATTGTTTAATCGCACATTAGTCATTTATATACTGATAAACTAATGCACGAAGTTTCGAGAGTATAAACGTTTTAAAAAGAAGCTGTTATGCAAAATAAAATTGCAATTATTAAAATTGTTTAATCGCACATTAGTCATTTATATACTGATAAACTAATGCACGGTGTTTCGAGAGTATAAACGTTTTAAAAAGAAGCTGTTATGCAAAATAATATTGCAATTATTAAAATTGTTTAATCGCACATTAGTCATTTATATACTGATAAACTAATGCACGAAGTTTCGAGAGTATAAACGTTTTAAAAAGAAGCTGTTATGCAAAATAAAATTGCAATTATTAAAATTGTTTAATCGCACATTAGTCATTTATATACTGATAAACTAATGCACGGTGTTTCGAGAGTATAAACGTTTTAAAAAGAAGCTGTTATGCAAAATAATATTGCAATTATTAAAATTGTTTAATCGCACATTAGTCATTTATATACTGATAAACTAATGCACGAAGTTTCGAGAGTATAAACGTTTTAAAAAGAAGCTGTTATGCAAAATAATATTGCAATTATTAAAATTGTTAAATCGCACATTAGTCATTTATATACTTACTGATAAACTAATGCACGAGGTTTCTAGACTATAAAACAACTCTCCTCATCAAATGATAAACTATAACATGAGAAAAGAACACCAATATAACCTAGTCAGTAGCCTAGGGCGTGCTGAAAATCTGTTGTAAATGTGTTGTTCATTTTTGTTATGAGATTGGATGTCTTTGCTTTGCTTGTGCAGAAGATCATATATGGTACAAAGGGCAAGAAATTAAATCTTCATTAGAATAAAATCTTATTAACAAAATGTATAAATGTTTTCTGATTATTTATAAATTATAATATTAAAATTCGTTCATACGTTTATAATCTAAATTAATTGTGTCTCGTTTCAGGTGAGTAAAAATTCGATAGTCCGTAGCTGTGAAGATTGTAAAGGTAAATTTACAGTTAGTTTAATTTTATATCAACTATGATTGTAAATGATAATAGGCTTTTTAGTGTTTGTTAGTTGAGGATTAATTTACATAAGAATAATAAATTGAACAATAAACTGAAATTGTTGTTTATAATTATATGAACGGACCAATTAAAACAATTACAAATAATTAGTAATTAATAAAATTAAAATACAGTACACATATGGAATAAATTCAAAAACTTACAAACACAAGATGAACACTCAATTGATTTACAATAATTGACTGCCATACTACCGATTCCATGTTAATCTTTCAGTTAAATGGGAGTTTCAGAGCTACTAGCCAACATGAAAATATCATCACGTCCGTAGTTTCACCCGATTGTATTTCTCTGTTTTTCTTGGTTTTTTAATTAATATTGCGGACTACTTATGTTTATTTCAAATAATACTGATATTGTTTTTTAAATATTAAATTAATAAATATTAATAATCCTGTTTTGTATTTTTGCACAAGCCAAAGCCAGACTTATGATTTTACAACTAAAAGAGTTTTACTTGATGTTGATAACTAGTTTATAATTTAACTTTATAACATATTTCAAACATACAGCTACTAGGTTTGATTTATAAATTTCCTTTTTTCAGTCCATTTTAGTAGATATTTTTTCCCCGTGACTTTAAATTTCGCGCGTTCACTGTGACACTGAAAAATCCGATGTTTATTATCTAAACTACTTTAATTTTTCTCAAGGTTAGCACGAATACGGTTTATACTTTTAAAAGTTAACATTTAAAAAAAGAAACAGAAAAATATTTCCTTCATAATCATTAAAATTACAAATGAAATAAGAACATGCGTGTAGACCGTTTCAAAAGATTTTTCCTTCTTAAGAAAACCTTTGTGACGACACACGAACTGTTTGTCACAGTTTGACCTTGAATTGGACGTATAAATAAAACATTAACGTCTCTCTCTCTCTCTCTCTCTCTCTCTCTCTCTCTCTCTCTCTCTCTCTCTCTCTCTCTCTCTCTCTCTCCATGATTTATTTTCATCATAATTAATATTAACTACGATAATTGTAATGAAACGTTTAGTTACAAATCCTAACAACTAAAAATAAATGATGTAAAGTAAAGAAATTAGTTATTACGATTTGAACGGAACTGGGTTTTCCACAAGATGTCTATTCTTATCGCCGACTTAAAAAAAATACTTAATTTGAAAATATGACATTGTGGATTTTTGTTGCTCAACTTTGGTTTCTATTTACTTCGCATAACTCCTTCAACTCTTTTATACTTCATGACGGAAGTATGTGAGCTGTGTGAACAAATTCGTTAATTATATTTTCTTATCGAATCTATTCTAACTTTACTAGTATTTGGAAATACATTTAGTAAATTTAAATTGATTACCTTGTATTACGTTCAACCAAATTCAAAGTAAAATGATCAAAAATTTGACTATACTATGAATTAAAAATGACAGTTGTTCTTCCTAGCCTACTACGAAATCTATATCATAAAAGTAAAATTATAAGTAATTTGGTTTCAAAAAATATTTTAAATTATATTTTGTAATTGTAAAACAAATATTATAATGGAAAATCTTTACATAACTAAAGAAAGTAAATTTATAAATAATTGATTTTTTTTTTTAAATTTTCCCCAGTACTGGCAAAAATGTCCTACAAATACTGGCTAGTTAACATAAACACATACTATATGCTTGCATTTTATTCAAATGTAATTTTATCAATATAAAATAAAAATATTTCCAACTAGCATATGTCAATCAGGCGCCATTTTGGAATTTTTGCAAGTACTGGCTCAATCAAGTCAGTAATAAAACGTGAGCATACCCTTTCAAATGAGACCACCCCTAATGAAATCAGTTAAGCCGTTCCGGAAATATACACGGACATAAATAAAAAAAATCAGGTCGAATACAAAACCTCCTCCTTTTTTTTAAGCCGATAAAAATAGTAGAATTTTACCAAGGTCAAGCCGTTATCATCCAACGGTGCGGTCCCCAGTAAAAACTATCATCCCTATAGCCATTTATATACAGTTCACCTATGTTACACAATTACCTACACTTAAGGTTTTTGTTTGGCAACCGAGTGAAGCGACTCTACACTGAGAGTTCGTGTTCAGAACTCGTGACAGAAAGCGCCGGGCAGAAAAATTTATTGTTCATACGTTAAATTAGAGAAAAATGTTAATGCTAAAAGACTTCGTTCAGCTTAGTCTGACGAGTCTATTAACGTTTCCGAGAGAGTAAAGACTAAGGAGGTAACCCCTTGAGTTACCACCTCCTAAATGTTTAGTCTTCACAAATACTTAGGAAGGGCTTTCCTAAGTATTTATATTCTAAGGCTCCCCCTCCCTTACTAACAAGGCCATTACTGGCAGAGCATCAGGAAGGTACTAAAGTTGAATAGAATTGTCTGAAAAAACAAAACTTGTTACTACTAAATATGACATAGTTCTTTGACCCGGCCAAGGTATTTGTGCAATGAAATGGCAATTTACTGTATGTATCTCCCACTTAATTAAAGGTTTGTCGAAGTCGAATTTCTCGATTTGAACAGACAATAGCTTGCTCCATTTATTTTGGTGGAAGATTTTAATGCCCATCAGTACACATGAGGTTCAAACACCTGCAACCCTAGATTGAACGGTTTGACAAGATTCGACCCGATTTGGATTTGATTTTGTTCAATGACGGTTCACCAACTCATCTAGCTTCTTCTACAGGTTGTTGGACAAACAGTTGGTTGGTCATTTTTGTTGCCTAGGTCTAGCCACTATATTTGAGTGATTCGTTCTATCTGACACATAGATTAGAGATCACGCTCCTGTGAATCTTATAGTGTCTGAGTTATCTCGTTGTAATGATTGCCTTTCCAGAAGAATTTATCTCAAAGCAAAATGGGAAAAATATACTGAAGGGTTAATAATGTTTCTATTCATGTAACAGTACATTCGTTCACAAGAGCACTCTTTACAGTAGCGGACAACAACATTGACGAGACTACTACGTCCACCAGTTCTATGCTGGAACGACGAATGTAGTGACGCTCTTCTATTCATGCAACAGTACATTCGTTCACAAGAGCACTCTTTACAGTAGCGGACAACAACATTGACGAGACTACTACGTCCACCAGTTCTATGCTGGAACGACGAATGTAGTGACGCTCTTCTATTCATGCAACAGTACATTCGTTCACAAGAGCACTCTTTACAGTAGCGGACAACAACATTGACGAGACTACTACGTCCACCAGTTCTATGCTGGGACGACGAATGTAGTGACGCTCTTCTATTCATGCAACAGTACATTCGTTCACAAGAGCACTCTTTACAGTAGCGGACAACAACATTGACGAGACTACTACGTCCACCAGTTCTATACTGGAACGACGAATGTAGTGACGCTCTTCTATTCATGCAACAGTACATTCGTTCACAAGAGCACTCTTTACAGTAGCGGACAACAACATCGACGACACTACTACGTCCACCAGTTCTATGCTGGAACGACGAATGTAGTGACGCTCTTCGATTCGTCGTAACTCTAACCGAAGGACCTACGTGTGCAATTTTCGAAAGGTATAAAATTCTTCAAACCAAAGAAGAGTGTTTAGGCAAACTA
The DNA here is from genome assembly GCA_963513935.1 of Aphrophora alni. Lineage (NCBI taxonomy): Eukaryota > Metazoa > Arthropoda > Insecta > Hemiptera > Aphrophoridae > Aphrophora > Aphrophora alni. The sequence goes on from OY740768.1 coordinate 79,102,026, forward strand.
GGGAGTAATCATGGGCCCAGTACATTAACACAATATCAAGCCACACTCGTGTCAACGTTGTGGACAAAGTATCTGTGGTCCTTGTCCTTCTGCTCCCTTTTGGGGACTTAAACAGCGGCATGGAGTTTTGACAACAAATAAATATTGCTAATGTTTTGGGTCCATATTTGCTAACTTTTCTTCACTTGCTGTTTACACCGATGCCTTTCTTTTGTATAAAAGGTCTCAAGAAGTAATATTTTTCACAGTCAGGTATAGGAGGAATCGCCATTAAATACCATATTTGCCATACAGGAATTAGAATGTGCTATTATCGGGGCGGGATTCCGCTCCAGACCCTGAACACATCGAGAGTAAGTGGTAACTACCTTCTTCGCATTGGTCAATTCCAAGATTATACATGGCTTCTGATGGAACACGGGAATCCTCTACAATTCCCATTCTATCGTAGTGTTTTAACAGTTAGGCATATCTTGACAGATTGTATCATACCGAGACATGGTGTTTGTTCTACCCAATTCTGTTCAAGAGACTATGGTGAGATCCTTAAAACGAGTATTGTCTTTTTTTATGTCGCCAGAATGTTTTTGGATTTTTTAAAAAATATTTAGATTCATTTATTGGAGTGCACATTTACAGTTCTGTCATATTTGTTGTTGTTGTTGTTTTATTAAATATCATTAATTCGTTACAGGGGCCTTTTATTTGAATTGTTGTTGTTTATCTTAGGTTATGTCATTGTTAACTTATTATTGGGCCATTTACAGCGTTATAACATGTTATGTTGTTATTTATTAAATCTTACCTGATATTTTCAATGTGTTAACTAGTTATAGTGTTGTTGTAAATATTTTGTTTTAAATTTTAAGTTTTATTTCTATTTGATTATTAAATTTTATGAGCATTGTGAGATCATTTTTGTGAAAGCAATAGGACCGTTATGATTTTTTCACCTTAGAATTTAAAAAAAAACCTGTAAAGCCACTAATTTCTCACTCATATCAGGTTGCACAGTACTGTTTCGAATGAAGTTCAACACGACCTATTAAGTAAATAAATTGTACAAAAGCATTGAACTAATTTTCTCTCGTGCCCATCTCAAGTTCAAATATTAACGAAAATCATCAGTACAAATAATAATATCACTTTCTAACAAATATTGCTGGGTTTAATTAATTTTGTAGATTGATGGAAACAGCTCACCTGTTTTTGTTGTTTGTTTTTTTATAAATATTTTTAGGAACTCAAAGAAATTCGAAAAGGTTTCGTGTGGATGAAAACAAAAAAAAAAGAAACAGCTAGGATTTTGTTTGTTTTATAGTCGGGTAAAAACTGTTAGAAAACATTTAATTTTTTTTTGCAATACTTGTCTTTATAACTTTAAATTTAATATTTGCATCAAAGCACCCATTCTTTAATTCTTGTTCGAAGCACCCGCTGAGCCTTGGAACCTTGCAGTACTAAAGTTCATTTGTGGCGACAAATGTAAACGGAAAATAATATGATAAAACCTTTTATGTATTTAGTTTGGCATAGTTGCAAGGAACCTCATTCATTACACATACGGGTTTGTTTAGGAACACATGTCCAAACAAAGACACAAATTGTCAAATGGTCGTGTTGAATTATAACTACGCTTCTTTCGTCAACTTGTTTCAAAGGAATCGTAATAAAAACTAATTTATGTATTTTTTTTTTTAATTGGACATGTATTTAAATAGAAAACTGATGAGGAAATCTCATAAAAACTGATGCTAATAATAAAGTAATCAGTCGCATTGCAGTAAACAATAGAACACGTGATTGTCAGGGTGTTATGTCACATTGCTTTCAATGGAGTGGAGTGTTTTTCTCAAGGTTGAATGTATTTTTGTTCATGGAGGTTGTTAACGCTTATAAATTTCTGAAAATATTATTTTCAGAAACAATGATATTGTTTAGTAAAAGCACATCGTGTTGCCGAAAGGCGTCCTCACTGAAAAAACTACATTCTGTGATTAGTTTGATTGATTATGGAATGACTTGATATCTAAGCTTTCGAACAAGGGTGGTTTTTACTCTATAACATTTTTTTTTTGCTGTTTAAAATGTAAGAATTATATTTTTGTGATATTTACTTCCTTAGTAAGTTTATATATGTAATATTATTCTTTACAGGATTATCCACTAAAATTGAATCAGGATTTGCCGGCACTTATTCAAAATATTCATACTTTCAAACAAATGTATAAACTACCGATATCAAAATAGCGATAATGTTTGGTTTTGTTTCCTCGATTAATAAAACCATTTTGTTACGTTAAGTTTACTGATGCAATGCTTTGCATTAGAACTCTGGCTATCAACTGGATTGAACAAATTTGACATCATGTTGTTGTTGCCCACTGTCGCTTAGGACAAGGTTACAAGAATTGTGTTCCGTGTTACGAGAAGATTAGTGATAAGTGCGGAACATGTATCTGCGTAATGGGCGTGATAAATCCTAACCGAAAAATTCGTCCAAGTATCTTATCACTTTACTGTCAAAATGTAGAGATAAACTGTTGTAGTATAGACGTTGCTTATAAGTATTGAGCAATTTCCGTATTAGCCTACTAATGATTTTATACATAAAGTAAAGGGAAAGGGTTATTTAACTGATATAGTAGAAAACCGCCAATAATTGTTACAATAATGTTCTAGTTTCTACGAATAAAACAAAACTGTACACGTTAGGTTAAAGGTAATATAAGATTGCCAGAAGAGAGATCTCACTTGTTCTCTATTTTCTAGTCACTGTAACATGGAGAGCCACAGCATTCTTTATCCCTGTGTTTGGCAAACCCTAAAAAAGGGGGGGGGGAATAAAATCAGCTTAGTACCTTCATAATGGGACATTGAATTAATTAATTCATCAGTGGCCATTATTTCATATAGGATGGTGAGGATCATCCTACATCTAATAAAATGTTTCTTTAATAAAACTATCTTAGCTTACTGAAAAAATGCTTTGAATTGTAAAATATTAGAACTCTCGGAACTTACTAGATTGAACAAATTTCTTAACATATTCCTGGATACTTTCGCTTAAGTTTAGGTTTCACTTTTATAGTATCGCATCCTATTGCACATTCGACTTTCTCCTTAAACCGGAGATAAGTAGTTCATTACCAAATTGTTGGCAGTCCCAAAATTACACTCTAGTTTTGTCTTTTAATTATTTTTATATATAACGAACAATATTTCAGGAATAAATTTATAACTCGTGTGACATTGAGTCCAGATTTCGTATTCGTATTTTTTTATTTAACTTATTACTAGTAGGCCTATATCAGAAACACAAATAATAACAAAATTGATTACCCAGTAGTTTATGGCATCTTTTATCCCGTATTGAGTGAATATATGTTACATCTTACGAATTAAAAAATTTATGAATCATTTACTGTAATTATTGAAATATTTTATGTTAAAATTTACAAAATACAGTCTATCAGTTTTTGTATTTATTAATATTGACGATATTAAAAATAAATGGTATGCATTTCCATAAGCTCCGATAATAAAGTATGGCGGAAAAATCTCCTTTATAGTGGAAGCATATCCGCCGCGGGATTCTGAAATCTTAATATAAAGATGCTGAAATGATACTTAAAAACATATGACTATTAAAACAAAATGATCGGTGTTTAAATCTCTGTCTTAATGACAGGTTCTGATGTGTCAGTTATTTCTGTCCTACTGGATCTCGTAACAATATCGCACAGCCTATTCTTAGGATGTCAGGATTCTAAATTACACTTTAAACTTTGCTATTCGTCATCCTTGGGATAACATTACATGCAGAGTTTAATTTATATATTATTTAGTATGTTGTAAATAGATACACGAGATATGAACAAAAACTGTTTAAAATGGTCACCATTTTTACATTTTCTATTTGATTTTTTTAAATTTTAATAATGTTCTATATGAGCTCATTATAGTCGTTTACGCCTAATTTCGAGTTTCTTATTTTGTGGCCGCTTCAGTACTTACGATAACGACGGACCCATGTTTTATTTTACAGTTTCAATAAAACGTTAAGATCAGTCAAAAACGGAGGTCGAGATTTTTGCAATTAATTACCAAACCTGTCCTGTATTTAGTGTACTGGGTGAGTAACAAACGAAAAATAGATATTTGAGCTGTCGAAACATGTTATTAGAACATACTCTATTTAATGTACGTATGCATAGCGTTTAATTTATCGAAAAGAAATTACAGCCAAAAATGCAAATTGTTAACATATATATCGTCAGCATTCGAGGAATTACATTCATCGCTGAGTACTACCACTGTGATCCCGATGAATAATAAATCACAATGCTAGGAACAAGGTTCCATAAAATAAGAACTTTTATATTTTTTTTCTCCGTGAAGGTTTTGTTCAAGCGTACAGTAGCTGTGATACTTTTTACTGTTACGTCTTGCTATGTGATTATTGTTGTGTCGGATTGTCCGCCAACTAGTAGCCACAGTGGCTTTACACGAACGATCTGTGGAATGTATTAAAACATCCAAAGAGGAGTTGTAGTCCCTCTTTAATATTTCCTACCCGGTCTCCCTTTACCAACACTTGTTCTCTTTCGACCCTGACGTTATTCTAGGGTTATGGGTTTTGTTCAAGCGTACAGTAGCTGTGATATTTTTTACTGTTACGTCTTGCTATGTGATTATTGTTGTGTCGGATTGTCCGCCAACTAGTAGCCACAGTGGCTTTACACGAACGATCTGTGGAATGTATTAAAACATCCAAAGAGGAGTTGTAGTCCCTCTTTAATATTTCCTACCCGGTCTCCCTTTACCAACACTTGTTCTCTTTCGACCCTGACGTTATTCTAGGGTTATGGGTTTTGTTCAAGCGTACAGTAGCTGTGATATTTTTTACTGTTACGTCTTGCTATGTGATTATTGTTGTGTCAGATTGTCCTCCACAGTGGCTTTACACGAACGATCTGTGGAATGTATTAAAACATCCAAAGAGGAGTTGTAGTCCCTCTTTAATATTTCCTACCCGGTCTCCCTTTACCAACACTTGTTCTCTTTCTACCCTGACGTTATTCTAGGGTTATGGGTTTTGTTCAAGCGTACAGTAGCTGTGATATTTTTTACTGTTACGTCTTGCTATGTGATTATTGTTGTGTCAGATTGTCCTCCACAGTGGCTTTACACGAACGATCTGTGGAATGTATTAAAACATCCAAAGAGGAGTTGTAGTCCCTCTTTAATATTTCCTACCCGGTCTCCCTTTACCAACACTTGTTCTCTTTCTACCCTGACGTTATTCTAGGGTTATGGGTTTTGTTCAAGCGTACAGTAGCTGTGATATTTTTTACTGTTACGTCTTGCTATGTGATTATTGTTGTGTCAGATTGTCCTCCACAGTGGCTTTACACGAACGATCTGTGGAATGTATTAAAACATCCAAAGAGGAGTTGTAGTCCCTCTTTAATATTTCCTACCCGGTCTCCCTTTACCAACACTTGTTCTCTTTCGACCCTGACGTTATTCTAGGGTTATGGGTTTTGTTCAAGCGTACAGTAGCTGTGATACTTTTTACTGTTACGTCTTGCTATGTGATTATTGTTGTGTCAGATTGTCCTCCACAGTGGCTTTACACGAACGATCTGTGGAATGTATTAAAACATCCAAAGAGGAGTTGTAGTCCCTCTTTAATATTTCCTACCCGGTCTCCCTTTACCAACACTTGTTCTCTTTCGACCCTGACGTTATTCTAGGGTTATGGGTTTTGTTCAAGCGTACAGTAGCTGTGATACTTTTTACTGTTACGTCTTGCTATGTGATTATTGTTGTGTCAGATTGTCCTCCACAGTGGCTTTACACGAACGATCTGTGGAATGTATTAAAACATCCAAAGAGGAGTTGTAGTCCCTCTTTAATATTTCCTACCCGGTCTCCCTTTACCAACACTTGTTCTCTTTCGACCCTGACGTTATTCTAGGGTTATGGGTTTTGTTCAAGCGTACAGTAGCTGTGATACTTTTTACTGTTACGTCTTGCTATGTGATTATTGTTGTGTCGGATTGTCCGCCAACTAGTAGCCACAGTGGCTTTACACGAACGATCTGTGGAATGTATTAAAACATCCAAAGAGGAGTTGTAGTCCCTCTTTAATATTTCCTACCCGGTCTCCCTTTACCAACACTTGTTCTCTTTCGACCCTGACGTTATTCTAGGGTTATGGGTTTTGTTCAAGCGTACAGTAGCTGTGATACTTTTTACTGTTACGTCTTGCTATGTGATTATTGTTGTGTCGGATTGTCCGCCAACTAGTAGCCACAGTGGCTTTACACGAACGATCTGTGGAATGTATTAAAACATCCAAAGAGGAGTTGTAGTCCCTCTTTAATATTTCCTACCCGGTCTCCCTTTACCAACACTTGTTCTCTTTCGACCCTGACGTTATTCTAGGGTTATGGGTTTTGTTCAAGCGTACAGTATCTGTGATATTTTTTACTGTTACGTCTTGCTATGTGAATATTGTTAAATGTTTTATTGTTTAACTTGCGTTTTAAACAAGGGAAAATCTACTGATTACAAAAAAATAAAATAAATTTAAAAAAATATATATATATATATATATATATATATATAACCCAATTTAGGTTTTTAATCTGATACAAATAATTATGTATTAGATTATTTATATAACCTTGTTATATGTGTTTGTCGTATAGGCGCATGGATCAGTTGTTCTTGAATGGTTATTAATTTTTTTTAATTATCCAGCAAGGAACGTATGTTCATTAGCTATACTGTACATTGAAATCTTGAATAGTCATGTTGATTTTATGAATGCTTTTTATATCCAGATGGTAATGTTTTGAGCACTAAATTTTAAAAGCATAAATATTAATGAGTGAATTTATATTACATCCATTATAGTTGTTTAGATCTATCCCATGAAAACACTGACATCCGAGACTATGAAATGACCACCACTCCTACCAACTGGTATGTGTATATACACTATATTTTGACTCAACAGTAATGAGACTATTTTTTTTCTCAGAAAGTGGCAGCATTGCGTTAGACGAACAATGCAACAACTAATAATATTAATAATTATAACATTAACATAAATGCTTCAGTTCTTAACGTTAAGAAATTTAACTGTGCTATAGTTTTACAGTTTCCTCTCTGGCAACCTCCTCACTACCATCATTCTAAAGTCCTCTTGTACATCATACTTTTCATGTGGCCAAACAAGTGTATTGTACTTAACTCGCCCAATTCGCATCGTATTTTTTTCTATTATATTTCGTTAAATTTTTATTTTATTTTTTTACAGTGCAAGGTTTTATACCCACCAAGGACTCTTCTGTCAGGGCTACCATAATTTAGCCGAGATGATCCAGATTAGGCGACCCTATGATTTGATGGTTACGTAATCAGATAAATCTGCCAACCTTAGCATTTATTATATTGACACCTACGTAACATCAGTGCAACCCCAAAACTCACAAATCACTCATTCACTCTTCTCCTTTTTTAACTCGGGCTTATGACCGCATAAATGCAACTTCTGGATTGTTAATTTTGAATGTGTTGGTAATTTCCAAAATTATGTGACAGACTAGCTGAAGACGTTGACAATTGAACATTTCCCGCACTGTTTCAGTCAATGGGAACGACGTATTCGTAATGTATGGCTTCCCGATGGGACTGTTTTGAAGATTATCAAAAATTATTTTGTAGTTAAGTTGGCAATAAAGAATTTATGAGATTAGTTTAAGACAGACCTTATTCTTAAACTCTGAAAAAATAGCAATAATGTTGATTTGGTTAACATTTTGATATATAAGCTGGTTTCATAAATCATTAGACAATTTCCCTGACGAGAAAAATCAGTGATAAATTGAAAAATGAGGGCCGATTTTCAATTTTTTCTTCTTTTAAATAAACATTTTTTGTATTAGTCCTGTAACGTTCCAATTTAACTAATTTTATGTACCTTTAAAATCTCCATTGAATGTCTCCCCAATCATGTTTACTACAATAAAAAAGCGTTATCAATAACAAACAAAATTCATATAACCATAAAAATGTAATATTTTGTATTTTTTAACGTATTCGCTCGTTATGGATCTATGCTTGTTAGACAAATGTTTATCTGATGATATATAGTTAACACATTGAGTTCCGCAATAATTCTAACTTTCGTGACCAAATAACAGTTTTTGTAGTGGGAATTTTAGTTTAGATTAGGTTTGAAACAATTTACTATTGATCTGGAAACTTTATTGTAGTCTATCTATGAAATCTCTAGGAGCGAATGAAATAAATGTCTAAATGGGGGAATCGCTGCTTAATAATGTTTAGACAAACCCGAAAAATTTCTCAAATGTTTGTTGTTGTTATAAGCAATAAAACTGTTTACATAACCAGAGAGTAAAAAAAAGACTCGGTAAGGGGTTTTTAAATAATTCGCCAAAAAGTAAGAAATGTTTACTATCGTCATTTTTTCGAAAAACATCATGGCAAAAATTCATAAAAGTGGGAAGTTGAAAAAGTTGTCCAAAAAATCTGAAACAATTCAGTATCATGTAACAAAAAACTTATTGTATTTATGTATTTATCATGCTCATGACTTTAAAATAATGCTTTTTTTATTCAGGTTAATTAGCCGAGAAATCCCAACGACAAATTAAAAATAATGTAAATCTTGTACACAAATATTCTACAGCTTAACTGGTCATATGGGATTCAATTATGGGTTCAGCCAATAACTCCATTCTCCGCTGTATGTTCCGGACGTCAAACTATATATTGACAACAAAGTTTATACACACTCTGATGTAATGGATTTTTGACCTTATTTGTTCTATGATGTTATACAATCTTTAATGTTTATTTAATAACAGGGATCAACATGTCAATTTTAGTATAATATCATAACATTGCCTTATAATCATAAAAGAGATGGATTGTATGGAGTTGAACTAAAATTTAAAAAAAAACAATTTTGACGACTAGATCTACAGGTTGATTCAAGGTCAAAATTGCTTGAATAGAGTCCCAGTATATATGGTTTAGTAATCAATTAACATGATGTTAGAACGGACGGAAGCGTAGGTCATGGGAATGAGAATTATTAAGCTTTGTTTCTTGTAGCCTGACATTCTATATACACTACCCGTATCAAACTGTGCGTCTTATCTGCATATAGTAACGGGATCTCGACTAATCTACGCTTAAAGTAAACAAATAAATGTCGCAACATCCATCAACTCCTTACAAAACTATGCGTTGGTGTCATAACCTATTTATCATAAACTTAATTTTGTAACCAATTTAAAAAAAAATATATGATTTTTTTTTTTTTTTTACCAAAGGAAATTTAACAAAATACAATATAAAATGCATTTCGTCCACACTTTAAAAGAAAACTGTATTACGAGTTAAAAAAAAAAAAAAAAAAAAAAAAAAAAACCCATAACTAAAGTAGGCCTATTACCGAAAATACATTATATATTATATAAAAGGTATGTGATTGACATTGTGTTCAAGTTTTAGTAAGTTAACAATAAAATAACGTAATTTTGTATGGGGATAAAATTCTTTAGAAACTTTTATTTGGTGTTTTAAAAAAATTATATCCTTACTTATCAAATTAATCTCGAAACATGAACATAAGAAATCACTTTTCTGTCTGTTTGGGGAGGGGGGTTGAAAACGCAAAAGCTCAAAAACTCCATAACTCGTTTTCCTTCGTAAATAAAAACTTTTAAACAGATTTATTGGTATTTTATAAATATTTAGGAGAGGTTATTTAACTTATTTTAGTAAAAATAATAGATTTTTATATAGTTTAAAGAAATAGTTCAAATACCCTATCCCAAACATCCGTGAATCACCCTGTTATCCGGAAGTCTCTGTAATCTTAAAAAGTAAATAAAGCTAAATATGTTTCTCATCACCCGAATGTTAAAACCCATACAATGTTAAAGGTTTAATTAATATTAAATATATAATAATATGTTCTTCAATACTGTATTATAGGACGTAATATTGAACATTTTATTTGAGAGTACTTCTTCAGTTATTTTGCCGGAATTCACTAATGTAATCATAATAGAATGCCCCCTCCTCCATATTGTATTTTAAATCAGCGTTTCTAGACAGATTGATTATTTCTGAGTAGTAACAACGATTTTCATCCATTTGTAAAAAAACTACAGCAATTTGTTGGATTATGTTAGGTTAGGTTAGATTATTTGTAAACGATACGGCAATTACTTCCATTAAGTTAGGTTAGATCATTTGTAAAAGATACAGCAATTTGTTGGATTATGTTAGGTTAGGTTATTTGTAAAAGATACATAAATTTGTTCGATTAGGTTAGGTTAAGTTATTTACAAAAGACACAGCAATTTGTTCGATTATGACGGTTTTATTTTTATAAACAGTAACAATCGCATCGACACACGTATCGTTCAAACGTATTCTTAGAGGCCACAGCGAACATTTTAGAACTGATTTTTTTGTAGAAGTCATAAGGAACAATTTTAGTACCGATCTTATTAAAATCCACCCACTAGATCTCAAGGTGCTATTTTGCGACATTAAAAGTTATAAACGATAAGTTCCGGAGATTTTCTGCACCACGAAATGAAAAATACACGTCCTGGCTCAGTTCCCGCTGATCCTCTGTAATATAAATAGGATTAAATTATCCTTGGTCATAACCAAAGATAGCCAAGATGTCCATTACTATAAAGTAAAGCACTGAGAGAGTTGGGTCGAGGTTACTACTTTCACTACCTTATACATTGCCTTTATTGGTAACTACGGGATTTGTCGCCATATGGTGCCTTTTCGGAGCACTGAACCTTAGTCACTTCTTGACAACATTTCTGAAATTCTTAGTTTGCCGACGTTTATACAAAACAAATTCCTTTAGCGAATTACTAATATTAAAATAGACAAATAGAAAAATATTGCTGTGGTATAGCGTTACCATAGTGATCAGAATAACAATTTCTAAAAATTATTAATTATCATGTGATTTTTTATTATAAACTGTTGCTGCAAAATAATTTGTTAAGGTCAAGAAGAGATTGTCGATTGGTTTACTATCAAACGCTTATCATTTCATATAGTTTTTCTTCCAAAAACATGTTGCGAAGTAAGGTTATCAAAGGTTGATTTGTAAAAAGATAAGTAATACTTGTTAATGAATTTATAGCGTTAATATTTCCGCAATGTATTAGAATTCACGCCATGGTAACTCGGTTTTTTGACTAAGCGGAGCTTGACCAATAGCATTTCGTCTGTATGTTTGTGTGAAACTTTCTATCACATACAAGTGTACCAATTGTTATGAAATTTAGGACGTTCGTTACAAGTTGATCAAACTATATCTTACAAGATTAAACAATTTTTTTTTCTATTTTAAAATGGTCACCACGCAAATTGGTTACTGGATAGTTCCAACTCCTAGAAATAATAGCCTATGCGCTCTTTAAAGTATTATTAAGTATATAATGGTGTAAAAAAGGCATAAGAACAGTTACACAAATACTTCAAATGAAAAATGAAATTAAACGGTTTCCTAAAACTTTCCTTAACTCACTACATTTTTGTTTTAGATTTATAAATTAAAAACTTTTCTAGTTTCTTGAGGCTACAAAACCTCTACAATTTGATATACAAGATAACCAAAAAGTTTGCAACATGTCTCGTATTTCCAAACTTTGATTTGTGCCAATAAAAAGAATTGTCTGTATGGTTTATTAGTATTTAGTACATTTAATTTGAACCGGAAAATCTTAACATATGTTACAAAGAGTATTATAAAAACCATGTAAAATATTACAGTATTATTAATTAAAAGGTGTAATCCTAGCTAACAGAATTTTCTTTTTAATCATTTTGATTAATCTTACATAAAAAGGGCACATAGGCAATAAAAAAAAAATCGATATATCTCCAAAAGTAATAAACTTTTGAAAAACACACTTTTGAAAACTATTACTAAATAACAAAAAAATTTTCCAAGTGTTCGCTCTGTCTACTTTGATATTGAAAAGCTTAACAGTGCTGCTTGAAGATATGTTTCTTCCATTAAGACAGCTTCTTGAAAGATTCTATATTTGGCAAGATTATCTGGTTTGATTTTATAAACTTTGTCCTTTAAGGTTTCCCAGGAAAAGTAAACTCATGTCTGGTGAGCGGGCGAGCCACTCTTAGCGTCTTTGAAATATGTACCCCTTGGGGTTGGGGTTGACATTTTTGAAAGCAGATCGTATTTATCTAAAAACATTCCTTTTTCAATCCGTTCAAAAATTACGGATGGGGTCCCATACATTGGAACACCCAGTAATATGTATGTAACTTTAATATGTTGTGAATTAGAGTAAAATGCAAACAGTTGTTGGATCGTTTATACTTCCAACGAAATTAGCTACCGCCATCGACCCCATCAGTGAGTCGTTTTTCAGACAAGCACGTCAGCATTTCCTGGTTTATATTCATGGATGGGTACTACGACTGTGATCGCAATGAATGACAATTTATAATTTCTTAAAGCATTTAAATTGTATTATTTCTCTCTATAAGTAGTGTTTTGTTCAAATGTACATTAGCTGAGGTATTATTTTTGAATATCACATCACGTGTTAGGCAATAATCATCTGGGTTTACAAGCGAGGAGGTTGTTAAAGGGTGCGGCGTAATTCAGTTGTCAATCATAATAAGAATAAGGATAGTTACAGTCAATTACTACAAAGTGTTAATAGTTTTATCGATATCTCTATACCCTTTGACCTGTAATGAAAACCCCGTTGGCTTTGAACGTTTTTTATTAGTTAACCCGTCTATGATCTCGGTTCAACTTGGTGTTTGTTATTCATGTCAATATGCAGTTGTGTTTTGAATTAATTCCTGATCTTGTTTCTATTTTAGTATTAGTTATTTTGGCAGCTCAGGGCTTAGATTTCTTTCTTTTCACTTGATCCATATTACCATGGCGTGTTCATCCATATTCTGAAATGTTTTATATTAGTTTTTATATACAGAAATTATAAAAAATGTCCAAATAACGAATATCAATAATTTTACTATCGTAATTTAAAAAAAAAATAAAACTAAGTTACGGATAGCCCAAATTTGTTAAAAATTAGACAAGTCTTAAACGTTCTTATAACATGAAATGTTTCTTATTTGATCAACTAAACGAACTTATTTAGGAATACATTTGAAAAATTATTCAAAGCACAATATCTTGCCTAATTCATTTATAGATTTAAACCAGAGTAACCTATCGAGTGAAAGTGTCGTGTGAACTGGTGCCAGAAACTTTAATTTGTCTCCACTCATATTAGTTATTTTAAACATTAAATTTGTATCACATTTCAGGTCAAACTGCATTCTATCCCTTCTCTGTTATTTTAGTCTACTTTCGTGTTTATTCTCAAGAGAGGTAAAATTACGTAGTTGTCAATCAAAAATGGAAACTAAACCAACACAACTTGATTTACACAAATTATTAAAATAAAATATGTGTACAATTTAAAGAAAGGCAATGTATTGTGTCAAAAATATCCTAAGTGTAAATCCCGTTTGATGAAATCAAGTTTGTTATTTCTTTCCTTATTATTTAAACGTCTCGATCATTATTGCTTTATATAAAAAGGAAGAAAAGAAGCCCTAGCCCTCGGATATTCTAAAAACTTCAGGCTCTGAAGAAAACAAGAGTTATTCAAGGAACACCTTATAGAATAAATGAATGAGAGGGACCTAACCCAAGAATACATGAAAAAGATGTAGTCTTAGGGATTGCTATGCCTGTACTGACTGGTTAGTTTTTATTTTCTGCAAATTATTGAAACCTGTAGATATTTTCAATTGCGATTTAACATGGTTTTGGGTCGTTAATCTTCAAAATTCACAAAAATTCTAACCTAATTAGAAGTACTAATTTTGTGAAATTACTTCTTTTGTATACCAAATTCATGGCTGATTTTTCGTTGTTTTTTAACTATAACTCTGGAACCAGCATTTTGGACAGTTGCGCTTATTCATTTTTATAAGGGTTCAAGTTTTCAGCCGATTTTGAGAAAATTGGACTTTTGTGTTCATGTCTTATGGTAGAGAACCTACCTATCGATTTATTCGTTATTCCCAAAATATGCAGAGATTCCAAATTTGATCAATATCCGTCCACTTTTTTCAGTTGTAGAGCTCTGCACACTCGACAGTCATCATTTTAGGCTCAAAACAGATATTACAGCATTAATCAGACCCATCAATTTTCTCTCTACCGCCTAAGGGATAATGTCTTTTATGTTAAAAGTGACAACATTGCTTGGCGTTTCACGAATTGACTCATACTACTTACTTTATTTCACCATCACATTTTTCTGTTATAAGTTTTTTCATCACTCCTATGATTTTCTCAGGATCGACTGCTGGACATCATTAACTTTATGCATGGTTTTCGGAGCCGTCACTCATCATTACCCAGCAATACTGTTTTTTCTGTACTCTTCTCCATAACTCTGATAATGGAAGAGCACACACCAGTTTACCTGTTATCTACGCATATATGTTGGAGAAGCACCTTGTGTATCGGAGAGGTTTATTTTTTTAAATCCACTTGCTAAATACTATTATATTAAAAAAGTTTGTTTGAGTCTCTTTACCTACTGCCAATACTGTAATCATGTATTTTGAAGACTTGGTTAAAGCGGTTCCACTGTCTATATTGTCTTCATATATACTGTGTCTTCCAAAAGTATGGAACCCCTTTCGTAATTTTTGAACGGATTGAAATGGAAAAATGAAATTTTGGGAATATCTTTGGATAAATAATTGGACCTGCTTTAAAAAACTTTTGGGAGTCCTGAGAGGGATAAAAAGGTTAATAAGAACTCAATTAGAAAAAATATATAACAATGAGATAAACTTTCATGGAGGTCCACATAAGTGTTATGTACAACACTTATTTTAAGTGTAATGAAGGTTGATACGAAATAGGAACAAAACTTTGAAGGCCTGACAATAAACTATTTTGATAGCCTTCTAAGAGAGTTACTACACATACACTGTCAAAAAACAAAAACTTCTAACTGTTGGCGAACTTTCAGTGTTTGACCAATAATTCTCGTACTTTTATGTAAATGGCGAGGAATACTATTGGTTAGTTTAGGTTTTTGTTTTTGGGTCTGAGAATGTTAGAAAGTTTGCACCGTAAAATGTTTTGTAAAATTTTGTGACGTTAGAATCAGCTGTTTGCCACAGTACAAAGGTCCCAGCTTAATGACGGTGTAAGATAAACAAGTTCTTATAGGCTTTACTAGTAGAAAGCCAACTCTGTTCTCCGTGGTTAACCTTGACTTTAAATAGATAACGAAAAACAAACATTTAACCACGTGTCAAATTATTTTCCTGTTGTTCGAAACTAAAAGACGAATTTTATCGTCTCTGCTGTAACAAAATATGTTTACAATACGAATACTTAGAGATTACTGGATTTTATTTCTCGATAAATATTTTACTCTTTGTCAGTGAACAGTCTCTAATACTGATGATGAATTTTTGATTAAAAAACAATTAGTAAACTGTTAAGAACTTGAGTATTTAGTCTGAGCGCCGTGAAATGTTAAGTTAGATACTCTCCATACTACGAAGTTGAGATATTGCTTGTACCTTATTGAAGGCGCTCCCAATTATTTTGCATTATCGTATTACTTTATTTGTTGGCAGTGGGTAAACTAGACCTAATTTCTCCCGGGAAAACGTAGTATATATTACCCCCCCCCCCTACACACCAATAGTTTTTAGAAGAAACCTTGACTGAAAGTAGTTGGGTTAATATTACTACACATGTCATTATTAATGTACCAGTTGTTTCATATCATAACAAAAACATCAAATTTATTAAATGTGTAACATTTAATGAGTTTAAAAAATGTCCAAACATGATTAAAATTTTTATATAATGTAAACAGTATTTAACATACTTAATCTATTAATTAATACTTTATGAACTTTCCTTTTTTTTTTGCTGCAATAGTTTTTATTATATCTTCAAAAGGGAGTTTACGAGTTCTCTCGTGCTCTTTTGTTATATTCCTCAGATATGTTTTAATGAGCTTCAACTCGGTAAAGCGTCTTTTCGAAACAACAAACATAGGGGGAGTGTAAGGAAGATTTTGAGACATGTAATTAGGTTTGGATAATCATCTTTCAGTCCATATATTATATAAGTCAGATTACTTGTTGCATATTAGTGTAGTCGAGCTTGATTTCATGCACAATTTGAAATTAGTAGTTTCGATTACATGATTTTAGTAAATATTCGCTCTCTGTTCAGTCTGTACATGTCACTCTTCTTTTGGTATATTTTGGAAATGGTTTTTGTGGATAAAACTAAATATGCTGTTAAGGTTTTCAAATCAACTTCTTAATTCAGAGAGGATTTTGTACAACGTTTCATTAATTTGAATGTTTCTTAGTTACTACATTCGTCTTCATAGAGTCCGTTAATAACCTCTTCTTTTTTGCCTTTCTCGTTTCCCTGAATTTTGCATCAATGCCAATGTTATTAACAATCCTATTTGCATCGTGGAATACATCAGTTGAAATACTTCTGAATCCAAGGTTTTAATGTGGCCATTTATAGAATTTACGCCCTGATCAATCGTCATGTCTTTCCTTTGTAAAACTTTGTTTACTCTATAAATTTTAGTCAGCATCTTATTCCAGAAACATGTCATCACAATGTATTAAAAAAATTTGATATTAAAGTGTAGGGTAGAAGTTTCCTTTTTTGTTTCATATACTTTTTTAAATTGCATATAAAACACATTTTCTTATGGTTCTCTTCTTTCAAAATTTGATTACAAAATATTTATTAATACCACCAGCTTTAGTAAAAGAATTTTTCAGTGTTTTCACAAACAAAAACATTTTTTATGAGTTGTAGAATTTTCGTGTTCGGAAAATCTCTCACCGAGTTGTTTCCACTTGGTAAACCTTTCCTCTTTCGCTAAAAATGCAACTTTTGCTCTGAAAAAATGTTTCAAAATAATTTAATTTGTATACAAAAGAATGAGTTTTTACTGGGGCTGTATAATAATCACGATCTCTCCACTTTTTTCATCATTTTCAAGTAGTTTATAAAACCACTCTCTTGTAAGAACTCGTCCTTCTCTAACTTTGGTTTCTCTTTAATTTGCATAAATCTTTTACCTCTTCCGCCGGAAGTAGGTAAACTGTATGAACAAATTCGTAAATTATATTTTTTTCAACAAACTATTCTAACTTTACTAGTATTTAAATATCTTGCAATGTTTCCTCTTTACGAATTCTGTGCCATAAAAGTAAAATTATAAATATTTTGATTTCAAAAATACGTTATAAATTTTTTTTGTTATTTTTTTTTTGTAATTGTAAAACGAACATAATAATGCAAAATTTATACATACGTTGGGTAAAAACATTTAAAGTGTATGTGCTATTTTTTATCAATGTACATAACTGAAGTTAGTAATTTTTTTTGTAACATTTAAAAGATTATTTATTTTAATCACTACAATGTAGCAAGTAGTTAATTAGGATGATGTCATTGTCAATGAAACGTGCTTAAAATTGTATTGTTAGATTTGTGGGATTCACCTATACCTTATAATTTTAATGTTTTGGAAAAAATTTCAAAATAATAATCGTCTGTGTTTTTTAAAAATCGTGTATTTAGAGGGGGGAAACTATTTTCTTTCACCCTTCTTGTCCGTTTTGCCCTGGGTGTTACGCTACTGGCTGGCCTGGCTCCTTCATTGAATGGGTGCAACACTCGTTTGACATCCTAACGTTTACAGGTTGAGTAGTAGTTCGGTTATCTCCTGTAGTTAACAAAACTGTAGTGATATAACTGTAGTTTTCGGTTATCAGTTGTAGTTATGACAAAACTGGAAGTTTAACGTGGAACCGATTGTTGGAGCAGAACTGCTATAACTTAGCTTTCAATAACTGTTTTTTCTTTATCCTTTTCATTGTCTTCCTCTGAAATGTCATCAGTCTCGTGTTCTTGAGATACTTCCATAGTTTCATCTAAAATAAAAATGTAAACGCTAGTTTAATTGAATGAATATATGAGTAAGTAACTACAAGAGAATAACACGTTGTGTTCCTATTAAATTTTTTTTTTTTTAAATCACAATTCATCATAAAATGCAAAACTTCATAATAATATTGTCCGTAGTTTATTTTTCAGGCTTCTAAGAGGATTCTTTTGCGTTGTCTTTGTGTTTAGAGAGTAATCACATGTACATAGCAAGACAGATTGCTTAAATTCTAATTCTTTAATGTCTTAGTTGATATATAAGTACAGAATTAGTAATAAGCTGGATCTTTTTTCTTTTTTTTAGAATTTAGCCAAAAACTTACATCAATGTCTTTTATAGATAATTTATAATGCTATATGCGTAATTTTAATAACATATATTATTCATTTTACTATATTGTTCATCTTTATTTATCCAGTATTTAGGTAAGTATTTGAAAATTGATATAAATAAATTAGCTAGTCTATTCGTAGTTTGTATCATTATGATTGTGATAAATTGGCAATAAAAATGCAAGAATCGGTAAATATAATTTGTTATATTTTGTAGCACATATGTATAAAAAAAGAGTTGTGTACTTACCTTCGTTAATGTGTTTCGAGCTTAGCCATGATGATAAAAAAATATGTGTAATATAAGGCCTCCTTTTCCTTTTCTGTAGTTTCCTTTTGAAATTCAGCATACGATGGTTTCTTAGACATGGTAAATATTTACCTAACAACTCTAATGAAACCACGGTCGATAAATAATATATTTTCCAAACCGCACTGGTAGAAAAAATATCGAAACGTGCAAGTCTTGTCTGAGTAGCGAGTAAGAATTGTGTACGTTGTAAAATTAGGGGTTACCACTGTACTGCGACCTTTAAAGATCTATTGTGGCACTCTTTTCATTGTTCTTGAGGTATTCAGTTACAACATCCTTTCCAATCCCGTAGCTACAGTAAATTGTATGATTTGAAGGGGATTTAAGAGAGGGTAGATCTTCCAATTGGTATCTTCTCAGAGTTATTACTATTTTAATAGGTAACGGCCTCGCAGTCTATTACAGTTTTCTGATGGCATCTGGACTGTTTGGCAGAATTGCGATGTTTTTCTCCTTTTATCGCCTGATAATGTTCCTTTGAACACACCTGTCTATTTCTTCGCAAGATCTTCTGTATTTTCATTCCTCTCTCATCTCTATGTGTCCTGGTACTAAAAGGAGAGTTACTTTATTACTCCCGCTTAGCTCATTAGGTTTTTGTAGGTATTCCCAAATCATTACTGAACTGATGATTGATGAGCTTAGCCTTCTATTGGCAGCTTGACTGTTTGAAACCATTGAGATGTTTTTCTCCTTGTATCGCCTATTAAGATTCCTTTGAACACACCTGTCAATAACGTAGATTTCCGCCTGAAAGATGCTGCGGAATATCTCCACCGTTTCCGAGTATCTGGTACCTGGCCCAAATACTCTGGCTCCAGTTCTCCCTCTTCGGTTTTGGATTCGTCCATGTACCAAACTGTGGTATCCTTTGTCAGTAAGTCGATGGCCTCTTCGCTCCACTCACTTTTTGAACTCGGTACATTAAGGAATGTTTGTCAAAGTTGTACTCTCTTAGCATTGAATCTCATTTGAATTCTCAGCAGTTTGCTACTTCTTTCCCCATCGTTAGTTTAGTTTTCTCCCTAGGCCAATTTTTTTTCATTCGCAGGCGCGCTCTTTTTGGAGCTATCTGCACAACTAGATGGGGAGGTGTGAGGTCTAGTATGACCTCCATAGCTGCCGTGGGACACGATCTTATTCCTCCTGTTATGCCAATTAAATGGGCCACTCGTACTTGTCCAATGACCTGTTGTAATCAACTTGATTCTGTTTGCCCATGCCAACGCCGCATGTGTAGATCGGTCTTGCTATCATGCACCAGTTCCTAGGTCTATACATTAAATATTGTTTTATTAATTTGAATAACATTATTAGTTGTTTTTCGTAGTTTACTTGTGTAAATTTAATAAACTCGAGAAATAAGCAAGAATGTATATTTTAATGGGTGGAACTCTACCTAGAACTGCTAAGAAATATAAACATTTTAAAAACCAATAGTCTACCCCCAAAAAAAATCCTTTCGTTATTATCTTAGCGCTACAAAAATAATATGAGAAGAGATTTCTGATTACATTTTGTTTTAATCGATTAATTTGCAATAATTGTTTACTTTCTTTCTAAGATATGCATAGTATAGAGCAAGTTATAAGATGTGTCAAAATACCGTTATAACAAAACTAAATTTTGTTATATTAATTTTAATGATTTAATTTATTTTAATCGAGCCCACACGTTGGTGCGCCAAAATATAACAAAAGCAAAGTTTGTTATATTAATTATTTCTTTGATTACTCTAATTTAATCTTGCCACACGTTGTGCGACGAAAATACAACTTTCAAAGATGTTATATTTATTTTTAATCTACTATTTATTTATTTATTTTGAATATTTTTGAATCATAATTATTATTATTAGATTTAATAATTCAATATTATTATTTTTTGATTACCTGTTATTTGTTTAGTTCTTCTTAATTCTGCATAATGTGGAAATGTAAATAATACACCTGACACAATATATCACTTAAAGACAAACCTTAATTTATTGAAGCAACATATCAAAGAATTATAAAAAAAAACGTACATTTATTCCATTAGTGTCTAAAAATTACTTCACTCATTCCTCAAGCATTCCTTAATGTTATGTAAGATACAAAATTATCTTAACTAATTGTCCTTTCTTATGCTAGACTCTATAACTAAAAAAAAACATCAAGTTTCCACAATATGGCGTTATTTTGAATGAAATTAATCTGTTATATGAATTACCTTTATTTTTACCACAATTAATAATGCTTTATTAGCACACAAACAATTATTTCCTTTACAAAATTAATTTTTATTAAAATCTTTATTCAATTTGTTAGTTATTAATTTATTTTCTAGCTCTTTTTAATTATTTAATTAATTCTCTTATCTCTTTATACGGGTCGTTAGGTTCTTTTATGGCTCAATTAAAGTGAATTATTTTAGAAAGTGAATTTATAATTTTAAGTGAACAAGAATTAAAATTGTACTTATCGTTGGTACAGCCTTTCCATTTGATCGACGAAAACACTCTCCACAACACAACACAATGATGGCTTTAGATTGATTTAGATATATATAAAAAAAAAAAAACACTCCACACACTATCTCCAACAACTTAATCCTGGAATTCGAACTGGTGCTCCCCTCCAAGTATCCACTGGCGATGAATTAGATCCTCCAACTCTTCTCTCGACAACTCCTCCAAAATATTTTAACCTGCTCCAAAATCTCAACAAAACTTTGAATAAAACTACTAAACTCTCTTTTCAACTTTGATTCACAACTAATTAATCTACTCGACGTATTGACACAGAGAACCCTAGTCTCGTGGCCAATATAACTCCGCTTTGTCTGGCCCACCGAATGCTCTCCGTGCCAGGACCTCTCCTCACCACTCCAGATTTTAGACTCCCTTACTTTTTTTTAAAATTTTTCGACGCCAAAACCTCTCCCTTCTTCCCAACACTTCCCTTAGCTTTCACCCCTCCGATTCGCTCGCTGAATTCTAGATTTCTCCCCAGATGTTGTTCTTTTTTCTTAGTGGCTGTATTTTTTTTAAATTCGTTAGCTTTCACCATGTGGCTGGTTTCTGATTGGCCGACCTAATTCCTTTTGTCGGTTTCTCATGTTTTTTAGAAGTACCGTTATACTTTCTAGCGTGTCCCATCAGGTCTCTCACCCTGTAAATTTCTCTTTTTTTTATACATCCAGCTGCGTGACATAAAATCTTCCGTTAGGTACCGTGACAAATTGTTTAATGTTAGCACGTGTACACTACAAGGTTAGCGAAACTGCCTCTTTTCTCTTTGGCACGCTTTCTCTCCTAATTTGTTGTGCACAGATGTCCTTTTGATTTTTTTAAAATAATATTTTCTGTTACCAGATGATACTAGTTGTCCTTTATATTTCTATCATTTAATTTAGATTCCCCTTTATATCATAAGTTACATGTAATTACTCATTATTATAGAGATCGTTGTTATCCTTTTTATTATTTATTTATTTGATAAAATGATATCGTTATACCGTTATCGATTTTATCGCGGAAGTATCCCTACTAAGGTTCTCTTTATCCCAAAAAAAGTGGTTTCTGCTTAGCTAACGTCTGTCTTCTATGCAGTGCTCAATAGCCCAAACGAGTGGTTTCTGCTTAGCTGACGTCTGTCTTCAATGCAGTGTTCAACAGCCCAAACGAGTGGTTTCTGCTTAGCTGACGTCTGTCTTCAATGCAGTGCTCAACAGCCCAAACGAGTGGTTCTGCTTAGCTGACGTCTGTCTTCAATGCAGTGCTCAACAGCCCAAACAAGTGGTTTCTGCTTAGCTGACGTCTGTCTTCAATGCAGTGCTCACAGCCCAAACGAGTGGTTTTTGCTTAGCTGACGTCTGTCTTCAATGCAGTGCTCACAGCCCAAACGAGTGGTTTTTGCTTAGCTGACGTCTGTCTTCAATGCAGTGCTCACAGCCCAAACGAGTGGTTTTTGCTTAGCTGACGTCTGTCTTCAATGCAGTGCTCACAGCCCAAACGAGTGGTTTTTGCTTAGCTGACGTCTGTCTTCTATGCAGTGCTCACAGCCCAAACGAGTGGTTCTGCTTAGCTGACGTCTGTCTTCAATGCAGTGCTCAACAGCACAAACGAGTGGTTTTTGCTTAGCTGACGTCTGTCTTCTATGCAGTGCTCCACAGCCCAAACGAGTGGTTTTTGCTTAGCTGACGTCTGTCTTCAATGCAGTGCTCAACAGCCCAAACGAGTTGTTTTTGCTTAGCTGACGTCTGTCTTCTATGCAGTGCTCCACAGCCCAAACGAGTGGTTTTTGCTTAGCTGACGTCTGTCTTCAATGCAGTGCTCAACAGCCCAAACGAGTGGTTTTTGCTTAGCTGACGTCTGTCTTCAATGCAGTGCTCACAGCCCAAACGAGTGGTTTTTGCTTAGCTGACGTCTGTTTTCAATGCAGTGCTCAACAGCCCAAACGAGTGGTTTTTGCTTAGCTGACGTCTGTCTTCTATGCAGTGCTCCACAGCCCAAACGAGTGGTTTTTGCTTAGCTGACGTCTGTCTTCAATGCAGTGCTCACAGCCCAAACGAGTGGTTTCTGCTTAGCTGACGTCTGTCTTCAATGCAGTGCTCACAGCCCAAACGAGTGGTTTCTGCTTAGCTGACGTCTGTCTTCAATGCAGTGCTCACAGCCCAAACGAGTGGTTTTTGCTTAGCTGACGTCTGTCTTCAATGCAGTGCTCACAGCCCAAACGAGTGGTTTTTGCTTAGCTGACGTCTGTCTTCAATGCAGTGCTCACAGCCCAAACGAGTGGTTTTTGCTTAGCTGACGTCTGTCTTCAATGCAGTGCTCAACAGCCCAAACGAGTGGTTTCTGCTTAGCTAACGTCTGTCTTCTATGCAGTGCTCACAGCCCAAACGAGTGAACCGTATTTAATAAAATTTGGTATGTGAGCACATTTTGACAATTGGTGTTTTTTCATTTTTTCGATAGTAAAAATGTAGGGTACCAAATTAATAAGATAAAAACAAATATTGATTTTCTAATATATAGCTCCAAAGTACCCAATCTAAAAGCATTTCCCTTCAAAAATACCTGTTCGTGAGTTATGAGTAAAAACATAACAAAAACGGCCACAGTTTTAAATACTTTTTTTCCCTTCAAAATCGCCTCTTACTAGTTGTTAAAAATTTGATAAACTGTGAAGATTAATGACCCAAACTAAAGCTCAAAATCCCAATTAATAGAAAATTGTCATTTAGGAATAATATTTGCAAAATACGAGCCTTAACAGCCGTAATTTAAATTTATTTCATGAAATACAATTTACGATTAGGATTTTATCACATGTAAATTAACTCACTAAGAAGTTAATGACACAAGTTTAGAGCTTATTTAAATATTTTAAAAAAAATTTCTAAAACTAAGACATCGATGGTTAATTTTTACTTCTTGGCTGACACTACCGATCTGAGTTTTTTGGCGGCGAATAGCTGTGTTTGTAGATGTGTCTGTGAGAAATATTGTGACATGTTTATCTTATGTTTATTTTCATGTATTGAACTGTTTATTTTTAGTTCTTATTCAACGTTACATGCTCGAAGAAATCACTAGAATCGTTAACAACTATTAGGGATCTTTAAAAGAAAGCTGTAAATACCGATGGTGTATGTTTTTCTCGTCCATAAAATACGGAAACAACACCGTCCCTGATTCATGATTCCTAGAACGCTGCACAAATCTAAGGTTAAAATCTGTGACGTCCGACAACCCTTATTTCGTTACTATTATTTTTTTAGGGAACATAATATATTGTGTATTAAGGATTACGATATGATATGGATAGATAGTTAAGGTAATAAAGTGTGTCGTGAAGGTCAATGTTAACTCAGTACACGAGTATTTATTGTATTGACATAGAATAGATTAAGTTTGTAGTTAGTTGATAAAATACGTAACCTTGCGATTATTGCTTGGTAACAGTGACCGAGTTGATCGTTCTTTGTTGCGTCAAAATAATGTTCACTGATTGCAACTAGATTATGTAAAACAGTTCGAAGTTTTAATCATCTTGAAATACTTTGTCCAGATCTAGTTTAGTTGGTATTTTGAAAGTTAATGGGGAATACATATTACAAATAACGCTCGAGGGGTACAGAAGAGGGAATAAATATTACAAATAACGCTCGAGGGGTACAGAAGCGGGAATAAATTAATATTACAAATAACGCTCGAGGGATACAGAAGCGGGAATAAATATTACAAGTAACGCTCGAGGGATACAGAAGCGGGAATAAATATTGCAAGTAATGCTCGAGGGGTACAGAAGCGGGAATAAATATTGCAAGTAATGCTCGAGGGGTACAGAAGCGGGAATAAATATTACAAATAACGCTCGAGGGGTACAGAAGCGGGAATAAATTAATATTACAAATAACGCTCGAGGGATACAGAAGCGGGAATAAATATTACAAGTAATGCTCGAGGGGTACAGAAGAGGGAATAAATATTACAAATAACGCTCGAGGGGTACAGAAGCGGGAATAAATTAATATTACAAATAACGCTCGAGGGATACAGAAGCGGGAATAAATATTACAAGTAACGCTCGAGGGATACAGAAGCGGGAATAAATATTGCAAGTAATGCTCGAGGGGTACAGAAGCAGGAATAAATATTACAAATAACGCTCGAGGGGTACAGAAGCGGGAATAAATATTGCAAGTAATGCTCGAGGGGTACAGAAGCGGGAATAAATATTGCAAGTAATGCTAGAGGGGTACAGAAGCGGGAATAAATATTACAAATAACGCTCGAGGGGTACAGAAGCGGGAATAAATATTGCAAGTAATGCTCGAGGGGTACAGAAGCGGGAATAAATATTGCAAGTAATGCTCGAGGGGTACAGAAGCGGGAATAAATATTACAAATAACGCTCGAGGGGTACAGAAGCGGGAATAAATATTGCAAGTAACGCTCGAGGGGTATAGAAGCGGGAATAAATATTGCAAGTAATGCTCGAGGGGTACAGAAGCGGGAATAAATATTGCAAGTAACGCTCGAGGGGTATAGAAGCGGGAATAAATATTACAAGTAACGCTCGAGGGGTATAGAAGCGGGAATAAATATTACAAGTAACGCTCGAGGGGTACAGAAGCGGGAATAAATATTGCAAGTAACGCTCGAGGGGTATAGAAGCGGGAATAAATATTGCAAGTAACGCTCGAGAGGTACAGAAGCGGGAATAAATATTGCAAGTAACGCTCGAGGGGTATAGAAGCGGGAATAAATATTGCAAGTAATGCTCGAGGGGTACAGAAGCGGGAATAAATATTACAAATAACGCTCGAGGGGTACAGAAGCGGGAATAAATATTGCAAGTAATGCTCGAGGGGTACAGAAGCTGGAATAAATATTACAAGTAATGCTCGATGGGTACAGAATCGGGAATAAATACTACAATTAACGCTCGAGGGGTACAGAAGCGGGAATAAATATTACAAGTAACGCTCGGGGGGAACAGAATCAGGAATAAATATTACAAATAACGCTCGAGGGGAACAGAATCAGGAATAAATATTCCAAGTAACGCTCGAGGGGTACAGAAGCGGGAATAAATATTACAAGTAACGCTCACGGTATACAGAAGCGGGAATAAATAACGCTCGAGGGGTACAGAAGCAGGAATAAATAACGCTCGAGGGGTACAGAAGCAGGAATAAATATCACAAGTAACGCTCAAAGGGTACAGAAGCGGGAATAAATATTACAAGTAACGCTCGAGGTATACAGAAGCGGGAATAAATAACGCTCGAGGGGTACAGAAGCAGGAATAAATAACGCTCGAGGGGTACAGAAGCAGGAATAAATATCACAAGTAACGCTCAAAGGGTACAGAAGCGGGAATAAATATTACAGTGTGTTCTTTGATTATTAAGAAGACATAAAAAATGAATAATCTGACAGGAAATATATAAAAATATCTCTTGAAATTGGTCATACTGTCAAGGTTGAAACGATTGTGAAGAACGTTCTTACGTTTATTTTGACTCGAGATAAACATTTTTGTCCCTTGAAAAATGAGAATTGTGATATTTGCATAGATATACAAATGTTGAACAAATATATAGCATTTTTATTCCACTTGAAAAAAAAATTATTTCATTTAAACATATGGGATGGAAATATTAGTTTGCACATTTCTTAAAGTTTTTTTTCAGGTTGCATAAAATCGTGATTTAAATTTTTCAGGGGGAAACAGTAATTTTGAAAATAGCGTTATCATAAAATTGTCAATAGACAACTAATTTTTGAATTAAACTTTAACAACACATATGCTATTTTCTAAATATTTAGAAAACATTCACATTCGTTTTCACCTTTAAACATGTTGATAGTTTTAAGGGTTTTTCCTGAAAATAGAATATCTATATTTACGAGAAATAGTAAAGGTAATAAAGTCTTGTATTTTAATTAAAACGATTTTTTGACTAATAAAGTTATATTGTCCCTCTCTTCTCTTATGCTTTTCAAACGACTATATATCTTGAACGACTTTTTTTTTTCTTTTTTTTTTAATGATAAGAATAAAACTTATTATGGGGCATATCTCCCCTACTCTCTTCGAGCGTCAACATTTTGTCTTTTCGCGTTTTGTCTAGACATTATTACGAAGCGATTTTTCCAGTGTGCACTAGAAGGTTTTTAAGTTATTTTGATAATTTTACAGGACTCAATTAATTAAGTTACAATTGCGATAGTTCCTCTTGCATTCATCATTTAACTTATATTCATTGTTCTTTTTTTTTTTACTTTCTCACATATAGGTAGTGCAGAGTAAGTCGTGTAATGGTGCACAATATCAATGTCGAATTATACGCGGAAATATCGGTTTCGAGGTTCCCCACAGGCCATAAATGAGGCTGTTAGAAATATGTCCGTCTTGTTTGAAAAGCGATCAAAACCAAAGTGTTTATCAAATTTTGTATGTACATATTTTGTCTTATCTCTTGGCGTTTTTGTTTATCTCATTTTGTTCCATAAAATTAGAACTCAAAATTTTAACTTTTTAAAAATGTTGATTGCAGTTTTTTTTTAATATAGCATCTAAAGACCCAAATCAAAATATATTTTCCCAGCACTCCAAAAATATATTTTCGGTAAAAACCCCCAAACATAACTCATAGAGTTTTTATAAAAGATCATTTATCAAAGTCGGCTCAACCGTTTTGTTAGTGTAAATTGCAAGAAATAGAAACATTTACGGTTCAGGAATAATAGACTTTGATCGCTGTCATTTGTCTTAATTTCAATCAATCACATACTGTTTACGCTATTTAAAAATAAATACTATGTAAAAATATTTTAAAACAAATTGTGCAAAAAATTATAATAAGGATCACACATCTTCTGTACCAACTGATCTCAGATACGAAATGCTGGGATTCAAGTAAACATAGTTTTATACATTTATTATCTATATAAATATCAACGTCTCTGCCTGTCTTTCTATGTACACGATATATGGTCAAATTATAATCTTTATAGGCTCTATTTCTAAGTGACCCAGTAGTTCTCAAGTTATAACAATATTTGTATATAATACTAAAACCAGAACTGTTGTAGACTATATTTTAAGCATTATCTTAAAATTTTCATAGATAAAATATATTTCGTGTCTAAACATGATTGAGAATTTATTGGAACTGAAAATTTGTTGAAATCGGCTCAGAAGTTTTTGAGTTGTAACTTCTTTTTTTGCTGATGATAAAAAAGAAATACATTTTTTACAAATATATATTTTGTGAATTTTCTTAAAATTATATCGAGAAATTATATTTTGTCAGCAATAGACGTTGTACGATTTAATCGTGATTTAAAAATGAAAACTATTTTAAAATCTGTGGAGTGTCAATTGACAATTGTTTTGATGGAAAAACAATAAGTAAACATTTACCTGCTTTTTTAAGATTTGAAGAAAATGTTTATATTGATGATTTGAGAATCTTTATTAGAATTATTTGGTGAAAATATTTCAACTATGAATATTTAAAGTTGTCGTTCCGAAAGAAATTTGTTGAAATACTTAACCAAAGATGATGCAAATCCATGTCATAATATGAATAGCTTAAAATTAAATTTCAATTATCGTATTCATAATTGGGCAAAAAGTATTACAATTTTTTCTACTACACATCCCTTTGTTGTAGAACATAAACATATCTATAAATATATATAGAAACTTATTACAATGATTACCAATTTAAGAATTACAATATTTTCACTGGATTCAGACATTATACATATTTTTATAACAATTGGACATATGAAGTAGTTTGTTGGTGGAATAAATATCATTATTTTTTAATTTAAACATACCTGCCTGTATTTGTATGGAAAATCAAATGTTGGTAAATCTAGTTTCATTGAACAATTAATTGGTAAACAGAATCTTAAGTTTCTATTTTATCCTAGTGTTGGACAAGTCTTTTTACTATCTACTTCGTAATGTTTAATAAGGGATTAACGGAAAATCAATATTCTTTAGTATATTTTAGACATTTCAACGCTATCATACATTTGATCAAGAACAATTGGTACATAATTAAAACGTTATTTATAAATGGAAAGAAATATTAAACTTTCTTAAATAAGAAGGTATACAGTAGATGGTGTTGTTTGAATACGCCAGGTTGGTGATGTAGCTACACACGCCAAGGTTATTTGTATTGGTGAAGGGAAAATATGGTTTGGTTTGTTGGCAATGCTTTGTGACCAAGTGTATTTCTTTGTTTTAGAAACACATTTTAAGAGAGGGAAAAAATTGTTTGCTCATCAAGGAGGCCTACAATTTAACAAACCAATTTTAAAAAAGGAGGACGTTTAACACTATAATTATTTATGTGTAATAAGTTGAATGGTAAATGGAAGTTGAATATTTCTAGGTTTCTAAAAGGCGATAATGACTGAAAACTCTCAAAACCATCTAGGATTCTAATTAATGGAAAGAGAACTGTCTAAAAGACTATTTATCATCATCTATGCGTTAAGTCAATTTTTAATAAATTTAGATTTCGGTAGGAATACACGCAAATCCCGATTTCCAGGGCGAAGCCATTGTAGTTTATGTATAATATTTAGTTTGTTATTTAGATGTTGTTAGTATAGTATTTAATTGTGAACTTTTTTACAATTTTTGTAATATTATACCCAATTTTGTCTTTACAGCTCCCTCTTCACTTTATTATTTTTGATATATTGTTGCTTAAACATGATTGCGTTTAGTTTTGAGAGAGCAGCTTGTTGTACTAAACAGCACTCTCGCGCTCTCTGTTTATCACGGAGTCAATTTGTTTTGTCTACGTAACGCATTAGCTCAGTCGAGATACTGAGTGTCCGACATCCGGGCGTAACTAACACATGGCGTTTCCTATATCATGGGTGAGTGGTGGAAATTACAGGGGAGAAGGGGTAATTCTAGTGTTTTAAATAGTGATGTGATATGAGAATATCAATAGATCTTCGTTTATAATTCAAACACAAATTCCTTAGTGTAAGCGGAATTGTGCGAGCTTGTGTTTGTGTATTTCTGCACTACACGTGTGTGATTTATTTATATCGTAAAGGAATACAATTATTTTAAGTAAAAAAAAAAAGCTTTATTGAAAAAATTAATACATGTTTTTAAAGTGATTTCTATCTTAAGATTGATTTCAGATCTTAAGATATAAATGATTTAAAAAGATTGCACTAACTTTCTATTTACGGTACTTTATTACTTGAGTTTTTACGGAATTAAGTTAGTATCAACTTTATATGAAATGTTTTTTGAAAGATTTCCAAATATATCATTAAACATAAAAAATAATATGTGATTAAACTCGATTTAAAATGATGGTTAATGTAAATTTTTTATTTTTCTAATTATCCTAAACCGCACTTTTTAAAGCCTACACTAGTTTGGATTGTTACTATTTACATTTTACCTGACGAAACGACTTTTGTGGGCATTTTTAGTGATTTTTCTAATCCCAAACCGGTCTTTTTTTAAATTTTAAGATAATATAATTTCCACCCTTAGTGGCTACATTTTAGCGAAATTTGATCAAAATCGTTGAGACCACTTTTGAAAAAAATAACATTTTTCAGTTTTTATCATATGCTAAAATAACAAAATATAGTCATATTAAAATTTTTGTCAAAGTCAATCATATAATATATAATAAACTGTGTAAAGACATTGTGCAATCTCTTTTTCAATCACCCATTCCCACTACAAAATAAAAACAAATCAAAACTAATCATGACCGAAAATGTCAGTTCGGTAGATGTTACTTAAAAAATGGAAATGTACCATCGACGCTTTCTTCCAAAGAATATTTCAATAAGGGCCAAAACTTGCTAAACTAGTGTCAGGTTATATTTAATTAAAATCGAGCTTTTGGGAAAATATAATTTTGTGTTTTTTATATGACCAAAATATGCCCACATACCAAGATTGATTGAAATTGGTCCACGTGTTTAGTCTGTACGTACAAACGACAGACTGATATGATTCCAAAAACCAATATTTTGGATTCGCGATGATATATCTTCAAAACGGGGATAAAAGAAGATACGGGCATATATATATTAGATTTTACGTCTAACTGTCAACAAAACATTGACAGATTTCTATTAATAAATACGTGACTGATAATTAATTGTATTAGGTTATGTGAGAATTTCAAAATTATGTAGGCCTATGCATGATTAGAATTGTTATTTTTAAATAACACCTATCTGAATTTTAAAGTGATAATTTTTCATTGTGAATTATGCTTATTTCTTATTTCTATTTTTAGCCTTTTTAAACTACTTTGTTAATTTAAATAACGCACCTTCTTCAGTTATATATATATATATATAGGATTTTACATCTAAACAGTTTTCTATTAATAAGTACGTGACTGATAATTAATTTTATTACGTTATGTGAGAATTTGAGACATCTCCAAATTATGTAGGCCAATGCATGATTAGAATAGTTATTTTTAAATTACACCTATATGATTTTTAAAGTGATAATATTTCATTGTATAATTATGATTATTTTTTATTTCCATTTTGTAGCGTTTTCGA
Organism: Aphrophora alni; assembly: GCA_963513935.1. Taxonomy (NCBI): domain Eukaryota; kingdom Metazoa; phylum Arthropoda; class Insecta; order Hemiptera; family Aphrophoridae; genus Aphrophora; species Aphrophora alni. Next base: position 79,133,865 of record OY740768.1, read on the forward strand.
ACTACTTTGTTAATTTAAATAACGTACCTTCTTCAGTTTTGTCAAGAGTAGTTTCAACTCAATAAGATGTAGTCACAACCTGGAGAAATTATTTATAATAAATCAACAAATACTGAATTAGTAGGCTATTAAATGTCAATATGTCAGTGTATGTAGGAAAAAGTAAATGTGTTTTGTGTCTTGTGTGTATTACGCCTGATGATACCTGTGTGAAGGTGAAACAACTGTAACTACTATGTAAATAGAATACAGAACTACTCTTGACGAAACTAAACATAGTACGTTATTGAAATTTATGGTTATCATTTTATTTTCAATTCTGGTGTATATTTTTTGTTTATTAGAATTGAAAATATGAGTTTTAGTATTAAAATTACGATAAAGTTGTGTCCCTAATTTTGTTTAATGAATAAATAAAAAATGGTTGATAAATTGCACAAATTTGAGCATACTTAGATATGTAGATGAATATAAAAATCTTCCTCAATAGAACTATTGTATTTTTTGCAATGAATTACTAGGTTTCGGCGGAGAATCAGGTGTAGTAAGAACAAACTTGGGTGATTTTCAAAATGTAATACCACAGGCAGAACGTAAGGGATTCACCATTTAGTACCTAGGCTGCTAGCCTAGCTTTTAAATTGATGTCACTCAGAAAGTAGTAAAGTGCTCTCGCTTCACGAGTGGATGTGCCGTGTTTAATCCTTGTGAGCATGTATTAGAAAGCTACAATTGGGTTGCGAATTCTGGTTACAAATGCTAAAACGACAGCGACGGGATTTCAATTTGTTCGCCTACCTTACCCTAAAAAGTCATCTAGCAGGTGTTAGGCCTGTTGCGACTAGATTTTTAGTTTTAGAAACTAGCTGGACAAACTTAATCACCTAGATTTCAGACTGATCAGAAAAATCCGGACATCAAAGGTGTAATGAGCTCTAAATTAATCAAACTCTTAAAAATAGACCAGATCACTAGTAGTTTATGACACTGTTACAACTTATCCACACATGCCAAAATTAAGCCGGTTGTTAAGTTTGTCTCATCACCTAGCTTAATTATTTTAATTACCATATGACACATTAATAAATCAAACCCGGACTGCACAAATAGCTGCTGACTCGCTGAGAGATACCTGCACACAGCTTGGCTACGTAACGGCAATCTGGATTTCCTCTCTCAGAGGCCCTCAATGGGTCAGTTTCTAATATTCTATTATAATTCAGGCTCTTACCGAGTGACGCGCTAGATCCGCGTGCCACGTTGATGTTGATCAACATTGGATAAAACTTTATAACATGTAGATATGTAGATGAAAATAATATTCTCTATAATTATTTTAAACACATTGTATGATGTCATTTTTTTACCATCGGCGGATTCAATTTTCTGTCTCCTTAACTATTTCTTCTCCTTTCAGAGGCTCATTTTAGTGAGTACGGGTTTGGTAATTCCGAGGGATTCTAGCTGGATCTACACCTTTTTCGTTTAGTCTTGGGTTAGATCTCTCTCTTTCATTTTTCCTCTCTGGGTCTTTATTTTGTGTGGTGTCTTCTTTTTATCAGGAAATAATGACTGGGAAGTTTTAAACAAGGAAAGACAATATATTTCTGGTCAATGAAAATTTCGCTAAGATGTTGGTGATGCTTAGATCATAATTAGCTGAAAAAAATAACCTAAGGTATCAATTAAGGCTAAAATGTTTTCTTAGCAAACGAGGAACCTAATGACTTTATTTATTAATATTTACCTTTTCCTCATAACTAGTTGGGATTGGAAATTCATGTTTAAGAAAATTATTAATGAAAGTATCTCTATAGACACTTAACAAAGTCAATACGAAATATTTTATATAGACTATGAGTTTCGTGGGAGTGGTGAGGAATATTGTAAAATACATTTGAATAGGCCGAATGTACTACGTGTTTCAAACAGGAAACTGTAGTGGAACATGGTAATTTTGTCAATTGTAAGTGAATTACAGTAATTAATTGTTGTTTACTGCAGAAGATTGGATTTTTGTTGTTAAGTGCAATTCCTGTTATGGAACAATATCAAAACAATTTTGAAGTGTAATGACATAGAGAAGGAATATTTTGTATTTGATTAAGAAAATTGAAGATCAGAAACTGTATTAGACACATCACCTTTTTTAGATCCAAAAACTGTAATAATAGAAGAAAACAAAGAAACATTTTCTAATGCTTTGATAGAGAACTTACATAAATCAGTCAACAGTACATCGTATTGTGCGATTGTTAGTTTAAAACTTACATCTTTCGTTTGGTTCATGGTTTAATTGAAGATGACCTTATAAATCTGTTAAATAATGCTTAATGAGTTTTCTTAGAAGTAAGACAGTAATTTGGTCTGACGAAGCAACATTTACTATGGTCATATTAATAGTCTTAACTGTATCTATTAGGATACTACAAACTCCAACCTTGAAATACAAAGTCAACCTAAACACCCACTGGGTTTAGCTTTGTAGTAACTGGCTGATATTTGATTGACTTGTTTCTGTTATTAATCCATTTTTAACGAATTTTTCTTCCAATATGATGTTACTTCACCTCACTATTCACGCTTTGTCCGTGATTTCGTCGATTCATTTAATGAAATTGATGAAAGTAAAGGACAAATTAAAAATAAAAATAAATAAATAATTGTGAGATGAAGAGGTGTTGAGTGGTCTCCCAAAACTCGATTTTATGGACGATTTTTTGTTGGAGGAGGGAGAAAGTTAAAGTAGTGGTGTACAGTTGCAAATCAAAATCTATAGGTCAATTCCATTTGTATTTTAAAGATGGATTTGCTGAAATTGATAAGGACTTGATCAAATAGTGATAAGCAGCATTCGAGAGAGCAAGCCTTAAAAAAAGTATAAACATTATTTTCGGTGTGGTGTTTTATTTAATTATACTGGATAGTATGAAATAAATTGTACTGTGTAAGAAAAAGTGCAACGAGTTATTGAACACTCTATATATTGTGTTTGGACACTACTACAAGAGTTCTCAAGGGACTATAGCAAAGCGTGATACAAGTTCATCAAATAATTCGTTCTTTTATTCTTAGATTTACAAGATTCAAATAGTAGTTCACTTGATCAAACGTCCCACCCGATTCTTTCCCGTTACCCCGCTGTAATCCTCTTATCTTTTTCTTACATTCCCATCTCTGCTTGTCAATACGTTATCGTATTTTAAGTAATAATAAAACTTGTTTGTTTTACGTTTAGAAATTACTGGTGTTCATTACAATCTTCGTTTTTTGTCGTTTTAAGCGGAAAGTAGTTTCTTGTAAATATTCTTCAAAATAATGTTTTTCATGATGTTTGACATCAATTATTTTAATTGGTGGCAATTTTGAAAATGTACAAAATAAAGAATTGTTTTTTCGATATACTAATAAAGGTTACATAGAAAATGCATAAACCACAAGTTGTATGGAATATATTATCTGTTTCCTAATTTTAACGTTGATTAAAAATTTGTTTAATGATAAAATTATTGCTCAGTAAGGCCAAAACACAAGGAAAAAGAACATTTTGGTACATATGTTTACTTTTACTTATTTATTTATTTTGGTGCCCTCATCATTCCTGATATATTAACGCCCACAATGACTCACCTTATGAGTTTTATGCCTTTTTCTACAATTCTATGCTGAATATTTATTGGAACAAATTATATATTTTAGCTAACCGACACAGTGGCCAAGAGACTCCTTTCCCCTCGTGTTATTTTGCTTATTCTAGACCTATAATCTGTTGACGTGGATGAAGGTGATTTGAATTTCATCAATTGGTAATTGTTTATGACTTATTTGTTGTTTTTTTAAATGTTTCTATTCCTGTATAATTTCCCTCGTGGCATTATATTGATTTACATAAAAGTTTGGTTTTCCCTTTAATCATTTATATATTTGGCAGATATTACAATAATAACACCTATGATAACTTTATTACTTCCCACAATAAATGCATTGTCACTTTTACGTGGCGAACTTATCTTATTCATGCTGCTTAATTTTTTTGTTTCATTTCTGGCGTCCACGTAAAATGTTACATATAATTTAATAGAAAAACTCAAAATTTTCAAGCGGAAATTTTTTAACCCGTTTATTTCCTCAAAGTTATAGATTACATTAAACTTTTGTAAATGTTCGTTTTAAATATCACGTGACGAAATTCCAGCGTTTGGGAGAAATGCTATTCGTTGCTTTGTGACATCAAAAAAAAAGAAAAAAGTGTCGTATCCCAGCAAAGTTTTAAAACAATTAGGGTGTCGGTGTCGTTGTTCTCCTGGGATTAGGTTTGTTTCCAGTTCCAGCCTCTCCATCATGTCCTTGTCCTTCCCAAGTTTCTAGGTACAAGCTATTAAGCTATCGTTTGTTTAGGAATCCTTTCGTCTGGCGTTCTTAGCACACACTCCTTCCATTTCTTTCTATTTATTGCTATTTTTTGTTGTTGCTATAGATTATACCCCAGTTCCCATCGGATATCTTCGTTTCTTATTACATCTCTCTTTGAGCATTCCAAAATCTCTCTTTTCTGAAATTTCCAACTGTTTGATATTCATTCGCAATGCTAGTCTTTCTGACCTATAAAGGAGAGCGATAACTACCTGTACAATTTGAGCTTGGATTATTTTCTGGTCTTTCCTGTTATTGCTTTCCTAACTGTGACATAGACCTGCTGATATCTGCTAATTTGATTATTTATGTCTCTGTCATCTTCATAAGATATGTCACCTCCGATGTACAGATAATGCGGCACCTACTCCAGATAAACTCCGCCAAGCATGATTGTGTATCTGCCAGGATAGTTTCCATCGAATGTTATCAACTTGATTTTCGATGTTGATATTTAAAACCTGTAGCCTACATTGAAATTCAATATCTGTGATTAAATAATCAGTACTATATACAAAATAATTCTGGACATCTGGATACGTAGGCCTACAGTGATTTGTTTGTTTTAGTTTTTACGAATAAAATGAATACATAAACCACATAAAAAAATCGATTATCACATGACTTAGGCCACACACAGCTGTGCTGGTATTTTACAAGTTATAAAATAATTTTTTCATCTTCTTTCTTTACAATAGAGTGAATTCTGATTGTACTTAGTACTGCGTCATAGTGGTTCATTTTTAGACCAACACTAACAGCTGATCACCCAGTTTTATTTCACAATGTGTATAAAATTGACTAGGTCAGTATTTCATTAAAAATACTCCCAAGTTTTGGCGATGTTTCAAAACGAACATCGAATTAGAAAAATCTAATTTTAAAATGGTAAAGTTGTTTTTCTCGACTGATTACTAGCAATCATTTCTACGATAGTGCCTCAACTATCGACATATTATTTTTACTTTTCACACAAACGTAGTTTCAAGAAATTTGTGGCTTGAAAAACTGGATGTTTATTTTTTTTGAGAAAATTCATTTTGATGTCTCTTGCCTGTCTGCCTTGTTGGCAGTGCTAGGTTAGTATCAAGGGTCTATACCACCAGGTTGTTTCGAGTTAAATTTAAGCCTGATTTACCACAACCTCAAAACACCATAAACATATTTCTATCTTTACGGGTCTGAATTTGTTTTTAATCTCAAGGAATATTGTTAGATGTAGTTCATTAAAAAGGTTGTAAGATTTGTGAAGAGTTTTTATGACATGGGTTAATTTTCAGAATTTTTCGTATAAATTGTACTCCTTAAAAATGAATGAAACAATTTTCCACAAAAAATCTCATTATTTGTGCAACACAAATACAAGAAGACGTTTCAATGACAATGTCATCATCCTCAGCTGCCACTTGCACACTAACCATACTGACAGTGAACTCTGTGCTACATATTGATATGTTAGCTTTTTTTGAAAATAGGATGTTATCGTTATTTACTTTTTATCATTATTGTTTGGGAGTGTGAAACTATTTTAAAGACAATTTATCATATATAGGCTATGTATGATAAATAACACTAATCAGTCGTATTTGTTTTAGTTTATGTTGTTCGATATATCTTCGGTTTATCTGTAGTTTAATTAAAAGAAAAATTGTGATGGGAAAGTTCAGCACAGCCTTCGTCTAGGACCTCTAATATTCCATACGTGGTTTTCGTTTTTATTTACTTTATTTTTATTTTATGTAAGTTTATTCTAATATTTGTGTTGTCTTAAATTTTAATTTGGTTTTTACCGACTTCAATAAAGGAAGAGGTTCTGTATTCGACCTCAATATATTTTTTAATGTTTGTCCGCGTATTTTTTCGGAACGGCTTAACCGATTTCATTGGGGGTGGTCTCATTTGAAAGGGTATGCTTCCGAGATGGTCCCGTTTCATTACTGACTTGATTGAGCAAGTACTTGGCCAGTAGTTGGAAAACAAAATGCCAAAATGGCGCCTGATTGACACATGCTAGTTGGAAATATTTTTATTTAATGATAAAATTACATTTGAATAAAATGCAAGCATGTAGTATGTTTTTATGTACTTGTACGACATTTTTGCCAGTACTAAGAAAAAAAGACAGACTTCAAAAACAAACTAAAATAATTATAAATAATATTCTTTTACAATATTATAATAATTATTTTCTTAAAATATAAATTACTAGTTGTAACAGAAACAAAAAATGAGTGTTTATATCTTGCTTTTTTTGAAGTCGAAGCCACAATCGATTGGGCATACGATATAAGAGCTCATTGCATGAACGATAATGGCGTCAACTTAAAAAAAATCAAGGTATAAACACCCATTTTTTGTTTCTGTTACAACTAGTAGCCTAGTTTACATTTTAGAATATAATTATTATGAAGTCGCAACTGTTATTGTAAAAAAATTATTATTTATAATTTATTTAGTTAGTTTTTTTAAGTCGGTATTTAAAATTTAAAAAATTAGTTCTTGTACATAAGAAATACAAGTTTTCATTTCATTTTTGAAATAATCTACCTAATTTAACAAACATTAAATTAGATCATAATTTAATACTGATGTGTGATACCAACACAGACTATCTCTATACAATTTTAGAATATGTCCCACTTTATGTACACAAGTCGCGATTCTTCCTCGTAGGATGTGAGGAATATGTCGATAGTCAATGTTCGTAATTATGGTAGCCGAGCCATACATTACATTAAATATCATTAATAAGTCACAAATATTTAGTTATAATATTATTGTATATTATAAATTATTAACGTATTTTAATCGCATCTATAATTTTTCGTTAGCGTACATCCTACATGTTTTAAAATTAACGAGTCGTTACACAGTACATTTGGATTAATGTTAAACGTAAGCTGGAAACTTGAGGAAATTCACTTCCATCGCTTTGTGCTGTCTTTATTTAGCGCACACTTCCGCTTGACTGTCAGATGCCGACATCGTTTTGTATTCAATGCCAAGTGAAGGTCAACACCATTTCTTGGTACTATATTCATTTCTGTTTTTCTACTTATAAACTCGTTTAATAATAGTTGGTCAGAGAACAGTAGACAGTATAAAACCCAATCTGACTACTTTATAGCGTATGACGTGACCAAAAGTATTCTTAGAACTAATTTAACAGCAAATACAGTAATACAATTGTACGCACGGATTGTGTTTGTAATTTAACATCCTTTGATGATCACAGTAGTACTTGTAGTAAATATAATGCTGTAGCACCGCTCGATGCATTAGACATTAGACCCTGGAAAGTTGGCTGTTTTAACTTAAAAACAAACTTTCACCTCCATCACTGGTAGGCCTCTGTAGGTGGTGGCCACATTTCCTGGAAAAAATAATCCGACTACCGTTTATATTTTATTTTCATTCATTGATGGATTAGTTTAATACAAGTTCAACAGAACAATAAGTAAAATTAATATAGTATAATTGGAGTTGATATAAGTGAGTTCAGCCTATTTTCTGTTATTCCTAGTCTTCCTCCATTTGCAACCTAGTTCTTTCAAAATTCGTCTCAAACTTGTGGTAGGTCAACTCCCTTTGAAATCGATAGCCTCGGACAGTATCAATCGCAACTTCTCAACTGTATGAACACATTTTTCAGATACATAAAAATTACGTACTCTTCTTCTGACAACTGCTTTGCCAAACTCATCCAGTTCTGTATTAAACCTTCTCGTTTCACGTTTTTTTTATCTAGCGTGACACATGATGTATCCTCACCAGGTGGAGTAGTATCATTTACTTTTACAACTTCCTTTTTAATTCTGTGAATAGTACTTACAGAAACACCCGTTGCTTTGGAACACCATTCCTGACACTTTTTCACTCGGACTAAGAAATTATTACAATTCCACTGTCTGACTTCTTCAAAAACTTTTATACGTTACACACAATTTCTTGTTCTGAACCTCACTAAGTATTGGAGAGGCTTAAAGTTTCAAATATTTATTAGTATTATATACTAATATACTAATAAATATTTGAAACTTTAAGCTTTTGCTTTATTTTATCCTTGAATATGGAGTTTCAACAAGAAATATCTGCTATTACATTAAAGTATTGGAGGCATTTCCAATTACAGAAGTGCACATAAACGACACTATCTTATAGGCTACTAAGAAATGACAGAAAAGATGACCGATCAGTCAGAATACTACAGTTTGACTGTATAGCTCCAGCTCGTATCAGCCTTGAGCGTGAATGTACACCGCCGGGTTCACTAGTTTCAGGGAAACCAATGTTTTCAGAAAAGTACCCCCACCATACGCTGCACTTTCCCAACCATCAGTCAAGATCATTACCGACACTTAGTATGTTTTTTATTAATGATAATTTATTTTAGTGTTATTTTTGTGATGTTTTTTAGTGCATTGATTTTATTTTAACTACTTATCGTAAAATATGTGTTGGTCTAAGTTTTTGTTAACAAAATGTATAATATATATTTATAAGTTTCAATTCAGAGTTCATATATATTGTTATTTGTTATACTGAATTGTAATTATTAGGTTAATTATAACTCTTGTTATAATGATATTTGTTTGGCAACAATAAAAATATAGTGAATGAAAGAAGTTAAATTCACCATAAATGTAAACAAAACAAAATCTCATACGCACTTGTTGTAAGGTCACTTCAATAAAGCAGTGTAGTTCGCATTGCCCAAATGGGTTAGAGGTCAATTTAATTAACCAGTAGAGATAATTCGGTTCAGATTTAGTCTATAATATTCACACATAGTGTTTGTACCTATCCTATCTAGTACACAATTAGGATAACTGAGGAAATTTCAAAGTGTAAATGAAATGAAAATATACATCTTCTTAATAATGACTCTACAAACCGTAAAAAGAAAGTCGATGTTCCAATGGTTATCTCCAAACATTGTTTACATACCAAACCGTATATGTTTGTTAACAGTCCACTGTCAGTAAAGTTTGAGTGCATGTAGCAGCTGAGGATGATGACTAAGTCATGGAAACGTCGTCTTGTGTTTGTGTTGAATAAATAAAGTGTTTTTTTGTGGAATATTGTGTTTCATTCGTTTGCTTTTTTTGACATGCTTAAAATCACGATTTTCACTTTAAGGCAAAACTTTAAGTAAGTAGAAAAATGTTTTCCGACCAATTTTAAGAGTGAAAAAATGTTTATTTTGTGTCAATTTACAGGTACAGTATGTTTTTTCCAGATATTTTTTTTTCTTATTTCTGGTTCACCTATTAAAATTTTGCCCAGGAAGGGGTTTTCTAAAAAATCTAAAACTATTAGTTTTTTTTAGAAAATCATAGAAGCAATACAATTTTGTATGTAGGCCTACTTTCATTTTACATCACCCAAACTTTTTTCCAGTTTGTTGACTTCGTTTTGACTCTCCCACCCCATCCGCACTTTTGTGGACTCAAACCTATAGATCTCGAAAAATAAATGTATTTCAAAAAAATTATAAGAGTAAAAAAAAGATCCGGAAAATTTGTTTTAAATAGTTCAGATAAACAATTCAGAACACTGTAAATTCAAAATACAAGATTGTATTCCCTATACGGTTTTTTAAAAAATGTACTTTTTTCACTAAAAACTTTAAAATTCGTCAATAACTTTTTAGAATTTTTTTTTTTTTTCATCTCTGGTATGCAAACAATGTTATAAAGTTTTGTTTCAGATTTTGTCTACATGTTATTAAGAAGCGATTTCTCCGAACTATGGATAATTTGACTAGATTAATTGTTGGAGAAAGATTATTCAACTAGAGTTGTAATCATCACACCATGATAATATTTGTTATTAAGCTAAATTATAAGTTGTTATGGGATATGTAGTAGGTTTTGTGACCTATCTTTTTACAAAACCCATTAATCCTTAGGTAAAGCTAGAGACCTCTAGATTTCGTCATTTACATTCATGACGGGTCACAAGGCAAGGGTTTGCATTAAAAATTTTTGAGCTGCCCCCAAAATTTCCCATTTTGGAAATGGTAACAACGTTGTCTTATGCGTAAAAAAATACATGTTTATACCTAGTAAACATTACTTGAGTTTGATTTTTTTTCCCAAATTACTCGCTCAAAAGTTACTGGGGTGTGTCCAGACTTTTAGTTCACCCAGTATATATATATACACGGAGAAGTGAGCAGGGATTTGACTCTAACTAAGTATTCTCGTAACTTAAGCGATTGTTAAACAGGGACAAGGTTTCAGCAGTCGATATCACATTGCTCGATACTGTCAAACGCATAGTGGTATCTTCAGTACAGACATTATTCTGTTCTGGGTCTACAGGAAACACAAACTGCCACTTTGGACTACGCTTCAGACCTAAGTCTTCTACATGTACTGTGCACACTTTTTCTAGGTAGAATCCTATTTTGTAGCAGTTTGATGAGTACTGGAGTAACCAAAGGATTCACTACAAACATTCACAAGTGTACTCTAATTAGTAGCAGCTAGCCTAGACACAGCACTCTATGTAATATTAGTATCCAAATTGCATAATCTGTTGTTTGTTTGATTATTCCTAGCAGGTGTAAGTTGTACCATTCATGTAATATAATAATAGTTAAGTATTCTGGTTGTACTAAACATATAAACAAGTAAACATTATATATATTTTTTTAAATTACATTTTATTTTTTTTTAAATCATTCAAATCTACCTGTTAATTTTCATTTCAAAAATCGATAATAGCGTCCATACATTTACTTCTGCATAATATTCCAATCTGTATGTAAAATAAAATCTCTGTACATAATCATTATTAGGCTATATTACAGGAGTGATAATAATAGATTGTAGATCCATAATAAGTAATCACCAATTTTTAGATATACTGCATTATTATATACTAATAATTTATATAGTTTACTAAAATTTATCCATTTTATTATGGCTTATTTTTTTTATCGAAGGTAGCCTACATCCTACGTGTACTAAAATCCACAAGTTGCCATTAGATATATTGTAAAATTAATGGTTATATGAATCTAGTTCTTTTAAGAGAAAAAAAAATTAACGCATAGCTGAATGTTCTTTTTCTCCTATTTTCATTAATTAATAAACATTATCTACTGTATTGTTGAGCCATACATTTTGTCACATATTATATTTAAAATACAACTTTGTTGTGTAGGTTGTGGTGGATGCTAACATAAGCTAATATCACTAATTATTTTATTATGATGGTGAATCTGTCTTTTGATCTATTTTTAATAATAGTAAACCTAAAACTGGATTAGCCATAAGTTTACCTAATTTTCTAAGTTCAAAACTGGATCTCTGGGCTTTACGCTAAGTCTTTTTTCGACGTTAATTACCGACATTTGAATGGTCTTTCTCAGGGCTTTGAGTATTGTTTCACTGTTCGTAGTAAGCGTATCAGACCTCTCCATATTTCCCCCTCCCTTAAAGAGGAAAATCGTCTCAAGAAGCCTTTAGAAAGACCATTGAAACGTCGACAATTAATTAATGTCGAAACAACGCAACGGTAGTCCTGATATCTAATTTTACGATTGATGACATTTCTTTTCCCCCATTTTTTAGAAATGTTAGATTTTTTATAGTAGTCTTACTTTTTGTGTGTGAGACTGTATAAAAAAATAATAAAAATTAGAACATACGTCTTTTTGATTTTATTAATAGGAAATAAATGATATTTTACACATAAAACATGTTTTGTTTTTTGTTCATAGGTGAGTAACGGGAAAATGAATCTGAAAATGGTTGCTTAGAAAGGAAAAGGTAACAATGTATTTATATTATTGTGACGATGTTATCTGACACTGTTATGTTCGGTTACGATAAACATTGCTCTAACTTTCTCACATACTCATCCACAAATAGTTGTCATCGTCATCTCTACAAAATGTGTCTAATAACACTTATTCCTGAAAAAATGAAAAAATGTAATTCTCTATTATGAGTTTTTCCCAATTTGTTTCTATAAAAGGGTCTGTATTAACTTTTTGTAATTTTATTTATAATGTTTTGATAGATATTTTTTTTTAATAGAGCGTTATCTTGTTTCATTTTGTGATATATAGTCGTTCTGTCATTAACTTGTATTTCCGCTGCCACGGTTTGTTTTCGATTTTTGCCTGTTATTACTGAACCGTATTTTTTCTTTACTTGAGATTTTGCCACTCTTTTGGATAAATTATCTTTACATATCAGCAAAGTTTCACCATCTTTGAACGAAATGAAGAGGTCTCATTTGAAAATTTAAGCCGTTTATAGCATCTCCATGGCATTTTCTTTGGGTGGGGAGGGGGAAGGGTTATCCCAATGTGTTCGTTTCCTTAGTAGATGTTATTAAACGTGATTAAGTTTCAATTTCATTATCGCAGGAGATATCATTTGGTGATACCGATTGACGCATATATCGTTAATGAAAGTATTATTACATAACTGAACATGTTTTCCATAATTTGTTTAAAATCTAAAGCTTATGAGTTAGTATGTCTAAGGAATATTTCCCGAAGTTACTATACTTTTAGACGCTGTTATGTGTACGTACACTTTATTATTTAAGAGTAATTAAGAGACGAAACCCTGGTTATACAAACAGAATGGGTGTCCATTTATTACTATTGTTCAATTGTTTCAACTATCTAAACTAACAATTTACTACCGCTAAAATTATACTTTTTGAAGTCCTTAGTCCGGGACATCCAATTTCTTTTTTGCTTCTTGTTTAGGGGTTTAAAATATGTATAGGTCTACAGTTACAGTTCATAATAGACGAAATGTCCGAAAAATAAATAATTAATGTTGGGAATATAGTGTGTTTATAAAATAACTCTGAATATAATAGACAGATTTTAATGAAACCTGCGCCAGAATGTTGCTTATGAGCTTTAGAGTACGTTCGAACGGTTTACGAGTCGATCTGATTTTTGTTATTATTTATACAAAATAAAAACCCTAATAAAATTGCTCTGTTTCCAAATAATTGATGGAAATTGTTGCTTTCGGAAATAATTTTGCTTGTACTGAAGTGTAAAAAACACCTTAAAATTCAAATCAAAATATTAATTCTAACCTCTAAAAATCCGATAAAGCTGATGAAGTTTGTGTTTCTTTGCTGCAATGGAAAAACGTGAATCTGATGTGTTGATAAAGCACTACTTTTTACATGCAAAAACAACTAATGAAACTGAAGAAAAAGTAAAAAATAAAAATGGATTATGGGAACTCTGGTCCGTCGTAAGGAATGAGCCACAAGTGGTTCGGTGTGGTTGCACAAGCTCAAATCACGATGAGCGTTCAGAACGACTGAATGAGTTTAACTGAAAAGATGGTCATAAAATCCATAATTTCCATAATATCTTAGTGAACGACCGTCGAATGAGATGGCCACGATGGTTAACATCTCAGATGAATGTGTTTTTAATATTGTTACCAGCGGCAAGGTGGGTGGTACGTTTGCTCACAGTTTACCAAACAATCCGCGCGACCATTTCCAAGCAAGATAAGTTGACGCGTTATGTAACTGTTTATAACATATGGATCGATTATTACACTCCTGAATTGAAAGAGAGCCAGAACCGTGGCAAACGTGATCCAAAAAAGGCGAAACGGTTCCATCGTCTTAAAACATCGTGGTAGCACTATTCCGAGATTAAGATGACATAATCTTTATCGATTACTTGGAGAAAGGAAACTATCACAAGACAGATTTATGCCTCTTATTTGGATCGTTTCACGGTACATTGATGAAAAACTACTCTACTAGGTGACAATCCACCAACTCTTCTGTATACAATTGTCAGATTGTGCTACTAACATTCATCCTATTTTACAGATATGAACCCTTGCGACATCTTTCACATCTTTGCAAGCGTAAAGAAATATCTCGGAGGGAAAAGATTCTCTAAAACAAAAGCTTATTTTTCCGAGATAAATAATTATATTTTTTGAAGGCATAAAGAAGTTGAAAAATGCGTTGGACAAAATGTATGGAGCTAAAAAGAGACTCTCGAAAAATATTTAAAATTTTTGTAGGGAAAACACCTTTATTCAACGTCACACACCTATCAAACAGTCCCCTTCTAGAGATGATTTTAAGTACAGTATTAGTGTTCATTTTATGTACTAAATAGATTGCCTATTTCCATAATATGGCTTGAAGCTCTAGTGCTACCTACCATAAATTCTGATAACTTCAAGGACAGTATTTCTTGGACTCCTCTCGCACTAGTGGTTTCTGAACCTGAACCCACATATTAAGCCTCACATTATTTTATGCTATGGAACTTCTTATTAGTAATACATTCAATGATATTAGTTATACGGCTGATTATCAAATATATTTTTTTCCTGTATACTATATCAGGAAACTTCAGTATAATAAAATTTAATCAATACACCAGGTAACTATGACAACGTGTATGTTACTGCGGAATTCCCTTTATTAAATAAACAATGTTCATGGTTTTGTAATTAGTAGGTTACTAAAAATTGCAAGTAAAGGGAGGTGTATGTTTTCCATTACAATGTTGATAATGTCATGTTGTATAATTAATTGCCATTTCCCACTTATACTTATTTATATTAAAAACTACCTTAACAAAGTCCGATCGTGTACTGAAGAGTTCAGAGAATGCCGGTGCGTGCACATAAAAGTAGACTGTTTATTATTACGTAATCAGTAGACCTGTTTTTGTTAGCCTACTTTTCCGCTTATTCGATTCATCAGATATGTATTTCGTACTCGACTCACTGGGTAACGACGAAGATCTGATAAATTATCCTAAAACAAATAATGCAGTAATTAGGAGAAAGCCTCCCAGATATGGGTGGTAGGAGGGCATTGAAATATCTCCCGCAGCCTAACATAGAGGTAATTCTCAAGCAGAGAGAGTGTGTGGAAGGGAAGTGCACTTGTAATGATAATTGTGCAAGTTTGGATACATTTAGGTGACAACCCTATCGGCAAAGTAGAGGTGCAAAGAGTTAATAACCCATTCATCTCGAAAACCTCAATAATACAGTTACCAATATTCCTCAAGGAAATCCTCACCTAACGGACAGTACATATGCCTAAGCAGAGAAAATGTTGATAATGATGAGACGTTCTTGTGGGGGGCGATAGGAGGCTTATCTGAGTACCAGCTAAACCCTAAAACTGAACCAAACCTATCATTCCGGAACGTGAAGACTCTGTAAACGTCAGGGAAGGCATCTGAACTGGCTGCAGAGTTGGGTAGATTTTATGGGAATTAGTGAACCGGGTTTGCAGGAAGCAAGAGAGTTGAGTAGCCTAGAGGGGCGGCAAGACATGGAAGTGATTAAGAGAGGTCGCTAATAGGATGCAGTGTATGGGAATAGTGAAGGCCCTATGTTCCATAAGGAACGAAAGGGATTAAGTTCAATAAGTGAAATAGTCCAGTGAACTGTTCTTAACGGACTAGAATTTGAATTCTACTTTGAACGAGAATTTAACCTACGGAGATTGCCGAAACTATTTAATATCACCAAGGTCTAAAACCGTAGGCTACAATTGGTGCGCAACAACGACTAGGTGATGTTTTTTGTCAGACGGAGTTCGTATTACAAAGCCGAAACATTATCAAAGAGGTTTAACTTGAGTTCCTCCGTCAACCTTTGCGGCTTAAAGACCGCACAGTAAGCAGAGGACACTTGTCACTTTTATATTTACGACGAACAATCCCATTCTTCATATGTGATTGAGATTTATTCGCCAAACAAAACACTCATGTGTTACGGTAGACTCCCTACTCCCCCAACATGTTTTCTTTAAATTTTGGTTGTTTTGCACTAAATTGTTGGTTAAAATGAAAATCCCTCGGGCGGTGTTTACATTCCCTCCGTCACAAGCTGATGGTCAGCAACTGATGCTCTCTGCCGGTAAGAAAAATAACGTAGGTTCATAAAATCTACACCTTCCGTTTTTTATTTATTTCGTGAAAAAAATTGAGGTAAGTTACTTTTTGATGTCCGGAAAAACGTCATTTGCCCTATGTGTGTGTTTTTCAGTATAAATTACGATTTTTCAACATGATGTTTATAAGAATATCAAAACATTTTTATAAAACCTATATTCTTTACAATTTACAACTTCCTTGCCAAGATGGTTTAGAAAATTTGTTGCATAAATAATTTCCGCAACTATTCTTTTATCTTGTTTGAATAGCGAGAACTCTCGATCGATACAAACCGTATAGTCAGGTTGCGTGTATGAAATTGTACTTGGGTATTAAAGCGTATTCATTGATTGTGTATGTACAGTATCTGCATTATTTCTTAAATACTGTGACTTTCTCTAGCCACGGATAACGTTCATGACATATAAATTTAATTACTTTTATTTAACTGATCTTGGAGAAACATCATTAATATATCAAGTATACATAACATAAAGAAATTTATGTGATGGATGGAAAAAACAGTTGATGTTTTGTTGAAATGTCGGTTTTGAGACTTTTTGAATCACTTCAAAATATATGTTTTTTGAAATGATATCTGTCTATAGTGAATTGTTCTAGAGCTCAATAAATATTGTGATTTTGATCAAATTTGGTGTGTAGGCATATTTTTGTCATATCTCCAGGAGGTAACAACTTTGGTAAAATGTTGAAATTGAACCTCTAATGATCCAAACTAAATGTAGGCTATTGGTCGCCATTTCGCCAAAAACGTCGTTTTGAAAGGTATCGATAATAAAAAACATTCTAGAAGTTATTATAAAATACCTAATTTTTTACCTATTTCGTTTAAATTATAGTGTAATTGAGAACAAGCGATCCTAAACCGTGTGTAAAATCACAAGTAAAAGGAAATTAACATGCTAGAGTATTTAGAGAACCTTGACCCATCATTCAATCAATATGTGTAAATTTATAAATATCTCTGCTTTTAAATGATTCACAAATTGTTGGTAAGGGGGAATAGTAAGTTATACATGGGGGAAACTCAATATAATAAATTAGATTTTTCTTTTTTCTGTATAAATATTATAGATATCTTTTTGGGGATATGGCGACGATGATCTGTGTGAGAAAGTTAGTGCAGTGCTTTTATTTTATTTGCATCGTTAGTTATTCCTTTTTGTTTGTTGACTTGTATCCTTAGGCTTACATTACTTGATGATGTCATTATTGACTCTTGGGTTTGGCCGTTGTTTAACAAACGGTGTCCATTGACCATTGGTAGTGGAGTCAGCAGAAAAATTTGCATCACTTGGAAAATATTTCAGAACAGCCCAATTTTTGTTTTAATATTTTTAAACCATCAGAGAGAATCTTTAGCACCCGGTGTTGAATGGAAGCCAAATTCATTATTTTTTTAAATATATAAATTACTTTATATTGATTCCGTTTCAGTGTTTAAAAAAAAAAAATAATAATCTGTAAGTTGGATCGGGAAGAAATTTTTTTGTTCGTTTATACTGAATAACTCTATAAAACTTTAAAAAAAGGATGGAATTATTTCAATTAATATTCTAACCTGAACAAATTCAAAACCTTGTCATTTGTGATTTTGTTTTTTTCTGAATAACTTAGGTTTAAATACAATATTTTAACGACAATTTGTGAATATATATTATTACTTGCATCCAATTTTATTTTGAAATATTACAAAGACAATCAATGATTGTATGTTAAAACAAATATTTGATTAGACAATTATTTTTACGCAAAACATTGTTAAATCAAGGCAAAGAATTTTTTCTTATGAAAAAAAGTAAACTTTACCAATGAATATTTTTTAATAATATTAAGGGTCGGGTGGAGTTCTGCCCTTTTGTTATCTTTATTGAAATCGTTCTTATGCCTTCCATACTCTACGTGTGGAAGGCATACATCACTTTTGTGTT
This sequence comes from Aphrophora alni, assembly GCA_963513935.1. NCBI lineage: Eukaryota > Metazoa > Arthropoda > Insecta > Hemiptera > Aphrophoridae > Aphrophora > Aphrophora alni. The sequence continues at coordinate 79,152,156 of OY740768.1, forward strand.
TTGCATGGAAATGTCTGATTTGAGTTATCCTATTCCTAAAAAAAATATTTTTTGAATTGATGTTTGGCTATACTTTACAGCTCGAACGATTGGACCAACACTGATCAAATTTAGAATGTGAACATTTTTTTCCCCCCTTATAACGAACCATTTTTCCCGCCCATTCTTTTATAAATTAAAATTAGATAATACCTGTTCTAAGACAAAAACACAATTTTTGATTGTTGTTTTTTAATCGACTTATGACATTATTCAAATTTTGGTTAAATGCCAAACAAAAGCTTATTTACTCATCGTCCTCCTCAAAATTGACTAAGACTATGGACTAAGAAAAGTGCTAATTTCTAAAAATAGTAACTTCTAATGTACCCGACAAGCCATAGTTAAACTTTATATAGAAAAAAAATTGGTCTTAAATTTGAAACAAAAATGGAACTGTATTTTAGGTTTAATTATTTTATTTCAACATATATTATTATTGTATACGGTGTAAACCTAAGTTTAAATTAATTAGGTTTATTAGTTTAAACAGTGGAGAGTGATTTTTCATAAAACGACAAACCATAGCAGGTTGCTGAGAAACAGTCATAGATTAGTAAAATACTAGGATTCATTTCAATAAACGTTTCTTTATCTTAAAGACGGAAGTGCGTAAAACTTCCAATTAGATGTTATATTTTAGGCACATATAAATGAAAGATTTTTAGTAAGTAAAATATTAAATTCGTTATATTTTTTAATATAGGCCTAACTGAAAAATTATAGCGATTATAAGAAAAACATTCAATAAAAAGACATAATATTTTACTGTTTAACATGGAAGTACAGCAGACTTATGCTTGGAATTAACCCGTGAAATACAGGAATTCGCTGATTTCAACTTACAAAATATATTTCATTCCCCAGTCAAAGAAGAGAACTGCAAAAGAACGATTTTGTTTGAGACGCTTAATTAAAGTCCAGGCGCAGATAATACGTAAATTACTAAAACTCGGAAATTCCATAATAATTTTAGTTTGTAGCCAGCCATGTACCAAGTTAAAACCCTGTTAATCGAAGGCATTTGCAAATATGTCTAGAAGCAAATTTACATAAGTAAACATAGGTAGAATTGTTTTGTTCTGCAGCAAACAGTCCAAGCTGTGATTAAGGACTCGGCCAGTGCTGACGTCACTCTTCACATTCTGACCTATTCAAGGTCACATCTATACAACGTTGCTAATTAACTGTACGCCATATTTCTTTTGCGTTGAGTTCTTATAAAATATTGAATTACAACAGACTAGACTTTGATAGGACTCAATTCTATTACGGGGAGAATAGCTCAGCTGAAAATTATGCCGTAAAATGTATTTCACGTATTTACTGAAAAATAGTGTTTTTACATTGGTTTTATTATGTCACAAAATCGGTGCGTCAGAGTTGAATTCTCAAAATTTTCAAATATAAATATGAGTCAAGTGATGTCTTAATTTAAAACACTTTCGAAAGCAAACATTTTGAATTCGTTTAAAATATCTTTCACCATTTCAAAATAGAGGGAGGACCTTTGTGTCTACTTTGAGCATGATATTATGACGTCATGTGACTATGATAACAATAAACTAAAGAATCGCCACAAACAGGTCTTTAAATTGATATACTTCATAACTAGATTTAAAAAAGTTTATCCCTAACAGCCCAAACCCCAAATTTGGAAGCCATGAATATACACTATATCTCAAAAATATAAATGGACAGGTAGGTCAAGTTGTACCTTATTTCAAAGCCTTGTGGAAAAGTATAATTTTCCCAGTTTAAAGTTTGTTTTTTTATCTCTTACAGTTTTTGAATGGGAGCCAAAAATGTACTTAGTAGGGACGTTTTGTTTCATACAAGTAACTTTGTTAATTTTGGAAATGCAAAAGGTTCCGAGTGACACCCCTTATATTGTATCAGAGTCGATAGTGAACAAATGAATAACATTAATATTCCCTTTCTTTTAGGGCGTACATAATTAAAGTTATTATTTTATTCTTGAATAATATCATTGAAAGAGTTAATTCATAATTAATGAATTGTACCGGACATACTCGACTTCACAGAAACAGAATTTACAATATATAGATTAGTTATAAAAAAAGTAAGTTATTTTTTCTCGGTACTTTGTTTACTGTCGTCGAGGTTGATGAGGTGTTACTTACTTGGGCTTTATTTCATTACTAAAATAAAGAATGGTACTTGTCTGTATCATGATAATCACCTAAAAACTACATTTTGAGCTTCTATTAAAAATGTTAAGAGATGGGATTGAAGTAGACCAACACAAGTACTACCTTGTCGTTTGGAATTTTTAAGATACTAATATATCAATGTTTCCAAATTTGAGGTTTGGATAAACATTTTAAAAACTGATCATGCATTATTTCCTTTTAATTTATTGTATTGCTGATTTTTATTATTTTATATCAGGATTTCCATAGTCAAGTTAAAGAAAAACCTAAAGCGCTATTTGATTGATTTATTTTATATTATGTTTCCATAGTCAAGTTTTAAAAAAAGTAAAGCGCTATTTGATTGACTTATTTTATATCATGTTCCCATAGTTGAAGAAAAACAGGTTGAAAAAATAGGTTGAAGAAAAACAGAAAGATTTATTTAATTCTTTTATTTATATCATGTTTCCATAGTGAAGTTAAAGAAAAACGTAAAGCGTTACTTGATTGATTTATTTTATATCATGTTTCCATAGTCAAGAGTTAAAGAAAAACCTAAAGCGCTATTTGATTGATTTATTTTATATCATGTTTCCATAGTCAAATTTAAAAAAAAGTAAAGCACTATTTGATTGATTATTTTATATCAGGATTTCCATAGTGAAGTTAAAGAAAAACCTAAAGCGCTATTTGATTGATTTATTTTATATCATGTTTCCATAGTCAAGTTAAAGAAAAACCTAAAGCGCTATTTGATTGATTTATTTTATATCATGTTTCCATAGTCAAATTTAAAAAAAAGTAAAGCACTATTTGATTGATTATTTTATATCAGGATTTCCATAGTGAAGTTAAAGAAAAACCTAAAGCGCTATTTGATTGATTTATTTTATATCATGTTTCCATAGTCAAGTTTAAAAAAAAGTAAAGCGCTGTTTGATTGATTATTTTATATCAGGATTTCCATAGTGAAGTTAAAGAAAAACCAAAAGCGCTATTTGATTGATTTATTTTATATCATGTTTCCATAGTCAAGTTAAAGAAAAACCTAAAGCGCTATTTGATTGACTTATTTTATATCATGTTTCCATAGTCAAGTTAAAGAAAAACCTAAAGCGCTATTTGATTGATTTATTTTATATCATGTTTCCATAGTCAAATTTAAAAAAAAGTAAAGCACTATTTGATTGATTATTTTATATCAGGATTTCCATAGTGAAGTTAAAGAAAAACCTAAAGCGCTATTTGATTGATTATTTTATATCAGGATTTCCATAGTGAAGTTAAAGAAAAACCTAAAGCGCTATTTGATTGATTTATTTTATATCATGTTTCCATAGTCAAGTTTAAAAAAAAGTAAAGCGCTGTTTGATTGATTATTTTATATCAGGATTTCCATAGTGAAGTTAAAGAAAAACCAAAAGCGCTATTTGATTGATTTATTTTATATCATGTTTCCATAGTCAAGTTAAAGAAAAACCTAAAGCGCTATTTGATTGACTTATTTTATATCATGTTTCCATAGTCAAGTTAAAGAAAAACCTAAAGCGCTATTTGATTGATTTATTTTATATCATGTTTCCATAGTCAAATTTAAAAAAAAGTAAAGCACTATTTGATTGATTATTTTATATCAGGATTTCCATAGTGAAGTTAAAGAAAAACCTAAAGCGCTATTTGATTGATTTATTTTATATCATGTTTCCATAGTCAAGTTAAAGAAAAACCTAAAGCGCTATTTGATTGATTTATTTTATATCATGTTTCCATAGTCAAATTTAAAAAAAAGTAAAGCACTATTTGATTGATTATTTTATATCAGGATTTCCATAGTGAAGTTAAAGAAAAACCTAAAGCGCTATTTGATTGATTTATTTTATATCATGTTTCCATAGTGAAGTTAAAGAAAAACCTAAAGCGCTATTTGATTGATTTATTTTATATCATGTTTCCATAGTCAAGTTTAAAAAAAAGTAAAGCACTATTTGATTGATTATTTTATATCAGGATTTCCATAGTGAAGTTAAAGAAAAACCTAAAGCGCTATTTGATTGATTTATTTTATATCATGTTTCCATAGTCAAGTTAAAGAAAAACCTAAAGCGCTATTTGATTGATTTATTTTATATCATGTTTCCATAGTCAAGTTAAAGAAAAACCTAAAGCGCTATTTGATTGATTTATTTTATATCATGTTTCCATAGTCAAGTTTAAAAAAAAGTAAAGCACTATTTGATTGATTATTTTATATCAGGATTTCCATAGTGAAGTTAAAGAAAAACCTAAAGCGCTATTTGATTGATTTATTTTATATCATGTTTCCATAGTCAAATTTAAAAAAAAGTAAAGCACTATTTGATTGATTATTTTATATCAGGATTTCCATAGTGAAGTTAAAGAAAAACCTAAAGCGCTATTTGATTGATTTATTTTATATCATGTTTCCATAGTCAAGTTAAAGAAAAACCTAAAGCGCTATTTGATTGATTTATTTTATATCATGTTTCCATAGTCAAGTTTAAAAAAAAGTAAAGCACTATTTGATTGATTATTTTATATCAGGATTTCCATAGTGAAGTTAAAGAAAAACCTAAAGCGCTATTTGATTGATTTATTTTATATCATGTTTCCATAGTCAAGTTAAAGAAAAACCTAAAGCGCTATTTGATTGATTATTTTATATCATGTTTCCATAGTCAAGTTAAAGAAAAACGTAAAGCGTTATTTGATTCTATTATTTTATATCATGTTTCCATAGTCAAGTTAAAGAAAAACGTAAAGCGTTGTTTGATTATATTATTTTATATCATGTTTCCATAGTCAAGTTAAAGAAAAACGTAAAGCGTTATTTGATTGATTTATTTTATATCATGTTTCCATAGTCAAGTTAAAGAAAAACCTAAAGCGCTATTTGATTGATTTATTTTATATCATGTTTCCATAGTCAAGTTTAAAAAAAAGTAAAGCACTATTTGATTGATTATTTTATATCAGGATTTCCATAGTGAAGTTAAAGAAAAACCTAAAGCGCTATTTGATTGATTTATTTTATATCATGTTTCCATAGTCAAGTTAAAGAAAAACCTAAAGCGCTATTTGATTGATTTATTTTATATCATGTTTCCATAGTCAAGTTTAAAAAAAAGTAAAGCACTATTTGATTGATTATTTTATATCAGGATTTCCATAGTGAAGTTAAAGAAAAACCTAAAGCGCTATTTGATTGATTTATTTTATATCATGTTTCCATAGTCAAGTTAAAGAAAAACCTAAAGCGCTATTTGATTGATTATTTTATATCATGTTTCCATAGTCAAGTTAAAGAAAAACGTAAAGCGTTATTTGATTCTATTATTTTATATCATGTTTCCATAGTCAAGTTAAAGAAAAACGTAAAGCGTTGTTTGATTATATTATTTTATATCATGTTTCCATAGTCAAGTTAAAGAAAAACGTAAAGCGTTATTTAATTCTATTATTTTATATCATGTTTCCATAGTCAAGTTAAAGAAAAACGTAAAGCGTTGTTTGATTATATTATTTTATATCATGTTTCCATAGTCAAGTTAAAGAAAAACGTAAAGCGTTATTTAATTCTTTTATTTATATCATATTTCCATAGTCAAGTTAAAGAAAAACGTAAAGCGTTATTTGATTCTATTATTTTATATCATGTTTCCATAGTCAAGTTAAAGAAAAACGTAAAGCGTTGTTTGATTATATTATTTTATATCATGTTTCCATAGTCAAGTTAAAGAAAAACGTAAACAGTTATTTAATTCTTTTATTTATATCATATTTCCATAGTCAAGTTAAAGAAAAACGTAAAGCGTTATTTGATTCTATTATTTTATATCATGTTTCCATAGTCAAGTTAAAGAAAAACGTAAAGCGTTGTTTGATTATATTATTTTATATCATGTTTCCATAGTCAAGTTAAAGAAAAACGTAAAGCGTTATTTAATTCTTTTATTTATATCATATTTCCATAGTCAAGTTAAAGAAAAACGTAAAGCGTTATTTGATTCTATTATTTTATATCATGTTTCCATAGTTAAGGTAAAGAAAAACAGAAAGCGTTATTTAATTCTTTTATTTATATCATGTTTCCATAGTCAAGTTAAAGAAAAACGTAAAGCGTTATTTGATTATATTATTTTATATCATGTTTCCATAGTCAAGTTAAAGAAAAACGTAAAGCGTTGTTTGATTATATTATTTTATATCATGTTTCCATAGTCAAGTTAAAGAAAAACGTAAAGCGTTATTTAATTCTTTTATTTATATCATATTTCCATAGTCAAGTTAAAGAAAAACGTAAAGCGTTGTTTGATTCTATTATTTTATATCATGTTTCCATAGTCAAGTTAAAGAAAAACGTAAAGCGTTGTTTGATTATATTATTTTATATCATGTTTCCATAGTCAAGTTAAAGAAAAACGTAAAGCGTTATTTAATTCTTTTATTTATATCATATTTCCATAGTCAAGTTAAAGAAAAACGTAAAGCGTTATTTGATTCTATTATTTTATATCATGTTTCCATAGTTAAGGTAAAGAAAAACAGAAAGCGTTATTTAATTCTTTTATTTATATCATGTTTCCATAGTCAAGTTAAAGAAAAACGTAAAGCGTTATTTGATTATATTATTTTATATCATGTTTCCATAGTCAAGTTAAAGAAAAACGTAAAGCGTTGTTTGATTATATTATTTTATATCATGTTTCCATAGTCAAGTTAAAGAAAAACGTAAAGCGTTATTTAATTCTTTTATTTATATCATATTTCCATAGTCAAGTTAAAGAAAAACGTAAAGCGTTATTTGATTCTATTATTTTATATCATGTTTCCATAGTTAAGGTAAAGAAAAACAGAAAGCGTTATTTAATTCTTTTATTTATATCATGTTTCCATAGTCAAGTTAAAGAAAAACGTAAAGCGTTATTTGATTATATTATTTTATATCATGTTTCCATAGTCAAGTTAAAGAAAAACGTAAAGCGTTGTTTGATTCTATTATTTTATATCATGTTTCCATAGTCAAGTTAAAGAAAAACGTAAAGCGTTATTTAATTCTTTTATTTATATCATATTTCCATAGTCAAGTTAAAGAAAAACGTAAAGCGTTATTTAATTCTTTTATTTATATCATATTTCCATAGTCAAGTTAAAGAAAAACGTAAAGCGTTGTTTGATTCTATTATTTTATATCATGTTTCCATAGTCAAGTTAAAGAAAAACGTAAAGCGTTGTTTGATTCTATTATTTTATATCATGTTTCCATAGTCAAGTTAAAGAAAAACGTAAAGCGTTATTTAATTCTTTTATTTATATCATGTTTCCATAGTCAAGTTAAAGAAAAACGTAAAGCGTTGTTTGATTCTATTATTTTATATCATGTTTCCATAGTCAAGTTAAAGAAAAACGTAAAGCGTTGTTTGATTGATTTATTTTATATCATGTTTCCATAGTCAAGTTAAAGAAAAACGTAAAGCGTTGTTTGATTCTATTATTTTATATCATGTTTCCATAGTCAAGTTAAAGAAAAACGTAAAGCGTTATTTAATTCTTTTATTTATATCATATTTCCATAGTCAAGTTAAAGAAAAACGTAAAGCGTTATTTAATTCTTTTATTTATATCATATTTCCATAGTCAAGTTAAAGAAAAACGTAAAGCGTTGTTTGATTCTATTATTTTATATCATGTTTCCATAGTCAAGTTAAAGAAAAACGTAAAGCGTTGTTTGATTCTATTATTTTATATCATGTTTCCATAGTCAAGTTAAAGAAAAACGTAAAGCGTTATTTAATTCTTTTATTTATATCATATTTCCATAGTCAAGTTAAAGAAAAACGTAAAGCGTTGTTTGATTCTATTATTTTATATCATGTTTCCATAGTCAAGTTAAAGAAAAACGTAAAGCGTTGTTTGATTATATTATTTTATATCATGTTTCCATAGTTAAGGTAAAGAAAAACAGAAAGCGTTATTTAATTCTTTTATTTATATCATGTTTCCATAGTCAAGTTAAAGAAAAACGTAAAGCGTTATTTGATTCTATTATTTTATATCATGTTTCCATAGTCAAGTTAAAGAAAAACGTAAAGCGTTGTTTGATTATATTATTTTATATCATGTTTCCATAGTCAAGTTAAAGAAAAACGTAAAGCGTTATTTAATTCTTTTATTTATATCATATTTCCATAGTCAAGTTAAAGAAAAACGTAAAGCGTTGTTTGATTCTATTATTTTATATCATGTTTCCATAGTCAAGTTAAAGAAAAACGTAAAGCGTTGTTTGATTATATTATTTTATATCATGTTTCCATAGTCAAGTTAAAGAAAAACGTAAAGAGTTATTTAATTCTTTTATTTATATCATATTTCCATAGTCAAGTTAAAGAAAAACGTAAAGCGTTATTTGATTCTATTATTTTATATCATGTTTCCATAGTCAAGTTAAAGAAAAACGTAAAGCGTTGTTTGATTATATTATTTTATATCATGTTTCCATAGTCAAGTTAAAGAAAAACGTAAAGCGTTATTTAATTCTTTTATTTATATCATATTTCCATAGTCAAGTTAAAGAAAAACGTAAAGCGTTATTTGATTCTATTATTTTATATCATGTTTCCATAGTTAAGGTAAAGAAAAACAGAAAGCGTTATTTAATTCTTTTATTTATATCATGTTTCCATAGTCAAGTTAAAGAAAAACGTAAAGCGTTATTTGATTCTATTATTTTATATCATGTTTCCATAGTCAAGTTAAAGAAAAACCTAAAGCGCTATTTGATTGATTTATTTTATATCATGATTGCCATAGTTAAGGTAAAGAAAAACGTAAAGCGTTATTTGATTCTATTATTTTATATCATGTTTCCATAGTCAAGTTAAAGAAAAACCTAAAGCGCTATTTGATTGATTTATTTTATATCATGTTTCCATAGTCAAGTTAAAGAAAAACGTAAAGCGTTATTTGATTCTATTATTTTATATCATGTTTCCATAGTCAAGTTAAAGAAAAACCTAAAGCGCTATTTGATTGATTTATTTTATATCATGTTTCCATAGTCAAGTTAAAGAAAAACAGAAAGCGTTATTTAATTCTTTTATTTATATCATGTTTCCATAGTCAAGTTAAAGAAAAACGTAAAGCGTTATTTGATTGATTTATTTTATATCATGATTGCCATAGTTAAGGTAAAGAAAAACGTAAAGCGTTATTTGATTGATTTATTCGAAATAATAAGTTTTTCGATGCTTGTTTTGTTTAAACAAGCATACATTATAAATTAAGTACATAAGAATCATATAATACAATATAGTATCCATAACTTATTATGTTATCTGTTTTATTTGAACAATATAAGAGAAACACAACTGATCTAATAACAAAACAATTGACCTTATAACTAAAAGACAACAGCTGTATTTAACGATGCCGAAGGATATAGTAGAATCAGTTTACAATCTGCTTCTCTCTCATGTAGCCTGGCAGTTTCATCATTTTCTATTGATTAATAACAAATTTGATTATAATTCTAAACAAAATAATGCGCCGTATTTCCGATACTTAATGCATCATATTTTCAAGGGTTAATTGTAATTATTTACTCTTTGAAAAAATATAGTAATTATTCTTATTTTAAAACGCCTCCATTTTATTTGTAACCGATTTACTTTACTTACTATTAGGCATAATGTTATTTATTATTTATTCTCTTTGCAGTATACTGGTATTTTAAAGAAAATCGCGAAAGTTCTGTTTACTGCTGCTAGATAGCACTGTGGCAGCTGTAGAACGCTACACTTTTTTATTTGTCCGCTAGATGGTGCGCGGTCTACTTTTACTGTAAATTTGAATTGGGAATAATTTCCAACAAAATGTAGACTCCATAAAAAAAAAAAAAAATTTTAAACATTCTGCACATATACGTAGTATAAAGTTGTGATTTTAAAAACCTATGTCATTTTTTTTTTCGTAATATCTGTTTTGAGATCCCTTGAGCTCCAAAAAGTGATTTTGAATAGATATTTCAAGTAGTGATGTAGGGCCTACTGCCTTAAACCAGTAGGCCGTTTTTGATCAAATTTAGTATTTAGGTATATTTTGACCTGGCGTGAATTTTCGATAACTCAAAATTTTTGATGTAGTTGTCTAAGACAAAAGCTCAAAATTAGGATTTTCTAAATAAAGTTATGTTACAGATTTGTATTAAGTTTAATTTTAAAATGACTCTAGAACCCAAACAACCTATTGGTAGTTATCTTGTTATAAAAGTCTGTTCCGGAGTTATCTGTAACAAAAACAAAACATTGACAATGTACCTGTTACAAAAAACCTATTAAAAGAAAGGGTCCATTGATTTCATTAACATTTTTGAAAAATGTGAATATTAGTGACTTAAATCAGTGTGCTAAATTGTAAGTAAACAAAATAACAGTTCATCAATAATTAAAAAAAAAGAAAAGAAAGTAATTTAACTGTTGGCGTAGTTTAAAACTCGGTTTACAACATAATTTATTAACATTAATTGTCATTATGAAATATATATATATATATATATATATATATATATATATATATATATATTTCCAATTTATATTGACAAATTTGAACGCCATTATTATTTTTAATAATCTATTACTTATCAAGAACCAACAAAGTTCTATTCTGACTTTTTTTTATATAGAATTGTGATGAAAGACACTTCATTATCTTATCATTAACAAACTGACTGATAGACTGCGTTGAGATCATCGGAATTCTAGGAGCGTAAATTTGAAATAATAGTGGCCTATCGCGGTCTGAAGTTGATAGTACGGTTAAGTTTTAGATAAATGTTGAGGAATAAAAGCAAATATCATCTGTCGTGATGCACAATATTAACATAACTGTACGTAGCTCCTACTGTCGACTTAACCTTTGCTTCTCAAACACAACTGTCACGACCCACTTAGGTTAGGTCATTGGATTTGCCTTAAAATACTATATTAGCTATGACCACTTAGAAATAGTGTTACATTTCAAACGTATAAAGAAATATCTATATGCATGTCATTTATAAAGACATTGCCACATTAAACCAACCTAGTAACTAGAGAGGTGCCCTATAAAGTAACGAGAAAAGAACAAATATAATAATAAACATTTCTAGACAAAGTGCATCTGTCAATCGTAGCAGTTAATGACTTAATTATGATTATCTTCTTCTTCAGAAATATGGATAATCTTCAAGCACAATGCAATAATCTACTCTGTGTCGATTGCGCTATTTATATTCCCCTCGTTACTGTGCGCAAACTAAAACTATCTGCATCTTCAAAACCTCTGAAGCAATTTAATAATTTTTGCAATTTTAAATATAATTTAGATTATGTATCAAATAGGATATTGATCAAATATCGGTTTGTTGTCACCGAGATGTCAAAATGTACGAGAGAAAATGGATTTCCTCTTAATCGATAACAAACAATTGTTAAAAATTTAAAATATGTTCAGTGGTGATTAGCCTTTAAACTATGTACTAAATTTTTTACTGCCAAAACATATTTTGTAGCTGAAAATACATAATGTCAAAAATCTAGAATTACTCTTTTCAGTACAAAATAATGGTTAACTTGGGAACCACTACTGCAATTCCAAAAAGTTTTCATTTTCAATTGTCATTCAAATAATATACCGGCTTTGTCATTGATAAACGTATTTTGTCGCGGAAATTTGTTTTGTATTGTTTAAAATACGTCGAGAAACCATTAGGAAAGAAAATCAAATCAACGGTTCTTGGGTTATATGCTGACAGTCGGTACGTTTTATAAATGTAGAGATTAATTGACATTTAGGCCTAAGTCATGAAAATAGTTCCCACACTGAATCGTCAAAGTTTGCAAAGTTTACGATATTCATGTCAATTAACTACATCATAACCTAATAAGTGATTATGTTGTCATATCATTTATATTACTCTGAATTAAAAGAAATATACAAATGTAAACTTTTATTAAATAGGCCTACTTACAATTTTCAATTTCAGCGTTAATATGATAATACAGAACGCAAAATCAGATGTTTTGTGTAAATAGTTAATATCAAAGAGGTTAGAGAAATGTAAAAGATCAAGACTAAAGGTGAAAAGGTAAGGCAGTGAGTAGCTGGTATTTACATTGTTGTATTAATACCTGAAAAACGTTGCATACATCAATCACTATCTGGTTATAATAAGCTACTATAAGACAAGGTGACCGAGAGGTTATTCGCTTTTAAGTAACAAAAACAAACACGAAAAATAAAATAAATACAATCAATTTAATTTTCTTACTTACTGTTTTTCATCATATATATTTACATGAAAGATAAGTTGGTATACAGGTCTAGTCAACTTTCTAAGATTAAAAAACAAAGTTCACAGATATTTGTATATTTAAATATGAAAACAGCAAACATTGGCCTGTAGCCTCGGGCTATGTTGAAAATCCAAACTAAAATCAGAACCTAAGATAAGGAATTCAGGGCAAATAAACCGGGCCCGATTATCCTTGATATGCGTTGCGATGAAGAGAGACCCGCGATCGTGGTTTGGTTGAGAGTGCAGTCATGGTTGTACGACTAACCGGATTGAGAAGGCATGGGATCAGTTGTCATCTGCTGTGATGTCCGGCGTCCTTCCAATTTGTGGAGTGAAGTTATTATGTTGGGCAATGGGGTTCTCTAGATTCTCAAGAAGGCCTATAAAATATGTCGGACAGGAATAATCAATATCAATATATATATATATATATATATATATATATATATATATATATATATATAATAAAAGGAAGTCTAGAATGTGCTTGCCGGTAAAACTCAAAAACGAATCCCGGTACAATCAAAGGGGGTATATGGTGTGATAGTCCTCTATTGCCCATCCGTGAAGAAGGTTTCCGTTTTGTTTCTAAGGGCGTCCATTTGAAGATAAGAGGGCCGAACTTATGGGACCGAAAAATACAAGGGAAATACAGTATTTATCCCCAAAATACCACTGATATCGACTGAATTGCCATTCCAATTAAAGAGACTGCAATTTCCAATCAAACTAGTCTATAGTTTTACTATTGACAAATCGCAGGGACAGACTTTTTAAAGTATTGCGGCATAAGTCTCAAAGATTCCTGCTTTTCTCACGGTCCAATTATACGTAGCTTGATCTCGAGTAGGAAATCCGAAAAATTTGTATAATATACCCCAGATAAGAAAATGAAAAATGTTGTTTATAAACGAGTATTTAAAAAGTTAGAATGTTTTCAATAAAAAGCTTTAACTTCTTATATTTTGAGGTTTATCTCCTTATATTCCAACTACCACACAATCCTATAGCCCCGGATCATCTTGAAAAAAGGTACAGTTAATTGAGTAAATTTCTACTTTGTAAAAATACTTTATTTAACTCATTACTATCATTTTTAGGGTCTTGCGCATGGTTCTTCAATTAGGTGCTAGCAGACGGGTTTGCGAATATTTTGAAATCAAGATCATATTCAACATTTATTACTGAATAACGTACGTTAGAAGTACCGGGCGAAGCCGGGTTAAACCACTAGTTATATATATATATATATATATATATATATATATATATATATATATATTTAAGAAGTGGGTTCTAAATATGCCACCCATATTACAAATTAAAGTAGTGTACAGTTACTTTGTAATTAATTATTAACATTTGGTTAATCAATCTAAACATGCGTTGTTTTATTCCAAATATAAATTTTTATTAATTTTACTAAGGCGATGATGACTACAATGGTTTCTCTCCGGTAAACAAAAATAAAAATTAATTGTAAAGTAATTACAAATAGAATCTACGATGCCTATATTCCAGAGTATAATCACCATAATCCTGAAGGTAACAGGCAATGTTTAAACGATGTGATTATTTAACCCTCTAAATAAGTTTTCCCAAAGTCGGAAAAACCTTGCTAAATCGCTTTCTCGTATCCAAAAATGGGAGATTCATGTCATTTCAACAAAATCCTTTCACCCGTTTTCAATAAAAACCTACAAAAATCGCTCGTAGTATAATTAAATATGGTCTCAATTGACATCCTAATTTGTGTAGGCCTAAGTCATTTGTGAAACCTAAGTTGATTCATCGAGAGATATATATATATATATATATATATATATATATATAGTGAATCATCGAATTCAGTCTCGTAATGTTTCCTGTATATTGAAAAGATAAGGAAGAGTCCTGACACACTCACTGATTACATGTTGAGCCTACTTTGGATTAGTACTGGCTATAGACAAATTATAGTCACGATTAAAATACTGTAGGCTATATTAATAAATAATAATACGCCTAAATATTGGTGATTCCTTAGAACGCAACAATTTAGGGTTGTGCTGCCGAATTAATACCACCAGTCAATCAAACAAGTTCATGGTACAAGAGACACTAGCTTAGAAATTTAATAATAGAAATATTTTTCAAAATGATAGTGAGACATTCTATTAGACCAAATTATCTCCTATAAGAAATTCGCGGGAGGAAAAGTCAGTATAACACCAGTTTTGGTCAAAATAGCTTCTATTATTAATAGGTCTGTGAGAAAATTAGTGCAATGTATTTACAGAGTTTCTTAAATCGACCAAATTTAGAAAAAATTTAGAGTACAATATTTCCGTATATAGATTATTGGCTTTGTAAAGCATTTGATTCTTTAGTTCATTCTGATACATGGGAGATGGGTTTTATATAGAAGTCAAGAAATGTTTGTACCAGAAGTAATTGATTGTTTGGAAAGGAAGAGAAAGAAATTCAAGATAGGAAGAGGTGTTTATTTAGGTAAGGAAATTAGTGTAAATGGTTATGTTTATCAAATTTGATATTTATCGATGCTAGGTTGGTGGTAAATAGGAATGAGAATCTTCAATGTTGTAGGATTTGGTAGGAACCTGCAGTGTTAGGATGCTGCTACTGAATCCTGATAAAACGAAAGTGAATACTAAAGTAAACAAAATAAACATTGAATGTGTAGAGGGTTGGTAAGGTTGTGTCCTTTCATCAGAGAGGTAAATGAGGAGGCGATTAGTAGAATATGATTAATTCAGGTTGGAGGGAATATTGATCTCTAGGGAGAATTCCAAACTGAAAACGAAAGTAATATTGAGTTGTGTATATTCTGTATCGATGCACTCACAACTAAAGTATAGGATGGATAAGGAGTATGCTCGATGTGGAAGAGACAAGTTTAATTTCAGAGATTGTGTATTGTATAACATCGTAGTTAGCGAAATTCTATTTGAATTTAAGTGTAACTTTGTGTTAGCAATGCTATTTTCTAACTGAAAGGAAGGGCTTTAATTCTTTAGAAATGTTAATAAAACTATTATTATTATTATTGGAAATCGGCGGTGGTTGGTAGTAATGACCACTTTCATCATTACCACAAAACTACCATTAGTTCCATCCTAGGACTACCCCTTTTAGGTTCCCATGTGGTTTTAGCTTCAGTGCATTATGGTGTCAAGTCCCGTTGTCTCTGAACAATAGTTGACAAATGCTTGTGGTCGTTTGTCAAAATACATGTCCGCATCTTGACACCTGACATGCCGACTTTAGCAGACCTAACTTACTTCCTGGTCAATGTTTCCTCGGTTGTGTTTGTGCCCGGCAACGTGTGTTTCCTTTACAAGTTTTTTCATTTGGATTTTTAAATAAACATTCATTACTTCAAAGACATGTTCAACACAGGTAAAATTTTCAAATTGTTTACTTATTTTAATTTACGATATGGTAAAGATCAATTTAAACTTTGTTAGAAACAAGAATATCTGCATGTTTGATTCAAACATAACCTTAAATTAAAAATAAATATAAGAACAGCTGTTACTTAGAATCACAGAGGTAGTTTAGTTTGACAAAACTTGAGATTTTTAATGTATAATGCAATTGCTAAATGGCTAATTTGTCCGCCATAATATTAAATTGGCCGAGTGGTGAGTTATTAAAGATCCTTTAAATTTTTAGCAGTTTATATTCAAACGTTTGTTGAACTGGTTTAATCGTTCGTTAACTTTCATTTCGTTAAGTATAGTTTGGTCACTAACTCGTTATCATTGGAAAGGTCTGTAACAAGAAAAGAAAATTATTGTCTTAATTATTATAACCTAATGTTGAATAGGAACAATTTATTTGAAAGCTTGTTTCTATTTAAACCTGTACCTATCAAAACAAAACAGGCAGTTTCTTGGTAAACTTGTAAATAAAGAAACATAAGTACTTATTTTCATAATGTGTTTGGAACAGTTTAGTTGACATAATAATAATTTTAAAACGGTAGATCCAGAAAACCGCGTTTTCTAGTAAATTACCAAGAATTACTTTTTTAGTTGTATCGGCTATATCTCAACATACAACAAAAATAAAGATATCACCTTGTTCAGCATTAAAAGGACTAAATAATTTGTTTCTTGTTAAATTAATGTGTTGTCCGCGCGGAATTACCATATAGTTGGATAGGGGGTTCCATCTAAGAGAAGTGCCAAGCCAGAGCTCAGAGAAGAAAGTATACTTTCCAGCGAGTCGTTTTAGCGTCTTTACAATTTTCAGTATCAACTTAGTACTTCTAAATACAAAAACAAATAAATTATC
This sequence comes from Aphrophora alni, assembly GCA_963513935.1. Taxonomy (NCBI): domain Eukaryota; kingdom Metazoa; phylum Arthropoda; class Insecta; order Hemiptera; family Aphrophoridae; genus Aphrophora; species Aphrophora alni. Next base: position 79,169,001 of record OY740768.1, read on the forward strand.
ATTTAAAACAAAACTATTTTCAATATCAAAATAGTTCCAAATAATGTATGCTGCAAACATTTTACTGTTATATTTCTAGACATATATTAAGTTAATATTAAAATGAATTTTTATTCAATTGTTGGTTGTTACAAATAGTTTTAAAAATATGGAAGCCGACCTAGCTTTTTATTTATTTCGTAAAGACTGATTGCATAATCATTTAAATGACGACATTTGAATTTTGTCAGCGAAGAAAGAAAACTAAACCTTTTAAAAAAAAGACAAGAAAACATTCTTATTTGAAATTTACAAATTTTCAAGGTCAAAGCTCGAGTTTGATCCGCCATAAGTAATTTAAATTATCAGAGAATCGTCCTAATAATAAATACTGTAGAACATAAATCAATACAGATAACATCCTAAAAGAAGAAAAAATCCTGAACGGTTTTATTTCAAATTAGAATAAAAATATAGGCCTACAGTTTAAATTCAAATTAAGACAATCAAATTCTTCATAATTGATTAACACTCTAGTCTGAGTATATAACAGATACGTACATTATATCACATTAAAAAAAAAAAAAAAAAAAAAAAAAAAAAAAAAAAAAAAAAAAAATGAATCAAAGACAATAGAAGATTAAACAATAAAGCAATATCACGAAACAAATAATATTGTAACCTATTTATATAGGGAACGGATATAATACATACTTAACATAGAATGTAAAACCATCGACTAACATTCCCACACGACCAGAGCCAATTTATTAATAGACTAATATTCAAAATTAATTGTTATTGTCAACTTGCCAGTTTCTTATTATTTCTCAATATATTGTAAATCTTAAGAGCAGTGCAAATGTAAAAATGTTTGATAGCCGTTTTAAAAGGTTGTGGCGCATCAAATTCAAATTAGATTTTAATCCTGCTTTATAGGTAAATCGATCCGTTAACATATTTCTACTTATTAAGAAAATATCGTTCAAATTTAAAAAATAAAGAAAAGTCGTAATATCAACCCATCAAGATGTTTAAAAATAGGCAAAGTATTCATGTTTTGATTATTTACAGACAGTTCTATAAATATAATTTAATGGAAGATTTGTGTATGTAAAACTAAAACATGACTGAATGTAGCTTAGCGACATGTTGGAAACTAAACCTAAAACAAGTAGTTAGAGAAAGGAATTCATGGCTAAAGCTAGGCCCGAGGAGTCAAAATATCCAACACCTATATAGTCTAAACACGATCAGGAAAACCACAGTTACAAGAAATATGTAAAAGACAACCTACAATGGTCAGCCAACTAAATAGGGATTGTATGCCAACGTGGTCTCTACCTAACTGTTTTTATATGGTGAACAACCTTTCATCCCCTCTATCAAAAATTTATCCCGTGTTCTTGCGGATTACTCCTTGTGGAGATTTAACTGAAAAAAATTCAGCTTTATTTAAAATAGAGAAATTTATAATTCAGTATTTTTTTATCGGAAGCCATTATGTCCTCATTTCTACTCTGGTTTAGTTAATAGGATTGTCCGATAGCTTTTAGCAAGGCTCCACTTGTTTTTCATTTTTTTTCCCGGTGTATTATTATATTGCCTCTTCCCAATTGAGTTTATTATTTTCCAACCAAATATGTTAGGCTATTTTCGATTTGGCTATTAGGCGTTATCGCATGTTTTCTTGTGTTTTCCCAATCTTATATTTAAAGATCTTTGTCTCACCAATGTACTACTTGGTAATAATATTTGGTTTTGACATCATATTGCCTAAAAGTATTTTGATTATTGAAAGCTATGCGTGTTTTATATTTCCTAGCAACGCATTTAACGATAAATTTGTCACTAACGGAATCGTCATGAGCAAATCTTTTTTGTTTTTTATGAAATCGTTATTTTTACTTTTTTATATTACGGATTAAGACTATTCATTGATATGTAGCCTAAGTTAGACTGGGCTATGATGGCGTTTTTCAAATTTCTCGTGTTCTAGGTTTATTACGTGATAACGGGGGTTGATTCATTATTCTCGACAAGAAACTATGTTGTCTATTAGTTTTTATATAGAGAAATGGTGGTAAATGACCGATTAAACTATGTAGGCAATATGAACAATCGAATAACTTTGATACCAAATTAAAGTTCTATAAACATTTAGATAGTTTTTATAAGAGTGATCTTTTTATATTGTCCAAACGTACAAGCTAATGTTTTGAAAAGATTTTTTAAGGGAATATCAAAGCTCCTCCCATTGCCCCTCCTCAGGCTTTGTGATTGGCTGTGTCCGTTATGCCAGCATGAACTCATTGTTGAATATGTTCAGTCTGTGGTGAACATTCTAGCTGTGAAATATATATCATGGTAAAGAAACTGATTTAAAACAGTCTTTCGGGAAGTGGTGTTTATTTCCATTCTTTCCCCTCAAATCTCTATGAAAATACATTTGACTTAATATTACGAGAATTATAAAATGCATGTTATTATGAAGGCTCAGGCTGAATCTCTGTATTCTTCTTTTAACTATACAACTGTTAATATCCATTTTTAGATCGTCAAGCAGCCTTTGTGCATTCTGTTTCTGTTTCTTCACTTGAAATTTAACACATTCACGTCTAAAAACTCTGGCGCTTTGATCGTTTTATGTTAAGTAGCTATATCAATTAAGATTATTACAAATTGCCTAGTTAAGAACAAAAGCAACATAATGTGTATTGTAATTCATTAGTTGTTCTAAAAACAAATATAAGTTACACATTGGCAACATATATTTTCTTCTTTGCTTTTAAGCATAATTAACAATTCTTACACCAAATCCGTATTTCATATTCATTGCCCAAAGAACATTTATGATTTTTATCTTTCAGGCATGGTTTAAAGTTCAATTATTCTTTTTAGTTTTGCATTAAAAAATCGACACCATAAGTCGTGCCTGTCATCAATATAATCTTTGTTGTTAGTTTAATTGTAGTAGGCTAATTGGTAAATATTAAGAAAATTATCTAGTATCTAGTCTAATTGTAGTAATTTGTAAATATCAAGAAAATCGTCTAGTTTAATTATAGTAATTTGTAAATATCAAGAAAATCGTCTAGTCTAATTGTAGTAATTAGTAAATATTAAGAAAATCGTCTAGTCTAATTGTAGTAATTAGTAAATATTAAGAAAATCGTCTAGTTTAATTGTAGTAATTTGTATATATTAAGAAAATCGTCTAGTTTAATTGTAGTAATTAGTAAATATTAAGAAAATCGTCTAGTCTAATTGTAGTAATTAGTAAATATTAAGAAAATCGTCTAGTTTAATTGTAGTAATTTGTAAATATCAAGAAAATCGTCTAGTCTAATTGTAGTAATTAGTAAATATTAAGAAAATCGTCTAGTCTAATTGTAGTAATTAGTAAAAGAAAATCGTCTAGTTTAATTGTAGTAATTTGTATATATTAAGAAAATCGTCTAGTTTAATTGTAGTAATTTGTAAATATTAAGAAAATGGTCTAGTTTAATCGTAGTAATTAGTAAATATTAAGAAAATCGTCTAGTCTAATTGTAGTAATTAGTAAAAGAAAAACGTCTAGTTTAATTGTAGTAATTTGTATATATTAAGAAAATCGTCTAGTTTAATCGTAGTAATTTGTAAATATCAAGAAAATCGTCTAGTTTAATTGTAGTAATTTGTAAATATTAAGAAAACAACCCTTTACAGCCCTTACCAAACGATTCAATCAATGCTTACCTTTAATTACTGAGTAAACTTAACCAAGACAATAATTGATAAATGATCCCTCTTCTAAGTCTGTTGAGTTGTCATATTTGTACAATAACTGTCAGTCCTTATATCAAAACATGTTTTTCCTTTTCGTGTGTTTGTGTTTCAATTCTGTCCATTTAAAAACAATCGTTTGATATGTTCATATTTTTAAGTATATATTTTACATGCATTTTAATTGGATAACAACCCGGGTTTATAAATACATATTGAGCTTGACTTGTGAGATAATATTAGATAGGGAAAAACTCGAAAACAAGATGTCACAAAAATTACGTTTACTTAATCAAACGCGTTTCAACGAGAAAATTGCCATCCTCAGTGATACATCAGCTACAATAACTAAACTATAAGTTTTTAATTAAGTAAACGTATTTTTTGTAAGATCTTGTGTTCGAGGTTTTTTCCCAACCTGTTTCTATGATGGGAATTGTTTGGTGTATTTAGCGGTAAACAAATAGTTTTTTTAATGAAAAACCGCCGAGTTGTTGCACTACTTCATAGTCACGGTATCTCCGTAGCGCATTTCCTCTGTTTTAAAGCACGTAATAATAGTAGAAAAAATAATTGGATTTTTGGCATGCAATAGCTTCGGTTTCGAATGAGCTTGTGTGAATAAATTTGTCGATAAGATTATGTCTAGTCGATTGAACCATCGCTATTCTATTTTATTTATTATTATTATTTTTAAATATTCCGTCTTATTCTATAGATTTCCTTTGATTTTACAATCAGTAGCCTACCCAAACTTTACAGTACTCGACCCATTTATTTACCATGGCTTGCAGAGTGTCTGGCGTAAATGAAAGTAAACTGTTACCAAAGATAAGCCACGTAAGGTGTTGTACATAGTCATATGATCTGATTTATCTACAATAGATATTATAAAAACACGGGATTCTACTAATATGGTCGATATGTTTTAAATATAGGCCTACCATTTACGTTTTATATTATATTTATAAAAGTCTGCTTTTCACGACTTTACGAGAGTTAAAAACTTTTGTGCCATATTGAATTTAACTGAGGGTTAAGTACCATTTATTCACTTGTAGTCAATACAATATTTGTTTTCGATGCATTGCGTGTAATCTAAAGTTTAAGACACCGGTTCTATTAGTTCATCACACAAATAAATTGTGTAAATATATTGCATTAACTTTCTCACTCTATAACACTTCTTTATTGAAACACCTTATACAAATGTGTCTTTATTACTGAGTTTTCTCCTTATAAACTTGCTTAGTAGAATTATTATCAAAGACTACAATTAATTGTATGTGATGGAAGTTTTCATTAGCGGAATCCATGATTCTTTTTCGTATTTTGAACATTATTCCTAAACTGTAGTTTAATTGTTCTTACAGACAGATATGCAGAGATAGTGTTTTTTTACAATTTCGAAAACAAATCTATAGGAAACTCGAACGTTAGGCTAATTGATATGTTCTTAGGTTTTTTTATGTAAAGCGTACGAGATATCCTCTACAGTACTTTGGGGTTCTCATCAGATGTATTCTTCGACACGCCCAACTTGTGGGAACCGATCTTAAACCATATATTGCCATTTTAATGGTCTTAGTGTGCACATAATTGATCTGAAGACCCGCCTTATAGACGCCATTTTCTCTTGAAAGGGCTCTAAGTTTTTTTGCCGTGAGAAGGAGAAAACGTGGTGACGGCGGCGGCTTTGAGGTCTGGCTGGCCGCTGGTTTGTACATTCAGCTCCTCCCCATTATCATGTCAATCTTTCCACCTTCTTCTTAATTGTGGTAGTTTTTAAATATATTGGTGAGATTGTTATCCTGTAAGTAGGCCCAGCACTGTTGTGTTCAATGTTGGCACTACTGAGTGAAGCCTTATATACTTTGGTTTACCGGAATACTATTAATAATTTAAATAGGCTTCATTATTAACAGAATCTAAACATGGTTAATTTTTACGTGACCCAAAAACAAGAAAAACTTTCTCACTCGCGGTTTTTATGTTTTTCATGTTGTAGGCCTACAAAAATAGAAATAAATTAATATTTAAAATATTTAGTTACGCTATTTTGTTTTCTGGGATTTCCTTCAAAAATTCATGTAATTATCTTGCGTCTTGAATGTGTTAAAAAAAAGGGGAAAAAAAAATTATTTTGAAATCAATTGCGTTAAGAAAAAAAGTGTTCACTCTTAGTTTGTGTAGGCCAACCTTTAAAAAGAGCAAAAGGTAAATTGTTAGATTGTTATAAACAGTTTCTTATGAAATGAACCGTATTACGTTTGGATTGAATCATTTTTGCCCAAATGTTCGTGGTTTCGTTCATCTTTGCCATTAAAAAAAGATAACATAAAAATACTACATTAGATCTTACCGGTACCACATATATTAGCTAAATAAGTAGAACAAAGTCTGTTCTCAAAAACTGCTTAATTAATAAAAAATAAATTGGATTAAAAAATACAAAATAAATTGTCCAAATAAACTGAGCAATAAATATAACCAAAAGTTTATACTTGGGTTGGAAAATATCATTTCTCATGGATCTTGTTATTTTGTAGACACTCAATTCTATTTTCTTTATTGCCTTCTATTAGTTTATAGGAAATGGACATAGTCTATATTATATTTAATGATATATATATATATATATATATATATATATATATATATATATATTAATGATTTAAAAATTGGTAAATAAATCGTTATTGTGTATAGGCCTAACTCTAATCTAACGGTAAATACAAAGCTATTAAACCAAAAGTGTAACAAAATTAAAATACAACGGACTATATCTAACCTAAATAATTCTAAATAATATTGTGCAATAACAACCCGTCTAATTTAATTAAAATGTAGTTTATATCAACAATAATTTATAAGTACGACATTACCATGCACACATTTTTAACATGAGTTACAGGTAACGAAATAATTACAAACTATACATCATAACATCATTACTTAAAACATGTTAATAAAAAAAAAGAAGAATATAGACTGCACTGAGTGAAATAGGAACGTCAGAGTTGACTATTGAACTCGCTTAGGCCCTACAGATTGTAAGGACTTTGTTGTCATTCACGGGTTTTAAATTTGTGGATATTTTCCTCCACAGTTATAAACTCTGAAAGTTTCCTTAATAAGAGAAACTTTTAAAATTATAAATTTTCCGTTTTTTGTGTGGTTTAACGGTAAAAACCACGGCCATCATAGTCTTTAAAATAAAGACCCATAGTCCTCGTCAAATATTCTAATAGCATTAGGGTCCGAAATAGAACAAGAGTTAATCAGAAGAACCCTATGAAATATGAAAGAAAGAGATCTAAAACAACAACTTGATAGAAAATGTACACGTATGGAGTGGGGGGGGGGGGCTACAGCATTAAAGTCTTCGCAGACAGACGCGATACAGGACTCGGGACAAACCAAACAATACGAACTCGGGAAAATATCACCTGTTTACCGAACTGAACGTTCACACACGCGCTGCACTCGGACGTTCAGGTTTCGGTAAAAATAACAATTTCACTTCATTAAAAACTATATAACGTTATTTTATATGAATTTAATATTTTTTATTGTTGTCATGCGTGACAACAAATTTTTTTCACGAAATTGTCTAATATTTTGAGAAGGAATTTTATATATCCTTCCGGAGGCTTATCATGTTCGTCCTTGTCCATAGCGAGCGACAAAAGCAATGCTTCTTTTTCTAAATGCTGATTCATATTTAAAAAAAGTAAACTAAATAATCAAACTACACTACATTCATAAACAGTACTTTGGATGCGGTAAACAATGAGTAAACTACTGACACCCGCCTAGATTTCCGAGCCTTCTACCGACTAGATTCGGTAGACCGAATTACCGACGCGATCTACCGATTGCGATAATTACGTATTCCTCCGGTAAAGGCTACCGCTGCTGTGTGAACGTTTTCATTTACCGCTATGCAATAACCTATCGTACCGAGCCCTGTATCCTGTATCGCGTCTGTCTGTTAAGGCCTTAAGTCTACGCCGCTGATATTGCAACAATCAGCTGCTCTGGTGTTATTACAATATTTTAATTATAACATATTTATAAATTTGGAAATGATAGTCTAATATTTGTAAGTCGTTAAATACCGCACTGCTGCAGAATCCATTAATAATTCTAATAGATTTTTTATTTGCAAGCGCAATACTCTTTGTAGCTTATATCCCGATAAGAAGAGTTACTCCCATAATTCAGATGTAGAGTATACGAAGTCTTTTGCAGTATATCTTAATATTTTCAGTACCAAAATAGCAAATCAAAATTTGTTTAGATGCAGTACCAACTGTTGCTTACAGTTTGGAGATTCCATTTTAAGTCGTCGTTACGAGAAATAGAGGTTTTTGAGAAATGACTATTCCTTTTCTATACATCATTTTTTGTGTCAAGTAATTATAATTTTGAAAGAAATATTGTTGTCATATTGTACATTGTAATTACATGTACGGAGTCATATATTGCGATTGAATGTAAGATTTTAGTAGAATTTGATAACGCGGTGTATTTTTATCTGTATTTGTTTTCTGTTTTGTAGAAATGGTTGCTATATAAACAAGTGCAATAACTAAGATATTATGATTTAATGCGTGAAAATAGAATTAAAAAATAAATAGAAAACTCTTATAACAATGTCATGTTATACAAAAACAGAAATATCGAGACAAAATATTACGTAGCTATTTCTCCTCACTAGATTTTGATTTCATCGACTCCTGGAGATTTTCCAGTTATCTCTTAATTTGACTGGACTAACTCTGTTTTGTGTTAAATGGTTTTATAAAGGATAAACTAATTATAGTTAATGGTAGACAAGGAAATCCCAAGTTGACGATTTGGTTATTTACAGTGACAAAATCTAGGAAGCAGGGTCGAGAAAATCCGACTGAGGAGTGGGGGGAGAGGAGAAGGGGCGTCCATTAGTGCCGGTTTAATTAGAGGACAATGGCGGCGCCCAACAAGTATGGAGGCAAGTTATAAATACATTCCAACTTACTATAGTTGACCCGACACTAAATGTCATGTAAACTTGTTTAATCCTCGTCTTCCTGGGAACACGGTTTTAATACACTGTGTAAAACATTGCACTGTCTTTCTCACTCACTCATACCAAAACAAACAGTAATATTCCTCGTCATCTTCCTCCTATGGCGCTACAGTATCCTCTGTCTTGCCTCTCCAACTCAGCAAAGGATTTTCATCTTTCATCTTTTCCGCACCCGCAGTAACAACATCCTCTCATCGCTTTCTTGGACGGTCTTTTGATCTTTTATACTCCATATATCCCATATCCGCTTTTTGGTGCTCTTCTATCTTTTTACCACTTTGCAACCTCTTCAGTTTTATTTAATTTTCTACTGTTGGGTCTCTAAAGTGGCAGTATTTGTCTACTTACTATATCGTCCATACATCCAGTTTCAGTTTCTATGAATGTCTTCAGACTTTCAGCTGTTCCACGTTTCATTATCATAACATAGGCTGGGTCGCAGTGTAAGTGCATTTTAATATACCTGTGAATTTCCATTGACGTGGATGAGGTGATCAGCGTAAGATAGGCCTCATTAGTTAAAGTTATCCTTCTCCGTTTCTCCAGATGTCATCATTCCTAGGTAAAAGACACCCAGCTGCATTATACAGTCATTGCTATAAACATGTTTTACGGGTTCATCTTGAGTTACCATTTGATTTTGTCTACATTTAGTTGTTATTCCTACTTGTCGAGCTCTAATTGTTCGGCGAGTTCATTCTGTACTCTCACCTGTGTAAATGTTTGTATCATGGTCATTTATCAACTTTGTTAGGGATTCTGAATCTTAACAATATGTTATTTATATAATTTGTCTCTCTAAACACTGTCATATGCTTGGCGGAATCCTTTATTATGTCCTACCAAACTGCCATCACTTGTTCAGGACTCCTTCAACCGTGAACAGGTGCTCTGTAGTAGACCAGGAGAGGAAAGGCCAATACTTCCTCGTAGGCCTATATAAGTGCATATCGTTAGATATATAGGGTATAACTAAATGTTGTTGGACATTCTAGTATAAATGAGTTTGTTTATAGGCAGACCAGCCAGAAAGAAACCTGCGCAGAACCGTCATCTCGAGAGTGGCTCGCGTACGCATGTAAGGGCGTGGCGGGGTGGGATTGGAGCAGTGATGGGGATAAATTGTTACATTTTTGCCATAATATAAAGGAATTTAAAACCTATAATTAAATGTATTTTTACGTCTTTTACTTTGTAGAATATTTAAATTTACTGATTGTAGTTGTCAAGAACATAAACTATACACATTCACAGTTTTTTTAGCGCTGTAGTAGGTTTGAAAAAGAAAATATTAAGCCCTACGCAATGAAGCAGCGGGCGGGTATGTCTGGCCTAATTCGAGTCTCCCTCCCCCACCACATAACTACCTGCGTGAGACAAAACCCCTGCGTGATGTTATTTTCTAAACTGTACCCCTATAGCAAAGTACCAGTGTCGAGAGTTCGTATCGAGTAAATATTGAAAACTTGTAATGTAAATGACCAAACTCGTGATCTCACGAAATTATGTTTATACACGAGTAAAAAATAGCGTACAAATCCGTCCCGACAGGCATCAGTTGAGTTTCTCTTGAAAGAACAGAAGGATATCGGAACTACGTCTATTAGCCTCCGACCCAACCGTAAGGAAATGTCGGCAGGAGAAAGTCGCTCTCTTGTCTTCCTTGTTTGAAACAATACATTGTTTCCCTTTTTTCCCAACCCTCTCTTTCTACCTAGAAGTCAATATGTTGTAAAGAAAAATAGACTTGTCCATGTTTAATATTAAACGTGAGGTTTCGCGATTTACCTGAAAAAGTTTTTAATCATAGATAGTAACGGTAGTCTACAATAAAATCAGTAGTGTTTGATTTTCATTGCAGCTTTGTTGCAAAACTATTCAAAGAGATTACACGAATACATTCCAAGTTATGTACTAAATGTTGAATACGCATCGTATCTACTGTCTAGTGAAAAATGTAATGATAATAGTCTTGAACCAAGATGGAACAGTAAAAAATAGCACAGCTACTGTACACTTGAACAAAATACCTCTCATACAAGTTAGCGGCTTGTTCCTTGCATTGTCATTGTGATATAACATTCATTGGAATCACTATGGTTGTAATTATTATGTTTACCTATACAGTAGATATATAAAGCCTTGAATGTTCACTACTTAATCTGAAAAACTAACTAGTGGATCTCTGTAGCCTACTTCATTGGAAGTGTAAAAACTACTGTTTTTATTTCACTGTAATTATATGGTGCAAATTTACAAATTATATCTAGTTTTAAAGGATATCACATTAAATAAATCTGTCTATCTTTTATGTAAATATTAATTTGGTGACTTATTTTTGTGACCTATGAAACTCGAAAACGTTTTAATTAACATAAATCAAAAAAAAAATCAGAAAATTATTACGTGAGGACATTTTGTGGTTAGTAAAAACGTCCCGAGAGGTAAGTAAATTTTTATTTTACATTAGTTTACGCCATTATGTTTAATATTTTATCGCTAGTCGGAGCACCTACACCTTGAAATTGTGTAGGCTATTAATAGATTTGATCGGCCGCCATTTTAACAAACCTCGTATAAGGCTGCATAGTTTAGTCTAGTTGCAATGAACTATCGGTTTAGTCATAACTACGTAACAAACATAGACGCTAGATAAAATGCCAAATGGTCGAGTTAAAAAAGGATATCGTAGCCTCGCTCGGCCACAGTTTATAAATATAAATAAGGACACAAAAACACTATGTGAATGTAAACATTAAACCGATGTATTGAAACCATCGTTTCAATTATCAGAGAAACTCGTCACTGTAGGCTACAATAGACATGTTTGCTATTGATGACGCTGTCATGTGCTTTGAAATAGATGTAAACTTTAGTATTCTATGTCATCAACATGATAACACGTCGTTGAATATAGCGGGACAATGACAGCTCCGTAACCGCTAAAAATGCAATATTTCATTGTTCAAAACTAGCTCGCGAACCTGCATAACTGGCGGCCTGTAAAGAAATTATTCTTCCTTGACTTAGGTCCAGCTCGTCCGTCAGCACGCTCTGTTGGTTCTAAATACCTATCAAAGCGACATTACCTACTGAAACTTCTTTAATAATCGTCCACTCAGAAAACAAACACTGCAGAAAAAAATATATCACACACGAACCAAAATTAAAACGGCTTTTTTCGTTTTTGCTTAATAATTTTAAAACTTTAAGTTTGAGAGAAAAATCATTTATTAAAAGTTATAGAACGTAAAATAACTTTTAATAATAGACTACCAAAAAAATGTGTTATTCTAAAAAAAAGAAAACTATTTGGGTTCAAAAATTGCCATACTTAAAATCACTAAAGAGTAATGAAAGAAACGCGAAAAATGACAAATCGAATAGTGGCGCATTCGCGAACGCACTTTCGTAATTTCACTCAATTTTTGAAGTAAACAAATTTTTTTTATACTTTTTGTTTAAAAATATTGTAATTTCAACTTTTGACTTGCTAAATTACTAGATGTGAAAAACTGATAAAAAAATTCTTGCTTATATATTTTCCTTTAACATGGAAATGTTACATTTAAAAGTAAAAAAACGTAAATTTCGTACAAAACAAATCTATTTCAGTCCCAAAATGGTTACTGCTAGAAATAAATAAGGCAGGAGGATTATTGTTGTTATTTTGTTTTGTCTCCTGTTATAGGCCTGTTCTACCTCCTGTCTATTGACAAATGGTAATCATAAGGTTTTCTATTAGCAATAATCATTTTGTCTTATTTCAAAAATGTCGTGATATGCAATTTAAATACGAGTGTTAAGTAACATTGCAGTTCTTTTTATTTGACTCTTCACACGACAATAGATAAACTGAAATTAAACTGAAGCATAATCTACAACTCCAAACAAGTAGTCTACAACTGCAGAAGTAGCCTATTTGTAGTAAAACGAACTAGGCTATGTGAAAACGATACCTGGGGATATCAGAAGAGTAATTCAAGATCTTAAAATTGGACTATACTATTTTGAGATAGTAAGTAATTTAAATATCTTGGAACCACACTGAATCAGCAAACAATTATCCCATGAAGTAATATAATTAACAGCTAAAATGGTAACCGAGCGTAGTTCCTGCATGTGTAGCTGTTCAAGTTAAGACTCTTCATCCGAGCCACCGATGGTCAGATTTTACAAAACCCTTGTGATGCTAGTGGTAACTTACGGAACGAAGGTGTGAACGTTAAGTGCAATAAACAACTGCGCTCAAATTAGAAAAGAAACTATTTAGAAGAATACGAGAAGTTATAAAACATAGAGATGTATGACGGATTGAGATTAACAACGAATACTCAAGATATTATGGAAAGTGGAGACATTGGACGTGTAGAGGCGATAGCCCAGGATAGGATGCCGAAGATGATTTCGCAAAGCTAATGGATGGAGTGCAACGAGGGACACCCCGGACAAAATAGCAGTTTTGCAAGGGATGCTTGTGAGTAAACGGAGAGTCACTACGCAGGACAATGCAGGATGGAGGCTTGTAGTGGAAGAAGCTACGTTCACTTCGAACTGTAGCGCAGGATAGGCAATTGATAAGTGGAAATATTTGGCATACTGCCAATATTTACTTATTTCCCCCCTTAACTAGGCCTCGAGAGTCTACCTCCCTCTCTCCACTCACGATGGTCAACTTAGTAATGTACAGCAATATGTATTTAATGCATTTAGTCTCCGGCCTACTCAAGAAAGCTTAAAAAAGTCTGCAATTAACGCCGAAAAACGATACCGTGTACAGCCTAAAAATCTAATTTTATAATTTGATGTTTTTGTGTACGACTACTCGTTGTACCGCGTTATATTTAATAATTCGTAGCGCGTGAATATCCTTAGTCAGAGCAGTCGCTTCTCTACTTTGGAACTTTACAGTAATTGTTTATAACGACCTCCATTTTAAAACTCTTGTACGTACATCGTTCGCCTTAGTTGCAAAAACAATATTCCTAAATTGTATAACCATTGGTAGGCCTACACCCGTTTGGTCGTAGCGAGTACGAAATACGAAATGGTTGAGTTAAAACAGGACCAATAAAAAGAATGATTTTTCTCTATTTTAGGTTTTCTACAAACTTGGGACTCTAAAGACGTTCTTAAATTCGTTAACCAGCTGATTCCGTTCAAAATGGTGGCTATTCAAAACATATTTTTAGTTACGGTAGGATGGTTGGGGCGATTTTACTGATATCATTTACAGGTTATGTCATTTAAGGTTAAGAGGAAACTTACTTTTATACGAACAAATATTTTGTTTTGTATTCTTTTTTTGTGGCATATGATTGTTTCCAACCTAACTTCTACGTACATATTCTAAATTACTTCTTATTTAGAGGATGGGTGGGGCGATCTTACTGATATCATTTACAAATTATGTCATTTAAGGGTAAGGGGAAACTTACTTTTATACGAACAAATATATATATATATATATATATTTTTTTAATTATACTTACTAATACGATATTTTTTAAAGTAAGTTATGGCTGAATCTTCAACAATAGAGTCTGTCCCGATATTAAAAATATAAAGTAAATATATGGGTATAATTTGAATGCCCGATTCGAGAGGTAAATATTTAATTAAATTAGTTAATCTTAGCTCTACATCTATATTAAAGCCATATGTTCACACGATCATTACAATCAGACCTTTGTCTTTCTCCGTGTAATAGTTGTCAGAGTTCATTGTTAGGCGACTCAAGGCTACAGAGAACACTACTAGTTACGGATTATTTTTAACTTATGATTAATAACATAAAGGTAATGCATTATGTAAAAGTTCGAAGCAGGTGAGTCCCCTACAGTGCGGGTGGGGCTGCTTTCCTATTGGAGGACCCCCTGAGAGGACCCTGCGGAGCGCCTAATGGCGGACCAACAGACCACAATCGATATCTGATGGCGCTATTGTCAGGGTTTTATTGTTTCGCTTAATTAATCGTACAGTGTAGTTCGGCCTTTGTGCAGTACGGCCAACTTTCGCCGAGCCAAACGGGAGTTGGAGTATTCCCCACTACCCTACACGGGGAAATAGCAACCTCATGATCAATTCATTCATTGCAGATGGAAACGCTTTACTGTAATCGATAACAGATTGTCTTGTATATTGATTCAAAGATTATCACTGTATATCCTAACTAATAAATCACAATGATTTACTTCTTAAAAACTGATTTATGCATTTCTAGAACTCTGTACAGCAGCCATTTTGGTTTAGTTCAAATTACATTTTATTTTAGCCGTTTTTTTCTCTACACTCTCATCTCTAGCAGTTACTAAATATATTAGAGTTGTTCACCCAAAAAAGGAGAACACAGTGTACTCTATACCTATTGATATTCCTAAAGTTTTAATTTGTTTATTTTATAAAAATGGAGGTCAATTGTTAGGTTACAAAAATGAATTAACTAAGTAAACAACAAAATGGGAAAGCAAAATCCATGTAGTAGCTAGAATTGTTATTTGACTTCAATTTAATTTAACACTTAAATTGAGTTTTATTATTAGTTATTATTCAAATTAAATCGTCAGAAAATTTTGAAATTGTTTTTCGTTTCCCTTTACTTAGGTTCTACATGATCCAATAATAGCTCATTTTGTACATCTTGTTATCTAGATGGAGTTAATACTTTTTATATTAGTTGTCAATGCGCAAATACATTGACTGTGTAAATCAAATGGAAGTTTTGGGGTACCGCTTAGAAAAGAACCTCTCGCCGGTTTTATCTCGCGCAGGTACAACTGTGGTGGAAGAGGGAGAGCCCGAGTAGGCCAGACATATCCATCCGCTGCTTCATTGCGTAGGGCTTATTTTTTCTTTTTTAATCAGCGCTAAAAAACTGTGAATGTTTTTATCTTTTATGTTCCTGACAACTACAAATTAGAAAATTTTAATATTTTACAAAGTAAAAGATGTAAAAAGACATTAAACTATGGGTTTTAAATTCCTTTATATTATGCCAAAAATGTATCAATTTATCCACATCACCGCTCCAATCCCCTCCCCGCCATGCGTGCGCGAGCCACTCTCGGGATGACGGTTCTGCGCAGATTTCTTTCTATCTGGTATGCCTATAGTAAACCACAATTAAATATGAGTTACCACACAATCTTACGACCAATTTAAAGAAGAAAGTTATAGATGTCTTTTCTTTATTTTTGTTTATGTCTTTTTCTTTTCGAATAGGCTACACACAATTTTAGTAGGTGTTTCATCCATTAAAGTATTTAACTTTTATCATTTCTTCCTGTGAGTGTTTGTTATTCTCTCAAATCTATTTTTCTCACCTAAATTTTTGGGCATGTTTTCTTATGAGAAGAACTACAAAAACGAATATTCGGCCTAAACTAATACGTTACCACTAATCCGTTATAAATACATCAAAATTGATTGCCTTGTTAAATTTAACCAAAAGACGTAGGCCTAGAGGGTAATTGATATTAAAAGAATAATGGAACGAATTTAGATTCTTCACATTTAGCACTTTTTGCTTTCAAAAACTAATCTCTAAAAATGTATGAATTTCGTTGTAAGTATTGCTCTCGGCAAAACAAAAGATTCGTTCCGTGACCCACTCCGTCAGACGTGCCAGGAACTGTAGATATCTTCTTGTATCAATATAATTAAGTTATTCGTAGTGGAAACCTTGCTCAATAAATACCATGTCCGTCGAAAGTGTTTGCGCTTTCTCTGCAATATTGTTCCCACTTTCTCGTATTCCTCCGCGCGTAGCTCTGGAGGAAGTGTTTCGGTTTAATAGGATCGTTCTGTAACATCGAAGGCAGGCGGTAACTTTCATGAACTCACAGTAATTCATCATTTACAGCAGACATATGTTTGAACATTTTATTTTAAAAATGGACTTTAAGATTTTTGAAAACTCGTTTAAATAATCACAACTTTAAACTTTAAAAATCGTCCTTTCTGGGAGTCGTTAAAAGTTTGACATTAAATTTGGTGCTGTAGTCACTTCCTTTGTCTTCTCATGACTGTGCGTTGATTCTATATAAAATGTAGAGTAAAATTTCACTCTTAAATTGATTACGCCATGTGCTAACACTCGTATTTTCCACATGTAAATTACATTTACTCAGAAGCTCCGGTAAACAAGCAGTAATACAAGAATCGATCGCACCCACTTGCCACCCATCACGCAAAATTTTAACAAAAATGTGTACCTTAACTTATGTATCACAGACAGAAGATTAAAATAAATTATTTTATCATTTCAAGCCGTATTTTACGTGGCGCGCTATAATTCGCCGAACTCCGTATGGTTGTCTTAAAGACGTTTTTTTACGCTCCCCATCGTAATATTAGCGTAGTAGGCTGGGCAGCTATTGTTTGTATAATATATCATTTATATGTTTTATTTTCGTGTTTTATGTTCAGATATGATTCAAATTTTGTTTCAAAAATTCTTACAATAATGAACTTATGCGTCTGATTCGTATTACATTATTAACCTCGATTATTTTGACTTAATATTTGTAAATAAAATTGTAAAATGTAAACAATGTTAATAACAACTCTCTTTTATCCGGCGGTTCTGGTTTTCCAGGTTGCTCTCTTTTATCCGGCGGTACTGGTTTTTCCAGGTTGCTCTCTTTTATCCGGCGGTACTGTTTTTTCCAGGTTACTTTTAAGTAATGTATAAAGAACCACAACTTTTGTTAAAAAATAATTGCACGTCAAAGTGACGATTTTAATATAATGTATGAAATACATGGCAGAGTGGAAGATATCAAGCTTTAATGTTATAGATGATAGTATCTTGAAATAATAAGCTAATTATAGTTTATTATAGTTCAGAGTAACTATCAATAATGTATATTGAAATAATCCAATCTGCTAATTAATCAACACATTCCTACTGTTGATCTATCAAGTGATGCAATCGTGGTGTTTGAACACTACCGAGGTTTCAGATGTCAAGTACATCTTTAGGTGGAAATGTCGCTCGCGAATAGTCTTCAGAATATTAAAATAATTGTTAAAAACATATCACAACACAAACACGAAACACACTTTGTTGCCCTTTATTAATTTCCTCAATGCTAATTATGGTTATTTCTATGAAGTTTATGATTTTTGGGGGAAAAAAAAGAAAAAAAACTGATTTTAATTGTGTTTTAATTCACGACATCAATAATAAAGTGTTCGTAATCATTAAAATTTTTGGTAAATTATTCGTAAACTATAGTTTTCTTTTCGTTGTAATTTATAATTATAGGCTTACTTCGATTTTGTAAACAGGTTTGTGCACTAATCTTCACACACAAATTTTAGCGAAATTTGTAGAGCCGATTTTGAGAAAATGATTTATTATTTTCACAGCTCTATTTTGGAGGCATGGCGACCAATACGTTTTCATGTTGCTACGTTTGACAAATATTTCATCAACATCAGTTTGTATTTTTCTCTTACGGTAGATCAACACTTATGACCTACACTTATGAAAAATTCAACGACTAAATAACTGAAAACACTATTTTCCACAAAATTGTGCAAAACAAATAGAAGACGATATTCCAATGACAGTGTTTACTCTCAGTGAGGTGTGTGTGCATATAGCAACTGGGAATGATGAGTTGATCAATGAAACGTTTTGTATTTGTTTTGAACTCTCGGCGAAATTAGAGAAACGGATATTTTGTGGGTAGATAGAGTTCTGGGGGAACAACAAATAATAAATATATTACGAGAGAAACATTTGTATAATTTGGAAAATATGTTCGGGGAGCATTGAAAAATATTTTTAGCTGTAATTTTGAAAAAAAAGAAATTTGTTAATGTTTTCAACCTGGCAGACAAGTTGTAACAAAGAGTTTCATTTTTACTTTTACCTTTAATTTTATTTTATTGTATTTTCGTTTTTGATTTTGTTGATTAAGTACTCTTATTACAATTATTGTATATTGTTTTCTTCTGAAAAAAAGTGTATAGAATAATAAACCCATTCTATTATTAGTAGTAGTACTGTATTATTATTATAATAAGTAATTATCAATATTTACTCTTTAATGTTTTACTATTAAGTATGTAGTATTATATAATGTTAGTTATTAATTTTAGTCGTGTATAATTTATTTCGACGGGAATCTTTATCCTTCGTTTTTTAAAATATTCTTCTTTCTGATAATCATCTTTACGTTACTAAAAAAACACGCTAAGGAATTTCTTTCTTCAAGGCTACAGTAGTACTTCGTAGGTGAACGTTTAATTTTTTGTTTTCTGTAAGGGTGGATCAGAGTACTGACAACGAGTCGATGCCCTGTCTAACACAACAACGTTGGAATCCAAATAAATAGCTAAGATACACATCGTGCGAGATCAAGATGGCCGCCGGGCGCCTTGCTGAGCCCCCATTTATCAAAATGCACTGTCGAAACATCAATCAAAACGTTTCCAGTCAGTCGGTCCGCCAAACGCAAACGATTTCGGCGTGATCTCTTCAGTGGGGTCGCTGATCTTCGTCGAGTTGCTATCAAACCAAATTCTTTTTTGTTTGTACACAATTGTCCGACTAGAAACTAGTTTGTACACTTCTTGAAGATAAGTTTCAAGGATATGGAAAATTGTGAATGAACAGCAAACGTTTTGTAAATCTGAGTAAAATCATTTTGTTCTCTGTCATGTTTATACAATTATTATCTACTAACAGGGTTAGTAACTGAAAAGATTAATTACATTCATACTTAGAGTTTGCTTTTAAAAGAGTAGGCCTACGATTGCCCTGTGAATTTCCTTCAACAAAACTATGCTAAAAGTTTTTTTAACCTTCACAAGTCTAAGAAAGTGATTTTTTCATCGCAAAAATAATATTTAATTATTTAACATTGAAATCAAAATGTTTGGTTATTACTGCTCATGGCATTTACAATTGAAATCACGGACACCTTGAAATTGCATTGTTTTAATTTTATTTTATTTTGGTTTCGAGTAGAAAACACTCTGAACCCCTAGAGAAGTTTCTTACATAATTTTTAATGATCTTAAACTGTCACTAGAACTTGTATAACTTAGTTTTAGTTCAAATGGATTTAAAGTAAAAATAAACAACAGTACATTATAAAACATTTATTATTGACAAAATAAATAAAAAAACAAGTTTTCTTACTATTGCTTTTATTTAGATAACAAAATGATACGATACATTTACATACTGAAACCTTACAGAGTGATAGAAATTGCATCTTTACTTAAAACAATATTTAAATTTAAAATTACAGATTTACCTGTTTTTACCCGGTGTGTAGCCTACTTACACCACCCGGGACTCACTTTCACTATTGAACAATTTAAAATTAAATAATGTTTATAGAAATTACGAGATTACTAATTTAGAATAAAAATGAAACAATGAGAAAATATTAATTTTGTAAATGATAAAATGTTAATAACATTTAATAATGTTAGTATAAATAATATAATAATAAACAAAATAATATAAAATAAAACATAATATAATCTACTATCTTAAAGAAAGCTGGATAAAATTAGCTCACAATCTAGTCTTGTGATATTAAAAAAACTCCTAAATGAAAACTGGAATTAAAACTGAGACGAACAATATTTATTAAAAAGTGAAAACTAACAAAACATAAACAAACTGTGAATGACGTTAACAAAAAAAAAAAAATTATTTTTCAAACGCATTTAAAGGGATTTTGGTCTTTCAAAGTTAGGATAAATTGTGTTTTAATTATGGATCACTTATCTTACAAGAATGAACTAGAATTTTGGATTGTGTTAAATCCTCGATATTGTTTTTCTTTGATGAATTATTACTTTAATGAAACAATTTAGTTATTGAATTTTCTGTTGAGGAGAATAAATGTGTACAATTATTGCTTTAGAATTTTTGTCCTAAGGAAATATGTATATTTAAGTTAAGTTAATAAAAAGATATTTATTGCACTGAAAACAGTTTATTGTCCGATTCCCCTATTTACAAAATTTGCTAGATTCACTATCATTTGTGTCTGAACTCTATCTTTTTATAAAATTGTTCTTTCTTAAAATTCTCTTTTTTTCCAAAATTTGTTTACATTCCTATGATTACTAAGACATTCTTAAAGGGTTGATTTTTATCTTATACTTAACCTGATTTAGATATTTAAATAGTTATATTTTAAAGATGCCTAAATACTATAAAAGATTAAACAGACATCGTATGGTGATATTTTCGTGGATTTCTGTTAATTAATTTATTTCAATTTTATCATTTTCTTGTTATTTATACGAAGATACTGTTAGAAATTATTTGTATATTGCATTTACGAACAATTGGATTTGGCGAGAAAGACCAATTAATTGGCCTCCTAGATCACCTGATCAGACGCCAATGGACATGTGTAGGGACATATGAGATGGAAGTATATGCTCAAAAAGTAATTACAAAAGAAGAATTAAGGGCAAGAATTTTCATTGAATTTACATTTTAAAAGTTGTTTTTATTACAAGACATATTATTAGGGTTCTTAGCATTTTTTTATTTTATTTTTTTTACAAAAGGGTTATTTAAAAAGAAATATTAAAAAACCTACAGTTTTAATAATAATTTCATAGAAATATATGAGGAGGGGGGGGAAATAAAAATAAAATAATAAAAAATAAGAAAAAACAGACTAAATTGGATTAGTATAGAGTAATCAACAATGTGTTGAAATTAATCGGACATGCAGTAAACATTTCTGAATTCTTCATTGTTTAATCGTGGTATCGTAAGTTCGATACCACTATAAAGCTAGTGCTACATGAGAATTATTAATGTTCTTCAGGGGAAAATGGAAATTGCATGTTATCATGAACTCTTTTAATATTCTATCATGCTAATTCTAAATGAAGCATTCTTCATCCGAACTTGTTGGAACTAAATTTTATTTCATTTTATTCCAAGAAAATAATTATAATTCAAAGAAACAGAAATAACACAATTTTTAAGTAATTGCTTACATAGGAATTTAAGCTATGCGTGAGCAAGAGTTGTCTAGAGCAAATGTACAAAACTTACATGGAAATAAGGAACAAGGGAAAAAGTTTTTAAACAATTATTAGTCCACAAGCAGAAGAGATAAAAAAAAGTTGAACAAGTAAAAAAAATATCTATTTCAAGAACCACATACTGTAGGCATAGGCCCTACACACAAAAAGACTCCCTACCTATCTCCCATAACCGATTTAATAACAACTTTTATATGAGTTAATCATACAATTTTAAGTTAGTAATTAAAAAAGTTTCGTATAGTATAATTGCTTTATATACTCATTCTAACTGATTGAGAACGATACATAAATACTGGTGATTTTTAATTTATAAACATCGAATTTAAATTTATAAGTACAAAAAGTAATAGAGTTTATATATATATAAAAAAGGATATAATAATATTCATTTTAAAGATAATTATATTCCAAATGTGATTATCTTTTTACGCTTTTAATATTTAAAAATATAAAAAAATGTTTAATGTTCTAATTAAATTATTATAAAATTAATCAATAATTTTAAAAAATCTAAATATGTAGCGACATTCTGATTGCTCTAACATTAAAATTACTTTTCCCTTAAGTAATTTCGATCGTTATTATTAAAATAAACTTCACCACATTCTTCTTGTACAATTGAATCCAAAATGGCGATTAGGTCTGCAGAATCTTAAATCTGACTTTATTGATACAACTTATCGTACACAAATGTATTCTGGTATGGCCACCATTTTGAACCACACAGATACTAGGTCTTCTTTAATTAGCACCCCCGCTACTTTGATACCGTTATACTCATCATAGAGGTTGCTTAATGTTCCTCCGGCACTCTGTTTCGTTTCCTGCTATCTGTTCCACCTCAAGACACCTAACGAAATCGTGTTAATACGCAGGTATTTTTGGTAATACTATTTGTAAATTAGTTTCTTTGTCGACCTCCTTATCAATATCGCAAAGCTGTACAATTGTTATGACTATAATGTAAAAGGAAATTTATACAAATATTCAAAAAACCGCCGAAAAACCGTTTAAAAAAACAGTGATATATTTATTTTCTGTTATATGTCGTAGGATAATTTAGTTATTGATAAAAAATTATTTCTTCATAATTTATTACAATGCCCTTAATTTCCTAGTGCTCCTATTACTTAGGCTGTGTGATATTTTCAAATAAGAGTTCATTTGGAGTTTTTGATAGGTTTTGCTAAATACTCTCTAACTCTAAGGTCATTGAAAAACGTATGAGTGTTATGTGTTTTCCATAAATCTGATATAAAAAATAAAACAATAAATATCTTTCATTTTTAATTATGTGTTTTACCAATTTTGGAATATTCAGCATCAAATATTTCAAATGGACACAATTTTTAAACGGTTTTTTATTAATTTATATTGTTTTGTATTATCCAATTATGTATTCAAAATTTGGATTCTGAAACTAACTTCCGAAGGTAGGTTTTTGTTTTCAAAAAATACACAAACTGTCATTCAATTGCCTAAGTATTTCAGGACATATGTTCTTCTGAATATTTTGTTTATTTAGAATTTACACCACGTAAATCCATCTATGTAATCAAACATATACGCAACCATTTAAGAAATGTGTTTTTATCTGGCATTTTGAAACAAAAATTAACGGTACCTGCATATTTTGTACCTTAATTTTATTTTTAATAAATGAGTTATGTTCTCAACGGTTGTAAAGATAACAAGTAACACCATTTTTTATGAATTAAACGACAGTTTTGGAAATCGTGTTTGCGATTGGTTGTCATCAACCTGCCATGAGGGCGGCTGTGATAGCTATATTTTAAAAAATACTCAAAATCTTTGTGGTGGTTATACAAATAATCATCCTCTACTTATTTTTAAACTTTTGAAAGCTTTTCATTGGAAGGGGGGGAAGCTAGTAATCCCCGCGATTTGTTCGCTCAGATGCCATCCTATAAGCTTCCATCTTGTTATCACTTCCCTCTTCCAAACATTTCCTTTTCTCCAGGGGATGACCCTAACATTATAAGTTTAGGCAACTGTCTTCAGACATGCTTTGCAAACAACTGAAGATCTCTTGTTTCCAGCGATCAACCACATCCTTTATTCACGTAGCCTATACATCATTCTTACTCTATACCGAGTCAGTAGCTTAACTCACCCATAAAACCCTCCAGGTTTACACCTCTTTATTTGTTTTCTGTTTCTTGATTTTATGCTCTGTTATTCCACTCAAAGTGGTCCATTTAATTGCTTATTAGCATTACGACTTGCCACATCCTTTAGTCACGTAGCCTATACATCATTCCTACTCTATACCGAGTCAGTAGCTTAACTCACCCATAAAACCCTCCAGGTTTACACCTCTTTATTTGTTTTCTGTTTCTTGATTTTATGCTCTGTTATTCCACTCAAAGTGGTCCATTTAATTGCTTATTGGCATTACGACTTGCCACATCCTTTAGTCACGTAGCCTATACATCATTCCTACTCTATACCGAGTCAGTAGCTTAACTCACCCATAAAACCCTCCAGGTTTACACCTCTTTATTTGTTTTCTGTTTCTTGATTTTATGCTCTGTTATTCCACTCAAAGTGGTCCATTTAATTGCTTATTGACATTACGACTTGCCACATCCTTTAGTCACGTAGCCTATACATCATTCCTACTCTATACCGAGTCAGTAGCTTAACTCACCCATAAAACCCTCCAGTTTTACACCTCTTTATTTGTTTTCTGTTTCTTGATTTTATGCTCTGTTGTTCCACTCAAAGTGGTCCATTTAATTGCTTATTGGCATTACGACTTGCCACATCCTTTAGTCACGTAGCCTATACATCATTCCTACTCTATACCGAGTCAGTAGCTTAACTCACCCATAAAACCCTCCAGTTTTACACCTCTTTATTTGTTTTCTGTTTCTTGATTTTATGCTCTGTTATTCCACTCAAAGTGGTCCATTTAATTGCTTATTGGCATTACGACTTGCCACATCCTTTAGTCACGTAGCCTATACATCATTCCTACTCTATACCGAGTCAGTAGCTTAACTCACCCATAAAACCCTCCAGGTTTACACCTCTTTATTTGTTTTCTGTTTCTTGATTTTATGCTCTGTTATTCCACTCAAAGTGGTCCATTTAATTGCTTATTGGCATTACGACTTGCCACATCCTTTAGTCACGTAGCCTATACATCATTCCTACTCTATACCGAGTCAGTAGCTTAACTCACCCATAAAACCCTCCAGTTTTACACCTCTTTATTTGTTTTCTGTTTCTTGATTTTATGCTCTGTTATTCCACTCAAAGTGGTCCATTTAATTGCTTATTGGCATTACGACTTGCCACATCCTTTAGTCACGTAGCCTATACATCATTCCTACTCTATACCGAGTCAGTAGCTTAACTCACCCATAAAACCCTCCAGTTTTACACCTCTTTATTTGTTTTCTGTTTCTTGATTTTATGCTCTGTTATTCCACTCAAAGTGGTCCATTTAATTGCTTATTGGCATTACGACTTGCCACATCCTTTAGTCACGTAGCCTATACATCATTCCTACTCTATACCGAGTCAGTAGCTTAACTCACCCATAAAACCCTCCAGTTTTACACCTCTTTATTTGTTTTCTGTTTCTTGATTTTATGCTCTGTTATTCCACTCAAAGTGGTCCATTTAATTGCTTATTGGCATTACGACTTGCCACATCCTTTAGTCACGTAGCCTATACATCATTCCTACTCTATACCGAGTCAGTAGCTTAACTCACCCATAAAACCCTCCAGTTTTACACCTCTTTATTTGTTTTCTGTTTCTTGATTTTATGCTCTGTTATTCCACTCAAAGTGGTCCATTTAATTGCTTATTGGCATTACGACTTGCCACATCCTTTAGTCACGTAGCCTATACATCATTCCTACTCTATACCGAGTCAGTAGCTTAACTCACCCATAAAACCCTCCAGTTTTACACCTCTTTATTTGTTTTCTGTTTCTTGATTTTATGCTCTGTTATTCCACTCAAAGTGGTCCATTTAATTGCTTATTGGCATTACGACTTGCCACATCCTTTAGTCACGTAGCCTATACATCATTCCTACTCTATACCGAGTCAGTAGCTTAACTCACCCATAAAACCCTCCAGTTTTACACCTCTTTATTTGTTTTCTGTTTCTTGATTTTATGCTCTGTTATTCCACTCAAAGTGGTCCATTTAATTGCTTATTGGCATTACGACTTGCCACATCCTTTAGTCACGTAGCCTATACATCATTCCTACTCTATACCGAGTCAGTAGCTTAACTCACCCATAAAACCCTCCAGTTTTACACCTCTTTATTTGTTTTCTGTTTCTTGATTTTATGCTCTGTTATTCCACTCAAAGTGGTCCATTTAATTGCTTATTGGCATTACGACTTGCCACATCCTTTAGTCACGTAGCCTATACATCATTCCTACTCTATACCGAGTCAGTAGCTTAACTCACCCATAAAACCCTCCAGTTTTACACCTCTTTATTTGTTTTCTGTTTCTTGATTTTATGCTCTATTATTCCACTCAAAGTGGTCCATTTAATTGCTTATTGGCATTACGACTTGCCACATCCTCTCATACGATTCCGATTTATGAAAAATACAGCGTAAATATTAAAAATAATTCATCCATCTCCACCTCTACCACAAATTTATGACTTATCCTTCTGCAAGTAGTTCATCATTTATTTTATATCTTCTCAGTGTTTGTGTGTTAATAACTTTTGATCATCCGCAAACAACAATAAGTGGATCGCCTTATTCTTAATTTCCATTCTCAATGAATTACAAATGTAATTTTAAGAAGCTAGCACCGTATCCAAATATCGTTTAAATATTTAAAAACTACATCTGTCTTGGATTTTTTTTTAAAGTGCAGTTTATTGTACCAATTTCAGTGCGCTAAATCAGATTTCAGATTACAGACAGAATTACACTATTTACTATGGAATAATATTTGATAAACTAACTGTGATAGTAGGCATACAGTATTCGTTGTGGGTCTAGTTCCTAGAGCTGCTAGTGAAAGAGGACAAGGCTAAACTCTTCAGATATGGTTGTAATAATTATAGGTTGCCTCTTCTAACACGAATAAGCTATTTTAGGTAGACTAAATAATTATATTTATATATGATAATTTAGAGTAATGATTATTCATTACTGTCAACTGTAGAACAATTTTGTAAATTTTAGACCTACTACAACTTCGATAATGCATTTTGTTTTGTCCGACTTACTTCTATATTTTTAATTGTGGGGTTTAAGATATCCAAGTACTGTAAATCTAACAAAGCCTCTTCATTTATTTTAAAGATATTTGTAGTATACCAATGTATACTTATCCAAGTATTGTACATTGATTGTAAGATGTAGTCAACAAATCTAACAAAAATACATTCACTTTAAAGATATTTGTAATATAACAATGTATACTTATCCAAGTATTGTAATGCGTACATTCATTGTAAGCTGTAATCAACAAATCTAACAAAGCATCTACATTTATTTTAATGATATTTGTAGTATACCAATGTATACTTATCCAAGTATTGTAAGACGTACATTCATTGTAAGATGTAGTCAACAAATGTAACAAAGATACATTTATTTTAAGGATATTTGTAGTATACCAATGTGTACTTATATAAGTATTGTAAGACGTACATTCATTGTAAGATGTAGTCAACAAATGTAACAAAGATACATTTATTTTAAAGATATTTGTAGTATACCAATGTGTACTTATCTCAGTATTGTAAGATGTACATTCATTGTAAGATTTAGTCAACAAATGTAACAAAGATACATTTATTTTAAAGATATTTGTAGTATGCCAATGTGTACTTATCTAAGTATTGTAAGGCGTACATTCATTGTAAGATTTAGTCAACAAATGTAACAAAGATACATTTATTTTAAAGATATTTGTAGTATACCCATGTGTACTTACGTAGTAGAAATACAATTATTCTCGGGCATACAAAACTATGAATTGTGACTATCTACATTTGAACTATATTTTTTAATCACAAATTGAAATAAAACGCATACTTTTGCACAGTAAATACATGATAAACTCGGCAAAAAGGTGATGTTTCGGTGACTAAGTTATTTATCATTAGTTGTTACATGTACACAAACTGTTGTAACACTGAACTACAAGAGAAAATACCAATTAATAAATTAGATAGCAGCAGTGATGCATTTTAGTCAAGCTTCCAAGTCCAATGCCGTTACAATATAAATCAAATAACATATAGCCAATTCCAATACCCTAACCAAATGAATAATCATACATTTCAAAACTGCCCATAAACTATGTGAAATCCACGCTATATAAATTCTAAACCTCAACAAAATATTATTTTGTTTTGTACTTACAAAATGTAAACGGGCCTTGTTTAACTTGATGAGGGAAAAATAATAACAAAATACAGCGAATGAAATCAAACGAAGCTCACAAAAACATACATAAAATATATCTATGATGAGACCAAGGTCTTTTTTGAGCCGTAGCGCCAATAAGTAAATAATATAACAAAAACGAGTATTAAAACAAATAAGTCCTACAAGAATAATGAAATTTATAACAAATTTAATCAAACTGATTGGATTATCAAATTTTCCTTTTTCACTAAAAGTCGATTTTGAGAGTTAGGCTTGTTGCAAACAGGTTTACTTTTTTAAGCCTAATATATATTGAGAATATTTTGAAGCTGTTATTCATAAAGGTTAAAATTTACTTGTGATACTCTTCATAACCTACACAACATGGACCCTAAATGTGAAATTTTAAAAATGGCCATTTCCTTGATTAATATTCTTCAAAATACAGGAAAGAAAATGCTGCATATTTTGTACCTTTATTTTTTTTTTTCTAGTAAATAACTAAAATTAACCTTTTTGCCCATTTTACTCGTCCTCTTTTTTTGTAAGATAGCGACTTCTAGTTCTGACAGATTTTCTAATAAGTAAGACTTGATGGAAGTGTGCATTTACTTCCATCAAAATTTTGATTTGCTCTCAAAAACCTAATTTATATGCTAAAACAATAGATTTTTACACTCACTAAACAATAAAACTATAAGATTTTAATTTTTATAGATTAAAAGTTTTAAATCGTTGTGGGGCTTTTTGGAAACAGTATATAGAGTAGGAAAATAAAATTGAATATTTTAGTTTATGGAAGGCTAACATTATTGTTTTCCAGAACTAACATGATTGTCAAATCAACTTAGGTATTTAAGCTACGTTCATAGTCCTAATATGTTCAGTTACAGTTGTATTCTTTACAACGTGTTCTGCCTGTATATGTCGGCCTATATTCAAATATTTGATTATACCTATTGTTGCTATAAAGATATGTGAACAAACAACAGTTACCATATGTATTGAATAATTTAATCATACAAGTCATCTAGTTTATATTTTTACTTCATCATCTATACATAGAGAAGGTATGAAATAGATCAAATAAAATCTAATGTCGCGTTTTTTTTATAATTTTTTTGAGGTCTCCTGATCGTCTGTGCAGTGCTGTTCACCCCCAAAAATGGATTGAAATTTCCTTGATATTTGATATGTGGGTGTATTTTAGTTGGCTATATATCGAAGCTTATTTAAGCTATTTTCAATAATTTAAAGCTCTTCTGAAAATTGGCTCTAACCGATATAGTAGCTGCTTTTTAGCAAACCTAATTTTCAAAATCAAATTTACCGATTTCTTTAAAATTTTGACGGAATGTGAAGATTAATGACCCCGACCAATTTGCAAAATTTCAGTTAAAAGAATATTATTGTTCGCAGTTTAATAATAAATGGTATCAAAGAAAATTAACCTTCATGATGTCATTAAAAACTAGATTTCAGTAAAATGCGATATTTCTGTCGACGAGTTTAAAGCGCAGGCGAAGTACGGGTTAGGCCCAATTTCAATATCTTGCAAAATATCTAAATTAATATACCAACGAACCTCCCAAAAGTAATAATGGTGATAAAGTGTGTAATAAAGAAAACTATTTATTTCCTTTCTTCGGAGACATTCTTGGAGTGGTGGCGATGAATAGTTATTATTTTTTGTTAGTAAAATATAGATTTGCGAGCCTAATATGAACGAATAACAGATGAGCAACAATAGGCATGGTAAAATAGAATTATTTTTTGGTCTACAAATAAATTTCTCCACTCAAAAAGGCGGTTGTCAGGGATGAAATCACAATTTTCAAAACTAAACCAATATTTTTTTAACGTGGGACTTTATAAAAATGCAAATTTTAAGGTGATTACATTTCCACAGTTTTAAAAAATGTACAACAGTTTATGAAGTAGGCTAGTGGCCTTTAATAGTTATTTACTATTTTTCCGTTCTATAACCTAAACAAAGATGAAAATCGTAAAAGTTATAAAGACAAAATCTTCCATAAAACATTATACAAATTTAAATTAGTGAAGTAGGAAATTATGTTTTCTTCTTTTTAACGTTTCAATTTCCTATTTGAAAATTAACATTACATTATACATATTCTAACCAGATTGACTACTGGATTTTATTAATAAATATGTTTTTCCCTTGTCGTTTAAAGGCAGAAACTCTCTCGGTAGTCATCGGCTTATGAAAAGAAGAAAAAAATTGTATAAAATAAAGACCCATAACTTTGGAATACATTAATAGCGTCAGGGTCGGAAGAGAACAAGAGTTGGTCAAGGGCGACCTGATGGAAATGATGAAAGAGAGGGATCTAACTCAAGACTACATGAATCCAGCTAGGGTTCTTCGGGTCCGTCACACCGTACTTATTATAAATGAGCTCCTGAGGGAGCTTTTATTAATAATTAGCCTATAATGCTGTTTTATTATTTTTAGATTTGAAGTTTAGTTTTGGTTTTAGGGTCGTATATTCTATAATTTTCAACAACTTTTGTGAGCCTATTAGGTTGCATATACGAGAAATTAAATCATAAAATATGTTGTTAGTTTAAAATTATTTAGGCTAATTCAAAAAATGGGTCACGTTTGAAAAAGTTGAGTTTTGCCCTCTAGGAATACTGTTTGTATGAGGATCGTTAAGTTCTATATAAAAACCTTTAGTTCCACGTAACAAGTATTCCTTTAGGTGTATCCCAAAAATTATAATTCGTGTAGGTAATAATAACTTTATGATATCTATAAAAAATTGATACAGTAATGTTATGTAATGTTGTTAATTTGTACTTAGTACTTTGGAAACGGTAAGATTTACAGGATACTTTAAATGGGGGGTCTTCAACTTATTCCCATTTAAAAATAATTTAGAATGGCGGCCAACTTTGAAATTTGTTAAGGAACACCCTGTATTTGTTTTTGCATAATATATTAGTAGTATATACAATTTTGAAGACTTTTTTATTCTTGACTTTTTTTAACTCAATGGTTTCGGAGCTAGTGCCTGCATATTTTGGAAAATACCATGTTTTGTCTATGTTTAGGCACCATGTAGGTTATAGGTAATTTTAACTGTTCTCAAAAGTCTAATCACGTTATTTAAGAAGCAATTTAAAGTTAATATTCATGTGACGTTCTAGTTTCCTAATATACAGAAAAACATAAGGAGTAAATAATGTGGTTTATTAAATTATACAGGGAACAACAAAATTAGCCATTAATAATACAATACAATAAACTATACCCATTACAACAATAAACATTAAATTAAATTATGTTAATCTTACAAAATCCCTATTGTTAATGAAATTTAGCACTTTTTCCAATACCTATTTTTACCCCCAGCGATTCAAAAGTTAGCTATTGCTATTGTAACATTTTAGGTCGAAATCGATAATTTGTAGGCCCATCAAACGTTAATTTTTCTGAAATTTAAGTGCCTGTAATTTCTAAACGACTAAAGGTTAAAAAAATACCCAAGAATAAAATATTCTTTAAATATTGTTTTACACCTGAAAAACCATAAAATACAGGATGTTCCATAACAAATTTCAATGTCATATTTCAAAAATTTTAAATTCATATTTTTAATGGGCATAAAAAATAAGGTAAATACCCCCAGTTAATGTTTCCTGTAAATCTTATCGTTTCCAAAGTACCAATGGTGGCATAGTTAAAAAAGACACCCTGTATACTATATAAGGTGTCATTCGAACCAGTTAAAATTTCCAAAATTAGCGAAAATACTTGTCTGTAACAAGGAAAAACCAAGACATTCAATAATGGTAGTCTAATAGATGAGCAATTTGTTTTATTGGGAAAATATTTATTTTTCAGTGGCCTTTTAAATTGAGGATTTTTATTTGAAATTTTTGATACTCGAATATTTCAATGTTTCCAAATTTGGGGTTAGGGGGATTATGGATAAACTTTCTACAAATTAGTAATTTTATAGCTCTTTTAATGCTAATACGTTATTTGATTGTTGTATTTCATATCATTAACTATCATGGTCAAGACAGCGAAAAACAAATTCCTACATTTCAAATATTTTGGGCCGTC
Organism: Aphrophora alni; assembly: GCA_963513935.1. Classification (NCBI taxonomy): domain Eukaryota; kingdom Metazoa; phylum Arthropoda; class Insecta; order Hemiptera; family Aphrophoridae; genus Aphrophora; species Aphrophora alni. The sequence goes on from OY740768.1 coordinate 79,201,353, forward strand.
ATTTTGAAATGGTAAACGATATTGATCAAACTTTTAGTTTAAATATGTTGTTTCATAAAATGCTTTTAATTAAGACATCACATGATTAAATTTGAAAATTTCGAGAATTTGAATCCCGACTTCCGTGATTTTTGAACAACCTGTATCTAGCAAGCAAAAACATTGAACAAAAACTTTCACCCACCTTTCCTCTAAACCAAATAATAATTAACTAAATCTAATCCTCACTAAAGTTGTCATTTCGGTAGTTCTGAATCAAAACGTGAAAATTAACTAAGGAGGGCGTCTTAAATATATATATATTTATTTATTTAATAAGGGCTTAAACTTGTTTTTATTTTTCGACCGCAGGAGACGTCAAAAAGGCTATACCTGCAAGGCCTTTCTAAAATTTGGACTCATCACATAGTTTAACTAAAAAATAATATGTTTAGGAGATTGTCCATGTGTGATTTAGTGGTAATACATTTCAAGACGAACATTTCTCCCATAATTGAATTGAGACACTCCTGTCCTGTCAGTATTAAGCAAACCTCTTGAAATGTCGTTTCCACAAACATTGCAAGCGTACGCTTTTATGGTGACACATTTTGCTGCTATACCCGTTAGGTATTCGTCTAGGACTTCTTACTAACAAATAACTGTTTATTTGACTTTTGCCAGGACCAATAAAAACCATAGCATGTCGGCCGTTTGTTATTGCTTCCTAGATCTTTTTATCCGATATGCTTCGCTTTCTTTCCGCCTTAGGTTTTTGTATCAATTGTTTCGGGCCGAAGTAATATAGTCTGTAAAGCGGAAGAGTAATCTTAATCTGTATCAAAAATATTTACTTTTGTGCCTTTTAGCGCCATTTTGTCCAAGATCTGTTAAAATTGTCCAAATGGGGTGTTGATATTTTAATAATTCGTTAATATTACATTGTTTGTTTAACATAATTAATTAATCGTTCGTTAACTAACAATTCGTTAAATACAGAGCTCGGTGTCTCAATGGTGGAACTGTATTAAGAAAATCATCTTTATCTGCAGCCATTATGACTGCAGTGTAAACTATCACAATGTGTAAGTTTACCATATTAGCCTACAGTATAAAAAATAGCTAATTTTCTAATAAACTGTTTTATAAATAAATATATAATTTTCATCGAATATTGTTCAGTTTAGTTATTTGTATATGAATAATGATTATTGATGAGTATAAGTAGGTTTTATTTGGAACAAAAATACAAATCTGATAAGAGAAGAAAATCGGTAGGCCTTTTTTGAGTCCATATTCTGTGAACTAACAGGTGTTTTCTAGTAACAGTCTGGAGTAACTAGTTAATACGTATTAAACGAAGAATAAGAAATCCATTTCTGGTGGTATCAAAGTCATTAAACGAAGTAGGCTACCTTATGCTGCAGCTTAATTGTTTAATGAAGACTACAACATATATCCGTAGTAAAAACTCGTGACAAGTCTTATACAGGTTTCTTCAAAAGAAAAAAATAAATAAATAGTAGTATTACAAAGAGGACATTTCAAAGTTTTTTGTACAGTGTAATAGATGTTCTATATGAACCCCACAGGTTACACGGCAAACATCAATTCCATAGTCAAGTTCGTACCAGACTCCGTAAGGGTATCGACGTCAACACTCTCTATAGCTCTTTCTGTGTATCGCATTCCATGCGATTTCTTTCTGTGGGGTTACGTTTTGATTCCCCCATTACCATTAAGTCTCTTGGGATCAAGGCACCGTATAACTAGACCTTACATTATTAATGATATTAAATAATTATGTTTTATTGACTCATAAAATTACTACTTATTATTGACCTTGAAACTATCAACAGCAAATTTGTTAAGTAAAATTTACGAAAATAATACGTAAATATATTTGCATTTATCTATAAAACCCCTAGACCTTATACAAACCTGGGTCTACAAGCTACAATCTTGGATGGGGTCTTGCCTTCTTTCTAGAGCTTCCTCCATTTCTTTTTATCTTGTCGTCACTTTCTCCATCGGCTCACCCCATAATTCTTAGGTCTTCCTCCACATCCTCAAGACATACATTTCGTAGTTTTCTTCTGTGCGACTCTTCTTTTGCCTTCTGGTCTGTCAATATAAATCTTCTTTATCGTGTTTCGTATATCCAATCACTTTGCATGAGCTCGCTATTTGAGGATTATTTTTTGGACAATTTTGATCAACCCTTTTTATTCTCTGTACACCTTCATCAGACGTGGGTCAAATCTTTCTTTCTTAAGTCAATAAATAGCCTTCTGTTATTTTCCGTTGTTACCCGTTGTTACGTCCATGTCTCCGCTCCATAGGCCATCTTTGATATTATTACTGTTTTATAAATGGTTAGCTTTGTTGTTCTAGACAATAACTTTGATCTTAATAGCTACCAATGGAGTACTTTTTGACATTGAGGCTTTCTACGGGGGATTTGTTACCTAAACAATCGACGTCTGTGATTGTTTTTTCTGTGTAATTTTTCAAAAAAAAAAAAGAAAAGATGAATATGTTTCGATTTATCTATATAAACAAAGTCTATACATTTCCCAATGATAATAAAAAACATTTATGTAATTATCTACCATATAAATTACGGTACCCAACAATTAATTGAGATTGACTCGACATTGAACACTCTACCACCCCAAATTGTTACGGATTATCGTTTTATAGAATATATGTTTGTATACACGATTTATTTTTTCTCAGTAATTACTAATAATAGAAACCAACAAAAAAAAACTAACAATATTTTATACATATTTCATAAACTAAAATAAATGTCGGGCTTTGATCAAAATGATTCATTTTTAGGATTAAGGTAATGTTTTAGAGTTTAAAAATTGTAAGAGCTATCGAACCGTAAAGGTGAACTTGTGTGTGGTGTGTGCTGTAGTACGGTACTTGGCATTGGCAAGCAGTGAAGCAATGAAACCAAACACAATTGTTATAGCAGAAGCAAAGTAGGTTGGAAGCTATAGAAAGTGTCGTCGCCTGCTGCGGTACACTCGAGGGGGTGAAAGCGACAACAACCATTCGCTAATTGTAGAATTGTAAAGTTACCTTAATCTCATTAGTTTCCTTTAGTTCTATTATTTTATGTATTTTAGTGATCCATGTAATTACTCTTTCGACAGTAGATAGTAGTAGGATTCTACGTGTTTTAAAATCCAAACCTTACCCTGTGCTGCATCTATATCTATATAATATTATTAAACTTTAAATTTATATACATATATATATATATATATATATATATATATTTGTAAATTTTATTTTTAAATGGGTTTTAGGATTTTGTCTCAAATCTGGCGAATTTATCGTTTTTGGGTGCTTAACTACTAGGGATTTTAAGTAGGGTGTTAAATAATCTCAAAACTCTAGAGTGTTAAATAATCACAGATCTCGTTTTGGCATCTACATAATCACAAAACTCATTTAGGTTGTGAAATAATCACAAATCTCATTTAAGGTGTTAAATAATCACAAAACTCATTTGAGGTGTTCAATGATCACAAAACTCATTTAGGGTGTTAAATAATCACAAAACTCATTTGAGGTGTTCAATAATCACAAACTCATTTAGACTGTTAGATAACCACAAAACTTATTTAGGGTCTTAAATAATCACAAAACTCATTTAGGGTGTTAAATAATCACAAAACTCATTTAGACTGTTAGATAACCACAAAACTTATTTAGGTTGTGAAATAATCACAAACTCATTTAGACTGTTAGATAACCACAAAACTCATTTAGGGTGTTAAATAATCACAAATCTCATTTAAGGTGTTAAATAATCACAAAACTCATTTGAGGTGTTCAATGATCACAAAACTTATTTAGGGTGTTAAATAATCACAAAACTCATTTGAGGTGTTCAATAATCACAAACTCATTTAGACTGTTAGATAACCACAAAACTTATTTAGGGTCTTAAATAATCACAAAACTCATTTAGGGTGTTAAATAATCACAAAACTCATTTAGACTGTTAGATAACCACAAAACTTATTTAGGTTGTGAAATAATCACAAACTCATTTAGACTGTTAGATAACCACAAAACTCATTTAGGGTGTTAAATAATCACAAATCTCATTTGAGGTATTAAATAATCTCAAAACTCATTTGGAGTGTTAAATAATCTCCCCTAACCTAACCTAACCTAACCCCTCGAGGCACATTGATAGTTATGCCTACTCTTTAACAATGCTCTTTGCTTTTCAATTTAATGTTCACAAATATGTTCAACTGTTTCCTTTGTACAAACATTAGTTTATGTTTTAAAGTGTAGGATAATCCTCATCCTATATGGAACAATACCCATTGGTTTACAACAACGCCCGATGCTTAATTATTTGTTTTTTTATGCCTGCCAGGAGTTAGAGCCTACCATACCTACTTTACTACAAAAAAATGAAGAATAAAATATGCTTGATGAAAAATTGTGATAGTATATCCTATATATATATATATATATATATATATATATATATATATATATATATATATATATATATATATATATATAAGTTACTTAAACATTTAAAATTTAATAAATGTGTGACATTCACTTTCTTGATTTTTGTAATTTCTACTGGAAAGTTTAATTACATATAAGTAATTATTGAATTATAATCTTATCTTGTTGTTTAAGTTTTGACCTTATATGGCTAAATATTTGACCTTTAAGGTATGATTTCAATTTTCAAGTGCAATAGCAGACAGGTAGGCGAGTTGACCAATGCTGAATGACCGTACAACCGCAGTTTAGGTGTGGTCTATGTTTACATGGTGGTCCTACACCCTAAACAGTTGACAAATGATGTTACTGTAGTACAATCTACTGAATACAAGGGTTAAAAGTCGTTAACTACAGAAATATGTCGGCAAAATGAATTATCGATGCGTCTTTCCGCCTCTGTCAGTGACTTCATTGGGTCTATAAGTAAAGGATATAGATAATACAATTCTCTCGGGGGGGGGGGGGGGATCAATCGTATCCTTGTAATAAGGTCACGTCTACGTAGCAATTGGTAGCCTATATTGGTGTACACCATAGCCGTGGTCTACTGTACTAACGTTTTGACTTAATCCAAAGTTTAAATATTTTGTCTATATATAAACTTAATTATGTTGTTTCTTCGGGATAAACACAACAATGTTCAGCTCAATATCCGGTTTAAATTTGTGACATTTTCCGTGTTATTGCTCTCTTAATGGTACAAACACAAAAGAATCTACGCCTCAACTTTCTTTTTTATCTCGAGGAAATAGAACAATAACAAGCTTTTTTTTTTTTTTAATGTTCGTAATTTTTCCAATAAGCTATGGCTGACAAATTTAATAGTTTAAATGTCAAATTGATTTGTATCATTGGTTTCAATTAAAAAATAAATGTAAAAACTTTTTTTCGTTTATAACTGTTTGGAAGATACAGGCTTTCAAAGTGTTATTGCAAGTGTGCTACTTTTAGAGTCGCAAGATTATTACCGTAGCGTCCCTGTCAGACCCGCTAATATTTAAGTTAATACAAATTAGTCAGAAAACTGTTATAATAAAACTAGTATTCATCTTGAAAGACATTATTAGGTGGGATGTTTTGTATAGTTTATTGTCAACAATTAATGGTGGGTGAAAAGTCTTATTATGAATATAAATTAGGCTACATTAATTAGTTCATGCACAATACTCTCAATTGATACACAACATTTCACATTCGAGAAGTAAAAGTAATTGAGAAGTACGAGTATTATAAATTGTAATTGAAGTCACTGAGTACCTGCTCTTTCAATAATGTGCTCCTACTGCAGAAGTTAACTTTCTTTAGTAAAAAAATAATATTTTTACTATTTTAATATTTCTTATTTTTGTTATGCGTGTTAACGATTAAATATACAGAACTTTTACTTTAAATTGTCTGGAAGTACAGATTTTTTTGTAGAAAACTGGGAGGGACAAAACAAGATCTAAAAATATTTCAGAGTGTAGGAATATTTTCTACGATGTTGAGCTTACTGATCGCGCACTCCCAAGTTGAATATTAAAATTTGAAACTTTTTGTCTAGGTTCTAAACATTTTAGATTAATATCTAGTTTTTAAGTGAAATTTCAAAAATATCCACAACTCCATAAGTGTTTAAAAAGAAAATTTATGTTTTCAGTTTAGAACTAAAATAGTATATATTATTTCATTACAGTACTAGGACCAAAAGTGAAGCTTTTCTATACAAGCTCTAGTATGATATATTGATGTACAAATAAATATGATAAATTGTTTTGAAATACTTTCACACTCCCAAGCAATAATGATAAAAACTAAATAATGATAACATTCTGTTTTCAAAAAAGTAAATAAAGGCTAACTTAGCAATAGAGAACAAAGTGTCCACTGACAGTAGGGTTAGTGTGCAATTAGCAACTGAGGATGATGACTCAGTCATTGAAACGTCTTCTTGTGTTTGTGTTGCACAAATAATGTGATTTTTGTGTGGAAAATTGTTTCATTCGTTTATAAGAAAAAATTCTGAAAATGAACCCATATCATAAAAACTCTTCACCGATCTTGCAACCTTTTTAATGAACTACTACATCTAACAATATCCCTTGAGATTTTAAAAAATTCAGACCCGTAAAGACAGAATAGTAGGCTATAGGCCTATTTCATCACTAGGACCAAAAGTGAAGCTTTATCGATATAAGCTCAAGTTAAGGACAATTAGCGAGGATGGAAAAGCTTCTTTTGATCCAAGTGATGAACTATATTTTTCGTTATAGCCTACTGCAAAAAATAATATAGGAAAACAATTTCAAAAATACTAAAATGTTATCACCTATTTACCTTCAAATCGATGGTAACAGCTGTTGTAACGGTTACAATATAGAGTATCGGTTGTTTTTATAGATGCTTTACAATCGTTAATTATTAATTCGTATAAACGAAGTAACAGCTGATGACCTCGACCTCAGCTGATGTTTTTAGATCCTAGGACTAAAAAGAACAACTTTAGTATCTCAATGCATGTATTGAAAACAGCTGTTTTTGAACTAGTATGAGGAAAAATAGTTTGTTACTCCTCTCAAAATTGTATCCCAAAATATTGAATAATAAAAATATATTATGGGGAGTTGAAGTTGAATATGAAGAATAACGATTTGATCATAATTTCATGATCCTTTATTAAAAGAAATTACATTTTAACAAGTAGATCATAAACTTTCCATTATAAACTAAATTAAAACAGTTGTATTTCAGTAGACGGTATGTCAATGAAAACAGGTGTAACATTGTGTTGATGGTGTCTGTTTTATTGTTTCAATTAGAATGACTGTATTACTTTTTTATGAAACCTAAATTGTATACGATGTTTCTTACAGATATGTGTAGGCCTATCTGAACTAGAGTCAATTATATTTATTACGTCCGATGTCCGCCATGATTAGGCGCCATTTGCATGTTAGCCCCCTCAGAGTGTGGGATCGTCCATCATTAATCACCCAGCACTGTCCCTGTACACCTGGCTCTCAATGTATTGTACGTGATAAAATATATAATCTAGGTGTGAATTGTTCTCTTTGTCAAAATTACAGTTTTACTCTATCGCAGTTGTGTTTATTGTTTTTGGGAACCTCTGCGTCTATATGTACGCAAGTGTCAGCAGTTATTTTCAGAAATCGCGGTATGATTTTGCATGGAATTGAGTTTTTTTGGCCCTAATAACTCACTATAACTTGTCCTAAGCTTCAAATAACATTAAATAACTTGAATGTTGAAAACATTCCAATGACTTTCATACACACCCATATTTAAAACCCCATGTCGTATGTTGTATTTATTTAATGTTGTCCGTGATTTTCTTATGGGAGATAACTTGGTATAGGAGTATATTTAAATAAACTCTAAGCTTGTTTCTCTTGTGTCATAACATGTCCTAACATAAATAGTATTTGATTGAAAGCGATTTATTGATGACAGCAGTTCGTTTTTGGTTTTTGTCTGTTATTCCTGAACCGTAATTTCAATTTATTTGTGATTTTGTGCTGCATTAGTTTAGGTTATTAATATTCACTTTTTCACTCAAATTTAAACGAAATCGGTTGTGCCGATTTTGATAAATTAACTTCTTTAAAGACGTTTAAGTATAGATGGGTGACCAATACCTTATGCTACATTATTTGACAACATTCAGAAAATTGGTATTTTGAGTTTTGTTTTATGGCAGCAACTCCAAATTTGGTTAAATACTATTTACTTGAAAAAGCTCTGAAAATTTACTGGTGTTTTCTCTCGCTTATATCTTAAGGGAGTTAAGGTTGTATTGAAGGATCCTTACCAACGTTTTGTGTTTAAACAAAGAAACACAAAAGGATATTTAAATAGAGCCCTAAGATTACTTCCATTGTGTCCATAATAAATTGGAATTTTCAATCGATTTACAAATTATTTCCTTTCTTTCAAAAAACGATAATTTTCTTTTACTTGCTATATTTCATACTGATTTGGATAATTAATATTTCACCAAAATTTTAACGAAATCAGTACAACACATTTTGTGATAATAGGAATTTTATAACAACTCCTTAGACGATTTTTTGTGTTGTTTTTTTATCAATAACTGCCGCACTGGCTTTTTTTTTTATAGGTGCTGCTTAAAACATTTAGTTTTGGCCTTTGACGGCGATTTATTAAGAATATTCCGTTTTTAACAACTAACTCCAAATTTTGAATTATTAGAAAAATGGCCAAAGTGTGCTCACTTATAAATTCAATAACATGTCACACCCTTTACACCCCTACACACACAACAGACTTATATCATTCCAAAAACAATTTGTTGGGTTCAAGGAACCTCTTACAGATATAACCGTCTAAAACTCAAAACATTTAACTTTACTTACAAACTTGTAGTAGTTTCATTAAAAATCTGCTACACGAATACGTTCTACAGTAAATGATATAAAGTAAGCAGTAACCCACAATTTTGTTATTTCGTTACTAAATATCTTATCTGTCAAGTTCTACTGATAAGTGATTCCAGTTCATTTGAACTTAACCCTACACTGATAGCCTGCAACTTACACACATACTGGTTATACTCATTAGACTCTCACCTCTTTAAAATAATGTAGTAGTGTTAAAATTAACGTTTAGAGGATTTAAATGTCATTAGATTCTTTATATAGATATAACTAACCAATATTAAAACATTTTACTAACTTTGGAACAAACGAATGTAGACACTCACCTATTTTATAGTAAATTGTCATTGTTATAGTATAAAGATTAAAATGGTTTAAACATTTAAAACTTTATTTTGTCTGCACTTAAGACTTTAAAACAAAAATTTGAGGTTATATTTGGTTGCCTACGTGAAGTTGGTGGGCAGTATTTTTGACTACCATATTATATACATTTAAACTGAGCATACATAGATGTGAGTTTTATGTTCCTTGTTGTAATCCATGTAAAAGTTGAGTAGCAGATGAAAACTTAGATCACAAATAAGAATTCAAATAACACAAGTCTAATGTGGGGCACTATATTATTGAGATGCACAGTAGTACAATGACGTCACTCTGTTATCTACCACTTTGTTTACCACACAACTCTACAGTTTTTTCCCATTATTATTTCACGAGATACGACTGTGTATAGACGGTGTTGTGGTAATGTGTGCACTATACAATATAGGAAATAAAGGAATACTTTAGTGTAAAGGATAACCAAAATGATGGTGAGCTACTTACTTTATAACTTGTTCTATATGTGTTACGTCTACTCAGTATAAAGTTTATGATGTGTCAAATTCAACTCGATGCTGTGTTTCTAGGGTAATATCAGTGTGTCTGTGCAGTGCTTTACAGCCATGTTTGCCATGTAGACAGATTTTGATCGTATTTGGTATGTGGCTATAGTTGGCACATATCTCAAAGTTTTTTATCGATAGTATAAATTTTTGAAAGTAGTTGGTATAACACAAAAACTAAAAATTACGATTTTATAAAAATAGGTTTTTGCTTCCATGGAGCTGTAATACAAGAACTAATATTTCAAAATCGGTACTATCTATTTTGTTCTAACATTCGTGAAATATGAAGATTAATTAACTAAACCAGTGGGTAAATGTCCAGTTCAGATCCCGTTGTGATGTAATTTTGAAATTAAATGAATACCTGTTTTGCACACTTCATTATTAAAAATTGGATTATCCTTCATCTATCTGGGAAGACTATTTTCAAGTATCAAAATCCATTATTTCTGTCTAAAATAAGCTTTTCGTACAATAAAATATTTCTGTCGTACAATTTAAAAGTACAAAATCCTAGGCATATCAGGTTTAAATCTACATTAATAGTCTACCTATGGCAAATTGAGTCTCTCATCGCTCGATGTTTATGTTCATCCGCGCTAATAGGTCTGGTTAGGTAATATATATATGAGAGAGAGAGAGAGGGAGAGAGAGAGAGAGAGAGAGAGAGAGAGAGAGAGAGAGAGAGAGAGAGAGAGAGAGAGAGAGGGGGGGGAGAGAGAGAGGGGGGGAGAGAGAGACCTTTAATTCTTTTACTAGGTCTTGCTAGGTCAATATATGTCTATTTTATATATCCAAACACATATTGACCTGCCGAGACCTAATTGATTCTGAAGAAATCATACAGCGTAGTAATATTTACCTGTTATAAGACAGTTAATGCGCATACATCTAAAGACATGCTATTCTATTAGCTAGACATAACTTGTAAAACCTAGACGCATAGGCTCAATGTGTATTTTAAACATCAAATGCACAAACATGAAAATTGCTTATTTTTGACAGAAATAACCGTTTTGGATACTTGAAAAAGGTCTTCCCAGCTCAAGGATGATCCAATAGTTTAATAATGAGGTTTGTAAAACGCGATTTCATTAAATTTCTTTATTACATCGCATCGGAATTTCCACTGAACATTTACCCACTGGTTTAGTTAATTAATCTTCATATTTCACGAATGTTTAAACAAAATAGATAGTACCGATTTTGAAATATTGGTCCTTTTATTACAGCTCCATGGACGCGAAAAAGCCTATTTTTATAAAATCGTAATTTTTAGTTTTTGTGATATACCAACTACTTTCGAAAATTTATACTATCGATAAAAAACTTTGAGATATGTGCCAACTATAGCCACATACCAAATACGATCAAAATCTGTCTACATGGCAAACATGACTGTAAAGCACTGCACAGACACACTGATATTACCGTAGAAACACAACATCGAGTTGAATTATTTGACACATCATAAATTTTATAATGAGTACATTTACCAACCACTGTGTGAAGTGACAAATAAAAAATGGCGGTTTAATGATAATTGGTGAGATCTTTCTTCATTTGTAAAACTCGCTTTTAGGGTAATATGATTAAGACGAGTCCTAGGCCTATCCTTCAGCACAAGCCAAGCAAACTTTAGGCTCTGTTTTAATAGATATGAATTACTTAAACACAAATAATTAACAAAGACTTTCTATTCTAACTTTTTATTCCCTTAAAGGGTTATGTAACATAATTACTTTATTTCTATTCTAACTTTTGATTCCCTTAAAGGGTTATTGTAATATATTTACCTTATTTCTTTTCTAAATTTTGATTCCCTTAAAGGGTTATTGTTACACACTTATCTTATTTCTATTCTAACTTTTTATTTCCTTAAAGGGTTATTGTAACGTAATTACTTTATTTCTATTCTAACTTTTGTGTTCCTTAAAGGGTTATTGTAACATAATTACCTTAAAATAACTTGCATTCTTTCATACTTCTATTATCCAACTTTTGGAAGTATTTGAACAACTTTCGTTTCTCGTCGATGGCTAATATTTACCTTTCATTTACAAATGTAAATATTCGTCAATAGCTCACGTCACGTGAACAATTTTTTGTACATTTAGTAGCTACTAATATGAAACAAAACAAATTAATAGGAGTCCTCGTGTTATTTACTCAGCTTCATCATACAATGTAATACTGTAAGTGACGCATAATGAACAATTGCAGAAAAATAAAACCTTCAATAACAACTTTTTAATGTAAAGGTTTTCTAAAACTTTCTAGCAAGAAGTTTTACATGACGGAAAGTTTTGATTTTTAACTTCCTAAATTACTACTTTATTAGTTTTCATTTAGACTAATTATCTACTCAAGTGTCATTGGATTACAGAAATATCAAATGATTTATTATTTACGTAGCCATATAGTTACACTGTTTTACTCACTGTCATTTCCTCTGAAACTTGTTATAACTTTCTTATAGCTTGTATATATGCATTAATGTAAAACATCCAAGGAGCAGGATTTAGTGTTCACAGAACCTCTAATTAAAAGTCTAGTCTACATGTGCGACAATCCGACAATAGTTATAAACCAATGACCATCGTAATGGAACATTGTGTGCGAGAGGCGAAGTTTCGCTTTCTTTGATCCCAAATATCGCTGCCAGACCAAACGTCATCGAATCCTGAGTCGTCTATTGTTCCCTTTTCGTGTGTAAATTGCACATTTGCAGACAGTGATCTAATTCAAAGTCCAAAACATTCGTTAACATTCGCTTCCTTTGATTCGTGTCTAAATACCTCCTCATCTAAAGCGAATAACATCCATTCCTAAATATTCTACTTCATATTTCCCATCCAACATTCGTATAATTTACACACTTTCAGACTGTAATCCAAATCCAATTCGTAATCCAAAACATTCGTCAACATTCGCTTCCTGTGATTCGTGTCTAAATACCTCCTCACCTAAAGCGAATAACATCCATTCCTAAATATTCTACTTCATATTTCCCATCCAACATTCGTATAATTTACACACTTTCAGACTGTAATCCAAATCCAATTCGTAATCCAAAACATTCGTTAACATTCGCTTCCTTTGATTTGTGTCTAAAATACCTTCTCACCTAAAGCGAATAACATCCATTCCTAAATATTCTACTTCATATTTCCCATCCAACATTCGTATAATTTACACACTTTCAGACTGTAATCCAAATCCAATTCGTAATCCAAAACATTCGTTAACATTCGCTTCCTTTGATTTGTGTCTAAAATACCTTCTCACCTAAAGTGAATAACATCCATTCCTAAATATTCTACTTCATATTTCCCATCCAACATTCGTATAATTTACACACTTTCAGACTGTAATCCAAATCCAATTCGTAATCCAAAACATTCGTCAACATTCGCTTCCTGTGATTCGTGTCTAAATACCTCCTCACCTAAAGCGAATAACATCCATTCCTAAATATTCTACTTCATATTTCCCATCCAACATTCGTATAATTTACACACTTTCAGACTGTAATCCAAATCCAATTCGTAATCCAAAACATTCGTTAACATTCGCTTCCTTTGATTTGTGTCTAAAATACCTCCTCACCTAAAGTGAATAACATCCATTCCTAAATATTCTACTTCATATTTCCCATCCAACATTCGTATAATTTACACACTTTCAGACTGTAATCCAAATCCAATTCGTAATCCAAAACATTCGTTAACATTCGCTTCCTTTGATTTGTGTCTAAAATACCTCCTCACCTAAAGTGAATAACATCCATTCCTAAATATTCTACTTCATATTTCCCATCCAACATTCGTATAATTTACACACTTTCAGACTGTAATCCAAATCCAATTCGTAATCCAAAACATTCGTCAACATTCGCTTCCTGTGATTCGTGTCTAAATACCTCCTCACCTAAAGCGAATAACATCCATTCCTAAATATTCTACTTCATATTTCCCATCCAACATTCGTATAATTTACACACTTTCAGACTGTAATCCAAATCCAATTCGTAATCCAAAACATTCGTCAACATTCGCTTCCTGTGATTCGTGTCTAAATACCTCCTCACCTAAAGCGAATAACATCCATTCCTAAATATTCTACTTCATATTTCCCATCCAACATTCGTATAATTTACACACTTTCAGACTGTAATCCAAATCCAATTCGTAATCCAAAACATTCGTCAACATTCGCTTCCTGTGATTCGTGTCTAAATACCTCCTCACCTAAAGCGAATAACATCCATTCCTAAATATTCTACTTCATATTTCCCATCCAACATTCGTATAATTTACACACTTTCAGACAGTCATCCAATTCAAAGTCCAAAAAAACGTCAACATTCCCTTCCTGTGATAAGTAAAACTGTTTCTGTATACATATGTACGATATGTTTATGTTTGTCTGTTTGTTTTTTAATTGAATATTTTACAATGGTTGTTACATTTATTTGAGTTTTTTATATATTTTTTATCCTTTTACCATTACCCATAAACCTATAGGTTATGATGTCGATCGTTAAAAACATTTAAAGTCTTGCGTTACAAAAAAAAAAAAAGATTTTTTTCGATAAACAATATTTAATTTTAATTTTTAATCTAGGGGTCAAATCGTAACTGCGTTATGGAGAAAAGAAAAAAAAATGTATATAGGCCGTATACATTATTTCTCTATACCTACTTTACTTTCAAAATTGTTACATATATTCAATCAAAAATAACATCTGGATGTTTTGGTTTTTTTTCCTACCAAGATATTATAAATATTATTGTATCAGTTGATCGTTTGTCCTTATATAAAAAGGAGAAGTTATTGTATTTGCAGTTGAAAGAGTTTGGCACTTATAGTGTTTTGTAAAATTTTTGAGATATATTCTTAAAAAATATGCATTAAAAATTAAAAACGCATAAAATTATTGATATTTTAATTTTTAGAATAGACTACTAGTAAGAAGGTTATATAAAAATAACTATACGAAATCTAGACTCTCTCTATATATATATTATCCATTCCGAAATATAAACTTGTTCAGAATTAACACAAACTTATCGACAGAACGCAAATGAAGAGTTTTTGACATAAGTTATACAAAAATATTTAACTTCTTTTTATGTAAAGAATACACTCACAAATTTTCTCCATGAATTTTTAGGTGTAGGCCTATATATGTTTGCGTTAGTTAATCAATTTATACTAAGTATTTCACTGTTATAATTAGTATCAACAGGTATAATTCAGGCATTCAAAAACATATATATATATATATCGTCTCATATTGGTATTTATAAAAATATGTCCAAAAATTCTTCTTTCTTTTTTCATTCGCCCTTTTTTCAAAAACACTATATAATGGTACAAACAACCTAGATATCGATTCCAAATTTTGCAAAATGTTTTATACCACTACTTCGTAATATTTCATTTAACTATTTCAAGATGGCGCGCATATAAAATATTTGGAACTAGCTGTTTTAGTAAATTACTTTGAATTCGTTTATTTACTTAGGCTACCATATTGTGTTCAGTATTCAGTTTTATAAAAGTAAAATTAATTTTGTTTTTAAATCGTACATAGAACAGTCAATATAGAGATAAACATAGAGTCCTACATTTTAAGCTGTCATTTAAAATGGCGAGAGATATTTTGTCAAAATGTTTAGTTTCGTAAGTATTTAAAATTAATGATCACTTGACCCGGATTAAATTTGTAAAGAATGAACTCTGATCTCCTAATTTTTCAACATTATGAATCTAAAAATGTAAAAGATTCGAACTAAAAGCTGTTCTGCCTTCATATTAATGGAGAATCGCTCGGTATTATTTTCATGTTTACACAGACTTTTCTCTATTCTAAATTACAAAACTAGTTCTTTAATTGAGATCACTGCAGATAGTAGTCGTGTGACTTGACGTAGGTAGCTCTTTTATGACGTCAATTATCGACCAATCCATTACAGACCAGTTTGGTAAACGCAAAAACACAAATCCATTTTATCAATAATTTTGAAAAATAAAAATGAAAATAAATTTTTCTTTTGAACCTATTTGCTTTTATTTTTCTTTTGAACATATTTGCTTTTGACAGAGATTTAATACATGGAATATTTAGCATTGTTTCATATCTACAACATTTTTATAAAAATAATAGGAAGAATTTCTTAAAAACTCCCGTTAGTGCACTGATAGATTTCTATTAATTCCAGCACTCATTTTTAGTCCTCGCCACAATTTTGTGTGTGTTGTAATGAAATATGATTGTTTTATTTTAACTTATATTCCAAAATGCACTGCACTCAGATAAGAACTCTAAATTTTACTTTTAGCCATAATGTGGTTTAAAAGGAAGAGTTTTGATTTGGTGATGGATATGTTTTATATTTATAAGCTCTAAAAGGTTTAATATAGTCTTATTGCTTTCAAAGCAGATAGAACAATGGCGTGGTGTTTATATCAGGGTCATCTAAGCTTTTAGCACTATCTTATCACATTACAAGAGCTCTTTCGTCAAAGTAGTCTATATAATTATCAAGTAATTTAGCGGAAACAATACGAGGTTTGTCTAATGGAATAAAATTATTTATTGTGAACTTAAATATGAAACAATTTTACCCCCTTCAAAATAGTTCTCTTGGGAAGCCACACACTTAGACTGAAAGAAAACAGTGGTGGGAAGTCTTCATCATCCACGCTTTCAAAATGGTGACCCTAAAGTTGGCTTTTGGGGTTTAAGAGCAGGAGATAATCGCATAGACGGAAGAGAGGGTCGGTACCATAGGAATGCCCTTTTTTGGCCTAATACTCTTCACGGAATGGGCTGTGGGAAGGCGTTATTGTGAAGGACCATCCAAGAGTCAACGATCTTACGCATGACTCTTCCTAAGTCTCTCAAGAACCTTAGACTACTGTAGAAAATTTTACTGACTTTCTACCACTGATGCACACATTCCTAATTGCAAAATAAAATCCAAATAACAAAAAAGTATTGAGCAGTGATTTAATCTGGGATTTTTCTTCTCTCGCTGTTTTTCTGAGTGTCACTCCTCCCATTTGAATTTGTTTAATACTTATAAATTCATGATTCATCACCCATTATGACTTTTTAAATCTGGGCCCATATTCAATACGCCCAAGAAGTTTAAGCCGTACATTTTTGTTGTTCTTCTGTTCCTGAATGAGATTCTTTGGAACCATTATCCGTATGCTTTTTCGTCCAATTCTCATCATCATTTTGGTGATTTAAATTTAATTAACAACCAATCATTCTTACCGTTTAGTCTCTATCAGAATTGATTTCGTCAGCGTTGTGCTTTGGTCGTTTATAAATTCGTTCGTTCGCCCTTTACATAAAAAATTGTCATTATAAACCACCCATTTTCACTTATTTTTCGGGCCGTCTTAAAGTTTGACACGAAATTTGATCGCGTCTAACTGCTCTTTGTTAACTTTCTTTTGTATAACTTGAAAACAATTTTTTTTTTAATACAAAATATGCCATAATCAAATCTATTAAAATATAACAAAACATGTAAATATAAATAAATATTATAACTATGGTCTCAAAATGCTGACACTTTCTGAGAAAAAAATTAATTTAATTTTTAGTCAAATGTCAAATCTAAATTGCAAATTTGTCCAGATATCATTTTTATGTAACACTACGAGTTTTGTAGGTTTTAAATTCGTGCAGTGTTTTAAGCTTCATTCTTGAGGCATTGCTCTTCCAACGCCTTTGTCGGCATTGCCGTTATCAGTGGATAGGTATTAGCGCAAGGTTATCTCTACAAGTTTTGAGAATTTTTTAACTATTTGTACATTACTATTTATAACCATCCATTTTCAACACTTACAACAATAATACTTAGGCCTAAATAAATCCCTTGAATCGGCTATCGGTAAAGTATCGTTGCATACTTGCATTTCTATAGTGGGTGTAGACAAAATTCACAATGCAAGATCACTTTTTTTACAATTCAACATTTCACCCACTAAAAATAGTCCTATCACAATAATCAAGTACCATTGTAATGCTAATTAGGCCCTACCAATTTCTCATAACCAAAGTTCATAAATAATTTAATAAATCGCTAAAGTTTTACTGTATTTCGTCGCTAGCAATTAACGCGGTAGCAGAAGCAAAAATTACGTCATATTTGTCTATTTCTCACAAGTCCACATTTCTGTTAAACTACTCCACTTTATTTTATTATATTTTTGGAATGGTGTCTTCCAAATTATCGTCACTCTTATATTTAGTGAGATTGAGACATGTTAAAATGTCGTGTCGAAATGAACCGTAGGCCTACCTTTTGCTATAATTGCACTTTGTCAAATATCCATTATTAATATTTTTCTTACGGTTTATATATCGTTAGAAAAACAAAGTTTAGAGCTGTGGTTTGGTACGTCTCTGTGGTGTAAATATTTTGATTCTACTTTACCTTCAAAGTCGGCTTTCCAAGACAGAATCTTGTTAGTTTTGTCATTGTACTGATACTGAGCCAACTTAATTATGTTTAGTGAGTTTATTATTTTAAAAATTTATAGCCTAATGATTTATTTATTACGTTTTGTTGATACCGATTTATCTTCAAAACTATATACTACAACTATTGAAGTGTTTGAATAGTCTAAAATAATTTTCTGCTATTTTATAGAAGTTTGTTGGTTGATTTTGTTTTTCCAAGTTTTATTATGTAGGAGTAGACAATTTTTCTAATTCTTTATCCAAATTATTCATAAAACGCCTAACTTGTAAGCTATTTTTAGTTTTTTTTTTTCGTAAAAAATGTTTGTTATTATTTCTTAACCAATTTCCATTCAGAAAATATTTGTATATCTTGAAATATTTCATAATAATTTTGTACGGTGTGTATGATTGTATATATATAGCGTTTTTTTTTTTTGAAGTTTTGATTTCGGTTACTACACATTTGTTTGGTTCCTGGCATAGCCTACTAATTCCAAAATGTTTACTTCGAAAATCTTTTTTATTACATCGATGAATTTTATGCTCCCTTCGGGAAAAAAAAAATATAAAATATATAAATAAGTTGGGTTTTGGATAAAATTACTTTTGTTGATATGTTTTTTCAAACTGTAACTTTCCTAAATTATATATTTGTCTACCAACTTTTACTCACAAATAAATTCTAAAACTTTTGTATAATCTTCTATCTTGAAAACAAACAAAAATAGAAAAATTAGGATATAATGGTTGTCATGCGCACTTTTTTGAAGTTTTCATTTTTATTACTAAACATTTTTTGATTCCTGACACTAACTTCAAATATTACTTCATAGATAAATTTTATCCACCTTTATGATAAAAATTATATACAACAAAGTTGTGTTTTGGATAATATTGCTATTTTTATGAATTTTGTAAACTTTCTAAAAACGATTAAAAAATTACCTAGCTTGCCACTATTGGAGTTTTGAATGATCAATTAAACTCAGCCTGGAGTTTTCAGGCTTTTCAAAATGGACACTTATTGTAAATGACCGAGCAATGGGAAGTCCTGTTTTAACTCGAAAATTTGGTATTTTGTGTGGATTTTTATGTTTTTTGCAAACATTTCTACCAAGTATTATGAAATTCTTTGTAACTAGACCTAACAATGTATTTACAAGTTATTTGTCGTTCCTTTACGTTTTTAAATTACACATATTAAAACAGTTAATGAGGTTCCTATCTGGAACTTAATGCGAGCTGCGAAGTTATGTAAACAACAATCGTAGAAAAACAAAAAAAAATTACTGAAAATGAAATTTGAACTCAAATTTTTTATCTGACCGATAAAGAAGATACTTCTAAATTTAATACTTTTTTAGTGTTTAATTCTTATTTTTTCATGGGGTCACAAAATCGATGTTGAATTTTTCGTGCTAATACGGAATAAAGTGGTTGATAGCATGATATCTCTCGTCTGTACACCCAAAACGATAACGACTCAAAATTGAGAAAGAGATGTCCTTAAAAAATGTATTATCTCAAAATCGGCTGTAACAATTTTGTCAAATTTTTCTTACAGGTGTCCTCTCCTAGACCACCCAAAACAAAACGTTTGATCGCCATTTCCCCAAAAATGGCGGTACGAAAGTTATCTGTAAAAACAAAAACGTCATCTACGATGCTTCTATAAATAGCCTAATTACGAGTCGCCGATTTTGTTACAATTCGGTAAATTAAATACACAAACTCAATGGTGTACCTTTCCCATTCACATGCAATTTTGTTCTCATCCCTTTTTTCCAGAATCCAAATTATATTGCCCAAATGCGTCGACATTTCACCCGTAATTGAAACCTCTCCCCCAGTTTACCGCTGCACTCCATTTCAGATAGGGACATAAAACTCTTTACAAAATTTAAATCAAGAGGTTATAATTTATAGTTCATAGAATAGTCTGTATATGATACATTGAAGTCTGTGTATGTATATAGTAATTGGGATTGTCAGAAATGTAATTCTGTTTCATTAGAACATAGCAATCCATTTGGCAGCCTGCATCGGATGAACCCGAAGTATATTGACATCTCCATGTCTAAGCTAGAAAGGTGAGAAGCGATAAGCAGACCGTAGTGTAAACTAGTTTGTTCCAAACAACTCAATTCCGTCACAACAACATTTCAGTCGACCAGAGAGACACGGATTTATCTGCATCTTGTAATCGATCATTGCAAATGAGCCACTCACTCCTCCCATCAGTCAATTCCTTGTACCTCATCTGATTGAATTGTTTAATCGATTTCAACCCTTGAAAGACTCGTCTCTGTAATTATACTAGAGTCAGAAGAGCCTCCATACATGTTTTATATCTTTCAATAAATTAGATGTTATGTTTGCACTCGGTAGTTGTCGGTCAGATATTAGAAATTTATGCTGTCATTGAATAAATATTTAAGTACAACCTAAACTTGCAATGGTCCTCATCGTAATCCACCTTTTAATGACTACTGTCAAAGTTTATTTGAGTTTTTGTAAATTATTTCTGAACTGTATGTTTTTTTCTTCTTATTTTGAAACACAGTGGTTTGTTTCATCAATATTTATTTTTCACCAAAATTTAATTGAAATCGGTTTGACTGATTTTAAGAATTACATTTTTTATAACAGCTCAATGACCCATTTTGTTTAAATTTTATCAATAACTCGCAAAGCAGATTTGTTTTTTTGACAGGTTTCGACTAATTCCTTTTTTTGGGTCTTTAAAGACTAGCAAAATTTAACCAAATCATTAGCGAGTTCTGGCATCATAATCGTGAGGGACTCTACACCTTTTTACATGTAGTCTTGTGTCAGATCCTTCTCTATCATCTTTCCTATCAGGTCTCTCTTGACCAAATCTTGTTCTCTTCTGACCCCAACACTACTTATTAGAGTACATATTCAAGGATTAGAAGTCTATAATATATGTTCTTTTCTCAGTTTTATTTATAGGCCTATGAGGCAATGATGACCGAGAGGTTATTTACATTTAAACAAGGAAAAATAAATAGAAGCCGTTTTGAAGAGAAAAAAATCGGAATTTTCTGTTTTTTCTCTTGGCAATTACCCCCAAATTTCGAGTCATCGAACAAATGGAAAAATGTTTCCGAGATATGGACAAAATATCCCCAAATACCAAATTTGATTACACTTAGTTCACTTGTTGAGCTGTAGAGCTCTGCACGGACACACACATTTCCATAATCACATTATTCTCTGACTTTAAAACTAATTTTTCCATCAAAAAATTATCGATCCTGCACTTTAAAGAATAGTCTGAGATTAAGATAATCCTTGAATCGATAAGAACAGATTTTGAACAAATAAAAAATTCTTCTTAGGTATCTACAACTTTTGACTTATCAATAGAAAAAAGTTTGGAAATTTGTCCAAAATAAGCAAAAGTCCCAAATTCGTCTTATGGATGTGTGTGGACTTTATAGTACTACACAGACAACGGCAGATTTACCTAATGCCAAAAATGACTTTTACGTATAAAGTATCTGAAAATAGATATTTCTATGAAAAATTTGAATTTATTTATAATATTCACCCAATGTTTAAGAGTATTTCTTTAATAGTTAGTATAGCTTGTCTGAAACCCCCATTGATCTAGTGGCTAAAACTCACCCCTTGTCTACAAGAGGTTCGGTGAGGGCTTACAAAGTTTTGATATGGAACCAGCATCATGTGGTATACTGGAGATCTATGATTAATTAATGAATTCTGGTCATAAAAGCTAGAATTACTGTGGGGAAACTCGATGTGGTGACCACACATTATTCGATGAAAATCTGTCCTAACTCAACCTAACCTAAGCCCACTAAAGGCTGTTGCCCTAAGGATTTATGTATTTTTCATTTTGAAACATTCTGTATATCACTTACAGGGTGCTGTATATAACCCAATACAGCGTGAAACATCAACATGCATGAACTAAAAATCGAGAAGGGGAAAAAAAAGAATAAATAAATAAAAATAAATCCATACTTTTGCCCAACACTCTATAAATGATGCTTTTGATTAAACATATATTCTGGTTAAGCCCTTCAAATGTTTGTTTTGTTATTTTTTATTATTTTATTGTTTTCTATAAAAATTTATGGGGATAAATTATAAAAGTATACATCTAATTTAGTTTTTCTATACACAGGACATGGAGCTTATCGAGGTTCTTTGGAAGCAAGATGTGGACATGGGGTTCACTATGTCCTCCTTCCAGGATCTTCCCAAGGTGGAGGAGGTCACAGCCAAACCTATCATGGATCCTGACCCCAAACCTGGATCTTCAGTTACTGAATTGCTGGATGAAAAGGTAAATATTATTAATATTAGTTAAAGAAAATATAAGAAATAAATGGAAACAAAACAGAGAGAATTTGATTGTTTAACCAGTGTTAGGGACCAAGAAATTTCATTTCTTAAAAATGCCTAACTTAAACATGGAAGATCCATTTAGATTCTATCTCACCGTATTAACATTTAAAAAAGTTTAAAAAAAATATATCCATTGTCTTTAATTACATGTTGTCAACACAGAAAAGGTGAGTATCAGAGATGGACATATCTCAGAAAGTTACTGTCAACATCAATTAAGAGCAGAACTTAGAGTAGAGCGAGCGGCTTGAGCTGCAAGTCATGGCCTGATGTTTATCTTGCTCTGTGATGCTTTGTTCGGGTTTGATCCTCATCCCAGTCAAAGTTTTGTTAACACCAACCCAGCCCTAGCGGGTCAAACCAGGTTATAATAGCGATAATCCATCACGCCTTCTAGTGACAACCAATAAAATATTATATATATATCAGAAGGTTTATTCATTCTAAAGCACAATATGTTAGATTTAAAAAATAGCTTTTTTATGTTTTTTTTAAGTACTAGTACCTATTTTTCATTAAAAAAAAAAACTTTAAAAATACTTATATGTTATACTTCCAAGCGAGATAATGTGTCTAATGATACAGGTTTTATTAGTAGTAATATACTTAATATTAATACAAAATAAACTTAATTCCAAACATTAGGCCTGTTTCTTATAAATAAGAAAGGTACTTCGTTACTGATAAGTAGGGAGCTTGCCAAAGAAATAATATTTCTTGCAGTTTATTGAGAGTTACAACATTCAATATAAATACGATTTTTATATCCGTTTGTGGTCAATAGTTTATTTTTCTCTACATCGACTAGATTTTATTCTATCAAAATAAAATTAGTTTCTAATGGTTAGCCTAGGCTCGGAAAGAGTTTGATTTTAAACAAATATTTATACATGTTTTGGAATTACAACCATATTATATTGGCTTAAAACTCTCATAAAAAAATACATACATGGTCATTTTTATCTTGTTTTTTTTTTCTCTTTTTTTGGACATAGTAAAGTAAATTTTTAATGGCCTTACATTCTAATATCACACTTTTAACAATTTTCATCAACCACTTTCACACATTATCTGGAGAAATCAGATTGACTACTTATTTGTAAGATCTTTGCTTCCAGGTATCCTAGGGTATTAATATATGGTATATTTTTTAAGGTTCTGGAGGAGTGAAATAAAATTTGTGAGTAGGTTTCCGCAAATTTCTATGCTTTACAGTATGCCATGTATGTAGGATACTTATTTAGTTCTAAACGTAAATGCCTTATTTTATTAGTTGAGTATTGAAACATTTAGAATTTTGTTCTTTTTCTTATTAAGTCATTACAATGATTCATTTACACACAATAATTAACAAATTTGTTTTAAAAAGTTTTCTCATTGTTGAACACACTAATAAATATATGGTAAATTCTTAAAAAATGAAACATTTACAAAAGTCATGTGAAAATTTTAAGTAGATATCTTGTAATGATTAATATTGATCAATATCGGAAACGTTATGTTAGAACTTATATTCCACAGAGATATAAAATTAATATGAAAATTGTTTGAAGATAGACCTTCAAAAATTGAATTAAATTTGAGAATGGACGAAGTTAAAAGTTGTTCTGTGGAGTTGAGTAATAGGAAAATCCAAATATTGGGCAAACCAATTTTGTTTGAATTATTTTTATGAAAAAATTTACCTCTTTTTTAGTTTGCTAACATTAATTTTGTTTTTCTTTTCTTTTGTTTTGTAATATTTTCAATTAACGTTGGGCGGATTAATGGTGTTATTATTAATTCCAATTCTGTGCATTTTATGTCTAATAAAATTATAATTTATCATTAATAAGTTTAAGTTTTAGTGTGTTCATAAATAATAAAATTGTTTTAGAAGTTCTTAATAAAACACAACAAAAAAAGCTGACTTGTTGTTTGTTTTGGTGTTGAATCTATTACTAATTTGGGGTTGATTTCAGATTTGTCTTACATTTCTTTGTCCTAAAGATTTTGACTTAATATTATATTTTGAAATAATATGGTGTATTATACAATTTTGTAGGCCATCTCAACTCCCTTTACCTCTGTACTCAAGGTACTTTTAATATTAAAGGTTAGATAATATAAGTCATACCGCCCTGGGCAGTAAGTTGATTAGGTGTGGGAACCCAGCATTAGTTGGCAACATTGTCCAGGCCAGACATTCCAGACAAGCTATGAACCATTGCTGTCAATCAGTTTTAACCTCTTTGCCTTTGTTAAATTACATCAATTTCATCAGCTCCTTCATATCAACACTACTAATTAAAATACATTTAAATTTAATATTAATAGCCTATGTTTTATGTATAAATATTTTGTTAAACATCTAAACATATATACAGTATATTGACATCTTAAACTATTGAAATTTAAGGCTTTAACTGTGTAGAAGCAATCGTATATGATAAAGAAAAAAATACAAACACTGTTATAAATCACAAAACTGTTATAAATGTGGATTATAACAGTGTTTGTATTTTTTCCCTATATCACAACTAACATCTGATTTAACACATTGTACATTTCCAGAAGTATATTTTTTTATATTAGTAGTACAGTCACCTTTGGATAAAAACTGAATAATCAAGGTAACAGCGGTTTTTTGTCGTTTATGTTGCTTTTTTTTCTTCTTTTTTTTTAACACAGTTGTTTTTATTCCTAAAATAATATTATATTTAACCCAATTAAAATCTACCATTGTAATAAAAAAACTATTTCATCTGAAAATTGTAGAGCTTAAAATTTTCTAAAAAAAAACTACAACAAGGGATTTTACCCATCTGAACCCACAAGAGGGAAAATAAAGAGGTGGAATTTGTATTCACTTCACACTATCAATATCTCAGTTCATTTTTTGTATAGGGTATAGGGTAGATATTTTTTTAACGTTTTAATTTGTTAAGAATTTCCAATTCTAATTTTTTATTTGATTATCTCAATTATAAAATTAACAACATCAAAACATTGGAAGTTGTTTTTTTTCTAAATGCTTAATATGTAAATGAATAATACAAATATTTTTGTTTTTTTATATTATAATAGTGTGTAAATTCCCAAATATATATGTTTTAAACTTTTTGTGTGAAATACAGTAAATTTCACAGTGTTATACTTTAAATTGTTAAAAACTAATGTAAAAATGTTTGCTTAAATTTATTTAAAATAAAATTTATATTCCTTTTATTATTGATTTGAATACAAACTACATATTTTTAAAGAATGATATTGACACACACAAATATAAACATACATGGAATACTAATCATGGGATACTAATCACTATGAAATGGGAATTTTTATAAATTTCTTTTAGTAAAATTTAATAAATACTAGTATTTTTTGACTAATTCTTTTTCAGTAATAAGTATAAGCCCAATAGAAATTTTATTTCTTGATTAGAAACAAATTATAGTGCAGGGGATACTATGATAAAGGGTGCATGTTTTAAACAAGATGTTGAAGATGTGAAAAAGGAACTTAAAAAATTGTCACTTTAGAATTGGGTAATATTGAAACTTTCTAAATAAAAGTAATACAAGTATGTATCTATGTATATTTGTATCTGATTAAAAGAAAACAAAATATGTGTATGTTACCGTTCATATTTTATTTGGCTTATTTTGTTTACATAAATGGCATCATATTCATGTTTTATTTTTAATGTTTGCAACTATTGTTCTAGTTGGATGATTTGGATCCTTGGGAGGGCCTTTCATATACAGTCGACATGGAAACTGGTAAGTTATTATAAGACAAAATACTGGGAAAATTATGTTACAGGATATATATTATGTGTGTGTGAGAGAGAAAATATTTTATAGAATGATATTCTCTAGGTTGATTATCTCATAACTTTAAACATTTTTTGTGGATTAAGAGTTGAGCAGATTTTGTGAAAATTGTCTATAAATATTTTGGTTTAAGAGTCTGCAGTACCTAGCAGGTACTTTTTAAAAGGAGAACTTTCTTTTAACTACACTAATTTCATGAGGACATTCTAGTCATGTTTTGTCCTCATATTTTATCCCTCCATATTTGGAACTAATTTCTTTTGGATGTTAATTAAATTACAAATATAGATTTTTTACATTTTTCAAATAATCACTACGTGAAAAAACAAAGCTACTTCCTAACCTAGTTTATCAAGACTCCTATAATTTCGTGTTATGATGGAATACTCTCATTAAAACTATCGTTATTACCCTATTGCACAATAGATTATTTTTAAATTGGAAACTTTTTTAAAATCTCATTATTTCAGCAAATAAAAGTAATTTTTCAAAATTCGTTATCAATTATAATAACAATAAATTCATTCCGTAAATAATAATTAGGGTTCTTTTTAAGGATTTGAGAAAAAGTAAATAACCTTCAAGAAGAAGGTTTGTTGTTGTTTAAAATACCATAATAATTATCAATTTCTAATAATTAGTTACAATGTATGATACATCAACTAATCTTTTTGAATCTTACCTTATTCACCTATCGTGATTTCGGTTATACGACCATCCTCAGGGTGTAGGAATGTCACAAACACATTTAAAACATAACATAAAACATACAGTCACAACATAAAACATATTTCATTCTACTCCGAATGAGTTTTGAATTACCATTTGAACATGTAAAAAAATGGAACTTCAGCATTTAATTGTAGAGGTAATATTTCTTAAAGTTAACGTAACTTTTTGATAATATTTTGCTTTGTGAAATATTTTAAAGTTTAATGATTCAATCCAACCATGTAAAATAATATATAGGTGCGAGCATATACCATTAACTTCAACTTCATTTAATACAACAAAATAAATATATTAGTTTACAAAAGGAGTGGATCTATATTTGTATCAAATTTGAAATGTCCACATATTTAGTCCATATTTCAAAGGGGGTTTCTATACCTCAAATGTTGCAATAGCTACCATAAAATCCAAAACTTCTAATTCTGATTTGCTCACGATCTGCTATATTAATGTTGATCAAATTTTGCTGAAATGTAGTTTCCTAGAACCCAAACAACATACATTGATCATCACATCTCCAAAAATGTATCCTTGGTAGCTATGAAGAAGCCACAATGTTATCCTGTCATGCATTACTTCAGATCAAAATTGTAGGCTTAAGTTTGTATTTTTTTATGTAATAGTCCTATTCACTTACAAAAGTTGATTTATTGTGTGTGTATAAATTTATTTATTGTAAAAATATAGTTTATTTATAACAATAATATTGTAGGAAAATTATTATTATATTTATTTTCCTATATTGTAGGAAAATTAATTTAAAATTACACAAAGTGAATGAATGTTTTTCAATATATCTCGTGTTTATTTTTAATATTAATCAGCATCATATTTAACACTATGGTTTTTAATTATAAATAATGTTTAATAAATCAAAGTATGATTAGCATGAACAGTGCATGATAGCAAGCTAGCTCAGAGATTGAGTTTTAACTATTGTCGAAGCAGAGTCGTGACGCTCATTGTTAGTTCTGTCAGACATCATTATTCATAAAGAGTACGGTGCACAACCATTCCATATTTTTCCGACGACCGCCATTGTGCTGTGATTATGAGCCAGTCCCTTCGCATCTACCATTAATCTTTTTTCCTTCTGGTTGGAACACACCAACTGAACTAGGGGAGTAAAGCGCTTCCATTTTGTTTTCTTGTCGAGGGTTGAAACGAGAAGTGAGATTACATGCATGTGTTTGATAAAAGAAAAAGTTTCTAGAGGGTATATTTGAAACAGTCATAGTAATATAGCATGTAATGCAACCCATGAAATCAATTCGATGGTCCTTCAAATTCAAGTTTTAGCACTTGTCACTTGGGTTTATTATAAATTCATTAAATTTATATAAGTTACTCTAAAGAAATATTTTTTAACTTTTGTTTAGAACAAAATTTTTGATGTGGATAGTTTTTGTTTTTCTCATTCATTTTATTTCTTTCAGACTTGGTCAAACGCCAATTAATGTGACAATTTTCCTTCTTCCATGATTTAGTTTTGCAAAGTTCATTGGTAAATAAGGTCTTGTATTTGATATTCATTTTTAAATAAACATTTTTGATGAAAACTATTATTTTTTAAGATATGAGTTGTTTTTTGTTTTAAAAAAAGAAGAAATCATCATTGTAATACTAAACCTATCAAGTGGTAAAAAGTTTAAACTGCTAAATTTTTACCTGATCAAAATAGAATCTTTTGCTTAAAATAAATGTTTTGGTAAATGTTTGTTTAATTTTTTATTTTTCTTGGAATTACCGCTTTCTGTTTGTTAGAATACTTTATTTTCATATTGCTGAAAGAATGTGAATAAAACTAAAAAATAAATAAATAAATGTTTAATAAAATCTTTATTTTAATTAAGTCTTTTAAAATTGTACTAGATTTTTCTATGCCCTGTAGACCAGATTTGTTTTACAAATACCTGTCTTAAAAATAGTTTTAAAAGGAGGTTCTTGTATTTAACATTGGTTTTAAAATTTTATTTTTGGTTGAAACTTAACATTTATTAAGATTTGAGTTAAATGTTTCTCATTGGTTTAAAAAAACACCCCTGGTTGCATGTTAAAACTATGTAGTGGTAGAATGATGATATGTCAAAACATTTAAAACACCAAATTTTTACCCGGTTAAAATAGAAATTAAAATATAAAAAGGATTCTCCGGGTTTTTTTTATACTGAAATAATTCAATATTAGAGTCCGATTAAATTGGGTCATAGATATCGATGAAAATTGTCTGTAGGAGATTATAGTGTCTAGTTAAAATGATCTCTATTGTAGTGGAATTATTAACTTATTGGATTTTTATCTCCCTTGTTGTTGAAAGACAAAACCTTCGTCATCATTGCCTTACAAGAAAAGAACATACAATAGAGACCCCATAAGCCCTCAAATATTCTATTAGCTCCAGAGTCGGAAGAAAACAGAAGTTGATCAAGAGAGATGTGTTAGGAACAATGAAAGGTATAGAGATCTAACCCATGACTCCAGAAAGAAAGGTGTAGATCCAACTAGGTAACCTTGGGAGCAAGTGAGGCTCTGAGGGGTTAACTTATTTGAGTGGAGCTCTCATGGTAGAGGGTTCAAATCAATAAATAACAAACGCTCTATCTGAACAACTATTTAACTGATCATCATAATTTTTGCTACGTAATTAGAACTAAACAAAGTGTTGGTCATTACAAAACATTTTTTTAAAATTTTTGACCAAAAGCAAAAAGCTATAATCTATCAAAGTTTTAAAGTACGCCAAGTTTGTGGTAACTCACAAATCAGCTCTCTCATTCTTGGAAGTACAAACTATTTCAACATTCGAGATCATATCAACCAATTTTACAAATTTAATAACAGCTGATTCATTAGAATAACCATAAAAGTAATTTGATGTTTGCTTATACAATAAGATGAAGGTTTATCAACACAATATTATTTCTGTTTTATCACATATTGATTTAATGGTATTTTTCCTTTTTAAATGACCAAAACACGACAAAACCTTTCTCACAAGGATAAATATTAATTATATAATAAAAGATGGAGTTTTAGTACGAGTTCATAAAAGTGACAGTCAAGATTTCAAATTGTAATAGCTAAAAATAAAAATATGCTGCTCTCTAGTCAGTGCCATTTGTTAACAATGTACATTATTTTCCAATATTGTAACTAGTTTCTGTTTAAAATTTTATAATTTTTCCGGAGGCGCAGCTTTATGCTCGAGTTATAACAAAGTCAATAGATCGTGTTTTGTTAAAAGTGTCTCCGAGCCATACTGGATAACGGTATACTATAGTGCTTATTGCACACAAAAAAATCGATTAAAACTATCAGCGGAAATTTCTCATGGACAATAGGTTAAAGCGACATGTTTTGAAGGCTGGTGTCTAGCAGGAAATGTTTTGTTTAGTTTTTTGATGTGGAATATAGATGCAACAAAGGCTGCACTCTGGGAACGCTCCATTGAGTGTCAGTGACCATGCCAGCCAATCAAGATGTGTATTGTTATCGTTTCCAACGATTCTAGGACGTGGCGAATGAAATATGAAACTGTTGCACAAACTTTATTAGAAATGTGGTCTGTTTGTTTCCTCTTCTTGAATTTCTCGCTCCTCGACTAGTAATCCCCATTGGGACATACCCCGCTCAAATTGACTAATGATTCTGCTTGTCATACCTTTATGATTGATTTCCCCCGCCACTCTTGTTCGCCCTTTCCTTTTCAAACTGAGGATGGGTCTGTTTATAGATTTCAGCTGACACAATATTTATCTGACAAAAATGCTTGATCATGTTCATTTATGTTATTTATTTTCGGAAGAATAGTTACAGTTTGAAATTATGGTTGTACAGAAACAACAATATTCAGTTTTAATGTCAAGCATTCGCTAAGAATTTCTAAAAGTAAAATAAAATAAATGGTCAAAAAACATTGCATTCACTTTTTACACACCCATTTACAATTGAAATAGTAACCATAAAAGAGGATTTGTTGTCATAAATGTCTGTTTAATAGTTGTCTGTAAAAAAGTGAAAATCAACGATGGACGCTGTTTTAGATTTTCTAGATTATTTTAAACAATATCTATAATCTAAAAAAATTAAGTCTAATCTTGTTTCACTTGTGTCATAAACATAATTAGCATAAGACGAAATTATATTTAACTAATGACGGTAATTTTCTGGAAATTATTTCTTAATGGTAATTTTCTATTATTTATAAATTTGCATACTGTTTTGGGTCATTAATGTTCACAATTTACAAAAGTTTTAGTGAAATAGCAAGAGCCAATTTTGAGATATTACTTTTTTTATAACAAATCCATGGCCAATTGTTTTGTTTTTACAGATACTATTGAACTGGCATATTTTCGAGAAATGGTGACCAACACTTAGGTGTTACATTTTAGCAAAATATAATCACAACAATTAGAGCCAATTTTGATAAAATTGTAATTTTGTCTTTTTGTCACATGGGAAGTATCCCTAAATTTTGAATTTCCTTATTTTGTCAATTACAAATATTCTATGATTCTTTGATCCATTAGATTTTATGAACACAATTATTTGTTGTTGGAGTCACCTGTTTTATATTGACAATTTTAAAATAATTTTTTATTTACCCAGACACATATAAATGATATTAGTAACTAATTCTTTATGAAAAAATAAGCCTCATATAAAAAAGTCAACTAACTAGTACACAAACTGTCACATAGACATAAATATAATCGGGTATTATAAAAAGTTTTCTTTATTGGTGTAATATCAATATATTTTGTTTCCGATCCAATGGCACAGCTAGAACCTTTGACCTGGTAGAGTTTAAAAGTGTAGAATACCCCAAGGCGTGAAGTTGAGGGCGATCCAAGGATTTCTCCTGGGGAAAATATCTAATTTAAGGCTAAAA
Organism: Aphrophora alni; assembly: GCA_963513935.1. Taxonomy (NCBI): domain Eukaryota; kingdom Metazoa; phylum Arthropoda; class Insecta; order Hemiptera; family Aphrophoridae; genus Aphrophora; species Aphrophora alni. The sequence goes on from OY740768.1 coordinate 79,233,503, forward strand.
TGTGGGTTGTTAACTACATTTTTCAACCATTTTCTGTCTGAATAATAGCATTTAAACTCTAAAACCGTTATAAATCAAGAAAATTAAAGTATATACAGTATATAATAATATTGTATTGAAATTGCAGTGCGATAGTTAATAAATTATATACAACAGCAAGAACTTTAACTGCAAACTACATTTTTGAGCAAAAACTTAAGATTTTGATAAAATTTGTTGAAATTTAGAGATTACAAACTTAAATCAGTGTGCTAAGTTGCAAATAAATGACAATGAGACAGTGAAATATTGATGAATGTCATGTCTTAGAAGTTTGAGCTTTGTAATGGGAGATTAACAAAAGTGGTTACATTTATAATCATTGTCACTAATATTATAACGGATGTTTCAAATTGGTAAGATCGTGTTTAGTTGCAATTATTACCAGATGTTGCATTAATCCTAATATAGATCAATGTTAACAATTCCTAATTTTTAGGATGTTATCATGAACAGTTAGATTTAGTTGTAGTATTTACCAGGAGATCTGGAAGTCTCAATAGCCACCCCCACACTTAGCTGTATCATAGACTATATCCCTATTCTATTATTCCTGATTACAATTTTATTTTTTAATGAAGTATATTTTGTTTTTGATATGTTTTAATTTATCAAAATTGTTAATGAAACATTCGTAGTGGTTATTCTAAAATTCAAAAGAATAGTTATTTCATACATTCATAAATAAAGGTATCTGGCTAGACTAGGAAGTTAAATAGTAGGCGATGAATCGACAAGGTTGGGTTTGGAGTGGTTGACCTAGTGAGTAACAAACTCTAAATCACCATGACGAGCACACAATCACCACATCTAATCTAATCCATGTTCAGTTATGTTAATGTTATTCTATACTTGTCTTATCACAGAGATTCTTTTTATTTTATAAACTAATTATAATTATTCACAGAAAACAACCTGTCAAATAAAATAATCTTATTCAATTTTGCATATAAATTTTATGTAACAATAAAATAATATTCGTAATTAATTGTCTATTCATTATATTACTATTTTAAATTTGATAATTAATTAATTCATTAATAGGTTTCCTATAAACACCACACAGTTAAAAGTAATACAGAGAGAAATATAAATAAATATTTACAACTTTTTTATTTTTTTAATCATTTTATATTATATATTTTTTAAACTCTTGATGTGATACATTGTGTCTGCCTTAAGTGATAGGCTTTTTGAGTATTTGTCAATCTGTTAAAACTTATTTTTAGCTATAATTTTAAAGTACCACTTGAACAACATCTAAATGTTGTTGCTTTTTAAAAAAAATTCCAACATATAAAAAATGTTCAATATTTAATTTGTTGAAAAATATTAAAAAGCTTTATAATATTTAGAATACACAAAACTTAATGAAAAATATTTATATATTTACATGAGCAGTAACATAATAGAAATTGTATCGTATTGGAGAGCTCATTCCAAACCAAGGACTCAAGAAAAGAATTAGGTTGCTTAAAATTTGGCCCAAATATAAACCAAATTTACTTAAATGAAATTTCACTCAAAATAAGGCTGACTATCTTAGCATCAATTAGCAGCAAAACTAATTTAAATCATACTTTTGTGCATATTAATTTTGTTTTTATACAATATTAAATTCGTTTTTAGAGAAGGTTTTATGAATAAATGTGTTAAAATGTATACTTCACCAATTATTATTCACTTCTTCCATGATAACAATTTGTATATATTTTTTGTTGGTGTTAAAATATATTTTATGTTTTTAGTATAGAAAAAAATAGCTATTAATTACATAGATGTGTATGAAATTTGATTAAATTGTTCCCACGATATCCAAATCCACTTGTCAACAAATATGTTGTATTTATGTTGCAACACTGGAGCAGGTATCTACTCATCTCTTTCTGCAAATTGTTTTCCCAGTTGGTAAAATGTTAATAAAATTGATGAAGAATTAAAGTCATTTCATATCCTATACTGACAGTACTAACAACCATAATAAAATAATAAGATTCCATCATTTACTAACAGAGTTCTAAGAGATACACAACAACTAATGAGAGTTCTACAAATTATCAATGAACATGTTTCATTTAGTGATGGTAAATTCAAATCAAATTGTTTAAAAGGATTACCCCTAAATTTCTATTTTCGTTAGAAATTTGGGATTCAGACAAATTTTTCTTTAGGTTGTCGACTACCATTTTAGTTGATTTAAAACAATCGCCAAACTTCCTTTTACTGTGAATATTAGTAAGAGTTTCACAAGGCAAATACATTAACAAACACTTGGGCTCAATTATAATATTAGTACAGTTTATTCCATTATTTTGTAAACATAATATATTTGTATAGATTGTTTTCTTAAAAAGAAATTGTAGTGAATCATTCAAAGATTCGAGTATAAAACCCAGTTTTCTGAAATAACAATCAGGACAGTGACTTTGCAGAAATCATTGAAACCCGAGACCAAGGGTAGTTTCATATTGTTCAATGTGGAATGTCCTGACCTTGATTGTGTTCTTTAGCAAGTCCATTGTCTTGTCTGATGAGAACAGGAACCGTTAGTCTGTTCTGTTCGTACGTTCATCCAGCTCTAGCGGCAAAATGTCATTGTTGAATCTAGCCGACTTGGTTCAATCACCTCGACATCGCAACATCCAATATTCCATGGACCGGAACAATTTAGCCAACCAAACCCTGACTGTTTGTCATCTGATAATCTTAAAACCTGTTAACGGAACATGATTTTATGTGACACGAACGGTTTCACAAAGTAATTTTAACAGATTTCATGGTGGTTTAGAAAGTGTTGAAGAAGAATTTTTCAATTCTAAGATAAAATTAAATGAAAAGGAACTAAATTTGTAATCAATGATTATTCTATGATTTATATTTTCCCCCATACTTTATTGTTTGTATTATTACAGTATAAAAAAGTAATATAATTCTGTATAATATAATCAAATAAGTGCTCTATGTGACAATTTATTTAGATCAACTCATTTCTGTAGAGTTTGGGATTTCCATAACAATTCACTTTTTTTAGCTCTTGTTAATGTTAATGATGAGTTTGGTACATTAGAATCACTTTAGGATTTTAAAAAAATACAAGAAATTACCTAGTTTCAATCCATTAACAAATTTGTTGTATGTCAATCAAAGTATCTGATGTCAAGTTAAGAAATTACTGACTAACTATATACAGCATTCATGGATTTACTTGTTTACAGTATGCTAAGGACCGTAGGTGGTATTCCATTTTAATAAATAAAACACTTTTATTTATTACTCTTATGATATATTTTATGTGTATCTAAGATTAGATACGATATGACCACACCTTTTGACTAGAAAAACTATATATTTGATAACCAATAGTTTATTTTCATGTCTCATATACTTGACATAAAAATAAAAAATGTATGAACTAAGTAATTTAATTTAAATGTATAATTCAGAAAGTATATAGATTTATACATAAAAATTATCCAGGAATTAACATTAACAGTCATTTCAATTATTAAAGAAGATATGTAGTGAGGGGGGGCATAGTGTTATTATTTATTATTTTTGAGGTCCAACCATTTTGTATTGTGTTAATGAAATTTAATACCTGCTGAATTTAATGTTTACTGCTATACCTGGAGCTGTGTGATATCAAAATATTTTTTATTTAAATGGCTTTTTTACATTTGAAGAGTCATATCAGGGATGTATTTAATTTTATAATTAAGTAACTGTGTATGAGTACAAACCATGTTGATTCAATATATAATATACTCTATTAAACCCTCCTTTCTGGTTTATAGCCAAAAAAAACTTGCAGTTTACAGTGTTTATTTAGTTCAATAGATGGAATAACATAGTGGGATATTCCAAACTTAAATATCCAGGGTCCATTATCGTGTTGTTATAACTTATGTTCTAAGTAATATAAAATTTGCATAATACTAATAATAGTTTATGAACAAATTAATTATAGTAACAAACCTTACTATAATACCATGTTAATTATAACATATTACAAACCGTTAATTATATAGCTATTACATCGACTAAATAGAAATCAAAAATTGTATTAACATCATAATATTTATTACTCATATATATATTTATTTATTTTGGAGTACATAATAATACTAAATACACAAAACAACATCACAAAGGATTAGTTATAACAATAATCAATTTACATTTTCAAAACAATTTTAATGTATTTTTAATTCTTACCTGTTGTAATTGAAAAACGTTTTCCTGAATATAAGGACCCTGAAGTAACAACTTTCTTTATTCTGAATTTTCTTTATTTTGTAGGAAGTTTTTTCATAAGCATAACACCATCCTGATTTGGTAGTTTTCTTTGTATTTCAAGCCTTTCGGAACATTGGTCGGTTGAATACATATCTCTAATGTTATATCCATATGCATGTATTTTAACAGTAAGCATACAAATTATCTGTTTTACATAATGACATTAAAAATGCACTTGCAGGAAACGTTAATATTTCTGAAAGTCTGTGTGCAAGATTCTATTTGTCACAAGCCAGCAATGAGTATCACACTATTTTTTTTTTTTTTTTAGCGTGAATACATACTGTACATTTTGTTTTGTTAAATTTTCATACAAGGGAATTCCAAATTTATTTATATATATATATATATATATATATATATATTGTACAGTGTTATTGTGTCACTCTTCCTCTTATAATTATGTATTATTGACTTTTTGTAGAAAGAGGGGGGTCTATCTTCATGATCTAATCTACCAATGATTCTGCAGGGTTTATTCAATTGGTAACAATTATTGTGTTGATCCATATTTTCATCATTATTATATACACAAATAATGGGAAGTGTTTGAATAAACATAATTATATAAACTCTACATAATAACCCAATAGCTGAAAACACAGAGGGAGGAATCATCTTGATCAAATTTTATTAGAAAAACTTAGTATTAGGTTATATTTATATTAGATAATCAATTGGGGGGGGAGGGGGAGGTAAATTACTACACCTTGTATACAGCTATTTTTTTATTGTGAAAAATAGTTAATTTTGGCTATTATTATCTTTGGTTTACAAATAACTGTAATTTTAAAAGTATACATAAAAATTCATAAAAGTAATTATATTTTATAAAACGATCATCTTGATCGTATAAAACCAACAGTTGATTTTATTAGATAATCAATTTCATTGAATTTTACTAAAGAAACTACTGATTTTTTTATTAAGGTGATGTATCATATTTATAAAATTATTTTATACAGTAATGTAAACTACATGTTTCTAGCAAATAAAATACCTACCACTTGTGATGAATGGATTTAAGTTTATATTTCTACATTTCCTAAATTTTTACTTTTACAATACCAACTCAGAAGTTTGATCTCATGGGACAGCTGTCTCTGCAACCATGAAATATGGTCAGAATAACACAATGGAAAAGCTGAACACAGAAATGTGTGTAAGACATAACAAACAGCTGTTTCTTAGTAAAGGATCATCACTTCTTCTTACATCATTAAAAAGTTTAATTGATGGTTTTAAAAATGATCTTTTATAATTGATAATGATTGGTCTCTAGTGGAAACAAAGACACCAATGAGAAGAGTTTGGTGGATGTTATGCTCAGCTGGTGGTCAATTTCTATTTCCCTCCGAAAGATAATGGATTCCAGTCTGAGTGCGTCCCTACATTATATGATTAGGAAATTGGCCACCATTTATAATTCTCTGAGACTAGCTGTCAGGGGCGGAAAACAACAACCTCGGTGTAGGGGGCGGTATTGCCGCTCTGAATCCGGCTTTGACTGAGAGAGAAGGAGAGATTCGGCAACAATGTAACTATGTGGAAGGGAGTTGAGGGAATCATGGGAAATTAAGCGTTTGGATCTCTGTTCCCAATTGTATTTTTTTCCCAGCAGTCTGATTACAAAGCGGAGCCATCGTGGCAAGCGACGCGGCGGCCATGTTGGATCATAGTGCTACGAACAGTCGGGGAGTGAAGGTGTCCGCGTGTAGTTGACGGCTTATTTCAGTGTCTAACATAATATTAATGGATTCTATGTTATTCTTAAAATCGTTGAAAAGTGTGTTTCTACCTTTGGGATCTAACAGTTTCTTTTTGAAGTGGTAGTGTTTTCCATAACAGTAGCACATGTGGTTCAAGTGAATAGATTTGTTCAAGTGAGTGCCGGAAGATTATTCTTCTCAAGAGGTTCTCTTTGTTCTGAACAAAGTCAAATATTAAGGTATGTGAATGTTTTTAACTTTTCTGGGGTTAAGGGGGCGGAGAGAAATACATAACAGATGAAAGATGAGGATGTGGTATGACAATGCACTTTAATATGTGAAAGATGTTATTGTTTGGAATTAGTTGGATGTTGGGGAAAGGTCATGGGGATGGACAGGTAGAAATAACCCTAACACTTCACTTAGTTAATTCAATCTTTGATTACAAATATTTCTTTATACTGACATTGACACATTAGTTTTAAAAGAAATGTTTTATAATAATATATTTCTTATTTGCAATACTCTCTTTGTTTTATATAATTTATGATAAACACATTAATAATGTTTTTGATAAGAACACGTGTCATCAATTTTATGTAAATGAAATTCTATGCAGATTGATGATTTTAGAAATATTAATACTATTCATAATAATTTTTATCTTCAGTTATTAGAATTAAAGTAAGTTTAACTATAAACAATTTTATTTAACTATAACAATTAAAATGGCATTTGTTTATAAATAAAATAGTAATTATAAAATTGTCTCTACATTAGGCTATATTTAAAGCTAAATGTTCTATATATTGTATTTCAATTTTACTACATAATGTTATTATTTATTTTTATTATATTATTTCCTTTTGCATATAAAAAACAAAATTTAAATAGAGAAAAAAGAATAATAAGAATGATTGAACAATAAAGAACAAAATTTTGATGAATGTAACTAAACTGGATACAATTTTATGTCTAGTTGTCGCCTACCTCTACAGATATTTTTCCTACATTAAAGATAGATACAAACACAATTTGAAATATATAAAATATATTCATTTTGTTTAATAAAACTGTAAAAACATAATTATATTTTTGATGGCAAATAAGGAAATTTACACAAATCATCAATACATTAAATAAAAAATTCTGATGCCTAAATTAACATCTAAAATACAATTAAAACACCAATTAAAATAGACTTGGTAAACTAAAATATATGTAATACACAACAATAGCAAAAAAGTGACAAAAAGGCAACTGTAAGAGTGCATTTTGCCAGATTACATAAATAAAAAATTTAATCGAATTCTCTAGTACATACAGTGACCTGTAATACAAAAAATGTCTGTGAAGATAGATGAGAAATAGATAAATAAACATAAAATTTTATTCAATTTGGTTCAATTCATCATAATTTTGTACTTTATGGTTAAATAATTTTTGTTATATATAAGCATTATGTTTATATTAGAACTTTAAAAAATCCACTTTAAGGGTTTCAAACAACAATTTCATTAATTTCGTTGCAAAATTATTGTTATTGAGACTAACCTGAATGTTTTTGTGCAACTGGTTGTCTGAGTGCAATCAAATCAAAAAAAATTGTAAAAATGTTTCGAAAAAATGACTCTTTCGAAAAAAATAGTCATCATTTAAACATTTCTGTCAATATTATTCAACTATATTTCTTAATTAAATACATTAATTTTACTTGCTTTAAAAATTATACTTGTTTTAATTGCAACAAGTAATATTTGTATAATATTATTCAAAAAATTAGGAATGCAGTTTTATTCATTTTTAACCAGATACATATTTATTACATATACAGTTTTTGACAACATTTGTATTCTATTTTCATTATTCATTAACTGTAAATATTTTTTAAATTTAAAATTTATGTATAATTAGATTTTACAGATTAATATAAATATATTCATTTGACAGAGAATTAGCTTAAGTAATAAATAGAAATATATATCCTTATCCTAAAAGTAAAAGAAATCATGAATGGTATTATTTCAAATTATAATAATAATTATAATAATAAAATAATTATATTTCAATCAATTATGCAATTTAAATTGAAATTCATTAGAAACTTTATTTTTCATAGTTTATTCACATTAGAATAATTATTAATAATCTTTTTATCTCAACATGTGAAAGATATACCTAGCATTAAAAAAAAAAGCAGTATCAATTATGGAACACAATATTAAAAGAGTAAAACATTTATTTACCAACACTACAACCCATAGCAAATAATTAATCAACTATCTATGTATTATGATGGAGAGAAAACCAGCAAAATAAATCAAGTTTAATCATAAGTTTAAAACATAAAACAATAATCAATACTCTCACATGACCAAAGCCAATCTCTTAATAGTCTACAAAACTGTTGTGATTATGTTTGATAAATGTTTGTGATACATTACAATTCAAACTGAACCTGTTGGTCTAATTTTCAGACCTGATTGGTTATTTAATCATATTGTGTAACTAAGGGTTATTAATGTTTACAAATTTGTATTTTTTATTCAAATGGGGGACTCTTTTATGGTGTACCATTTTTTAATGGCTACTGATCACAACTTTGGTTATAATTGTACCTAGGTCTTTTTTATTTAGAAATTTTTTAAATCAGTTTAATTTAGCCTTTATTATGAAATTTATATTTTATATGGAATGTACAATGTTTATAATAAATGTAACATATAAACTTTTGTAATAGTTAAGGACACAAATTTATATACAATGTTGTTGAGCACTGTGGTGAAATTCACAATAATGAATTTTATTTCATTAGTAGATTTAGTTTAGTTTAGCAAGCAAGACCCTCCGATGATGATAATCATGTTATCGAAATGTTCATCAAGGGCATTTAGTGGAAAAAATAAATAAAGAACAATTAATCTAATAATTGTGTTTTATTTTAAAGTTTCCAGTGATTGTGGTTAGGGGTAAATTTCGAATCATTATTAACAAATTTATGCTTATTTAGATTTATAAATATAAATAATTGGTGTTGTTCTAATAACTTTCTAATAAGTCTATAAAAACTGTTCACTAAATTATAATAAATATCCGTATTTAAAGTAAACTCTATTCGTATTTAATATCCAATATTTGTGAATAATATAAGATAGGAGAAAGATATGGGAATAAAATTATTAATGAAATTAAAAACAATTGTACCATTCAATAGTTTTTCTAATAGAAGTAAATAATCAACCTATCACTGGGGCTTTTGACGATAATAAAATGGATAAATTCAACTAATACCCAATCAATTCTACTGAAGTTATATTATTTTATTTTGAAGTTATTTAATCGTTTTCTAATTAATTATTTTGTGAATTTGATTATTTTGAATTAATCTCAGACTATTTACAGAAATTGTATATTTTTATTATAACGGTTAATAAATTCTTTTGAATTTTAACAGTTGTATTTAATATTGCATATAATATAATACTTTTTAAATTTTTCTCAAAGTTATAAGATTTATGTAATTATTCTAAAAAAAATAATTTGGTGATTGAAGTTTCCACAAGTGTTTCTCATTTCAAGTCGAAAAGTTTCTTAATTATACAATTTAAAATTATATAAACCAAATGTTTTACCTAAAATTAATCATTTTACATTTTAAAATTTGTGATATTTTCCACTTTTAAATTGTGTAAAAATAAATAAACACCTATAAGACATATGAATCACTAGATCACTAGTGAATATAGGCCTACAATAAAAGAAAATTCCCCAAACCACAATAAAAAACTAACAACACAAAGAAATTACACTGTGTGTGTATTGTACCTCTGAAGATGATAGCAGTGTTATTGAAATGTTCATAAAGTAGAATAAACATAACTCTTTGTGTTGTTAGTGTTTTATTATGGTTTTGGGTAATTTTCTCTAATAACCTATAAGGCAGTGCCTATTGAGGATTGCCTCAATATTAAAACTTCTCAAATGCTCTTGGTAATTCACAAACCCCTTATAAACTTAAAAATCATTGCTTCTAGGTGTGTTCCTAATGAAACAACAATCAATCAATTTATATTTATTAATTGACACTTATGTGGGTAGTGGATATTTAAACCAATACAGTGTTGCACTCAATAAAGTAGCATGCCAATTCCAGCACACAAATTTCCTCACTAAATATTTCTAAAATAAAGGAAAACTGTTACTTATTAATAATCTGAGTAAATATTACTTTTCTATCTGATCTTGCTCTTCTATATAGGCCTACTATAATTATAATTTTTCAATTTTTTACATGTACTTAAATATGTAATAATTTTTGAATGCAAGTATATAGTGCTTGTAAGAGCTTACCAAATATCAATTTTGGAAGAGAATATAAAATATATATAGGTATAGCATACCCAAAATAAAACACACCCAATTAACAACATGTATCCATTGTTAATGATTTGTGTCATATTTTACCATTTATTAATAAGTAATTACATGAATTGTAAATATTATCTATTCAAGTTAAAAATTTGCTATAGTTTTATGTCCGAATTATCAATTTTGGGTCTAACGTTATTATTTTTTATTGTAGAAAATTGAGACTAATTTTGTTAGATTCAGATTTACTCTGTACACATTTTGAAATATACTGATAGTTGTTTTTTGTTTTTTTTAAAACTATTGTCAACAAAGTTTTTTGTTGGTTTAGCTGGTTTATCATCATTGTAAAATATGATATATGAAAAACAAAAGACAGATATACAATCATAAAAACATAAATGATACCTTTGACTAGTACTCTATACACAACTGATATCCAAGATTGTTATTTTATCAATTTTTTTCTTTTATAAATTAAATGACTAGATAAAACAATTTTATCTTTAGTTTCAAATAGCTATTTATTTAACTGTAATTGATAGGGTTTAATTATAACAATACATCTTAATGATTTTCTTAGAAAACATTGTTTTGACTATTTATTTTATTTTGTTTGGTTCCAAATTAGTTCTAAAGTTTAATTAACCAAAGTCATTCTGCTGTTATTTAATTACTATTCAACGATTCATCAATATTAATACTTTACATTTGCATTTTTTGTCACTAATGCTTTTTGTTGTTCCATTGCTTACTATAGCAATAATAAAACGAAATAATACATTACTAGTTTTGCAATATTTGTATGAATAGGAACATTTGAATAAAAAACTGTTTTTAGAGTTTAAACACAACAGTTTTATTTATGGTAAAGACCGTAGGTGCTTAGTGGTATTCCATTTTAATAATTAAAACAAACACTTTTTAGTATAAACCACAACTTTATTTAAAATTTACCGACCATGAATGTAAACTACCTTGACAATGCTGTAACTAGCGAAACCATGGTCGGTAAATTTTAAATAAAGTTATGGTTTATACTAAAAAGTGTTTGTTTTAATTATCAAAACAATTCTTGTGAAGGGCAAAATAAGTTTCAAAAGAAGAGCTAAAAAATAAGAGATTAGAAAGCAAGCAAAATCAAATATAAAAATTTACCCAAATTGCATCAAATATATATACCAACCCAACATAAACAACAGATAGTTTTAAATTTGAGTAACTATATTAATTTGTTTTAGTTACGGTGTACATTAAAATATTTTTTAATGCTCAAAATGGCACATGTATTTTTCTATGGTGTCAGATGAGTTTTAGTGGTTGTGCAACATCACTTTTAATATTCGGGAAAAGTGTGCGTTTAACCAAAACCTATAATATTATATATATATTCTTATTTAGAAACTTCTGAGGAATGCTGCAAGAATACTAAAACATATATAATAATAATAAACTATTTTAAAATTTGTCCACAACCAAAAATTCAGAATATGCTATACTTAAATAATTATATATAAAATATTGATTTAGTTTTAGATAGTTTATTATTGGTTTTTTTAAAAATATATATAGCCTATATATAAAATCTGGCAATGGATTGGAAATTTTTTATAAAAATAGAAAATTATATATTTGGTTATATCTGTAATGTGCACTAAAATATTAAGAAATACCTTGAAACAATCCACCTAAATAGCGAGTTCTATTACAACATTCTCCAAACAAGTTAACATTGAATGAACAATATATATCTATCATTTTATTATTGGTGAATGTGTTCAACTCAATGAAATAAAAGACAAAATTTTGGTTTTACTAACTATTACACAAAGTCTTAAAATGTTACAAAATAGTAAAGGCTTTTTATAAAATGTCTGAAAACTAAATATCAAAAGTTACAACTTTAAATATGTAGTTTCTATTTTAAACTATCAGCTAGTGTTTTTATTAGTTAAAAATTTGTTGTTATTGTTAGCTATTAAAAAATCTTTTCGTGAGACAGTGCCATCATAGAAACATCACATGAATCATGCTGCAAAATGTTTGCCATTTCGAGGAATAAACTTTTAATATATTCACTATTATCAAAAAAAAAATTAATTAAGTTAATTTATCATAGTAATTTATGAAAAAATAATTACCCATAATTAAAAATTATAAATTTATCTTATGAATAAAAAGTATAACAATAATTTTATTTATCCACTACGAGAAAATTGTATCCTGCATTAAAAAGAGGGCTTTTAATACTTATATATTCGTTTGCATCTGTTTGTAATTACTGTATCTTATTGACAGAATTAACAGACACTTAACAGTTCAATTTATAAGCCAGTCAAATGTTTCAATTTGAACCTTCTTTACTGTGGAAGGCAAGACCCCAAATGGACCTATTATCTAATAATCCAAATAAATCTTTTTATTTATTATTCTTTTTCAAATTATTTAAATAAGACCAATTAAGTTTAAAGATCAGTCATGTATTTATCTTTAAAATAAAAACTCTGCAAAAAATTGCACTAACTTTTTTATACAAACCACCCACAAAATCAAGGATATTTTTTACCAACCTTATCACTCATTAACTTTTTACAGAATTTTTTAAAAACAATAAAAAAATTATTTATCCACAATTAAATAACTAATTAAATAAACCCTACATTCTTTAGTCATAAACTTGTCCTAAGAATAAATCATGTTTTAATGAAATCAATTTTATGATGGCGGTCAAGATTGATTTTTGTTAATACTCGTATACCTGAATAGTTATATATTCTTTTATTTGTGATTTGACATACTGACATACTTATAATTGTTTAAGTGAGTAATTTTTACAATTCACAAAAATTTAAATGAGATCGACAGAATATATTTTTTCAAAATAAGGTATACCTTATTGTAGTTTTGTTTTACTTATAAACTAACATTTTTTTAGGAGATCATAATCAACACATTTTGTTTTGGTCCATAGAAACTATATTTTATCACAAGTTGATTATTGTTAGAGCCGATTTTGATAACTTCAAAATTTGAGAATTGGTTTTACTACCCTCAAATTGTTAGTTGACAAAAGAATAGAATAAATCAGTGAATAGTAGTCAATATCTGACCATTTGCTAAATTTTATCAGAATTGGTCCATTCGTTTGGTCTGTAAAACACTGTATATACAGACAGGGATTCTAAAAATCTCTTTTTTCGTCCAGGTAATTTCTGAAAAAAATCAAGACATTCATTTTCTGACCCCATCACACATCTTTAAAGCACAATACTCCTAATATGGTATTCCGTCAAAATTGTTTGTGAGTTACCAATCGGTATCCAGTAAGATTGTTTTTATAGATTACTCTAAATTATCGAAATGTATAAAATATACATGTGTGTACGGATTACCATTAACATAGACAAGAGAGTGTATCCAGACAGCCAACTGCCATGATATAATACCTGTTAATCGTTTTGATTAATGTTTAACTGATGAATCACAAGTAGTACTACTGTAGTGTTGCTACTAAGGGGTGATGCCAAGTTGTACTATAAATCACACACTATACCGGGAGCAGAGACAGACGGGTTTATTCCATGTACAAAACTCTACTTATATTAAATACAACATCTTTATTGTCAGTTTGTATAAGCTTATAATTCGAGGGCCCCTGATCAATTTTCATGGTGTTTTCTTTCCTATATAGGTATGATATCTCTTCATGTTTTAGTCTTTGTTTGATTGTTAACATATATATTCAGTAGCAAAGGTATATGATTTAAATTCTAATTGGAACTGGTAAATTTTATAAATTGGAACAGTAGTTTCCAAGTTAACCTATAACCATTTCTTTTGCTACTAAACAGTAGGAAATTCAATTTTTCGACTCATTTTCTTAAAATTTTCAACAATACACATTTTTTAGTGACAAAGTTGTTTTATTATTTGATCCCTAATTGAAACTGAAAACTATTTTAAAATCGGTGCAGCAGTTCCTAAGTTTCAACAATTATATGCTAATAATTAAAAAAATTAATTTAAATATTTGACATTTTACTGACAATATACATTTTATTAGTAACAAAGTTTGACTTAGCTCGGTCTCTGAATGTGTGTCTTTGTCGTGGTGAGAGCGAGACAGAGACACAAAGACTGTCAGGGGTGTGGAGAATTGACTTGGGAGAGTTGTTGATGTTTTGAGCGAGGAATGGTGGAAAATGGAATGGCACAGTTGTTGGCCCAAAAAAGGACCATGTGGTCAGAATGCCTACGTTAACTAGAGCACCATGTAGTGGAGAGCTTTAGGGTTACCAGAAACTGGATTGGAGAGTTGAACAGACCGGACAGGTATCTAGATGAGTTTGGGGTTAGTGTATGGGATTTCACTGTAAATCTTCTTGTGTGAAGTTGCACTTGTCAGGTTTAGGCTGATGGATCCTGTTCGCTTATGACGTCCCCATCTTCAGATGTCATGGCTGGTAACTCACTGCTCCTTTATTGGTCCTGGGCATCAAGTGCACAGGTCGCTACCACCAGAGCCAGAGCTCTTTCCTTTGTAGGAGGCGATAAGGATACGCAGGCTTCGGCCAGGCTAGGATTTCCCTTTTAATTTCTCTGTCTGGTTGCCCCAAGTGTGAGGGCGAGGTGGCTAAGTATCTACGTGAAGCAATGGACAAAATGTGTATGGATTGAACAGTGTGCTATGTGGTCATCCCTCATTCCTGGTCAGCTAGTGAGAAATAGGCTGTGTTGCTCCCTGACTAGAAGTAGTGTGATGGTTGTCTCCATGAATAGAAGTGATTTTCGGACATTTTCATACCCTACTTCAAGAACACTGAGCTGGCCTTTGTATTCTTACTGTTGTTGTGGGGACCAATCAGAGCCAAGGTGGCCTGTGATTGGTCTGTAGATTTTTGACGGAGCGTCATTTTATTCTAGTTTTGCGTATTTTTTGGGGTAATGCCAAAGATTTTTGTTGTGGAGAGTATTTCATTTTATTGAAGCGTGTTTGAGAAATGTTGTTCAATGTTTTCGCACTGTTTAATTCTAAATAGATGTAATAAAAACAGTTTTATAAAGCCTTTGTTTTAAACATTAAATTGTACAAATGTTAAAGAAGTATTTACACTGTTTCCAATGTAAAATTTAAATGATATGATAAATGTTAGTGAAATTATAGTATTGAAGATTGTTGAAATTATTAGTAGTAGTAGTAGTAGTAGAGAAAAATGAATGAATCTTATTACACCAAGACTTCCTGCCTTGTCTTTTCAGCTTTTAGTATACAGCATTGTTCCTTTACTGTATCTCACTCTCTCTATACTTTTGGGTGCACAATGTGACCACATCTGCTGTGTTCAGACAAAATACGCACTGACCTGATATCTATTGGCATTCACTGTCAACAAAAAATTGCATAATAATTTTTGTATGTTAATTGTCCATCCAGGAATAAATAATATTTGATCCCTTCAGTTATAAGTATCGATATACAGCTGAACTGTATTCAATAATTAAGGCTCTTAATACTGTTTCTTCTACTTCCCTTCACTACCTTGTTTATTCTGGCTCCAAAAGTTCTGTGTTAGACATCCAGGATATGTACTCCCTTAACCCCTTCATTAAAATCATTCTGACTTCTATTAACTCTAAACACACACTCAGTTTCGGGGAATGTGTTGAAATGAAACATCTACGGAAAGTGTGTGACTTACCAAGTTCAATTCGGTCAATGTCGAGAGATGATATTATTGTATTTGATAGAGTATTTTACATTTGCTTCGTTATATGTAGAAATGTTTATAACAGAATATAACATTGCAGAGCTCCTACAACCTGTAGGTCATGTAATATCTGTTTTGTTATTATTATTGTTTTATTTTTTTGTTAGGTATACCTTTCTGCTTAATTTGATTGTAATTTTTATTTGATAATTAGTTTGCTATGTGTGTGTTAATATTTATATACAACCAATTGTTATGGAGTTTATAGATCATATGTTTAGGAGTTTAGGAGATGAAAACCTTTACGGTTATATGTTTTAAACAGAAAAATATATAATAAGCCTACTTTGAATATGAAGATGCTTTAAAAAAATTGATATTTTAGTACATATTTAAATATGTATACATTTATATTGAATATAACAAAATCACTTGTAACTGGCTGAGATAATGAATGCTGTATTTTTTCAATCCACAGCAATCAATTATTGGAAGTTTCACAACTAGTTTCCACCTTGGGCCCATTATTATGATACAAGGAATTTCCCATGTAAAGTTTATTATAATAAACAAAAGTGGTTGTATAATATATGTGCTTGTGTCTAAGTAACTATGTGTTTTTTTTTACAAATGAAATATAACTAAAATATCGTAAAACTGAGTAAATCTTGTATCACATAACCTAGGAATTTCAAAACAATTTCTGTAATTGTAAAATTTTAGTATTAGAAGAGAGGTGGAGGTATGTTTGACATCTATGTCTCCAATTACTATTTTTAAATATTTTAACGGGTATTATTTATAAAAAGAAAAGTCTTGAGAACCTATATATATATATATATATATATATATATATATATATATATATATATATTTTAAACTTCAAATATATTGAAACCTAGCACAATATAAGAGAATACATTAACCATAAATCAATAGTGGGGTCAAGTTGATATATAGAAGATTGAATTTTAAAGTTTTTGAACGGTTGCCATTTTGTAAACAGCAGATTTCCTTAACTCCCAGGCAGTTTTGTGTGTTGTATAAGCATATTTTCACAAACTTGTCACAAATCGTAAACAAATAAAAATTAAATGATATAGTTTTAATCAGAATAACTAACTAATAGCAATGATATCAAAAGAAAAATAAGTGTTACTCTAAAAGAAACAAAATAATAATAAAATCTTGTATTCATATAACACATTCTATCCTATTTTTTACAAAAGATCCCACAATTTCATATAGAATAAGATGATATATAGATTTTCTATTTTTTAAATAAAATATTTACAAATAACACATCACATGAAGATGGTACCAACTAATACTGCCAGCACATTTTGACATTTCTAATATCACCATTTCGACACTATGTGATTGTCATGTTATATTTACAATATAAACCCTCTAAAAATATACATCTAAATGAACATAAATAAACAAATGATAGAGTACAATAATATAATGCAAACAATAAACACAGTAATAGAAATCATCTACATATAAACAATGACAAAATATATTTGAATTGAATAAAATTTGAGGAACAGTAACAGATTGAATAAAAGCTTACATGATAATTAAATAAGAACAGATGATAACGTTTATGGAAGGTGTTGAACTGTCTAAAAATAGAAAATTGGTAGGGTCCATGTACTTGAATATATGAGTATATCCAATTTTAAGTTTATTTTATTTTCAGAGCCATAAAGATCAAATATATATATACACAGTAGAACTTTGATATACTAACAAATGTCAGGGGGATTTGTAAAAATTTGTTATATCAAGGAATTTGCTCAATCGAGGTTCGTAATATCGAGGTTATATCAGCCAATATTTCGTTATATAGAGGTTCAAAAAATCTCAGTTGTAAACCTCTATATAACGAAATCTGCCAACACTAACCTAGATATAACATTCATTATACTGTACTGTATGTATAGTATAATGCAATGTTGTAGTAAACCTACTGTGCATACTTGGGTTTGAAATAAATCAATTTACAGTATTTAACAACCAAACAATGTATTTTTACATTTTATTTAAAATAATATTGTTTTGAAGGTGAGTGTAAATAAAAATTAATGTAAATCAAAATGGAATTTCAAAGTGAAAAAAATTTAAAAAATAATCGTTCTGTACATTACACTTCTGCGTTTTTGTTCTGATTGTCCTTGTTAAAAAAATCGAGAATCGTGGTTTGTTTACCTGTTATCTGAACAATATCCAAAGTGCAGTCTAGTTCGTTAATGGAATTGACAACAATCTCACTTAAATAGCCCTTTTTTCCAAACACATATTTCAAAACTTTGAGGGCCACGCGGGCGTCTTTGACCGTCGGGTCAGGTTGAACACTTTCACTAACTTCCTCTTCACCACCTTCCTCTTCATCTTCGTTAGGGGCCGAAGTTGGAACCACAGAAGAAACGAGTGAGTTCTCAACATACAGCTATGTCATCGTCAAATGTAACAAACTCGTTAAAATCCATGTCTTGTACCTCGAGCGTCTCGATAACGTTTTCCCAATTCACTGGAGCCTCAGCGACAATCTGAGGGCGACTGATTTGAGTTATCGTCTTTGTTTTCATTTGGAACTTTGAACCCAGCCTTTTCGAAACAATTTGAAATTGTTCTTGGCGTTACTTTATTCCATGCTTTAGATGACATCCACATTGCATCCAATACATTTATCTTGTTTGGAGTTTTCTGCTTGATGTCACCCAAAAATTGTCGCACTACTTCTTTCCTGTAATTGGCTTTAAATGCTCTGATGATACCCTGGTCGAGTGGTTGCAGTTTTGAAGTTGTGTTCGAAGGAAAAAACTTAACCTTTACATTGTCCAGCTTCGGAAGGTCACCGTGTGCAGTACAGTTATCTATGAAGATGAGAATTTTCTTCTTTTTCTTTTTCATATCATTATTCATTTTCTTAAGCCATGCACTGAACGCATCACAATTCATCCACGCTTTGGTGTTTGCAACATAGTCTGTAGGGAAATTATTTAAATTTATTAAATTATTAAATTTAAAAAAATGTTGGTAAGGTAAAATGTAGTGGAAAACAGTTGAAATTAAATTTCCATTTTTAAAGGTTTTTGAAAAGACAGTTTCACACCATTATATTATCCTATGGAGCGAGTATGTATTTCTAGTCGGAGAACCTGCATTTTTGTCTTGAAACTGTGCGTTTGAGTGACTGCCATTTTCAAATAGAAAATAAACTAAAAAACCACATATTTACATTGATTGACCTGCAAAGATACTTATTCCCAAATTTCCTAGTGATTGATATCTTATTTGACTGTAACTGCATAACATACGTACAGATGAAATGACAAATACTCTGGGTTAAAACAGGACTGTGATTCACTCCATTAATTGTTTTGCTTTCCGTATTTTATTATGTTTTGATCTAATAAACATTTGAATGTGTAATTACTTTTTTCTTTAATTAAATACTAACAGTTTGATATATCACCATGTTTGGAGTAATTTTGTTGTTATGAGTAGTTGGCCTTTGTGCAATGGGAGAGTGCAAACAATTATCATATGTAAACGTTAACAGGTTTTTTTTTATAACTATTGGTTAGAGAAGTATGATTCGTTTAATTTAAATTGGTATATTTGGTTGTAGATCTTATCATATCTCCAAAATTTTATGAAAGTATCTTAGACTAATTTCTTTTATTCAACTATATATGTATATATATATATATATATATATATATATATATATATATATATATATATATATATATATATATGCTTTTTTTAAAGTAGGCTAGCTAATTCTGAGTACATTTTCGTTTTATTTCATTAATATTAAATTTTATCATAATTATTATACATTAAATAATTGTGTATAACCTTGAAGGTCTTTTCACTTAATTTATTTTGAAATTTATAGCAAGTTTAATTAACATTCTTAATATATTTTTATATCAATTTTAAATTTGTTTTAAAAAAAATTGTAATATGTAATAAGTAAAATTGATTTTTTTCATAGTAACTATTTAATTACTTTTTTAAATAATTTACTGTGAAGCAAATACTTGTGTTCTTGTTCATTTTTTAAATAAAATGAATTCCTTTATCATTTACCATCTTATTGTCTTGTTATATTTAAATATAAAGTTTATAAATATGAACTTTAACCAACAATCTTAATATTTACATTAATAAATATCCAACTGGTAAGATGGTATACCAGTTTAATGTAGATTGGTAGTCCAAACAGAAAGTTTAAGTTTGATATATAGGCTACTTATTTATTGAAGCAGGTGTCCAGTTCGAAGTGCTTATAACCCGTAGTTCAAAGTGCTTATAGTCCGTCCATATCAAATGTCCCATTTCTTTTATACTTCATAATTGTTGTTAGATCTTCACAGACTAATGACCTCTGGTAGTCTCTTGCAGAGTCTTGAGAGAGACTTTTCAGAAGAATGTGTCTCAGCATTTCTATCTCCATCTGACAGGTTTCAGAGTCAGTCAAGTGACATCGACATAGATATGATTTGTCCCATTCAGGTTTTGTCATAAAGGTAGCCCTCTGAACATCTCGGATTCACCGGAGATCGCTGTATTAGAAAAAGTTGGTGACCTGTGACCTCAGTTCCCCAGCGTTCAGTCCACTCTTCTCACAGATTCATGCTACAACTTGTGGTGACTTGTGTTTTACCTTGAAACTGCTCTGATCTGCGGTTTGACCAGTTAGTTGATAAAAGGTTCTTACTTAGAAAATAATCAAGTTATGCTTAAATTGTGTGACATTATAACTAAGAGTATGAGCGTAATTAGGGTTTTAATATAAATATTATTTTCTGTGTTTAGGTGAATATGTCTTAAAGAAAGATTTGGATGGGACCGAGTTGTCCATTGATGAACCTCCATCTTCTTTGCTCCAACAGCCTAACTTCTCTTTGGAAGAAGCCTTTCAGCTTGTTCGTCTGAATGAAGATAACTTTGAGGTGATTATTAGTAAATTATTTCTTAATATTATGTAGTGTTCTTTCAGTGAGTAACTCTAATCTGAGTACAATAAACTACTTTTCTGTTTGGTAGATTAGATTAGATTGAAAGGAAAGGGTAATGCGTTAACCATTGGCCTATTATGGAACTAAGCCTTTTAATTTTAGTTTAGTAAGATAGTCCCCTCTGAAGTTTTTAGTAGTCCACTCACTAGCTCATTTGACAAAAGTTCACCGGGTGTTTGGAAACCAAATGTTCTGTACCTTTTTTTAACAAGAGCCTCAGAATCAAAGATATGTGGACTTTGGTTTCCTCATCTAGCCCGTATAGTTTACACACTGTTTCCCCGTGGTATACTTCTATCCTATACTAGTGCACCTTCAGACCACAATGTCCCATGATTTCACCTGAGTTCTCCTCTGCCCAGGGTCAGTACTGATTGTCTAGGTCTTACTGAAGGAACTTCTCTCTATAGTAATTTACTACGATAATGCGCCCTAAGAATATTCCATCTTTGCGCTGTGTTCTCAGAACCCACCTATTAATGACCTTCCCTGCGATACATACATGTATCCCCACTGCTGGCTCAGGTCATGCAGATTTCTGGTTAGCCAGTCTATCAGTTTCTTTGCTCTTCTTGGCACTCTTGTGCCTCGGTACCCAGTGCAAAGTTACCTGGTTGTCCAAGATAGACCATTGTGGTTTTTTCAGCATTCCCAGACTAAACTCATTTTATAATATTATAATAGTGACTGTAAGTGCTTTGATCGCTGCCTGACTATCAGTGTGGATATATGCATTTGAGTTTTCTCATACCCCCACTTCATATTCTCCTCAACACAGTCTTTAATCCCATTATCTCCGCCTCAAAGCTGTGGCATACTGTCCAAGAGAATCGAACGCTTCAACCCCGCTGTCAGCCAATACACCCTATTACCAGTTCTTATCTTTGTCTTACAACCATCAGTGTACCACACCAGGTCCCCGCATTGCGTGACAACTGGCACATATGTGATGTAGTTTATTGATTGACAGTATCTTCTCTCACCTTATTTAACTATATATTTGTTCATTCTTCTTCCCATTGACCATGTAATAAGGATTTAACTGTTGATACAATGTCAGATGCCATAACACGGTGTGTTACTGGTATCTGATTTAGAGCTTCCTTTGCTTCTTCATCATCAGCATACTGAGTGTTCCCAGTAATTCCGAAGTGCCCAGATTTGCAGTAAAATTATACTTCTGCGCCCTGTAGCTGAAGTCTGTATATGTTACACAGAATATCTTCAACGGAAGGACTCTTAGAGTACATATTCTGGATAGCCTACAAAGTGCTTTTTGGAATCGCACATATAAGATAATGATGGAACTAGATGGAATGGTATTAAGGCCTTTCAAAATAACAAAGAATTTGGCAGTATAAATACTAGAATATAAAGATAATCCATACATATACATCAACTCAGATGAGTAATACACAACCGACTTTATTGGCCAGTTTAAAATCATCAGTGAAAATAAAATCATTAGATTGGTATTCACTAGTTATATATTTGAACTCCTGAATATACACAATAATTTATGAAGGAATATAACATGGAGAATACTCATACATCGGGTATAATTTCCAATTATGTCGAAGATCCGTAGAGATCCTCCAAATGTACAGTTCTGACGACATTCATATCTATGAGCCAAAGGATTATTAAAAAGAATGTAGTAGGCTAGATGATATGGTTTGAAGCGCAGATTACTAATATATGATATTTTAGTTGCTGTCTTCATCAAGGAAAAGATGGTTTACCAAGTCTTAGCAAGAAAGTTAAAGACTGGGCTCAAACGAAATGCTCCAGGCACAAGACGAAGTGCAAAAATATGAATCAAATCAAGCTTCTTAATTGCTGATGGTCTTGTGGTTGAATAGACTACAGTCAAAATCGTTTCGCGATCATAAAAAAGGACAGTAAAAACGTAACATAGAAATTCTGTCGGTTCCCAACCAAGATCTACTTAAGTCATATCATGTTAAGAGTCTATTACAGCTTGTTTTTAGATCAGATAAATGAGGAATCCATGAAAGTCTGTGATCAAATAATAGACCTAGGAATTGAACAGTTTTAGATGTTTGCAATTGTGTTTCATTAAGAAATAAAGGCTCATGTTCGAGTCTACTATGACTAAAAGCAATGCTTGGGTTTTTGAAGCAGAGAAACCTTGTCAGTATTAACCAAGATTGAATTATATTTATAATGAATTGAAGGGCTCTTTCGGCAGTTGCCATTCCTTGAGTAGCTACATATACAACAACATCTTCAACAAATAGAGAACAGCGTACAGGGCATTGCACATTAGCCGGAGTAAACATATACGCTTAATATCGTGAGAGACGCTATTAGGAGTTTTCTAAATAAAAATGAACTTCAACACTTAATCTGAAATATCTGTTTCTACAAAAGTTTTGTTTAAATCCAAGAATATTGCCATTTATACCCAATTGTTTTAAAGTATTGAGAATTCCTCTTCACCAAGCCATATCATAGGCCTTTTCAGGTTAAATGCTCCTCAAATATATGATTGTGTATTTTAAGGAGAGTCAGCTTCCCTGATTTTGGGAGGTGTTTAATATAGAATAAACTATGATGTCAGGGACTAAAGCGGAATCCTGTCCTAACAACGAGCAGACTCTAACTTCTGTAAGGAAAATGGGGATTTAATAGTGATTCTTCTAATAGACCTACATTGAAAGGTATTATTTTTTATGAACTCTTGTATAAATGAAAGGTATTGCTGTATACAGAGTTGAGGAAAATTTAACAAATGATGAGTCTAAAACATTAACAATAATCATAATTATTAGAAGTCAAAACTCCATCCCGATAAGTAACCTCTAAAATGCTAGCAGAAGAAGGAAGATCAGAAACTGAACGTAGCTTTTTTCATACCATGACATGGGTGTGGTTCTTGATTTGTGCCAATGTACTGGCTCCAAAATTCCTTTTCTACTCTTTCTAAACACTTGACGTGCTGTAGCTTATAGAATTGAATAAAACTTAATGGTAGTCACTGCTTCCACTTCTTACATCCTGCACTTTTAATAATTTTTTTGACTAGATCCAATCTTAAATTATTAAATTTACTATTACAAATTGCAAAGTGGTTTTTGAAAGCAAAGTGTTATCTACCAAGTATCCTGTTTTAATTCATCCATTTGACATTTTGTTTGTGTATGACATTTCCTTTGCAATTAGGCCAAACAATATATGTACAGGTTTAAAAATTTTCATTTTCATTTTAAAATGGCGGGTACTTTACGTGTAGGTATTTTCTGATGCTGTGCACCTGTGGGTGGTAGTAACTTAGTAACTAAATCATGACCATCACCTACAAACACAACACTCTAGTTGTAGTCAAGCTCTCTATTCTTATGACTTGGCTATTTGGGAATTTTTGCTGTTCACCAAGATTGAATTCATTGCTGAAATGATAATCCGATATATATACTACGCAAAATAGTGGAATTTAAATATAAATAAGCACAAAATCATTCTACAAAATTTCTCTTGCACTTATATACATATCCAAATCTTAATCTACAAGTATTCACTGTAAATTCTTTATCAGTAATTACAAAATAAAAAAAGTATTCTGTGAAGCTCCAATGTCTCAAATTAATTCATGTGATTTCAATTTAATTTTAGTCAAAGGTGAAGGTTTATTACCTAAACTAATTACTAAATGGCTCTTTAATGAAATTATGATTTACAAATAATGAAATAACACCATACTAGTTTTGGGTTTATAAATTTTATATTTCTAATTTACTCACAAACTTAATTTGTTTTTTGTCGGTTTGGGGTCTTAAAAGTTTTCACTTCACCCAAATTTGAATATTATTTGGGTTGATTTTGAAATACAGTAGACTTCCAATAGTCCGGCATTCAATGATCCAGAACCCCCGATGGTCCGGCACCAACATGGATATATAGTATGTAGATACATAATGAATTTGTTATATGTTTTACGGGCAGAAGCGTTCTTGTACGTAAGTTGTGGAAGTTGTGGTTCGGTAGTGTAGTAGGCTTAGTGTACTTGGAAGTGTTCGGTGAGCTTTGGACTACTCAGCTGAGCTCAGCTGTCGTTTCAGACTGATCCGCTTTGCTTTGTTTGTATTGTAACTGTTAGTTCACCATTGTCTCATGTGTTTATGAAGAAAAGGAACAGATCAACTGGTTTGAAGTGCCAGATGCATTAACAAGTTTATAACTTTGCTGAAGCAAACTCATGTTATAACTGTTAAAATATCATAGATTTGCGTATTGTGAGAAAAAACTTCTTTTTTTTTTTTTTTAAGAAAAATGATTCTAGAAAACAAAAGGACATTAGATATTTTTTTAATGAAACTTGTAAATTTACAAATTACTGTAGGACTTAACTAAACTTTAATACACTGTATTTCAATTAAAAGTGCATTGATGGCCTTCTGTAGTTACGTCAATGTATTTCTGTAGTTGTACATACATACCGTATTTAAAATGTGGTGTACAATAAAAAATAAGTTTTGTTCTATACTTTACTGTATTTTTTTGAGTTGAAACGTTTATCCTTAAGTTCTGGTAAAAGATACAGTTTATGTTTTCTAACATCATGTTGCTCCTGTATTCGCTGTATGAATTACAATTCAGCAATCACACATGGTACCGCCGGTAATCCGGTACCGGAAAAGTCCTGAACATGCCGGATTATTGGAAGTCTACTGTATTTGACTTTTTTTGAAGACGTCCATGAATAATGTCAAGTTTTAGACCAAAAACCTCTTGGAATTTATCTATTAATAATGACAAACCATTTTTGTTTCCTTATGTTTTCGTTTGTGTTTAATTCTGTGCAAATGTTTGTACAGGTTTTGTCGTTGTCCATCTATATTATGTACAATTAAAAGAATTTTGTATGTTTAATTATTAAAAAATTTTCTAACAATTTCTATTGTCACACAAATTCCAAACCCAAACTTCAGTGGTTATAAGCAATAATTTAGAATTATTTTTGACTCTAAATATGTAATTTACGAGTATATTACTCTGCATACCAGCAGATTGTTGTACCACCCACATGTACGAAGCCTGCTCAATATCTGAGTTTTCTGCGGATTTCAGTTTTTACATTTATCTAGATCACTGCCTGCACACAAAATAAAAGGACTCTCCCCCTCTTCTTTATAATGCCTCATGCAGTACTATACTATCACCATATCATCATTAATCAACATTTAAATTGATTTAATTTTGAAACCACTGATTCAAGTTGAAACATGAAAAATAATATTAGACATCATGTGGAGAAGAAAACACTTTTGTAAGCACTGTTCAGATAGCTTTATAATTGAAATTACTTTGGGTTTTTGGAGTATTGTGACCCCACTGCACCTAATTCAAATTTAGCAAGCAAACATTGGGTTCCACAAAAAGCAACAAATGAAATTCAAATTCACATCTATCATTTTATCAGCTTACCAGCTTATTGCCTCTTAAGTGTAACTATAAAATTACATGGAAATTCAATGATTTATCTTGTTTCTGAATACAAATCTACTTTTATGTGTTTTACATATAGTAATTTCTTCTGTACACAGCTGCCGGAGGCTGAGGACATCAGTAGCGAGGTTGGTGAGGGTGCGGGTGCGGGTGCGGAGAAGGAATCCGAGGCAACAACTTCTGCTTCCTCCGAACAAGATCTTTCTTCTTTTAACCCAGAAGATCCATTGGATTTGTTGAACGACATGATTCAAACTCCACAGTTTCATGCTCGCCCTTTTCAGGTATTTTTTTCTATTTACTATTTTACCTTCTATTTACTATTCAAATGTGTTTTCATTTTTTAACTATCACATTAATTTATGTATTTAATTTTCTTGATATGAATGTCATTAAGTATGTAGTATACTTGCATTTTACATTCTATTCTGTATCAAAGAGGACATTAACACTGTGACGACAGCTAACATACCTAGTTTTAATGTCTGCCGATATTACACCTAGTTTTACCGTCTGCGGACATTATACCTAGGTTTATCGCTCCAGCTATAGTATTATTGCCAACATCATACACATTATGATTTCAACTTGATGTACATTTTGGTAATGTAAGATATTAAATTAATATCTAATATTAACTTTTTTTTATTTTTTTTATCAAGTTGGGTTGACTGACATGATCATATGTTGTAATCTAGCATATCTAAATTAGTTGTTCATTTTTAAAGTACACAGTCATGCGGTTCATAAGTAAGCAGTTAGCTCTTCTTTGTATCTTAATGTAAAATTACTAATAAATATATTGTTACTATCAAAACGTGAATCTTATTATTATTAAGATATCAGGATCTTATATGGTGACAATAATAGAATACTGTTACAGAATTAAGTGCAAAACATTATGAACTTTAAATTTTGAAGGTTTATGATTATATAATACAAGTACATAAATTTGATCCTGAGTCTGTGGTATTGTTATTGAATATTTTTGTTTTTATTAATATGTAGTTCAAAAAGAGGTCAGTCCTTGATTGACTTTCTTACAGAAACTATAAGTGCTGTTAAAACGTGTGAATATTGTAATAGCGAATAAGATTTTATTAGAGACAGAATAGTTCTTGATATATCTAATGGCATTAAGTGATCGTCTTCATATTGAGCCTAACCTAGATTTCGCATAAACAAAATATTTGTCATGTTGCTGGATCAAGCCGTATCCAAGTTAAAGTTCTACAAAGTAATGCTTCTACAATAGATCTCCATACTCTACGTGAAGTTGGTAAACCCAAGTATAAATTTCAATAATCAGTATAATAATAATAATAAATAGTTGCATAAAAATAAAATTAGTATAATAATTAATGTAAAAAATATATTTATAGTCATTGTATTGTTGTGGTCATTGCCCCGTGTACAAAAAAACCATGTACAAAATGTTAAAAGAAAAACCTTTTTGCTAGAATTTGTAAAAGTAAAAATCTGAGTAGTGTTAATTTTACAAATAATGACAGTTACATAAGTTTAGATGCATTAGGTTATGATAAATAAATTACTAAAGATAATTTGGTTAACAATGATGATGTAGGCTTGACAAATTATACTGTTGGTTTCGAACAAAAAAAATTTAGTTAGGAAAATCATTTTACTACTATTTCTAATATGTTAAATTGGAAAAAATGATATTAAAGTTGAGTCTTAATTTAGTCAAATTTAAACTTTGAAGCAAGTATTTTAATATTTAAATAAAATTATCATAGATTTACATAAAAAGATAGAACAAACAAATGTAACTTTATTGTCTACTGGTGATAAGAAATTAAAAATTCAATTTGTAGGTAGTGTCAACTTGTTTTGTGAAACAGAAAAAACTTCAAATTTTGTAATTTTATAATAATAGGTGCAGATGTAAGTAAGACCCTTAATAGGTTTGCAAAGAATGTATAAAACTTAATATTCGTAAGAGAATAAATTATGTTAAAAAATCAAATTTAATTGGTAAGTTTCCTGATCCAGCCATAAAGTTAGACAAAAACCAATTACTACTAATAACAAAAATGAGTTTATTAGTTTTGAAAATGCAAATTTAATGACAGTTTAGACATTTTGTAGACTTAAGTAAAATGTCAAGTCAACATCACATACAAATTGATGAAATTGCTGTACCAGTTCCACAACCTTTAAGAAGGGCTCCATTTATTTTATACGAAGGTTAAAAGATAAATTAGACTAATTTGAAAGCAAGGGAATTATATCTAAAGTAAATAAACCTGTTCTTTTAAGTAACAGTTTTGTTATAATTGAAAAAAACTTGACTCTTTATGAATGTGTTTAGATCCCCTTAGATCTAAATAAGGTTGTCAAGAGAGAGGATTTTAATATACTTTCTCCTTATCATATTTTTCCTCTGATTAAATAATAAAATGTATTTACAGTAATTGATATGAGTGGTTGTTTTTTCCCCACAGAATTGAAATAGATCAAATAAGTTTAAATCTATGTGTGTTAATACTCCTATTTGGGGGGATAAGGTTTCCATAGGTTATCATTTGGTATTAGTTCTACTCCAGAAGTCTTTCAAAGAAAAAATATGGTATTGTTTGGTGACATAGAAAATGTACATATTTATTTTTATGATTTAATTGTTTATGGTTCTAATGAATTAGAACATAATGCAACAGTTAATTAACTTATAACAAAAGCAAAAACATTAGGCGTGAAATTTAATTCTAATAAACATCATTATAAAGTTAGCAAAGTTTTATATTTATGACAAAACATTTCTAAAAATGCTATAAGACCAAATGAAAAAAGAAACAATACAATTCTTATTGTACATTAGTAGATAGTCTGAAGAATAAAGAAGAGTTTCTGAGATATTTGAGACTTAAAAATTCATTAACTAACTGCTCCATTAAGGAATTACTAGAAATGATATTGTATGTGAATGGTTGACAATACATGAGTAATCAGTAAATAAATTAAAGAGTTTAATAAGTGAGTCTTCTTTGCATCAAAGTTTTACTTTCATGAATTGTACTCTTCGTAAATTGATTTATTATTATTTTTATTTAACATCTTTATGTTACATACCAATGAAGATGAGGAATTGTGTGAGCCATTTCTACCACGGTCTGATTGTGCCATGAACTTAAGTTTAGCATTAATACGCTGCTTTTGTTCTGAAATGAAACAAACACAATATACAGTACACAAAAAATGCTTTAATGCAGATCAATATTAAGTTAAATCTTATGTCATATTTTTTTTTTGTTATTATTTGAAATTCATATTCACTTGGCATAACACTATAATGTCTCCTCTCTAAAACCTAGTGACAGGCTCTATAGAAGCAACCACTGTGACACTTTTGTTGGAATGGTTGCATATGTAGAAGGAGTTTCTCACATCAGTTTTGTAAAATTAATTTCTGTGATTAAAACAAATAAAACATTCAATATTATTTGAAAACAAGATTTTATATATTTGTGGGTTTTAACTATATTGTTTTTTTTTTTGTTTTTTTTTTGTTAATATCGGTATATACAGGATGTCTCAAGAAAAAGTTCTTGTGCATATTTTCAAATAGCTGAAACTAGAAAAATATCATGTTGGGAATGTTTTGTGAAATTAAGAGAACTATCTTTGGAGTAGGAGGTCTCGCTCACCAACCAATGGACCATGTGAAACATTTTAATAGAGCTTTTTTAAAATATATTTATGTAGTCAAAAATAATAATAAATATAAATTTAACCTTCCAGTATTTTTTTTAAAATGAAAAATACCACCTTTGTCATCAACACCTTAACAAAAACAGAGCATAAAATAAAGACACCTAGCTCTTGAATACTGTAATAATGCCCATCTAAAACGGATCTGAAGTCTGTTTTTGAAAGAAAATACATATTTTTCATTTCAAAGACTAGTAAAATTTATATTTTATATGAAGTTAGTTTTATACATTTCAGAAATTATAATGAATATAATAATTAACACTATTAACAAAAAGTACAATTAAAATAAAGACTATTTAACCTACTTTGACAACACCCTAAAAGGTATGAAGATTCAGGGGTCAACACTTTCCTTTCGAGTACAACATCACTCAATCAAATTAATTATGATGGAGTATGATTGTGGACTAGAAAATGAGGGATCGTTACTGTTGAGGAGATAATGAGATAATTGTTGGAAACAAACACTCATTGTCTCCACGACCTTATGACCTGTTGTTCCATTGGCCAACCTGTCGGTCACCAGAGCTTTGCTTCCTCGGGTTTCTTTTGATGGTTTACGTCATTTATTTTCCAAGAACATTGTAATAAATTTGTAATGACCGGTTGTCTGTCGTCTGTTGATTTGATTGCAAATGATGATATAATTGTGATTTCGACAATAAACAAATTATAATTACACTTCTTTCATTTGACAAGAGATTTAATTGGTATGATGCTTTATTGCTAGCTTTAGCCCTTGATAACAAGCTATAGTTTGTAGTTTTCCTTTATATAAATATTATTTACAATTTACCTAATTTGTTATTTACACAAGAGTGCCCACACTCTTAACCCTATGATCCAAATTCTCCCCATAATAAATGTTTCCTTCTACCCTTTAGTCACAAATTTTAATATTTTCTTACTAAACACTTTGTGTACTTTTAAGTTTAAGCCACTTAACAACATTCATTACTGTAAACACCTCTTTTACAAAGTTAATTCAAATAAGCTGATTAATTAGTATAACCATAAAATCAGTTTGAGGTTAGGGTAGTTATCAAAATCCACAAACAATTATCCTCATAGTATACATTATTTCAGTTGACACAATGCGTCATATTCAGAGATATTGTGAGAAATATGTTTTTTAAATCTTTAGATGACAAAATTATTTCAAAAACTTTTCTCATGAAAACTCTTGCAAAGAATAGATGTAAATAGGTTATCAATCTTAATCTACATTTTTTTACATAATTCTGTAAATGAAAACTTTGATTTTGATATATATATATTAATTAAGAAACTTACTCCTAGTCTATGTAATTTGATGATGACTTGTTAATTAATTATAAAGGAGCTCATCAAAGAAGTGTTAAAGATAGACAAAAATTTGAAAAAGTATGAATAAATTTATACATAAATTTATCTATAAGTATTAGTAAAGTTTAAAAGATTTCTTTAGTAAAAAAGTGATGTTAATAAAACAAATTTTTAATGTTTAAAATATTATACATGTGTATAAATAATTAAGAATGAAAAACATAATTTTTATTAGAAAAAATAATTCACAACAGTATTTTTAAATTTTTTATTCATAATTCGTGAAAAACAAAACAAACCATGGTAAATACTAAGTAATTTCAATGATTTTTAACCTTTAAGTAATTGTTTTTGTCCTTGAATTAATTGTTGACACTATCAATAACAAATCTTCATTAAATATCTTCTTTTTTTTAAACTTAAGTCGCCCCAAAAATGTGATGATTCATCACCATCTCCCCTTGAGGGTAGTTCTGATTTACATATGAACTGGTATGAATGTTTATTTATTTAATTGTTAGAACCAGGAGTACTGGTGGATGTCATTTTAACATTGTAATTGTTCACATTTGATAAATTTCTCATAATGTAATTCTAAACTCCTTTTTATTATATCGGATTTTACAGTGTTTTTGTTATTATTATATTGTCTAGTTGTAAAGTTTATTTCAATGGAGGGCTTCTAGCTTGTTTTACAAGGTACATAACTCTCAATTTTTTGTTTTACTTCTCAAATTAAGTAGTAGAGTGAATCAGCTGGACAGAATTCCAGTGCCTAAGCACTTTACATAATTGTTAAGTAGACAGCATATAAAATCCAATCGAATATAATAAGTATTACATACTATGCCATACTTGGTGAAAACACTGTTGATCTTGATTGAACAAATGAATATTCACACTGATAAAAATAACCGATACAAAATTGATTTTGTATCTGAAGAATTGACTGGATATCTATGTAGTTTTTAAAAATGATGATCGGTTTGGTTAATTTTTTTTTTTTTTTTTTTTTTTTTTTTTTTTTTTTTGTATAATTTATGTTAACCACTGTATCTAAGAATATAAAATACTTGAACAATTTACTTAAGGCCATGTTGTGAATTTGATAATTAGAAGTAATTGACTCATTATGAACTGTGATGGAAAACAGCCATTCTACAAAGAGTTGGTTATTAAAAAAAAGTCTGATGTGAAAGATTTTATTTCTTCTTATAATCATTTAGTGTTGACTTATTATTAATTGTCATGGTGGATTGATACAATGGAGTAGAATTACTGTTCCAGGAAATTGTATAGTAGGATGGAGTCTTATATTGAGATGAAGACTCTATTTTATAGAAGATACATAATCATAGAAGATGTTGATTTGTTATTAATTATGATTCAAACCCTTATCCCTCTAACCACCTACTATAAAGTCGGGCCATTGTATTAATTTTTTAATCTTTTTTCTTTTTATATTCATAAAAAATAGTAAAAACACAACTTGTTATATATAATTTTTCTCTAGAAGTGCATAGAATTTATCAGTGAAATGGGGGGGGGGGAGAATAAAAAAAAGTAGATGTAGGTTTTGGACTAACTAGGTTAGGAATCAAAAAATGTGCAAAAAATTAAGTGAAAATGCCACAGAAAACCTTATATTATACCATACAACAAAATGTGTTCAAGGTATACAAAAGTTCAAACTGATACAAACTTGTAATAAATAGCTGAAAATTTATTTTAAACTCTTAAAATATATACAGAAATTATAGACTATTTTTGCTAAAATATTTATGAAAAAATTCCAACACATTAGCGGAAAACATTGACATAGTCGTGTAAGTCCAAATCTGGCAATTAGTTGCAGAATAGGGCTATAAACAAAATACACTGAAAATATTAAAATTCAATCAAAAAAATAAAGTCTAGAAACACTATCACACTTGTATAAACAAATTATAATAAATAAATCCGTCTACACAACACTTAAACTCCACAAATTTATTTTAAAATTTTTTTTGAGTCTTGTGGGATATGCCTATAAAACAAATACACTGAAAATATTAAAATTCACTCAAAACAATAAACTCTAGATATAAAAACACACATATTATAACTTTTATAAACAAATTATAATAAATAAATCACTCTACACAACACTAAAACTCCACAAGAAAAGAAATATATAGACATTAGACTCTCAGATAGATTCCATGTTGCAGGTGGCATTAATTGCATTGTATGAAACGGAATTTAGACAACCCAGTGCTTGCCTAATGTTATGCCATTTGATTATATGTGTTGGTTTGTATCCACATCAAAGATCTGCATTTAGTCTTTCCTACAATAAACAGAGTTGTTGAAAAATATTACGCTCTATGAGTTATGTTAAACATCCGCTCTATGTGACTAACATCCTTGGTACAATCATTTTTGGTTGTATAATTAATTGTGGAAAATTTGGTAGGATTTTTATCCAACACAGTATTTGTGATTTTTGTTCTGACATGACTTACTATTAGTTCAATCAATTCATTCTGCATATTTTTTCCGTCAATAGTTTGAGAGTGATTTTCACCAGTTCGCTGCAAGTGATCTTTCATAATGGGATCAAACTTGGCTAATAACTTTACAAAATCTATAACTTGACACCGTTTTCCTATTCTAAACTCTATGACCACTAAACCTAAGATTATGTGTTGCTAGGTACTCGATTATAACCAGAATTCTCTCCATTGTTTTGTTTTTTCCGGAAGATGAATTTGAAGCTTACATTCAATAGTCCCACATATGGTCCTTTTTTTCTTCTTTCTAAATCCAACCCCTTTATAACAGCATCCATATTTTCACTACAGTTACCGTGAGATTTCAAGGAAGCACCTAAATTTGTCCGGTTATTTACACCACGATCTACAATAAATTAGAGGGCGGAAAAGCACCCGGGGAAACAAACTTTCTCTTGTATGAGAATACACTAACCGGTACCCATCTTGTTTTTTGTTATTGTTTAGGATTCTAGTGTAATGGAAATCGGAGAACTGTCTATTTGTTTTGCTTAGAGAGTAAATTATTTCATAAATTCTAGCTTGACTTTGAGTAACTAAATTAGTTTTTTTCCTTAACATTCCCTGGATAAAGCCTATCACTGGCCATTATTTATGGCTGTATGTGATAGAGGCCTAGTTCGAAGTTAATAATAATACTTTATTGCTTTTGACATTATTACAATGTATAGCAACGTCACAGACAGTTACAATTAAACATCACTAAATAGGCACACTGTTTGATAACATCAACTAATCATTTCCTTTAGTAAGTGTAAGAATACTATTGTTTTTATCATAACAGATAGAGGGCAAATAAATGTGCTCAATCTCTGGTATAACTTACTACAACTATTACAAGACTTACTAGTATCACTTGATTTACCATTTAAATTTGAAGTTTCTGTTACGTTGTCCAATTCAAAAGTGTCCCGTTTTTCAGAACTTATACTGGTACTAACAAAATTTTCCATAGAACCCCTTTTAAATTCTTCTCGTAAGAGGTCTTCTTTTTTTTTCCCCCAACACAAATATCTACCAAAATCCCTGTCCCTTTTTCCAGTTTAAGAAATTCAAAAACAATTCAATGGGAAAAATAATACATAAATCTCACTCACATCAACAATTTACAACAACAAAAAACATGTCACCATTTTCACCAAAACGATGTGAACTGTTGACTACAAAAATATTCCAATCAAGACTACTACTCTACAATAATTTAATTGATTTAAGACAACTTAAATAATCAAAACCTTGATTGTTGTTTTTATCGGTTTGTGAATATGAGAATGATGTGAATAAACTTGGCACCTAGGTTTTTAAAGTTGTTTTTATTTATTATATTCACAAGTGAGGCACCAGGCAGTGCCTTGTTCACCTTTATCTAGAACTGCTACTGGAATGAAGTGGCGTCTGATACGAAGACTATGTAATCTTTCATAACTTCTGGCTCTATAACAAATTATACTTTTGACTGCCGATACACAAATTCATTTTACTTCATGCCAAAATGACTGCATCATAAGTCAAGTTTGAAGCCATATTGTGTTACAAGGAGCCAAATTGTTTTGGCAGTTCAATTCATCATGAATATTTGTCACTCAAATTTAAACTGAAAATTGAATGTTTATGATGCAACATTATATTTGTTATTGGGTCTTTGACATGTCATGTCAAGTGTGACACCCATAACCTTAGTTTCAGACTTAGATAAGTTGACTGGAGCTTAATAGTTTCGAGAGCAGTTGTCGTATTATAGAATGATTAGTGGTATACAGGTGACAAAGGTTAGTGTGTTAACATGATCAAGGCTGCTTCTCATATTTCATTATCTCTTATAATTAATCAATCATATGATATCTATATAGGTTGACCTGCAACAATTTCTCTTAGACCCAGAATTTCTTTTGGATAATCTTAGAGCAGGCCTAGATTAATTAGTTATAACCAGGACTTGAGTTTAAAATTACTTGAAAACCAATGTCAAATTCGAACTTGGCGTGAAACAACATATATATTTTGAATTTCATTCAAAGCAGTCAATAAATAAAAAAATTAAAATATTTTACATTTTGGAGGATCCAATGAGTAGGATGTTTAACTGATGCCAAAATACATAAATAATATGAGTTTTGTCAAAAAATGAGTATTATGTCAAATTTTATGACCACTCCTTTTTTTACAAAATTTTAATCTTTGCGTGAGATATCGTTGTAACATTAAATGTAGAGTCGTTCAAACCACCTGATTTTGAGGTTTTGTCAGAAAATCACTTTTTACATAATTCGGTCAAAAATGTAACCATTCACAATAGTTGTTCACCTACATGAAATTACAAAATTAAATTTCAAATTATAACAAAAATACTAGAAAATTTCTTTAAGTATGTGAGTACTACTATTTATAAACAATTTATTGAGTTTTTTTTTTCCATAGAAATTTGCCAAATTTATAAGTACTTTATAAGATTTAATAGAAAACAATTCTAAAGAGTTTGATAAAATATGTCTCAAATTTAAATAGGTCACCATTTGTAAAAATTGACAATTAGGAGTTATTTGTAAAAAGTAAAATAAAAAACGAAAATGAGTAATGGTGTTGTCTAAAAAATTTGTACAAATACAATGGTTACATTTTTCATTTAGTTGTGCCAAATATATCATATGAATTATCACCTTATATCTAAAAACTAAATTTTACCCTTGAAGTACAAGTTTGAATGACCAATTAAAACAAAACTAAATTTTTATATTTAAAATCCTTAAAAAATATATCATATTTGGATATCTTACTACAAAATCATTTGAGATTAACCCCTTTTCTTTTGTTCTGAACTTGTTTTATTATTGTGCAAAAAATTCTACTTTTTATGGGCCTAAACACATTGAAAATTCTCAAAAATATTACACTCAAAAATATTATAATCAGTGATGGATTTATAATTTTGACACTCCTAGCGAAAAATTCTCAGCACTTATGGAGGGACAACTATATTTAAAAAATGTAATGCTTAAAAAAACTAACATGTT
Source organism: Aphrophora alni (assembly GCA_963513935.1). Taxonomy (NCBI): domain Eukaryota; kingdom Metazoa; phylum Arthropoda; class Insecta; order Hemiptera; family Aphrophoridae; genus Aphrophora; species Aphrophora alni. Next base: position 79,270,731 of record OY740768.1, read on the forward strand.
GAACACTTCTGATGTTCAGGTATTCCCTTTTATCTGTTCTAAGAATTCAAACAAAACCGATACTACAAAATCTGGATATCATGAAAATACATTTGTTTTCATTCATTATAATTTTTTTTTTAAATTACTTATGTTAGTAGGCTTTATCAGGGAACAAAATTTATTCGAGATACACTAGTCGGATTCAATTTTTTTGTATTACAGTATTTCATTAAAATTTATTACAAGAAACATTATCTGAAAAATTTAAACTCAAATATATTGCAACAGCTCCAAAAATTAAGTCATTACATGTAAAGTTTATATGTTTTAGAAAAAGATTAGAATTGTTTTCAAAATGTTGCCTACTATGCATGCCTATGGGAAAATCTGCCACTGCTGTAGATAATGTTTACTGCAAGATAAATAAATAATTAAACTTTCTATTTCTAATTAAATTAAGTGAAATTATAAGTATTTCTTAATACAATTTTCCAAAATTTGATTCAGTGACTTTTGTCTTACTAACTACAAAACCATCCACTTATGATTATTGTCACGCCATATACAATAATCCAGCCAGATAGCCATCTTGGATTCGATGTCCATACCATTAGTATTAAACACTTTAGCAGATTATTTGAATAATTATGATTGATAAATTATATCTACATATCATCTTAAAAATTAGAACAATACGAAAGTTGTTATTGTTTTAGTTATGTAACAAACTTTTGTTTTATTCTTATAATAGTTTAAATTAAAATTTTTGAAATATTAAAATTTAAAAAGAGACCACCACATGCAGAAATTATTAGTTATAAAAAGTTCAAATAAAAAAAAATAACCAATAAATTTTCTTTATTGTGGAAACATGGAATTTTCATGTCACATGATTTTTCAAAAAAAAAATTATTATATTGTACCATCCAGAAAAGACTAAATAAATTATACGTTTGCACTAATCATAGTTACTTGTTTCATGCTTTGGATTTGAATGAATGAATATTTCAGTTTTGGAAAACTAAAAACATATTGTACTTATCTTTAAAAAAAATAGTAATGTAGTTATTATAATATATTTAATTATTACGAGATCTAATTATTAAAGACATTAAAATTTAAAAGATATTATTATGTGTGTATTGTACAAGTACTATGATGAAGAAATCAAATAAATATCATTTCACTATTCTGCAAAAAAGTTTTGTTTGTTTTTAACAATTTATGCAAATCTTATAAATTCAACTAAAAAACTGTTTTTGGAAAAAGATTCCAAATTTGTCTTTGTAAATAAATTAGGCTTTTATAATGGTCATTAAGTTTGCTATACATACACAACATATCAATTTCATCCAAAAGCGTTAAATATGGAATTTGATAAAGGAAACTAGAAACTCAAACTCAAAACTAGTTTGTTGGTAAACTTGATAATGAAATAGTTGTAATTTACTTATATATAAAATATGAGCTGTTTGTATATTTTGTAAAAATCAATCGCTTGTGACACTTTTAATATGGGAGAACGTGTGTCATCTGAGAGAGTTCATGCTAGCATGATGTAATTTCTTTTCATTTTTCCTGAGCCTTCAAAAAGGAATACACAGAAATGTCTTAGCAGCAATAAATATAGAATTTTATTAAGTACAAACACTTAATATTTATAAACTAAAAATAAATAATATTAAAAAGGGGAAAATATTGTCTAGATGAATTTCCTAAAGTATTATAGACATTGATGAGAACTGATATTTGCATTATTTAAATGAAATTTCCGACAGATATAATGATTGAGATGTGGTAATTGAATATTTATTATAACAATAACTAGTTGAAGAGATGAATGATTTGCAATCATTGAACACCACATATGGACAACAGGTCTTTGATGTTTATTTGACCGTAAATCTGCATTAAATGCTGTAGTGTATTAACAACCCAGATTTAGTTCTATGACCCGGAACATAGACCACAGAACCCGTTGCTAAGCTAGGAAGTATTTTGCGCCCTGTAATGGACTGGTCATAAAACTCAGTTCAGTCACAATTTACTACCTATTGTACAACAAGTGGCTATCCTACCCTTGGCAATGTCCATCATCCTTTACAAAGTTATACTTAAATTATGAATACACTATCTCTAATTATAGTATAAAGGAATTGATTTTTTAAATTTATAAGATAATGTTCTAACCAAATTGGTTTTTGAAGTTTCATAAGTTCTTTTTAGTGGAGATTCTTCTATATATAGGAAGTGAAAATCACTCTATATTAATTATTTTTACAGAGGAATGTAGTATAAATTTCGGTAAACATTAAATTGAGGAACAATACAACCTGTAAAGAGTATCAATAATATTGTTTAATAGGAGCATCTCATGTTGGGAGATCTTGCTGAAATGCTACAGCATAAGCTTAATTGTGCATGCAACAGTAATGATCATAGAGTGACAATACATGTCATGTTGAGGATGTAGTTTTCCATACTCACCTTAACTCTATGAGTGGCAAGCTCACTGATAGTCAATATTAGTTTGTTATTTTGTTAATCTAAAAATACGTTTCTGTATTGTTTAATTGTGTTTGTTTACACACAATTAAATGGTAATGGGGAGTTTAATTGTAAATCTTGTTGCTAATTATTATTTTATGACAAGTTTATAATCACGAATATTTAGATGTATTTATTATACACTATTAATTATTAATGTAATTTAGTCTTGCCCAACATTTTTCTTTCGATAATAGCTATGTTTCTAAATTCCACAAGTTGGGATTCGGTCTTTAATTTTCTTTTTCTTTGGGATGGTAAGTCATAAGTATCCTCTCTCCACTTCTGTAACAAATAGATCTATTGTGGAAACATATAAATTTGACCCAACTAAATTCTTTGTCCTCTGCGGGAGTAGAACCCAGTTCCTCTCCATCCTCCCAATTAAAACCCAACTTATTACTAAGTTTTTTATCACATTATTCCTTACGAGTCACTGAGCCTTAAATAGTATGTTTAATTCTTAAATATGCTTAAAGTATTTACATTATTATTGTGGATTATTTATTTTAGTTAATTTATCTTTTTATTAATTACGATTCTAGTCACCAGATAAGATTTATAGATCTATTTATTTTTTAAATATATGCATGTATATAAAGTTATATGTTCAACTGCACAATAACTTTTAAAGGTGTTGTCTGACAAACATCTTTTATAAAGTCACTAACCAATAAGATTGGTCTGACTCATTTAAAATTGTAGGCATTTTTGGTCTAGCCATTTCTAAAAGTGTAACTTTTGGCTGATTATTATTTTTTAATGCTGTTTTAAAAAGAAATTACATTTTTGTTAAATTAATCTATTCAGCAAACACCCCATCGGTCTGGATTGGTTGCTCTAATATATGTGCAATTAATTATGTATTGGCACTGTGGAAATTTAGCCACTTAACATTATTTTAAATCTTGTCTCTTTTTCTACATAATTATCATGATGACAACCAATGTTATTTTTTAATACATAATTCACTTTATTTATCCTGTTGAAATCGAAGTGTTACGATAAGTAAATTAAAACAGTTTGAAGTGTTATGAAAAATATTATAAACACTATGAATACTTATAACCATAGATACCATTTTATAATATATATATATATATATATATATATATTTTGTAATATTTCTTAAAGGGAGGTGATGTAGTTACTTTAATTATTTATAATTATCTTATTAAATTGCTCGACTAGGGCGCCAGGTATCCTTAACATACCAATTTTGAAAAAAGAATGAATTTAAATATTTAAAAGAAAGAAAAAATATCTGGGGGTCGTAAGTTCTTTTCACAGTGTACTTACAGTGATATTTGGTATTTAATGAAAACACTTGTCTCTGAAATGTTAACATAAAGATTTATTAAACTATTAAAGAAACATCCTACAAATTATTATTAACAACAAAAAATTCATATTACAAATACTAGTTATCCTTTTTAATTTCAATAACAAATTATGAATTTATATTTCCTTTATTTCTTTCTTTCAAATTAATTAATTTTATCTTTAAAAATGCTTTTACCAATAAAATTGTTGCAACAGGAATTTACTTTTTATTTAAATTTAAATCATTATAAAGATCTCAGATGGAGATTTACTTCAATTATTAAAATTTTATTATTTTATCTATCAATTTATTTCCTTTTAAAATATTTATGAAACAGATTAAAAAATTTAAACATGTATAGCAAAATATATCAAAACATAATATAAATACTTAGTCCTAATTTAACATATGGTGTTTATACCAGAACACCCATTTGCACTCAAATTGTCCAAAGATATTAATTCCAGATGTCCTGAGACTTGTAGATTACAGCAAGCGTTGTTTCCTGAAAAGTTCATGTTTCGAATATTCACCCAGCATTCTAGGAATGTTATTTTTTTGTACGACAATCATAACATTCATCATTAATAAAAGAATGTTCACTTCGATACAAAGTTTTTTGCCACGTGCTAAACGATCCGTTTAAGACACTCATTTACAGTACATAGTCTCTTATTCTTTGAAATCTTATAAATTCGAGTGTTCATTAAGTTTCTTTTTTTTATATTCACCGTCTAATTAAATACTTTATACTAATTTTCTCATAAATATTGTTTGTCACTTAGAATACAGTAAGTCTATTACTTTCAAACACGTTTACATTGTCATTAGAAGCGTCCATTATCACTTCCTATCCATTTTCTGCTAAATTAGTCTCTACTAGACTCTCAAAAAACACAACCATTCTCCACCAAGCTCTGATCTAGACTTTTTTAGAAACAACCTGTCACTCCTAACGCTGGACTCAGACTTTTTAGAAACACATCTAGTCCCTCCAAGCTCTGGACTTAGACTGCTGTAACCATGAGGCAAATTCTTACTTCCGAAAGGCGTTCCTTCCGGTTACTGTTCTCACGTTTTACCGCACTGCCGTAAAAATACACATATTTTACATAACAAAACAATTAAACTAAATTATATTAAAATTAAACATAATAATTCATATTGTTATCTTGAAAATCCATTTTTCTTTTATTAATGAAGTTACTACATTTAATTTATTATTTGAATCTCTTATCTGTTTGGCTTAACCGCGTCTTTCAAATGAGTCTATATTAAAATCTGACTTTTCACATTGTCACAAAACCCCACAAGGTTTGTATTTCAATACAGGTATTGGAATACAAAGCTTTTATACATATAAATTTCAAATCGAGAAAAAAATTAATGGATGTTCAAGACATTTCATTTCAGAAGTTAAGGACCTCTTGAAAGAAAAAGAAATACCCCTTGTGTATTTATTTTGGAAAGATTCTCTTTTGACATGAAAAAAAAATAAAATCTATTTGCTAAAGTCCTATTTCACTATCTCAGTTTGTTTGAGTCATCATAACTCATAAATATTAAAATATACGAATCAATTAGTGCTAAGCCTTATCTCTATTTATCCAATAAAACCCATCATCATTTTCCTTTTCAACCTCGTTGGCTGAAACTTTCCATCAACATTTTTTGTTGACAGGATCCCGTCACTCAAAGCTTATCTCCCAGACAGCCGTCTATATACTTTTTCTCGTCTCATCCTCTTTGCTAAGATCTTAACTATTCATCTGAATATTTCTTTCACTTTAATACAATCCAAAATTAAAACTTCTCATTTTTATTTAATATCATTACAAAATTATTTACTTATTACTCAAAATCATTTTAATTTACTTTAAACTCTTCAATTTTAATCTTATATTATTTTAGTTTAAATCCAATAATTATTTATTCTTACTTAAATTCTTAATTACTCTTTGTCTCGCTGGGACAACATGTTAACTACTGATTTTACAATTACCAAAAAACTCTTTTCTTCAACTAAAATTCAAAATATAACATCATTATTATCAAAAAAAAATAAAATTACTTACAAAACTCATCTATTTATTTCAAAATTACCTCTTTACAATTGTTTCATCTTTCAGTATCCTGTCTTAAAATTATTTCCATCTTATCTTTCATATTTTAATAATTCAAGTTGCATTAATCCCCAAAAAACCTCTTTATCATTCATTTATCCCTTTATCTCAACGTAGCTTCCTTTAAAAAATCATGATAACCGTCGTTTATTCGCAGAATTCCTCAAATCTCCCTTTATCTCATTAAAAATCGTCGCATATTTCCTTTATTTCATTAAAATCGTCGTATATTTCCTTTATTTCATCGCAGTACTCAAAAAACCTCTTAAAAACTAAAAAAAATTAACCATCAATGCAACTTAACTACCTTCTTTATAAAAGTTTATTAACAGAACAACTTCATTTTAAATACCACTTTACTCAACAATTCTGTAAAGTCATCATCTTCATATAAAAACTCAAAAATTCTTTCATTTAAATTACTTCATTAAAATCTCCCTTGTCATCTATCACTTAAATACAAAAAACTTATAAAAAATAAAAAATTATCATTGCTTTCCCAGCTAACACCGTATTTCATCAAAATCTTTAGACACCTTTATCAAATAACTGCTTAACATCATTTATTATTTCAAATTCCATTATTATTTATTTAAAAAACACTACTTATTTATCCTTTCTATCAAATTCATTAAAATCTCTCTACTTATTATTAATTTATTACTCCTTCCTTTAAAAAACAAAAACTTAACCTCCTTTACTCATCATTTAACATCAAAAAAAAACTTAAAAACTTTATTATTATCTATCTTGGCAAAACTCACATAAATTCTCAAACTTCACTCAACTATTCTTCACATTCTCAAATCATAAATCACTTAAAACTAACAATTTTTTTATCATTTTATCTTATAATCCTTAATATTTATCAATGTCAAACATACAACTTATCGTTTTACAATTTTACATCTAATTATCTATTCTAATCAGCTAATCAACATTTTTACAGTTTTATAGAACTTTTCGTTTCATTTCAAATAAAAACTCCCTTCCTGTCACGTCCGGTTTATTTCTAGGCTTTGTTTCTTAACAAACCCCCTCCTTCTTCATACAAAAATAAGAACCCTTCGTTCTTACCTGAACTTCTTCTACTAAATTTCTGTATTTCTCAACACAAAATAAGAACTCTTTGTTCTTTAAACTTCTCAAAATTGTCAAAGTTTTAACTATATTTCATTTACATAAGTCGTATGACAATTTTTTTGTTTTTATTTTTTGTATTTTGTTTTTTCTTATTTTATTTTTCAAAACTCGACCGGGCTTTATTATAGTAACAGTAATTGAATTATACTCCTCTATGCTTATAATAAAGCCCTGTCGAACGTCGATTAATAAAACCCTCCAACGTTCCATTTTTATTTTGTTTTTTATTTATACCTTTTTTATTTGATTTTTTATGAATTTTTTTGTTTATTTTATGCATTTGACCTCCTACTTACCCCACTACAGTCCTTCTGACCATCTACTTTATACCGTGCATACTTCAAATTGCTCTTTGGACTCTTACACAAAGCAACATGTTGTGACGTTGAAATGTGCAGTGGTTGAATGCAATATCCCTACTAAATTCAAGATAAAGCCCAAAACACATCCCTATTCCACAACACGCTCTCCATGTAGTCCCAGAATGCCTTATTCTTGCGAATAAAACATTCTATTATTACTACATAAACGCTCAGCCATCCACCCAAAATGTTCATGTACTCCTTAAATGCATCTACTCGAAGAAAATTTTAAAATTCATAAAAAATTTCATTAAAATTATATCATCCGAAGTTGAAATAATGTTTATTTTACCAATCTTATTACTAGCATCGTCGATTTTCTGATTATGTATTCCTTTCTAGATGTTATTATTCAAATTCAAAAAGAAATTTTATTATTTTTTTTTTTTTTTTAAAACTTATTCTAAGTTTTCTACTTAGAAATTTTACTTTTAATTCTATTAAAGTTATTTAAGTAATCTACTTTCGTTCTTATTTACTTTATTTAAAACCAATTCTCCTTTATTTAAGTAGTTTTTTATTTGAAAACGCAAGTTAATTTTCGATTATACGTCAAAAGTTTTTTTTATTTTCCTAGACAGCACTTTGGTAACACCCTATATTTCGTCGCAATGTCATGCAAAGGAATTCCAGGCTTGCTTTAAGCATAAACAAGTCCCCTCGATATGAGACAATCCTTATCTGTCTACTGATAAGACATGAAGACCTTTTGGTTCCAATACGATCTGCAAATGAATCTCAACTCTCTCTCGTCACATTTTATTGAATATTTAATATTGAATATTATTTCTTCAACGTTACTCTGAATTCTTGCTTCGAACTAACTAGCTTATCTATGTCACGTAAAATCAATATTTATTCCTTTCACAAACATACAGAGTTATTTTACTAACAATCTTGCAGCTCCAATGATCTTTTCTTCTAACTAATCTGTTATCGTCACGTTTTCTAAATATTATTTCTTCTATAAACATATAAAGTTGTTTACTGCTATAATCCAGCGTCTTTACTTTACAAATACCTAAACGTTTTCTAAAACTAAACTCTTAATATTTTACGCTTGGCTAATAATTATTTTCTATATTTTTGTCTTAGCTTACAAAATTCATTAGTACACACAAATTATTAATATTCATAACTCTTAATCATTTATTATCAAACTTAAACTTACTTATTAACAAAATCTTAACTACTTTTTATTAATTATTTTAAAAATCAAGTCCGTGTGTTTATAAAATGTCCTTACATTTATTTATTCATTCCAAATTTCAATTTATTATGACTCAATTATAAATTATACATTTTTTACGATGGTTCCCAGATTGGTGAAAGATTTTAAAATACATGATTGAATTTTTTAACACATCTTTGATGTTAAATACTTCTGACCACACGGACAGTTTGTCTTGCCCAGTCATCACAACAGACCCTTTCTTAACAAAAGATCTCCCTTTGTTATTGTCTCGGAGTGTTGACAAAATACCTTTCTCTTTCTCCCTCTCATGCATACCATCACCCCTTCTTCTCTCAAACATCCTAGAATCTAATGACCTAATTTCAACATCTGTTCGTTCAGGAATTCTAACCCCACCATTCTTATACACTAGTACAAAACCTTCTTTTACTATTTCTACATTTTTACTTTCAAGATTATATTTAAAGTTAGATTTCTCACAAAAACTTTTAATTTCTTGTTCTTGGGTTTGAAAGATACTCTTAAATTTTATCATTACATAATTTTCAAACTCTACTTTTTTATGACCCACTTGTTTTTTAAAATAAACAGCTGATACCTTCGTTATTAGATTATTTACTTTTACTTTGTTTTTCAAATTACTTATACCTATTCCAACCCCACTAGACATATTAATTTCAACATTACTTGTTATTTCTAGATTTACCTTGTTACCTAACCCATTATTCATTATTTTAGAAATTTCTTGAACACAATCATTCACACAATCGTCTTCTATTATTATCAAATCATTTGACATGTTATTTATCTCATTAAAACTGTTAATTTCAATTTCAGCTATTGCTTGATTTAAATTGTTATCTAAATTATTAATATTTTCTACCAAAACACCTTCTACACTATTAATCTGTTCAAATTCTACTTTTTTATCACAATAGCTTAATTCAAATTCTACTTTATTATTAGTTTCCATTACATTAATTTCCATTTTAAGATTCTGTTCAAATTTTACATAATTTGGTTTTAATTCAACCCTCATTTCTTCAAATTTTTTACACATTGCTTCTTTTAAATCTAAATTAGCTTGTCTTAGTTCTAATTTACTCAGTTTCAAGTCATTATCTATTTTATCCAGTTTAACATTATTCTGTTCGAGTTTAACATTGAAATTTTCCAGCTTAGTGTTAATTTCTAGCTTATTTTGATCAAATTTATTATTGAAGTCATCAAATTTATTATTTAAATCTTGCTTCAAATCTACATTATTTTGTTCAATTTTATTATTTGTTTGTTTAATATCATTACTTATACATTCAAATTTCTTATCATTATCTCGTTTGAATTCTAAGCTATTTTTATCAAATTTTTTATCCATATCTAAACTAGTTTGTCGAAATCCTTTTACTAACATCTCATATATTTTTTCCATGCTCATACCTTGATCATTATTTTCTACACTCTCATCAATCCTAACTTCTTTGGTTACACTAACCTGCTCAATTACCCTAACCTCTTCAGCTCTTAACTCCTTATCTGAATTTTCTTCTACAATTTCTACCCCTGGTGTTTCTACTAATTTTTTATTCATATCTTCACACTTTTCTTTACTATTTAGCATCCTATCACTATCAAACCCATTAAAATCCGAACCTGAACTACTATTCGCGTTCACACTTGAACGTCTACTATTACTATTACTACTTATTTCTTGATCTAAAAAATTTTGTGCAAATTGTTCATTTGTTTGCTCATTACTTTGCGATTCCTTCTCTAAATTATCAAAAATATCCCCTGTAAATTCCAATGGCTCTATATTATTTAAAGAATTTTGATTTCCTAACCCTACCTGTTCATCACTATTATTTACATTTACAATTTCTGACTCCATTTTTATCTTACTATATTTAACACAAAAAATTTTTAAAAAAGAATCTTTCTTATTATTATAAAGAGAGTCCTTACCTTGATTTCAAGAATTCTCATTACCAAAATCACTGTTTATTTCGACTAAAAAGGCCCACAGTTGCGGCGACATTTGTAATATTTCTTAAAGGGAGGTGATGTAGTTACTTTAATTATTTATAATTATCTTATTAAATTGCTCGACTAGGGCGCCAGGTATCCTTAACATACCAATTTTGAAAAAAGAATGAATTTAAATATTTAAAAGAAAGAAAAAATATCTGGGGGTCGTAAGTTCTTTTCACAGTGTACTTACAGTGATATTTGGTATTTAATGAAAACACTTGTCTCTGAAATGTTAACATAAAGATTTATTAAACTATTAAAGAAACATCCTACAAATTATTATTAACAACAAAAAATTCATATTACAAATACTAGTTATCCTTTTTAATTTCAATAACAAATTATGAATTTATATTTCCTTTATTTCTTTCTTTCAAATTAATTAATTTTATCTTTAAAAATGCTTTTACCAATAAAATTGTTGCAACAGGAATTTACTTTTTATTTAAATTTAAATCATTATAAAGATCTCAGATGGAGATTTACTTCAATTATTAAAATTTTATTATTTTATCTATCAATTTATTTCCTTTTAAAATATTTATGAAACAGATTAAAAAATTTAAACATGTATAGCAAAATATATCAAAACATAATATAAATACTTAGTCCTAATTTAACATATGGTGTTTATACCAGAACACCCATTTGCACTCAAATTGTCCAAAGATATTAATTCCAGATGTCCTGAGACTTGTAGATTACAGCAAGCGTTGTTTCCTGAAAAGTTCATGTTTCGAATATTCACCCAGCATTCTAGGAATGTTATTTTTTTGTACGACAATCATAACATTCATCATTAATAAAAGAATGTTCACTTCGATACAAAGTTTTTTGCCACGTGCTAAACGATCCGTTTAAGACACTCATTTACAGTACATAGTCTCTTATTCTTTGAAATCTTATAAATTCGAGTGTTCATTAAGTTTCTTTTTTTTATATTCACCGTCTAATTAAATACTTTATACTAATTTTCTCATAAATATTGTTTGTCACTTAGAATACAGTAAGTCTATTACTTTCAAACACGTTTACATTGTCATTAGAAGCGTCCATTATCACTTCCTATCCATTTTCTGCTAAATTAGTCTCTACTAGACTCTCAAAAAACACAACCATTCTCCACCAAGCTCTGATCTAGACTTTTTTAGAAACAACCTGTCACTCCTAACGCTGGACTCAGACTTTTTAGAAACACATCTAGTCCCTCCAAGCTCTGGACTTAGACTGCTGTAACCATGAGGCAAATTCTTACTTCCGAAAGGCGTTCCTTCCGGTTACTGTTCTCACGTTTTACCGCACTGCCGTAAAAATACACATATTTTACATAACAAAACAATTAAACTAAATTATATTAAAATTAAACATAATAATTCATATTGTTATCTTGAAAATCCATTTTTCTTTTATTAATGAAGTTACTACATTTAATTTATTATTTGAATCTCTTATCTGTTTGGCTTAACCGCGTCTTTCAAATGAGTCTATATTAAAATCTGACTTTTCACATTGTCACAATATATATATATATATCAATAAAGAAGAGTAGTTAACAATGGAAAAACATGTCATTAACTTAATGTTTCACTGATCTGAAATATGACGGTTTCCATCTTTGAATTTGTTTTATTAATCTGTTAGAAACAAATATTTTGATTTATATTTATTTTACCAGATGTGGTAAAATATACCTTTTCTCAATATACAAAAATAATTTCAAAATATGTAATATATTATCTTAGCCTTTCGAAAAAATATAAAATTATTTTATATAATTAATTCGGAATTTTCAAATGCTTGTTGCTAAGCAATTTCTCTGTACAGTTTTCTTTATACAGAAGCTATATCTCCATCTTTTGTCATCGAACTGAATCTTCAAAGAATACCTCAAGGGTTTTGGTGAATTTGTCTATTTACATTGTTCACTTGAATTAAAACATCATGCCTTGCAATGAAATTAGTATTTATAATTAAAGATGTTATATTAAGGAAACTCAGCACTAGAAACTTTTATTATACAAGACGTGATTCACGCTATACGAGGGCTGTTTGATAAGGCAATGACTTTGAAATGAAAGGGTTGATTTTCTTACTAAAATTTGATTCATTTTCAACATACTCTCCTTTATCTCTACATGCTTTGTTTGGTGTTCCAATTTCTTTATTCCTTTTAAAAGTATGATTTCTCAAATTGCATAACAGGCATTTGTTTCAGCGATAACCTATCTTCTTCCATCGAAGCATTTCTTCATGTTTGGGAAGAGAAGGTGTCATAACAGTACAAATCTGGCGAATAAGATGAATGAGGGAGTTGTTTCTAGCACAAATCATGGCAGTTGCATATCTGTTAGCTCGTTTATTGTCATGGTGGAAAAAAATGATTTTTCTTTGCCAAATGTCCCTTTTTCTATCAATTTACTGTGAAATCAATCCAATAAAGAGATATAATACTGCTCTTTAATATTTTCCCCCTTAATATCCAGATAGTCAATAATCACACTGTGAATGCCAAAATTTGTGGCTATGACCTTTCCAGCCAATGGAACTCTTCTTTGAGGTATGTTTGTCAGGGGAAATTCACTGCTTTGACTCCTCTTTCATATCTAGAGTATACTATGGATATATGTTTCATCAATCGTTACATAATGCTAAAAAAATTACTTGAATTGTGCTTAAACATGTCACAACGCTACTTCGAAAATGATTTTGGGTCAAGATAAGCAAACCTGGCACTCATCTTGTTAATGGTTTTCTTTTGCATCTTCATCCAGAATATTTAAAAAAACATTCATCTGCGATGTTTAATTATGTCTTTAACTATATCATGTATCTTCACTCAGTGTTCATTCAACACAATATCATCAATTTTATTAACCATCTCTTCAGTTTGCACTTTGTTTGGATGTCCCAGGCACTTAACATCTTTCATGCATGTTTGATCACAATGAAATTCAGTGAACCATTCCATGTGACAGAGCAGAGTATCTATAATACTTTTTTAGATTTTAACTAGTTTCCTTAATATTTGTTCAATACAAAAAAATAGTAGTTTATCAGCAAAAGAAATTCACTTAATTTCCTTTTGCAGCAAACAGAAATTTACAATCAATTACCATAAGTTAAATTTAATTTTTCTTGTGTTAATTTAAACATTTCTTTTACCGATTGAGTTGATGTTTAAAATAAATCATGATAGTTTTTGGTTTCTTTGGGAAAGGGGCACTCATATCCCTTGTCTTGTCATATCCCAACTAATCTAAGGCTGGCCCATTTACAGCTTTATGTATTTAATTTTTACTAACAGGAATTCATTGTGTCGTTATCTTTTTTAAAATAATTTACAAATATGCTATTGACAGCAAACTTGAAGGATACAGGTGTCACCTTCATGTGAATGATTTGATTTATTACTTTTTAAATTATGATTTTGATTACATGGAAGCTCCTCCTCCATGTTTAATTACAGGGGACATTATACAATTAGTGTTTCATTAGTACAACAGTCATCAAATTAGATTGTTGCACTGTGATGCTGACTTCATCTCACCACGCTCAGGACAGATCTCAGGTAGAGGGAGGCTTGCCTTGACTTTTTATTATTTTATTTTCTTCTAGTCATTTCAGTTTTACCCATATTTTAAGATTAATTAGACTTATTAATTTAACAAACCTTATCAGTCCACTAGGAGCAACTTAAGGGATGTTATGTTTTATATTATAGTACAAAAATATGGATGTAATTGAAACCTAGAACTTGTTATCCTTTTTTCATATGGTGGTTTGCATTTTGGTACTAGTCTGCAGACGTAACTTTAAAATGCATAAATGCTTATTATCATGATATAATATAAATCGCATATTGACAAATATATATATTGAAGTATTGTTTTAAATAAAGTATACAAAATGTTTAGTGCAAATTTTTAAAATATATTTTTTATAAAATTTAAAAAAAGTAAAACTATTCAACATTAATTAACTTAATTACCAAGTGAAAAAACAATTAATTAAAGTTAAAGTTAGTCTTTTAAATCGGTCAAATAAAAATATATCATTGAAATATAACTTTATATATATGAAATAATTCTATAAAAATATCTACGCAATTCTACTATGAATAACTGAATGAGAACCAATCATCATGGAATGTATCAAACTAGACTGAACTGATCTATTACCACAAATCAAAACCTTTATTGCTACACCTATTCAAAGCTGCATTCAATGCTTGTACATTTCTATTGGTTTCTATTTTAAATTAATAGGATAGAAATTAGTAGCAGTTGTATCAATATTAGTAATACATAATCATACATTTTTCAACAATATCACTATAGAAAGAGTCTAACAATGATTGCTCGTTCTAGGGTTAACAGAAGATAATTAATTTATAGAATGAATTTCCTTTTAATTTAATATGGTCATTAACACTTTGAAGCCTAAGCCCGAGTATAGGTCGGGCAGTGCGACAGCGCTCGCCGCCGAAGCCCGAGTATACATCGGGCTGCACTAAATAATTCTATGCGATCGTGATGTCGGCATATATTCGGGTTTCGGAACTTTTGCTTAGCTAATTGGTTATTTATCTTTGCATGTCTTTGATTTTCGAATAGTCTGTGCTGTTGATATGGACTAAATATAAATATTATAAAGCTGATGCTAGGCAACGTAACACGTCTACGAGGAACTTAGCAGACGTTTGTTTAGTTCAAAGTTAGTGACTGAGTAATCAAGATTCGTTATGTTTGTTTGTTGTTATTCTTGAATACTAAATACTTTTTGAGTTATGGTGGTGCCCAAAATGTTCAGTACTCCTTTGTGTACCTGAATGTTTCAAACTGTATCATACAAAGGCCAATTATGTTTAGTGAAGTGCTGTGTTTCTATTTTTGTTTGTGTGTGTATTTTACCCTTTTTCAAGACTAAGGAGTGTTGACTGTGAGTAAAATATCTATTTACATGTATATATATATATATATATATATATATATATTTAAAAAGGTAATTTCTTTAGGTTTAAAATGATATATAATAAGTCATATATGATAAATATAACAAATACCACAATTTTTTAAAAACATGTCCAAAACCCCCAGGCACAGTAGGAAAGCAGGGCGTTAGAGAGTTAGGCTTCAAAGTGTTAAGAATGACCTCACTGTAGACCTTTTTATTAACCATAATAAGTCTTGAACATATGTAAGGCTTTTTGAGACAATTTAAATGACATCCTCACATCAGTTTTTCTCTGCATAATGTTGAAATTTGTCATTTGTTTACAAACTTGCTAAGTTTAGAAATTACTAGATCCAAATGTGTCTAAAGTTTACAAAAATGCAAACATATTTACACATCTAAAGCAGTTCAGTATAGTCCTGCTAATTCAAGCTCTGCTATTCCTAAGTGAATAAAAAAAATCTAAATACTGTATAAAGTAAAAACAGAACACAATCTCTTTACTAAATTTGGAAAATTCAATAAAACACCATTTGAACTAATCATGTTATAAATTGCTGTTTTACACTACTTTATATTGCTACTTAATTAAAAAAGCAGATTAATTAATTAGCAAGCTACTGCTAAAAAGAGATATTTTGCTCAAAATTTAAAAACATTAGATTATAAATCCCAATTACAATATTTCATTTATATCATACCAAATGAATGGGTTAATCTCATTCTTAACATCAGGATCCGTGTACTTTATATAGTCCGCATCCCAGTTGTGGTTTATATAAACTCAGATTTTTCTAATAGTTATTTTCTATAAATGTTAATTATAAATCATATATTTATTACACTTAGTATAATATAAATCAGTTATACATTGTCATCACAAGTTGTTTTAATTCTATAATTTAGCATGTTTGTGTGTTTGTTATGTAGTTAGAGGGTACTAATAATTATGAAATTTAGCAATAAGGTCCTTTGAAACTTAGCCGTTTAAAATATGTACAAGGTTTTTAATTTAATTTTCCTTTTTTTAAGTTCCAGCTACTCAAAACAATTAATACACGATTCCAAGTTAGTGTCTATTGCTGTCGGTTTATCTAAGAATAAAATCAATATTAAATCTATAATAGTGTGTTATACAAAAAAACTTTAAATGAAATTTGAAGTGTTTTCTCAAACATTTCCATGCAAAATTTTTACAGAATTTAAAATAAACAATTTTCTTAGGTAATTTTGATGTTTTCATTTATACGAATTCAAAACTTCTCAACTTTCATTAGTTTTTTATGGTTCTGTAAACATTAAATCTTGCTCCTTAAATATTTTAGTACATATAAATGTAAATAAGTCGTTCTTGTAAATACAATATGGCAACTGTTTAGCAGGCTAATGTGGAGCATAACGATATTCATAGTCCAAGAAGTATAATTTAAAAAAATACCACAAGTAATATACACATGAACCAAACACCATTCACAGATAGAATTAATTAAAATTGTATACTTTATGGTTGACTTGCTCTTTGGATTGTGATTGTTATTTATCATTTATTGCAATGACAGTGGTAGTCATTATTTATCTATACCCATATCAACCATAGAATTCTATCTGTTTTAACTAATGAACCTTGACCACTTACATTGTGGGCCTTGATGCTAGGTGGGCCAATTCTTTGAAAGCATAAACAATTCGACTACTGTTTATATTGTACTATAATTTAAATTAATGTATATACAAGTTATATTTGAGTTATTTCAAGATTTAGAGTAATTCTGTATGCAAAATAACAGATATAACTGTTGTGAATAATAATGTATTTAATATTTTTGTAACATTATATCAATCGAAAAGGTTAGGTTAGGACAGTTCATAAAAAGTTTTTTATTTTTGGTCAAGTAAAAACTTCCTGTAGGAAAATTTTAGAAAACGGCTCAAATTCATTTTTCTATAACTACTTGTTATGCCTTATATTTTATACATTAAAGTGTATGCTTTATTTTTTATGGAGGACTCATTTCTTGGATCATGCAGTAACTGTTTTGAGTTATCAAGAATTTAAAACAGAAACTTAAATTTAAAACTATTTATTGGCCATAACTATATAACACATATACAAATGAAATATCAATGGTCAGGTTCAGAGGACCTCACTTCACTTGTTTAAAAAGGGTAAATAAGTTAAACTTCATTATTTAAATTTGCAGGACATATTCTAGAAAAATCTGTTAAATAAATTTCTGGTTAAATCATTGAGGATTTTTGCCTGATATCTTAGGATCAGATATGTAACATGCTTGATATTATGAGAAGTGATTTAGGTTGTGAAGTAGCAGCAGTAGGTCAGTGGGTTGGAAATATCAACAAGTCATGCCATGATTAGCCTGTTGTTAAAGTCTATCCTACTTAGGTGTAAAAATAAATGCTGTCGAAGGCCCTGTATTTTAGTTTGAAAATGTTAAGTTGGTTAAAAAATAAAATGGTGATGAGTTTGCCTGCAACTGCATATTTGTAACTGTCAGAAATAATGAGGGAATGCAGGTACACAGCATTGAGTATTGTTCTTCTAAGTATTGTTTGGTAATGTCGGGTTCTGCTTGATTGATGACAACACTGGTCTATTTCATCAAGGACTTACGACCTTGGATTTACTAGTTTTGCATTCATTAATGAGCAATAACTAATCATTTATTGTCAGACAGCGACAACAAATTGAAAAGAAATAAAGAATAGAAGGAAAAGTTTTAATAAGTACTGATGTAGTTTGACAACATAATTAAGCCTTAAGAAGGACTTGACTTAGTTCATATGCTTGTCATTGAATGTTCCTTGTCTGACAGTACTACCTTCCTTGTGTGTCTATTACTTTTAAGGGTTTTACCAATATAATGCTAGATATCTTTAAAAAAACTGCATATTTTCTTTGTGTTATTTTCTTTCTCACCATTTCAGTACATCTAACTAGTTAAAACTAAATATAAATTAAATGTTAGTGACATATCAAATTTTACACTCATTATTCACAATAACATCTAGTTACAAATATTAAAATAATTAATATTTTATAGAGACATTTTTATAGTGTTCAAAACTCATTTCTGTTATTGTACCATAGTAAAGTTTGGATTCCTGGCAGTTTACGTGCCATTGATAATTTTAAATTCCAAAATTTGGATTATACCCTTTGATCATGCCTTACTACCTTTATTATCTTGTTAAAACAAAATTTGATTAATCTATTGTTAAATGTTTACACCGATTTGTTTAAACCCAATAACATAGATCTTTCAGGTACTCTATATCAAAATTTGGTGCCCTGACTGATTGAAGTTTTTGATGGTTTGGTCAAACCCATAATCTCAGCCCCTTCAAACTATTCTTTCTGTTATCGTGCTATATTTGTAACTATTTACATGTCTGATTATTTCTTCAAACCCATGATTACAGTCTCTTCTACTCCTTCTTCTGACATCTTACTATAGCAAATTTTGGTACCCGGACTATCATTCTTTCGATGATCTGATCAATCCCCAAGTTATCAGACCCTTCTACTGCTCCCTTTGTTATCTTACTAAAACAAAGTATGGTAACCTCACTTTATACATCTGCTAATTTCCTCAAACTCATTCCTACAGCCTCTTTACCTGCCCCTTGTTTCATCTTTTTATAGCAAAGTTTGAGTTCCTGGCTATCATTTCTTTGATGATTTGATCAATCTCATTATTATGGACCCTTTACTGCTCCCTCGGTTATCTCAATAAAACAAAGTTTGGTGTATAGTTTTATATGTTTGGTGAGTTCCCAAAACTCGTGATCACAGTCTTTTCAGCTACTTCTTTAATTTGGTGATGATCTATAAGTTTTTCGCCTTTAATCAACAATGAAAAAATTCAAGTAAACCTTGTCTTATTGTGATATAGCAAATTTTGGTTCTATAATAATTAATTGTCACATTCTTGCCATAATTTGTCCTGACTTATTCTTGAAAATTTTATTGTCCTGACTTGTTTGTCTGATTGTTTTCCTAAACCCATGATCACAGACTACTTCTAAACATCTAAATATAGCCAGCTTTGGTTCTATAATTGTCACATTCCTGCTATAATTTGATCAAAGTTTGATTGTCCTGACTTATATGTCTGATTGTTTTCCTAAACCCATGATCACAGACTACTTCTAAACATCTAAATATAGCCAGCATTGGTTCTATAATTGTCACATTCCTGCTATAATTTGATCAAAGTTTGATTGTCCTGACTTGTTTGTCTGATTGTTTTCCTAAACCCATGATCACAGACTACTTCTAAACATCTAAATATAGCTAGCTTTGGTTCTATAATTGTCACATTCCTGCTATAATTTGATCAAAGTTTGATTGTCCTGACTTATATGTCTGATTGTTTTCCTAAACCCATGATCACAGACTACTTCTAAACATCTAAATATAGCTAGCTTTGGTTCTATAATTGTCACATTCCTGCTATAATTTGATCAAAGTTTGATTGTCCTGACTTATATGTCTGATTGTTTTCCTAAACCCATGATCACAGACTACTTCTAAACATCTAAATATAGCCAGCTTTGGTTCTATAATTGTCACATTCCTGCTATAATTTGATCAAAGTTTGATTGTCCTGACTTGTTTGTCTGATTGTTTTCCTAAACCCATGATCACAGACTACTTCTAAACATCTAAATATAGCCAGCTTTGGTTCTATAATTGTCACATTCCTGCTATAATTTGATCAAAGTTTGATTGTCCTGACTTATATGTCTGATTGTTTTCCTAAACCCATGATCACAGACTACTTCTAAACATCTAAATATAGCCAGCTTTGGTTCTATAATTGTCACATTCCTGCTATAATTTGATCAAAGTTTGATTGTCCTGACTTATATGTCTGATTGTTTTCCTAAACCCATGATCACAGACTACTTCTAAACATCTAAATATAGCCAGCTTTGGTTCTATAATTGTCACATTCCTGCTATAATTTGATCAAAGTTTGATTGTCCTGACTTGTTTGTCTGATTGTTTTCCTAAACCCATGATCACAGACTACTTCTAAACATCTAAATATAGCTAGCTTTGGTTCTATAATTGTCACATTCCTGCTATAATTTGATCAAAGTTTGATTGTCCTGACTTATATGTCTGATTGTTTTCCTAAACCCATGATCACAGACTACTTCTAAACATCTAAATATAGCCAGCTTTGGTTCTATAATTGTCACATTCCTGCTATAATTTGATCAAAGTTTGATTGTCCTGACTTGTTTGTCTGATTGTTTTCCTAAACCCATGATCACAGACTACTTCTAAACATCTAAATATAGCCAGCTTTGGTTCTATAATTGTCACATTCCTGCTATAATTTGATCAAAGTTTGATTGTCCTGACTTGTTTGTCTGATTGTTTTCCTAAACCCATGATCACAGACTACTTCTAAACATCTAAATATAGCTAGCTTTGGTTCTATAATTGTCACATTCCTGCTATAATTTGATCAAAGTTTGATTGTCCTGACTTATATGTCTGATTGTTTTCCTAAACCCATGATCACAGACTACTTCTAAACATCTAAATATAGCCAGCTTTGGTTCTATAATTGTCACATTCCTGCTATAATTTGATCAAAGTTTGATTGTCCTGACTTATATGTCTGATTGTTTTCCTAAACCCATGATCACAGACTACTTCTAAACATCTAAATATAGCCAGCTTTGGTTCTATAATTGTCACATTCCTGCTATAATTTGATCAAAGTTTGATTGTCCTGACTTGTTTGTCTGATTGTTTTCCTAAACCCATGATCACAGACTACTTCTAAACATCTAAATATAGCTAGCTTTGGTTCTATAATTGTCACATTCCTGCTATAATTTGATCAAAGTTTGATTGTCCTGACTTGTTTGTCTGATTGTTTTCCTAAACCCATGATCACAGACTACTTCTAAACATCTAAATATAGCCAGCTTTGGTTCTATAATTGTCACATTCCTGCTATAATTTGATCAAAGTTTGATTGTCCTGACTTATATGTCTGATTGTTTTCCTAAACCCATGATCACAGACTACTTCTAAACATCTAAATATAGCCAGCTTTGGTTCTATAATTGTCACATTCCTGCTATAATTTGATCAAAGTTTGATTGTCCTGACTTATATGTCTGATTGTTTTCCTAAACCCATGATCACAGACTACTTCTAAACATCTAAATATAGCCAGCTTTGGTTCTATAATTGTCACATTCCTGCTATAATTTGATCAAAGTTTGATTGTCCTGACTTATATGTCTGATTGTTTTCCTAAACCCATGATCACAGACTACTTCTAAACATCTAAATATAGCCAGCTTTGGTTCTATAATTGTCACATTCCTGCTATAATTTGATCAAAGTTTGATTGTCCTGACTTGTTTGTCTGATTGTTTTCCTAAACCCATGATCACAGACTACTTCTAAACATCTAAATATAGCTAGCTTTGGTTCTATAATTGTCACATTCCTGCTATAATTTGATCAAAGTTAGATTGTCCTGACTTATATGTCTGATTGTTTTCCTAAACCCATGATCACAGACTACTTCTAAACATCTAAATATAGCCAGCTTTGGTTCTATAATTGTCACATTCCTGCTATAATTTGATCAAAGTTTGATTGTCCTGACTTGTTTGTCTGATTGTTTTCCTAAACCCATGATCACAGACTACTTCTAAACATCTAAATATAGCCAGCTTTGGTTCTATAATTGTCACATTCCTGCTATAATTTGATCAAAGTTTGATTGCCCTGACTTGTTTGTCTGATTGTTTTCCTAAACCCATGATCACAGACTACTTCTAAACATCTAAATATAGCTAGCTTTGGTTCTATAATTGTCACATTCCTGCTATAATTTGATCAAAGTTTGATTGTCCTGACTTATATGTCTGATTGTTTTCCTAAACCCATGATCACAGACTACTTCTAAACATCTAAATATAGCCAGCTTTGGTTCTATAATTGTCACATTCCTGCTATAATTTGATCAAAGTTTGATTGTCCTGACTTATATGTCTGATTGTTTTCCTAAACCCATGATCACAGACTACTTCTAAACATCTAAATATAGCCAGCTTTGGTTCTATAATTGTCACATTCCTGCTATAATTTGATCAAAGTTTGATTGTCCTGACTTATATGTCTGATTGTTTTCCTAAACCCATGATCACAGACTACTTCTAAACATCTAAATATAGCCAGCTTTGGTTCTATAATTGTCACATTCCTGCTATAATTTGATCAAAGTTTGATTGTCCTGACTTGTTTGTCTGATTGTTTTCCTAAACCCATGATCACAGACTACTTCTAAACATCTAAATATAGCTAGCTTTGGTTCTATAATTGTCACATTCCTGCTATAATTTGATCAAAGTTTGATTGTCCTGACTTATATGTCTGATTGTTTTCCTAAACCCATGATCACAGACTACTTCTAAACATCTAAATATAGCCAGCTTTGGTTCTATAATTGTCACATTCCTGCTATAATTTGATCAAAGTTTGATTGTCCTGACTTGTTTGTCTGATTGTTTTCCTAAACCCATGATCACAGACTACTTCTAAACATCTAAATATGGCCAGCTTTGGTTCTATAATTGTCACATTCCTGCTATAATTTGATCAAAGTTTGATTGTCCTGACTTGTTTGTCTGATTGTTTTCCTAAACCCATGATCACAGACTACTTCTAAACATCTAAATATAGCTAGCTTTGGTTCTATAATTGTCACATTCCTGCTATAATTTGATCAAAGTTTGATTGTCCTGACTTATATGTCTGATTGTTTTCCTAAACCCATGATCACAGACTACTTCTAAACATCTAAATATAGCCAGCTTTGGTTCTATAATTGTCACATTCCTGCTATAATTTGATCAAAGTTTGATTGTCCTGACTTGTTTGTCTGATTGTTTTCCTAAACCCATGATCACAGACTACTTCTAAACATCTAAATATGGCCAGCTTTGGTTCTATAATTGTCACATTCCTGCTATAATTTGATCAAAGTTTGATTGTCCTGACTTGTTTGTCTGATTGTTTTCCTAAACCCATGATCACAGACTACTTCTAAACATCTAAATATGGCCAGCTTTGGTTCTATAATTGTCACATTCCTGCTATAATTTGATCAAAGTTTGATTGTCCTGACTTGTTTGTCTGATTGTTTTTCTAAACCCATGATCACAGACTACTTCTAAACATCTAAATATAGCCAGCTTTGGTTCTATAATTGTCACATTCCTGCTTACTTTGATCAAAGTTTGATTGTCCTGACTTGTTTGTCTGATTGTTTTTCTAAACCCATGATCACAGACTACTTCTAAACATCTAAATATAGCCAGCTTTGGTTCTATAATTGTCACATTCCTGCTTACTTTGATCAAAGTTTGATTGTCCTGACTTGTTTGTCTGATTGTTTTTCTAAACCCATGATCACAGACTACTTCTAAACATCTAAATATAGCCAGCTTTGGTTCTATAATTGTCACATTCCTGCTTAATTTGATCAAAGTTTGATTGTCCTGACTTGTTTGTCTGATTGTTTTTCTAAACCCATGATCACAGACTACTTCTAAACATCTAAATATAGCCAGCTTTGGTTCTATAATTGTCACATTCCTGCTTAATTTGATCAAAGTTTGATTGTCCTGACTTGTTTGTCTGATTGTTTTTCTAAACCCATGATCACAGACTACTTCTAAACATCTAAATATAGCCAGCTTTGGTTCTATAATTGTCACATTCCTGCTTAATTTGATCAAAGTTTGATTGTCCTGACTTGTTTGTCTGATTGTTTTCCTAAACCCATGATCACAGACTACTTCTAAACATCTAAATATAGCCAGCTTTGGTTCTATAATTGTCACATTCCTGCTTAATTTGATCAAAGTTTGATTGTCCTGACTTGTTTGTCTGATTGTTTTTCTAAACCCATGATCACAGACTACTTCTAAACATCTAAATATAGCCAGCTTTGGTTCTATAATTGTCACATTCCTGCTTACTTTGATCAAAGTTTGATTGTCCTGACTTGTTTGTCTGATTGTTTTTCTAAACCCATGATCACAGACTACTTCTAAACATCTAAATATAGCCAGCTTTGGTTCTATAATTGTCACATTCCTGCTATAATTTGATCAAAGTTTGATTGTCCTGACTTATATGTCTGATTGTTTTCCTAAACCCATGATCACAGACTACTTCTAAACATCTAAATATAGCCAGCTTTGGTTCTATAATTGTCACATTCCTGCTATAATTTGATCAAAGTTTGATTGTCCTGACTTATATGTCTGATTATTTTCCTAAACTCATGATCACAGACTACTTCTAAACATCTAAATATAGCCAGCTTTGGTTCTATAATTGTCACATTCCTGCTATAATTTGATCAAAGTTTGATTGTCCTGACTTATATGTCTGATTGTTTTCCTAAACCCATGATCACAGACTACTTCTAAACATCTAAATATAGCCAGCTTTGGTTCTATAATTGTCACATTCCTGCTATAATTTGATCAAAGTTTGATTGTCCTGACTTATATGTCTGATTGTTTTCCTAAACTCATGATCACAGACTACTTCTAAACATCTAAATATAGCCAGCTTTGGTTCTATAATTGTCACATTCCTGCTATAATTTGATCAAAGTTTGATTGTCCTGACTTATATGTCTGATTGTTTTCCTAAACCCATGATCACAGACTACTTCTAAACATCTAAATATAGCCAGCTTTGGTTCTATAATTGTCACATTCCTGCTATAATTTGATCAAAGTTTGATTGTCCTGACTTATATGTCTGATTGTTTTCCTAAACTCATGATCACAGACTACTTCTAAACATCTAAATATAGCCAGCTTTGGTTCTATAATTGTCACATTCCTGCTATAATTTGATCAAAGTTTGATTGTCCTGACTTATATGTCTGATTGTTTTCCTAAACCCATGATCACAGACTACTTCTAAACATCTAAATATAGCCAGCTTTGGTTCTCTATCACCCTTATACCTTGATTTGATCAAACCCATGACCATTAAATTTCTTATCCTGTTATTAGCTGTATAAAATTTGTTGTGTCAACTTGTTAATATATGATACTCATCTTAATATCTTAGTAAGAGGTGTTTATTTATCTTGCTGTAGCAAGGTTTGGAGAGCCTAACCTAATCTTTAGAAAAATTCAAATTATCCTTTTGAAACAGTACTATGGTACTATCACACCAGCTTAGGAAATTATAAAGAACCTGTGTTTCAATGTAAAACATATGTTTAGATAACTTTAAAACAATTTTTCTTTAAAAAAATACCTAAACCTAATAATTTATAATTTTAAAAAGGAAATAGGTTAGAAAAAGAAGACATCTTGTGATTCTTTCTGTAAGAAGAATTGAATTTCTTATATGTTCAGTTCCCTCTGGATGTAAATAAAGTCAAAGGTTTACACTGAGTCATGAAAAGTTCTAATCGAACACTTTTTTATTTATCCTAATTTGCTTTCCTTTTTTGATCCAGGGATTCATTAATTTGCATTACAAATTATTTCGAGGTGTCGCCTACTTCTCTAGACCTTGCCCTAGTTGTGTTTGGAATGTAATTAATTAAATATTGGTTCCTGAATGTCATGTTTTACTTTTCAAAATGATTAAGATTAATTTTAAAAGTAATACAACAACAAATTCTTGTTTAGCAGCGTAAGAATACTAATAAATTAAATTCATAAATATCTATAAAGAATTTTTTTTTAAATACTAACTGTCGCTATTTTTGTTAGCAGACTTAGTTTCGTTAAAACTTTGAAGAGAGTATTTTTTTTATTATTGCTATTTCTTTGAATATGCAAATATTTTACATTAAAGTTGTATGTGAAAGTGATCATTTTAAAATGTTAAATTTTGAAAACAAGTTAAGTTCAATAGTCATGTTTGCTACTCAACTACTAGACTAAAACATGCCGGAAGACCCGAATAAAATTTATCGTCCAAATTATGTAAACGAATTGTAAATTTTTACAAAAAAATCCTCTCACACACATCCATAAAACCATACTATCAAAAAATAATAAATAGTTGTCATTGCCCTAAATGTCTTTATAGGCCCTTTTGCACACATGGGAAAATAAAAAAATGTAAGTTTTCTCTGATTTGTTCATGATGAGAGAAAAATTAGTAGAGGTTAGAAGAGTCTCCCATAAAACTATTTATTTTTATTTTTTAAAGTTAATATACTGTATATATATTTAAATAGAACCTAACTTGTGTCACTTCTACCATAAACCCTTCCTAAACTTATTATTATTGTGGTCAAGGGTTCATTTTCGTTCTTTCTAACCAGGAAGTGTTCTTTGTCACACTAGAGTTTGGCTCATTAATCTTTTGTCATTTAACAGAAATTGAACGAAATCGTTAGAGACCATTTATGGAAGATTTGTGGGATTTTCACCGATAACCTAAAATCCAGTGTTTTGTTTGGGAGATAGCAAGCATTAAGTTTTGTTTGTTTTTTTTTTTTTTTTGTTAACTCTTTTTTGTTAATAAATATTGCGCTTGATTTGTGAGATAATATTAGATAGAATAAAACTCGAACACAAGATCTCACAAAAATTATTTTTACTTAATCAAAGTCGCCATCCTCAGTGATACATGAGCTACAATAACAAAACTATAACTCATAGTTATACAGTGTGTATACTTACAGTTACAGTGTGAGTTATAGTTTGTTATTGTAGCTCATGTGTCACTGAAGATGGCGACTTTGTCGTTGAAACGCATTTGATTAAGTAATAATTAATTTTTGTGAGATCTTGTGTTTGAGTTTTATTCTATCTCATAATTTTAGGGTAAACTGCCACATAAAACCAAAATTCCGATTACCTATAAATCGATTTTTTGATTAAATTGTGTTAAAATCTACCCTGGAAAGAGCCTAACAAAACGTATTAGTTTACTTACGTCTAAAAAATACTATTATAAATTTCTCAAAATCTGCTGTGCCTATTTCATTCATATTTGGATGAAGTTTGAATATTAATGACGCTCACCAGTGTACCAAATCGAGAGTAAAAGAAAATTGGGGTTTAAGCATAATTGGAAAACAAAATTAAGAGAACCTTGACCGTTGTCATTATAAACTCGATTACAATAAAATACAATTTACTCTTTGGCCCTATTTATTACACAAGTGAAGTAAAAGTGAGTTTCCCCAAATCGAGGCGCAGCTAAATTGGTTTCTCTCACCAGAAACTGAATATTCACCTCATTTCAACAAACTATTTCGGGTAGTTTTCAAAACAAAATATACACTCACAAAAATTGCTCTTTTTAATAGTATCCGATAGGCCTATTTTTCGGGAGATGAAGACGAGGATGGGTGTGTGAGGAAGTCAATGGGTTCAGATGAGAAGGAATAGAAATTACCATCGTTTCATGCCAAAGATGTTTCTAATTAATTTCCGAACTTTCTTGCCAATAGTATTTTCTTTCATAGAGTTAATGCTCTAGAATAGCGTCTAGCGCCATACTAGGAACATGTAGACTTTGAGAATAACCTTCGGACCTGGCTAATAAAGGCGTGGACCATCGACTTCGTTGGAAATCATATTAACTTCATCTGTCTTCGAAATCAAGGGCCAACGCCACTGTAAGCGCTAATTAGCCCCCTTATTTGGGAGCCGCACTGCCTCCGGACCTTTCCTCTCGTTTCGGATAACAAGAGATTTTATTAAAGTACAACAAAACATTTTCGGATATAATTATGAAACCCTGATGTACAACATTTAAGCACAAAACGAAAAAAACAGTTTATTATAGGATATACATTGTCATTTTCAGGCTCGTCTTTAACAGAAGTAGTTGGTTTTAGTTTCCAGTATAATATTAAATCTGGAGATCGTTACTCTATTGTAACGACTTTCACAACATATCGCTATAGCAGTGGCGATTCTTCCATTTTATAAGGTCATCCTACATTAAAAAAAAATAATAAAACCATTTTGTACAGAGACACAATACAATTATTAAAAAAAAAAGTGAATCCGTTCTTGTATTATTAAAGGAAGAGTAAAATTTAGAAATGGTAAAATTCATTTTCGACCAATCCAGATTCGCGAACGAACGCAACCCCCCCCCCCCCGCCATCATTTTATATATGGATACAATCATTAGATTTCCATTTATGGTTTATGAGATAAAATCGCGATAATTTTTACAATTTGGTTCAGTATCTAAAATTCGCAGAGATCGAATTTAAAAAGAAACTCACGTCAAACATAAACTATTAAATTTTAAAGGACATTTAACATCTATTTTTGTAAACTCTAAATTGAGAACCAATGCGACCATGTTAGAGAACCAATTGACCATCAATGATATTGTTTAGTAAAAGCACCTCATGTTATGTACGTCCTTGTTGAATGCCTATTAATCATACGATATTAATTATGTACTTTAACAATGAAAAAATATAGATAATATCTTAGAAGTTGGAAAAAAGATCTGGAGCTTTCTCGCTACAGTCTAAAATTACACTAAGAACAATGTGTTATTTTCAATCTCAAACAAATTAATTTGTTGCACAATAGTTTATAGTAATTGTTTAATAAAGAAAACAGCAAAATATAGCTAATTATAGGCCTAGTAACAAATTATAAGAGATCTTATTTTTTACTTTCTACATCTTATTCAAGCGCATATAATAAAACTAGGTCGAAAGTTGTTATTTACAACTACAAGAAAACATTAGCCCGTGTATCCAGTATGGCCTAGTATAATTTTATATTGGTAACCTTGTTTAAACAAATTAAAATTACCCTTTTCTATCAGAACGTACATTTATTTTTAAAAAAATATATAATAATATTTTATTCATACATTTATCAAATCAATAATGTTCTATTCTTTGAATAGTGGAGTAATTAAATCGGGGGGGGGGGTTAAGAATCCCATAAATACTTGATCCCAGAAATCAAATTTTTTGTTTTGTTTCTTCTAATGAGGGCGGGGGTGAGACAAGTAGGTTCTGTTAAACGCTACTAAATTTAACAGAACATTTTGTAGTCTCAGTTTCTAGTGTACTACTTATTAGTTATAATTCCTAACTTAAAAGTTGCAAAATAACTCGAAAATATTGATTTTAGAAAATATATAACCCTTTTAATACTGAAAGAGATTATATTTTTGTTTTGATTAAATATTAAAAATAGCCGAAATATTTGTAAAAACTATTCTTAGCAGAATAGAAACATTTATTGATCATGAAGTTCTCAGCAGTAAATCTAACTAAAAGCTGTTTGCTGTGTTCTAATAAATTACCAAGAATGAGTTTTGTCGATATCTAGTCTATTCAACATACAATAACAATAAAGATATCTTATTGTTCAGCATTAAAAGGGCTAAATATTTTGTAAAATCAATTTTTTTCAAGATATGTGTCATCAACAATTTTAAATATACTCCATTTTGAAATGGTTCAGTAAAAAATAAAAGATTTTATGGCATCTTGCAAAATAACAATATAAAAGATTCTGTGAAATTTGTTCTCAAGTTGTACCTTAAAAACCAGAAACCAACAGATATTTGGAAAATTAAATATTTTGGTAGATATAGTTATAGGAAATGTTTTTCTTTATTTTTGTGTGTCGGGATTACTTACTTCCCAGAATGTTGCGTTCACGGAAATTCTTTGGATTATTTCGACGCACATTTTCAACATGCGAATGTAATTAATAAAAACTGACAAATTACATTTTATAGTAATTTCCCTTTAAGGAAGGTGAATTATAAAGAATTCATAGAACCAACTTTTTTGCATTTTTCAACAAAATATTAATGTGTTGTATAAGAAACATTGTTTTTATAAAGTTGATAGGTTATTCCTTGTAATTTTAGAGTATTCTGGTTTTCGAGACATTCGTTATTATCCTACATTTTAAACTGTCTCCATTTTTAAAATGTTTAAAAAATGCATATTCCAGATCTGGAGACAATATCTCATCCAAGTTTTACTTTTAGAATAACCAAAATCTGAACGACAGACAAAACAGGAAGAGTTTTAAAACATATGTTTATATCAACTTTCTTATTGTTTATTTTTGCACGTATACTTCTATACGTTATGTAAATTATTCGTATATTTCTTTCAAAATTGCTTTCATTTTCAAATAAAAAAATAATATATTTAGTTTCATCACTTAACAACATTTTAGTTCAATGAATTGCTAACCAAAATCTGCAGCGTAAATCGTGAACTATATCTTTTTTTATGCTTTTAAGACTTTTACCACTGTACAGAAAGGTCCTTTAAGCCCAGCAAAAAGGGATATTTGAAATGATGTTTGTCTTATAGCGCAGTGCTCTAAACTCAAATGAATACATAAAAACCCTTCCACAAATGTATGATTTATTTGATCTATTTTGCATTGCGTCAATCGACTCGAACATAATGAGAGAGAAAATAATACTTTGAAGTAACGTCACCGAGGTTTCGCAACAGCACTTTTTACGACCAATGTTTGAAACGTTAATTAATTATGCAAATGGAGACGTGCAATTTCTTCACATACATCACGGACACGCGCGTAGACAATTAGTCGTTTCTTTACGAGTATTTTACATGATGGGGAATCGAATCTCAAAAATACTTCTTTCTTAGAACCAGGATGCTGTATCCGGTAAAAGTTGGCTTAACACGAATACAAGGAATAATCAAAGTTTACACTACGTCTTAATCGAAAAACACTGTAAATAATTAGCTAGAAGGTTTACATTTAACTTTTAGTATTAGTCTACTGTATTTATATTTGCTTTACTTATAATTGAGGTTAACCTGTGAGTGTAAAGGTGAAGACCAAAAACTACATCCTCAGAGCGTAATTATTAGTCGCATTATAATAAATAACAGTTAGGCCTAAGTGGAATATGCCGTAGCGATTCATCGAGGATATCATTCTATGTCCTACACAGCATGAGGCGCTCTTGCTAAACTATATCATTTATACCCTTAATGTAGGATGTGGAGATCATCTTTACATAAAAAATAATAAACTAATTATTTTTACAAAGTAATATATTTCTGTAAAGAATAAATTGAGAAACAATAACGCCGTTGAATAATACCAGTGCTATTGTTTAACGAGCACTGATTAATTTGTAAGTGACACTTTAATGTGTGTAAGAATGTAGTTTCCCGCCTTCGTCTCAACTTTTGTAGAGTAGAGTGGTGAATATTAGATCGTTATTTTTGTCAGCCATATTGTTTATAGTGTTTATTTAATAGTTAGTATAAATATATTATATTTTATTAATAATTGATCGGAAACTTGAAGCTGGTAAATCTCGTTGCTAATAACTAGTAAGTAATCACCAATATTTAAATGTATTATTTATTATTGACTATTAATTATTAATGTATTTTAGTCGTGCCTATAATACATCCTATTTGTTTTTAATTCGTTAGTTAATATAACTAAATTAAATTCATGAGCAGTGCAACCGTTAATAAGAGCGCCTAAATGTTTTCTGCAATATCGAAAGCAGGAAGACGTTCTCGCTGAATCGTTGCAGCATCAGTTTAGGATTGATTATAAAGGGATATTACACAGGATGTAGTTGTCCATCTTATCTAAATTCTCCTTACTGGCTAGCAACGTTCAGATGGTCAATATATCAATTCGGTATTTTGATAGACCAGCCATAAGTTCGTTTAATAATGTTTATAACAATATCGTTAGACATTATAGAATATTAATATTTACTAAAATATGGAAAGTTAATTGTAATTTGTATTGCTAGTTATTATTACATAACTAGTCAATAATCAACCAATATTTAGATGCAGATATTAAAATTAAATGTAGTTTTGTCGTACTTGTAATTTTTCTACGTCCATCCTACCCGTTCTAAAATCGACGAGTAAACACCGTTTTCTAAGTAACTTTATGAATAAAAACCTTTATTGGATAGTGGTGATGAGAAATGTAGGTAAGCGTGAACTGATAACATTACATGCAACAGAAAGCGACATGAGATGAAAGATAGAATCTCGTTTTCACTGATGCACCGCACTACCATTTTTATAATAAACCTAACTTTATAAATAAAAACCTTTATTGGATAGTGGTGATGAGAAATGTAAGCGTGAACTGATAACATTACATGCAACAGAAAGCGACATGAGATGAAAGATAGAATCTCGTTTTCACTGATGCACCGCACTACCATTTTTATAATAAACCTAACTTTATAAATAAAAACCTTTATTGGATAGTGGTGATGAGAAATGTAAGCGTGAACTGATAACATTACATGCAACAGAAAGCGACATGAGATGAAAGATAGAATCTCGTTTTCACTGATGCACCGCACTACCATTTTTATAATAAACCTAACTTTATAAATAAAAACCTTTATTGGATAGTGGTGATGAGAAATGTAAGCGTGAACTGATAACATTACATGCAACAGAAAGCGACATGAGATGAAAGATAGAATCTCGTTTTCACTGATGCACCGCACTACCATTTTTATAATAAACCTAACTTTATAAATAAAAACCTTTATTGGATAGTGGTGATGAGAAATGTAAGCGTGAACTGATAACATTACATGCAACAGAAAGCGACATGAGATGAAAGATAGAATCTCGTTTTCATTGATGCACCGCACTACCATTTTTATAATAAACCTAACTTTATAAATAAAAACCTTTATTGGATAGTGGTGATGAGAAATGTAAGCGTGAACTGATAACATTACATGCAACAGAAAGCGACAGTAGATGAAAGATAGAATCTCGTTTTCACTGATGCACCGCACTACCATTTTTCAACCCCAAATTGTAAAAGTTGTAAAACTGAAACACAATGTGATGTAAACAGACATCATTTATCTTGGAACAAGGTATTGTCAGGTAGAAACCACAAAGGTATGCTGTAGCTCCACCCACGCCTACAATAATGGCGACTCTGGGACTTGTCAACATCTTGTCACCAATACCGACCTATGTTACAAGAAACATATTTTGTAGAAGTCATTTGGACTAAATGTTGTATAGTTAGTACACAAATATAAATATTTGTTGAGGGGTGGATTGTTTCCAAATTGTAATGGTTTTTCTTATAAAACTAAGGTTAAACCACTGAATGCTTTACAATATTAGATTCCGTTTTCATGTTTCGTTGCCAAGATCTGATGAATAATAATGGAACAGTCAAATTAGCTAGAACACTTTGCACTAACTATCTCAGACACTCATGAAATAAACACAAGTAAAATAATTTGCGCAAAAACATTTTAAAAACTATCACTCACTCAAAACTATTTGTCGCCAAAAATATCAGTATGGTAGTAGTTAGTCAAAAAGTAAAAATGGACATTAAAAAAATGTTTATAGATGTAAATAGGGCGTAAACTTACTTGACTTGTGAAAACTCGTCGCTGCGTCAAACGTCTTTGATTAAAATAGAATATTTAATGGAGAAGTTTAGGGTTCATTTTGTTTTTTGTCAATTATTCCTTAACTTTAATTATTTTTACTTGTAATTTTACAGACGAGTTGTAGGTCATTAATCTTCAAATTTCATTAAAAATTTAAGAAATATGGTAGTTCTGTTTTGAGAAATTACGTTTTCATAACCACCCTGATTTTCTTGCTTTTTTCCCGATACCTCACAAATTAGAATATTTGGAAATATAGTGACCAATACATTATGTCCGACGAGGCAGAATTATATTTGAAAAAAAGAAAATGTAATTTTCTGTTTTATTCTTATGGGATCTACCCCAAAATAATTATATTTATAAAATGACAAAAACCCCCATATATGGTCAAAACATGCCAGCATACCAAATTTTATTAACATCTATCTGCACGTCGGCGGAGTTTATTCTCTATAACACTTTTTGGACTCAGAGGAATACAAATGGATATAGGCCTATATCTTGAGTATATCAACATCGATATTGATAAAGTTTTCTTTCTACTGTGTAATCTATGAAAAAGATATTTATATTTATATTTAAATAAGGAACTAAACTTATTTTATTTATGCCATAAATATGTTGTCAGAATAAATAGTATTTCAATAAAGTCAAGCTGTTAATAACCGTTTTATTATTATTTCACTTGCTATTTTGCACACGGGTTCTAATCTTAATATTTTGTTAAATTACGTTTGGTATAAACCCTATATGGATGATTTTTTGGTTTTTAATAATATCTTACTAAACAGCATTTTTAAAGATGGCAACCAATAGGTTTTGTTGAGTCTTTAAACGCTACACTTGCGCAAAATTTGATAAAATTCGTTAGACCAAAATAAGAGAAAATCGTAATTTTGTTTGTTTTATTCTTTGTGCTTTTTTTCTTATGACAACTACCTCTAAATTTAATGTTACAAATAAAAAAACACTTTTTTTTGGATTCAGGGGACTTCAAACCGCTTACATCAATATATTTATACTACGTATGTATGTAAGGATGTTAAAATGTAGATTGTTTTAATAATGAATTTCTCCGTATATAAGTTGGTATTGTAAAATACAATGAAAGAGGATATGGTGGTCCATACCTTATGAACTTTTTATTTTGATTATGAAAATCATTTAAATAGATCCCAAGCTTTTTGTTTGCGTCCTAAACTCGTCCAAGTATAAACCAATAATTGATGGAAATTAAATTTTCTATTGAATCACGGGTCAAGGTTCATTTTGTTTTATTACCAATTTTCTTTTACATGTTATTTTACGTACTAATTTGGATTATTAATATTTAAATATCACAAAAATTTGAACGAAAGAGAGCTGATATTGAGACATTATGTCTTCTTATAACGTCATAAGACGATATTTTGGTTTTTTTACCGATAACTTCCGAACCAGCATTTTTTGTGAGATGACTACCAATATGTTTTGTTTGGGTCCTTAGAGGCTATATTTTGTCAAATTTCACGTAAGTCGTTAAAGCTGATTTTGAATTTTGATCTTGTGGCAATTACCCCCAAATTTTGAGTTATAGATGTGTTGAAATATTTGTCATTTCGTTCACAGTTGAAATAAACTTTTTTTTTTTAATATTCTTAGGTTTAATATATTTATTCAACAGCCTTTGACATATCTATATGTATAGCATAGTCCAAAATACCAATTAGGCTATAACAAGTAAACATTTCACAATAAATTTCTACTGAATATAAATGGTTTAAGGTAGATTTTTTATGAACATTTAAAAATATAAATAAACATTTAAGAATAAATTACCAGGACAAAACAATATATTAATAATAATTTATAAAATCATTTAAAAAAGAATGCATACCCTACGATGCCAGGAACTCCATAATGAACTTCTTAGGTCTATAGACCAGATATATACACAGATTCACTCTCCTCTTAAATGTGACTGGACGGTTGTTCTTTTATCCTTATTGATAACAGATTAAAGAACTTCATAGCACAGTATAGAGGGTTGTTGGCAGAAGAAACAAGAGCCACGTTTATATCATCTCTTGACCTT
The DNA here is from genome assembly GCA_963513935.1 of Aphrophora alni. Lineage (NCBI taxonomy): Eukaryota > Metazoa > Arthropoda > Insecta > Hemiptera > Aphrophoridae > Aphrophora > Aphrophora alni. Next base: position 79,306,937 of record OY740768.1, read on the forward strand.
GTGTCATAGCTATGATTTTGGTTATTGAGAAGTGAGATGAATTTAGCAGAGAATATTAATAAAAGAGTTTCTATGTACACGAGAAGGTGAATACATTATTATATTTAAATATTTCTCTGTAGGCTTTAGCTTAAATATAGTTCGTATTGTCTTCTTTTAGAGGAAAAACCTCTGTTAGACTCAGTGGTTTTGTGTCCCCCCCCCACACACACACACTCACGCCCTATGTAGACATAATTTTCTCTATAATGTAAAATTGCTGTAAACTGTATCTTCTACAGTTAAGATTTTATTATACATTAAAATTTGAAATCTAATTTTGTTTAATGAATATTTTGAACGTTCTAATACAGAGAAATACATAAAATATGCAGAATTAATAAATTAAGGAAAAAACTGTATGCAATGTGTAATTTCTAAGTAAAAATAAAAAACACAAAGTTTTTTTCATGTAATTTACTATATTATAGAAACAAAAACCAGAACGACAGACGGAAAATAAAGCGTTTCCTGACATCCATTCAAGTACATTATTTGATTACATAATTTAAATCATTTTGTATAGCCTAAGTGTAGACATTTGTGTTAATTTGCTGTAGTCCCAAGCTTGGATCTCTAATAAGTTCGTCAACCCTTGTCATTAATTAGCATCCTACGGGAGATATTTGCTCAAAGACTAAGGCATTACTTACATAAATCTCACATTGTTGTTGTATCCAATGAGACGTTTAATTTAAATTGATTGTCTTTTAGCATTTTCAGTGACAAATATTCGTCGTTTTATTTACAAATACTAAACTTGTTATTTTACTCGTATCGGACACATTTAGGTCTAGTATAGAGAAAGTTATTTGATGAAAGGTTTACGTGGAAATATCCTTTTCGAAGTCCCTTGTATCGAATAAAGCAGTTTTTTTTTTTAATATATATAGCCTACAGTGCTCTACAGACCAAACAAGTTGACCAATTTTGATAATCTGGGAATATCTCAATACGTTTTTACATTTTTTGATAACTCAAAATCAGCTCCAACATTTTTGATAAAATTTGGTTAAAATATTATAGCCTCTTAAGGACTCAAGTATATTGGCCGCTCCCCCCCCCCTTCAAATGGTCTAGTAAAAGATGTATGTAATTGCCCAAAATCGGTTCTAACGATTCTCAAATATTGGTAAAATATGGATATTAATGGTCCAAAACCGTGAATAAAATAAATTATTGTTCAGGAATAGTTGACAAAGAAGAAAACAAACAAGACCGTTGCCAGCGCGGCATTTCAATGCAATACGATTTACTTTATTTCGATTTTTGTGACTTTATTTATATAAATTAATATTTTGTGTATAAATCTAAGACTACCTTCATGGCTTATTTTGATATAGAACAACATAAGGTATGTGAGAAAGTTTATGCAATATTATTGTACCGTTTATTTAAAAAAAAAAATACATAAGACTAAATAAATTAGCTTAATCGACAAAAAGTTTATATGTTTATAAATTAGGTCGTAAGGTAGAATGTAAATAATTATAAAAGGTTGACTATTCCTCTGATAATTTAGAAAGATCGTTTAGAAAGTTGTCAAAAATTATGAACGTTGATATTAACACATTAAAATATCCGGAAAATCTGACCGTTAGTTGGCTAATAAACAAATTGGCGTAGCGAGAAGAGGACAGGTGATAATAGTTTTGTTTTGTGGGTACACACACCTAGTGGTAGAGTGTTTGACTGGCCTTGCTTGCCTCGGGGCACTCTGTGATGCTGTGAAGCATGGACCCACTTCAAGTTGTACATTAGTCTCCATAGACTGCTCACTCGACCAACAGTCCTAAGACGATACCTTTGTCTATAGTGTATGTGTGTGTATTTGTGTTGTGGAACAGTGTTCGATGGAACGTTCACGTATTAGATGATCGCTTCGGCAAGACTGGAAGTGTTCCCGCAGGAACCTCCAGCATGTTGGAGGATTATCGGCCGAGAAAAGGACACTATGATTCAGGTAATCTTATCCTATTTTACTGATAACACACGTTTCTTGTCGTCTCAGTTCTATCTTATTTTTCTCGTTCAGATTCTTCGCTTGTGTGTGTGTTTTTTTGATAAGGTAAAATATTTCGCGCATTTCTGATGGTGTAATTTGAATTGTAAAAAAAAAATTGGTGTGTTTACTGTACTTATCAAATATATTTATTTATTTTCTATAGACCAACAATTTCACTTCATATGACAAGTGTTAATCTAAAACTAAACACTGAAATATTTTTAATAAAAAAAATAATATAACAATATTCGTGCATTTTAAACATTCAACTAACCATGGAAAATATGTAAAATACTTCTTTTTGTATATATAAATCATAGAAAAAGTAAACAAAAGAGTAAAGAGAATTTGTTACCTAATATTTGGTTTATTATGAACTTATTCTTAACACAATTACACTTCTCTACTGAGTGAAATGCGTTGACTTTCAGCTACTGTTTATTTTTAAAATTATTATTATCGCATTCTATTGGTTCCTTAAACTCTTTATTAATTTTATTCAATACAATTTATAAAGTTAATAATCATTTAAATATTTTATCTAAAATGTTGAATTTTGTTATCTCAAGAAACACTTCCACCGAATAAAATGCATCAATTTCAAGTTAATTTTTAGAAAATAAATTATGCTTTCCATAATTTAAATTATGCTTTCAATAATTAAAAGGTTTTTAAACTCTCGAAGTTTATTCATTAAATGGGTTCAAGATTCGAGTGTCTGTTTTACAAAAGCCCCCAAACTGTGCTAGTGTCCACAGAAATCATATCTCCTACGGGTATTCTACAATCATATAATCGGAAATTCTAAACCACGGAAACTGAATTAATATAAAGATATTCATACAAATATATAAAATGCCATTTATAGAATTTAATATACTATCATAGTACAATATGACATTTTTTTAAATATAAATATAAATTAACAAACCGCTTCTATTCTTTTCTGACACTGTGTGATGTATTTTAGTTACAATTTACACTAATTGCTCATACAAAAATATTATAAAATTAATTATAAATATTATTCTTCAAAATAGTTATTATTGCCGGTTCTCCAATATTTCGGTCAATCTATATATCACAAGTATTATATATTCCAGAATGTATTGGGATATAAACAGAATCTTTAAAAAATTAAAAGCTGGTCTGCGTGTTACATTGTCTTTGTAATATTTTAATATAAAGTGTTGACACGACTATCAACTTTTTGCTTAAATGTAGTTATATTTTTGTATGCAGTCCAATTTTTCTTACATAAAAAACACCCAGGTAGTATAGGCCTACGACCCATTTTTCTTATAACATGTTTTTATATGACATCGTATTTTAGATTTATTTTATTTATCGAATATTAAAAAATATTCAATTGAAATATACTAAAAAATTATGAAACGTTATTGGTGCTGTATCATTTTTTCAGTTTCGAATCCAAAACTAATTTTCTATCGAAAAAAATGAAATAATATCTAGTCATCAATCCGTTTAGAAATTGGTAAAATAATAATTTTATTTGTGGAAAGGACTATGAACCTGTAAACTGATTTTAATTTTCAAGAATTATAGCATTTAGTATATCTAACAGTTTTATTTTGTTAATGTTTGATTAGAAGTTTAATTTGTTTTTTCGGCAGGATATTCAACATTTTAAATAATTTATAAGATCTAAACTGCATAGTACATTTTTAAAGTGGTAATGTAGTAAAACATTAGGTTTACATTTGAAAATGTTGACTTGCACTCCATGGGACACATGTTTTGGGTGAGACAATTGGTTTTTTATGCCGAAAAGTAGTTCCTATTTACAATTAAGTCAATCCCAATATTTGGTTGTTTTTTTTTGTTACTCGTTCAAAAGTAATCTAACAGTTTCCATACGTTTCTAACATTCCGTATGTTGGGCATTAATCTTGTGATATTAATTATTGCATGTAACTATTAAGATTTAAAAACTGTAGAAGTAGTATAATAAATTTTATATTTAAACAAGTCATTTTCTTTCCAATCTGACTAAAATTTTCTTTATTTATTTGTTACCAAAAAGCGTAAATTTAAAGAAACAAGTGTAGATACATTGTGCGTACTTAAATACGTAAGCGTGTTTTGTTTTTTAACGACTCAGAGTAACAGGATTTGTCTCGCCATTACGTAAACTACCTATAGATGATAATCTAATGATTTAATTCTGTTGGATGGAGCTATTATGTCCCTTGAGGTACACTTTGGTGAAGGAACCGATCTATACTTTTTTTCATGTAGTCTTGGGTGAGATACCTTTGTTTAATCTTTCCGGACAGGTCTTTCTTGACCAACTCTTGTTCTTTTCTAACTCTGACGCTAATATAGAATTCAAAGGCTAAGGTCTTTATTTTATGCCCTTTTCTTCCCTTTTTTATAAGGCGATAATAATCAAAAGCTCCTTTAAACAACAAAGACAAAAAATGCAGCGTTTATGTTTATATATAAAATAGTTGGTAGGGTGGATGTGTTGTCAAGCAATGAGAGGGAGACTGAAAATGGCGAAGCTGCTCGGCGTCTGGGCAAAGTAACTGTAGATTGCCAAGAGATGGAAGTTGAAATTGTTGTTGATTTTTAGAAAATAGCAGGATCGTACAAATATTTAGCAATAATAATTGATCAAATGAAATTTTTAAAGTTATAACGCCATAGGTTTGTTGTGTTGAAGAACATTTTCATGACGCACAAATCTCGAACGATGCAGATTGTATAGGAAGAAGAAAGCTGTGCGTGCATCAAAGCCCAAATAGGACTAATGCCAAACTATGCAGATTGTATAGAAAAGTAATAAAATTGTGTGCAATTTAAAATGTAGTTTTTACTATTTGAACTATAACTATAATCGTTCGAGTTGTTTAAAAGAAGAGAAAAAACAAAATCAATAAAAACAACTGATCACGAATCAGATTTAACTGAAATAAGTTACTTCACTTGGGGAAACTTCAACTACGGGAAAAAAACAGACAATTCTCCACAAAACCCCTTCATCTAAGATGATTAGAGTTCAAGTAACAAGTGAAGATGATGTTTTAGTCATTGAAACGTTGTCTTTTTACAAATAATCTGTTTGTTATGGATTTTTTTTTGTGGTGAGTCAAATAGTATAACTGATAGGGTTCATTTTTATTTGTGTATTGATTCCATCATTTCACTCCATCATATAAAAACACAACATAAAAGTAAACAGAACTACTATTATTCGACAAAATAATAAAAATAGTACTTAAACCTAAAAAGAAACATAAAATTAAAAGTTGAAATATATTGAAGAAGTTGTCCCCGTAGAAGAAAGATCAAATCTTCATACTTCGAATTCTTTCTGTTCAATAACAAAATATTTTACTCGCTTGTATTACAGCAGCTGAGGTGTTTGCATTTCGTCTTGCATATTTATTTTACTTAGCTGACCTTTCAATGAGAGGTCGGTACTATTGCTTCATTACGTTGTTTGTGTGTGTATGTGTGTATGCATGCGTAATTATTTACAAATTTACATTGTAAGAAAGCTTTAACTCCAAGGACCTTGATTACTGCAGTGGCTTTTGTGCTTGTGCACATCTAGAGTACAACTGATATAAAATGTATATTGTTCTTCGTCCATGGCAATTTTATTACGTTCCAAATTTGAATGAAATCGTTTTGTTAGTTTGTGTATTATAGTCTATGAAAATTAATTTTTTTGTAATATAATTTCCTTAATAATTGTTTTTTGTTGACAACAGATCAGGGAAGACCTTTTAATACAACGTCTCCACAAAGTGTCCCAACCTAATTTTTTGTTGATAAGAGATCAGGGAAGACCTTCTAATACAACTTCTCCACATTCAAAGTGTCCCTACCTAATTGTTTTTGTGTTGATAACAGATCAGTGAAGACCTTCTAATACAACTTCTTCACATTCAAAGTGTCCCTACTTAATTGTTTTTGTGTTGATAACAGATCAGTGAAGACCTTCTAATACAACTTCTTCACATTCAAAGTGTCCCTACCTATTGTTTTTGTGTTGATAACAGATCAGGGAAGATCTTCTGATACAACTTCTTCACATTCAAAGTGTCCCTACCTAATTGTTTTTTGTTGACAACAGATCAGGGAAGATCTTCTAATACAACTTCTTCACATTCAATGTGTCCCTACCTAATTGTTTTTGTGTTGATAACAGATCAGGGAAGATCTTCTGATACAACTTCTTCACATTCAAAGTGTCCCTACCTAATTGTTTTTGTGTTGATAACAGATCAGGGAAGATCTTCTGATACAACTTCTTCACATTCAAAGTGTCCCTACCTAATTGTTTTTTGTTGACAACAGATCAGGGAAGATCTTCTAATACAACTTCTTCACATTCAATGTGTCCCTACCTAATTGTTTTTTATTGATAACAGATCAGGGAAGATCATCTAATATAACTTAAAGTGTCCCAACCTAGCACTTCATATCGTAGTCTGTCACCTTTTATAGGAGGCAACAAAATATTCAGCCGTTACTTCCCATCCACGACGATTGCGTTCAAATAGATCTTTCTATATCGATGCTCTATTAAAATACCTTCTGTTCCTCCCTCTCTATCTCTCCCCACGTTTTCTGAACCTGTTCTAATCATTGTCCTACCTGTTTGCCTGAAACTGCCAGTGCAGGTTCAGGACTTACAATTAAAAAAATGGATGATCTCTTCCTGACCAAATTACTCGCCGACGCATTTCCCACAAGGTGTTCCGCAGTCCACATCAGCTTGTACTCATATATTAACATAAATGTCATCTTAGTTGACCTCAAAGTCTGCAGAACACACTACATAATTGCATACAGTTTACTTCTTTGGTACAATGATATATACCTACTTAGCGAATATTATATACAGAGATTTAGTCTTCAACAGATACTCTAGTTCTTTGGGAAAAAAACAGTATCACAACCCACCTAAGGCGACCAGCGTCTTAAGATATCGCATTCTTCTCTACCCATTCATTTCTTGTCGGAACGTTTTTACGCCATTCGTCATAACAATATCTGTACAGAGATTCATTGAAATATGTTCGGTATTTCTGAGATAAATATCTGACAGATAAGAGGTTGTACGGACTGACAGACACCAAGCTTATTTTAATATAAAGATATGTTATTATGCAAGATTGAAAATAACTAAATTTTATCAAACCCTGTTGTACTTAACATACAAATATGTGAAAACATTACTAATAAAACCTAGTTACCGACTTCAAAAAAGGGGGAGGTTCTGTATTCGACCTGAATATATTTTTTAATGTTTGTCCGCGTATATTTTCGGAACGGCTTAACCGATTTTATTAGGGATGGTCTCATTTGAAAGGGTATGCTCCCGAGATGGGCCAGGTTCACAACTGACTTGATTGAGCCAGTACTTGGCTAGTAGTTGTAAAAAAAAAAATAATGGCGCCTGATTGACACATGCTAGTTGGAAATATTTGTATTTAACATTGATAAAATTTCATTTGAATAAAATGCAAGCATGTAGCATGTTTTTATGTTAACTAGCCAGTACTTGTACGACATTTTTGCCAGTAGTCAGAAAAAAAGACCGACTTCAAAAAAACAAATAAAATAATTATGAATAATAATTTTTTACAATATTATAATTATTATTTTCTTAAAATATAAATTACTAGTTGTAACAGAAACAAAAATGAGTGTTTATGTCTTGTTTTTTTGAAGTCGACGCCACGATCGATTGGGCATACGATATAAGAGCTCATTGCTTGAACGATCATGGCGTCAACTTTAAAAAAAAGCAAGATATAACACTCATTTTTGTTTCTGTTACACCTAGTAGTTTACATTTTAAGAATATAATTATTATGAAGTCGTAACTGTTATTGTAAAAAATTATTATTTATAATTTTTTTAGTTTGTTTTTTGAAATCAGTCTTAAAGTTATAATTTGTTTAGCCTATTTTTATCCGAAGAGCCTGGCATTATATATTTCGTTTAAATTTAAACTAAAGGTCAAGTTTTGCTCACGATTACATAGTAGACCTACGATCTCTATTCCGTGAGGGATAGTTTTTATTAGTGGAATTCAAATTACTATTTTAAACATATTACATATACATGGTGTTGAAAAGAAATGTGCACTCTCTTTAACTTTCACTACTAACTAAGATAGCTAAACACTGTTTGCCGTAATCTTCTTTATAGAGAGTAGCTGCTTCTATTCCCACTTGTTTTTCAATTTTTGACTTATGGGGTGGGAGGGGAACTACAACGTATTAATCTATCTTAATTATTAACAAAGTGCACTTTTTTTCGTCCTCCTTGTATAGAGATTGTCATTCATCCACAAGTACGCTCGCACGCACACAGATATTTACACCTACGGGCTTATATATATGTTGTCTTGTTAAATCGAGGTCCTTCATTTTGGGCGTAGACCTTTTTAAATTGAATAACAAGTGGCGGTCTTATTGGACCCAATCAAGTTTATTCGGTAGATTGTTCGTCGAGTTCTATTGGCAGCAAGATTAGCCCGGCCTTCTACATGGAATTCGTTGCAAGAAGGTCACGCTAGTTCAAAGTTTAGTCGTGTAAACCCTAACAACTTGTCACTACAATGGTTTTATTTCAGGCAGAAGCGCCAAAATTCCTAGTTGTCGATAAAAAGGATAGATGTAGTATAGGAAGTATTCCGTCTGTCGTCTAGTGTGCTTTATAGCCCAAACGAGTCTAACGATTTTGATAAAATTTTGTATGCATATTTTAGTCATTACTCGAAGCGTTTTCCCCCACCATTTGTTCGATAACTCTAAATTTTGACACAACCGTCATTAAACCAAAATTAAAAATTACGGCTCACTTTTGACTAAAGTCTAATTTCTATGGGATCCAACAAAAAGTATGTGACGCCGACTCCCCCAAAATGGCGTCATATCAGTAAAAAACAAAACCAAACAATATCAATCAAATACTGTTGTACATAACCTAACTTCTCAGAATCGGCACTAAAATTCCGTTCAAATTATGGTAATATATGAAGATTAATGATCCAAAGCAGTGTAGACTACTTAAAAATCTCAATTAAAATAAAATTATCTTTCTAAAATAAAATTTAATTTAATTATTGTCATTCTACTTCTTTTTATTTTAAAGATATTGAACCTTGAATTTATTTTTATTTGGAAAAAATATGGAAAATTATTGTCAATGGTTTCTCAAAAATACCAATGCCCTTCACAAAATGAAAAAGAAAATACAATTTTCAACAACTCTACGTTACAATGAGTTGTAGGCACTGAACTATAAGAGACAAGGCCAACTTTTTTTTTAAGGTGGAAGAGATTAATTAAAAACTACTAGCAATACATTATTATCCAAGTTATATTGCTGTCAGAGTAAAATTTGCAGCTTAAGGGGGTGCAGCTTACATCCTAAGCCCTCTCAATAATTCCAGTCGCTTGACTAAAGTAGTTTGTAGGCCTACTGATGACTTAGACACTAGTGGTGATCGGCCATGGTACATCCCTATAAGCTACTGGAACTCCTTGACTTGTTCTTTTCGGCACTTCTAACATTAACTTATAACGACGCAATTATCTTAATGATTAGTTTTTAAATGTGTATTTCTATCGTTAAGGAATACCTAGTGCGCCAACTCATTAAGCGTACTGCCCTATTGGCGTCTTCCACCTAGAATGGGAGACTCATTCTACACTTTAAGTGTTTTAGTTTAGTATTGTCGTGTAGGTAAAACAATTATTATAAAGTGGCGTTGCACATCATATTGAGGATGTAGTTTTCTACCCTCGCCTCAACCCGAGGGACAAACGCATTGTTATCAATTACGTAGTTCGTTATTTTGGTAGCCTGGACATACATTCTCATGCCGTTTAATAGTTTTTATTTACAGGAAATCAGATTTGCTAATTATTATTATATGGATAGTAAGTAGTCATCATTATTTAGATGTATTATTATATACTATTATTGTATTTTAGTCGTACTTATATTTTTTCATTCGACAGTAGCCTACATTTTACGCGTTTTACAATCCAATGCACTGCACTGAATCTCTACTTTAAATATATATGATCTTCATATTATTGACAGACTAGAGTCCGAATTGTATGGCTACATGTTAAGTTATAGGATATTAGAACTACTTTCTATGAAAGTTTGTGGTTTGATAGATTATTGGCACTTTCTATCCAGTCTGAAACGTGTCATTTGTTTATGTGGCCAACCAAATGTGTCTATAACAGTACTTGTTATAGTGATTGTAACATCTTTATTATTAAACTATATCAAGACTTCTAGTTAATATTGTGGAGTGATATTATTGACAACTGCTCGGTCCAACACATCTTAATTCTTTTGTACTTCTTGTTTGGAGGGTTAAGACATACAATTTCATTTCTTAGTGAAGAAATTACCGGAACATATTGTTTTAACAATTTAAGTTGTAAAAAAGGAGTTTCTCTCTCTCTCTCTCTCTCTCTCTATCTCTCTCTCTCTCTCTCTCTCTCTCTAACGTTTTATGAAACTATGCCATTTTGATAGTTATATTTTAACTGGGCTCAAATTTTAACCTTTTTTATGTTAAAACTATTTTTCAAACAATATTTAGTCTTTTAATTTATTAAAAATTATATTTTTAAGACAAACAAAATTTGAAATTTAAAATATCAACGTAATAAAAAATCGAATTTGTTTTTTCACCGATGCACGTTTAGATACCAAGATATTTAAACTATAGCTTCGAGGTTCAATTATTTTATTTTGTTAATTTTTACTCAATATAAGCATAACTATGTTTGAATAGGAACGATTTTTATCAGTTATTTGTAAAGATACAGGAATTTGTTTGTTTTAGCAGTTTTTGTGCTTTGTATAAACAATAATAACAAACCAATGTTGACAGTGGTTTCATTAAAGTCCGTCCATTATATCCCGAGATATCTCAAAAATCATAAAACCCCTAATATAATACTTTTATTGTTACTAACAATATGTATCTGCACTGCGGAATAAAACTGTATACTTAAGTGTGTGAACAAAGTATAGTACTTGAATAATAATGATCGGAAAATGATATAGTCTAGGACTTGTAATTTTAAAAGTTAGACCAATAGGAATGCAATCTTTGTAGTATTTTTAATTTAGTTTTAGTTGATTTTTGTCAATAATTTCTTTTAAAATTAAGAAAATCTTTCAATTTGTATATATTTTAAAAATTCACAACCCCCAGCCTCACAAATGTAGTTATCTTTATAAATAAATATTGAGCTTGACTTGTGAGATAATATTAGATAGAATAAAACTCGAACACATGATCTCACAACAATTACGTTTACTCAATGACAAAGTCGCCATCCTCAGCGATGCATGAGCTACAATAACTAAACTATAAAATGTATCACTGATGATGACGACTTTGTCGTTGAAACGCGTTTAATTGAGTAAACTTAATTTTTGTGACATCTTGTGTTCCGAGTTTTTTTTCTATCTAGTTATCTTTAAAATAATGTTATTATCAACAAGTCCGGATAAATTAATTATGAACAAATCTGTTTTATTATGGAAACATATCTAAAGAATTGGATTTAGTTGGACGAGAGAGTTCATGTTAGTACAGTCCGCTCTTGGTGAGGATAACGCAGGATTTAGCAGGAACTCTATTAGAGCTTCCAACTGCACATACGCGGACACTAAACGCTAGTTTTTTCTCCATACTTTATCCGTTCTTATTGGACAGATTTCTTATGAATAGTAATTAAATTCTTAATATAGTTTTGTTTCATGTATCCTAGTCATTGTATGAAAGATTTTTTAAATTGCAAACATCCTATCAAACGTCTAAAACTGGAGTTATAGTGTAACATATTTTCGTTAAAACCAACGTCATCGCCTTAATATACACACTATCATTACACATTACTTTAGAGCATACAGAGGTGATTCTTCAGAAGTAGTATCGGTTATAATATCAATAAATTCATTCCTTCATACATAATTAGTTAGGGTTGTTGGCAATGTTTTATAAATTTAAAAAAAAAATCAATTATAAATACTCTTGAAATTTTTTTGTTTTTTAAAATGCCGTAAAAATTATAATTTATTGACACTAACTAAAAAAGTAATTTAAGTTCATATTTCACATTATTCTTATAAGATTCAAGATGAATGGCGGTTCTTAATTTTCAAAGCCTATTTTATAAAAACTTTTAAAATACCTTTTAGCTGCAAATCCGCCCATTATTTTAGTCAAAATATATCTAAAAATAGATATTTTCATTAAACTCCCTAATCGAAAATATTTTGCCTTCTTAATACTTTGTTATATATATTGTACGAGTATATCCTTTTTTTAATCATTCCAACCACATAAAAAAAAATTAAAAAAACCTAGCTATAAGCTGGAATAATAATATAAAATCAAATATCCAAGTACTGTTGAAGTGAGGCCAGAGCTCATGGCCTTCATTTCAGTTCTGACGTCATCATATTGGCTGAGAGGGCTTGACGCGTATTTACTTTACAGTATGCGCTACGTTGAATTCAGAGAAATGAAAACCCACCACAAACACAACGTCATAACAAAACAAACATATTGTTAACCTTAAACCTTCTTTCCTACTTTTGTTCTTAGAATATTAAATAAAAGTTTAGTTTGGTGTATGAATACTTTAAAGTTTATATTGGATTAGGTACTATCTACATTAGGATTTAATACTAGATATTTGTAACAACCTGAATTGGGAGACTAAAATATACGCAGTTGTGGTTTAAACTTCGAATGATGAAGAGAGAGGTCTACTGCTCACTCTAGTGCGACTAGATCCCTTACTTTTCAAAATATAATAAAATTGGTATTAAAAAAATAAATAAACTTTATCAGTTGTGTAGTTGTCAGTCAAAATGAACCTCAAACCGGTTCCGAAGAAATTTTTTTAAACACGAAATCGATATTTTTCCCCGTCACATATCTTTTTCTTAGGCCTACATAGTGAAAAAAATAAGTGTTAAATTTCGAATCTGAACTGAATAAAATTCAGCGGAAATATCTTTGTTTTTTTATTACATTACCCTATCTCGTTGGATGATTGCGGAAGGGGAGTTAAAAAGTTTCAACTTTTGAACTGTAAAGTTTGAAATCGATCGAGTAGTTTCCCCCACTACATACAAACAATTACTTACATCTTTATATATTTTTATAGAAAAGCTGCCCCAAAGTTTACTTGTGGTACCGGCTAACCCTACTTGTGTATTATTAAACATAATTTGCGTATGCAGTAAATACTAAAGTAATTGACATCAGATGGCTTTCACTAACACGGAACCATACGGATTCGAGATATCGAAAGCTAAAGCGATGTACATCGTCAAGTCTTTTCACACCTTCTACAGCGTCCGGAGCGACCTTCAGCCTCATCATTAGTGAGGCACCAGCACAAAGAGGAATTAATTGTGGCTTGGGACTTATTATTAATGGTTTTACAAATATCTTTACGTCTATAGCTTCTACTCTTAGCAGCTGCGTATGTCTATGAAACATGTTTTGAGATGTACATAGTGGATTTCTAAAGTATTACGCTCTTACACCTACTGGCTAGTCAGTTAAGATTTAAATTAGGGTTTTCTTTTAACAAAAAACACTATTTTAAATTCTTTATTTAGAACAATGTTATCGATAAAAACCCTAATTTCTCGTAATTGATTACAACATTTAGACGTTTATGATACCAATTATTATTTGATATAGGCTATAACATCATAATAATAAGGAATAATTGGTAGACAATTATAAACTCATGGTGTGTTACCAAGAAATTGAGCTCTTATTTTATATCGACAACTATGTTATTTTCTGACTTGCAGAAAAAATGAATCTACCATTGTCTTTGTTATTAAAAACGAAAATATTCTGTCTCTTGTATATTTTTGTGTGAAGTAATGGCTTTCGAGGTCGACACGACCAAATTTTTAACTGTCGGCTTTTTTAAAAAGTACTAAATAAAGTGTTGGGTTTTAGTATACTGGTAAACGGTTGCATAAAAGATGTGTATAAATTACTAAATTTGGACTCAATGTCTTATCCATCCTCTCCATAGCTATAAATTTGTTTAGAAAAACACTCAAACTGTAGGACGTACAAAAACAAAGAGTTATAGGAGATATGTTTATAGGATTGCTTCTACTAAATGATAAAATATTCTACAATGTTTAGTATAGAACCTGTATATTTTTTCTATTTTTTTATTTTGCTCACAGAAATAAATTTATTAACTGATATATTATTGTGAAATATCCGCCTATAAACAGTACATTTCGTGATGTTGCAAATAAACAGTTGAAAATGTTAATTTCCTTGAAATGCACAAATAAATTGTTAGTGACGCAATTGTTTAGAGAAATTTAGAGTGCACGGAAAATAATAAAACTTTGCAAAAACTTTGCGCACTCTTTTTTCATACAAAAACAAAGTGTAAACAAAACTATACCGACCACGACAAAAATGTTGTGTAATTTTCCATACGCACGGGTTGAACCATTATACTTTATACTTTAGTAGAAATGGTAAACTAACAATTTGTAATTCTCATATACTAATAACTCTTTTTAAGTTTTCTATACAGTACAATGACGCATCTAAAGATCCTGTCAATTTTATTTTGAAATAAGCTCATCAAATATTAAAATATACTTGACTAATTAAAACGTTGACATATTATCTTTTCCTCATAAATTGCCTAAGATATTAACAGTACGATCGCGAACACTCCCGACTATTATTTCCCTCCCACAATCTCAAGCTGCTTCAGTAATGCCAATTTTGGAATCGAATTAATAATTTTGTAAGACATTTTTCGCTAGATTAAATTTGTAAAACCTATAGAAAAAGTCTTATAAGAACTTTTTGGCCAGTTTTTTTATTCTAGCACAATTTTGGTTTTTACACAAAGGGTTATTTATTAGTCTACAACCAGAAACAGTGTTGTTTTATTTTATTTTTTTTAGCAAGCACTTCGAACATTTTTGTTTTTCGTTTTAACTATAAATTCATACAAATTTCCCAATATTTTTTATTAGAAATTAGAATAAAATTGATTTTTTGATAATATTTTCTTAGATTTTTCGTTGTTTGTTTCAAACAATATTATTATATCATTTTGAACTAGATGTGCTCTCAACTTTGCTTTCTCGGAAGTCGGATTATTAATTTCAAACATATAAAGTAGTCTGATATCTACGAGCATTGTCCCTTTCTAAACAACCACATTGACACGTCCGTCAATCGCAACAGTTAACGAAGTAATGATTGTGACCTTTTTTACCTTTTTTCCCGTGATGTTGAAACATCGTCATTGACAATATGAAGCGTATATAGCACTTCTGTTATAACTGGAATAGCGTTTTACGCCGGCGTTCAAGCTAAACCCACTTATACTTTTGAAACCCCTGAAATAATTTTTATAATTTGTAACGTTTAAATTATGTACCAACTTTGAAATTGCTAAAATGCATATTGTTTGGATTAATTTTAGTCAAACATATCGTGAAACCTGACCAGCTAACTTAACCTATTTAGGAAATTAAACTGTATAACATTGGATTAGCGGTGACATTAGAGTTGTACGCTGACAGACAGCCGTGTTTTATAAAAGTAAAGATGTTTTTAATTTTAACAACGTTATCTATTAGTTGTAAAACTTTATTTTAACTTCTTAACTATTGTACCGAATTTAAAAAGGTTTTCAGTTTCAATTAGTGTTTAAATCATATACCAATTCTGCCGCTAAAAATTTTAAGAAAATGCGCAAAATATTTCGAAAAATCTAGTATTAATATTTTTCAGCAATAAAATATGATATATCTCGGAAACTATTGCGTCGATTTCAAACAAATTTTCAGTTCAAATTTGGCATTCGAGGCAATCCAGTGTATGAAAGGTCTATTTCTAGGGGTATGTAGCTAGCGTATGATGGTGTTTCACAGATTAAACGTAAACATTATTTATTGAAATACCTGAATTATTGTAGGGTTTTTTGTTATTTATTTTAGCTTTGTAACTTTGGTTTATACATTATTGTTCTTAATATAATTTCGTAATTATTGATTTCTGTCTGGTACAGTACAAAACTTTGAAATAATAAGAGGATAAAGCAGTTTTAATCTTGCACGCTTAGTTTTTAAGTGATGACTCCCTATTAATCATCTGTCGAGATGTAGACCTAAAAATCTGACTTTGGTGTCTTATGGAATTAAAGTGTTATTTTCTGTTGACAAAGTTTAAAAGTTATTTTATAATCCATTGAAGTATATAAACAAGTTACATGAAAGTTATATTAAGTTTTATAGGAAATCAGAGGGAACGAAACCGTGTAACTGTTTTGTAAATAGTAATTTCTTTCCTAGTTTTCTTATGAAAAGGTTTTAACGCAATAAATGGAAATATGAAAGAAAAAGAAAAGAAAAAAACAGTAATCAAGAAAGTTTTTTTTTTTTTAATTTTAGAGTTAAGTAAAAATTCCCCACGGGACAGTTTTAGAAACAATTTCTAATTTCATTTTGCATTTTAAGTTATTTTTTGTACGATTACTCGTTATGTTTCTTCACACCGTTATATTTTATAGTTTGAAGCGCTGATGTATTCCTAGCATTGGAATCGTGCGGTAACTGTTTTGTATGCCCGCTATTTTAAAACGGTAAATGCAATTTTTTTAACAGGTTTGTCCTAGTTGCAAAAAACCTCATTCCTAAATTTCAAAACAGTTTAAAGAAATGTTGGTACAACTGTGTAAAACCCTCATAAACATATAAACGAAATAAGTCAAAGTTATATTGAAATAATACCCTACTTAATTTTGTTGATTGAGTAAACGTATTTATCTTACGGTGTATCAATAATGTTATTATTTAATTTTCACAGTCAAAGTAATAGCGTAAACAAATTGGTGTAGATATTTTGAGATGTAGTATCTAGATATTATAACATTAAGTTACTCTGGGTAGTATTCCATATGGTTATGTTACCTTTCCTTTGTAGTGATTTACTGATATTTGAAGGGAAGGAAAGGTTCTATACATTTCCAATCGTCAAACACAACAGCCTGATGATAGTCCCTTGCTGGTCATTACTTGGACTACGGCCTCCACATTTAGAGAAGGCTACTGACTACCGAGGACTACCGGAGGCAATCATTCTGTCATTAATTATACTTGTCAACTTACAATGCGCTCATTACAGTACTACTATTCGCATCAAAAATATAGTACCTACAGTTACGACTGCTTCCACATTTCTGTTTATATAATTATTATACCTTTGTTTATAGTTCTTAATTGAGCCACTAATGAGATATTGATTGCGCGCTTTTCCAGTTTTATTATAAAACCGTAGCCTACGTGTTAACGTTAAAACTATCATCACACTCATTTTTATGATGTAAAACTCTTTGAAAGATTTTTTTTTCTGTTTAATTACGAAAATCAACTATTGGTAAGATTTCCTTCTTTATTGTTTTAATTTGTATTTATAGGGGGTTTTAAGGAGTTAGGTAAAATAATTTGTAATTTTTTACATCTTAAAGTCTTCAATTTTAATTCACCGAGCGATACGAAGTCTTATTTTAAATCAATCATTTCACATTTCCTCTGTTACACAGTTAAGGCCAAATACCTTACAGTCGTTGTTATTTAGGAATGTGGCTCTTTGCAACTAGGCCCAATATCATATACACAAGGTTTTTTATGTATTTTTCCTTTTTAAAATGGTGGCCATACAAAACGGTACGGTTTCAAAGCTTGGAAGTGGCTGCTTCGACAAGAGATAGAGTACACACTCCGAAGTTTTAAATATATTGGTATGATCGAGACATAACAAGCAGAAAATTAAAATAAAAGTGAAATTGAACTGTTTTCTAAAACCTTCTCAAGGGAACTTTTCCTCACGAAAATACTAAAAACTTCCTTGATAATTGTTTAGGTTTTTATTTATTCGAATTAAAACGTTTTCGAGTTTCATAAGGTTATAAAAACATCCCCCCCCCTCACAACGTAAATGTATGAAATTATTCAGTTATACAAATATTTTACTAGGAAGAGATAGATAAAATACAGAAGTGATTACATATTGTATATTGCCGATAGGAATTTAACACATTTTTTAAGTTTTATGGATATCAAATTCAACGTTTGTTAAATTTATTAACTAATAATATAAGAATGTTTAAAAATTTCTTGCTACGTAGCCTAAAGGAAATGGCTTTTTGAAGTTGAAAGCTTAAAACGTATTAAATGATTTAAGTTTTAATAACATAAGATTGTTTTGATAATTGTAATGCTTCGTTATATCGTTTGGATAATGTAAATATTTTGATAATGTAATGCTGTTTTGATATATATTTTGGCTGTGCAGTGTATTGTATTACTTTCTAATGTCATGACATGTCTTGGTTTTATTGTTGTTCTTACTTTAATAACCATTTATTCATTCTTTTTTATTTATTTAAATGATGGTAAACCCAAACGTGACAAGGTTATCGAATTTTATTCATAAAATATTTATTATTTTTTTATTTAGTTTTTATCATTATTAATAGACTATTCATTTATCGGAAAAAAATAAATGTTATTATATATGTATTAATATGAATTAGAGTAAAATACAAACAGTTTACGCTTCCAACGCCAATTCGTTCGAATTGAATTGGGAGGGGGGGGGAACAGTGGTAAGGGAAAAGGTTAGTTTGTTTAAGTTAAGGTAGTCAGCATTCCTGGGTATAACATAACATTTACTGCCACCCATAAAGCAGTTTTACGTTTGGTTGGTGTTTTGTTCAAGTGCACAGCAACCGTGACAATGTATTGAATATTGTTGTGTGCCATGTCGCGTTCTTGGCAGTAGCCACTTTGTACTAACCTACTGTTCACAGAATCACCTATATATGATTAAACTTTTAAAAGAAGGGTTTATTCCTCTCCATGAATAGACCCTAATGACTCGACATAGTTATGTGGGTAGCGGTAGTTTATTAAATGATGGCAACTGTTTCATGTCAAGTTTTTTCTTTCACCTTTGGTTTCGTGACTCCATAATTCTTAGAAAAAAACTTTGTTGCAAACTACAAATGTAGAATCTAGTGGTCTTTATTTTTATTTTCAATTTTCCTGGGAATTATCCTTTTCCAAGATATGCTTTAACTCACTCCTAGGTGAGTCATCATCGCTCTGCACTTCTTGAATAATAAGTCAACATTCGCTTATCCCTTATTTAATGAACTTCCTTTTTGCACTTCTTCTTGAGTAAGTCGACGTTTCTTTTTTACTCTTAAGTCGGTCAGAAGTGTGCTTTATACTCCCTCATGAAAAACCTTTCGTTTTGCGCCCTGAGTCCCTTCATACATAGTATGTAGTTCGGATTTTCTCTCCAGTAAATCATTACACATTTGGTTTGGACTCCCTTATGAATCTGTTGATATTTTCTTTGCGCTCTTTCATGAATAAATTTGCTCTAAAAATATGGATTTTATAGTTTGAGGTAAAACAAATATAGTCTACTTTTCAAAATTTACTTTTGAGAAACAACAGTTTTGCTCTCCTATCAGTTGAAATTAAATATGTAGGCTATATTTTGGAACTGGATAGAAGTTAAAATTTCACACTTCTGATTTTTTGGGAGAAGAGGGAGTAATTTAAGTAACATGTTTTTTTTACATATTCTCAAATCAAAATATTAATAAAATTATCTTATAGAGTTAAAACAAAAACTTTTGAGTTTTTAGGTATACAATATATCTTATTTTTGTTGGAGAAAATAAGATTTTAAAAAGATAGACTAATAGTCTATATTATTACCTCAAAATCATAGATAGCTTTTATTTCATTAAGGGGAAAAAAACTGTCTTTTCAGTGACAATTCTTTCATGCCGGATATGAAGACCATCCTACACTTCAAAAATTAAACTATAATTATTTTAAAAATCAAATAACACACATTTCTATAAACATTAAATTGAGAAGAGTATCAATAATATAGTTAAGTAGCCTATGAGGTTCTCGTATCGTCTAGGTTTTCTCGGTGAATACGGCATATGTGCCCAGTTACACGACCAAAATATGTTATAGTGTGACTTATACTTCAGCCGTTAGTTCTTTGCACTTGCAAATATCACAATTTGGCAACGTTGCTTCGTTGGCTCCGTTCCAATAAAGTATCTGTTTTCGAGTTATCATTTGACCAACATTATTTCTGTATGTCAAATAATATAATTTTATACACACTGAAATAAACCATAGAGTGTTTCAAGCGTTCGAGTAGGCCTAATAGGCTATGTAGTATTTATTTGTTCACCAAAAACTTGAGATTTTTTAATTGCTTAGATTAAATGAAATTATTACATTTACAGTTTAAAAGTTTCACTCTGTCACCTAATGGAACGAAGCATAACACAAACTGAACAATACGTAACAGTTTTGTTGTTTAGATGCGATAATACGCGCACAGTTTGGGTGTGATGCTAAGATAAGCGGCCGTAGAGGGGCAGTGGGAGACGACGACGTTGCCATTTCCACTGTCTATCCGGTCTCCGGTGCGTCACCAAAAATCCAATTGCAAAGAACCATGGCTGTAGTATAACCCACGATATTTTGAGTGGTTATCTGTTCTCACCACAGTTTAATAATTCTTGAAATTTAAAATTCAACTTTGAGGTTCTATCTCTTCAGGTATTAAGCTGAATTGTCTAAATTGACTGTATTTAACCTAGAAATCAACAGTTAATTTTTCTTCTTTCTTATCCGTGGCATCTAGTAATATATTACAATGGACACTAATTAAATAGCTACATTTTCCACGCAGTTACATATTGTCTGACAAGGAAGTTTACGATTTGCTGTCCATTTCAACGAATGTAAATCATCATAAGTTATAGACCGTCGTGGGCACACATTATATGAACTTTTGTTATTGGTGTTTCATGAATAGATAAATCGACATAAAAACTGCACTACAAACTATTCTTCTCTGTGTAAATAATGATTGAAGTTCTCGCCCAGTGGAGATACTTCTATGTAAAATGTGAAGATTACCCTAAACATTGCAACCATTAAATAGTAACAGTGCTAAAAGCACATTATCTTATGTCAGACGTCGATAGGGGTCCGCGCTGAATTGCGACAGCTTGTACCTCTAGTTGCGCGCGCATTTTAATCAAGTATTGTAGACAATTGCCAAGAAATTATGTTTTTAGTTTTTTATCGATAACTCTGTTATTTTTTGAACTACAGAAAAACTAAAAACACCATTTTTCTCGTCAAGAAAGACTAATATTTTGTCTCTTGTATATTTGTTGAAAAATTAATGTTTTTCTATATGTTTGACGTTGACGACCGCCATTTTGAAAATTAAACAAAATAAAGTCCCTTTTCTATGCACTTGTATAACATAATATAAATAATGCGCTTTCCAAATTTGAACTCAATATTTTATTTATTTCCATAGTTTTTTGTTGTTTTTTTTTTGTAAAAATCAAAATGGCGGATAGACCTTAATCATTTTCTGACCTATGTTTGTATGATTTTGTTCTTGACTTTTAAATGCAGAATGAGCTCACAAAGTTTCTACTCTGTATATATACGGCTTTGTGTATATACAAAGGTATTCATGAATCTGATTTAAATCAATTAAAATTAAAAGTGGTGCAGAATTTGTAATAAATATTTATTTTTATAATTTGTGGCTCTCATTTTTCTGTTGTAGATTATGAATATGATAGTCTTAGAGTAGAAAAATATCGTCATAAATTGTTATTAAAATTGTCTACTTTTTCAAGACGAATACAACTAGTTACAAATATTTGTAAACGATCGTAAATTGTACAATATAATTTAAATTGTTTATTAGCATACAATGTTTAAGCGTTTCAAAACACTTAAATAATTAAGTATGTACAGTATGTTATGTTGCTTTCGATTGTAAGGGTTAACAAAAATATACAAAGATTGCCTAATAATTTATTTTTATTTTGTAATATATTATTGATGAATAGACTGTTTTTTTTATAATCAATTGTTATGACTTTTACGTGTATTTTTATTTAATTTTATTTATTGTAGAAGTACACTTTTCGTGGAGCTAAGTGGTTAAGGTCTGTTTGCTTAATAATTAGGCTATTATTAACGTTTATATAATCAAACGACTCCTTCACTATTTAAGATATTTGAATAAACCGTCCACATCTTACCAAAAGAGCCCCCTCTTACAAATAAAGTTATACCAAAAAGTAGAATCTGTATCCAAATAAAATTTCCGAAGTTTATTGCAATTATTCCTTACGTATTGGAATGTAATGTTGTTTTAAGTACTTTTCCTAAGATTGTGTGTCAGGTATAAATGATGTAATATAAATGCACCAGCACGGAATAAGGAAGAGGTTGAGAGAGTTGAGTGGTGTACAGTGTACGGAGTACGGGTATTTTGTTAGTAGAGGTGAATAAATATGATTGAAGTGACAGCGGTATGATGGATGCTTGGCTTGCCATATGTTAGCCGCTTCCTTATTGCTCGAGGCATTTGTTCGGTTTTATGTTCAAACCTAGAGAAATACCGTTGCCACTTAACTTCGGAATTTTGAATAAAGATGCGTTTTATTTAGGATAATGAGGTAGTCTCGATCGTTCCATACAATACTGTTCCAAACTTCATCTATTCGTGTATTGATCAAAATCTTTGCTAACCTAAGGACACATTGTTACATTAGAGAGGCAGTATTAGTTCTTGCATGGAAAGAAATCATAAAATTAAATCTGTTTCGCGTCCTCTTTTTATGGTCCAGTCAAATTAGGAAATAGCTTCGCTAATCTCAGGGGAGAATGATACTTGGGGAAGTTGCTTTGTATTAATGTCTATACAAAATACATTGTATAACATAAACAAAGTACAATATCATTTTAAATATCCATGCAAATTATCTTTAGATAAAATAAATTATTCTTTTAAAAAATGCAATGATAAACATTTGTTTAAAATATAAGAAATTCATTAAATCACAATTTTCATTTTCATTTCCGTTCTCCCTTTTGGGGGTATCTAAAAAAATATGCGTTTTTAAAAAATATTTCGTTTTTTTGTGCACTAATTATATATAGGCTAAATAACTTTTTTGGGTTAGTTTTTTCATTCTTTGGCGTGTAAACAAATTTAGTGTTTATAAACATTAGAGCGTTGACTTTTTTTTTCTTTTTCTTTTTTTACGGGTTTTGTCTGGATGTATGGAACACGGTTATATTTTTATTTATTTCATTTCTGGAGTTATTTCCTAATTGAATAGATTATAAGAATATGGCGTAGTAAGACACTTCGTTACACTCCAAAGGTAGTAGGATGGAGTTTTTGTATGAAAAGAAATCATACAATTAAATTATATTTTACGGACGTTTAATAATCCAAGATTCCATGCTATTTCCGAATGCGTTAGCAGAATTTGTGTTTCTTTAAATTTTACCTTGGAAGCTCTTCTCCCAATTATCCTTCATCGTGCAATTTATAATTTTAAATATTTTTATTTCAAGGAGAATTATTTTGTTTTTAGGATTTCGTTAACATCCCTCGTGTTTTCACTAACTGCATGGTCAGTTCGGAAAAATGTAAATTGATTTCAGTTAAGTAAATGATATTAAATTTGACATCTTTTGTACATCTAAAGAAAGTAGTATGAATTTTAACAGTTAAAATTGATTTGAATTCGTTCAATAGTTATGAGTAGATTATGAAAACACACCAATTGATAAGAATTCAAGAGAGATATATTATGTCCTTCTGGATATAAATGTTGATATTTCATTTATTTAAAGTCTTATTTTCAAAAACTTAGTATTTTTGGATTTTAAATAAATTTGTACGAGTTTTTTATGTATACGTAAAGTTTTTTAAAACGAAGGGATTTCGTGAAATTTGGTGTACAATTTTTGAAACAGACTCTAATTTTTAAAAAAATTGACGAATATTGTTCGTGTAAAGTAAACGGATGAATGTGTATTTCTTTGCTACAATGGAAAAAGGACGAATTTCCTTTGGTGATAAAGCGCTACTTTTAAAACCGTTAATGAAACTAAAGTAACTCCGCTCCGTCGCATTGAGTGTTTCACTGAATTTCGTTGTGATCCTGCAAAAGGAACACATCTAAATGAAGTGTCAACTGAAGAGATGGTCAATAAATCCATGATATTGTGTTTAAGACGCAGAAGGTGGTAACATCTCAGATCAATGTGTGGCAGTATTCATATATTTTTTTCTGAAACATCATTTATACGTATATTTTAAAGCAAAGTATAAATCATGGTCGACTAATGCTAACTGGTCAAGTTTTCAAATTGGGTTTTCTTTACAACTTTCTCCTAATCGTTTTTGTGTTTAAATAACGTTAGAGCTATGGAACTGAATATAAAGATTCTCTTTACAGTCAATATTTCTCCACACAGCACTTTCTAATGAATGATAAAAATATAGTTCTTAAGAACTGTTCAGTGATCGGTTCACTAGAACATCTCAACGGTCAAGTCGAGTGCGATGAAATGAAGAAACTACAATGTACAATGTACAGTACCGCCGCAATGTTTGATTGGCAACACAACAAGGCCAGTACGAAAGTAGCCCATCACATCACCTTAATGTACGTTCCATTTATTGGCGTTAACAAGCCAACAACTAACTGTGTCACTACAAATGCCAGGGTGAGACCTGCAAGAATTTGACAAATTGTGCCGTTTCGAAACAAATAAATTATAAAAAATGAAGGTGTTTAACTGTGATTGGTTTGATGATTAGCGGCTATTTCATTAGTCAGCACCTACTCGTCCTCTTCTTAGAAATCAAACATTCTTTCCTTCTCTTTATATAATTATTGTTTACATTCATATAAGTCTTTCTCCTTACATCCCTTACTTTTTAAATTTAAATCGAAGACGCCCTCTTTATCCACACTTTCTCTCATTTTTTTTTTTTTATTCTTCTTTTTTATTTGATCTTGTTCATATTCTCTCGTTCTCTTTATATAATGTCTGTTTCGTGTTATTTAGTACGCATTTGAATTTTTCCATTTTTTTAATATTTTTTATATCATTCGAACATATTTAAAAAAAAAAAATTATCAACAATAATATTGTATTTTTCATTTTCATTTGATCTTCACATTCTTTTGCACTATTTATATACGTATCCTTCATACTTATTAGTACAAATTCGAGCATATTTTTGATTTCTTTGCATTTTCTCTCCCTTTCATTTAATCTTGTTCATATATTTTTTCCTATTTCTTTATGTACTATTCTGTCATGCTCTTTTAGTACGCATATATAATTTTTTCTCTATATATTCTTTCATTTCTGTATTATTTTTTTTTTTTTCCATACGTATATACAAACTACATGAAATTTGTATCAAGTTTTAAAGGAAATCATAAGGAATACAACGTGTTATGTAAATAAAATTTATTTGATGTTTTGTTTGGTACTTGAAAGGGTAACTATTTGAAGTAAAAACATACAAAATGTAGTGATATAGAGGGTTTTTTATTTATTGGTCGGGTGAAAAAAACCTGCGGGAAAGTTTTTCACGGCAATTCTCAACAATTAGGTATTGTTTCAGAGTAAAGTATCTGACTCCTCGTGTAAACCTCCAGAATGAATATTGAAACGTCGATGAAATGAAGCAGCGTACAACACAGAAATACAATTTTAATGAAGTTTTGATTTGTACGACTGCTCATTTTGCTCAAACTGTATTTTAATAACGCACATTGGAACCGTGTAATAACTATGTTGAGTTACCGCCATTTTGTAAACATCTGAGTTCTGCTGAGTTACATAAACCTTACTTCTAAATTATTGATAGACTCGTGTGTAACAAAAACAAAATATCTAATAATCGAATTATGACAGACTTCAGTTCCATCAGAAGAATTTAATGTATCAAATATTTTGTGATTACTGAACATTGTTTAGAAACTGTCTCAAAGTAATGAAACATTTGGTAAAAATGTTTAGCTTATGTATTTATGGGTGACCTTTTGTATTAAATTATATTTTTTAACCTAACCTAACTTAACCAAACACTTTATGTTTCCAATACTTTCAAAAGTTAAGAACGGACTTGGTTGAGCATGTCTTTCACTTGTTTTGGGCTCCATATTTAAAAGCAGAAAACATTTTAAAGCAATTTCAGAGTAGGTGGGTGAATATAAATATCTGTTTAGTTACATTATCAATATAAGGCGAGAACTGAGTTAATCCTCTTGATTGAGAAAACAAATATGATTTTACAAAGACTGTTAATTTAAGCTCATTGTGTAACAAAAATGAGAAGGAAGCATTTTCTACTTGTCACTAAATGTCCGGTATTTGGAAAATTAAGAATAACATATCTGTGAATAAATGAGTTTACCGTGAAAACTGGCTGCAATTAAATTATTTTTGTAAGTATGCTTGGGTCTATAGATACAAGTTAATTCTATACATATATATATATATATATATATATATTTAATCATAGCCATGTATAACTTTTCATTTCAACTAAATAACTATATTTAAAAACTAACATTTGTACTATGTAAAGGACGGCTTCACGAACATTGCCAACATTAGCAGTTTGTATTCTGAATATACACTGCGATGTGTAATAAAAACACTTTATTATTATTTGACAAATTAATGATTTTGAACGTGGATGTGCAGAGAATATTTCGGAGCAGTGAGAGACGAGTTGTGTCGGCTCGGCAGATGGTAGCCGCAGTCTCAGCACAATTATTGTTATTACTAAGGCAAGGGTTATAGGCAATTACTCAGAGGAATGACAAATTGTGCCGCATTAGACCTAAGTACAAGCTACGCCATGGCAAGAGGCGGTGGAATGCGTGGCCACATCTGTAAAGTCTACTCTAGTTTAGCTCCGTACTATCGTAGGATGCGAATTTATTTTCCTCTTTTTTGTACATTACTAAGTTGCACAAAATCAACTATTACAAACTACCGAATTGGCGTTTCAAATAGTGCCCATTTACATATTTTCTGTCATTTTTTAATCTCAACAAAGTACATGGCCCAAATTACATGCTAAATTTGATTAAAATTTCGAGAACTAGAGTTATTATATTGCATTTTTTTAACAATTTATTTTATTCTTAATGACGCGTTTTAGAGAGAATGTCAAGAGAACAAAGTTGTTTATTTTAAAATTACCTAAAGATTTAGATGAGTTAAGTTACAACCGAGTCAGTTTTATGCTATTATGGAGGGGGGGCTAATTTTTATCGCTTTCGAAAAAAATTTAAAATATTACCAAAATAATGTATATTTTTTTAATAATAATATTAGCGTTTAAAAAGTAAATTTTAGTAAGTAAAAACAAACAAACAAACAAATCGTGTACCCCCAAACATATATTTCGCAGAAGGTGCCGGTTTCTTTATTGGACTGTTTTTGCAAATATGAAAGATTAACTTTAGAGCTGAGAGATTTTATTTTAAATTTTCACTTCATTAACAATTAAACATTCTTTATAAACGGTATTTACATAATCAAATTTACATTAAGGTATTTGGTAGTTTTTTGATAATTTTCTGAAAAGTAAATAATAGTAAAAAAAGTAACAACTGGCCTAAAAAATGCTCGACTGTAACGTAACTGATTTCAATGTTTTGGTAATTTTTATAACCAAACAACTTTGATCTTGACATTTTTATTCTAAGATTTGTTGGGAACAGATTAATTTACAAAAAAGTAATTTTGGTTCAGATTTTCCATTTCAAAATGGTGTCTCAAAAACCGGATGTCAGATACTTGGTTTACGTTTTCGGGACATCCCGAACTACACATTAAGCAAAAAAATTAAATAAAATAATAATAAAATTAAAATAATAAAAAACTGCTGTTGAAGCATTTTTCAGAAAAATGTCACTGTTTTATTCAAATAGCCTGCAATTTTCACCTCAGAATATTTAGTTTTCATTTTAATTTTAATGCGGATGTTTATCAAGTAAAAAAGAAATTTGTTTCTACAAGAATTTATCGTACCTTTAATGTCAGCTTTACAGACTCATATCAAATGGTTACTTATGTATAAACTTCACACTTTTATTGAACCTTGTCCATACTTACCGCAGTAAACACGTGATAAATGTTGGTATATATAAAATATGAATACAAATAATTATTGAATGTTAGTAAAACGTACATTCCATTAAACTGAAAGTATTTATTTTCTGTCAAATCGTTAATACCAGCAATATCAAATAAGATTATTCCATTAAGGTTTAAGGTCAATACGGCATTAAACGTGCAATATTTTCATAGCAGCTGCGATGTCGCTATGAACTTTTAAATGTGAAAACTATAAAAAAGAGTTGGTATTAGCCTAGTTTATATCTATCCTTACATCTAACATGGTTCCGTGAAGCGTGGACCTCCCTCCCAGCAGAGACTTTGGGAACATATTCTACATGTAAAAATAAAGGGAAAATTGCATATAAACGTAGGCCTGAAAACGCCTAGTTTCCCCTCTATCAGCCACTTTATTGGTATTATTAGGCTATTATTATTTTTTTATTATTTATTAATTTTTTTTTTTTCAAAAAAAAACTGGAAATAACATAAGATATCAGTTCGTATTTGATTTTCGCATTATTTACGTTAATTTTTACATATTTCTCTAAAAACAATGACTTTATTTAGTATTATTTTCAAAATGGCTGCCGTATAAAATGTTTGACGTCAAATATCCGGAAAAGCGTTAACTTTACAAAAATGAACAAGAGACAAAATATTTCTTTTTTAATGTTTACAGCAGCTTAAAAGATAACCGAGTTGTTGACAGCAGCTTAAAAAACAACTAAAAACCTAATTCTTGATAATTTTCTACTTTATTATTACAGGTCTTACCAGTTCTAGGAACCCAAATTAAAGTTTCCAATAAACAAATAAAACTTTTAGGACATTTAATTCAAGTTGTGGGTGTTGTATACAATTACCAAGGTTTTCAATTTTTTGTCAATAATTCTGTTATCTTTTGAGCCACTGAAAAAATAAGAACACTATTTTGTTCTTCATTAAAAATAATAATATTTCATCTCTTGTAGGCTACAATTTTTGTAAAGTTAACAGTTTTCTATATATTTGACGTTAAACATTTAAACGGCCGCCATTTTGTAAATATAACAAAATAAAGTTCTTGTTTTTGGACATAAATAATGCGTGGTATAGCAAATTTAAACCCAATATCTTATCAATTTCCATATAGTGGTTTTTTGTAAAAAAAATCAAAATGGCGTATTGACAGGAAACAGCGTTTTCGGACAATGTTTATATGATTTTTTCCTTTGTTTTTAGATGTAGAATTAGCTCCCAAGGTTTCTGTAAATTACCCTTTGTTACTACAATTTAGTGTATTTTGTCAAAAAGATTAATTTTAGTTTTTTGCAGAAATATCCGTGATTTTCTTTAATTTGCGGTATGGCATACGTCTTTTGGTCATTAATCTTCATATTTCATTAAAATTTTTACGAAATCTGTTTAACAAATTTTGAAATATCATGTTTTTATAATAACTTCATAGACAATTTTTTGTTTTTGTTTTACCAATAACTTGTTTTGAGATTTTTTGAAGAATGAAGTTCATACGTTTTGTTGGGTTCTTGTGTCTGCATTTTATCAAAATTTGTTCAAATCGTTGAAGCCAATTTGGGAAGGGGGAAAAAATTCTTAGCCAATATCTGCTACATTACCAATAATAGCCCCCCTCCTCCATTTTATGTTATACAACAAATTTTAAAAATTCATTGAGATAGTCTAAATATATCCGCTTACCAAATTTGAATATTATCGGCAAACTTGTGAGCTCAATTTACCCAGGACAAACTCGACATCAATCGTTGACCTATCACATGTAAGATTCATAAAACTTGTTTCTTTCAATATGCCTGTGGTACTATTGTTAGAGTCTTCCATCAATATTTGCTGTTACTCGTGTAATGAAACAGCAGTGTTAACAAGTTTCCAAAGTAGCTTCAGTAATAAATTTCTCTCGCCTCTGAGTTGAGGTTACCAAAGCAATGCAGATTACCAATTCATCTTGAGATAAAGTTGTCAGAGAACTAGAGACCTCTGGGCGTTACTCGTCTAATGGTCAACCATCAGTCAAACTTCTGACCCAAGTCACCGCTGTCAATCTCAAGTTAATCAATGTAGTTGTTGCTCTTTCTATTAACCGTGTTTTATAAAACATAATATTCTACCTCATGCATGATCTGTACACCTTATTTCTTAATCTTATTGCAATAAATTCTCGTTGATTTGGGCTCTTAATATAATCCTCATTTGTGTGCCTAATCAGCTTATTGTCACATCCAGGCTTATTGCAATATGTGCTCGAGATAATGAATGGTGATTCAAATTAAATATGATATTTTCCCTTCAATGCTTAATTATTGGATGAAACTATCATTGTATAGACAAATGTACGCTTTTCTTAATACTATATATATCTAGACTTCATTTTAATAAACGTACAAAATAAGAAACTGATTACACAGCTTTAAGATAATTTTCAAATTTGCCTGGTTCATTGTAAAATGACTGCGACCTTTGAAATAAAGTCCAATTATTTTAACTCGGCTACATAATGATATATTACAATGCTATAAGTTTATTCACAGTAGTATAAATGGCAAATAAAAACGAAATAATAGTCTATTAATAGACATTAGACCATCAACTCACTCTATACGTTGTTTTAAAAATGGGGGCGGGGAATTAATGAAACAGTAAATTAAATAGCAATAATTTTTCACAAATTATTAAAAATGCTGTACTTTAATATAAAAAGCCAAAAATTGTAGAAAACGGTTCTAATTTTATTGTTCATTAATTTTTTTTTTAACCATAGCTCGTTATAGCTCGTTCACGTCATTATATTTAATATTTTAAAACGCGCACGGAAATCCAAGTTGCAGCACCCCGTCCGTACCTTGGAATCGTGCAGTGACCTTTTATTTTGTACGACTGCTCGTTATGCCTCGTTCACATAATTATATTTAATATTTTAAAACGCGCACGAAATCCAAGTTGCAGCACCTCGTTCGTGCCATGGAATCGTGCAGTGACCTTTTATTTTGTACAACTGCTCGTTATGCCTCGTTCACATAATTATATTTAATATTTTAAAACGCGCACGATATCCTAGTTGCAGCACCCCGTCCGTACCTTGGAATCGTGCAGTGACCTTTTATTTTGTACGACTGCTCGTTATGCCTCGTTCACATTATATTTAATAGTTTAAAACGCGCACGATATTGTAATTGCAGCACCCCGTTCGTACCTTGGAATCGTGCAGTGACCTTTTATTTTGTACGACTGCTCGTTATGCCTCGTCACATCATTATATTTAATATTTTTAAACGCGCACGATATCGTAATTGCAGCACCCCGTTAGCACCTTGGAATCGTGCAGTGACCTTTTATTTTGTACGACTGCTCGTTATGTCTCGTTCACATCATTAGCCTATATTTAATATTTTTAACCGCGCACGATATCTTAGTTGCAGTACCCCGTTCGTGCCTTGGAATCGTGCAGTGGCCTTTTATTTTGTACGTCTGCTCGTTATGTCTCGTTCTCGTCATTATACCAAATGTCCTAAAAGCCCCCCCCCGTATTATTTTGTTTTATGAATGGAAATCGACAGATTTGCTTTGGGGAAAGATTAGATTACCAAAGGAAGAGTTTTTTGAAGTATCAAAATTTTCAACCCTTACCCCCAAAATGGGGTAGGTTGGGGTAAGTCAAGAATTTTAAATAGCAACTCCTAAGAGTGATACCTCATTTTAAAGGCCTTTAAAAAAATAAGAATAATGGCGCAAACTAGAAGTCTCTAAGTTCATCCTACCCAACATAGCGACCATAGCGAATTGTGAATTTTACGTTAATAATTACACCGGAAATTTTACGAAATGTACAACAAGCTTTTGAGGCCAGAACCTATTTCTGCCAAAAAGCAAATGGTAGCCATTTCAAGAACTTAATCTGAGCTAAAAAACAAGGTAAAGATCTTACCGTCATTTTACTAACAGAGCAGTTTGTAATGTAGAGTAATAAAAACAACCGGAGTTTGTAGGTTAACATTCACAATTTGATTGGTGTCTATGTTGGGTAGGATGAACTTAAGACTTCTAGTTTGCGCCGTTATTCTTATTTTTTAAAGGCCTTTAAAATGAGGTATTACTCTTAGGGGTTGCTATTTATAATTCTTGACTTACCCCAACCTACCCCATTTATGACTAAAGTTATATATCAATTATATCAATATAAATCAATTTTTATAAAAGCATTTTTAATAAAACACTTATATTTAAAGTATTATATTATTTGTATTATCGTTAAAGATAGTTAAATCAAATAAGAACTTACTTTAATATGAAACTAAACATATTATTAATATTCAAAAATACACATGATTTAGTTGTTGATATAAACATGATTGTAGTAGAAAAACTGTTCATTAATAAATATCAATCTTAGATCCCCATAAGTTCATTCTCAGAGAGTTATGAGAGTATAGACAGAGGCAGTGGTTGTGAAACAATGTTTTTACGCAGGATAGTACGAAGTAGTTGTGCGAAATGAATAGTAGGCGCGCTCCGCCAAATCGTCTGCCTCTTACTCTAACATACAGACGAAATGCCAAATGGTAAAGTAAACTCGTTTCGCTTGGTTACTACGCTACCTGTTCTCGGAAGATATACAACTACAAATTTTCCATGATTAATTAGCCTATGTTATAGAAATTAAAAGACATTAAAATTTCTCAAACTATATAAATTCAATATTTACATTTCAGCAGTACATATCCTAACTCCAGTTCTCATCGGTGGATACAACTTAACGACTGAATTTTACATTTTTTCGCCCTAATTAAATTGCTCACAGAGTCCAATAATCGTGTTCAATATTAAACAGTGTTGGATAAAATATTGAAATAATGTTAAGATGAGGTGTAAAGAACAATGACATCGGCGGCCATTGAGGATTGGAGGATGAGCGATGGTTGCCTGGCTTCTGCTAATCACCTAGCCTTCACTGCTGCTAATCACTAATCACCGCCATTCCCCCCCCCACCCCAACAACAAATCTCTCCTAGATATTACACAATTACTATTTGAACTATCTGAAATGTGAAGGTTTTCTAAAATAACACCAAAATAAGTGAAATGGCGACGATTTCTATATTATTAATATTGTTTTACAATTGTTTGTGTATATAGGCTACCAATTAATACAGGAACATTTTATATACACAGATTTATTAGTTTTAAATATACAAATGATTATTAAACCATGTCAATTAATCCATCATTATCAAATAACTTTAAAACCAGAACGATTTTTATGGTTTTAAGTTAATTTTTTGAAAAAATACCAATTTTGAAATATCGATAGTTTTTTAAAACAAAACAAAAATATACACAAATTATCTTGTACCTATAAACACACTCATATAACCTAAAATAGACTAGTCATATATAACTTATATATATACACATATATATATATATATATATATATAAGTTATATATATATATATATATATATATAAATTTGACAGATACGTAAAAATAAGTCCATACCATTATTTGACCGGTCTTTTTTGTGCATTTTGTAAGCCTATTTTAAAAAAATCGGTATAGGTATTTTTGCCAAAACCTAACTTGTTGGATACTTGCAAAACGTTTTGCACTGAAATTTTAAAAAGGTTTAGAGCAAAATATTTTAGACCTATTATGCAAAGAATAAGAAAATATTATGTTCTTGTAATCTGAACTTTTCAAAAGACCATAATATTGTGTTTTTTTTTTTTTAATCCAACGTATGAAAATTTCAGGATTTGATTCTGAAAAAAATATTGAGTAACATAAGTTTTTCAATTTATGTTAATGATTATAAGGTAGTTTGTGTGTAGAAATAACTAGCCTACTGTAAAACCAAATGAAAACAAACTCTTGTTTTAATATTGAATAAACACTCAACAGAAATAATTTAACATGGGTTTTTTTAAGAAGTCAACCTTGACAAACGAACTTCTAATATCCGCAGGACAAAAATATATAATAGAAATTGCATGGTCTAACCACAAACAAGATGTATACTGTCAGTCTGTGGTTTAACTTTATAGTGATACTAAAATAATAAAATGGAAGTAAATATACCGGCTGGGACGTTTTTGTCGGCTACAACATCCAACATCGAAGGAGCGTTTTCGTCCTAACGGCGACAAAATACGTATTAAATCGCTTTCAATACGTGAATGCAACTCATAATAACGTTTGTTTCATGAAAAGTTAGAATGAAACAGAAGTTGGAATGGAAAGTTTCATTAGTTCCCGTAGTCCCGTATCATTGTGTGTTACTAGGGGTATTAATAATTTTATGAAAGGAGGTGAAAATATCCACAGTTCCAGTTATCACATTTTATGAATATAAATAGAAGTCTGGCAAGTCTAAGAGAAGAAGAGGGTTTATTGTATTATTCAAACTGTGTCAATGTTATCTTCATTTTATTACGAAATTCTAAAAATGAAAACTTGAATTCTTAAGTTTGTATTTGTCAATTTTATTTTGAAAACGGGCCGAAGAATTTTGTTGAAACGAGTGAATCTACCTTTTGAGGCCCAAGGAAGCGATTTACGTCTCGACTTTGGGAAAACCCATTTTAAGGGGTTTAATACTCCTCGTTAAACTATAGAAATCGGTCCTTCCAAGGGCCACCAAAAGTATTATGTTCAATTATTTTTTACTAATAATAAAATAAATCTAATATAAAATAAATATTTGCAACGCGGACACTAAAGTTATTTACGAAGCAGTAATGGAATAATGAATCCTTATTTAATCTCTAGATTTTAAAATCCATGTTTAATCTACACACACACACCCCTCCCTGTGTCTTCGATTTTAGATTGTTTTTGCCATCCACTGAGCTATTGTTTATCACTACACAACTACGTTTGCGCTAAAATTCGCCGAACTTTATAGTGGTAGTCTTAGCGTTAGTGAAGTTATTATTCTTTAGTGTTCTATACGTTTTTACGTTTAATGAAATAATAATTTGGTTAACGGTTCCCATTATAACGATGGTGCATTAAGACAGTAGCCTATTTATTAGTTATCAAATTTATGTTTTGTGTGGAAAGAAGTAAATATTTGTTTTGATATTCATTCTTCTTTAATGTGTCTGATTGATTAGTAGTACATTATTAATCTTGATGATTTTAACCTAGTAGTACAATTTGTTGGAAATAACAGCAAAATATTTATCACCTTGCAATGGTCGGTGTTCTAAGTAGACTGTGATTGTTTAACTACTTCAACTATTAGTATTATTGTAGTTTTTAATTTAAGAACTGAAGATTTGAACTGTACATCTACAATTTTAGGTCCGAGTTCTACCTAACTTTTGTATAGTGCCTCATTTCGTCATGTAGGAAGCTCATCGAATAGAAAGAAGGCATTTCTGTTAGCTTCCCACTCGAGTCACGAAATTGAAAAGATACAGTTTCGTCCAAGTTAAAAAAAAAAGGAATAAAAGAGAAGGAAAAAGAGGTCTCTTGAGGAAAAAACAACAGAAAGAATTGAGGTGGGTAGACGGAGGATCACGAAGTGAAGTGGCATAGTAAACATTAGTGCGGAGGTGGAGGTGGGAACCCGCCTCGATCCGTCAATCACAGCCACCTGCAGCTGAAACAACAAGACTGTTGGACAATTGGCGACTGTTCCGTATTCCCGTTCACGCCTACAACAGCTTCCACGTCCTTTAGAAATACACTTTTATTTTAATTTACTGACTTGTGACGGTTTTCTATTGTTATGGTGATATGAATCTCAACGCCTTTCATTAGAAATCTGTGTATCGAGAATATCTGAGATTAGTGATAAGTCCAGACAAATAACATGTAGGTCTTGGAATTGCAATTAAAATCCGTTCTTAGGAACATTTTAGTTACACAGAAAATGTTTCCTTGTTTGAAGGTGACGTAATTTTGTAATTACAAATGACATTGCAAAATTACAAAACTGAGGTATACCTGATTGGTAGTTTGGGCTAAAATTATTATATTTGACCTGTACATATTAAAATAATTTAAATTTTTTTACGATATGTTCAAAATAATCCAGGTTTACACACGTTTCTTGCTTCAATCTCGCGCCTGATTATTCCTTCCAATTCATCTCCCGTACCTCGGCTACTACACTAACACGGTGAGAATATTCTCATGTTTATTCTTACTTATAAAAATTACATTGTATTGAGTATTGTATTCTCTTTTTGTATCGCAAAGTAATTTTAAAAAATTACAATTTAATAGAATATTTCAGTCCCTATGACTTTTGGCTTATACTAACTCAAAGCCAAAACGGAGTTATACAAGACTCCGTTTTTTTTAACTGCTGTTTTTAAATTATGTTTTAATATTTTGAAATGTGACATGGTTTGTTAGTTTTATAAGAAGAACCTTTCTCTAAAGTTTTATTGAAATTCGACTATATTTACAACTAATAATTTAAAATATGCATCTGCAAATTGTGAGGTTATCTGCAACTTTAAAAAGTCCTGAAAACCGTTTAAGCAAAACAAAATTGCACACACCAGACCAGAAGTGTTTGTTTTATTTTACTCAACTGTAAGCAAATCAAAGAATGCTCTTCTCATATTGTGTAGACGCAATGGTTGCCAATATTTTCAAGTTTATAGTTTCTGCTGGGGCAGTCAAATTAAATTTATTAGTTATTCAGCGTTAATTCGTAGGTTTACAATGCAGTTCGTCAGCTCTAATTTTGTTATTATGTGTTTTTAACACAGTACTTATAGCATTTCACAAGGGTGTTTAAGTAAAAATTATTGTAAATCCCTCAATTGTTAATTTCAGACATCGGTCTTTTGGTGATTAATGCAGGACGTAGGATGTTTGTAACTCCTATGAAACTGCATATTGGGGTTTTAGTGTCTGAGGAAGTTTTGATTATATATATTTATAACGACTCGTTATCACCATAATACTTCGACGCACGCACTTTATATCTAGTCCGAGCTCCAACCTTAGAACAGTTCTATAATTATCTCGCCATTTTAAAAAGGAAAATGAAATTTTTTAAATTGATATAATTATAATTTAGAATTCTAAACTCTTCGAGATATCTACAAAATGTTCCCCATATACTAAATTGGACCTACATCGAAAGTTCCCAAAACCTTTTTATTCAGTCCAGAAGGCCTCAAAACAAAACTGATATTTCCTCGAAAAATTCGATATCTATAATTGTTTCTACCATCAAATTACTACGTATATGTAAAAAGAAGAAAAATCAGGTAAACATTAAAGAGGTATTACTCGAGGAAGATTTTATTTTTGATCTGTTCAAAAGTTTCAGTTTTAGAATAGTTTAAATTTTATTTATTTTTATTCTACTACAGCTCGATCACACCAATACAGTACAATACTTCAGAGCTTGTGCTGAATTCCTAGTCGGATGCGCCTTACCGTAACTCTTTTGATTAAGTAGCTGTCATTTTACAACGGAAAACGAACGACAAATAACCTCACAAATACACGCATCATTTGGCCTAGTTGCAAAGAACGTTATTCCCAAATTACATAACAATTAGGGTACATTGTAAACATATTGGTGATATAGGCACGATATATCAAACTGTTGAATTAAAGCAGGACTTTGGGTAGTTCATATACACCATTTTGAAACTACTCCATTTTAAAACTAACTTCAAAGATTAAAACGAAATTTCTAAACGAATTTTTGTTACCTTTAGCCTTCCAGAACTCTGTGAAACTCCGCAGGCAATAACGACCGCGCCGCGCTAATGTTTCAACACCTGCCCAAGAAGGCTTAGTACAGATCATTACCAACTCCGGTCATTACTTCTTCATTATCACCATGTGTGGATTCGACGTTTCATACGAAAACTGCGCCGACGTTGTCTTATAGGAAGTGTCATCCGGAAGTTATAATGACGTCCGCATAGTTTATTGATGTTTCCGCAGTTTATGTGTCATAACAAATGTTTTCAGCGTGACCGTATTGTGGGAGAACCTATTATGTTGTTCTTTGTTCTATTTTTTAAAAGTAAACAAACAAAAAATATTTATCTTGCTTGAAATAAATATTCCGTTACAAATTTCACGCTTTTATCGGCATGTTTCCGTGGAAAGTAATTAGTTTTTATTGCTTTTATTATTATCGTCTATTTAAACTTATATAATAATAAACTGTTTAAACAAAAAATTACATGTCATTTTACTTTGAATTACAGTAGAACGAACCATTTTAGCAGTTTGGCTGACGCGATCTTATCTTCAGTTTTTTAATGGTTTTAAATGACAAATCTTTGTAAAAAATAAAATCTCCCCACATTTACAAATAGAGGTTTTATTATGTATAAACCCTTAATTATTTATTGTTTGTGATATCTGGTAAATATTGTATTATTTTGAACCAATTCAATAAGGAAAGAACATTGACGTTATCTCTTGCATTTTTTAAAATCTTATTTTTATTTAATTTTTTTTAAATTTTCCTTAAGGGTCATTTTTTATTTTCAAACTGATTTGGTTCATTTATCTTTTCATTTCACTAAAATTTAAACGAAAATGGTATAGCAGGTTTTTAGAAAATACGTCTTTTTATTTTGTTTTGTTTTTACAGATAATTTTACAAACTGACTATTTTTGAGGTTTGTTTGAATTTTAAATGTTTGTTTGTTTACTTAGGAACTATTTATTTGATCAAAATCATTGAAACAATTTTTTTCTTTTTTTTTTTTTTTTACTGGCGGCAACTTCCAAATTATGGCCAGAATGTGTTCACATACCATTTGATTAAAATCATATCAGTTGTTTTTTTCTGTCTAGCACTGTACAGATACCACTTTTTTTTATTCAAAACAGATATTTCCGCAAAAAACTGGACATCTTTTCTTTAACCCATCACACAACTATAACAACTATATATATTTATTATATATATATATATATATATATATATATATATATATATATATATATATATATGAGAAAGTAAAAAATATAAGTGATCTCAGCTTAGATTAGCACCTACTGCTGACATATATGATTGTTTTATCACTTGTTTACCACTAATGACAAGATAAAAAACTTCATCAATGTCTGTAATTCCAAATAGCCACTTATTTAGCTCTCTTAGGAAGGGTTCACTCCATCATTCAATTTTATATTATATAATTTGGTACAATTTTAACATAGGTTTACTTTTAGAAAATACAATAATGTTCCCTATGCACTATTTCCATAATAAATTTCACTTTTTCTATACTTCTGATTAAAAATGAATTCAAAGGAATTTTTACATATAACCTAGTAGGGGTTAAGATTATATTTCTATTTTTTATTTACACAACTTAGATCTAACTATGTTGTGGGGTTTTAATTATAGGCATCTATTTAGATGTGTTCCACCCCATACCTAATCCATATTACAGTTTGGATTTGTAAATTATTTATTAAATTATTAAACTGAAGATCATTCAAACAAAAAATACAGAATCATTTCACTAACTCAGTGAATGACTTGAAGTAGGTTTGGTTTATTTGATTTATACTGGTTCCAGGAATGTACTTAGAAAAAATTAAAAGGGGGTCAACTCTATCATCTGGGTTCAGAAAATTGAATTAACCAAATTATAATTCCAATTATATTAAAATTAAAACAAAAGGCATTTATAAGCAATCTTTTTAAATTGTATGACTTCAATGATTAATTCAAAAAAATATACTAGATAAGTGTGACTAAAATTATATATTTGTGTAAAAGGGTGGTGGTGCAGTTATATAAATTTCAGGCTTCCATTACCTATCCATTGATTTTTTAGATGTCCAATATACATTTTTTCAATTGCAAAGTCTATAGTCAATAGTACCTACTTTAATTAAATAAAAATTTCAAAAAAAAAATTTGATGAATTTAGTACATTGTTGGT
This sequence comes from Aphrophora alni, assembly GCA_963513935.1. NCBI lineage: Eukaryota > Metazoa > Arthropoda > Insecta > Hemiptera > Aphrophoridae > Aphrophora > Aphrophora alni. Next base: position 79,347,038 of record OY740768.1, read on the forward strand.
AATTAGCTTATCAACTAGAGAAATAGCAATGTGTTAGATACAGACCTTACCTTTAACAGCTAAGCTTTTGTTGGGTCTATTAGAACGCTATGAGAACAACAATATTTAGCAAAAATTAATTTTAAGAAATTAGATCTTTTATAACAGCTCCATGGTTAATTTTTTACATACAACTCCCGAAAATCTTCTTTTTTTTTTTTTTAATGGTGATCTAATCTATAAGCCTATTTTGTTCGGCTCCTTATAGGCTACATTTTAAACATTTTTTGAAAATTATAGAAGCTGATTTTTAGGAAAACATAATTTTTAAATTTTGTCTTATGGCAGCAACATCCAAAATATGTCCACATAGCAAATTTTGTCAAAAGGAATGTTAATTGTTCAGCATTTAGCACAAATGACATACGGACACCTTCACCAAATGAAAGAAAACACAATTTTCCACAATACACACTTTATTTGTTGAAGATTATGTTTCAGTAATTAAGTCATCATCTTCAAGTTACATGTACCATGACACAGACCTTCATGGTAATCTTGGTTTACTGAGCATGATGACTTAGTCATTGAAAAGTCATCTTGAACAAATAAAGTGTATTTTTGAAATTTGTGTTTTCTTTCATTTGTTGATTCAACTTTCTACAAGTCTTGTTCATTTTAAGGGAAAAGAGATCATTTGAAACTAAACTTAGATTTTGTTGACCTGTCATATAACTTTCTCTATACTATATATGTGATAAAGTAAACACAAACAGGAAATTTTATTTTGCAAATATATACTACCCTGACTAACTAAAATATTTTTAGATAACTAAAAGAAAATAATACTTTTTGAAATTATTATAACCCATTATAAATGAGAGAACAGATTGGACATAGATGAATCTAAAGACGACAGTGTAGGCAAATTAAGCATTGTTTCCAACAGAACATTAACATAGTCTTGTTTATTGCTATATACATCTCCATCAGTGTCTTGCCCAAATATAGTCAAGCATTACCGTTTTACTACAAAATAATTACCCATTTCAAGTAAGATTTATACCTGGAGATAAACAACACAAGACATGTAAGTGTATAGCAATCATGTAGTTAAACACTATTTACTTAAGAGTGTACAAATGTTTTTTGTACACTGGATTAGCAAGTGTTATTTAGATCTGACCTTGAATATCTATGCTTAAGATTAATAAGATTTGCATTTAATAAAGGCCTAACCACCATCTTGAATTTAATGTTCATAAAAACAGTGTTAAACATATTAACAGATTATTTGAATATACTGTAATATTGATTGGTAGATTATGTGCTTTTTAAACATTAGAGTGACACGAATGGAGTCAACTTTTCATTTTTTTAAAAAAAATTTATAATTTTTTTGAAACAACCTAACCTAATGAAAACAATGATATTAATTAAATTAAGCATGGAAGTTCATTTTCAAAATGAAAACTGTACCAAGCTTGACCTTTATTATTATGTTTAACCAAGCACTCTATACAAACATACATAGAATAATTCTCACATATACATACAGATTCACTCATACATATACACACATGTACACATACACATACATACACCTGGATGCTTTTACAGAAGCATATGACTCAGATATTACACAATTTATACACAAATAATACAAAATCATTTGTATCAATTAAAATACAAATCAAATAAATGCATAAATAAAATCAAATTACAAAAAGAGACATACTGAAAACAAAAAAATAAATACAATGTCCAATTTTATATTACACAATAGTCAGATATTTTAAGATATTTATCTTAATCAAACAAATTTCTCCTTGAAAATAAAATTTAGATACCTCAGAAGGCATTGCCTGTGTTGAAGTTGTCATCCTTAACTCGAAAAATAGTCATTTAAAGGGAAATCAGACAGGACACTATAATTAATATTAATTTTTAATGTCCCAAATAATAATAAAAAGAATAAAAATAAAAAGATATGAATAATAATTAGTACCATAAAAAATTGAGGATTCTGTATAAAGCTCAAATACTGACATTTAACAGGTTTTCAGTATCATTAACATCAAACAACTATAATCTTAAATTCTTAAAGAAACCTTTTTCATTGATCATAATCTTTACAGAAATAGGTAAAATATTGTAACGTTTCGTAACCAAAAAGTCCTAGGTTTTAGTTTTAAAAAATGTTTTGTTTTGGGTAAAGCACTTATTTGCATTTCTAATTTTTTCTGTATGTTTATCTCTCTTAATTTGTTTACATCTACTGTTTGTATAAAATAACTTTAACACTTTATAAACATATAAATGTCTTAAAGGGGAAAATTCCTATATCTTCAAACAAAGGACAAGACTGTTCTATTCTGCTTTTTTTTTTAACAATCGTATAAATTGTTTTTGAATTATTATAATTGAATTTAAATTTGTGAAATAAGTACCTTCCTAAATACACTATTCCATATTCAAACTAATTAAGTTTGAATTATAAAGTCCTTTATAAAATATGTTAATCTGAGTATACTATTAATTTTTTCAAGTTCAATATAATCCATCTTTCCTCTTCAATTCTTTATCTAACTGAATTCCTAAACATTTAGATATTTTAGCCTACTCTCTCGTACAGTAGCACATTTTGTAACACATTCTGTCCTCTTATATAAACAGTTAAAACATTTATATTTTACTTTCTCAACGAAAAATTTATAAAAATAGTTTGCTCCGGACTCATTATCATGTTATTTTCAGTAAACCACATCGCAAAGCCCTCAGGTCAGAGTTTATCACATGTTTGATATCACCCCATGATTCTTCTTCATAGCATAATTCAGTGTCAACTGCAAACGATATATCCTTCCCTTGAAAATTTCTAGCACTGATCTATTTTGTTTTGTGAATACTATGAAGTTACCATTTAAAAAAAATTGCAAGATGTCCCTCAAAAAAACTAAATACGTTGGTCCATTTAGTCTACCTGGTAGTATGTAAGGCCCAATTAAATGCCCATCAATTATTCTAGCCCTAACATTGACAGAGAATTTGTTTTGAAACTTACGTTGAACAATCGCATGAGGATTCTCAAAAGCCCGTCTATGTGGGAAACGTTCTGCATACAATCTACTCGCTAATTTTGAATTACCCCCAGCAACTCCATACATAAAATGTATGTCAGCATATTTTTGAAATGTAAAACGGTTCAGCATGTTAAACAATTACTACACTTACACTACAAACAGAGAGCACTATGTAGCTCAAGATTTTGTACAACAATGAGTAGGTTGTTTACTTGGATTCAGCTATGTACTTGTAATCAGCTGTTTTGTTAAAATAAGCTGATTTGTTGAAATCATCTGTTTTGTTTGTTCTTTTCTATTGGACGTTTTAATAACCATGGTAACCCATGTTAACCAAAATGTAATTTTCTTAGTTATACTTCAGTCAATAAGAATAAATTATACATCATTTTATTTGTCTTAAAATTGTCTAACTTTTTTGTGTCATAACATTTTTTGATAAAATTTGTAGTTTATTAATTATTTAACTTTGAATATTTTGAACTGCCGCCATCTTAAAACGGAAAGTTGTATGAAAACAAAATTTTATTGTCATTTATAAACTACCAACAGTAACAATCATACCAAGTATCATGATTTTTCTCAAATAGTTTCAAAGATATTAAGGTTTTAAACAAAAAACACATACAGACAGATAGACCGAAAACGGAATGAGATCGGACACATGTTATAGGCTTATTACATTTTTTGTTTCTTTTGACATGCTGAATAACGTGACAAAGTTTGTTCATATGGTTGCAACACATCCTGTATATATATAAACCTTTTTTACTGAAACTTTTATAACTAACTTGATAAATAATAGATTTTTTTGTTTAATATATTAAATAAATAAATCCAGTTTTATATTAATAATTATTCGGATTCTTTAACAGTACCATTATAACTGTTTAGTTCACATTTCTTGGAATAGTTGCAACTTAACTGTACCAGACACTTGAGCTGCAAATACTCCTTCTACTTGGACCACTTTATCTATCACTTCTGTTTGTATAATTCTTAACTCAACATGATGTTGATACTGTTTAGTTCATTGCACTTACTTAATTGCATTCCATTTAAATCATGAAGTTGTTATTCATTACTAATAACAAACAAAAGTATTTCATCCTTGATGTACAGCAAACCTTTTGTAAATACTAATAAAATCCACTTGAGTGGTGTATGTTGTGTAACTTTCTGCCTATTTACACAGAAACAAACTTTTTATTTAATCAATTAATACAAATTTTACAAATTTTGACTTTACTTTGGTGAAATTATGGACATCTATAAATCGATGTCAAATTCATAATCAGTGCTCTAAAGTACTACTATATTAAAGATAAATGCTCTTCAATTTTAAAAGCATTGAATGTAATTATTAATTAACAAAATTAATAATTTGACCTAAAAGTTGTATTTATTAAATCTCGAGATATTTAAGAAAAAGATAAAAAATATCAATTTTGCAACTTTAATTATTTTAAAGGATATGTTCCTGTCATTTTTTATACTAGGAAATTATTCTTTAACACCTCTCCCCCTTCTCCCCAAACAAGAAATTGAACATCTCCGACCAACCACTTATTGGATTTTTTCGTCTGTAATATTACTGCACTATATGATATCACACCTTATATAATGTATGAAAATTAATCACCATTGTCCACTCAAGTTATTTTTTTTTCATAAAGTTAGGTTTATTTATATGATCAACTCAATAAAGGCATATTCAGACCAGTATCTACTCGTAAATTTTTAAAACATGTAAGATTTAGACTACTGTCAATAGGAAAATTACAGTCAAGGCTTAAATAATAATATATAATATTGTATATATTTGGTGATTATTTACTAGTCATATAATAATAATTAGCAATGAGATTTACAATTAATTAATTTTCTCATTAATTATATTTTAGTAAATCTTATTATTCTATATTAGTAAATCTCATTATTTCTAAAATAAATAACTTGAATACTGGCATTATTGCCACTCTGAACTGTACTGTGAGTTGAGACAAGAACCTAAATACATCTTAAGTACTATGTGTATTTTGATTCTATGTGTGATTTATACACATTAACAGTCAGAAGATTCACATATGGAAGTTAATCCTTACTTGTGTTCAAAATTCTACTTCACTTGCTGGAAGTTGAAGTATGGTGTGCTATGTCTAGACAGAAATTTATTAGATCAATTTTCAACACGACCAGATACTTCCGTTGTTTATGCAAAAATCATACAACAATTTGTAGCCATGCTTTTCAAAAGATGGTGTGATCTGTCATACTGTACCTCTAATGAAACAATAACAATGATTCATGAGTTTTTCGATGATCGATTAACCTTGAAAAATTTGTGGCCATGGCACTTGCCGGATCTGTCTCCCCCAGTTTTTTTTCTAGGTTTTATCACAATAACACACAACACTAAGACACTAATACTAATAATAACACTATAATAATACTAATATAATAATACAATAATATCAATAAGACAGTGTATTACAATAATCCTAGGAAACTGCAAATTTTACAAAAAACATATCTAACTCTGTAAGAGACATCTCAGCCAATATACTGAAACATGTATTGTCGAGTAGATTTGTGTCTATTACAAAATGGAGGACAATTTCAGGATTTTTGCAGAAATATAAAAACTATATATTTTAAAATTTGTATACTGAGATTCATTTTTCGTTTGAATCTAGAGATATCTGAATCATCCTGCATAATCAATCATTGTGAATACAACTGGGCATATGCCGTAATGATTCAGCAAAGATCCCTTACAATGCTCAAACTACAACACGAGACATTCTGATGTAACACTGTAACTTGTATTGGGTCTCAATTTAATGTACACAGAAATGTCCCACCAAATGCAATTAATTTGGGACCAATTGCCTGTTAAAATGACTAAATGTTCAGATTATCCAAAACCATTGAAGAAATAAATTATAGGAACACGATATGTTACAGGCATTCTTGTAGTGTGTAGAATGTTCGTCTTCTATATTGTTAGATGATATTTCTACATGAGTTTGATTTACTTTTGCTTTACTGTAATTAAGAATAACAAAAATTTAAAAACCTTACCTCTTAAGTGATTTTTCTCTTAGATATTAATATTGTAAAAACATTTTACATATAGTTTTTTAAAAAAATAAGAAAAGGCAGATTTAAAAAAAAAAGATACGGACCACTTTTTAGTGTAAAAGAAAATAGATGTATCTTGATACGTTCTAATTTTTGGGTTTAATAAAAATACAGGTACAAATAAATAAAAAAATGAAAGTAACAGGCATTTATGTTGTTTGTTACAGGGCCGAATGCCCTATGTACGAACTATGAGCATGGAACAAAGATGGCAAGATTTAGCCAATCTTCTCAGCTTGCCAGACCCAAATCATCATCCATATCACCACTTCCATGCACCAAGCTCTTATGGAGGAAATTCTGGAAACCCTCATGCAGCTTATCATGGCATGAACTCTGGGGATCCTTCTAGAAGTGTACTTCTGCATAATGCAACGCTGGCGCCACCTATGGGAGATCTCAACAGTTCAGCACCATATCCATCAATTGGTTAGTATTTTATTATCAAAGGTTTTAATATACAGTGTGAGGCAAAAGTATAATAATTTCATCAGCTAATTATAAGAAAAATTGTTATGATTTAAAATCTGGTAATTTGGATAACTGTATCAACTCTTTAAGGGCATATTTTGATAGGATCCCTGTTTTTGTTGTCCAGTTTATATCATCATCTTAGATTGAACTTTAATTTTGTAAAAAACAAAGGTGCATATGATATATTTTTCTAGGCTGGTTTTTAATTTTAATAACGATGGTGTAATTATAATATAAATATCTCTTATCGTTTTCACAATTTTTTTATAAAGGCATTTTCATAATTCAAGCAGGGAGAAAAAGCAACATTGTGTGTAAGAAAAATTGTTATTTATAACATTTAATTTGACCATTTAAGTAACTTTAAAAGAATGAAATCAGAACAAAAAGTTTACTGACACGCTTTCTTTTAATACTATCAAGAATACATTCAACCTTTAGAGTTGGAAGAAGTGAACTCTGGGACACATTCTTTGCTAAACTTATGTTCTGGAGCATTTTTTTTTCTGTTTTAGAAACTTAACATTTTCTTTGCCATTGCTTTTCAGTTCAGACTAGTTTTGTCACCATTGTATACAAGGTCATGATCGTAATATTTAGTTTCTGTCTTAGAAATTTCCAGAAAATTATTTGCAGCTTCACTATCAGCTAAGAGTTTTCCCTGGCAAGTTCCAACTCACAAATGCCAGTCTAGATTTTAAAATGTGTAGCCAACCCTGGCTTCCCTTAAAATCAGTCGCATCAACAAGCTTTTCTCAAAACATTAGTGCTTTTTCACATAAAATCGGCCCTAAGATCTGTTGTACAATCAAACATTGTTGCATAAACCACTTGTAAACACTGTTCTCAAATTTGTCGTTTTTTGCTTTCATCATCACTTTCCTTGAGGAACTCTCGTCCTCACTCTCTAATGCACACAAAAAGTTTTAAAACTTTTAGTTTTAATGAAAGAAATTTTATAAATTCCCACATCAAATCTCTCTCCCAGTTGTTTTCCAGACAGGCCTTTATTCAATTGATTTATAATTTCAACTTTATCACTCAATGGAAAAACAACAGTTTATGTTTTGAACTCATGCAATCTCTCTAAAACCACATACACACTGAGTCAGAAAAATAATGCTAGATTAGAACCATTCAAGCCAAAGTCATAACCGTATAGAATTTATTTAACAGTGAGAGGTATTAACATTAACAGTATTCATAAGCACTGTATGAAGCAATAGCAGAAACTGACAGTGGCGAGGAGGAGTTAGGATGGATGGTCAATGGTAGCACTCTTACTGAGCCAACAATTCTCTTGATTCCAACAATGAAACCTAATAATGTATTGGAGGATCCTGATGATTAGGTTCGGGATAATTAGAGGTTTAATGTATTGGAAATATTACACATTCTCCAGATTAATTCTACCATACGTGATTTAAATCTGACAGTATAGCTAACAGTGAATGCCATCACAATTTGTAATGCATAGAAATAAACAAAATCATTACGACCATTAATTCTTTCCACTACTAATTTAAAGCAGTTTTTTTTCCTCCTGTTCGTATATATCTATCATTACGTAATAACAATTTCAAATTTTCTACAAATAATACTTTAGTTGCATATGAACAAATTCCTGCCTATTAATCTGTTTATATCCTTACACTTTGATAAGTAAGTGGTAAATTTGCAGATATCTCAGTTTCATCATGGTACCTGTGTCTAAATATTACATTGGCTCCATTATTTAACATTAATTTATAGATCCCTTTTCTTGTAGTTTATTCATTGTTTTGTTTTCCGCTCCAAAGTATTTTATTACCAAAGTAATGAAATGTGTTTTGGTTTTTACAAATCTAAAAATGTTGAAAATGGTCTTTTTGAATTTATTTTAAATTCTGTTCTATTCCTTTTTTTTTTTTTTATGTTTTAGTGCTTGTGAGGTGATTAATTTTTTTATTCAAAGATTAAAATTTTAATATGCTATTGAGAAAATTATAAATGTGTTTGATAAATTTATATATTTCATATTTACGAAAATCATAATTGTAGTATTGAAATTATGCCATGAATTGCGATTAAAATATGTACATCCAAATCTTGAAAATAAATGATAAAATAGACTATATGGTTTATATGTTTTGTTAATGTTGAGTAAGATATATAAGATTAAGATGTATTTTTTTTAAAATAATTTAAAGTATTGAGTTTAAAGTGTCTAAGGAAGTATTGAGGTTTTCTATTTAATGTAATTGTCATTTTTATGATTTATAATTTTCCAATGGTCACCATTTATGTATAATTTTTGTTGTTTAACAACTTTATTGACATGTGTTTATTTTTACACCACTTATTCATCGAGTGCATCAAATATATTTGTGTTCCTGCTTTTTCTTGCAGGGGGTGCTTCCAACTTAGGATCTGCAGTGGCAACATCGATGAACTTGACAAACAGCAGTGAACCAATGGGTAGTGAACATCAGGGTGTAAATTTCAAAATGGAAAACCCACATGACATGATGTATTATCAAGTTAGTATTCTCTAGATTGTGAATTTTTATTGAGGATGTCTCTTCGAATAGTGGAGAAATGTTTTAATTTTTATAATTATAGTTTTTAAAAAGCCTGACGAGTATTTTATGGAATTTTTATTGTTTTGTTTGTGTGTGTGTTGTTTTTTTCTTTCTAAATCAATTGTTTGGTTAGGAAAAATAATATAGTTTTCAGCTCTACCTCATTTTCTTTTAAGCTTTATGTGAACTTTTTTATTAGTTAGAGTTGAAGGATAACTTAAATGGTTTGATAATTTTAATGGCCAATGGTTCTTTGAGTGGAGACAATTGAATATTTTTGGGTTATCTTTCACACTAATAAATTATGTTAGGATATTTTAAACTTATAACTTTTAATTCTTGTTGAAAGTTTAAATGAACTTTTAGCTGCATTGAAAGCTATGTTATATTATTCTCAGCCAGACCTAAGCTCTATCCGAAGGTTCAGGTAGAGGTGAAGTACATCCAGAGCTACCTTCATAGCTGTAGTAGTACAAATACTCGTCATACCCATATATATATATATATATATATATATATATATATATATATATATATATATATATATATATATATACAGTGTGTTCCACGAAGTTATTTACATTTTTAAACAACCAACAAGTGCATATGCATGAACCAAATTGTAAGATTTTTTTTCCCATACATATCTAAAAGTGTACCAACAAATTTTTACGCTGATATCTGCAATAGATATAAAATGGCGGCTGTTGACAGCGATTTGTGGTTTAAACGATAGCAAACATTAAAATACTTTTTATTCTTTATAGACTTTAATTACTACAATATAATAAATAATAAAATTAGTTTTTTTGATAAAACATGTTTCTTAACCAAAAAATAATCATTCAAATCAACCCGTCTACTGCTACGCACTGGTAGCATCGATGAACAAAAGCCTCAAAGGCATTCCTGAAAAATTCTCTAAGAATGTTAATCATTTCTTCTTCATTTAGCCTTTTTAAATTCTCATAAGTTTCTATATCGTGGGAGTACATCTTTTCTTTTAGATACCCTACAGAAAAAAGTCACAAACAGTTAAGTCCGGTGATCGAGGCGGCAGTCCATGAAATCGCTTCCTCTTCCAATCCAACGACCAGTTAACTGAGTGTTTAGTAGATTTTTCACTTCTCGAGCATACTGTGGAGTGGCTCCATCCTTCTGAAATATGTAAGTCTGGATTTCTTCTACAGTTAAATGCGGAATATTGTGAGTGCCAGCACTTCATAGACTTTAGAATAGCAGCACACACATTTTCAACCACTTCTAAGTCTGGTAGCTGCCGGCGATACTTTTTCTGTACACTACCAGTTTCAAGTAAGAGCTTCCTCCACTTTGCGATGGACATGACTGAGGGAGGTTCAATCATAGGATATATAGCTTGAAATATTCTTATTAAAATCTAAATCTGTCTCAATTGAAATAAATGCTTTTTTAAATGATGATGATTTTGAAAAATAGAAACATATGTAGCATTTTGAAGAATATAAACTCAGTTGTTTTAACTTTTTATCAAGTAAAAGTAATTTAAAGAATATCAGTTAGCTCAGTTTGGCTAAAATATAGTTGGTTAGTTTTGAAAACTATCCTTTGATTTTATGAGCAATTAAATTTTTACAATTGTTCATTAGTAACTACTTAGAATATTAACTTGTGTTTTAACAGACTTATCTGTAAACTAATTTTGTGTTTATACTAGTGAGTTGTTTGGTAATAATGTCTGTATTTTGTACATTTCAATTACTATTGAAATTGAAAAGTTTTCTTCATTATCAAAACTTTGATTACGAAATATACAATCTATAGTTCATTTTCTTATTATTATCCAAGACATTATGTATATATAAGTCTACATTTTTTGTTTGTTTTACATACAATATTAATTTGTTATAATTTGAAATAAAATGAACATCAATTAACACACACAATGTGTTATGTGTGTGTCAAAATTTTCTGTGAAGTGTTTGTATTAAAACCTTAAATGTTATTTTAATGAATTAGATTATCACTTCTTATATCTTTTTATGTACTTATCTACCTACATCTGGAATTAGAGTAATCATGTGGGGGTGACTCTTCAAGTGAAAAAAACAAAACAAAGGGTCTACACCTACAAATAAATCATTGTTATAACTGGTTTAAAAGAATAGAATCCTGTAGGAAAGCGTTCAAAGATATAGAAATATTAACTATCCAAATTTATAGTGGATTTTTGAGACCATTTGTATACTTGGATCAAATGTAAACCAGTTTATAAGAAAGATTGTCATCATTATAACACCAGAGACCCAAAAACTTTGACTTTGTAAAAACAACCTTGATTGACTCTAGTGACAGATAACAGAATAACATTTTTCATTTGACAGGCACCAATTTTACTGGTTTATTTTTTATGAAATTATATTTATTGACAAAGAAGAATACAAATAAATATATCAGTATTATGACTATTGTTTTTATTTGAATAAAGAGGCACTAGATGTAAATTCTTATCGTTTCACATATTTTCTTGAATTTATATCTATTATTAATATTTTGTCACAAATAAAAATCATACATTTAAGTAATTAAAATTATATGGAGTTATTTACCAGGATGCTTGTTGTGTTGCAGAATGGGAGCAGTGAAATGAACCATACCACAGAAGGGTTCCTGTCTTCTATATTAAATGATGAAGACTTACAGTTAATGGACATTGCTATGAACGAAGGTAAAGGTAATTTCTATCCAAAGCAATATTATATAGAGTAGATGAGGTTTCTTTAAAAAGTATCCTACCTGAATTTTCCTGCGGAATCAAATTAACCACAGTAGGTAAATTTTGATAAGGAGGAGGAGAGTATCTACATTGCATGCATGTTTTTTTAACCCAACCCAGATACCATCAGTTGCTGGCTGTCAGCTTGTGCAGAAGGGTGTAATTAGCAAATTTTTACTCTCCACAAAATGATGATAGAATTACTTGAGCAATGGTATTGTATGAGACTTAACCATGTGAAAACCATTTGATAGATTGGATAGGCTTTCAGCAATGATACCATGTGTATAGTGCAAATTAAAGAACTGTCATTATTATTTCATAATCATAGCTGATATAGTGATATCAAGGTTCATAGCCGAAGTTTGATCATTCAGAATCATCTTGTCACTGTTCTTACAGTCTGGATGTCTATCAACATCTGAAAGTCTTTTAATACCATGATTACTGATGATGAGTCATGGGTTTATGATTAGAACCTAAAAACTAAGACACATTCATCACAGTAAAGACATTCAACATCTCCAAGCCATAATAAAAACACAAGGCACACCAATGTCAAAATGTTATTGGCTTTTTTTTTTAATCCCATGGGGTGGTGTATCATGAGTACGCACCTTTAGATATTACCAAAGAATACCTGTCTTTGTGGTGATCTACGGTCCAAGAAATTGGACCTTTGGTCAGCCGTAACTTGGCAACTGTATCATGATAATGCAGAGATTCCTCGCATCTGATTCAGAGGGTTTTTTTTCAAACAGCACTCTTGTGAAACATTATTCTCCCAACAATCCCTATATAGCTCCTTGAAATTTTTTGCATTTCTTCAAGTTGAATATATTACTAAAAGGGCTACAATTTTGCAAAAAAAAGAAGAAAATCTACCTGGTGCTCAATACATCCCCTCACTCATAAGCTTACTACCAGCAGCTGACTCATTCTGTGGGCAAAAATAATTCCATTCACATGAAGATAATGTTCACCAGAAGTCACCTCCCATGCTTCATTTCTTTTTGTGGAGAAAATTCCAGTCTGTCAATATTTTTAACGAACCTATTGTTTAAAGTCTATTATACACTCTCCTATACTGTAAAGAAAGTATAGCGATGGTTCTAAACTTTCAAAATCTTGTTTTCAATGGGAAACTCTTCATCATCTAAAGTAGACGATTGTCAGTAACATATTTATTTTCTAAAATAAAGGAGGGTTCATTATGGTTGTATTTTGATGGAACTGATAATATTTATGTATTTTGGAGCGATGAGAAAATTTGAAATAGAATTCTTTGCATCTATACGTTCCAAAAATAAAAATTCAAAATGTGGCAAAACAATTGAATTGACTGGAATTTAATAAAACTTTCTTTTTTGTACATAATTGTAAATCATTAGCTGGGCATATGAACAATTTTACTCGTAAAACATATTATAAAAATAAATTATAAAACGTTAGGAGTTCAATAAACTAAAAGGCGTAGAAAACTTAATAAACATTATAGAAAATTAAATAACAATTTATTTAACAAATAAACAGTTTATGAAGAATGTCCCAACATCAACTACTGTTATATAGATTAACAACTTATGTGAATAACAATTGCAATGGTGTAGTTCCTGTTTATGTTAACAAATAAACAATGTAAAGTCATTTTGATGACACATTGTTTTATCCAATTGGTCTGTGTACTAAGTGACTGTATAGTTGATATCTTAGTCATGGTTATCCTACAACTGGAGAATCAGTATAGTTGTGAATGTAATTGTTGTTTAACTTGGATTCATTTCCTACATCATCAAAAGCAACACCATGGCTTTTCAGGTAAAGATTTTGCATTTTACAGGCAAATATATTAAATATTTGTTTATTATATTTCAATTTTTTTGTGATAGTGTAAAAGATGTATTGTTATTGGTGAAGGCATTTTATTTGTTTTCCTTCGAATAATTTATATTTTGAACCTTTACACACAAAAAAAAGTGTTTTTAGTTTTCTGTTTGTCAACAGAGTTTTAGTAAATTTACGTTTTTTGGCCAAAACAAATTATTCTTAAATTTCTATATGACAGTTTTTAATTTTTTAAACACATTTATTGCCAGATCATTAAAAAAAAGTAGTATGGTATAGTGCAAGCATTTTCCTCCAGTTTTGTCTAAAGAGCCAACCAATTTTTGGCGATCTATATAGGCTTCTAGAAAAAAATTCATTTCGTTATCCTATCAAAATTAATGATTTTTTTAAAAATTGTTTGTAATTAGCTGTACTTTAACATAAGTAAGTTGATTTTAGCATGGCTAAAACCAGGGGGAAAAAATATCAAAAACTTATATGAAATGTTCCAAAATATTTTTCAATTTTGGCAAAGGTCAAATATTATTTAATAAAAAGGAAAAACAAGTATACACCACTAATTAAATAGTATATCTGTTCTTTATGCATAAAATCCAAACGTCCAAAAATCGGGCTTTGGCACTCAATGGGTTAATAATGTCTCAAATATAGATCATACAATGCTTATTATATGCTTTTAAGAAATCTGAAGTTAGAATATCCACAATTTTTTTAAATAACTGAGTTATTTTGGAAAACATATAAATTTTAATCACATTGGCCTAACCTAAAAATAAAAAAGAGAGAGAGAGGGGGAGAGAGAGAGAGAGAGAGAGAGAGAGAGACCAGCAGCTTTGAAGGCTCTGGATTATAACTAATTCAGATCAAGTTAGTTTGGGATTGTTTAATAATCACATCACAGCTGGAGCAACTTAACAGTGTTATGCTTTGCTGAGTTCCTTTTCATACTGGGATTAGTGGAATTGAATGTGCAGACATGCTAGCTAATAAAACTCATAGATCTTAAGCTATTCTGTGATATATCCAAGAGGCTGATTTACTTGGGATCCAAAATGACAGGAAAGGTGGTAGAAGAGTTGTCGGATCTAATGATAAGGAAACTCATTTCGTACCACTTCTACGCAAATTCCATCTGACCTTCTCTCATTAGACAGAGCCAAATAAGAAATGTTCATTACAAGGGAACCACATGCGTTAGATGGGCATATTCATTGAGGGGTTTCTGAGCAAGAAATGTTACCTCAAGAGGAGATTCAAAAAGTGATGATGACCTAGAGGTTTTTTTAAACAACCAGAAAAAAAGAAGAAGAAATTCGAATGTGTATCTTAGAATGTAAATGACTCTTATCAGGAAAAGAATAAGACCCTATCTTTGACAAAAGGACAAACACTCCCTAAAGACTGTAATAATATAAAAAATGAGGGGAGTTTATTTTAAATAAAAATGTCCCATGTTGTGCGACGATTGTTTTAATTTAGAAAAATGAAGCTAACTTTATTTTATTCTAATATTTATTGATTTATGTTGGGCGCCATGGCAATTACATAATTACCAAAATTTAATTTTAATTATTAATTCTAATGGGGCGTGAATTCTTTAAAAAAAGTATACTTGATGGATCATATGGATGGAAAATAGAAGTCTTTTATACTGAAACAAAAATCTTATTTATTTTAAACAAACAAATTATGAAAAATACACTTGTCTAAATTACACATTTTCATCCTATAAATATTTTTTTAATCATATTAATACATCAATGTTCCCTTCATAAAACTATTAACAAAAGTTATATTTATTTATTATTATTATTTAAAATAAGAGTTTGATCTCAGTTGAGATAGAATGGTTCAAACTCCCATTAAGATTTTAACTTCAAAACAAAAGCAAATTTATTTTTTGTCATTATATTTCAAATCAAATTAAAATTTTTACATTAAGCAAAATCATACATTCTTATTTTTTTATGATACTTGTTTAGAACAGAAAACTATAGATAGACATGACATGAATAGAATTTTTAAAAAAATCAAAAAACATATTGAAAACTATGGGTAATGTATAAACATAATTTTTAACCTAAACATACAAATCGAAGTCGTGACTTTTACCATACATGTATTTATGTTGAAACATATTTCTTCGCCAAGAATAAGTTGTTCAATTACACTGAACATCGTCTTATCTCCGTTTATCGAACACTTGTAAACGGTGTCCTGTTTTGTAGGAAGTTCAATTTCACGCACTGTTCTGAGTCTTCATTTTGTCTAACTCACTTTTTAATAGTCCAAAGTTATCAGTTCAACATCATTAAGTATTTTTTATAAAAAGAACATGTGGCATTCACACAAAACGCTTATTTTCTGGTTCATGTTAAAACTAAACCTAGTTTTCTCTTCTCACACACACGTGGTCTCATATTATACACAGTTTTATTAACTTTACTGCCAATTTTTTACTAACCAATACTATTGGTAGCCAGTACTGACCTTAGTCATTAAAACCATTCACTTTACAAAGAGTTATAAGTGTACTTTTTCAGTCCAATATTCAGCACTTGCCATTGTAGGCGACTCTCCTCTATGAAGGCACTCTCTAGACTGATCAAATGTCCTACTATGCGTAAGTCTCGTATAGCACAAATCACATGATTCACATTTCGTTCAATTACAATAGTTCTTACTATTCTACTTATATCTAAACATAATTTCTCTAATTAATTCTCATCATTTATATCTTTTTTAAATTTTGTCCTTTCTTAATAAGTTATAAATGATAATTATACGGACTATTTTGTTGTTCCGGTCCCCCCTGCCATTACTTCGCCTATACGTACCTCCCATTGAAACTTGTGTTTCGCTTTTTACCCATTCAAACATACGATATTCTATACAAACCAATAAAACTCATAATTTACAATGTTACAAGACAACTTTAGAGGAAGATTTTAGAGTTTATGCATATTAGGTTACTGGTCTTCCTGGGATATCAAAACATCTATTTTTAGCTGGGAGCACAATAATTCCGTGTACCTGATGTGCAAATGGCACAGACTGCTCAATTGAAGTAGAAGAAACCTACATCTAACACATTTGAAAATCTACAAGTCATCACTGTAGTGTTAAAATAAAAATAATGATGATTGCACAATATTTTGTGTTTCCCTTTAAAGTGTTATCCTTACTAAGTCTCCCAGTACCTATTAAGTTTTATTTTCCGTATAATCCTTCTTTTTTGTAGAAGCTCTAGTTTTGATCTCATAGTACAGAATCAATAAAATAGACTTTGGAGAATATTTCTCTATTAAGTAATAGTCACCACATCATAAGTATTGTAATTGTAAAAAAGTTAATATATTTTTTAATTAAATATTTGAATCAATCAAATTTATCTTTAACAATAATCTTTTCCTTCATTTCACAGATTCACGCAACATGCTTATATCATAGCTATTTAAACATTTTCAACACGTTTATTTATCTTATCTGTAGTGATGACGACATGTAATTCTATAATGTTGTGTTTTTTATATATATACAAGATAAGAACATCGACCTAGTGACTTTTTTTTGAAAGAAATTTTAAGTTTTGATAGTGGTAAACCTGATATGGATTTTATTTTTTATTTTAACACATGATGCAAACAAACTTCTTAAATATAAGGTATTAAATGATGAATACTAGTGTGAATAGCTAGTAGGATGCAAGACCACTTGCAAAAGTTGATGTTTGGTAATTATTGTAAATATATGTGTTGTCCAACTTTACTAAGTTTAACTTTAGTAGTTGTATTTTTAAAGACATTCAGTTAATAACTCTGGAAGTGGTGGTTATTTTTTTCTTAAGAGACAGTATGATTTTTCAAGAACTCTATGTTATCAAAACTCATAAAAAACTGATAAATATTCGCCAATCAATGTTATATATTATTTTATTTAGAAAACCTCTAGATAGAATATGCTGGAAAAGTCGAATTTTTTTTAATGGCATTTTGTTTTTTCAAAACTATCTTCAAAGTTTTTTTTTTTAACTTTTGTTTAAAAGTTGTATTCTACTGTAGTACATTCATATTTGTATGCTATTCAAATTTTAAAATGAACCAAGCTGTAAATTCAAAAATGTATAGAATAAACTTAAATAATAAACAATATATCTAATAAAACTCCATAAACTAAAACTAAACTATGTGGCTCAGCAGCCTATGAGAAGCTTAGGCTTCCTTGATGGTTTTTCAGTCGGATTAGTTACCACATCAAAAATTTCTCGCCTTTGTTTTGCAGCTTCATAATTTTTTCACTGTGCTGGGCAACTCTCTAAATGTTTGAGTCGACAATGGGATTGAACTCACAATACTCTCACTCATGATATAAGAGCACTAACCACAAGAACAACCAGTAGCTCAATGGAACTTCAGAGAAACCCTATAATTAAGGACACTTAAAAGAAGTTTTTTAGACATTTGTCCCTATCAGGTTTAGGATTAGGCCTATCAGACACAGGCTTATGACCATGCACAAATTCTTCAATGTCACTTAATGGTGATTTATTTGTATCTGGAACATATTTTTCATTATTCCTGATTAAAATTCACCAATTGACTAGTTTGAAGGTAAAAAAAAGCTTTAACAGAATTATCACTAAATACATTGATTATAATTATTTTTATTATCTTCTTGAGTTATATGAGTTACAAACTTAGCACATGAAAAAGTGGTCAAATTACGAACCAAAATGCCATGGAACAAAGCACTGTTGATATTTCATGTGCATATGTTGATATGCTGTCACGAAACAAGTAATCCTCAAATCCTGAACAATTTGGTTGAAAATATAATCATTCCATGGAAAAACCCACCTCACAACAACCTTGAAAACTTTGTATCAATTGAAGTACCTGTTCTTAAGATATTGCACAACATGTCACAAATTAATGGACTGATATATACACACAAACACTGAAAGCAACACACAAAAGTTTGCATCATTTTTAACTGGATTTTCAAAACGAAGATTGTATTCCCATCTTCAGTTCATTTTTATTGTACAAGTTATATAATATAACATTATTCATTTTATTTTTTATGTAATAAGCCGATAATGTAGAAGTTTTATGTAAAAGCCAATTATGCTTACTTTAATAAATTATACTTATTATATTATACTTATAAATTATACTTATACTTATATATATATATATACATTTTCCTTCTAAGTTTAAAATATTTGAACATACAATTATTTTTGTCAGTGTTGACACTATAAATCAAGCTGTAGTAATCTTATGATGCTAAATCACCTTTGTTAAAATTTGGAATGTAAAAGTTTAAGGAGTGGCCTACTAATATTAGACTTGTCATGAAGTACGTTACTAGGCAACCGAAATGATACCATAACTCATCGAGATAAAAAGGCCCGCCGTAATCATTGATAGTGAAATTTTGAATATAATTTAGAAAAATTTCCTCTTTTATGCATGATTAAAATGAACTCTTGATAAATTCATATTTTGTTTATAAATCAATTTTTTCTAAATTGAAACATTGTAAAAGAGAGTATTATAATGATATTTTTAATATAATATTTGTTTGTAGGACTGTATACAATGCGACCGTTGGATGGAGCAGAAGGTGGTGGAGTCGGTGCAAGCTCAGGTCCTACTAGTCTTCACACTGGAACAAATGAACGAGGAACAGATTCGGATAGTGCGGTTAGTTCCATGGGATCTGAACGTGTTCCTTCACTCTCATCAGATACAGAATGGATGGAAACAAATTCTGACTCTGGCCATACACCTGCTGATCATTATGCTGACTATCAAGGGTATTTATTATTTGAATATTTGTTAAGATATAATATCTACTTTGTAAATACTGAAATGAGTTTTTCTTCATATTTTTATAATATTTGCCCTATTATATTCTTTTAAACAAAAAACATTTTTGTAATGTATATAATTAGTTTATTTACAGTAGTTTATTATTTTTGAGTCATGCACCTTTCAGCAATATGATTTGTACAGGGAAACCAATCGTCCTAATTTTGAAACTATGCATTTTAATAAAATTGTTCGTCACAAAACTTGTTTTAAAAACTCTGCAAAACAATAATTTTTTTTTTTATAATATTAGCTCTCACTAATTTATTTAATAAATATATATTATTAATCATAAATCAGATTTTGTATTAAAAGCTTAACTGAAATATTATCTTCATTTGTGCAGAAAATTTCGCTGGTATGATTATAACTACTCCGGGCGTCAACATTCTGTTGATGTTACTTCAAATCTTAATGGAACAAGTCGAATGCCGTTGGTTGCTCAAAAAAAGCACCATATGTATGGAAAACGATATTTTCAAGAACAGGGAAATCCAGGTAATAACATTTTTAATATATTGAAATTATGTGTTTTGATTTCATAAAATACCTAATGTGTTATTAACAATAATTACTTATAATTTTTTTTTAAACATATGAATCAACTGGTTTCATAAAATTATTACCCCATATATTTTTTAATAACAATTTTCTTTAACATTTGATTAACTCCCATAGTTTAAAAGTACAAATCTGATTTTAGCTAAAATCATTGGTTTGGCTTTTACTTAAGAACCAAAATATATTGGTGATTTTTAGAAATGAAATGCACATTTAACTGAAATTACATAAATATAAAATATTATGACCTTGTTTGACTTAATATGGCAAAATTTAAAACCCACTTATAAAAACAAAACTTGAAACAAAGTTATTTTTAGCGATTAGAGCATTAGCTTAACTTTCTTTCTACGTAACCATTTTCTTAAATTATTAAAGAAATAAACTCTAACAATAATTCTGATTGATATGTCACTATATTAGTGTATCCATTAAAAGATATCAGATTTGAATAATAAATTATGAAGTTAAAGATATTAAAATTTTTTAACTGGATTTATTAGTAAAGTCATGAAGATAGTTCAATAAAGACCAGGTGATAGTTGCCTTACCTCTTCCTTTCCTCCCTGTTGTATTTCCACATTGTCATTGTAGGTATGATAATTATTTTTTTATTATTATTTATTATGTTGATGATGATCTTTTGTTTTCTAATATCCTTGATATTTACTATTTGTTAATACATTTGATTTATTTTCTGTAATAAAACATGTGAAAACATTTTGTGCTAGCTCTCTGGTTTTAAAATTAAATTCGACTCCGGAATCATATATTATAATTTTTTGTAAGACAACCTCATTTATCCCCACAATGAGAAAACTTATCATAGGGTTTGAAAGGAGTTTTTATGAAATGTGAGACTAACATTTAATTAGCCTATATTAAAACAAGGACTGATTTTCATTTATTTAAGATGTAATGCCAGGATATTAAAATTGAATAGATCAATATAATCTATATTTTGTTTTCAATTGATAATTGTAGTGAGTAAACTATTTCATCTTTGTACAGATATATTTTTTATAGTTATGACCAGTTATTATGTTCGATGTAGTTAATGAACTATTGTGATTGATCCATAGTAGTAGGCTGACATAAACTTGGCAATGTTTGATGAATTAATATGAGATTATTTTCATAATTTAAATTATAGTTAATTAATGTTTGCCAACCTTTGTTAGATGGCTTGATGTTGTGTTTATAGCATAATGAAATAGTTGATGACGTATATTTAGTTTACACTACTTATCTTAATTATAGTTGTTAGTCAGCGTGTTTAGCGACTGGAAATTCATTGAAAAGCTGGAGGGAATTTAATGTGTATATGTAAAAGCAAGAACCCTATTGGAATTTTTCAGCAGTCCTTCAAAAAAAAACAGTTGAATTTTATATGCTTTTGTCAAATTATTTAAAACAACACTAATTTAAAATCAATCCTGATAATTTTACCATTTAATATTATGAAAATCCCTAAAAAGAATCATGTTAACAATTACATAATCGTAACCACCAGAAAAACAAGAATTCTGGCATCTTGCCACTAACTGTCTCAGTTTTAGTGTTCCGATCATGTCATCATTAATGTTAGTAAGTATCGACAACTACTGATGTGGTTTTCCAGTATTATAGCATTGATTGATGACCTCCCATGTGTTTATTTTTGTGTCTGGTTGAAAGAGGGAAATGTGAGTGCTCTTGATTGCATTGTAGTCAACAGATAACAACAGGAGATGTATCGCTGCGCTGTATTCTGCTTAATAAGTCAATTCTTAATTAATTGATAAACTACATATTCGACATAAAAATGTAAAAAACTACTATACTGTTTGTTATAGCATACACATAAAAAAGCATTAAAAAAATATAGCTGTATACATAATTAAATATTTTACACTACCAAAAGTTCCTGCATAAATCGAGTCTCTCAATGAGAAATTACTGTAATTTAAAAGAAATGTCAATTGTGTATGTTGAAAAGAACTGAGATAATTTGTTTTTATCCATTAATAAGATGAAAGTCCTATGGCGAAACTCCAGGCTGTTTGTAAAAAAACTCTTGGTCAACATTGCCTGAAATAGAAAAGATGAAATAGACAATACTTGCTTTTGAATACTCTAGATGGCGTCCCCTAATAAAGTGGAGTCTGGGGCAAAGTATTTAGTCTGATAAATCTCCTCTGAGTTAATTTATGGTCGAGGAATAGTTTTTTTTGTTTTTGTTTTTTCTCTCTTGGTCTCTATTGCAATAGGAACACATGGTTACTTAGAAACCTCTTATTAAATAAAAATTTTAAATATCCCTTCAGACAGTCTAATTTAGCTTTTTTTTCTCCAGAAGTAAAGTAAATATTATGTAGATAAATCTAACTTTATAAATTTATTTTTTCTAAAAGAATATGACACCGTTTATTAGAAAAATTCTATAACACTCTGAACGTAAAAATTGCTAAATTTATTTTTTAGAATGCTGTTTGGCATTTATTGCCATTTCCAAATCCCCTTCTTATTATCCTATTATCCCTTCTATTTGTTTTAGCTGTTCTTGAACACGTTTCTATTTGTTTTGTTCTATAACACGTTAGCTGCCACGCCGACCCGATCGGGTCAGCACAGCTCGTCTTGTTAGAAACATCGGCCGACCCGATCGGGTCGGCTGCGGGATTTTATAGGACTTAAGTAAATCAATCCGTGACATTTATCAGTGGTCTTTGGGAACTTTTTAAAGAGTTATAATATGAGAAAACAATACTGAAAATGTTATTGAATATTAATTTCGTCAACACGTTTTTTTTATTTCAGTTATATATCGTCTGCTAATAGACGATATTTTGCCGACTGATCGGGTCGGCACATTTTTTTTTTTTAAGTTTTACAATATTTTTAGTGCTGAAATGTGAATAAAACTTGAATCTAATTGTAATGTTTTTTTTTAGAAATGTAATAAATATAAAACCGTATATTGTCAGAATATTTTTTTTTAATTTGGCAACACGTTATATGCCTATGCTAAAAAATACTTTCAAATGAAATTAACGGACAGTAAACATTACATTATTTCCTACAAAAAGCAGTAACTGGTGTTTTGTCATTTAAATGTGCGTATACGAACATGAGTACTACCCATCTTAAAATTAATATAAAAGAAAATTTCAAGTCACATCGGAGAAAACAAAGCACAAAATGTGAAAAAATACAACCTTACAGAAAAACTACCAGAGTTCACAAGGATCTTGCCTATTTATGTAGGTTCTTAAAACAATCTTTGCAAAGAAATGGTTTCCCAGGACACGTTTCACAAAATGTAGTGATCTTCTTGAGGTTCTTAGTTGTTTTTCGGTCTCCAGTTCGTGAAGCTCTTGCATAGTACACTTTACAGTTCTTTCGGGCTCTCCTTTTGTTTTTACCCTCACCTACAAATACCGCCGTTTCAGACAAGTGGTGATGTCCAACATGTTTTACTGGCTCGATTTGTCCATTTTGCAACCCTAGTAATGTGTACACAATCTTTTCCCTGAAAGGGAGTAGAGATGCTTATTCTTACTTTGAAAGTTGACCTCAACCTCTAAAACGAAATATACGCCAGTATGAACGATCGGCCAATCGGGTCGGCAAGTTTTTTGTCAATCAATATTCGTTGAAAATAATCGCGGCCGACCCGATAGGTAACAAATTTTTAAACAATTTATTTTAACAGTTTAAAGTATATCTTGTTGTATCTTTAGTAGTAAATTATAAACACAATTAAAGTAAAAATATCAAAAAATAATTAACAGATAAAGTTGGCATTACTCCGAAAATTCGAAAATAGGCTGCTGGCAGCTAACGTGTTAAGTAATATTTAACAGGTTATGACTCACAATTCTTGCCAGTTTATAACCTTATCATCTTTTTCTTGTTTCAATATTTATCATACCTTCATCCATTTGTACCAATCTTAGCAAAATGAATAAATAAAGAAACGGAAGCTACACTGGGCCACATAGATTGGACATGTTCAAAACTTACCTCTAGGGTAAAAAAAATAATCACCAAGGTGGAAATGCTTAAGCCGTTCACTCACAATTCATATGATACCTAGAGGATAAGTCAATAAACCAGAGAAATAGATATAAATTCAAATTTACTGACCAAATTCCAGTGAAAGTTATATGCCCTTAATTGATAAATAAAAAAATTAGTTATACGCCCTTAAGTACAAAGAAAAGATGTGATTACAAAAAAATACATGTATAAATTTAATTTGAATTGAAAATCCCTCCCCAAAAAATAAAATCAAAAAACCCTCCCTTTTAGCAATGATTACAAAATTTATACAAAATTAATTAAACAAGATTACAAAGAAAATACAAACATGTAATACCATGGATTTTGTAATTAATCTTTTATATAGTTGGCCAACTGTAAACTTAAGTATAATTAAATAATAAAAAAAAAATTTAGAATTATGAGACGTCTCTCTATTTTATTAATTTAAAAAATAACCTCTTTGAGGTTGTCAGGACCGAAATTTTGCTATAGCTGCTCCTCCCAAGTTATTTAATGCTAAAGACATATTTTTTTTTATTTAATACAAAAGACACATTTATATATTATTAAGTTTCATTACAAAAATACAAGAACACAGCCTATTTAAAGTTCCTTATAAAGTCCACTGCAGGTTTTTGAAGTTTATAAATTTTTGTACATAGCCACATAAATAAAAGCACTATTGCAGAAAGTATCTAATAAAGTTGCATGATGATGATTGCCTTTAACAGGAGAACATGAGTGTAGTACTTGGAATTAACTCTAATTCTTGGACCAGTCAAAACTGCATTAAACAAAATAACAATTCTTTTTTAGAATGCAAGTAGGCTTTAAGACAAGCATTGTAAAGCAGTTAATTTTAAGAGTTTGCCTTTATAATATTTTAATACAAGATGACAAGTAGGCACTTTAACAAAGATGGTAATTGTTACTACAGGACTTAACCAAGTTTGTCTTGTCATGTTACTTTTAAATGTTTCTACATGTCAGCAGAGCACATGTTAAAATTAAAAATGTTCTTAACTTGTAACACAAAATATATCAGAACTATAAATTTTGGTTATAGTTTCTTTTCTTTTTAAAAGCCATAAATATTCTAGGTTACACTGCTTTAAGTTTGTACAGAAAATAACTGTTTAGGCTAGGCCTTGATAAAATTGGCTAGGTGTGGTAAAATGCATAATATTTAATATTTTAGGCTGTAAAGTTGAAAATTTAGGCTGTAGAAAAATGAAATATATAGATTTTGAATTAAACCCTATGAGTTTGAAATATCATTTACAAAATAAAATGCAACTCTAACTTCATAAAACTTACAAAAGCACATGTCCTAACCATATGAAAAACTAAACATTTTAACCTTGGTAACACTTATTCACATACCTGGTATTTTTGAAGAAAACGCTTATAATAAACCATGTTAATTAGCCACGCACAGTCGTAAATCGCGACTAAAATAATTTGAAAGGTCACGACATAATTATTTAATTCTTTTGGTGATCACGCAAGGCAGTCTAATGAATTCATTACAAGCAGTGTAATGGCGGACCTTGTTACAGAGCAAAAAAAAGGACTAACGGTATCTGTCAGCTGTTCAATTACTCTGAAATTTAGATACTGTATTGAGTCGCCGCTCAGCGGAGAATAAATGCAACTACGTGAGAGTGAGCAGACGGTACAGAGAAAGTTGTTGTCTGCATGTAAGCGTATCTGTATAAGCGTAACAGCTCTCCCCCCCGAAACGACAGCGTCGTAAAGAAAAAAATTTTGTCAGAAGGACAAACAAAAGGAAAAAGACGCAACCAAGACAAGTTAAATCAAATCAAATCAAATCAAATCAAATCAACCGAAAGAAATTTGCTTGACTACATAAAGGAAGACAAAACACAGCAACACACATGAAAAACTTACAACTAACTCTAAGTAACCAACTGGTCAATATACCTCCACCGAAATATACAACACTCAAAAACAAGAACAAAATTACTTAACTATAAGTGGACTCGCTGTGTCCTTAAAGTAGAATAAGGTGCTCGAAAGCAAACTTATTAGTTGTCTTATCTCTAGGATCGGAAGGTGATCAGTCTTCGGACCTTGCGAGATAGACTAAATGATGCATGACATGTCATGACTAACGACATAATATATCAAGGATTCCGGCGCCGGGAATTTTTGTCATGTCAATGATACTTAATAACCTTTGAGATGGCCAATCTCCTGGTTTAACGTCGAGTCCGGGTACACTTGTTTATCAAGTGATGATGTGTAAAACATTACACAGCAACAAAACACAATTTAATACCTATAAGAGGTTCAGGTGGGGTAAACGCACTTAGTGCAGTTAGCTGAAACGGGGTAGCGATTTGAAAAGTGACTAACGGGATCTGTAGGTATTAGGTGAGGCTTCAGTTGTTCAACATGGGCCTTTTTGACGAAATTTCGGGAATGCTGAAAAGATAGGGCAACTGTGACTGGGGTTAGAAAATCGATGATGCGAAAGGGCCCTGACCACCTGGGCATCAGCTTGGCGGCCCTCTTATCTATTGCGGAGCTCAGATTGTGCGTCTTACACCATACTAGATCGCCAATCTTGAATTGATGTGGTCTACGGTTCTTATTGTAGACGCGCTCAGACTTTTGATGGGCTCGCAGAATGTTGTTTTTGGCATCTCGCCAGATTTGATGAGGGTTGGAATTGTCCCTGGGGAGAAGGTCGTCAATATTCCAGGTTAAGCTGAGCGGGGTGTTGGGCATGAAATTAAACAGGATTTTAAAGGGAGAAGTCTTTAAGGTCTCGTGGGTTGCGAAATTAAAGGCTAACTGTAGCCATGATAAGGATTTGTCCCAAGAAGTTTGGCTGTTGGAATGATAGGCAATTAAGGCGGCTTTAAGATTTCTGTTCAGACGTTCCGCATTGTTCGGTTGGGGATGGTAAGGTGACAGAGTTGCGTGTTTGATACCACGAGTGAAACAGTAGTTGCGGAACGAATGTGAAGTGAAACAGGTGGCGTTGTCAGAGATCAGAATCTTAGGAAAACCAAAATGTTGGAAAATGTTTTGGCTTAAGGCCTTGATGGTGTTGAAAGAGGTGGCGTCTCTGACAGGGCAAAGCCAGGTGAATTTAGAGAACTGGTCCACCGCGACCAGTATCATGGTGTTGCCTTGTGTAGTTCGTGGTAGTTTACCAACGTAGTCTATGTGGATTTTCTCCATAGGACGGGTTGGGACAATCGATGATAAATAGCCTAGTTTGCTATTTTGAGCGGGCTTGCTCACTGCACATGTTGCACAACTTCTAACCTTGTGGGTGACATCCTTTACGAGTGAAGGCCAGAAGAAAAACTCACTCACTTTAAATTTGGTCTTGAAGATACCTAAATGACCTCCTACTGGGGAGTCGTGATAATAGTTTATGATTAGGTCCACTAATGATCGGGGTACGCAAACTTTGATAGGGATACCTTTATGATTCTTAAGGCAAAGGGTCCCTTTATTTAGACAATATCGGCTAGAAGATGCACCTGCTTCTAGATCTGAAATAATAGGACTTAAGATGTCATCAGCGCGCTGTTGAGCGCTAATGTCCTGGAAGGCTAAAGGGAAGTTAGTTAAAAGGCTATTGCAGACTATGGTGTTCTCAGAAGGAGATAGTTGTTCTGGTTGCTTTTCCAGCTCAAACATCCTAGAAAGTGAATCTGCGATTACATTTTGGGTGCCCCTAATATGTGCCACTTGAAATTTCAAAGAAGTTAATTTGGCTATCCATCGTCCCATTTTGCCTAATTGTCTGGGACGGGCAAGTAGCCATGAAAGGGCCTGATTATCTGTTTCCAAGAGAAACTCGCGATGCTCGAGGTACTGTCTAAACTTCTCTACTCCAAAGATCACGGCCAGACATTCTGACTCATACGCAGAAGAGGCTTTTCTTTCCGCAGATGTTAAGGTGCGGGAAGCATAGGCAATAGGTTGACGTGTACCGTCAATTTCCTGGAGTAGAACTGCTCCTAAAGCGCACGAACTTGCGTCCGTTTGAAGGACAAAAGGTTTGTCGAAATTTGCCATACGAAGTACGGGAGGTTGCGCAATGGCATTACGCAGATACTCAAAAGCAAGTTGTTGCTCAGTGTTCCAAACGAACTTTTGTCCTTTCCGCCGGAGCAGATTTAGAGGAGCGGCGTGTTCAGCGAAGTTTGGGATAAACTTAGAAAAAAAATTGACCATACCAATAAAGCGTGACACAGCTTTTGGATTGGTGGGTTTAGGAAAAGTTCTGATGGCCTTGGTTCTTTCGGGGTCAATTTGCACGCCTCTAGCAGAAACTAAATGTCCAAGGAAACTTATCTCTCCTACTGCAAAACGAACCTTATCGGGATTAACCGTAAGTTTCGCTCTTCGCAAGCGAGATAGGACTTCACGCAGATGTTTGATATGCTCATCCCAAGTCTCAGAATAGATGACTAAATCATCAAGGTAATTGAAAACGAATTTAAATTTGATGTCTGAGAAAACTTGGTCTAGAAGTCGGGTTAGAACTTGAGCACCAGTACAGAGTCCAAATGGGACTCGTGTAAACTGGTAGAGCATCCAAGGGGTACAAAAACTGGTGAGATGTTTAGAACTCTCGGTGAGTGGAATCTGATGGTAGGCAGAATTGAGGTCAAACACAGTGAAAAACTTGGCTCCCACAAACCAATTGAAGCACTGGTGCAGATTAGGAAGGGGTACGGCTTCGATTACGATATGTTGGTTTAGTTTTCGATAATCGATGACCATGCGGGGTTTCTTTTCAGGATGCTGAACTAGAAACGCTGGAGAAGAATAATTGGAGATGCTTTTCTCTACCACTCCTTTTTCAACGAGGTCCTTGATGTGCTCCCTCAAAAATTGCATTTTCGGAGGGGCCAATTGATAGGGCTGGCTTTTCACCGGTATATTGTCTTTTAGCACTATTTCATATTTAATTAGATCGGTGAGTCCTAATTCTGTAGTAAGGACATCAGGAAAATTTTCTATGAGTCCTGAGATCTCCTTTTGACATTTGTCATCAAGATGACTCAGTGGGTTTTCAGTGACCTGAGTAGTAGAGGATAAAGTAACTGTAGGAGGTGACTTTTTTTGAAAATTTGCTAACTGGAAGGGTTTAGCCTTATAAAATTTAAAAGTAAAGGTGCCTTGGAAAAGATCTAAAATGAGTCGACTTTTAAGAAAGAAATCGGACCCTAGGATGAGAGGACACGACAGCTGAGGTGCCACTAAAATTTCAAAATTCCAGCTACAGTGCTGTATTTTAATATGAACTTTACACGCTAGATTGATCCCTAGCCTTTCTCCGTTTGCGGTGAGGCACTCCGATTTTACCTCTTGAATTTCTTTGACTACATTTAAGGATTTTAAATGTTCAAAAAGATCAGAAGACATGATGCTTCTGACTGAGCCAGAGTCTAACAAAGCGTTAGCCTTAAAATTTTTAAAATTCACTTCAACAAGAGGTAGAATCTTGTTGCTCAAACCTTTGGATTTTAAAGACTTATATGTTTTTCTCGTAAGAGAATTATTGGCTAAAGGAGAAAAACCAGTGATCTTATTTCTACACTGATTGAAAGAAGGGCACTCCCAGTTATAGTGACCAGTTGTTTTACAATAGAGGCACGTGGGCCTTAAATAAAAGGGTGCAACTAATCCCTGTTTAAAATTTGAAAAGTGACGAGCTTTAGTGGATGTTGAGAGGTTACTCTCATGTTTAGAATATAACTTGGACCTATTCTGATTGTGTATAATCCCTGGTTTAGATTGAAAATGAACTGAATTATTTAAAAGAGGTGACTTATGAGGTATGGATTTATTTAAGTGTGCAGGTTTAAAAAAAGCTTGGTAAAATTTAATATGACTATAGTCGTTTTTTATGGAAGGAGCTTTGATTGGAAAAACGACTAATTTCCGCCCCTTGAGTCGTTTTTTGGATGAGAAGAAAAATTGTGTTGATTCTGTGCTTTACGATTTGGATGTTGCCTACACTGTGGGCTTGTATGACCTCTTCGGCCACAATTATAACAAGTGACAGGTGACCTTATGGGTCTAAACTCGGGTTCCAACCTAGAGAAACTTTTTTGGGTTGACAATCTTTCCCGATCTGTATATAAAGTATTATTGACTTGGGCACAGATGGTGTCCAAGTCATTAAAGTTAACAGGCCTTTTAGCGAAAACCAGACAGTTTCGCACCTCCGGCGAGAGAGCATCCACAATAACCTGAGTAATTTCAGCTTCATTTTTGTCTACGAGAAGCACCTGCGCTGCTTCCTTAATGTCAGAGACAAAATGGTGCAGAGTCTCTCCCAAACCTTGAGGTCTAAAGAAGAGATCCTGCTCCAAAGTGTTCCGACGTTTAGCAGGAATAAAACTATTTAGAGCTTCTCTATGGAAAGCGCGAAACGTCGTATGTTTGCATAAGCACGAGCTTAACGGTTCCTTTGCATAAGGCATAAGGACACTTAAAATATTTCTTCTAATGTCTGGATAAATTTTGCATAAAGATAAGGCGATTTTAATGAACTTAATTAGTTTCTCTAAATCGAAACCGTCTGTTATAGGCAAAGTTGATATCAACTTTTCAGCCGGATGGCTGAGTTTACCATAAACCATTTCAGGAGTAGAGTACTCCTGACCTAAAATAACGGGAGCAGGTACAGAGCCTGAATGCAGCAAATTTCCTTCGGTCGACGGTAAATTCAAAATAGGAATGGTGGAAACTGTGGCCACGTTGATTTGGCTCGACAATGAGGACTGCGTACAAACTACAGAGATGTTTGAAATGTCTGCAGAAAAAGACTGAAAATTTAATTTAAGCATTTGGAGAGATGCTAACATGCGGTTACACTCCGCATTATGCTCAGTGGCATTTAAATTTAAATTATTTAGACCAGTTGTTAATAGGCTCAGCCTGGCTTCAAACAGTTCTAGCCTTGTATTGAATCTAACTAACTCTAGATTTTGACTAGGATTTAAATCAGCAAATTTATCTTGTAAATCTTCAAGAGATTCCTGAGCCAGGTCTAACTGCTCCTCAATATTATCAACAGTAATTCTATTTGCACAAGGCTCAGAACCTGCCTGAAGTAGGCCTCGCAAACTAGGCCGCATTGTCCTTACAGTGCCAAGACCGCCTCCTCGCACCATTACCTCAAAAGAAAGTTCTGGCTTCCTAAGATGCTCTATTATCTGGTGTAGGTCTGACATGTTTTTTAAATTAAAAGAAAAGAAAAGAAAGCCAGGTGATAATTTGGAAAAGAATAAGCTATGTGTATATAAATAAATTTAAAAAAAATGAGTATTAAAGACAGATACAAACAGAGAGAAATTTTGTAATTTTTTTGAATTTTTGTTAAGTTTTTATCTATTTTTGGATTTTATAGTTTTTTGTATTTTTTTTGTTTTTTTTTTTTATTTGTCTCTGTCTGGATATATCTCAAATTGTAAAAAAAGAAAAGAAAAAAATTTTTATAGTTTCATTAAAAAAATAGGTTTATGAAAAATGTTGTTGTATAGAAAGGTGCGACGAAGGAAGTATATGTTGGCAGCACACAAGAAACAAAGACCATTGAGTTACCACCAAACCAAATTTTAAGCAAGATAAACAAAAAGGTAATCACAGAGTGTGACCAATAAGCTATTTTTAAGTTAGGCCTATCTGAGAACTGACCAGCTAGACAAATTTTAAATGGACGAAAACAACTAAACCAGAATTTAGAGAAATAACCACAATTACATTTAGAGAAATAACCACAATTACATTTAGAGAAATAACCACGCTCTGCTACCAGAAAACATGTACCAATCTTAGCAAAATGAATAAATAAAGAAACGGAAGCTACACTGGGCCACATAGATTGGACATGTTCAAAACTTACCTCTAGGGTAAAAAAAATAATCACCAAGGTGGAAATGCTTAAGCCGTTCACTCACAATTCATATGATACCTAGAGGATAAGTCAATAAACCAGAGAAATAGATATAAATTCAAATTTACTGACCAAATTCCAGTGAAAGTTATATGCCCTTAATTGATAAATAAAAAAATTAGTTATACGCCCTTAAGTACAAAGAAAAGATGTGATTACAAAAAAATACATGTATAAATTTAATTTGAATTGAAAATCCCTCCCCAAAAAATAAAATCAAAAAACCCTCCCTTTTAGCAATGATTACAAAATTTATACAAAATTAATTAAACAA
This sequence comes from Aphrophora alni, assembly GCA_963513935.1. NCBI lineage: Eukaryota > Metazoa > Arthropoda > Insecta > Hemiptera > Aphrophoridae > Aphrophora > Aphrophora alni. The sequence goes on from OY740768.1 coordinate 79,379,576, forward strand.
GATTACAAAGAAAATACAAACATGTAATACCATGGATTTTGTAATTAATCTTTTATATAGTTGGCCAACTGTAAACTTAAGTATAATTAAATAATAAAAAAAAAATTTAGAATTATGAGACGTCTCTCTATTTTATTAATTTAAAAAATAACCTCTTTGAGGTTGTCAGGACCGAAATTTTGCTATAGCTGCTCCTCCCAAGTTATTTAATGCTAAAGACATATTTTTTTTTATTTAATACAAAAGACACATTTATATATTATTAAGTTTCATTACAAAAATACAAGAACACAGCCTATTTAAAGTTCCTTATAAAGTCCACTGCAGGTTTTTGAAGTTTATAAATTTTTGTACATAGCCACATAAATAAAAGCACTATTGCAGAAAGTATCTAATAAAGTTGCATGATGATGATTGCCTTTAACAGGAGAACATGAGTGTAGTACTTGGAATTAACTCTAATTCTTGGACCAGTCAAAACTGCATTAAACAAAATAACAATTCTTTTTTAGAATGCAAGTAGGCTTTAAGACAAGCATTGTAAAGCAGTTAATTTTAAGAGTTTGCCTTTATAATATTTTAATACAAGATGACAAGTAGGCACTTTAACAAAGATGGTAATTGTTACTACAGGACTTAACCAAGTTTGTCTTGTCATGTTACTTTTAAATGTTTCTACATGTCAGCAGAGCACATGTTAAAATTAAAAATGTTCTTAACTTGTAACACAAAATATATCAGAACTATAAATTTTGGTTATAGTTTCTTTTCTTTTTAAAAGCCATAAATATTCTAGGTTACACTGCTTTAAGTTTGTACAGAAAATAACTGTTTAGGCTAGGCCTTGATAAAATTGGCTAGGTGTGGTAAAATGCATAATATTTAATATTTTAGGCTGTAAAGTTGAAAATTTAGGCTGTAGAAAAATGAAATATATAGATTTTGAATTAAACCCTATGAGTTTGAAATATCATTTACAAAATAAAATGCAACTCTAACTTCATAAAACTTACAAAAGCACATGTCCTAACCATATGAAAAACTAAACATTTTAACCTTGGTAACACTTATTCACATACCTGGTATTTTTGAAGAAAACGCTTATAATAAACCATGTTAATTAGCCACGCACAGTCGTAAATCGCGACTAAAATAATTTGAAAGGTCACGACATAATTATTTAATTCTTTTGGTGATCACGCAAGGCAGTCTAATGAATTCATTACAAGCAGTGTAATGGCGGACCTTGTTACAGAGCAAAAAAAAGGACTAACGGTATCTGTCAGCTGTTCAATTACTCTGAAATTTAGATACTGTATTGAGTCGCCGCTCAGCGGAGAATAAATGCAACTACGTGAGAGTGAGCAGACGGTACAGAGAAAGTTGTTGTCTGCATGTAAGCGTATCTGTATAAGCGTAACACATTCCTAATGTTTACTGTTTCTCTGTATTGTTACATATGGTACAAATGAATGTTTTAATACTAATATTTTAGTTTGAATAATAATAATAAAATGAAAACATTAAAGTCCTATAAACAAATTCTCTTTTTTCATGTTTAAGGACAAAATAACACAAACAGTCTACTGTTACAAGGATCTTGCAGGCCTTCTGCCTCATCGGTTAAATTTGAGTTCCCAGGGAGTAGTGAGTCAAATAGCTTCTCCCCAACAACTCATGACTCAATCTCAAAATCAAATTCGGAGATGAAATACAGCTGCAGTGTTGAATTTACACGACAACAACTTCAAATGGGTATGACAGACTATATTTTTCTAATGGCAAAATTATTTCATCTTAATAATAATTGTTGAATAATATAACTTCACTATAACAACCAATCTTTAAGAATTTTAACTTATAAGATTCAATTCCAAAAACAAAATAGATATCATGTAAAGAGAGATTGTAGTAGAAAAACATTATAATTCATCATGTGAAATAAATTTAAAAAACACTTTTAAACTAATGCAGAAATATTTGTATACTTCATAATAAATTAAAGGTGGTTATTTGTTTATTCAAAAATCAATAATTTGTTTTTTATAATAAACAATAAGCTCTGACAGCAACTAAAATGTGACATGACAAAAGAAGTTGTGATATTATATACTTTCTACATAATGTACAGTGACTATGTCATATTACATGTTTCATTGCTTGTGTAGTACCACTTGGTTGCTTTTCACAACTCAGAAAAAAATACTTTATTACATTCCCTGTATAATTTATTTCTCACATACATACATATATATATTAGTCAACATGTGAGTGACTACACTGTACAGCCCAAATGAGTAGATCGATTTTGATAAAATTTGGTATGTGGGTGACAACTAACGATTTTTTTTTTCATTTTTAAAATTTAAGAGTAGCTCATGTATACATAGACATACATATACAGGGTGAGGCAGTGAAACGGCACAATTTTGAAAAATCACAAATAATTTATTTAGAAAAAAAGGGTAATTGTTTTAACATAAATCTTCAAATTACATGAGGGGAAATTAATGTTTTACCTTAAAAACAATTATTTTTTTAATACAGTGTCAGTAAGGTGGCATCCATGGTTTTGCACACATTGTTGAAGTCCGAGATGAAATCCACCCATGACGTTTTGTAGCATCTGCAACGGAATGTTGTTAATTTCCTGCCGAATTCGCTCCTTCAGGTTTTCTTTTGTTCTTGGTGGATTTTCCTGGAAGACTTTGCACTTAAGATAGCCCCAAACAAAGAAGTCTGGAGCTGTCAAATCTGGTGAACGGGCAGGCCAATTGATATCACCATTCCTGCTGATAGACGTCCTGGAAATGCGAGTTTAAGCAAATCCATTGAAACATTAGCAGTATGACTTGTTGCACCATCTTGCTGGAAGAGTGTTTCTTCATTTGGATCATACTGATCGATTTCAGGCAGACCAAAAGTTACCAACGTTTCAGGCATGTCAGCATAACGTTGAGAGTTTACCGTCACCGTGTTACTATGTTCATCTTCAAAAAAACTATACAATCATGATCAGAGAAAAGACAAAAGACTAAACTACACAAAAAACTTAGGTTATAATTTTAGTTTCTAACGTGACTGGAAGCTACTAGGCTATATTGGTGTTTTTCACGATTTTCATTTTCTAGGTTTATAACCTGATAACAGGAGTTGATTTATTCTTTCGAAACATCATATGTTAGTTGTATACAGAGTGAATGTAACAGGTGTGATCGCTGCTTTACTTCATAGAATTGTGATAATTCTGCTTTATTGCTTATAATATCTAAGATCTAGACTTTGCTTAGTGACAGTGTTCTATTTAATTTTGTTTTAGGTATAAGACCACCAATTGAACATGTCAATCACAACCATACGTACCATCTCCCTCCAGAGCAGACAGGTGCAATGCAGAGGCCAGTTACTCGAGACAAGAAAGGTACAGTATATTTTCTTAGATATCATTATATGATAAACTTATAATCCAGCTGTTTAAGATATGTCTCTACTGTAACAATATGCCTGTAAAAAGTCCATTGTACAGAACCTTGCTAAGAAGAGACATTATTTGAGTTACGAAGGTTTAGTCTTGGAGAGGTTTTTGATTTTATAGAGATTCAGTTATATTAAATTTGACTTGTAGAGATTTTGTTCCTAACATATAACAGTACAAATTTTTTTCAAGTTATAGAAATTCAAAACAATATAAATTGAACTTACAGAGTTAGTTTTATTTATGTGTGTGGAATTACATTATTAGAAAATATAAATAAATACAGTATAATTATCTTAGTTATGTTGTATAGTAGAAATAATTATTAAGTTCAAGCCCTTTCACTTACAAAATTGTTTATTGTACTTCTTTTTCGTGAATAAAATATAATTATTTCAGTTTTTGGATGTTAGTTTATTTCTTTTAAAATAGGTATTCTGTAATTATTTAATTGTACTATTGCCATGTGTTATATATTTGTTTATTTATATGTTCATTATGTTTGTTCCCACCATAGGCAGGAGAAGTGAGGAAGAACACCTATCCAGAGATGAAAAGAGAGCTCGGTCGCTCAGTATACCAATTACTGTTAGTGATATTATTAATTTACCCATGGATGAGTTTAATGAACGACTTTCAAAATATGATCTTAGTGAATCACAGCTTTCTCTTATTAGAGATATACGAAGGCGTGGAAAAAATAAGGTAATTTTTTTTTAAATTCATTTTTCAATCTTAAAATTTATAGGTTAAAGAATTATTTTCTATGTCTATATAGTACAATCAGTTTAGGACAAAAACTAAAAGATTGAGAAAGCAGCTTGTTTTTCTTCATTATTTATTATTATATTTTTAATATGTGTGTTTATTTGTAATATAATAATTTCATCACACTTTCACCTATATTAAACTTATGCTGAAATTGTTGGAAGTGAAAAACTGACCATTCTTATGTTTTTGCTATGTTTTCCTTCTGAGTGTTATAGAAAATGTTTTATCTAAAAGTAGAGTATAAAATTTCTTAAATATTTGTTCGTTTTATTATTTAACATCTTTACTTTAAACCTGTTAGGCTAATAAAGATGGGGGAGTAGATAAGAAATCGGGGGGGATGGATGATACAAGTATGCCATCAACCGGTCTTAAATTTGTACAATCTGTGACACTTCAATAGTATGAACTGCGGCAAAATAAGTGCAAGCTTTGTAAAAATGTCCATAAAAAATATTTGATTTCAAAATTGTCATTCCCACAATAAAAGTCATTAAGAGTCATGATGGGGGAAAATATGCAATGTTATTCTGATCATACTCTCAATATCTCAGACAAGTTTTGACGTGGAAAGATATTTTTTGAATGTTTTAAATTCTTCAAGATGTTTAAATTCTATATTTTGATCTGCTTATCTCAATTATAAAATTAACAACATCGAAACTTTATCACAATTTTTTTTTTAAGAGATACCTCTTTACGCCCGGTAGGCAATTTTTTTGGTGCTGTTAAATCGATGTGGTGAAAGGAAAAATCGTCACGAAAATAATAATAACAGTATACGTACAACAACAGTTATGCTGCGTATTTAAATAATCTACTATTTTTATTATTTGTTTTATAACGTTTCAAACTCCATACATAGTGAAACTAATAATCAATGCAGTGATATTGCACAAACTTTCTCACATATCCATATATATTAAAACTAAAAATCTACGAAAAATATTGCACTAACTTTCTTACAAACCTACCCATATATTTATATTAAAACTAAAAATGTACCAAAAATATTGCACTAACTTTCTTAGACTCCCATACATAGTGAAACTAATAATCAATGCAGAATTATTGCACAAACTTTCTCACATACCCATGTATATTAAAACTAAAAATCTACAAAAAATATTACACTAACTATCTCAGACTCGCATACATAGTGAAACTAGTAATCAATGCAGTAATATTACACAAACTTTCTCACATACCCATACATATTAAAACTAAAAATCTACGAAAAATATTGCACTAATTTTCTCAGACTCCCATACATAGTCAAACTAATAATCAATCCAAAAATATTGCACAAACTTTCTCACAAAACTATCCATATATATATTAAAACTAAAAATCTACGAAAAATATTGCACTAACTTTCTGAGACTCCCATACATAGTCAAACTAATAATCAATTCAAAAATATTGCACAAACTTCCTCACTTACCCATACATATTAAAAATAAAATTACGAAAAATATTGCACTAACTTTTTCAGACTCCCATATATAGTCTGGAAAACACTAATAATAAATGCAAAAAGATTGCACAAACTTTCTCAGACTCCCATACATAGAGAAAGTAATAATAAAAATTGAACCAGTATATATATAATATTTTGGTTACTTTAATTGAAAGTTTATAATTTTATTAATTTATTATTAATTTTTTTAATTTCTGTCTACCGTCCTGCGACGGTAACATTTAAACATGAATATAGTTGTTGCTCGCAGTGTCAATAGATGTGAAAACCAGATTGATGTTGATAATTTTAATTTAAACATTATGAAATTTCAAATTTTAATACTAAAAGTTTTAAGTTTTCACTTCTATCTGCAGTCCCCTATAACTGCCAATGTTTTTTTAATTATATATATATATATATATATATATATATATATATATATTTTAAAAATTACAAATATTTATAACTTTTGTACATTATTGCTCAGTATAAGGAAGCTTGAAATTTTTTATTAATATATTCAGAATATATATCTTAGAAGTTTAGGTGTCTACATAATTATTTTATCCAATTAAATTCTACTAAGATTAAGTAGATATAAAGATATTTCAAAATTATTATGATTATAATTTTAACAGAGATATGTTACTATTCATAATATCTTATTCTATTCTTTTACTATTCTTGTTATTTTTACTATTTGTCACAATTAATTATTTCTATTCTTGACTTTATCTAGCCAAGCATATTAAGTTGTTTTTTTTATATTTAAAAATTTTAATTTGATAGAGGTTTAAAGCAATATTATTTTTAGGTTGCAGCACAGAACTGTAGAAAACGGAAACTGGACCAAATTTTAAGTCTTGCAGATGAAGTCAAACAAATGAGAGATAGAAAACTACGACTCGACCGAGAGCGAGAATTCTTGGTTGCAGAAAGACAGAGGATCAAAAATAAGTTTTCACAGTTATATAGGCACATATTTCAGGTATGATTATTATTAATAATTGATCTTGTATTGTTTTTGTCATTTGTTATTTCTTTCTCCTTCTAACAGAATATAATGTTTCGCAAATAGAAATACCAAAATTGAAAGACTTAATAACCATATGTTATAATTTGAATAACCCACTTGAAATTAGCAACACTTATGGATACCTCAGTTATCAAATGAAAGAAAACACAATTTTTACACCAAACACTTAATTTTCAGTTACTTAGTCATCATTTTCAGTCGTTGCAAGTATACAAACCATTTGTAATTTTTTTTTCTTGTGTTTCATATGTTTATGGCAAGTTCTGTTTGTAGTTAGAATACTATTTAATTTAAATTTACTGTTGTTTGTATATCTTAATGACATGGATAAATTTTAATGGATTTGCTATCTATAAGCTGTATTCCATTGTCTGATTGTTGTGGCCACATTGATTCCATTCTATACTCTGCATGAAGCATAAAACCTCTTTGGCTCTTGAGGTTTAGTGATATAAATGTACACATTTCTGTTCCCCCCCCCCCTCTCTCTGCTATATTTCCATGACTGTGTCATGAGGTATGTGGAATTTGTACCCACTAAGAAGCCTATGTCTTTCTTCTGATCTTGAGGATGGGACCACTGTCCTAGTCCCTATGATCAGATTATTCCTACATCATCTTACGAACCACTGTGCCAGTATAAGAAGTCCTATTTTCCTCCAAGGCACACTCATTTCCTATCCAATTGCTTGTACTCAAAAATGGCGTGGGTTGCGTTATCAATCTGTCTTCAAGCATTATACTTACCGACTTGTACCACTCCTCCATCCTCACCCTGCCATGTCTGGTACAATATGGGTAATTCTTTTTTTTCCCTTTTTTTTTTTTCGCTTTCCACCTCTGTCCAAGGTAATTCTCAAAACATTCCTGTGCAAGTAAACTTACAGAGGGTGTATCAGAAAGCAAAAGAGGTGTTTCCAGTGATGCTGTCTTTTATACACTGATTGTAGTTATTGCTAACCTCCTTTGCACTATAAAAGAGCTTCTCAAGCATTGGCATACACCAATAAACCTGTTCATATTAGTATCACATAAAGCATTTAGGACTGTACAGCAGTGGCTATGAAACAACACCTGCTCTTTCTTAATCCTATTGATCTTTCTCGATTGTAAATGATCTTAATGAGTGCTGTGGTTGTCTGAACTACAATGGGCCAACGAAGATAATTTCAATTCCAACAGGCCATTGTAGTTCAGTACCTATAAGGTATGTGTACATGTAGTAACTAAAGATGATGACTCAGTTATCGAAACTTCATTTTGTTACAAATAAAGTGTTTGTTATGGGAAATTGTATTTTTATTTGGTGTCAATTTTTTTGGTGGTGGATTTGTTTTCTGCACTCATTTATTACGATCCTCTCCTCCTCTCCCTAGATTATAATGATTATACCAAATTCCTTGTACTATTTATGTTCTAAGTAACTTATTTTTATTAATTACTTTATATTACCAACATCCCATGGCTCTGTAAAGTAAATCTCATTTCCATTACCAATTTACAAAGAACTCATTTTAAATTTACAACCCTTCATCAATTTATTTACTTGAATACATTTTGGATTTCAGTTATAGAAAGTAAACCTGCCAATTAATTACCTTCAATACCTTCTTGCTTTCACTCCATGTTCACGCAGACCTTGTGTCACCTCATCATTATGGCCATGTTAATCAATCTTTGAAATGATGTTGTTATACAAGATATTCAAAAGTATCCACCCTGAATTTTTCCTACAAAAGGTGGAAGATATCTTCATGGCCATACATGAATTTTTTCCTGTCCTATATAACCTAACTGAACTTAACAATTTATCAATTAGTTCTCTAATAAACCTAAGTATTAATTTCAAAAACTTAAGAAATATATTAAAATTAGGCCATTATAAAACAATTTTAAAATGTATATTTTTCTTTTTTTGATTATGACAGGTTTAATATTTGTATTAATAATTGGTATTAATATTTGTAGGCTTTAAGAGATTCAGAAGGCAACCCATATTCTCCCTACGAATGGAGTTTACAACAGTCTGCAGATGGGTCCGTTATTTTAGTACCGAAATCGAATGCAACTTCAATGTTGGATTCTACAGAACCACGACCTAAACACAAAGACCCAGATCCAAGAACACAACCTAGAAAACCATGATCCATGTGGGCACTTCAGTATATATGAAGTATATCATTCGGAACAACTACCACTAGTAGTTCTATCATAGTCTCTGAAGCAGTGCTTGATGCACAATGGAGACCGCTTGCTCAATAATCAAGGTTAAATTGTTTTCAAACTTCAAAATTGAATTTTTGAATTTGTTTTATTTCTATCAGTGAAAAGGATGTGTTTAAACTATTTAACTGTGGTAGTTATATATTTTTAATTTAACAAATTAAAACAAAATTAAGAAAAATTATATATTTATTAGATTATAATTATCTGGAATAATTATAAAATAATTTAAACAAGATCTACTTAATAAGTTCCCAGTTTTTAAAATGATTTTTTCAAGCTCCGAGTTTTTGGATTTGATACAATCGAATAATTTATATATTGGAAATCAAGTGTACAGGTTTTATAAGACAGTAGTAAATATTAACGACTAGTTTATAGATTGTGATTTTGCTAAAGGGCTGTTTAACATGTAATTAGAAAAAGAAGTATACCTAATTATAATTAAGAGATTATATATTGTTTGACATGACTTCTTGGGAAGATTTATGTTCTTCCAATATTTTGTTTAGAGTTATGATTTTTCAACAAAATTTATAATAATTTTATTCATTATATAAATATTTTTAAGTATGTTTTATTTACATACTTCTTTACTGTTCTCTCTGATAAGATTTTCTAAATATTTTGGCGAAAACATTCCACCCAAAAACTTCACAATACATTTTTCATTGTTGAATTAATTTCAAGAAAAGTGTTTGATGTCTGGTCAGATGCTAGTCCTGAAAATTTTTATTGTTTCATTGTGTTGTTTTAATTTTACCTTTCATTGTGTAGGTGTCATTTTCACTTTTTCAAACATTATTTTATAAGCACGCTTTATGTAAACATAATTATTTTAGTTATCATTTGGCCAAAGGAAATATATTGTTAAATTCTTTAGTATGAGAACCTTTTGTTAAGTTATGGTAAAATATATAATTGTCATTTTTTCCCTCAGATCTCTTTTAAAATGGAATGGTTTTATTACTATCTGCTATAATCTAACATATTACTTACTTTTCCATCACTTCTTAGCTTGGTACAATCTTGATCCTTTATTTGTTTTCCTGAACTTTATTACAAGTTTATAAAATTAATGATGAATTTTGTTGTATATTATTAAAAACTGATAATAATAAATCAATATATTTTACAAATGTTAAATTACTGAAAAGAAATTTGAATCCTTCCACCTTCTAACTTTGTTATTGTTTAAGATATTGAAACACGGTTTGCAGCAATTTTCTTTGTATTGAGGGGCTGCTTCTATGAGCCCAAAATTAGGACTTATTGAGGTAGCCCATCTTTGATTTCGGAAAATAGAATTTTAACATCTCAAATAACAATAAAGTTAAGATAAAGATGTCCAATTTCATTTTTATTTATCTTAATGTGATGCATTAACGGCTGTTATTTCAGTTATAGTAATCCGAACAAATTACCTTCATATTTTTTTTATCTAATCAAGTCCTTTAAAAATTTTGAATTACAAAATCATAAGTTTCATTTGAAATTTTTTACTTTATCCTTGCCCCATCCGTCTTAGGTACAAAATTAAAATCTCTTACTAAAAAAAATTTTACCGCAAACTGAGTTTAGGTATATTAATTACTAACAAAGTTCAAAAGGATACACGTTTATTTTCAGCCATCCTGTACAAAATATGTTGTTAAAAATTGGTTGATAAACCAAAAATATAAATACATTTAGTAATTATTTCTGTCCAAAAACACGCCTTGTGTTGAATTTATGGTCTAGAAATATTGACAATAGTTTTTTTTTTTTTTTTTTTTTACAAAACTAGTAATTTTACAAGATAAATAAGTTGATATATAATTTTCTGATTGTGTAAAATGAAGTGACTTAATTAGTTTTGAACAGTTTATAAGTTCTATGGTAACAGTGGAGTTTGATGTATAAAAAGCTAACTAGTTTTATTCTGGACAATTTAAATAAGAAAACATATATTCTTTGTAATTACCTATGTAGTGTATGTTTATATAATGCCTCTCTGTGGTTTGAACAGGTTTTAATCAAACTTTACACATAATGAATGGGTAGTCTTAAGGGATTACCACCAACATGATAAAAATAGTAATAAAATGGCAAATTTTAATTAATATGATTTTATTTTGGGAAGATTTATCAAATCTTTGTTCAGTTTGCTGATTTTAAATAAATAGATTTATCCCTTCCATTTACCAGCTACTGTTTCATTTATATTTTGTTATTTTTTTTCCAAATTTTGAAATATAAAGTAATAAATATTGACAATGACAAGAGGTACTTTTGTGAAATAATTATCTAAATTCATTAACAATTAACCAGAATTTATGTCAATGTATATGTTAACATTCACTTAGTTCATTTTTGTAGAAAACTATATTTTTAATATTTAAAATTTTTGTTTCGTTGATTTTTTTAACATCCTCAGTTTTATAAATCGTTCAGGACTTAGCTCTGTAAATTAGTTTTATAATACAAACAATCTATTTTCGGTGTGTATTTGATGCATATTAAATTTCAATACGTGGTTCGAAGGTCTAAATGTACATGCTCAAGATTTAAGTGATCTTACATAGTAATGACATATTTTTATATATCTAATATTAGGAATAATGACCTATATTGTAGAATAAATGGTTACAGTATCCAGACACTACCCTATTTAGTAAACTGATCAACCTCAACATTCATTCTTATTATTTTAAAATTATATATACACCATTGATCAATGTCTATTTTCATATTTGTGTTTATAATGTTTTCATTATCTATACTGATGCGCAGAATTTATGTGTGGAATCAGCTATTAATATTCAGTGCACTGTTTCTAACCTTAGCTTTAACAAAAGGGTCGTACACTTTGGCGAAATATTTTTGTTGGCCAATGACATTATGATTATAACACAGTTTATGTTTCCGTCAGGTTACATTTATTAAACCTGTCGTTTTTTACTCTAAAAGTACAAATATGATTATCGTGTGACATTGTACACTTATTATGTCTCGTTTGGCTTTCGCCGTGTGCACGGCCCTAACTCCTTAGCCTTACAATATTGTAGTATTTTGTATATAAAAAGAAAGCCCTAAATAAATGTACATTGACTATTTTTTTAAAGGGCAAATTTTTGGGGTTGTGCTCACATGGAAAAGCTGATCTCTGTAAATAATGTGTATTTTTTAAAATTGTATGTTTATTATTTTGTATTGTATACTTTGTCAATTTGTTGAATGCAGATTTATTCTTATTGTAATAAAGTGATGGGGTATCCACTACTTTGCACAATTTTCTTTTTAACCCAATATTAAAATAGCAATTATACCACTCACTGTTTCCCTAGCTTTCAAGTACCAATTCAACTTGACATTTTTGCAGCCATACTGTTATTATTTTCATACTTTTTTTCTATAGAAGTTATTGTTTTAATATATTCTGTTATACTCAAGCTACATATTAGAGTATTTTATTATTATTTTATTTTATTTTATTTTTTTTATGTAAACTACAACATTTTGAAAAATTATTAATATAAAAATTACAAATGGATATGAGACTGTTTTATAAGTTTTTTTTGCAAATCTTGAAAAACGTACTATGAATACAAAAAATATCAAAATTAACGATTTGTAATACTGCTATTTTAAATTTGTGCTCTGTGTTAATTTCATCATTTATTTTTTTTAGAGATTTTACTTATAATGTAACTTTTTTTAAATTTTATTATTTTTACCACATTTTCTTATCTGAAATTAAGTTATTTCTGTTTCTTGACAAAAAATTTTGATAAAAATATTGAATTTATTAAATTTATGTAAATAAATAAATTTGTCCACAAAGTTATATCTATTAGAAGAAAAAAATCGAAATATGCATTAAACTTTTTAAATGCATACATCATGTTTTTTTAAACATTGCAGAAAATCTTCTTTAAATAAAAATTTGGTGGAGACACAAAGTTGAAAATTGTAAAGTTTTTGTTTGTAGATTCAATAAACATTACATTAAACAAAAAATATATAAAAAATATTCCTGTCAATTACTGAAATTATACAATCGATTAAAAGATACTAGCAATAAAAATACGAAGTCAGAAAATAAGTTTCGGTGGACTATCTAGGAAAAACAAAAATATACTTCTAATCTATTTTTATTTCTTTTTTTATGTATACTACTCTACTTTGGACATAGTTTCAGTGACGTAGGAAGGACATTTGGCATCCAGGGCTGGACTTTATTTTTTCATTTCCTCTCATATAAGAACGTTACTTTTCTGAATACCTGACCCAATTTAACCTGGCTGTGATAAGAAAATAATCTCCAAAGCTCACATTGTCTGAATCTTGTTAAAGTTAAAATGATTTATTGTTCCACATGGTAGAAAATAAAAATGAGTAAGGGGAAAAAAAGAATAAATTACATATTATAAAACAAATTTTTGTGTTTTTCTGTATTATCTTAAAAAGATAGCCAATCACATCAAGTTATTGAATGATTTTGAGTAATAATAATCAGAACAAATATTTTTATACAAACTTAAAAATATAATTTCAGGAAATGTTAGTTACAAAATTATTGTCGTCCAACAAATAAGAAGTTAATTAACTGTAGTAAAATAATATAGGTTTACTGGAATTTTAAAATCATTCAAGAATAGAAACCATTTAAAATTAAATTGTTTAGCTACTTGAGACCATGGGTAGATTTGGGAGTAATGGTTGAGAGACGGTAGCTTTTGATTAGTTTAAGTTTTGAAAAACTTCGTTCACAGGAAGCAATACAGAACCATCAGCAACAGTAACCACAAAAATGTACGTTGAAGATAGATTTGATACCGAATCTTAAAAATCCAATTCTACAATAATTCTCAAAAAAATTCAGCACTCGCCAATTGTTGACAAATTTTAACCCCTTGTAAAATTTCTCAGCTGACCTATCTCTACAATCATGTCTTCAAAGAACGTATCGAAAGTTTATGTGAAATTTGGAAAAAAACTTCTGCATACTTTGTCTGATGAAAAACTAAATTATTTGTCTGAAGAATCTTGAAAATGGAAAAGATGTTTTCCACTGTGACTTTGTAAGTTCAGCTCGGGAACCTGGAGTTGTAAGTAATGTAAGTTTAACCAAATATGCATTTCTACAGTTTTATCATACATACTTATTTATTTACTCTAACGGTATAAACTTTACTTTACAACTTCCTTCCACATTCAAAACTTAAATAATTACTAAATTTTACTAGTTTAAGTATGTAACATGAGAAAAATATATAACAAATACATATAGTAATAAATATTAAACATCTGTGTAATTTAATCTGTGCTAAAGTTTTGTCTGTAAATTTCACAGAATCTTTGTTTTATTAATTATAGAAGGGAAATATAACCTTAGAAAAATGTGTTTTTTTCTGTTTGTCAGTTACCAAAAAACTTTGTACTCTTATTACATAACAATGACTCAACTTTTTGAAAATAATTTTACAACTTTAAATAATATGTATAGTTTGTATTTTAAAAAATTTAACCATTCCATAATCATTGTTTAATAATAATTCTTAAAAAGCATTTTTTTTTTTAAATGTCAAGTGAAGTACCAAATTAAAGACTTTTAAGTTTCATATCTATCAATCATCAAAATATACAAATACACTCTAGTCAACTCTGAAATTCATAGCAATAATAATGTACTTGTTGGTTATATTATATTTGGATTTTTTTTCTAAAAAATATAATATTGTACTTATTTAACATTTACAGTAAACAAACAAAACAAAATTAAATAATTCATAACTTAACCAATTCTAATAGGGTTGACTAAAGTCTTATTGCTCTAATACATCATATTTTGTAGGGTTAACATTAACAACTTGTTTCGTTCACTATTACACACAATGTCTTGTTTGTTAGAATATTGTTCTTATTGAACCAGATCATGAGGTTTGGTTTCTATTAACAAGCTCACTGCTAAAAATAAGCCAATTATGTACCCCACATGCTAGAAAGTTTTTCTACAAAAATCCATACCTTTAGGTCTTTTTTGATGAATTTAGATGTTATCTGTTGGTTTCCATCTTCAAAACCAAGTTTATTTTTTCATTTTTAATTTAAGGAATATTGTTACTCTGCGCCCGCTACACCCAATACACACTTTTCTCTTGTATCATAAAAACACTGTTATAAATAATTAAAAATATATCTTTACAACCTTACCAACCAACCATAACTATCATTTATTGACTTCTGTGCTAAGTGTCAAAACAACCAACTACACAAAGCAAAGTCCTGGAAGTTCTGAACATGACAAACACTGATACCGAGTGCTTGTTTTTGCACATCCGACATTTCTTTTGTGATTTAAGTTTCTTTTTAATTTTGTGATTTTAGTAATTGTATGGCCAGCAAGCCGGGCAAGAGGGAGCAGGGGATTTGGCAAGTCCGGTAGAAGGGAATCTTTCATAGACTCATGAAACTAAAAAGTCCCATTTTTCTCTTCCTTTTTAACATAAAGGTTTCATTGATCAGGTAATTTGCATTTAGCAGTAACATTTGGATGACATGGATAAACAATTTTTTTATACCACCTTAGGGTTTGTGGTACAAGGGGTAGTAGACCTGCATTTGGTCAGACCGGTCAACGCCTTTCATAAAACCATTGTATTTTACTATTGGCAATGGTCTTTGTGCCTCTTGGTTTCGTTTGTACTAATCGTAATAAATCATTTTCATGTTCGGTTGAAAAATGATGAACGACCCTTTTATCTTTCCATTTCTCCAACATTACACTTTCACCATACATAGTGATTGTCTCCCCAGTATGAAGTGGTGTGTTTTTGACTCTATCCAGTACATGGTTTTTGGTCCACTTTCAAAGTCCCAGTACAATATGTGTCTTTGATGAGAAGTTTTGATGCAAGCGGTATGCTGTTATAATAATTGTCCATATAAAGGACTGTGTCCACAGTTTAATTTTCCCTGCCTGTGGTTCAAAACAACATTAGCCCCGTGGCCCTTACCCCCCCCCCCAGTCATCCAAAACACTGCAGTAAATAAGAAACTTTAGCATCAAATCATGTGGCTCATACAAAACATAGAGTTTGATACCATACTTGTACTGCTTCCCCTTTATATACTGTCTAAAATATAATCGGCCATGCCCTTGTCAATACGCAAGTTTTGTGGGGAAAGTATACTTGAGTCATTTTATTGTTGAAGTAATCTATCAAATATCTAACTTTAGCCAACTGGTCGTTTACATTTGTTGAAGCAAAATATATACACGGAAGTATCAATAAAAATCTATCCCTACTCATAAATTTACCATAGGTGGGAGTAAATGTTTTTGTTGTCCTCCAATAATCCTGTAACCTTGGTTTTGGATCCAAACCCATGTCTAGCAATAAACTCAAAAATATTAAAATTCCTCAACAGTCAAATCTTTCCACCTACAGATACGTGTTTTAGGATTTTTTTTTAAAATATAATGTCCACTAAAAGAAGGGAAAAAATCTATTGACCTTGTGGCAGGACATGGGACATGAAGCTCTTCAGTTTTTATAAATGGAATTTGTCTAAATCCATTAGTATTAAAATATATGAAGAAATAAGATTTTTGAAATGTTTATTTCGATAAAGTTGGGCGCCATTTTGTAATATTTTATTACAAAAAATAAAAAATTTAATTATAAAATTTATCACTCTTGAAGAGAGTGTAAAATATCTCTGAGGTTGTAAGTTCTTTTGAAAAAAGTGTACTTAGTAGAATATTGAATGAAGTACAGAATCCTTTTTATTCTGAAATGTACATTTTATTATTGAAAAAAACATAATATAACATCAGAATACATATATGTCAAATAATACCTGTACAAAATATAATTACATATAAAACATCCTACATATTTAATTAATCAAAAAATTATGTTCATTAAAATTTACTGTATTATTATTATTATAGTTGCAACCTACTTTCAAATAAATTATTTTTATATATTGAGAAGCTAATATTCTTTTTATTTTATGTAATTAATTTCATTACACTTTATTTCTTTTTAAATTAAAAAGATCAAAATCATAATTTTAAACAAGGAAAATCTTTTACTTATAAAAGATTTAGAAAATTGCACTTGTAAAACATATCATCTCTGCTTACAGAAAACATCAGACAATTCTATAAACACAATATTAAAATTTCAACAAAAATCACAAGTTTCAAATTAATTATATGTTTTAGTTTATATGAGTTGCCCATTTCCAAAAGGTCTTTTATCCACTTTTTGTCGAAATTGAGATTTTTAGTCCACCTGATTCCTCTAATGATTCTTTGTTCAAAACACCACGTTTTCAGGTCCAAAAGGTCTGTTTTGTAGGTTAAAATATAATTTAAAAGTTGGACCCAATTCCAAAATGTCCCTTATCCTAAAAGCCGAATTCAATATGGTGTCATATTTCATTTTCAGAACCAAAATGTCCTTTATTTCAACTGGTCTACTAAACCATGACCTCAGTCCAGTTCCAAATTGTCTCTTATCCAAAATGTTTTAATTCTGAGGAAGGCCAACATAAATAATGTTATTACTCATTATATTGTAGATTATTTTCTGAAATGCACGATTGAATTTGTTGTGGCAGCCCTGCTGAACAGCTGCCTATAATTTATTTTACAATTGAACGGTTAGTTTGCAAAATACTGTTGGTCAAACTTAACCTTGTTTATACTGTTTTTTTCCATGATATACGTACTTTTGTATTTTAGCATTTACTGTATTAATTAAAAATATATTCAAACACATTATCTTACTTCAATATAACCTGCAATGACTCCTAAAACATAATTATTTTTCATTACAGGTCTATTTTGGTAGGCCTAATAAGTTAACCTATATGCTAATATCATAACAAGAGTTTAGGAGTTTTTCACGGAAGGCCAAATCGTTAAAGACTTTTGCTCAGGAATCTTTCAATAGGCCTAGTGTTTAATTTTAATAACATAAATTGGCTTAAAATCTACTTGTTTAAAAAAATGTATTGATATACTACTAATACAGGACCAAAACGTCCCTTATCCAAAGAAAAATGGCTTCCTTCATTTCCAAAACGTCTCTTATCCATATTACAATTCCAAACTGTCCTTTATCCAAAAGTTTTTCTTATTTTACACATGTGTTTTTTATTTTATTCAGGTGTAGAAGTTTTAAAATGGCTTATTTATCACATATCTATATATGGTTAAAGTCCGAGTTGGTTGCAGTCCAAGTTTCATGAGATATACAAAATTTGCGATTTCCCAACATTTTGCCTAAGTGGATAAAGGACACATTGGAATTGGGCAACTCATATAAAGAATAGTTTAGGCATATTATACCAGACATGCGTTAATATTTTGGATAAAACTTTTAATTAAAAGCACATCTTTTCCGGGTTGAAGTCACATGGCGTCGTTTCACTGAAATCACGTCTCCCGTTTTAAAATTTACTTTTTTACTTTTCAACTTCACTTTTAAGAACGTATCGATTGTTTTCTTCTTTATTAGTTCAAAACATTCTATTCAAATTGTTTGGTTTTTACTTCAAACACAAATACTTAGTTTTTTTTTTTTTTTGTTTTCCGGGTTATGTAATACACATTGTCCATTGTACAATATTACAAAGTCATTATTTTTCACTTTTGAAATTTTATTTTTAGCTAACTGAAACTAACTCCATTATATTATAACAGTACTTGTAAAACAACTCTTAGTTTCAAGAAAACACTTTCTTTCTATATTTCCATTTTGTTTCGACGAACATCTATCGACTGAGCGTTCTTCTCCTTTCAAGGTTCTGCAGAGACTGGCTTTCTTTCTGTTTAGGCGGTTAGCGGAAAATTTCATTCTTTGTCTTCTATACGCTATTGTTACAGTTTTCTTATAATTAAGTTTATAACTGTTTTAAATATTATCATACGTACAATAAATTTCTCTGGTAATTTTGTACTAATTATTTTATTTATTATTTATTGATTTTATTCAAAAAACAAAATACGTTTCCTATTTGCTGCATTGAGTCCAACATATACCTCATTCTATTTAAGATCACTAAACTAAAAATGTACACTCTCACAGTATTTGAAGCCCAAACAATGGGATTATTGTCATAGTTTGGGTCAGCGTCTGAATCCGAATTGTAGGCCTGGTCAGCAGTTGCATTACTGTCCACTTCATTATCTGAGTTCATAGCATCGGGTTGATTACTTCATCCTGGAGGAAGATCCATTGCACTATACTCATATATTCAATAGAATTAAAATGTTAAAACAATAAACAAAGGACTAATAAATGTACAAAATCGTAAAAAGGACAATACACAGAAATACAGTACCGGTAGTAAAAAACACAGAGACGAGCAAACTTATACTTAAATTTTAGACTCTCCAATTAGTTCCCGAACAAACAAACATAACCAAACTGCTCATTACAATGTCAAGGACACAATAATCAGCAAACCATGAACAATGCAGTTGGAGTATCTGCATTCCTTGCGCATGCATATGGACCCCGCTGAGTGTAGACGATTAACATAGTTAATAATAATGTCAGTCATTGTTTTCATAATCTCATAAACGTGAACTTGGAGATGTTGTTTATGCCTCAAAGCCAACTTCTAAATTTCTTTCTTCACCATATTCACTTTAAGATCTCAGTGTAGATCACTGTTACGGGGATGTGCCATGGGGCTTGAACTATCCCTCTAGGCACTTTATTTTGAAAACTTTGAATACTCTTCATATTTGATTTCCTTGTACAGCGTCAAATTTGAATACCATAGGCCCATACAGATTTTAGCACTTGCTTATAAATTAGAAGTTTGTTACGAAGAGACAACTCTGAGTTTCGACTAAACCACCAGTATAGGTGCCTGTATTTTATATTCAGTTCTTCCTTCTTTTGCTTCACATGTTCCTTCCATTTTAGCTTAGTATCGAGGGTCATGCAAAATATTTTGCTGTATTTACATGAAATAATATTCTGGTGTTTATTAACAAGGGTATTGACACTAAATTTTTATCAGTGAAATGAATATAAGTTGATTTTCCTTCATCTATTCTAGTACACCAACACTTAGTCCATTCATTCACATGGTCTACAGCTCTCTGCAGTTTATCTGTTGCAACGTCAGTATCTTTCCCAACTGCTAAAATAGCAGTAGTCATGGCAAAGGTTGCCATGGTGGTATTATTATCTTGAAGTATATCATAGGTAAACAGTAAATAAACTGTTGGGTCAAGGTCACTTCCTTGAGGCAGTCCTGGTGTTATTTTTTTCTAATTCAGATAACTTATTGCCATCTCTAACATAAAAGTAACTATCTGAAATATACAAATTGAGTATTTTAAAATACTGCCAGGGAAGTTCTCGATTAAATTTAAATTCCAATCCTTTATTCTAAACTTTATCAAAAGCCTGTTTAACATCAAGGAAGACTGCTGCACAGAGCTTCTTTCTTCAAGTGTTTTCTCAATTACGTGTGTAATGCGATGAACTTGATCGATTGTTGAGTGTTTTGCTCTAAACCCAAACTGCTGCGGTGGAATTAGTTTTCTGTCTTGTACGACTCATTGACCTCTTCAGAATTAGGTTTTCCATTATTTTTTACAATATGGGTAATAAAGAAATAGGTCGATACAAAGTAACTTCATATGGCGATTTCCTGGTTTGGGTATAAGAATTACTCCAGTAATCTTCCAGATTTTAGGATTTGAGTTTTATTTTTAACTGATTTTGATAGAAAAATATTATATTCTTGTAAAAATTTTCAGAAAAAAAAAGTTGATGATTTCATTATTAATTCAATTATTGAAGTACCCTACCTAGTAATGTTTTTAATGGGGAAAAGTGTACACTGGCAGTATGGACATTGGAAATTTTGGGTTGCCTGTTTTAAGAAAGTAAGGAGCAAATGCAATTCATATCATCCACTGGCATAAAAATAAGCATCTTTTGATACTATGGTTCCACATCTATATTTGGTGCTGTCTAATTTAAATAAAGAGATTAACTAAATTCATAATGTTTTAATGTGTATTTAAAAAAAAGATAGATGATATTATTGAAACATCTGTATGCGGGAAAGAAAGGTAATTGAAAACTTCTTTGAGACTTGAGTAGAGACTAGGTTAAGTTGAACCTTCAGATTTTTTTAAATGAAAACAGCTATGGTTTCAAAAATATATTTGAAATTTGTAGTCATTCAATAAACTAAGTCAAAATAGGTAAAAAATCTGAGATCTCTAATGGAAACATGTGAAGATTGTTTTCTCAAATTTATTAACCCCAATTAAGATATATATATTTTTTTTTTTAAGTGGACTAAAGACAATTTTTTGTATAGCATTACTACAATTTGCTAGACCAGAGAAACCTGTGATGGCTAAACTTTATTTAAATTCAGTTTGGATTTAAACCAACAAATGCTGTACTTTAAAGGAAACTAAAAGATGATAAGGCATAATATTACTTGAGATACACTTTATATTAATGCAG
This sequence comes from Aphrophora alni, assembly GCA_963513935.1. Classification (NCBI taxonomy): domain Eukaryota; kingdom Metazoa; phylum Arthropoda; class Insecta; order Hemiptera; family Aphrophoridae; genus Aphrophora; species Aphrophora alni. The sequence continues at coordinate 79,401,046 of OY740768.1, forward strand.
TAGGGTTTCGATAATCCAAACATTAAAATAGTTTATATACCGACAGTATGGCCAATTGAAAGACGGAGAATTAAGAAAACTATGAATGAAGTAAATGAAATGGAAGGGGATTCTACTGATATGTAGAAATAAAGCTGGTTTGATAAGTACGAAGAGAGACCTGATTAATTAGAAGATATTTCACTATCCCAGTTCGTTTCTAAATATTACAAAAATAATAAAGTGCAAATTATCATGCGAGAAGAATTAAAAATCATTTGATATCTGAATTATGATATTACTTGTGATTTTAATGAATATAAAAGAGAAATGATTACTTTACATTCACCCTTTCGCAATGAAGAAACAGAAATATTAGCAGATTTGAAATTTATATCTATATATGATGAAAACTAAATTATTATATTACAAAGAATGCAAGAACTTGAATTATGTATGGATATTGAGAAATATATACAAATATGTAGAGAACTGTATCGTGAGGAAACACCTTGCGATTATGATGAAATTGAAGATGTTATAATATATTTCCAAAGAAAAATCCTTTTGAACAATTGTAGAATAATCCCAATGCTGATATAAATAGTGATTTAAGATTAGATAAAATACATTAAGCTACATTAAATAAACTAGGTGCTATTGCCAAAAGAAAAGAAAATATTATGGCTCATGCTGATTTTTATGCTGCTATGAAAATGCCTAATGAAAAACAACAAGCTTTTCACTTGCATTAATTTCAACGTTTATTGCAAGATCAAGAAAGACCTTTACAGATATTTTCTACGGGACTAGCTCTTTGTGGAAAAACATTGGTAATTTAATTTATAATGGAAATCTATAATAGATTTTACGATACCGATGAATAATGTAATGCCTACATAACTTGTGCATCGACTGGAAAAGCTACTGTTGCGATTGATGAACCACCGTTCATACAGCACTAAAAATACCTCTGTCGAAATTGTTCCCGTTGAGTATAGACGTTGCATTATATAGACGTATAGGACATTATTTAAATATGTCAAAGTAATTATAATAGATGAAGTTAGTGTGATAGAGCAGAGCTGTTAGCACGATCATCAACTAAAACAACTTAGCAAATTCAATGAGAATTTTGGTTGTCTAGATTTATAATAATTGGTGATTTACGACAATTACCAACTGTTTGAGCAACACCAATAGTTAAACAAATCAAGAGGAGAACTACGGGAAACCACATTATGGGATGAGTTAAAATCTTACGAAATAACTCAAGTAATGAGGCAAGGGAATGTCATGTTCTCATCAACGATGACTTAAGTAGGAAATGAGGAAAAAATTAACAGACCATGAACTTGCACTTATTGAATCTCGTTTTTTTACAATAGAAGATGATGATAAATTATGTCCTAATAGAATACGGCTATTTCTACTAAACGCATCTGTACAAAACTCAATTTCATACTACTAACATAGAGGATAAAATAGTTTCTGTTGCCAAAGACGTTTTCAATGGATGTCACAATGTGAAACAAGAAGCTTTCATTAACCAAAAAAGAGTTCACTAAATGTCAACTATAAATTCTGGAAATTTACCTTATGAGATACCATTCGTAACAAGAAAGTATTAATTCTAACTACAAACATCGATGTAGCAGATTGTCTCGTAAAATGGTCCTGCTGGAAAATTGTGTCATATTAATGTACATGAAAACGGAAAGATTTCAAAGTTTGGTGGATATTCCCAAACAAAGTTGGACCAAAGCTAGTGAAAAAGTGTGCGGAATATATTGCAAAAAATAATATTGATCGCAAAGCTATACCAATTTTTAGGAGAAAATCTGTAATCAACATAAAGAGTCGAAGGAATAATTTTCATTAGTTTCAGCCTGTAGTATTACAATTCACTACTCGCAATGTGCTACTTTTGATGAGGTTGCATACAGTTAATGTACGTCGTCTTATCCAGAGTAACAAGTATTAATGGTCTATTTACTATTTATATAAAATCAACTTTCCAATACCTAAACCTAATTTAACAATTTTCAGAAAAGCCTTTTACTATGTAGCTCCGTTTTTGTTAAATAAATTGTCTCATCAAATGAAATTTATCAATTTTAAGCATTTTTCTTTTTAAAAAAAATCAAAATTTGATTGCTTAATTTGGAAGAAGTAGAATTTTTGTTTATTTTCTAATATAAAAGGGAAAACTCAAGATAAAATTGGCTTGTTATTTTCTTTTTTAATTATTTGCATTTTAGACCATAAAAAATACAGTTCAATTTTATTTTTATTATTTTGTACGATTCTTTTTCTTAAATTTGTTTGATTTATGTTTACTATTTTGAACTCTGAAATTATTTTAAGTTAATTTTAATGAACTGGTAACCCTCACACAGGTAGCAAATTTGTCTTTTATGTTATGCAATTTTGTATAGTTTTATTTTGTGTGTAAATATTTTTCGTTGTATGTATATGAAGCATGTAAACTGTTGTATTACTGTGTATTTTGTAAAAGACAATAAATTATATATTATTACATAATTTATTACCACGAAAGACAATAGCCAAATTTTCCCCCACGCCCGTAAAAATTCTACATCTATAATGGGTTTCCAACATGAATAATTTAAGAAGCTTTCATTTAATAAACTCACGACAGTTAGGCCTACTCAAATTATGTCAGACTTTATTTTCAACAGAAGAGGAATATCATTTATTACAATAAATAGTCAAAGGATTATTGATACACAGATGACCTCAATTACAGTGTTTTGAAGACAAAAATTAAATATACTTATTTGATTAGAAACTCATTTGAAAAATGAAGAGAACATGGATATTCCAAACTTCTATTACAAAGTATAAACTATATAAGGGTTCTGTAGGTGGAGTAGCAATTTACCATAATGCAGATTATAGTGCGAATATAGTGAGTTCGCATATGGATATTCATTCACACAAATTATCTGACCTTGGAGTGTTTGGGTCAACAATTGAAAAAATCTGTATAAGCAAATACGACGTAGAAAATGGAGGATTAATTATAGTTATAGCTTTTTATATTTCTCCAGAAAAACGCGTTAAGGTGATTATTAAATATTTGCATCAAAATGTATTAATATATACTGACGAAGGTTCTGCGTTACTTGAAGAAAACTTCCATGAAATTCCAATGATTATCAGTGGAGACTTTAATGTTAGTATAGGCGATGATACAACACAACCATCGATCGACTTCCTTAACCTCGAATGATACAAATCAGAGAAGACAAAAGATATGGATTAGGAATTGACGCTATATTATCCGGTTTTTAGAAAATTTTGAATCGAAAATCTTTGATAGTTATTTTAGTTCGCAAAAGTGGATAATGTCTTTTCTGCAATTCAATTGGAATAGGAATGATAAACTGAAAGTATCCAAGAAACTATTGGCAAGAGCATACTAGAAAATGACGTAAATGAGGAAATGGTTATTGAAGATATACCTAAACAATAATAATGATGGGAGTTAATTAAAAATATATATATATATATATCATATTTTAAAACAATGGTGATGAGACTCTACGTACTGACAGTGTTATGATGTTTAGTTTTTTTATAAAATTCCTTATTTTATTGCCTCATCAAGAAACAAAATAAACTTGGATCATATATTGATGGACAAAATAATTGACCTTTATATTCGTTTAAATTAATATTGATTTGGAAATAAAGACTTGACATACAAGTTTTCACTTCCATCTTCAGCATAACGCAATTTTTGTGTGTAAAGCCATGATGACTTTAAGATTTTTTTTCTCTTTAAACCACAAAAAGGAAATATATTTAATATTATAACTGGATTTTATGTTAAAATTTAGCGGAACAGATTATATAAAATATAACTTCACCTCCAATATGAAAATTTGTTCTAGTCTATTTTACGCCATAACTCTGTGTAATTTAGTATATCCTTTTGTCCTTATTTTAAAGCACAGATAAAATGATTGTGTAAGTACCTACCATATGTTGTAGTTAATCAATCTTTGTGCTTACTATAATTAATTATTAGTGAAGAGTATAAACCAAACCAAAGATTGTGTAAACAGTAAATCCTCTGTAGAGTCTAGGGTCTATAGTGTATGTAAACTAGAATGTGGTTGTGGATAATGTTGACGTTTTGTTATCTTTTTCTTTTGGGATTATAGATTATGCCAAAATCCAAATATTTGTGAGTTTCAAGTTTATAATCATTACTAGTTTTTGTAAATGTTTTTAACAATGTAAAGAAATTATGATTGCTCTTTGTAAATATTTTGATGTAACTTAGTAATTTTTAGGTCTATTTTCAGATAATTCCAAAATAATTATGTATTCTACTTTATGCCTATGACTTTATTCTATAACAAAATTTAATTATAAAACTTTCTGCTTGTATGTACAATTCTTCCTATAAATTATTTGGGCCATACACCCTGATGACAATCATCGTGGTAATCTCTGTTTAATGTAATAATACAATAAACTACTTGCCCTGCCCTATACCTACATAAAATTAATTGAACTCATCCAAATTATATTTTCATACCAATGAAAATTATAAGATTATCATTGACTTGTCACTATTTTTATGGTATCTGGTAGCATAGTGTTTTTTTTCTTGATCACAAACATGTATTATGACATGTGTAAATTAGGTAGAATGTTTAGGAATAGGTTATGTTGGACCATAGGCTGGTTGTTGTTTAGCATGGAACAATGTTGATTGAGCAGTAACAAATTTTATAAAAATACAAATGAGATGCCTACTTTTAAACAGGCCTAGATGGCTGGCCTAATTGAACAGAATTTGAATTTTATACAAAAATGTGTAACAAAACCATATGAATTTATGAGAGATACATTTGGAAGCCAGGGTTGGTAATTATTTACTTAAAGGTGGGTCCTAAATTTCGAGATTTTTTTTAAATCGTCTACTATATTCCTTACTTCTTAAGAATAAATAATGTTTTCCTTGCGGAGGTCACTTTTTCACTGAAATATCACAATCTATAAACTACCAAATCCTATGTATTTATAGGTTAAAACATAATGGCAGTGTCACTAGCATATGGTTTAACACATGCGCATTACATAATGACTACGCTAGATCACTAAAACCACCAGGCCAAACCTTTTGTACGTGTATTGAAGTTAATAATTTGTTTACTTTGTGATATAATTATATATCACTACAGGTTTGGCCAGGTAGCTATATGTAGAATATATATAACCACCTGACCAGGTTTATTGAAGTTAATATTTTAAATTAGATTATTAATATAGAGGATTGACATAAAATCTATCGATGTTTTTTTTTTTTTTTTAATTTCGTGCAAATAGTTCTGTTTTAAGAACTGTCATACTAGATATCATTTAGTATCAATGATGTGGTAACCACACCTAGTTAAAGAACTATAGGTCAAGGAAGTTCATTATACAAGGTGCGGCAAAAAAGATCTATTTTCTGCGGCCCACCGTTCAGCGACAGGACGTCTGAGGGTGGTGGAGGTAGGCTTGTTGGAAAGCCTACACGATGCCATTGTCAGTAGTCATGGAGCAGTGGTCGCCTGAGCAACGCGCGTTTGTTATCGAGGCGTATTTTAAAAGTGGCGATTTCTGTGCGTTCTTTCAATTAGGTTGACATGGAGAAGTTCCGTCGCGTAGCACAATTATGCAGTGGGTTACTAACTTTAGAACAACGGGTTCTGTGTTGAAAAAGAAGCCGACAGGCCGTCCAAGGTCAACTCGGACACCAGAGAACATCGATAGAGTTCGTGCTGCTGTGGAAAACAGTCCTCGTAGGCCCGCCCGTAAACAAGCTGCTGCTTTGAACATGTCTGACCGCTCGGACAGACGAATTTTTCGGTTCGCATGGCTTCAATTACTGCACAATAGCCAATTTGTATGGATGAAAATTCAGATTTAACCGCAAAATTGTTTACGGGCGGGCCTACGATAACTGTTTTCCACACTAACTAACTCTGTCGATGTTCTCTGGCGTCCGAGTTGACCTTGGACGGCCTGTCGGCTTCTTTTTCAACACAGAACCCGTTGTTCTAAAGTTAGTAACCCACCGCATAATTGTGATTAGGTACTTCTCCATGTCAACCTAATTGAAAGAACGCACGGAACTTCCGCTGAGTAGCAATGATTGAATCGCCACTTTTAAAATACGCCTCGATAACAAATGCGTGTTGCTCAGGCAACCACTGCTCCATGACTACTGACAATGGCGTCGTGTAGGCTTTTCAACAAGCCTACCCCCACCACCCTCAGACGTCCTGTCGCTGAATGGTGCACCGCAGAAAATAGATCGTTTTTTTGCCGCACCTTGTATATATGCCGGTAATTCTGTGCAATTACTTGGTCAACCCCAAACTTTTTCATATTTTACTACGGTCATAAGGATGTTCTCAGAAAGCAAGAAACATATAATTCAAGGCCCGCAAGGCCATCGTACAGGTTGCCGAGCGATAAGAAGGTTCAAAGTCCACACGATAACAGTGGCTTGCGGGAGACGCGCGGAAGGCCTATAATGACAGGTTTGGCCAGGTAGTTATATATTCTCCTACCTGGCCAAACCTGTCATTATATATAATTATATAACGGTACAGTCACAACTGGCCTTCCGCGCGTCTCCCGCAAGCCACTGTTATCGCGTGAACTTTGAACCTTCTTATCGCTCTGTACGATGGCCTTCCGCGCGTCTCCCGCAAGCCACTGTTATCGCGTGGACTTTGAACCTTGTTATCGCTCGGCAACCTGTACGATGGCCTTGCGGGCCTTGAATTATATGTTTCTTGCTTTCTGAGAACATCCTTATGACCATAGTAAAATATGAAAAAGTTTGGGGTTGACCAAGTAATTGCACAGAATTACCGGCATATATACAAGGTGCGGCAATAAAACCGATCTATTTTCTGCGGTGCACCATTCAGCGACAGGACGTCTGAGGGTGGTGGGGGTAGGCCTTGTGGGCCTTGAATTATATGTTCCTTGCTTTCTGAGAACATCCTTATGACCGTAGTAAAATATGAAAAAGTTTGGGGTTGACCAAGTAATTGCACAGAATTACCTATATGCCTTACTTGACCTGTAGTTCTTTTACTTTGTCTTGGTTTCAGAGCGCTAATCATCATAGAAGCATACTAATATCAACCTGTATAAGTGAATGAAGTGCACATGCGCTCCACAAGTAATTTAAATATGGCTATACGATTGAATATGTTACAAATATGTCAATTTCTAAGATTAAGTTAACAATGAATTGAGAGAGAAATAAAAACCACTTTCGTTGAAAAGGAGTATCGCATTGAAAAGACATAACTTTTTAATTCCCTATTACTAGTGATTTATTAAATCTAGTGTCTATAGACTTAGTCCTGACTTAATATGTACTACAACCATGAAAATAATAAAATGAATGATACATCGGTAAATATAGAGTATACATGCCGGTTGAATTTAGTGGTGAAATCATGAAATCATTTACTACCTATCTTAATTTGAAAGAATAAGATCATATTTGATGTTGGAAGACACTTTGATGTTCAGAATATGTAATGAGCCCCTATGTGTGTAGATTTCAGAAGTCAAGCATATGTAACAAAATAGCATGGTCGTTAGATATATGCACATTAACTGTCTTCTAACAACAGGTAAATATTACTATGCTGTATTTCAGGGGTTATGCTTATGTACCATTAGGCTCTTAAAATTTGTAATGTAGGCCTCCTATTACTTCCACGATGTACATACATGTAAAGGTTTGGACACCCTTGTTTTTAAATGCATTTCTGCAAGAATCTAGATGGCCTAAATGAGTTATTTTGATTGCTTGCTTTTGCAAAGGAAAGATTCTCTGGGTCATCCTCCTTATGGGGTTTCCCCATAGAACATTCCATAATATAGTTGGGATGCAAATAGGTCAAAATCGATTCTGGACAATACTGTGACAATGTTCTTAATAAGAAGACCATTGAACTGAGTTTTCTGCACAGCTTATTAATAAAATTACTATGAATGATCCTTCCATTTCAATTCACTATTGATGGTGATTCCAAGGAATTTATTAAATAAAACTGCATCAAGTGCTTCATGGTTAAGTACCATACAATGCTTTTATTTAAGCTTTAGATAAAAAATTATACATTTAATCTTACTACCATTTACTCTAAGATTATGATCATTGAAATATTGACATGCACTATGGATTTGAATAAAAGCATTTATTTCAACCTATTTTAATTGGCAGCTTTTAAAACTTAAAGTTGTGTCGTCTGCACACTGGATTATAACTCTCAAATGATAGTTCAGACTTTTATATACAGAACAAACAATACAGGTCCAAAACTTGATCCTTGTGGGACTCCAAATTTATGGCTTTAAGAACTCTGAGACCTGAATGGCCTGCTGCCGGTTTGACACGTATAAGATTTAATTCAGTCGAGAGGTAGCCTCTAATTCCATAGATTTCCAAGGATCAAAACTAGTAATGAAAGTCAACACATTCAAAAGCCTTGGAGAGATCAAGAAAAACACCAAGGGTGTGTCTCTTCCTCTCCATGGCTGTTAAAACAAACTCTAATTGAATTTATAAATGCATCGATGGTTGACCTCCCTTTCATGAACCCATATTGGTTTGAAGAAAAACTATTACTTTTTCTCATAAAATATCATGTAGACTTTTAGAAAAAGTCTTTAAAATATTTTACTTAGTGCTGGTAACAAATAAATAGCCCGATTGTTGTCTACCAACTCCTTGTCACCACTTTTAAAATGGGACTCGCTATGGCCACTTTAAAACTGTATGAGAATATACCTTGATTGTTTATAAGCATTGTCAGTGACTTAAATTCACTGTCATCGTATTTAGAGCATTCCTTCAATAACCATGAAGGTACAACATCTAGTTAAAACAGTAAATTTTTAGTTTTATAGAGTTTTCAGTGCTGCCGACGACACCTTAGCAACAAACACAGGAGAAAGTACTATACACTAACAAGGGGTGTATTTTTTCGTTTCGTGGGACTTGCCTAAATTGCAAAAAAAAATTAATTAATTTGATACCCCTTCTGCATCAGTATAGTACCGGTACCTTCTCTTCTACAGTTAAATTTATATTATTTTTTTCTTTTACATTTTTGTTTCCTTTATGACTCATGCTTCAAATTTACTAACATTTTTGGCGTTGGAGTACTAACCCACTACAAACAAAATACACCAAAATAATGCCCATAATTTCAATATTTTAATTTATCAACCGATTGTTATCAAAGTGATTTTAATGTTTCACGTTCGTTTCCAATTAACAAATAATGGCTCCTTTAAAAGTCAAATGGTGTAAATAATTTTATTTATTAACTTATTTTTTATATTTTCCACAAGTAATTTATGAATGGGGTCAATAATTTTTTTTCTCAACAAATGTTTATCACACCGTAAATAGATTACACAGTATTTATTGTTCATTTCATGGTTGTGTATTTACTGTATGTTTTTTACAACCATGATTTCTAAAACTACCATGTTCTACAAAAATTCCACCACTTTTTAAGTAAAAGTTACACTTTAATGGGAAAATACAAAAGAGTAGGAACACTTTAAATATTTTTAATTTATCAAACATATTTCTCATCTGTTTAGAATGGTGATTAGAAATTTACTATCACCTTTTATATGTAATACTTTTATGTGTAGAACATGTAAGCCACTTTTTGAGTTTTGAAATGTTAAAAATTGTGTAGCCTATTATATGATGTTTTGTAATAAACTTGTATATGTACATATTTTGGAGTTCTGATTTCGAATTTGATACCGGTATAAAAACACAACATTTCTTTTTTTCACAATTTTAACATCCTTTTTGTCAGAAATTGTAATTAAATCGTTTAAACTTGAAATGTTTCATGTATGTAAATATTTTAGCTGCATGTTGCCAAAGTTGAAAAAACGACAAACAAATATTTGCTAAATTGTATTGCTTATTTGAACCTTAAAAATTCTGAACAAAAATCATGTTATTGCTCCTTACTATCAAAGATAATTAGGTTATTTGAAACACAATGAAGTCAAAGAATGAAGAATTCAATTTTGGTTCTTGGGTAATAAGATACTTATATAGATAAACATAAATATGCAATATTAGTAATGTATATAATGTATAATTGTGTAGTTTTTCTTATAAAGAATAATTATATTTATGTCATAACTAAAACATAACTAACTAAACATGATTAAAATATCATTAAAAAAAAGTAAATCAATATTTTCTTTTACCTAGAATTCTTTTAAAAAAAGCAACAAACTGTTTTGATAAACATACTTGTCCAACTAGCCTATTCACAAAACCGAAGAAATAAACAAAAAATGGCGAAATATTACACCTATTGGTTTGGATCAGCTGACATTTCATAGTCTTTGATATAGACTAGTAGTTTTCATGAATGCAAAAGTTCAAAAGTGTTGTGTAATCATTACTGTATAGGAGGTCGTAGTAGCTTGAATTTGTATAGATATTTGTTAAAACAGGACATAAAGACTGAAACAAAATCCCAAGCAAATGTATATTCTTCTGAATATTCAAATTTATGTTGCCTCTTGTAAGGAGGCATTATCTCTGCTTCCTCACCCCCATCCCCAGATATAATTTTTCCAGGTATGTAAAACACCCACCTGCTTCCATATGATCTTCTATAAATATGTCTCCTTTGGGATGATAGGCTCTCATTGTTTATTAGTAATAATCATAAACAATGATGGAGGCTGAGGAAGAGGTTAAAGGAAGGAACTGACAGGGTAATGAAAGAGAGGGAATTGTAGGAGGATCAATGATGAGACTGGGTGTTGGAAAGTGGTGAAGATTGGGATAGACTGGTTTATATAAATATAAAGAGATGAACAAAGTTAAATACCTAACCAAGGTTAGTATGTTATTTTCAAATTACAAATCTAACCCGTTGCCTGTGTAAAAAAAAAAAAGAAAGAAAAAAGTAAATATATATTGAGAAGGAATATCAAAACTATTAAACCATTAAAGCGGTTTTAACAAAAGTATTGTTTCTTGTTAGAGTGCCTTATTTTTGTAAGTGTTGTGTTGAATCATTGTAAATCACTACAGCATATGAATAGAGTGACCATTATTGAGGGTGTATTTTTCCATCCTTGCTTCAGCTTTCAGCCCAATACAGATTGGGAACATATGGGTGGTCAATATTAGATTGTTACTTGGTATTTCAGCCATACATTCTTAGATCTCATTTAATAGTGTTTGTTTAATAGTTAGCATCCATTGTGTCATTAATAAGTCTGTCTAATAGTGGAAGTTGGTAATTGTAGTAAAGTAAGTGTGATTGGAATTGTGCAATTGAACAATATAAGTAATAGTAGTGCTATTTCTTGGTTGTATCGATGCCAAAAAAAAAAAAAAAAATTAAAATTATTTTGTTGACCTTGCTTGTTTTTTTTTCTTTGTTAGAAATGTGTGGAATAAAGATAGGGCCATGGTGGATATAAATAATTTGTTGGAGTATATTATGTAAGTCCCATCAAAAAACTAAAGACTATATACCAACTTATGTAATTTTCCAGTAGTTCACACAAACTCAAAATTTAATGAAATTATCTTTAAACTAATCTCATAAAAAAAACTATGGAAAAAAACAATAATAAGGTTAAAAAGTAATTAATAAGTAGTTTAAAAATGTATATGCAAATACAGATAAGGGGAAAGTTTATTGTAAATCTCGTTAATTATTATTATAAGATAATATACTTGTTAATAATTGAATAGAACAAAGTACCTTATATCCGTAACATGACCTCTTCTTGTATATATGACGTGTTTTGGAACTTCTATCCCATTATTTGATTAACTCAGAATCACTCATCTGTGGTTGTCAATAAATTAAAATAAGTAACATTAAAAATGGAACACATTTTCACAACACTATAAGTTTTTAGATAAACACCATGTGGCTACCAATCGGCAACTAGTCTGTTATCTGTATTCACTTAAAACTTGTTTACTGTGTGATTCTTGTATTCTTGTTGCTGTGTCTTGTAGGGTGTTCAAATCAAAGTTTAATTGGTCATTAATAATTTAGTTGATTTAATAATTGATGATCGTTGTTTTCATTTTTTACTTTAAAATGCCTTTTAAATTTCAAATTCTTCCACAGCGTTCATTTATCTTCCTTTGGTGTAGATTTTAATTAGTACAATATTTCTGTTAAAGTTCATGTGTGTTTTTCATCTATTAAATGCACATAATTGGATTTGTTATTCGAAAATAGCAAAAAAAAACTATTTCCAGTCAGTGGTGTGTAGCACGTTGTGGTATCCGGTGCAGGAAATCTTGTCCCACTTACATTGAAATTATTAAAAGAACAAAAAATAAGATATTTATAATTTTGCAAGTTTTATTTTCTAGTTTATTTAATTAACATTGTGAGCATAGGCATTTAAAACTTTTTGTTAGCTTTGTCCTTTGCAAATTTTGAAATCACATCGTTAAAATCAATTTCTTTCGCTATTTTGTTTTCATTTGATAAGATGACTAAACCAGAAAGCTGAGCTTGACTCATAATGAAACTAAGATAATGCTGACAAACTCCTCTCACACGATGCTACTGAAACACATAACGTTAACAAGCATCTTAAGGCTAAAGTCAGATTTGTACAGAATCTGAAAGTTCATATTCTATAACAAACTCTAAAATTCCTAAAGAAGACTATTCCAGAGAATCTTCTTTTGAAACTTCGGCAGCTTGGAGATGTCTTCTTACTCATGGAATCTCTATAGGAAGTTGTGATTAGACTCTTTGCCTCGAGAACTGTAAACTGAGCTGATATACTTTCCATATCTTTGCAGTGAATGTTGATTTCTTGATAAAACCTGTCACTGTACTCCGACATTGATCATTTCATTCAACATGAGCTTTTTCTCTAGGTATCTTTTTCAAAGTTCTTCTTTTCACTAAATGGATGTCATTCTCTTCACAAGTTTTTGTTGCAAACTGCAGTGCTATCCCATCATCTCATTTTTTGTCTTTGTAAAAGATCTTCAGACTTCTCATTTTGATAACAACCTTCTCAAAACTGATTTCAATGACTATAGGTGTTGATTACTGGCAAAAGCGCTTGAGCTGCTGCTCTGGTTTCAACATTTTCTGTGGGATCACAAAATTCTTCTATGACATCAACAGTCTTCCTGAAATTAGCAAATACAGGTTTACTTCTTCGTACCGAGAACTCCATCTTGTATCAAAAATTCTCTTGACTGTAACTCCGACATTTTAGTTACAAAGATCATTTGTGGGTTGAAAATGAAGAGGAACAGTACTGATATTCTAAAGTCGTAAAAGGTTACACATTGTGAAACAGTTACAAAAGAATGCACTCCACACAAATTAATAGAATGATTTATACAAGTAACACATAATGCCTTACTTAGTACACATCATGTTCAAATCCTTTACGAATCCTTGCTTGGACTCCAGAGTATACTCCAACCATTGTAGAGGGATTGTCATACTTGACCTATACACAGCCCATTCTGTTCAATTGTCTTTATAATGCTTTCTGTTATGACACGAGCTTTCTTTCCAGTTAGGTAAAAATAGCCTAGAAATGATGCCTTTACTCTACTTTCTTATTATTTTAATGAACATATTGAACTAGTTCACACATGTGATCGATGTATGAGATGTTTGGAGTACTGACAAAAATAATGTTATAATATTTTACTTCCTTAATATCAAATAAAATATTTTTTTAACACTCTTGGTTAGAAATGTTATAACCTAATTTTGTGTGTAGGGGACAGATAGGTTGTAAGTATTTTGCTTGTCTGTGATTAATGTACCAGCTCTAGTTTAATTAAGTGTTCTCTTAGTACAGTACCAGATTATACTTGATACCAGCTCCAACTAGCTGTAGTTTCCTATGATTTCTGGTAACATGTACTCTCTGGCCATGGAATGGTAAATTTTATGGATACAAAAATAATCTTTTTTTTTCTTTTTTTTTTTTTTTTTTTGTAAAATGGTCCGCATTTTTAGGAGACAGTTTAAAACTATTGAAATCTTCCATCTGATCAGTTCATCATGGTATTGAAATTGATGGGGTTGTAAGTATATCCTCTAAATATAATGCAAAAAAAAATTGTCTCTCGGTGCTTGTAGAAAATATTAAATTGTAAACATTATACACCAATCCGGACATTTTAAACAGAGTTGCATTTTTTTGTGCACCTACCTCTGAATTTATTTGAAAATATTTGGTACGCTTATGACGCTAGTACTTTAATACTTACGTTTTTTTCACCCTGTTTAATTCTAAAATTATTTTAAAAGATATCACGTTTTTGTGTAGACTTTCATTTAGTTATTCATTAGTTTCAATATCTTCAATATTTATTAAAATTATTCTCAATTTTTAACTTTATCCTCGTTTAAAAAAAAAAACAAAAAAAAACTGGTAATGTAGGCTAGAGACGTACAAATTTTAAAATTTTATTTTAACACCACACTTCTAAGACTTAAAGTGTCTGGCTACAATTTCTTTAGTAATTTAATGTGAACTGTTGCCGATTTTAAATATTGGAATTGTTTATAATATGTCCAATGCGGAACCACTAGTTTAGAATAGACTTAATAATGTATTACGAGGTAGTTGTTCCAGTAACGGTTAAATTAATATTTGTTCATGTTAGTACAAGAAATGTGATGGGGAAATTCCTTTGCTATGAGTACTAAATACAGCAGTATTGACAAGTTGCAGATAGGCTATGATGCAGGCGCTATAGTGACAAGTCTGAACATGAATACCAGTTGCAACGTAGTAGTGCAATGGTTCAGTCATATGTTTTTAGTTTTTAAATCAGTGTTGACTCCCTCAATGGATCCACAGTTGCAGCGGTGTGTCACAATTTCCGTTCAAAACATATGTTCCGAAGAAAAGGAAGTCCTATTTTTCAACAGTAGTATAAAACGGAAAAGAAAGTAAGTGATTTTATTATCAGCTGTTTTGAGGTTTATTTTGTTTGTACAATCGTTGGTTTTCTGGTTTAAAATCTTAATTATTATTGAATTGATTTAATTCAGTTTACTATCCTAAATATGTTCAGATAGAAAAAAAAATTGGTTTAATGTTATGTTGGATTTGTCATTTTACAAGAAATACTTTTCAAAATATTAAATTCATTTTCACTATTTCTTATGATTTGTTTGTCAAGATTGAATGAAAAGAAAACATAGTTGTAATTTATTAACCCTTTTAGAGCCATTGCATTTTTGGAAAATATGTTATGTTTATGATTCAGGGAATTTTCTTTCCAATAAGCGTAAGATATTTGAAGAATTTTAGAAAACGATTCATATATTTTTTATTTTTCAATCAAAAGTCATGATCTATTTTTTAAATGTTTGTAATAAGCTGCTCTTTAACATAAAGTAAACTTAATGTGGCAAAAAAATCAAATTTACCATGACATTTTACTGACAGAAAACTTACCATTTTTTTTCGATAGAAAAAGATAGTCAACAAATATTTAGCAAAAGAAAACATCTTTATACACCACAAAATAAATAAATGGTTCCAAAATTGTTTTTAAATAGTCTGGGTATTTTTTCTTCAGATGTTGGCAATTGTTATCAATATATCGAACTCATGATAGGTTAGACGTACTAAGTGACGTGTTCATAGGAAAAACAAATCTTGTTGTTCCTGCTTTTTGATAAACAAAATTAAACAAAAACTACATTCGTTAGAATATATTTTTTAGAGACGTCCGACAATGAAACTCTGGCGCTTTATGCTTCAGCGTAAAAAAAAAAAAAAAAAATCGGAGGTTAGAAACAAAACTTTGAAAATAGTTTTATTGGGACATAGTTTGGTGAGTAGTTTTGTCGGAAAAAATATTTAAAATATTGAAATAGTTAGATAAATATTTTTTTTTTTGAAATTATGTTTGAAAGTAGTGTATGTAGAAACGTGTTATGAGCAGTTAAGAAATGTAGGTCTACACAATGTAATTTAATTGATGTTTAAATTAGATAATTTTGGGATCTGTCAAGTGTGTCTATTAGTCCTGTCCATATGCATATTTAATTTAGTTTTATCGTTTATAAAACATACATAAGTAGGCCTACAGATTTTAAATTTTTTTATTAAGTGGGCCACTTTGCTATCTCTTTAATAATTTGATACAAAGTACATTAAACGGAGAACATGCCTTACTTTTTACTGTAATTAGAAATAAAGTTATGGTAAAGAATTTACATGAGGAGTTATTTTCATTATAAAATGACGGATAGATAATTATGATAACCTATGTCAAGTGGTGTAATTAACCAAATGTCCTTAAGATCTATTGTTGGTCTATTTGATCAAATGAAGTTAGATAACTTTTTGGATATATGCTTAGATAATACTTTTTAACGTGTCTCTAAAACTTTCTATTTTTACTCGAAACAGTTTCAAAATGACGTCCGTTTGAAATATTTGATCCAGAATCTTTTCTAAAACTCCTATTTTCACAAAAAGGTTACAGCTATGATAACCAAAATATTTTTTTGCAACAAGAGAAGAAAGTAATAAGTGGGATTTTGGAAATACGTGGGTTTTTTGATAGATTTTAAAGAACAATCCTAAACTTTATTAGTAATAATAAAACTGTATCGATAACGCAGTTATCCCACGACCTACACTCAAAATAAAGATATTGTTGTTGTTTTTATTTAAAAGAGCAAAATATCTTTTATTTGTATATTCAAATATAATTTGGGTCAAACTATTCATGTCAAGTTTTTTGCGTATACATCAGTTTTGAGAATGGATGAGTGAGAAAATTTGGTGCAATAGATTTACACCATTTATCTGTTAATAGATTCCAAGGAATTGGAACCAAAGAAGTTATCGGTAAAAATAAACAAAACAAAATAATCCCCAGGTAGATCAATTTTATTGAAATTTTGAGGGAGTACAATGTTGGTCCTCTATTGGAGTTTCCCCCCTTTCTTTTTCATATTTTCGATAATTCAAAATTTTGGGCTACATTAAAAGAAAAAAACATAAAATGTCTGTTTTCACAAAATCGGCTCTAACAATTTAGATCGATTTTCGCTCAAGTGTAAGGACGCAAACAAAACTTATTGGTCGCCATCTCTCATAAATCCCGGTTCCTGAGTTGTCGCTAAAAAACAAAATCATTTGCAAAATAAAAACTTAAAAGTGGGGTATTTTTAGTAAAATCTGCAAATAAATGAAAAAATTAAGTTCAAATAATAATTGACAAGAAATGAAAATAAACCCAAACAGCTATTGAAAAACAACTTGATTTCAATAAATTAAAATTAGACGAGTTATGGTACAAGTTATGTTTAGGATATATTACGTCATCAGTTATTTTCTATATATATATATATATATATATATATATATATATATATATATATATATATATCTTACGTCATTTTTTAAAACAAATTTCACAAAATCTTGAAATAAGGAATTTTTCTTCCTTTCTCATTTTTAAAAGACATTTTTGAGAAGATGGCAAAGAACATTATTTTTGGTTTATTGGGTCAGTGCGTGAGGAAGTTCTCCTCTCTTGTCCATGTTTTTGCACTATCTCTCGTCTCTTAGAAAAGGGAGGTTGATTTAAATTATGTACCTACAAGAAGAGCTACAAATGAAATATATTCCAGGTAGTTTCATATAATATCTAAAATTGAATTTTAAGTAAAACATTTACACTTGCCATGAGTGTTTTTATAACCTCTTGTGAATTGTTCAGTTGATATACAAATAAAAAACTGAAAATCACATTTTACACAGTATATTATATTCCATCAAACCCTGCAGGAAATTGAAATTAGGTACAGAGTTTTAAAGTAGTAAATCTTTCTCCAAACATTTTTAATAAGTTAAACATTGTGTTATAATAGTATAGTTTAAAGAAACATAATACACATTCTAAGCTTAAATATTCAAATAGAAATACAGTACATTTAAATAAAACAATCACAAGCCAGTTTTTTTCTTTCAAATAATGTGGATGTAATGTTGTAGTTGCGAAATTCGTTAAGAGATGGCGCTAGCATGTAGTAGAGCTGAATTATTTCAACCAGAATAATGATTGCTTAAAGTTTTTATGCGCATGCGTTACCCGTTACAGCTGGCAAAGGCAAACAGCAAGAAGCACCAGCATTCAACTTTTATCTGAACCTGAACTGTGCTTCTCTTGAAGTAGTGGGGCTTTTTATATTCGTAGTTTGGGCGTTTGTGAATGTAAACAATAGACAAATAGTGTCTTTGTTTTGTAAGCCGTTTCATTTTTTACTAATTGATTATGTATTCTTAGTGAGTTATGACATATAATTGTCTATATAGTTGATTAATTTTTCAGTTGATCTGAAATATGAAGCTAACAAAGATTAAATCGTTATTGTAGTAAGTGATAATCTTTGTGCGTGTAATTCATAAAAGTGGTGCTAGTTCTCAGGTGTTTTGTTATTTTCTGGTTTATTTCTCACACATTATCATCATGGTTATAAGGTAAGAACATGAGTAGCCTAATTTTTGAACAATTTTACTGACTTTTTGAAAATGTTCATTGTTATTAAGAACAAAGGATACATAGGTTACAAAACATTGTTTTTATTTTTTCTAAAAGTTTATGCTAGGTTCAAATGTGATTTTTTTTCCCTTCAATTTATTAGGACTAGTTTTAATCTAAATATATAGAATTGTCGCTTTCAGCAAATTTTGGTTTAGGAACAGGAGATTTCCCCCCTTCGAGTTAAGATTTAGGTCAACAAATTAAAGTATTCTTTTGTTTTGACTGAGAGTTACAAATGGTTTGAATAGAGGGGACCTGGTTTGTTGGTTACAATTTCAGTTTATAGCATTTCCAGTAATTCTTTCATGATTAAGTAGTTTACCTAGACAACTAAAAGAACATACTGGATATCAGGATACTCTTTTAATTATGTATAAATAGAGGAGGGTGATTTATAAATGAATTATAGTTATGAAACCATCTGATATTAGGTATGGTAACTTAATTATGCATTCAAGCTCACCATATTTTTTACTTTCTTTGTCATTAATCAGATATTTTTTATAATGACTATATAATACTATAAATAGATCATACATTAACTTAGGTGATAAAAACAAATTTTAAGGTCATATACCAAAGTCTTCATAACTCATAAAGCCCAAATAACTAAGATAATTATTATGCATTGAACCTCGCCCTATTTATGAGTCGCTAAAACCGATGCAAACTTAAACTATTTACCTTATTTATCATTAATCTGATATTTTTTAACAACGCGAAACAATTTTCAAGTGTGAAAATATTGAAGAAACTGACACTTTTTGACAAAAGGAATTAAGGCTTATATGGGTTATTACAAATGTGTACAATGACAATGTGAGTCAAGTACAAAGGTCTGGGAAGGTAATTTATATACATATTTATATAGGCCTATTTATCTTCCCATATCATCGGCCTTCAATTTATAGGCCAAGATTTACACTAATGTAACTACAGCTATATAACATAAACAAGGACTGGTAATGCAGTCACAAACTTGAATCATATTGTCATTGTACATATTCATCATAACCCCAAAAAGCTTAAATTCTTTGTGTCTAAAATTGTAAGTTTCTTCAATATTTTCACACTTGAAAATTGTTTCGCATTGTTAAAAAATATCAGATTAATGATAAATAAGGTAAATAGGGTAAGACTCCTAGTCTTCGAATATTGTAAATTGGTTGCATCAGAGTTGGTCAAGGGAGATTTGATAGAAAAGATGAAAGAAAAGAGATCAAACTCAGGACTAGACGAAGAAAGATGTAGATCCGGCTAGGTATCTCAGGATTTAAATCTACCCCCTAGGAGGTTTTTTTTTTTTTTTTTTTTTTTTTTTTTTTTTTTTTATAAAAATAGATCTAACCTCTATTACTTTTTACTTTTATGAAATTGAAAAAAAAAGAAAATTATAGGCTAAATGTGAAAGAAAAAAAGTGCAAAAAGCCCTGCTTCATTTTACCCAGTAACATAGCACAACTTAACAAAACTCTACTAAGTTAAAGTTCATACATCAACACCTTCCCAGCACAAAGCAATGTAAAAACTATACTAGATAAATTGAAAGCAATGTGTAATAGGTGATTATTTACAAAGATAGATACTTATATTTTTGGCGACTTGAGAAATCATATTCTCCATACTTTATTTATTAATAATAAAATAAGTTTTCAAAGCGGAGTTAACTTTTTCACCGAAAAATAATATTTTAAAAACTACAGAATTCAATGCATGTAAGGCCTATAGATCACTGAAGTCAAGCAACATTGAGTGCCCTTAGTAGGGCCTACTTGTATGGGTGATCGCTTGGGAACACCACATGCTGTTGGCAGAATATACTTTTTTTTTCAAAAGTTTCAGTTGGAGTTAGATAACGATTTGATTATATATGGCCACCTGACCAGACCTAATGTTATCGTGCATATACATTTTTCGGTGAAAAAGTTAGCTCCTTGTTGAAAACTTATTTTATTATTACGAAATAAGGTATGTAGAACATGATGATCAGTAAGTTATCTATCTTAGTAAATAATTACCGTATAATAATCATCTGCCTTAAGGATAAAACAAAAATACTCTTTTAGAGTGGTAATACACTGTGGTAAAGGTTAGAGTTCTTTACAACAAAGAAGCCTTTAGGGACTTACTTATAGTGAATATGGGCTTGGCAATGGAAATCTGGACATAGATTTTTTCAGGATTGCATAAGTTTCTCTTTGGGCTTCTATGAAGTCCTAAATGTGCAGTGTTACCATAAATAATAGGCTTGTAAAACTGGGACTGGGCTGAATTTAAAGAGTTCTAAAAGTTATGTCCCACCCTTTATATTATGAAAAAAAAGGGAAAAAAAAAAAAAAAAATGCAATGGTTTTGGAAAACTTTATAGAATTATAGAACTCAACTTTTGTTTGTAATACAGTAGGCCTTCTTCTAAATGGAGATTTTGGGCCAACTCAAATATTTTAAATCAGTACGGTAGTTTGAATCAATGATAGCCTATATCTTTTATAGCTCTAGGAAATAACGAGTAGAGAAAAATTATACAAACCTGAGGTCTCTAGCCTATTACACCAATCTAAAATGTCAGCTAATAATTGAAATTAAAAGTGATTACAAAAACTACATCCAAATTAGAAAATAATGAAGTACCACCCTCCCCCCCTGCCAGCATTGATCTATGTGGAGGAATGGGGGAGGCTTACATGGAATTTTAATAAAATTTGTTGCATAGTTTCTATTGCAAACTCTATTTTATATGTATGGCTCTTTTATAGAAAGGGACATGCAATCCTAAACTGTTATTGTATTGGACACTTTATTTTTGTTTTAAATGGCCCTTTTAAAAAAGGGACATCCAACACCCTTTTCTACTTTAATAAATTTTCCAATTGGATGTAACATTACATATTTTCTTAAAATTTAATTTGAGCTCCCCTCATTCCTAAAAAAAAAAAAATCTTATATTAATTTAAAATTTCAACTGGTAAAGACTATGCTAGGCCATACATTTTTTTAAATGATTGAGTTTTAATTTGTATATGCTTTAGTAAATTGCCACCTCTTTAGTAATCTAACTTCATTTAATTTGAGGTATTAAAATTATGGTAGGCTTACATAGTTTTTATATATTTTATATGGTTGCCATTTTAGAGAAAGACAACATAGTGACTCTCATTTGAAATGATATAGGCCTATCACTTGATAAGGGCTACCATTAAGAATGCTTGAGTTTTTCCCCATTTGTCAAACAAATTGCTTCTTTAGTCTTATATAGTTTGCCGAAGGTGTTTTTTTTTATTTACTTGTTCAAAATATATACGGTAGGGAAGAATTTAGAGATTTAATATATAAATAAAGGACTCTCAGGTCGGATGTTTTGAATGATGATACATACATTCGAATTCTATTGGGTTACTTACTAGAAAGTGTGCGTTGGAGAGAAGGATAATAGTTTAAGCCTCTACTTTTATGTTGGATTTGAAGGTAGTCCCAGAGTTCTAGAAATAAGATATAAGATAAAATATTTTATTGCTTGATTATAAAATATAGACTACTCTGTATTTTAATGAATAGGATAATTGAATTACAATTAAAAATAGCTGGGTACTGAAAATTAAGCCGTAGGCCTATTTTCTGTTTACTGTTTCTTGTTTTCATTCTTTATTTTGAAACTGGGACAATTATTAAAGTGTCCCAGCAAACCTTCTCAAGACATCTTGACGTCTTAATTCGTTCACAAAATGGATAAATCTTTCAAAACAGATAAAAGTGTGCCTATTTAAAGTTGAATTGAGAGAAAGTTACTTTAAAATAAAACAGTTTGCTGTATGAGATAATTCTTCAATGCTGTTAGGTTTATACAGTTTGAAGACGAGGTCTGTTGATTCTTCATTTTCAGGGAAGTAAAACTTGTAAGCATCGTCTTTCCTTTTTTAAGTACTTTACATTGAAACTATCGAAATAAGTTAAAAAAATTTTTTTTAAATTTATTTTTTAATGCAAATGTTTCACTACCATACAAAATCATTGACACCAAAACTACGATCAGGTAGGTGTGAAACAAATTCCTCATCTCCTTAAGATTATTCTGAGCTGTAACTTGAGTCTGCGTATTGTGGCTCAATCTTGTCTTCACCATTGCTTGATAAAGCTTGATCTTGGTAATTAATCTTTCTTTTAGGACCTTCACATTTTGTTTTAATACTTTGTATTATTGCTTTTGAAAGTTCTTTTTCTAATGTCGACATGCGTTTGAGTTTTTTTGTTTTCAGTTATTCTTCTATTGCATTTTTCTTAGGAGTTTTCATTAAATTATGAGAGCAGTCTTCTGTCTACCTTTTTTTTTTGGGTTTATATTTAGGATATAACAATACTTCTCTCAAGGAAACTACCAGGCTTACGTTTTTCTGTTTGGAACTCGTTTTCTCAATTGAGGTAGGGCCTAATGGTAAATTTTCATTAGGATTTATATCTTTAAACTTAGTGAGAAGTTGAAGGACTTACCAAATTATCTTCGGGAGGATTAACTTTTCTATTACAAATTGCAAGCTGGTGGTTTGCAAACAATTCCAACAGAAGATGAACTTCTTCATTTGTTGGTGTAGTCAAATCTTTTGAACAAATGAAGCACCAGAGCAACTTTTCTCAGTAGTAAATGAAACTGCCACAGGTATAACAAGAGTGGAGTAATTTAAGGGGGAGGGGGAAATCCCCTCAAGCTCTAAGAGGCTTTGTCCAATTGTACCAGGTCTCCTGTATATATACAAATTTCAGCCTTTATTGATTATTTCTACATTACTTTATTTTTCCAAACTTCTATGTAAAAGTAACTAACGGTTTAGTTCTTTTGTTGTAATATTTACAATTTTGTATATTTGTGAATGTGAGGTTATAAGTGGGTTTTGTGTTATTAGAAAGAATAATTTTATTATACTTTTGTGAGAAATGCCACAATTGCCTAGTTATCATGCTAAATCTAAGTTAGTAGAAAATTGTTTGATGACTATACAAAATCATGATAAGCATATATTCTTCATTCAGTATCACCTCTTAGTTATTCAAAGAAAAAACTTAGTTATTTGTCTAAAGAAAATATAAATAGAATGAAGAGGAGACAAATGAAGTGAAAGATTGAAGACTGAGAAGATATTCAAAAACAAGAATATGGGGTAGGAGACTTTTAAAGATAAAACAAATCATAGGCTACTTAAAAATGTTGTTTTACTTTAAACGTTTTCTCGAAATTTGAGTATTTTTATAAATATAGCCTACCTATACCTACTTATTTTATCGCAACTTTTACTTATTGTATAAAGCTGATTTTTTATTTTTTTATTTACACGTAACTGATAATATTTTGAAGATATTGTATCTGTAGTATATTTCATAATAAAAAATAATAATATAAAAAAAAATGAATTCAATATAATATATATATATATATATATATATATATATATATATATATATAGCCTATATATAGTTACAGTTATAGTTAGTTATTATAGCTTGTGATCACTGAAGATGGCGTCTTTGTCGTTGAAGTGCGTTTGAATAAATAAATCTTCTATTTGTGTTAAAATTTATTTTATAAAAAAGTTATAGGTTTATAGTTTTTGTTTTTTGTAAAAGTACTACAGGATGTATTCCAGAGTCTAAGGAAACTTCAGTAAAATTTACACTTAATAGCATATGTTGTTTCTTCAAACAAGGTACATAATGTTGACGGAAATCTCTTTTAAAAAATGCATTGGGTATATTTTTCTTTGTCAAACTTTTCCCTTAATAGTGTTTGTTTACACGAAATAAAATTTAATAGAAAACCTATTATTTTGAAATTTGAGGCTTTAACTGTGTGAAATCTGTACATTAGAAGAGAAGATAAAAATACAAACACTGTTACAATCTACTTCAAGTGAATTTAATGTTCGCATGGAATTTAACATGTATTTGGGCATATCATTTCTAAATGGTGACTTGGGTTCCTGGTGATCTAATTTGTTGGAAATATAAACAATTTGACTTTTGTTCATATTTTACTCTAATCCACATTGTTTTATATTTAATGGATATGTGAAGGTTATTGTCAAGTTTCATAGGAAATGTTAGGTGACAAAACCATGTAACTTTGATTTAAATGATAATATTTTTCTAACCATTTGAAACTGGAAAATGTTTTTATTTGTATAGGCCTAAATGAAATCAAAAAATTAGGTATATTGAAAAATTTCTTTATATTTTTGTCAATATTAAAATTGGGAATGTTCTAGAATATAGTTCAAATATCATATTTAGTCAGCTCTTTACTTCTCATTCACATTGTTAAATTATATATAGGATATATTTTAAATGCTTGCTTATCCTTTGTCTTATGATCATGCAATAATCGTTTTTAATGGCCAACATCTTAAAACAGAAAATCATCCGACTATCCAATCAATGGCCAATCATATAGATAAACTTATAAGAAAGTTTGGGCTTCTTTAACCTACCTTATACTATAGATTTTGACCTAAATTTGGCTACTTTTGTTGGGTTATACCCAAAACTATTATGCCAACTTTTGGAGTGAACCCCAGGATCACCCCCCCCCCCAAACCTGCAGAATAAACAGGTAAATGTGTACACTTAGGCAGAGTTTATGAGCTTCTAGATTTCATACTTTTGAGGGGTTTACAGAAGATACAGGGCAAATTTAACTTCATATGGCCCCATTTAAATTTTTCGGATTACAAAATATACATGCTATAACCTTCATTTAGGATTATTCGTCTGTACAAACTATTTTCTGGTTTACAAATTATACAGGGCCTATTTATCCTCTTTTAGACACATTATAATTCTTTAGGATTAGAGGATATACAGGTACCTTCATTTAGACCCATTCCTATCTTACAATCTATTATTGGGTTTAAAGGATATATAGTTGCTATTTAGGCCTATCTTTATTTAGGTACATTAGTCTGTAGAAGCACAAAAAATATACAAGGCCCATTCTACTGTAGAAGTTTTTTTTGGGATTACAGAATATACAGTTCCCATTTAACATAATTTAGATACATTTTACATTTGTTGGAGGTTTACAGAATGTACAGGTTTTAACCGATTTACCTTTATTAAGGCCCATTTTACTGTAGAAGTTATTTTTGTGATTAGATAATATGCAAATTATATCCCATTTAAGTTTATTAACCACTTTTCCATTTCCATATTTCCAACTGTTGGTCTACTCAGAAATTAAATTTGTTTACTTTTTACACTATTTCAAGTGTAGAGATTTAAACCATAATGTGGATACAAATTTTGACTCTTGTTAAGTATACAGTTCTGTTATAAATCATAATATGGATTCAAATTTTGAATCTTGTTCAAGTGTAGAGTATTTGTTAGAACACTTTATAGTACATTTAGGTGTATTTTTGTCCAAACATTTCCCCACAATTTTAATATATAATGCTTCATGGAGGCAGAGGACGAGTTGTAGTTGTTACAACACTTTAATAACAGTAAAAGTGTAAGATTAAATTTAATTTAGTACATTACACAGCTAGGAAACATTTCTTTTTATAGTCTTTCCATGTACTTATTCTTTTTATAATGGAGACCTTGATTATGTTTTGTGTATATATTTGGGCTGTCCATCTCATGTGTTAAACGTTTATTTAGGTTCTCTTTTTATTAGACTTTGAGGTTTAATAATTATAAAGATTTTCAATCTACTCGTGTAAGATTGAATAATATTCAACTAATAAACATAACTCCTTACATACAATTGAAGGTTTAATAACTCTAAAGATTTTTTAAGTAAAAGCTTTATTCAAATATTGAAAAATATTGGTATATCACCAAATATATCCAATTATGTTTAAGAATAGGAGTGGTTTTGTATCAGACAATCCTTAGATTTTATGTGACTAACAGTTTTATGTAATTTCTCTAGTCCTTGTGACCTTGAGATTAGAGGCTGATCAATCACTCTTGTGCATTACCGTTTCTTCTACAAATTATATTTTAAGTATGTCTTGGCAATTCTGACATTTTTTGGTAAACACAATTTTAATTTTACCTCTGTTATTCATCAGAAATATTTGGAAATTTTAGTTTTCAAAAAACTTGTACCTTAGTTATTTGGGAAGTTTTATACACAACGTTGTTCCTTTGTTGACATGTTGGTAATTTCAAGAAATTACAGACAGATTATACTTTTAAATTCTCAAAAATAAAACATTTTGTATACAAACTTTATTGATGATGACAGCCAATCTAGCCTTTTACGGATTAGTTTTATGGCTAAGCACAATTGGACAGTAATGTACAAAAAATATAGTTGATTACCTACGATCACAAAATTTTGAACATAAAATGAAAGATTATTATCTGTGAACCCAACATTGGGGAGGGGGGGGGGCAGTTAAGTATAACCCAGTAAAGGTGATGAAATTGTGGTTAAAACTGTACAGTGTAATGTGATCAAATGTAGGTTAAAAGAAACTCAAACTTTCATGTCACTCTGTGAATGGCCATTGATTGGATAGTTGGGTAGAGAACACAGACAGACACAGAGAATAGGGAGTTAAAACAGGAACAGTTTTAAAATAGTGAAAAGTAAAACAACTACTTTGGATATTCAATATTCATAAATATATAATTAGTCTATTATTAGGTGTTATTTGGCCTAACATGAAAAGGAATGATATTTTAAACCTTTGCAACTTTAAACTTACACAGAAATTAAAAAAAAAGAAAAGAAATTTACAGTATTTGGCTTTTCACTCGAAACCATGAAGATTTTAGAATACCACTAAAAGAAGGCAGCCTGTTTAATCGTACTCTTTAGCTATTCTTTGCAGTATATTATCAATAGATGTGGTATTTTATAATAAAACTGCAAACAAACTATCTTATTCTTCTTTCCAACAACTTTTAAGATTCTGACGTATATCCTATTAAAAAGAAAACACTTTCATTATATTTTTAATTCGTCAATTAGACGGGCAGCATCTAATAACACTGTATAGATGTGTTTGAACGCTAACTTTTTTTTTACTAGGTTTTTACCCAATGGAAATTACTTGCAAACTTTCTAAGGATTTGTAATGGACCATCTTGAATAGGATCAGGTGATGCAGGAAGTGTCGCTTTGCAGCTGACACAAACCGGAAGACTAGGTTAATCTTTCATCAACTGTCAACAAGAAAGATATTCATTTCGGATTAGAAAGCGGAACTCTTTGTTTAGTGTACAAGTTATTGTCCATCGCTCTGAGTGGAATTAAATTAGACTAGGTCCTGAAGTCCTGTCTATTGGAGAGCTGAGGTGTTGTCGAACTGTAGGAATTTGCTACAAAGGCCGAAGCTCGTAATGTAATTCATAGATTATTGTCGTATGAAATTGAACCAGTGGCTCTTTTAAAAAACAAACAAATTTTACTGACTGCCCTTCTACGACTTTTATTGACCGAGCGAAGCGACAATCTATTTTATTTTAATTTGGCATTTACGAAAATATGTTAAACTCATTCAGTAGCTTTATATATATAAAGGTAAACATTTTTGTAAATACTTATTCAAAGAATTCACTTCCTACATAGTACGGTCTTCAGGGATTTTGAATTCATATTAAATCGCCCCTAAATTGTTGTTTTACCTAAGTTTTTACCTTGACATTTCCACCCTACATAAAATTATATTAAATAAGGCAGAAATAATATTCTCGTATGTCGTGTTAAAGTAATCGATTAGAGTATCTGGCGAAGCAACAGTTGTGATCAATAGTTGTACATGTTTCAGCTCTGACCTATATTGCATCGCCTACACACTATGCTGAGGTTATACTTCCTTATTCGTATTCATTGGCAATCATTTTCAATTACTGTACTTCTCTGTAAACTGTTATTAAAAGCATTTAAATATCTCTGAAGGCGTTATATAAGTGATATTTTATTTCAATAATAGAAGATCCTTTCCATTGGTATAGAGAGACGAAAGAAAGTCATTTTATTTCAGTCAAATTAGGAAATCTCCAAGAGTCAGTAAAATGGTAAATCTAACTGGGAAGACACTAGAGTGTGTATCATTGTTGTAATGAATCAAAAAGTAAAGGTACAAACTGTTTACTATTGTCATTATTTTTTTTCGAAAACGTACGCGTGTTTCCCAGCTCTAGCCGTTGGAAAAAGTCCAAAAAGTGGAGAACGTAATATATATATATTTAAAAAAATATATAATAAAAACATAAGGACGCTGTAAAATCAAAATACAAGGCTTTCAAAATAACTTTAAGTATAGGCTCTGTCTTGTGGAAAGAATATATATTATTATTTTATATAACGATGCAAATTATTTTTTAATGAAATAAATTATAGGCCTACACTGTAAAAGTGCAATAAAAATGTTGAATAGCATGTATGAAATCGTGACTTTAATTTTTTAGAAAATAATCATTATCCTGAGTCAAACTATAGAATGAATTTTTCAGATTTTTATAAAAAAATTTTTTCACAATTATTTTCACCTTAAAATTTAGTCCCAAGGGTTTTAGTTTCCAAGAAAATTCATTTCTTGAACCGTCAATACAGGTAATAAATACTTGCTTTTTGCTTTTAATTTTACAACTTTTTGATTGCCCTCCCCTCCCTCCTAGCCACTAACCTAAACACCAGGAACTCAAAAGATAGGAACAGACATAAAAAGTACCTTTAGGTTATAGAGGTTAGAAACACACGCACGCATACAAAATTTGCAACTTTAAAGCTAAAGTAGATGACCTGCAGTCGATCGAGCTCACCGAAACAAACAATATATTTACAAATGATTATACAGTAATTAATTATTATAAAAAAGGCTTTCCTTTTTATAATCCAAGAAAAATTACACTAATAATTACTATACAATAAGTTACACTGACCAAACCAATACCGAATTACCAAATCTTGAGTTGAACTTCAATAAACACCAAGTTAATACCAACTTAGCTATTCATGAACCCAATACACAAGCTCCCCCCCCCCCCCTCTCTCTCTCTCTCTCTCTCTCTCTCTCTCTCTCTCTCTCTCTCTCTCTCTCTCTCTCTCTCTCTCTCTCTCTCGCAAGCGCACACGTTATTAAGTTGGCACGTTAAAATATGAGTGATCATTTTTTCGGCGATAATTAAACGTTTTATTAATAACTGGAAAAATGTATTAAACCTATTATTATTCTTACAGCTTTTTAATATTATATGTCAAACAGATACAAAACTTTGGTAGCTAGACACGCAAAAAACATATAAACGGTTAAATTCGTTTTATATAAATAAATATTTCATTTATTGTGTAAAGTTTGAGTTCTTAGTCAGAAATGTAGTCACTATCTCCACGTCTTTCAAAATCTTGGTACTTTATATACGTAGAAATTTCTAAATAGTAGGATATTTAAACGTCTAAAAAGAGGTGTTGTGTTCTCTCTTTTAGATTTATTTGGCATAATACGATTACTATTGTTTTGCCATTCTTATTATTGGTTTTACTGGTGTGAAAAATGCTCCTCCCCAAATTGTAAGGCCATATTTTAATTTAGAATTTACAAAGGCATAGTAAATAGTCTTTAGTATTTTGTTATTGAATACATATCTACTAAGCGTATAGAAAATTCTAATATTTTATTAATTTATCTCTTTGGTATGTGAGCCTAGAGTCAACAATCAACTTTGAATCGTTGTGGAATATGTCTTAAGTTGTGTGTTTTAACGATTTATGAAAAAGTGACAAAAACTTTGAGTAGAATTGTTTTAGCTGTACGAGTAGGAGACAGAGCAGATAATGCTTCCTACTCCAGTCTCAGCGTATACAGGAGTCAAAAAGTAAAAACACACCCTTCAGACTCACCGGTTAACATTATTGAATCTTTCCTTCTTGAATTTATTTTAAATAATACAGTAGTCACAAAATACCACAATCATTAAACGATTCAGAAACTAATACATTATAGAAATCTACCAATAGCTTTTTAAGATAACTGAATAGAAAGGTACTATGTAACAATGCTTTAGAAAAAGTTTTATTTTTACCAGTTGAAATATAACCTCCCAATATTATTTTGAAAATAAGTTTCTGAATTTCGTATATACTATTAAGGATTTAGTTTATACCTACCTCAACTCAGCTCTTAATAAGCTATATAGTGCCAAGCGCGCCAGGGATTGAATTTCTTGCGTTGTTTAATAACAGGAATTGAGATTTACTAAAATACAGGCAAAGGTAAATTAATTGTAAATTTCGTTGCTATATACTATTATATTATAATTACCAATATTTAGAAGTAATGTATTTTAGTCATGCTTATAATTATTATTTTCCCTACAACAGTAGCTTACATTCTAATCCACTATCCGTCACTGTTGGATATCAATGGATTTAAGTTCGATTTTGTTGGAATTGACAAAAACTTGCATAATAACACGATCGTATATATCAGCTAAGTATTTTAGGTAGTAATTAATAAATATTTTGTTTCCATCGCAGGGGGTTAACTATACACCCTTTCACTATATTTTTAGATAAATTATGTTGCGTTTTGTAATTGACAATTGGTGCGTTTTGCTGAGACATTTATCTAACATTCTATCAATTTTGCTATAATAGTTTTTGTTACCAGGATTGTGCCTATATTGAATTTTGTGTTTTGCAAGGATCGATTATGTACGGTAGGAGATGTGTATTGACACAGAGCGATGTAATGTACCAGTACAGATAAAATATTGTTTGCGAGGAACTGTCGTGTTGTAGGTGTCTGTACGTGCGTGTTAACCCTAGATATGAATGAGTTTATATATAATGCAAAGTATGTTTGTCGTGTCTGGTATGAACCAAAGTAGACTTTTACACTACTATTGGAAGTCGCGTTATATTAATATTCTCCATGAAGAGATAAATTATGGAAGATTTTTCATTCTCGGTAAATATTTTCTACGCTTTTTGGTGCTTGGAGTTGAGTCTGATCCAAACATAACCCGTCAGTTTAGAGGCGTTTGGTGCAAAAGACATCTAAATATCTCGGTTATGGAAATTGGTAGGGCATCGTGAGTGGAATTATTTAACCATTTAAAAAATTTCCTGGGGAAAGTGATTTACGGTGGGGAAGTGGATAGTACCTTCATACGAATTTGTCCACAGAGAGCGTCAGTCGTTGGGTGTCAGCTGGTGGTACTCGCCGCTCGTTGGATTGACCAGCTGTAATGAAGCTTGGTAATGCTCTAATGTGAATTTAGTAGGCTTTCTTGGAATGGTCAGCACACAAGGTAGTGACCATAGATGGCTGCACGTCGGTAGGGACATCAAAAGTCGATATGTTAACTGTTAAGGCCATTGTCAGGTTCAGATCATGCAGGACCGTCGTATCACCCTCACAACTCATGGACTACGTGGTTCGGTATATTATATTTTGGGCGAGGATTGATCTTGCAGATAGTATCCGCGAAATTCAGCGACGAGTAGAAGCAACTGTGTCTGAAGACTCGCAGGACCTGCTGAAACCACCAAAATACACCTTATACACATTATATTATTATTTTATTTTTTTACGTAAGACCTTCATTCAAAAAAGAAATATTAAACCTAAATAGATGTTACTGTAAGTCTTTCATAACGAGAATGGGAACTCCGCTTGCAGCCGCTCCAAGCGCTACTGGTGGATCTGTTAACTACCGTGTAACTTTCAATATGGGTACAAATCTATTTTCTTTAAGTTTATATCGATGAAATAATTGTAAATAAGACGTGAGTTTAATAATTTCATGAAAATCTGTACGCATTAATTTGAACTATTTTATCTAAATAGTCTACATATTTAAAACATAATGCATTGTTTTCAAAAAAATTCAATTCTTACCTATTTAACTGTGTCTAAATAACAATGTGATTTATTATTATTTCTACAACATTTAAAAAAAACAAATAAAGAAAAAAAGAAATTAATAATTTGTTATTTCTTTCTTTTAAAGTATGCAACTACATTGATGCCATAATCGGGATATACTACTTCTTCACCCTACAACCTATGAAACCGATCGACCGATTATATAGCCTAATGATAAACTTTACTTGAACAATAATTCAAACTTTAAAGTTCAGTCAATGTCGGTCGTACTACTAAAACTTTACAAAATATTATTTTCTTGTTATGCTCACTTTATGTCCTCTCGACTGTATCTTCGAAAAAAATAATCATGCTTAGTTTGAATGATTGTACCAAGCGTTATTGACGCAAGTATTTTTTATGGTAAAATGTATTCACTCAGAAGCTCTCATCAATAAAATACTTTGTTAAGTTTATTTAGGAGCTTGTTGAAATTGGGTGAATTTACCGTTTAGGGGGTGCGAAAATAAGGGAGAAAGCGATTTACAGTCGGTTTTAGACTGGTAAGGGATTCTATGGAAGTGAAAGCGGATATGGTGTGAGGGGCTCGTAGCCTTCTGGACGAATGGCAGGCGAGCTTTGTTGCCTGTAGCGGACCCATATTATCAATGCTACGGAAGTGACAAAATATGTTTAGGTAAAAGGTCAGTAATTAAACATTAAAATGTGTATCGAATAAATAATCTGAAATTAAATTTAAACGGATTTTTCTTTCTTTCTTTTTTTTTTACTCAACGGAAATCATTACTCATATTACTAAGAATTCATGAAAATAATAAAATTTGATTTGGCAACACTGTTTCCCCGCCACACTACAACCCCAGTCCCTTTCCAGTTTTATTCGAACTAAAGATAGGTCTCAACTTTTCCCTCTATTTTGAACGGTAAAGCCACCCACTGCGCAAATGTAAGAAAACTCTGTAAGCCTACATGTTATCGCAAACCGAATGTAAAGGTTGAAAATAAATGAGTTTATCATTAGACAGCGTAAGTTGCCGTATTAAGCTACGGTTTGCTAGACTCATGGTTGTCTTAACGATTGAGAAATTGATATTCTTAATTCGTATATGCGTGTTGGTTAAAATAATAATGTTGCGTAACTTAATGCTTTCCATCGTGACCATTATATATTAGGGGGGGGGGGGGTTACAATAGTATTACAGTTATTGAAAATAACACAGCAAAATATACAATTTGTTATATCCTTAACCTCTCTTATGGTTTCATATATAATATAGTCAAAAATTTGTTAATTTTAGTTCGATAAATGAGTAGGAAGGTGGAAGACCAGAAACTTTCATAAAGTGTTATGACGTCACTGTTTCAAAGAACGATACGAGTTGAATTTAATTCTGTAAAACAATTCACCGGAGGTCATTTGCCGTGTTTTTTTTTAGTAGTTGAAAACATTTGATTGAATAGTTTTTAATGAACCTTGTAATTACTACAAATAAAAGCGGCAAGAAGGGTGTACTGTAATCCAAAGTGTGCACAAGCTGTAGGCCTTTAGGGACTTTAGTGCGACTGTACTAAATCTTATATTGTTATAAGAGCAGAGTCTATATTTTTGTACTTTTGTGAACGATTATGTTTGAAAATAATAAAATCAGTACAATAGATTTGGATGACACATAATTTGTTTTCACTTACGAATGCCATATCTAACCACCGTGAAACCGAGGTGTAGAAACATTGTATGTCAAATTACAAAGTGTTTTTATTGTGATACCTGAACCATGACATAATACTGGAAATTGATGATCAAATAATGTTTTTCCAAAGAGAATTATATCTGTATTTACTTAATGTCGGCTTTGTATTTTGTACAGTTACACAGATGGAGAGCTGGACAGCTGTCGTGTGAATGACCTCCTGCCAGCAAGCTTCCCTCCATGTTGTACATTTATTTTGTTATGACGAACGTTTACGTTCAGCCAAGTAAAAGTGAACACAAAAAGTATATTTCTGTTAAAATTTCTTTATTACCATTAAATCTTTCGGTGGAAAAACGTTACACTAACTATCTTACATATCTACCCCCAAAACTAAACAACCTGTTAAAAATAACTATAAATGACAAACTGCAATATAAAATTAATAATATTTCACAAAATTTCTTTTTTAAATAAAATATATGTAGTAAACCTTACAAAAATAACACAAAATAAATACCTACACATTATTATACTGAATACATATTAACTAGGTTATAATAAATAACTTTATTAAAGCCAAATGACAGTTTAAAAGGGAATTAGGTTACAGAGAACTTAAATAAGAAAAAAGTAAAACGAATATAAAGAATTATAAAGGAGCAATTCAGTTTAAAAAAACATAACCATGTACGATCAAATATTTTAAAACATACAAAAAGAAAAAAAAAAAAAAAACCTAAAAATAAATGATAGCTTACACCAACGATAAAATTTTGGGAAAGATTACTATCAGGTTTTGTTTGGGTCCTTGGAGGTATTTTTGAACAAATCTATACAAATCCGAACCGTTTTGAGAAAATCAGAATTTCCATCTTGGTGTTATGGCTGCCACACCAAAAATTTGAGTTACGAAAGAAATGGGGAAAAAAAGTCCGGAATATGGGAAACATATCTTCACTTGCTAAATTTGTTGGGCTATTTGAGGTGAAGAGGACTGACAAAATTCCAAAAGCTGCTTTTGACGATTTCAAAGGGATATTTCCCCAAGAAACTCAACATATCGTTATATGTTTGTCAATAATTGTTCTACTACACGAGATGAATGAACTTAGTTCGTAGGTTGAAGAACTGTCGTCATTTGTTGTTAGTAAACAAGTATGTTATCGTTGGTACTGTTTAATCAAACGTCAAAATGAGTAGCTGTAAAATGTTTACTTTGTAAGCTTAGATAAGCTATCGTACACCACAGCATACTCATAAAATCAGCTAGGAGCTGTGTGATGACTCAGTGTCTTTGAAATGAAAAAAATAATTGTTTTATTACCAAATTTGATTTATTTTTCTACAAATCTTCGTTTAGTTTGTCCAACGATTTTAGAACTTCTTAAAAAAACCTTCCAAAAAGTACAATTTCTTGAACCGTACATTTGGGTGTTTGTTTCAGTTCGATACTATTATTTTTTCATGGAGCCATTTCTTCATGTGGTGCTCGTAATAAAACAATAGTGTTGATACTTGTTGCCGATTGCACATCTTCTCTGCTCCTCACATCTCACTGGTAAAGCCACTTTGGATTATTTTGAATTACGTTTTTTTATTACTTTTTTTTGATGTTTCCTTCTATAAATTATAGTACCTTGATGATCAAGTATTGCTCGGTAAACGTGGGCTGACGGTGTACAACATTTTACGTATTTTGATTTTTTATTCAATTTAATTTAATCGTGTAAGATAAAGAAAGTGAGAATTAACATCAAAAACAAAATGAATTATAAGTTTTGTTTGTTTCTATTATAGTAAGAACTTTTAACAAAATTTTATTATTTTTATTAACATAAAACCCAAAACAATGTTAAATTATAATTTATATCCTACATATAATATCCTACAGATAAAAACGGACAGAACGGGAATTAAAAATAATAACTATTCTATAGCTAAGGCAGTCAAAAGGGATTTCAGCGAATCGTAACTCCAACTACGGGTTGTAATAAAAATATTCAAACTTTTACATTTGGTTTGGGATTAGACATTGTTGGTCAAGATAATTCAATATCGAGTGCTTAAACAAACATAGGTCCATTCATGATTTCTTCTTCGTAAATATTCAGCTCATATTAATTTTATTATTAATAGAATATTAAATTTGTTAGTAGAAATCTATGAGGTTTTCTAATTCCATAATGAGAGTTTTCACAAAATTTATTCTCTTATTCGAAAACCGGAAATTCACCCCATTTCAACAAAATGCTTGGGCCGTATTCAAGTAAAATTTACAAATGTACGTTGTACAAATTGGACGTTGTTATTGTAAATAGAAGCTACATATAGTTGAGAAAAGAAAGTGAATATAACAGAAATAACTGAATGTGAAACGAAAGAGCGGTTTTCAAACAATTTAACAATGTGGTTATTTATTTAACCTCCTAAATAAGTTTCCCCTAAGTCGGGACCTTAGGTTTCTCACTCGAAAATGATTGATTCATCTTATTTCAACAAAATCCTATTTTACCCATTTTAAAAATAAAATTTACAAACGACGAGAATAGGTAATTTTTCTTTTGTTTTTACTATAAATGAAAGTGTGACCACTAACGATAAAATTTATATTATATATTTCCAATTTAAGATAATAGTAATTTAAATATTTAAATGTTCTTTTTTAAATTATATAAAGGTATAAATTTAGGCTTAGATAAAGTATTGTGCGCATTTAGATATAATAATAATCCGATAAGTTTATCAGTACACAGTTATTTTGCTTTTATGCCACTATGATATTATAATATTTGTCAACACGACAAATCTGTTGAAGGTCGATTATGACGTGTTTACGGTGTCGCCAATAAATTGTCAATAATATCGTATGAAGTTAATACAAGTATGTTCGTACAATGTTTCGTCTGAAAATCAAATATAGGTCCAAAGTAATTTTATTAAAACGGAGCGAGTATATACAGGTATTAAATTCGAATAAATCTAACTAAAATACATAGGCTAAGTATAAGATTCAGTAAAGTTGGGCAACAATTTATCAGCTTGATCTTTTTAAAGATATATATTCAGATAGTCTAAATGTGTTGTTATTCGGGTAGACTAGGTAATTTGACAATATTCCTAAGTTTTCCGGTAGCCTTATGGTTTAAGTCGTCGTTTATCTGATCATGAGCGGCACTAAGGTCGTGGGTTCGATTACCATCTAAGGCAAAGGTTTTTTCTTTCTGTGAAATTCTGTTCTTCCCAACTTGTGGTAAGA
The DNA here is from genome assembly GCA_963513935.1 of Aphrophora alni. NCBI lineage: Eukaryota > Metazoa > Arthropoda > Insecta > Hemiptera > Aphrophoridae > Aphrophora > Aphrophora alni. The sequence continues at coordinate 79,438,459 of OY740768.1, forward strand.
CGGAGGAAGGGCTCACATTAAATAAACGATGGTTTACATGGGTTGGTTAAAATTTAATACACATAAAACAACTATTTTGGAAATTTTATTTTTTTATTAATGGTTAGTAAGTAAAAAATAAATTGTTTTATTTTTTTTAACTCAATACAATCAAGTTTTTGGTCGTCATTTTGGGGTTTGGATGGTGAGAATTTCATAAAAAAAAAAAAAAAAAAAAAAAAAAAAAATTAAAAAATATTTCATTTCAATCGTCTCACCAATACCATTAAAATGAAGTCACATGATCTTATCTTATTAACAAAATTGAAGGCTAAAAATCCAAAATTATGACTTGCCGAGGTAACCCTCGCTTACATGAGAAAATTATCAGATAAAAAAGTTAAGGGTGAGGGGATATGCAGTTTCTTTTTGAACTATCTAAATAAAATCATATTATTAATTCTGGTGCTCCAAAACGGATATCTTGTCTCATTAATCCTTTTAAAATGATATATCACAACCCATTAAAATTGTTTGACATACCCTCTTCCTTCCAGTCCTGAAGTCCCAAATAAATAAAAAGGTCTTAATTAGAAAACCACAAAACCCCTGCACAAAACGGATAATTTATAACCCAATCTGTAATCTAAGGGTATTTTTTGCGAGGACTACGGAGAGAGAGAAATAAAATTGTTGTTAGATTTTCGTTAACTAAAAATTTAGTTGAAATAATTCAACCTCCAGTTTTCCATTACTCTGAGCCAAAAAGCGTTAATGTTACGCCATATTCGGTGAAACAAATCAGCCTCGACAAGACGTTGTCTCTACAAGTATGAATCATGTAGACTTTTGCTTGTTTCGACTATGATTCACCGGGTAGTGAGTGTAGTGTAGTTATAAACCGTGCAGATAGCGGAGGTTTCACCAAAGTAGACCCTAGAAAAATGTGGGGGTCATAGGATCTGCGTCTCACTAAAATAAAGAGGGTAAAGGGTGCAAGTCTCCTTTCAGTCACCTTATATATATCGATGAAAGTGCTGTAAATAGTTTCTAACGAGATGGTTATATCTTCACGGAGATTAGATAACTATCTTGCCCGAAATTATTTATCACCAGTTATAGGTTCAATTCGATAGTATGGGTGAGATACACCAGTTGTAGTTTTCTTCTGTGTAGAGAAATAAGTACTAACCCGGTTGATGCAGAATGTTGTTGTTTGTTTAAATACACATTACAGCTTGTTATAGGCTTATGCGGATGTTTAACACATGGCTTTATAGAAAGTGTCTTGGTTTATTGTGTAGAACTTTCCATTGTCGTCGAGAGTTGAGGGGAACTAATTGAATACAATTATATTCTAACATGTTTACGTCATGTAGGAGGGCTTGTATTTGATTTATGAAACTGCCCCGATATTTTAGGTACGTTTGAATGATGAGACTGCCCCGATATTTTAGGTACGTTGGAAATGATGAAACTGCCCCGCTCATTAAAGAGGATCAAGAAGGGTCGCATCGCAAGACCAGAAATGCTGAAATTGCCCCGAGCGCAATTATGATAGTATGTGTTTAAATTTAACCTCAATCAAGCATATAATCCTGGAAGGTTAGGTTAGGTTAGGTCCCGTAGCGTAACATGTAAAATTAAATTTTCAATATTATTTGGGCGCTGGGGGCAATTTCAGCATATCTAGTCTTGCGAGGTGACCCTTCCTAATCCTCTTTAATGAGCGGGGCAGTTGCATCGTTTCAAAAGTACCCAAAATGTCGTAGCAGTTTCACAACGCCCGATTTATCAGGACTTTGATAGTTTGGTGAAATTAATGTCTATTTAACCCCCTCTCCCAAATTGTACGTTCGAAAGTTTATCACTGTTATAAACCACAATATTGTTTAGATATCAAAAAGTAAAACTAGCAACCCAGAAAAGGACAATTTTGAAAAATAAGAAGTTTTTGCTTTCGAAGTGTTTCGAAAAAATCTTACAATTTCAGAGATAGCAGTTTGAAAAATTAAAAGAACGGCTAGGGGGTCATAAATTTGTCAAAATATCTTTAAAAATACAGGGAGGTATACAAATCCAACAACCGTTTATCGTTTTGAAAAAATCAACTTTGTACAACAACTGTAGGGAATAAAGGTTTTCTTAATCAGTTTCGCTAATCAAATGTGCATTCTTTTGTCATTTTTGAAGAATTTATTTCTTTTCACAGTAATAGGATTTAATTTTTATTGACGAAAACTAAATAACAGCGATTTTTATAGCATGCAATGATTAATTAAAGAGTGACAAATAAATATGATATTGAGGATGTAGTTTTTCGTCTTCGCGTTAGCTTTCAGTTCAGTTGCAAATTTTCAAGCACGGCTGTGATCATTATTTTACCGTTATTTTGATAACCCAGCCTTACATCCGTTTATCGTTAATCGTTAATGGTGTTGTTTTGAGGTAGTAATGGGTTTTAGTTATGTAGAATAATAATACTATTTACTAAAATACCGCTAACTGCGAAGTTTATTAATCATCATTATCTGGTTGTAATATTATTATTATTACAGTATATAATATTAATTATTAATGCATTTTAGTAGCACAAGATCTTCCGACAGTAACAAAAGATCTATACGTTTTAAAATCCACGAGTCTCCACTGACAAGTTGTTAATCTTTACTTCAACTGAACTCTTTGATATAGGTTTACATTTTTATCAACTGTGTGATATATGCTAAATGAAAAGGAAACCTTGACAACATGTCGGAAGAGAATTCCTGGTCAAGTTTAAGGTGAAAACAGAATGCAAGAGAGCGTGACTTTCGTTGTTTGTTGAAGATTAATGTGTTTGTTATTAACCACTCGTCCTATAAAAATGTTTGTCAATAAATTCTATTGTTTCCATGGTCAATTACATATCGTAACTTTTATTTCCGTCTTAATCTGTTATGTAATATCTGATATTTTATTAATGCGAGTTTACTGTAGCTCTCTTAAATTTGTAATTATGTTTTACCTTACGTTTATTCAGATTTAAATAAAATCATTTTCTCGGTATATTTATATATGATACTGACTTCTATGTTTTTTTATTATTAAAACATAAATTTGTAATTATTTATACATCAATATTACTCAAATGTAAATAAAATGACTTTCTCGGTATATTTATCCCTGAAACTAACCTTTTATATGCTTTTTTATTATTTAAACGTAAATTTGTAATTACATTAATTTTATTTTCTCATTTAAATATAGTAGCCTATAATAAAGAAAGTTATTTGTTGGGGAAATAAAACTGTGAGCAATTTTTCTTTGAAATATTAGTTTTGTGGTTTCTTAAGAGTTTTTATTTTTAATGATGTCTGATGTCTGTAAAATGGTTATAGTCCAAACCCTTTGATAAATTTGGTAATTGAGCATAATTTCGTTATATCTTGATGTTTTTATTTTATTAATAATTTAGGGGTTTGTTACTATAACACGAAAACTGAATATTCTGATTTGTTCAAAGCAGTTCCACTGATTTTGATAAAATCTTGTTGATCTAAGGACCAAAACATAATCTCTCCAACAATGGCAATTCGGGAGTTATCGGCGAAAAATTTTAAAAAATCATCCCCGAAGGTTTAACCAATTAATTTCGAATGTTGGTGATATATGAAGATTAATGATCGAAATTAGTTGTTTACCAAATCACGTAAAAAGCAATGTTTAGGAATAATTGATAAAAGTCGAAAATTAAGATTGACAGCTGTCATTAAAACTTACAGTTTGCCCTTATATCGGTACTAAGATAGAAGAGAAGCAAGTGTAGGGCTCCTATTTAAATATATAGGGTAATGCAATAAGTCGCCATGGCACATTTTATTTATATCTTTGTTAAAATCAGTGTTTTAGAGGTTAGTAACAATTTAACACTTCACAACGGAACAACGAATTATTAATTATGTAAACACATTGAAAATAATGGTGGTGTGACGCGGGCGCTAGGCCATAATGTACCTAATGAGTCAACAGTTCGTTGGCTAAGACAAAGAGTTCGATTGCAGACATCAAAACACCAGTGGGTACTCCCGTTGTGCGCGACAGTGTTGCCGTGAGCCCACAAAAGTCAATTCGCCGTCGTTCACAACGGTTGGACATCTCAAAAAGCTCCTTCATCGGATTCTCACAAAGGATTTCCATATGCAGGCCTACAAAACTTAGTTAACTCAACGGATCATTTGCAACGGAGACAGTTTGTTGAATGGATTTTGGAGAGACAACATGTAGACGACAATTTGGCAAAGACAATAAATAATATTCTCTGATGAGGGACATTTTCATTTAAACGGCTACGTTAATAAACAGAACTGTCGCATTTAGGGTTTTGAAAACCCATGAGTAATCTATCCCAAGGTAATGTACCTGTAAAGAGTAACTGTGTGGTGTTTATTTTGGGCTGTTGGGGTCATCGGGCATTACTTTTTTGAAGATAAGGATGGAAATGCTATGGCAGTGGATGGACAACGTTACAGGAATATGATTGAAACATTTTTATGACCTTACGTTAATAATGTGAATATTGAGCAATTATGGTTCCAACAGGATGGCGCTACATTACACATGTATCCTTTGTATTGATGTTCAAATATGTTACATTTTATAAATATAGAGTACTTTATTTATTGAATACCTAAAAACTACTGGTGTTCTTATTGAATCACCCTTTATAAACGTTTCAAAAGGACCCACAACTTATCCCTATACAAAATACATGGGGAAAACTCATTATTAAAGTTTTTCCCCTCTCTGACGTTTGGGTATATGAAAGCTATCGGCAAGATTATGTTTCCTCACAGACTAAAAATGGAAAGGCTCAACCGTTTCGAGCACATTTGAAATTGTTTAAGCCTAGTCGAAGCGACGGTTTGAAGCGTTATGTAAACGTTGAAATATGGATCCATTAATACACTTCTGAAATGAAAGAGTATTGAAAACGGTGGGTTTTTCCTAGCTTCGAAAATTGCAAGCACTGTTCCAACAGTCCGAAAGGCCATGGCTACAATGATCGGGAATTCGTATGGCATAATTTTCAACTACTTGGAAAAACAACCACAGGGCAGATTTATGCCGGATTACTTTCAAAATCAATCCCGCTTGATGAAGGAAAACTCCCCCCCCCCCATTTTGATAAATGTACTACATGTCGTAATTGCTTTTATTAAATTTTCGAATTGCGGTACAAACTTCTTCCATATCCGCCCGATCATTTAAATTTTGACACCTTGCAACTTTTTTTCTTTTTTGAAACATGAAGAAATGGATCGGTTGAAAAAAAAATCGCATCCAACGAGGACATCGCTGAAATAAACGCTCATAGTGGAGTGTTTGTTAGAAGTATCGTATATTTTGGGAAATTGTTGCGTTAAAATGTATCGAACTAAATCGAAACTAAGTCGGGAAATGAATTCTTTCATTTCCATATCACCGATTTATCAAATGGCCCTTGTAAGTAGTTTATATACGTTATGCAAAGATAGGATGAATATTAGTATTTTTGTAGATAAGTGTGGAGAAAGGTAGTGCAATGTTTTCTATTGTACAGTTTTAAATGAGATGTTAATAGATTTTACTATAAGTTAATCGCATAAAACGAAGAGAATTGTTTATAAAACAAAGGTTGCTTCTTTGTTGGCGGAAGTGGACAGATTGTTGATTCTATTTAAGCTATCGTGATTAAACACGTAATTAAGATAGGAAGGCAAGTAGGTCATTTGTGATGTAACTAGGCAGTAAACTGAGCTTTTGTTATATATACAGTGTTTACTGTAGAGTATTTAACAAGCTTATTTGCCATATGAAATTACGTTTCCTGTTATGTAATGCAAGTAGTTCTTTGTTCCCTTTCTACAAAGATAAGTCCCAGATGATGTAACAAGGCCGCACTTTAGAATAGAGCTGGTTATCGGGTTGTATCAGGAATATTTCATATTTCCTGATTTTTTTTGGAAATTATTAAGCCTATTTTTAATTGTGCAGTGAATTGATATCTTGTTCTACTCATGATATTTCATTTGCATGTTTGTGTATTAATCGTTATGAAATTTAGAAATACTAGTTGAACGACATGTGGAGTTATATTGTCAACAAATGAATCTAATAGGAAATCGATCCGAGACATTCAATTTCTTCTTTGTGTGGTAAATATGTAGTTCCATTCCTTAGAAAATGTAGAGAACATATTGTTTTTAACAATTAGAGTTGCAAAATTGGGCTTTTAAGTGTTTTTAAATCTCTGGACGGATTTTAATGAAACCAGTGCCAAAATATTCATTAATAAGTCTGAACGAGTCGCATGTTGATCTGATTGTTATTATTCATAGTAAAAATAAACACTGACAATCGTAAACAAATTTCCGTGTCGTCACAAATAATAGATGAATATAGTTTGTAGTTGCGTCTCTGGAATATTTTTTGCCTTGTTGTTTAAAGGCATAAAATCTCTCGGTCATCATCTCTTAAAAAAAGAAGAGAGTCCGGAATAATAATAGCTTGTATTGATTACAAACCTCCCCTCCACCCCCCAAAATTAGATCAAAATATTAAATCCAACATCAAAATCGCGATAACGAGGCTTCTGTGAGGATTCTTAAAAAGTATCCCATGTTGATAAAAAATTAGTAAAACTGAACTCCAATTTTAGCTTCTTTTTTTATATAATTGTAGATAGGAAAACATTAATAATATTTTGTTTTTTTTTCATTCAATATATATTTAATGATTTATTTATATGGTTAATTAATTTTTCCGGGACGAACAAAATTAGGATTGTGATTTTGTATAAAAATAATAAAAGTTGATAAAAGTCGAATGATCCAAGAAAAATTAAAAAAAGTAATATATAAATAAAATAATAAATACATTAAAAATAGAAATTGTTGCACTACATTTTGTTACTGATATTTTAAAGTTTAGGTTAAACCATTTTTATTTTTCGTTTAAATTTTGGCTACTCAAGAAGGTTATGTACGCATTTCTAAAACATAAGACTTGGAATGAAGTAACTTTTGAGTCATCCTGTATTATGATTCAACGTAGGGCCTAATTATATATTTACACAGGGATGGAATTCATATAAAACAAAACAAAGAGCATCACTCTATATACATAAAATGAAAGCAATCATTGCATAGTCCTAGCCTTGTGCCAGTTTTGAACATCAGTCTATCTTATGAAATGGCGGTTGCATTATTTAAATCCAACGGAGAGTCTAATTTCCTTTGTAAAGTTATTAGATTCATTTCTTGGCTAATGTTTAAATTTAGATAAAATAAACAGTTCAAAAAATTATTCTTTCTCACAACTAATATGGGAGATAAGTTGATGTAAAAGCCACCCTACTCTACTATTTTTCAAGATATTTAGTCTACATATCTAAATAGAGCGAAAGCTGGTTTAGTTGTCGTAAACTCATGTGATACGTAACTTGTGTTTTAATAATGGTGGTCAAGGTTAGCCTATTTATTATTATTATTTTCTTAATTATTCTTGAGCTGTAACTATTTTCACTTTAAATAGAATATTGCATTGCTTTATTTCAACGAAATTGGTTGAGCTGTTTAACTCCATGAACCAATACTCTGGAACCGGCATTTATAGGGAGATGATTACGTTTTGTTTGGATCCTTAAAGGTTACATTTCAACCAAATTCGATCATATTCGTTAGAAACAATTTTGAGAGACAATCGAAATTTAGAATTTTTTGTCTTATGGCAGCTACCCTCAAATTTTGACTAATCTAAAAATTTCTCGGGGATATGGCCAAAATATGGGTTGTCAAAATTAATATTTCTGCGAAAGTTCAACATCAATCCCAATTTTATTTGTATTAAGTATATATGAGAAAGTAAAAAGAAAGTAGGTTAAGGGTATTTTTGTATTTGTTTCAACAAGTTATCTGTTTGTCGTCTGTACATTGATATACAGTCCAAACGATGAAGTAAGCCTATGTTAACATATTTAGGCCAAATTATTGTTTGATAAGTCTAAATTTCAGTGTGGCTATTGGTCAAAATGATGAGATCGGTGAAAAGCCACAAAATCGTCTGTTATTGAATAATTAATTAATCAAAATCAGCTCTGACGAATTAGTTTAAGTTTTGGTAAAATGTGAAGAATAATGACTCAAACTAATGTTTCAAATTAATTGAACATGAACTCTGACCGTCGTCATTTGAAACTCTATTTTAGTCAAATTTTATTTATGCGTAGAACGAGTTTAAAGGCAGAAGCAAAGCAACTTTTGGTTTTTATTATAAAAATAATTTTTACAAAATAAATAAAATCTTTTTACCCTTGAACGTATAAGTAGTAGGCCTATTTTACGCATTGAATATTATTTTTCATTAGTATTGGGTATTGCAAATGAGTTTGTTATAGTAAGTTAGTGCAATGGTTTTATATCTTTATTTAAGTTTAGGGTTAGTACATGTTTGACGTATCCATTAAACATTTCTAAAAGTGAACATTATTCTGTTCGGCCCTATCCAGTTTTAATGACCGTGAACATTCAGAATATGGAAAACACGTATTTACATAAAAACATTTGTATTGTTAAAATGTTAAAATCGCTACTAAAGATGGGGATAAACGACAAATACAATTTTGTATTATCATCAATTTCTTTAAAGACAAAACCAGTTCACATTAAATTGAATGGCGTAACCAATGAAATCATGATGCATTCTTGGATTTGTTTGTACAATCAGTTTCTGCGTAGTTAAAACAATAGCAGAGTGAGGAATGAGTGATTCATCATCAATATATCAAATAAATAAAGTCCGCCATGTAATAATGGAGTTTATGTTATAACTCTCACCATTTGGTATTTATTCTGTTTGTGTGTTTGTGTTTAAGCATTTACGGCCAAATGGGAATACCAACCGTTATATAATTTAAGAATAAAGTAGTTTTTGCTACTAGGGCGAACTATAAATGTATATGGTTATGGCGACCATTCAAAACAGTTACTACAACTGTTATTGTTTGTACATAGTAAAAAAGCTGGACGCGGGTATAGAAAGCATGATCACAAAAAATTACATACTCAGAAATATTAAATCTAATCATTTTTAACGAGGTATAACGAGCATTTGTTAAAACCAAAACTTCAACAGAAAAATGAAATAGGAACTGTGTTTTAAAATTACCCCACTGGACTATTGTACACTCGCTACTTTTTTGTGTTTTCATTTGTATGAATTGAAACCTTTTAATTGACCTTTGATTTCACTATAGTTACTTAAATATAAAAATATTATTATTTACCGATTTTTTAATTTGGAGTTTTTGTTGTTAAAAGCAGTATTTGTTTTCTTGTTTTTTAAGTTTTCAATTAAATAACCAATTTTAGATCTGTCAATCTAGTAGTACGATGTTTTTAAGAAGGGTAATAAAGTGCAACCTAACGCCATACTGCCAACACAGTATGTGTATAAAATGTTATTTTAATGAAAACTCGTCATTATGAAATCAATGGGAAATATTCAAGACTGTATGTTTACCTCCACAGCTACTAACTGCGCTTCTGTCGCCTGATAGTATCATCAGGGTCTGGTGGAGTCCGATACTCTTGCTACAGAAAATTAACAATTTACAGATCTGTGCTCTTTTTCCACACGTAATGGACTTTTGCAATGTCAGCTGTAAAAAAGTTTCTTGTATCCTTTTTTTTGCCTTTCTACTACATGCTTTGTTAGTTGTTTTTTTTTTTTTTTTTGCTAGAGCTGGGTTCACAGGTAGAGCTGTCTGGTTCACAGTTTCGTTTGGAATGCATTCAGCAGCGAATCAATGACTCATCAAATCCACAGGCAGGATTTTACTGCTTCCAGAAGCAGTTTTATAACTGCTGGAATATAGTATAACGAAATCAATAAGCTTTCCAGTAATGGTCTAATATTTTAAAAAGAATATAGAAATAGATACATTTGTTGGACACATGTTAAACTTTTTGTAATCACCGACAAAGGTGAAGCGTTAGGGGGATATGTTATAAATCAGTCAGAACACCATTCACAACTTTAAAGAAAAAAAAGAGAAAAACACTTAAATTATACCCAGAATCATTGTAGGCAATTAAGTCATAAATAACTATAATATTAGAAACTTAAGGAGAATCACACACAAAACTCATAAAATATAACGGGACAACAGTTTTCTAAACTGTCACAATTTTGAAACATTAAAATTTGATTGGCTGACAAAAAGTAGCTGCTTACGTTCATTGGTTAAAGTAAATTAAGAGAGAGGGAATAAGTATTTTTTAGCATTGACAAAGTAAAAAATATATAGAGAGTCTTGGGGAGAAACTCACAGCATAGGGGTCGGCGAAGTAAAGCCAACAGTATTCCTAATGTAGAAATTAGTATTTTCTAGTTTTAGTAATAGTAAAGTAATAATTGTTTTTTAACACGTATGTTTTAACCGTGTTTGTTTTTACAAAGTAAAAATATTTAACACTTTAGTAATCTTCGTTGCAGTACTAAAGAGGTACATCTACAAAGTGTTGAGTGCATCTTCATGGTAATTTGAAGTGAATCATTTTATTGATAAATCACGTAGCACAGTGTAGTGTTTGGTGAACATCGTTAACAAGTAATAAAGTGAATGTTCTTCACTCAACTATCAGCACTGGATTACTTACATAGGAATACAACAAAAGTGGATTTGGTATTGTACTAATTATTATAGACTTTAATTGGAAACTAAATTGTTAAAATTGCAATTCTCTGTATTATTAAAATTTCACTCACTGTATTAATTGTTCATTAAAGAGCTCCCCCTGAGCAAATAGTGTAAAATAAAAATCAAAAGCAATTGAAAAATAAATTCAAATAAAATTAGATATTTCAGAGCTAATGTTAAAGAGTATATTTGGACTTCATCATTAATAACTTTCCTTATGTGTTGACAATCCAAGGTATGACTAATTAATTCATAATTTTGATTTATATAATATTTCTGAAATTATAATATAATATTTATCGTTAGAATAGATCGAATTTTCCTGCGACATTCCGTAAAAACACTAGTTCAATTTTTCTAGCTGTAATGACGTTTTTATCTGGTTTCACACGTTATTTTAGTTTGTAATTTCGGATCTAGTTTTTTATAAATAATTTGTGTAATATTGTGTAACATAACTGCGAACTAATATCTCTAATATTGGAAATAAACAAATATTTTAAACATTATAATAGTCTAGTCACAAAATACAAAAGTAGAAATGTCAAAATGTGCGTAAAAAAATTGTCTGAAAGTATTGTGGAAGATCATTACGAAGATGGTAATTAAAAGAGCATTTTGACGTACTGTACAACTTCAAACAATGTTTAGACTATATTTAAAGTTATTGATGTAATAAATGTAAATTATCGTGTCTGGATATATCCACACTGATGTTTATGCAATGGTCAGCGTCGCCTAAGAATTATTTTTGTTATAGAGTTTAGCCTAAGCATCTTAAAGATAGATCTCCCTAAGTTGTTATGTAAATATGAGTCTTCTAAGAAACGATTTAAAGGTGAAACACAATGGAGTTCTTGAATGAACTGTACAATGGATCCATCCCTCGGATAGATAAAAGATATTTTCACGCTTGTAAAGAACATGAATTTAATGCCTGTGTAGCCCCGACATAGAGTTCTAGTAGGGTTTTTTTGCGTGGTTTGTTCCTGCATTATGTTTGTGATACTACAAACAGTGGTAGTAAAAATCTGTACCCGTCGATGTATATAGGGCCTGGGGAAGGTAACCGATTTACCTTTACCTCCAGCGCTGATGGTCTCGATGTGTGGATGGTGGCCCAATTCTTTGGAATTGTAAACGAACCGTCAATTCTTTACATGTTGCTCTAATTCCCATTAATGCATATTACATGACAGTTATATCAACGTTTAGAGAAAATCTCTGTAAACTTTCTAATTGAAATTTCATATTTAGTCAGTTTCCATTTTGTATGTTTTGTCTCTTAAACGTACTACGAAATGCATGCTTTCTGTATATAGTACAATAAAAATAGGCAAGTTGCTTTAAAATACTTAATTTTTCAGAAATAGAAGAGCCGCTTTTAAGGGGAAGGTGTGATGAATGGGTTGAAAATCGGATTTTTATAATTATCTTTAAAGTATGAATTTTACGAAAACATGTTTCAGGTAACTATTTAAAGATTATAAAAGTTCCTACACTTTGTTTTTTACTCGTTTCGATTAAGTTACTTTTAAAGGTGTCGCTGAAACTACTCTCATGTTGCACACACGAGTTTTACACATACCATACATCGTATCGAAAGTTTTTAAAAATGCGTATTTCAGATAAATTAATTGGGTTCTTTATTTTGTGTTCTATGATAATACAACGCTTACAACCAAAGATTAAAATCTATCAATTCTTATTATTTAGCCTAAGTAATAATTGAAAATTAATTTTTATGTATATTCAAATGTATGTTCTTGTTATTTTATGTTTGATAAATGTAAATACTGTATCGTGAAAATAAACACTGCCACTACTTTAATCTGGATTTTACAATAAAGATATGACAACTTTTATCCCTTGGGACTCTAAGGGGTTCACTATAATGAGTAGCCTACGGGCTTGGAAATCCCGAGGTAACTTTATCTACGAGTACTGTATACAATTTTTTCATCTAGTCTTGGATTAGATCCCTCTCCTTCATCTTTCCTCTGACAAACTCTTGTTCATTTCTGACACTGACGCTATGAGAGTAAGGGGTCTTCATTTTATATTTCTTTTTTATATAAGGCGATGATGACTGAAAAGTTTAAACAATAAAGGATTTTTCGCCTTTAGGATTTTTCAACCTTTTCGTTCTCTTACCTTGAAAAGAGATTTCTAGGAAAACTCAAAAGTCATCAGTTTATCAATAAAGAAGTATTTTATAGCAACTTTTACTTTTTTATTTTAGAGAAATTTAAAGCTATTTTTAGTACTACTAGTCGGAGAACTCGCGTTCAAGTCTTGGAATGGAATTGTGCAGTAAGTGTATTGAGTGGTCGCTTTATTAAAATCCTGTACATACATTGATAGGCCTCGTTGCAAAGAACATTATTCCCTAATTTCATAACTATTGGTACAGAAGTTTGTCGAGATAACTGTAACTAATAGAAACCTATGGAGGAAATGACAAAATGAGTTTAAAAAGAGCTGCTAACACACTCTTCGTTTGTTCATATCTTTCCTCAAATTGTTCTATTTTTTCAGGATACATTTTCTATAGGACGTAATTCTATTGCGTGAGTACAACATATAAAATAAAATATTGTGTATATCTGTGTTCAAAATGTCGCACTCCTCTCATTAAAGGTCGAACACTCAAACAATTGTAGTGAAATTGGTTTCGGATCGCTTCACAACTCGATATTCACGCTCTGTCGAGTACATCTACCTCCTTTTGTTCTGTGCGACCTTTATATATTTCAGTTCCTTTTTTAAGTAAAATTGAAACCAGTGACTTTAATGTTATCCGTGATTGGTAGGACATGGCTGGTGACATAGATTAACCTCCTTTGTGTAGATGTAGATCTCGACCCTTGTTAAATTCTCCTATTAAGAAAGTATGTGCGGATGAAACAGGTGTCCAACATTTTACTGTAGTTATTTAGTACTGCTTTGAGATTAACCTCTTCTCTCTAATTTATCACATATACGTAGTTCCATTTTGAAAATTTACTGTTATTTTTTAATTGTTTTCAACGAACAGTAAACCCCAAAGACGCCCTAGATTTGACTATAATTCCGAGGATTAGAGTATTATTGCATTTAAAAAAAAATATTTCGAGGTTATTTTTTTATTCAATTATACAGGGTTGCTCATAAGTCAGTTGTCAAAAGTGCATTTTTATTGTAAAGAGATGCAAAACAAAAACAATCCAAATAACATACTGTAATTATTAAACATTACAGTTATTACAAACAGTACAGATGGTGCTAATGAGGCCTACAAGATATGCTCAAAGTGGATTCCATCCTTTCCTATGCGAAGTTCACATCTTTTCAACGCTGAGGCTCAAGTTTTGTCGAAAATTTGTTGGAAATGTAGGTTTAGAAAAATCAGATTGAATAAAACTTGAACCCACATTCTCACGTTTAAAGTAAATTTATTTAATATTTTTCTTTTTTTATAGTTTGTTTGATTTTAAAATCCTTTGAAACTGGAAAATGTTTTTATTTGTATAAAAGAAATCAAAAAGTATTAATTGAGGAAGTTTTTTATGTCTTTGTCATTATTTTGGGAATTTTCTAAACTATAGTTCAAATTTCATTTGAAGTTTAATTTTGTATTATTGGTCTTAATGTCTCATTCACGTTGTTATATTTAATATTTTAAAATGCTCGCTTATCCCTTGTTGGAGCATTTTTCCAATGTTTCCATCCTTTTCTTTACGAAGTACATATTTTTTCTACAGTTAAGCTCAAGTTTTGTCGAGATTTTCTTGCACAAGTTACAAGAACTAAACTACAACCTGTTAGTTAGTAGTTATAGTTTAGTTATTGTAGCTCGTGCATCACTTCATCGTTGAAACGCCCTTGAATAAATAAACGTACGAGAATTTGTAATAAAGTTTTATCCTATCAAGTATATCACCTCATAAGTCAATCTCAATATATAGTTATCATATTGAATTCATTACTTTCAAATGTTCTGGATCACGAATATTTATGGAAAATGTTTATTTTTTATTATATGCCAGCCCGAGAATGCCATGGAGGCAGGGGTAAGATCTGAGATGAACGTGGAGCCCATTCAACAGTAGGGCCTACGTTGTCTGCCAATCCATTCGAAAAACATTTCATTTAAAAAGTCTCTTACAATCAGTGAGGGGATGCCCTCATCTTGTTGCCATATTAAATGTTCCCGAATTGGCAACAACACTTCTTGAAGCATTTCTAGGTATTCTTTTTCAGAATTAACTGTACCATTACAAAAATGAGGTCCGATGAATCCATCATCGAAAGTTCCTGCTCAAACAGTCACGCCAGGAGCGTGTGACTTTGGCTACATCACATGTAGACCCGTAGAATCCGAGAACACAGTTGTGTCCGTCTGTTCGCTCTATCATATACCTTAATAGTGGTTTCGTCATTCCAAAGAATGGTTTTGTAAAATTTAATCGGCTTCATGTCGAATTGTGTACACCTATCAGGATCATCTTCATTCAGACCTTAGTAAAGTAGGTCTAAATAGTCTCAACATCGGCGTTTTCTGCTTCCTTTGTAGGATTGTTCTCATGTGTTGATTTTCTTGTTGACTGTAGTAACAGATTTAAGACTACTTACACGAGGAAAATCCGCTACAGACCCACTCTGTTCAAATATGGTATTCAATTTGCCGAGAATACCTTGCCGAGAGGGAGGTTCAATGTTTGGAAAATGTTCCACAAATTATATATTTGTTGTAAATATAAGAACTCAATGAAATAGGTTATTTGTTGTAAATACAAGAACTCAATGTAACAGGTTATTTGTTGTAAATACAAGAACTCAATGTAATAGGTTATTTGTTGTAAATATAAGAACTCAATGAAATAGGTTATTTGTTGTAAATATAAGAACTCAATGAAATAGGTTATTTGTTGTAAATACAAGAACTCAATGTAACAGGTTATTTGTTGTAAATACAAGAACTCAATGAAATAGGTTATTTGTTGTAAATATAAGAACTCAATGAAATAGGTTATTTGTTGTAAATATAAGAACTCAATGAAATAGGTTATTTGTTGTAAATATAAGAACTCAATGAAATAGGTTATTTGTTGTAAATATAAGAACTCAATGTAATAGGTAATTTGTTGTAAATATAAGAACTCAATGAAATATGTTATTTGTTGTAAATATAAGAACTCAATGTTCGGTATAAAATATTTAAATAAATACTATACCAGTAATTTGTTATGACTTGTAAATATAAGTACTCATTGTTTGGTATAAAACACATTTTTTATTTACCATTTAAACCACAATGGCAGCAAGTGGATTATAAATAAAATTGACAAAATGTAGACCATTTTCATCTGAAAACTACCTTATGGATAAGGTCCACCAGTCGGTGATGTTCCAGTGAATTTATTGCAGTAATCAAGGAAAGATGAAACAAATTACATTTGTTTACACGTTGACTAGACCGTTATTAAACTCTAAAAAATATTCAACTCGTGTGAAAACTCTAAACACAACATAAATATAATGCAATATTCCACAATAAGCACTCAACACAACACGACGTTTCAGTGACCAAGTCACCATCTTCAATTAGTTTTGATACTAAGAAGGGTTGTGTGTGCATATAACAACTGGAAACGTCGTTTTGATTAAATAAACCGTTTATTATAGAAAATTGTGATTTCTTTCATGAAATGTAAATATATTATTGTGTTTACTTTTAAATATTAATAACGGACAGTAATTATTTTGATTGTTATATGAAGTTGTGAGAAGGTTATGTGATATGATGTCGAGTTTATGTGCAGAAATGTCCGTTTTGAGCCTAGAAAGTAGTTAACGAAAAATAGAAAAGTAAGTTGATCTACAGACAAAACGAGTGACAGATTTTGCTCCAATTTGTTAGATGGTGGCTATATAATATATTATTAACCATATCCTTCATTTTTCAGGAACTCATAATTTGGACAAAATTACAATTTTATCAAAATCGGCTTTTGAAATTTTGATTAAATGTTAAAGACTAAAACAAAGGAGTTATTAAAAAAAAAAAAAAAAAAAAATCATGGAGCTGTTTTAAAGACATAATTTCTCCTGTAGCGAAACTGTGGTGAAATGTGATGATTAATGGCCCAATCAGTGTGAGAAGTTGAAAGTAAAAGAAAATTACAATTCAGGAGTAAATACAATAACGAAAGTGATCCTTGATCGCCGTCATTTAAAACTAAATCTTAATCAATTACGAAATATTTGAAGAAAAACTTTTTTTTTCCTTTTTCATATCGGATACCATTCTTGGGGGAGATCTCGATGAATATAATTTTTTATTATTTCGTTTTATGAATATGTATGTGAGAAAGTGCAATGTTTGTAGATAAGTTATTTTAGATTATACTTTTCTGAAATTTATTATGTACCAAATTTACAAGGGACATTATATTTACAAAAATTTTAGTATATGTAGAACAGCTGTTTTAGTAGTACTTGACCTTGACAAGTACACAGCTTTTCAGATTACATTGGATAAATAGATGGATTTTCCACAACCTAAATGCGCAGTGACATTTCAAAACAATAGCAATGACGTGGTGACGCTTAATCATAACGGCGTCATCTTCCTCAGTGTTTTATCACGTAGGATTCTTCGTGAGAGTGTGACCCTCTCATGTAGGTTTTTATGTTTTAGACCTGATAATGTATTGTATACAGGGTGTTAGAAAATATAGGAACGGCTTAATATTACAAAACTGAATGTGACTAGACAATAAACACATATGTAGACCAAAGTACAGTCTGTAAATGTTAACAAAAATGGTTCACGTAGATATCCAAATATTGTAAATGGTTTTGTAAGAAACCCTTGTCTAATTGTTTAATTAAACAATTAAAAAAAATTATAAATTAACAGTTATATAAGACAAAAATGATAATTGGTGGAAAAAGCACTAGTGATCTTTTTTGTAGCTTACAAAAAGACTTTCAGTTTGTAACTCTGGCTGGTTGCTGTATCTTAAAAAATGACAGTCATGAATTTTTAAAATACTTATGCCATTTCAGCTTTTTTCGGGTATAACTTAAAACTAACATTTAGGAAACCTTGCTTATACCATGTGTCCTAAAAGTCCCACTCCCACCCTCTTATTTTTTTTTATTAATGGAAATAGACAGATTTGCTTTGGGGAAAGTTTAGATAACCGAAGGAATAGTTTTTTGAAGTATCAAAATTTTCAACCCTTACCCCCAAAATGGAATAGTTTGAGGGTAAGTCAAGAATTTTAAATAGCAACCCCTATTGAGTGATATCTCATTTTAAAGGTCTTTTAAAAATAAGAATGAATAAGAAGAGCGAATCTGATAGAGAGTCTCCGTTTTATTATGAGAGTTTGAGTTAGAATTATGCAGCAGAATATATTACCACCAGCAAATCACATATGTAAGAATCTCCTAAAAATATTACTACATTTATTTATTTATTTAAATTTGATGTAATTAGTTGTGTTTTTAAGTTGTGAGGGAATTTTCAGTACAATGTCTCTTAGTGAGTTTAAGAGAATTACGTTGGTTATGATGTGTGGATACGGTGATAGAGAGCGTACCTATGAAGAAATAGCTTATCTATTTAGTGATACTTTTCCTGACAGACCTCCAATAAATAAGTATACAGTGTTTAAGACTGTTAAAGGGTTTGAGGAAACCAGTACGATTGTTAAAGACCGGGAACGACCAGGAAGCCTAAATATGCATGCACTGAAGACAAATCGTTAGACTTAATCCAAACATTTCTTGAAAACCCTTATAGTTCAACTAGGAAAGCTGCTGCAGATCATGAAATAAGTCATAGGTCTGTATAATATACATATTATGTATTCTACACAAATTATAATTACCATTCTTATAAAATGTCAGTGGTGCAAGAGCTCGCAGAGGACGATGGACTGAATTTTGTTGGGCAATGTTATGAAATCAACATTTTTTAGCTTCAGTTTCGTTTTCGGATGAACACGCTATGCTTAATGGATAGCCAGTAGACATAATTGTCGATACTGGAGGGATCATAATCCTCACTGGATGAGTGAATCTCATACACAAAGCCCTCAAAAATTGAATGTTTGGGCCGGAATAATGGATTACTTGAATTTGAACGAAATTTTGCCAGCAGTACACATTATATTTTTGGACAAAATTTCAGCTCAGTATGGTTATAACAAGACGGGGCCAGCTCATTATGTTAAGGAGATACACACACTCTTAGACACCAAGTGTTTCCTAACCAATGGATCGGACGTAGGGGCACTATTGACTGGTCAAGAAGGTCGCCGGATATGAATCCCTTAGATTTTTCCTTTTCTGGGGTGTCTTAAAACAAAATGGTTATGAACGAAACAAGACCAGTTAACACTGAAGACCTGATAAACAGTATAATGGAAAAGTCAAGGAAAATAACACATGAGGTGCTGCTTAACGTCACTTCCTGAGTTTTTGTTTCCCATAGGCTGGCATATTGTTAAAATGTACTTGGAGAGCATTTCGAGCATCTTTTGTAATATCTTTTTAAGATATACTAACATTTTATGAACTTAAGAAAAAAGTTCTGTTTCTGTTTTGTTTCACATAAAAGTACTTTCTTTTTTGACTTTGCTATTTAAGAAACTTCATTTTGACGTTAATGCCCTTTTTACCTTTTTTGTAAAAGTGATGATTGAGCCATAAGTTTTGATTCCATGTGTTTTAAGTTTTTTGCCCAGTTTTGTTATTGCATAACTTCAAACGTTCACTACTCAAAATAGAGTCAACCTTTGAAGTTGCATCTACAGCATTTATCTCTTTTTAAATAGACCTTTATTTTGATACCAAACTCGGCATATGCTTTGACCACTCCTGGATGGGTCCACACCCGAGCGTTTAAAATCCGTGTAAAGGACATGAAACTCTTAGAACCACGTACTAAAAGCAAGGTTAATCTAAGTTTCATAGTTTAGCAGTTATTAAAAAGTTTCCACACTTTTTTCCACACTAAATTAATTTATTCGCTATAGAGGTTAATATATGGTATCACATATAATATCTTTTTACATTGGCAAAATTTGGACTTCCATTAAAAACTGTAAGAGATCGAACAATTTTTAATTGTGACCTTTTACACTTCCATGAATTTTGTTTTAGAAACATAGTATAAGTACAAAACCACGAGTATAATATTTGCCTATTGGAAAATCACATAAACAAGCAACATATATTCACTAACGTTCACTGAACAACCAATCAAAATGTTTTCTAGAAGTAGGTTCAGTGAGCGGTGGTGCACATTTCATGACCCTCAGGTGTAGTCGCACCATGATGTTTACTTCAAATTAGATAAAAACTATTTAAATAGTGACAATTTGTTCATGTAAGTAAGCATTCAGTTGTGTATTTTTATTTTGAAACATACAATACATTTAGAACTACTTCCGATACCTTTTAAAACATTATATTATGCGTTAGGTGTGGTAAACGGAAGTAGGCCTAGCACGTGAAATTGGCTTTGTCTGCTTGTGTCCTGGTCTATGATTGTTCTCGTAATGACACTTGAATTTATTTTGTTCTATACTTAAACTGGAATACAACAACTGTGTAATCTGAACAAAGTGACAGTAGCTGACTAACAAACAACTCAATGTTCCTAGTTTATTTCTCAGAATTCATTGGGCTTGATTTATTATGGTTTACTCATAGAGATTTCTATATTTTATTTTAATTCGCTACGCTTAGACGAATAGTCTCTTCTACCTACCATACAATGTAATAAATTTTAACCTTTTTGTAGCATTGATTATGCTTTGGTATTATAATAACCAAAAATCGTTGTTTTGCTATAGGTTAATAGCTATTTACTGGCTATATAACATGAATTTTGTCCGTTGCTAACCTTATATTGTGAGGAACCTTATTTAGTTGTTCAAAACCATATGATTTATGACTTACGATTTATTTATCGCATGGCAAAAAAATTTGTACCTAGATTCTTAGGTGATTTTACCAATTTTTTTTTTACCTATAACATTCCTACAGAAAGGTTATATGATCGTTATTGGATGCAGCTAATAATTTAGAGGCTAGGGCTCTCTCCTTCTGTGCAAGAGATTCTGGGTTTGATCCTTGTGGGACAAAAGTTATGGTGTTGACACAGCATCGTGCCGTAAGTGGTGGTGTAAGTGGGGAACTATGATTAGTAGTGAATCCTGGTCAGGAAAGCTAGGTAATTACTGTAACAGAAACTCGATGTAACATCGCTCAATGAAAACTGTCTATCAGGCCTAGGGATACTACCGCTGTTGCGATAAATGATTACCCTGGTCAGGAAAGCTTGGTAATTACTGTAACAGAAACTCGATGTAACATCGCTCAATGAAAACTGTCTAGCAGGCCTAGGGATACTACCGCTGTTGCGATAAATGATTACCCTGGTCAGGAAAGCTTGGTAATTACTGTAACAGAAACTCGATGTAACATCGCTCAATGAAAACTGTCTATCAGGCCTAGGGATACTACCGCTGTTGCGATAAATAATTATCCTGGTCAGGAAAGCTTGGTAATTACTGTAACAGAAACTCGATGTAACATCGCTCAATGAAAACTGTCTATCAGGCCTAGGGATACTACCGCTGTTGCGATAAATGATTACCCTGGTCAGGAAAGCTTGGTAATTACTGTAACAGAAACTCGATGTAACATCGCTCAATGAAAACTGTCTATCAGGCCTAGGGATACTACCGCTGTTGCGATAAATAATTATCCTGGTCAGGAAAGCTTGGTAATTACTGTAACAGAAACTCGATGTAACATCGCTCAATGAAAACTGTCTATCAGGCCTAGGGATACTACCGCTGTTGCGATAAATGATTACCCTGGTCAGGAAATCTAGGTAATTACTGTAACAGAAACTCGATGTAACATCGCTCAATGAAAACTGTCTAGCAAGCCTAGGGATACTACCGCTGTTGCGATAAATGATTATCCTGGTCAGGAAAGCTTGGTAATTACTGTAACAGAAACTCGATGTAACATCGCTCAATGAAAACCGTCTAGCAGGCCTAGGGATACTACCGCTGTTGCGATAAATGATTACCCTGGTCAGGAAAGCTTGGTAATTACTGTAACAGAAACTCGATGTAACATCGCTCAATGAAAACTGTCTATCAGGCCTAGGGATACTACCGCTGTTGCGATAAATGATTACCCTGGTCAGGAAAGCTTGGTAATTACTGTAACAGAAACTCGATGTAACATCGCTCAATGAAAACTGTCTAGCAGGCCTAGGGATACTACCGCTGTTGCGATAAATGATTACCCTGGTCAGGAAAGCTTGGTAATTACTGTAACAGAAACTCGATGTAACATCGCTCAATGAAAACTGTCTAGCAGGCCTAGGGATACTACCGCTGTTGCGATAAATGATTATCCT
The DNA here is from genome assembly GCA_963513935.1 of Aphrophora alni. NCBI lineage: Eukaryota > Metazoa > Arthropoda > Insecta > Hemiptera > Aphrophoridae > Aphrophora > Aphrophora alni. The sequence goes on from OY740768.1 coordinate 79,460,598, forward strand.
GGTCAGGAAAGCTTGGTAATTACTGTAACAGAAACTCGATGTAACATCACTAAATGAAAACTGTCTAGCAGGCCTAGGGGTACTACCGCTGTTGCGATAAATGATTACCCTGGTCAGGAAAGCTAGGTAATTACTGTAACAGAAACTCGATGTAACATCACTCAATGAAAACTGTCTAGCAGGCCTAGGGATACTACCGCTGTTGCGATAAATGATTATCCTGGTCAGGAAAGCTAGGTAATTACTGTAACAGAAACTCGATGTAACATCACTCAATGAAAACTGTCTAGCAGGCCTAGGGATACTACCGCTGTTGCGATAAATGATTACCCTGGTCAGGAAAGCTAGGTAATTACTGTAACAGAAACTCGATGTAACATCGCTCAATGAAAACTGTCTAGCAGGCCTAGGGATACTACCGCTGTTGCGATAAATGATTATCCTGGTCAGGAAAGCTAGGTAATTACTGTAACAGAAACTCGATGTAACATCACTCAATGAAAACTGTCTAGCAGGCCTAGGGATACTACCGCTGTTGCGATAAATGATTATCCTGGTCAGGAAAGCTAGGTAATTACTGTAACAGAAACTCGATGTAACATCACTCAATGAAAACTGTCTAGCAGGCCTAGGGATACTACCGCTGTTGCGATAAATGATTATCCTGGTCAGGAAAGCTAGGTAATTACTGTAACAGAAACTCGATGTAACATCACTCAATGAAAACTGTCTAGCAGGCCTAGGGATACTACCGCTGTTGCGATAAATGATTATTTATTTATGGATGATGATTATAAAATTATATCCTAATTAGCTATTTCACAATAACAAAATTAATTAGATATTTTCATTTATAGGTTCAAGTTTTGTGCCAACCGTATTATTTGTTATTGCTTACAGGCAGAGGTTTTTACGTTATAGTATTTGCTTTCGTTCGGACAATAACATAGTTTATGTACTTTATTTTTAATACTCTAAGAACAGATCAGTAAACCCTGAAACTGTAGGCCTTTTATTTAGAATATCAATAATGGGTTACACTGCAAGTGGCTAAGCACTTAGATATAAAATACTACCTCTAATGCCCACTGGCATATAAATTGCAATGTTTTAAATAAATACAACTCTTTGAATGCAATGTTCGCTTTTGTCTTATTGATTTTTAATTTGTAATACAGTATGTATATTTTCCATTTTAAGAGTCTACCTTTTAATTGAATCCCTCATGAAGTTTACTATAATTTACAAACAGTGCACAAGTATCCTGTCAGTGATTAGTTATTTGAAAAATCCTAATGGTTTTCCCGTGTGGATTTTCCAATTAAATATTGTACTAGCATTTCAACGGTTTACTTATTTATCAGTGACTATCAGGAATTTCCTGTTCCTGTTATCTTACGTAATATTTTATTGATAATTTCCTCATATATAAATACTATTTTTGTTATATTATATCGTACTGGTTTTACGTTATGTCAGTTCATGATTTAAAACCCTCGTATTGTAGCCCTGAAATGAATGGAGAAAATTTATGATTGAGTCTTTACATCTTTACATCAAAATAAGCAAAAACGCTCTTATGGTGTTTTTTTAAACCAAGATAAAATAAATGGGATAATTGAGTCTTAAAGTGCTACTCATATTTTTCTTTTAATGTTAGTACAGGTTAGGGTAGAATACAAAGCAATTTTGAAAAAACTGAAAAATACAATAAAATATTCCAAATTTTATTTTCACCACCTTATAAAAAGTATTAAAGAAAAGTAAGTACAATAATATTTTTAAATAACTCCTGTAAGGTGATGTTCGTTCAGGCAATTCATTCTTCCAGCCGGGCTCTTGAAGTTATCACATTCCGCGCAGCATTGCCACTTGCCAGTGGGATTTGAACCCCTTTCTGTCGGATTCGTTATTTTAGGGCTTCAATTGTATACACTATACTCTTCATGTAACCCCACAAGAAAAAGTCGCACGTTGTGAAGGGTCACGTGATTTGAAAATAAAACATTAACAATAATTTTTTTACCTGTTTGGGAGATTGTTGAAAAACGTCTTCTCGTTTACTTTGCACTGTGCAAGTTGTGGAGTAAAATTTTTTTATAACATTGGCCCAGCATATCTGTGAAGTCACTGTTACAGGTTTGCCAATACCATCTTCGAATCTATAATTTCTCATGAAGACATAGCGCACCGCATAGTACTTTTAATGGGTTGGAAATGTTTCTGATGCGGTTCACGTCATTTCAAAACATGAAGTTCTGCTCTTGTTGACGTAAGCAGACAATTGCAAATGGGCCTCGCCACTCATTAATAAATTTTTTACAATGTCTTCGTTTTTATTAATTAAATTCAAAAATTATTCACATAACGTTTTACAGCTCGCATAATTTGTTTGTTTTAAGAGGCTGAACAATTTTGATTTTGTTATGATGACGGTGTAATTCGTTTAACCAATCTGTTGGAAATATCAAGTGTGGTGCTTTGCTGAGCGACGCGGGATTCTTTCAATCGGAACTCTCTTACATCTTGGGCGTACACATTGTTTTTGATTTCCCTGGCTTCTTTATTGTCGTTGATGAAGTCGCTTCAAAATTATTCTCAACCCACATATTAATAGGATAGGCAGACGCACCGGTAGCATTGATTCCGATAAATGTTAATGTGGTTAAGGAAAGTACGATGCGCTTGGTCCGTGAGACGTACTGTTTTGCAGAGGAGGCCATCGCTCCATTGTTACTGAATGCTAATTAGTGATGCCCTAGTCGAATATTCAATTATTTTGTTATGATCGATTATTCGAATAAACTATCGTTTGCATATTGGTTAGGCATAACGGCATAGATTATTCCCAGGGCCGGATTTAGCATTTTGGCGCCCCTAGGCCCAATAATTTTTTCCGCCCCCTCGTCTGGTTAAAGCTACTTTCCCAAAAACCTTTATTAAAAAAATATATCAAGCCTATGTTGTAACGAAGTTGATGCGTAATGTTGAAAAATAGTTTAACTTTACCAACAATTATTTGTTCTAATGAACTTCAAAATCAGAATGATTTTTGTTGTAATCAATTCAAAAAATATGTTAAGTTATGGCTATTTATTTTTATTTCTCGATATTTATTTAAATATTATTTTCTCTCTCGGCCGTGCGCCCCCTAGGAGCTTGCGCCCAAGCTATTGGGAAATCCGGCCCTGATTATTCCAATAACTAAGCACTTGAATAGTTAGGGTTACGTACATATTCGTATAATTTGTGGCTTGAATAATTTGACGTATATCAGAATATTCGAATGAATAGATTTTTAGTTTTATTTTTATTTTTATTTATTAGTTGATTAAAAACTCATGTTTAGTCCTAAATTTGTCTTTTCCTTAATGTTTTTGTTTGTTTAATAAATATTTTTTTTAACTAGTCCTACTTATCTATTTACAAACCATATTATTTCTTAAATACGTACATACATATATCTTAAATACATATACATGATTTTTATACGGATTACTGAAATACAAATATATTTACACTCTAGTTAGATTCCAGGAAAAATCCCCCCCTCCCAGTGTCTTCCATATTTACCGACTACAAAAATCTCATACTCTTACAAGAGACAAGTGACTCATTCATCTAGTTTTTATTCCAATAAATTATTGGATTAGTAAAAGTATTCGATTATCCCACACTAATGCTAATAGTGGCCGACAGCACCCCCCCACCACTTTCCATAGTCACATCATGATTCCTGAGCTTTTCGAGGCTGGATGAATGGACGTCATCTCATTGGAGTTATTTTTAAAAATTAGTGTACTTACTTTTTTAATGCTTTTTTATGTAGTTTAAAATGGTCAAAGTAAAATGTTGAATTTTTTAAAAATTTTATATAACCATTTCAAAATTGCTCTTTATTCTGCTCCACCCTGTATTTTTTACTTGTAGGTCTACATCTAAATTAAAAACTTTTTTTTGTATATTTTTAAAATGGTGGTTGTTTAACATTTTTAATGCCAAATATTTTAAAAAGCCAATAACTTCACAAAATATTTACAATGGAAAATATTTGCTTTTTCAAGTAACAAACATGATGATATTTTCATCTTTATTGTAGGTAAAGTAATAACTAAGTTATTGATTTAAATATATGTTTATATATATAAATAAATAAAAAGAGGAAGGGAAAACATTTATTTCTTGATAATTAATTGTCTTTAGTATCTATTAGTTTATAGTTTTGATTTTGTGTGGAAATGTAACATCTCTTTACCTGCTGTTTATGTACTGCTTTATGTATATATTAGCAGAAATATAGATTTTCATAATAATCCATTTAGTATTTACCCAATAATAATAAGAAAAGCTTGTGTAAAACTTCTGGGTGTTATAGTAAATTACCAAGAAATAAAATAAATTATATTATTATTTTTGTTTTTTCTATTGAAAAATCAATTATACCATGATCTACAATTAAAATGAATAGATACATTTTCGTATGTCTATTTTTCTTCATGTTTGCTATTGAAAAGAACAAAATATTTTGTCTTTTGAAGATTTTGTAAATCATGGGTCTTTTAAGATATTCGGGATTAAAAATGTCAAACAGCCACCATTCTTAAACTGTAAAAAATAGAAGTATTGGTTTGTCGTGTACTCAACATCCATTCATTTTAAAATTTGTTTAAAAAAACATGTTTATGGGAACTTTTTTACTTACTTTTAAATAAATAATCTATTTAAATAAGTAGATATTATAATTGTTATTGTATTGTTTTATCGATAATTGTGTTGTCCTTTGATCTGCAATAAAAATAATGATGTTTTTGTTATATGTTGTTAAAAGGGCACAATATTTTCCTTTTTGTCCATTTTTTGTAATGTTAGTAGTTTTTGAGAAATTCATCATTAAAAATGTTAAATATTCACCATAAAAACAAAAACAAAATAAAGTCATAGTTTTTGAAATATGGTTGAAAGTAAAATGGTTATTAGTACACAAAATGTAATACAATATATTATCCATTTCCGATAGTTATAAATTTATTAAAAAAAAAAAAAAAAAAAAAAAAAAAAAAAAAAAAAACAAACGAAGCATTTTTTGATGTGTTTATAGGATTTTTATTTATTATATTTATGGAATAATCCAGCCCCAAATGTATGTTATGAACTTACTGTATAATGAGATCAAGTTTTTATTGTGTTGCATGATAGAAAGCAAATCGCTAAAGCATTTTGATAAGGAATGACATAATTGTGTGAAAGAGATTAAATAAATTAAGTCATAAATTATCTATTTTTTCGGACATCTCTAGACATAATTATGTAACAAATAAACCACAATTTTTCTTTTGCAAAATTCTATAATCAAATAAATTATAGAATTTTACAAAAGAAAAATTGTGGTTCATTTGTTAAATGGAATTCTATCAAGTACCGTCGGTCATCGGTGTAAACAACATAATTATGTACATGAACATAAAAATACATTTTCCATTAGATTAAGTACAAGAAATTTATTATGTCTAATATAGGACTATGTATATAATTTTATACATGTTCAAAATCAGGGTTTAACATAAACTTCTATACAAAAATTATTTAAAATATTTTTTCATTAAACTTCTATCCAAAAATGGTAGAAAATATTTTTTCTTTGCATAAAGTACATAGACTTTGTTATTGATGTATTATGTCAAAGAACTTCTAAAATCACCATGAATTTGAAAATTGGACCAATTTAATTCATAAACAATCATTCTTATCAAATGTAGATCAGAGTTGATGAGCTTTCGCACAATGTTAATGTTTGCTGTTACTTTGTAACTTCTCCATAATTTCACAGCTATCCAAAAATGTCATGTCATGTGCTATTTAAAACCTGCACTCAGTGGCGGCTCCAGCGGGTAGGCCGTGTAGGCCCGGGCCTACCCAACTTATTTCGTTTTCGGCCGGTGACACGCCTAAATGTACATATTACCGATATAGTTAAGGTGTATTAACGAGCTGCTGTATGGTTTACTTTGATTTAAATATTATTTCTCAACAACTACTTTTGTGACACTTATAGGCAATAAAATATATTACATATCATAAAATAACAAAAATATTTTTATTTTTCATAGTTGACCTAGCTCCATAGTTTAAAAATTAACAGTGTGGTGTATGCTTTTATCTTCAATAAGCAGTCCCCCCTTATCCTAGGGGGTATTTACCCAGGTCCCCCGCCATAGTCATGACACCCCTAAACTGTGCCTACCCAAAAAATAAATCCTGGAGCCGCCCCCGCCTGCACTCGGGACTTTGTTTCATCTTTCCGAGTTTGTTTTAATTTGTTAAATATATCTATCATGCTGCCTTTAAGTTTTACTAAAAACTTGAGTATGTAATGGTGTTTAGTATTATCAAGCAAAATAAAAAAAACAAAAACGTTATTCTGACATGATAAAAAACACAAAAACTATGAAAATTTGTGCTATAACTTTCTTATTAAGGATTAGAGTAGAAATTAAATGATTTTTTAGAAAAGTCTTATATTGTATTTACGAATTTTGTATTGTATATAGGAATAGTGGCCACATCACTGTGATCTTTGTAGATCTATTGTGCTCCTCTTTCACTATTCCTGAGATGCTCAGTTATACACTCCTTTCTAATCCCATAGCCACAATAACTTCATGATCTCAAGAGGTTTTAGAGAGGAACATCTTCCACATCTCATTGGTATTTACTCAAAGTTCTAACTTTTTTAATACCTATGGCCTCGCAGTCTATTAGTAGGTGATGAGGGGGGGGGGGTGCTCACTCTCCACACAGTATTTACAGGTCGTGTTATCTGTTCGATCAAGCATCCTGAGATGCCCTCTAAGTGTGCCATGCCCATAAGGAATCCTCCTTAGAAGTCAGCCTATTCTTGCACTACTAATGCACTCTCTGGATCTCTTACGGTTTTAGAACCTGAGAATCTCCTTAGTTTGCCTCAATCCCTTTGTTTCTTTCCAAAGTTTTGATGTTCTTCACCTCTTCTGAGTCTCATCTTGAAGTAGTTTTTCCAAGTCCACAGAATGGTTCTGATTCTATAAATGGGCCCGATGCCCCCTTCTTCGCAAGATCATCTGCAATTTCTTTTCCCTTTATTCCCATATGTCCTTAGTATAGTTGGTTAGTGTTTTTGGGGTCCGAGGCTATTTAGCCTCTTGTCACTGCAACCCAAATAGATCTTTTGTGACTACCTAACTAACTATGTTTTAGTCCCAGCCAAAATTTAAGCTTTTTAAAAATCTTAAAATGATTCTGTGTGACATAATCGTTACCTCCGTGGTGGTGGGGAAATGTGTGTTGAGGTAAAGTAGTCTTTTTGTAGGTTAGAGATTCACACTCATACAACCAGTGTTCGGCTGTTTCTTTATGTGTCACACAAAAGCGGCATGAATCCACTGCTGCCTTTTCCATATGTTTTAGATTGTAATTCAGTGGACAGTGTCCGGACAGTAGGCCAATAATCAGCCTAATTTCCCTTCTACTGAGATTCAATTTTGTTTGCCTTTGTCCTAGAGTAGACTATAAACTTTTTGGCTTGTCTTAGACCATGGTAGTGGTCCAATTTTTTATCTTGTTTCCAGTTTTTCAAGATATGAAGATAGGTTTTAGGATCCCCAAAGAATGGTTCGGGCCCAACAAAATCAGCCTCTGCTCCTTCCTTGGCAAGTCAGTCGTGTTTGCTATTCCCAACCAGCAAAAGGAGCTCAGCAAAAATTAAGATGCATATAAAGCCTCACCCACAGAACCAAACAGAAACCCGCCAGTCCCAATCACCACTCCACTTCAACAAAAGCAACACACATATTAGTATATACATCACCCCTGACGACATGAGACCAGCAAAATTCCTGCCCGGCCCTGCGAACAATATCCCACACTCACCCAGACCCAACGCCGGACCACCCTGGTATCCGGGGCAGTTGAGAAGTAGACAGATTGGGTTTTTCTGTTGGGTTTATACCCAACCCCACTGAGCGACACCTTCTTCTCACAAGTGCAATCCCACTTTGTAATAATTCACCAAGTTTGCTTTCAACTTTTCCCCTAGTCATAAATGATGATGTCAGTGCCATAACCGAAGCAGTTTAAACCTTTCTCGGTTAATTGCCAAGTAACTTGTCTCTATGAGCAAGCTCCACATCAAGGATGATAATATCACTCAGTGTGGACATTCCTTTATGTATAACATCTCAGAATTTTCAAATGTTAGAAAAATTTCAACTTCCCTAATTCCATGCAAATTTATAATTTTAATATATGAATATTTAATTTGAACTTTTATGACCATCTAAAGCTGAAATAAACTGGTTATGATTATTGATAGAGTAATAGCTGCTTTCGTTGCTCTGTGAGTATGGTAGTCAGGCTTTCTCGAGAATTCTGGTTTCTACACATTAATAGTACACACAAACATTGTTATAACTTGGAAACTGAGCAATAAATTTGAATCAAACAAATAATTAAAACCCGATGAGATAATGTACCTATATACGAAAGAAAATTGCATGGGAATTGGATCAGCGGTTCTCGCATTATAAGCTGGCAAAGTAACACACATAAATAGGTTTCGTCTGTGGAGATTTATAAATGTAGAGATTGATATTCTTATGAGAGTTTTTTGAAAATTTATCTATTTATATTAATATTTATTTAAAAAATAAATAAATAAAAAAATTGTTGCTGTGTGTTGTTTGTGATGTGCGACGGAAATTTATTTTAAATAAACTAAACAAATTGAATAAAAACATGGTGTGAACACACACATGCATCTTAATCTAAAATAACAATAGCCTTTGTTTCTTTGTAAGGAACTGGGCTAAATTAGGAAATAGTATGTATAATTAATGACTGAATAGCTGATCATCAGAATTCACTCAGCTAACCAAAAACTTTGGCTATTATCTTACTAAAAAATAAAAAACTGTAAAAAATTATTATTTCTTTAACTGGACTTAATCGGTGCAAGTGAAGTGAGCAGATATAAGGTACATCATCTTGCCAGAAAATATTGATTCATTATTCAGATGTTGTCAGGCAATAATGAAAAAATAAACTAGACTTAATTTTAAAAGATTGAATATCCTAAAATGAACACTATTTTCATAAAATGTTAGTGGAATGTGTTGGTTTAAGATTGAAATAAATGTTCTAGTCAGCACGTAAAAGAAATTCACGACTAAATCACAATTGTATACCATTTTACCAAAGAATTCCTTTTGAATCTATTTTTTTTTATTAGTATTTTTTTGAAAAAAAAGATTTTACTAAGAAAGTGAGTCCATATGTCATGCTACATGAAAGAATTCTCCTCGATTAATACAATGTTTGAGAATCTTCATCATCACTTTACTCTTCAGATAAATTATATATTTATTCTTAATCAAGATATACATCCTCTGACAGACAGATGTGGGGATGTGCTTACACAGTCCTTAGGTAAAACTACCCCTATGTTCCTAACAGAGATAGCCTACATACAATAGAACTTTGCTTAAGAGAGACTCTTAAAGTTCTCAACTGTCCAAAGATCTATATTATGTCAGACAGTAAGGCAGCTCTCAATGTTCCGAGTTTGTACACTTTTGAGCGGAATGTGTTCTGAAAATTTTTGCAAACCTTTAGCATGCTTACAAAAACATGCTGTGGATATCAGGACAAGAGGGAATTTAAAGAAATGAAGAAGCTGGTCGCCTTGCAAGAAACAGTGTAGAGGCCAACATTGTAAGGTTTGAACCAATCTTTGGAGTACCCAATATCTATTGTAAAAATATTTAAAGGTCTGGGAACAGGACAAAAAATCCATTTATTGGATACGAGATCTTGGACTCAGGCAATCCAAAAAAAAAAAAAAAAAAATTGTTTACTTCATCAAAACAATGAAACAATAATCAGCAGGAAAAATTAGGGTTGATAATGGCTACCACCTTAAACACATGGGAAAGGTGATACTTGATTTGTCCTGCTTCTGGTCAGTCGTCTATGACCAGGAAACTGTTAAACTTTGTCTATGTGATTACTAGTCCTAGACATACAAAATACTGTTGTTCTGGCAGATCAGTCACCACAGACAGTTGCAGAAGTTAACAAAACAGACCCTAGAATGCTTGAAGTTCTTTAGCTTGGGTCTGGAAGTAGAAATTCCTCAGTTCCCATTGTAGCATTGTATTATCATGTGCACAGAAATAGTAAAAACAGAATTCTAGAAATACTTGCATATAAGCCTATCCTGTTCTTCTCTATTCGTAAAAATAATATACCCATAGCTTATTAATTAGAATGGAAAACATTTATGAACATTGTATAAAGTACTGTAATAGCTACAAGAATAGCTGAAAGAAATCATGAAATCAAGAAATATTTTTTACCTTACACCGTAAAAATATGAGGAATGTTTTTCTTATACTGTTGACCAACATGTAACATTACAGGCATGGACATCTCTTGTAACGCTATGTGTATAATTTTATGGACGTGGTATTCTAAACAAGCTAGTAGCAAAGTGATGTTGCAAAATTAAACTCGCAACAATGAAACGGCATTGTTGCTAGTCTCTTGTTGTCAAAATGAAAAAGTTCCTTTAAGTATCTGTGTTTTGCAACAAAGCTACATCCCTAGTTTGGCCAATGTATCTCTTCACACAGCATTTTTGTTAGCAAAAATAAGAAATTTGTATGATATTACTGTTTAACAGTTCATGAGTAGTGGAGATATTGGTGAAACTTTCCATTTTACAATTTTAAAGAAAATATGGAGTCAACTTGTAAAACATTTTTGTCATGAGTCATGAGGTCATTATGAAGTGATAAAGCAGAGTGATTAGTTGGCCAGTAGGTTTTTGCTAGCTTTTAATGTTTTTTTTTAAAGAATAATTTAAATGTATATTTATATAAGTCATCTATAAAATTTGTTTATAAATTTTAGGTCAGATGGCACAGAATCCCCATTACCGGATGAACATCAGAATTCTACACATGAAGAGAAATCCAAACAACTAGTCAAATATGGTGAACTTGTGATTTTAGGGTGAGTAGTTTTTGGTTGTATTTAAATTAACGTAATTTAAAAGTTATTCTTAAAGAATGATATGTGTATGTGTGTATAATGTAATTTATTCCTAGACCCGGCAATTGTCTGTAGAATGACTATAAAAATCCTTTCTGTGATTGTACAGTATTGTTGATTCAGGAATGGATTACTAATGTTGTTACAATTGCCCATAAATTATGTCCTTTGGTACCAATCGAAATATAACATTGCAATGTATAAACTAGATTGTGTGCTGTTTTAGTGAATGGCTTTAGAGTAAAATTGATTTTTGCCAATGTAGTTCCATTCGATGATGGTGGTTCAATCAATTCTAGTTTGATTCATTCCACATCACATTAATTGTGGATTCCTGGGTAGTGTATATTGTTATAGAATTATTTGATTCCTATATAGTGGAAATGTTATAGAATTTCTAAACAAAATTATATATAATAAAATAGACTAATATTATAACATCACAATACATTTAACAAAATACATATATAACGTGCTAATAAAACATTAAAATAATTTACTAATAACACGAATTCAGTACTGTTTTAAAAGGAGATAGTTTATTACTGTATTAGTAGATTCATGTTATTAGTAATTTATTTTAATATTTTAAGAGTGTGATTTGTAGAATGTGTTTAGTTGTTGAATTCATCTGATGATCTCATTTATAACCTAAAACAAGGTAAAAATATTTATTTTAACAATATAAACAATTTAGGAGAAAAGACACAACAATTCACTATATCTAGAATTTTAAAAAAACTACATTTTTCAAATCGCTACTAAAATACATATCTTTTACATTTTTGAAATCGATACTAAGATACATATCTTTGGTTTATCTCCAGTTTGTAAGAGTTTGATACAAAAATATGTATTTTAAAAGATTTTGATAAAAATGACATGTAATAAACAGTGGCTTACAAATTTTAATTAGGTTTATGTAGAGACTACTTCAAAAAAGCCCACATGTGGTATAAACTCTAATAAAAATTTTAGTTGATTATGGGAGACTGGGGCTGGTTGGCATACTTTTTATGTTTTTTTAAAGACTATTAAAGTTAAATCAGGGATCCAATACTTATATACTTAATCCACATATTCTTCAGAATCTTGGGGTCATATTTTATAATATTTTGTTATTAATTTTATTCATAAAACACTTTTTAGTAAACACTGTGTATGCCAACCAACCCAGTAGATTGACACACTATTTGAGGTTGGTTGGAGGATACTTAGATTATATTCTAAATGTCCTAAACAAATATTTAAATAGGCTAGGACAATGTTGAAAGAAACATTATTGCCTACATAAAAGTTTAACTTAAGAGGACTTGCATTTTAAACAATAAACCATTTCATCTGTAGAGAAAAACAACAACTTAATTTCAACTTATAGGTGAGAGTATATCTTATGTGTAAGTCGTTTAGCATGTAATTATAAAAACCCTTAACCCTTTGACGAGTGCGGCCGTTCCTGAACGTCCCAAATAGCCAACAGCTGGTTAGTAAGTATTTACAAAGAAAATTGTTGTCAAGGAGTAAGAAAAAAAAATTTGAAAATAGTTGTTTTATTGGTTACAAATGTATAATAATATAATAATATTGTGTTAAAAACTTGTAAGAATAAAAATTTACACTGATAAATGTACTTTAAAAAAAATTTGCACTGAAAAATCATTGTCACCCGTCGGTATAGCAGACATACACTAACAAAAACGTTTGATGGGCCGCTTTTTTTCTACGAATCAATTTAGTATAGCCTACATTATGGAAAATATAACATTTCTTTTCAGTTTTCTTGGAAGCGTTTGTTGGTTTCGTTTGCTGATAGCGGTATCCCATTGTCGGCGGCATAAAAACACCGTGGCATTGTCACCCGTCGGTATAGCAGACATACACAGACAAAAACGTTTGATGGGCCGCTTTTTTTCCACGAATCAATTTAGTATAGCCTACATTATGGAAAATATAACATTTTTTTAAAATTTTCTTGGAAGCGTGTGTTGGTTTCGTTTGAGACGCGGCTAAATGTGTCAAAAGACTAGACAGAGGGGAATCTGTAAAAAAGCTTTGTAGTGTTTAATTTTTCATGTTTGATGTATAATATACGTAACATAATATAATGATACAAATCACTTATACTAGACAAGGAACATAGGCACAGGTGTGTGTAGGGGGGAAACAACCGCGGAGAAGACGATGCCATCGCCTACATTTACGCGTCAATCAATACGCATGGTGAATTCTCCTGAAACCACGCCCCCTGGAGTTGTCCTGCCTTACAATTGTGAAAAACCCGATTTCATGTGTTCTTAGTACTATTTCTTGTTGAATTGTGACAACACAATAAGCCATGACTAATTTGTTTTATGATAAATACTTTTATTGCTCAGACGTAACCTAAAATGTTCCGGAACGTCCATACTCATTTACGCAAACAGCACAGAGGACGTTCAAGAACGGCCGTACTCGTTAATCGGTATTTCCCTGTACTCTTCAAAGGGTTAAATTAAATTCTATAGTTTTAGAGCATTAAAGAAAAATATGGTGCTAAAAATACTCGGTCAACAGTCTTATTATTCTAAATCATCAAATCAATCTCACATAAAAAATATATGTGGTCCTCCAGCACATTCTTAATGTGTCCAAAAATGATTTTCTTTTTGGGTTGTTTTTTTTCCAGTTTCTTGGGCTGTTTGGCTGTTGTTGTCTTGGTGTAGCTGTGAGACTTTCTTCCTCAACAGTATCTTTTGTAGGAGTATTAGTAAATATTGTTGTCACTCTCCTCAGTTTTCCTCTGTCGATAGATTTTCTTTCTCCTGCCTTTGGATAAAGGCAGATGTGTTCAGGTATGATCTGTTGTGCAGCCACATCGAGAAGAAGAACTGGAATTGCAGGTTCAAAAGGTCTCATGTCTTGAGCTTTTCAGGAATTTTTTTGTTTGCTGTTCAGGTTGTCTAGTTGAAATCTCTGTTGTATCGCTGCTTAAAGTTCCGCACTGTGTGTTGCTGTTTCCTACCTCTGGATCCGTTCTATCAATGATGTACGAGGACATAAAGTCACTATCTTAGAACATGTTAGAATAGTGGGGATAAATTCCAGTCATCTAGGAGCCATTGATAATGTTAGTAGGGTGGCTTACAAGAGTAGTCCATCTTTCAGAACAACAGGTATTGATGTGTGATCACGGTTTTCTTCAGATTATTTAGTACAGTATAGTAGGGTTTTCCTTGGAACAACAAGTGTTCTTAATGAAGTGTTTAAGAAAATAAAGGAAAATTGGTGTTATCATCCATCCGCTTTGATTAGCACTACTAACACTTCCAGATGGCCTATTCGAAACAAAATGGTCCCTAATATGCTTGGGAACATGAAAAATGGGGAATGTAGTTTCCCATTGCAATTTCCCAGAGAACTTTCTTGTGAAGTGACACTTTTAATTTTCTTAAATATTCTTGTGGGCACCATTCTGTCCGGTTTGTGCGTGGGCGTTATACCTATCTCATCTACTTTTCAGATATCACACAAATTAGGTTTAAACCAGTCTATAACATTTTCAAGTTGTTGAAGAACAAATAACTTCAAGTTTATTCTGTTTAAAGCAGTTGTTCTCACAAGTTTCAGAGTTCTGATGGACAATGTATGGTGATATTTCAAAAAAGATGTAAACCAATCTGGTCCAACTATTTGTTTCTCCGCCCACGACTCCGGTATTTTCAAATTAAATTTTTCAACGTACTCATAAGTAAGGATCCTCACTTCCTTAAGAAGTATCTCATAATATATATCTGCAGTTTTTAGTGCTTACATCTCACATGTGCTTCTTCACATGTTCAAACACCCAATAAGTAATTAAGTGGAGCTTTTATATATATTTTTCAAATAAATGTAAAATAAAAGTAAATATCACAACTCAACTTGTAGGCCTCAGTAGCGTCTCTAAAACCTTTAAAGTGTATCCGCAGTCTATTTGAAAAAAAAAAAAAAAAAAAAAAAAAACACAAGCTGAATAAATGCATAATAAATCTTAGCCTACCTTTCGAGTATTGAGGATATAGGCTTCAGATGTAGTTAGTTATATTTGATTTCCCTCTATTTCATCTTTAGTGACTGTAGAACAAAGTTAAAATAAAAACATCTTCTCTGTCCTCTTAACATAATATCTGGTGGAGTATAATGTCCTGCTGGGTCTTACTTTTGAAATTATGTATTTCCTACAATTATACTTTAATTAACTAAAATATATACATAAAATACAATTATTTTCTTTCATATTCGTCTAGCGGGGATGATTGTGGAACCCAACATTCCACTGAGAAGGATATTTTTCAAGTGGGAAAGAAGTCCTTTCAGTTGGTGATTGCCAAGATCATGGCTGTGGTTAACTCCAGAGTGATTTGTATAATGTGAGTCTGTGTCAGAATATACCAGTATGTAGACTGTTCTGACACTTGATCAAATACAAGTGGATACAAGTATCCTAGTAAAGATTTTGAAGCTAATCAAAAGTACTGGAATATGCACAAGTTACACCTTAGTAAGGCATAATGAACTAAGGCATATGTTTGTTATGCAGGGAGACTAAGAGTTCTCTTTAGAGCTACCCCCCTCCCAGAAAAAAGTGAAATTTTGGAATAAAAATAAAAATTTATGGTCAAAAGACTATATGCTATTAGTAGGGACCCCCCCCCCCCATGACTGCCCACTGTTAACAGCAGTAGCCTACTACTTTTTTTAGTTTTAGGTTATCATGAAATCCAAGGTTATATCATATCCTTGTGTTTTAATGCAGGTGTTATGGGTGATTGCCTAGATATGTTCACTGATCTGTTTATTATGTCTAGGCCTAATTTAAATTTTCATGGTAGTAGCTACACTAATTGAGTGAATGTATAAGGTATAACGAGGTCCCAAGAACAATTTTAAAAGAAATATATTGTTTTTTGGAAAAAGTAGTAAATTATATTCTGCCAAACTCAGATATCTGGAATATTACTATAGTATAATATTAGATAATATAAAGTAGTACATATTAAACCTCTCTTGAATGACACCTTAACCCCTGAACATGGTTTGTGAAGCAGCAATCACATAATTTGACCCACGGTATTTGCAGATTGCTCAGCACTGCTAGGATGGAAGTAGTCACCGAATTTATAGTGAAATCAGCTAATGATCTCTACCGGCTATATTTATGACTATTTTAAGAATCTAAAATACACAGAATTTGTAGGAAAGCTTTTTTTTTATCATTACTAATGGTTTGCTTGTACTCAATGCATTTTATTAGATTTAAATAAATTTAAAAAAATGTTTCTTTGCTAATCAGCTGTCTCAGCCTCAGCTTTAAGTTGTTATTGTGCTATTTCTGTCTTTTACATAGTGTTTTTGTAGTATTTTTCTCTGTTTTGTAGTATTATTTTAGTGTTTTGGGAAAGTAAATAGTTGTGTTTAAGTTATGTGTTGGCCTAAAGATTGTTTTGTCATTTTGTTAGTATGTTTTTATAGTTTTAATTGATAAGTGAGTGTGTATATATATCGGCTAATATGTTAGAGATTAGTTCTGTGATTAGTTTTGTTCATAATTCTTTTAATAGTTTTTTTTAGTAAACTTAAAATGTTTTTAGTGGTGGAATAATGTACATGTTATTAATGAAATATAAAGATTTGAACAAGTGCCTACTAAAACACCTTAAAAAAGTACCACAGTAGACATTATTCCTTACCGCAAAATTTCCTGTATGGGCTACTATACGAGTAAATAGTTAAAGTTGGGTACGATAGTTATTCTCAAATCTAATCAATTTATCATTAACCTTCGCATTTTCACCAAAATTTTATCAAAGTTGGTAGGTCCAATTTGAAAACCTATGATAAAAAAAATCTATTTTTTCAAGTTTTTTAATCAGTTACTCCAACTTGAGAAAATTAACATTTTTGGAGTCAGGAAAATCAAAATTGTGAATTTTTTATAACGGGAATCATTAGTTTAAAACATTTAAAAGTACTATATACGTAAATGTAATTTCAATACTTTTATATAGTATAATCCCTTCATACTACTGTAATATTGATTAATTGTTTCTATTTTTCAATATATAGCTTCACACCATACATGATCCATAGACAGAAATCTGGCAAAGCACTATTTTCTTACTTTTTCATATATGTAGGCTATACTAAAGAGAAAGTTATGTGATTAATAAAAAATCAATATTAATGTTTTTGTGCAAATGTCCATTTTGAGGTCTTCCGAATCAAAAAAGTGGTTTTTATAATGATGTGTGTTTGTTGTCTGTGTAGTGCTTTATAGCCGAAAAGAGTAGACTGATTTGGTCAAATTTGCTATCTGAAAAAAATTTTTGGCATAGCCTCTCTCGAAGAATTATTTTTTTAATAAAAATTTTGCTAGTATGTATTTCTAAGAAACCAATCAAAACATAATGGTAATTGAAAAACAGCCTTGGTTTTGTAAAATACCCAATTTCTCAAAATTGTGTCTATCTATTTCATTTATATTTAGTGGCGAGTTTCTAATAAACTTTCTCTTTTTGATCATTGAATCATCAGGTTTAACATATAGAGGTAAATAGCACGGTGACCACCTTTAGTAGAATTAATCCTTTGGATATGATTTGGAGTAGTATGTCACCAATCTCAAATTTAACCTTGAACATATTAGTTCAAGAGTTGTAAATTGTCTTGTGTAAGAGCCGAAGGTTGAGGACCTAAATGGGGGAAATAATGGATGTTTATGAATGTAGTTGTCCAATAAAAGTTAAGAAAAGTAATAGGGAAGTCCTGTGGTAGAACAAACATCTACAAGAACTAAGAGACACTGTCTCCAGATTTTGGAATAAATGCAAATGGGCGTTCAAATCACCGAGAGTTGATGTCATTTTTTTATTCCTTCTACAGAGAGGACCAGAGGAGATCTAGTCACATTTAGTAGGTCTAGCAAAGAATAGTTTTGCTACTGGCTACATTCCAAGAACCTGGAGAAGCATAAGTGAGGCATTAATTTGTAAGATTGGGAAAAAAGATACAACCATGCCCAAGCCCTACAGGCTAATCATCAGTCCTACATCTTTTATGTTAAAAGCAATATAGAAGGACATAGATAATTATATCAAAACAAGAGTCCTGGAGTCCCTTCCACCCACACCAACTGGCTTATATGATGAGTAGATCCACGGATCCCCCCCCATTATAGCTGACACTTGATGAGAAAGAATTCTCAATGTCTTCATTAACATTGAAGGTGCATTTGACAATATCTCTTATGAAGCTGTCAAAAGATTACTGGAAAGAAATGGTTAGACAGTGTAACATGCAGATAGATGTGCAAATTACTGTCTACTAGAAAACCTGAGAGTAAAGTTGGAGAAAGAACCATTCAAGTCGGTACAATTAAAGGATATCACAAAGAGGGGGTCCTTTTTCACCGTTAATGTGGAGCCAGGTCATAAATGAGATGCTTTTGCAATTGACAGAGAAGTGAGTGAAATGATATGCCGATGACATTGTCATTATGGCCAGAGGAAAGATTGAGAGCACCCTTTGTGATTTTGTAGTATACAAAATGGAATTATAATAATGAAAAGATGCTGCAGCTCAGTGGGGTTGAGTACAATATACCAGGAAAAGGAACCTTCCCAACCTGAGTTCAATTAGAATGGAAAGCAAAGGTAAAATATCTAGGGCTGATCTTAGATAAAAAGTTGTTATGGAAAAGACATGTTGAAGTAATTGTGCCAGTGAATGGCAAAATTTTGATTTGGGAGATCACTGCTGGGAACTCCCAAAAGATTCAATAATTAGGAGGTACAACTTTGAGAAGCACTTCCTCAGTGTACTGAGTAGAAAAAGTGAGTGGAGTGAGGAATCCATTAACTCACTGGCAAATAATCCATAGTTTGGTATACGGATGGGTACAAAACTGAAGGCTAGGGATCAGGTACTTTGAAGTGATAATCAAATTCCCCATCATCTTTCAGGTGGAAATTTAAGCTATTGACAGGTGTGTGCAAAAGAACCTTGACAGGCACTTTAAGAGGAATAATACAGCAATTCTGTCAAATAGCCAAGCTGCCACCAAGGAGCTAAGCTCTTCAATCATCAGTTCAGTGTTGGTTTGGGAATGGCTATAGAAACTTAATTTTATCTTTTGGATTTCCCAAAATTTTACAATGATTATTTTGGTTGACTGATACATTAAAATTAGCATATTTTCTTAGTGACTTTTTACAATATTTGATATTGAAGGATCAAATGTAATTTTAACCCAACATTGTTGAGGCATACTGCCCACAAGAGTACTTTTCGATTTCTTAATTCTTTTAAAATTTGCTTTCTTTATTATGTTGTCTATTATTTCTTTTGGATAACCATTAAAAATAGCAGCACCAAAATAAATGGTGCTTTTTCGTAATATTCTTTTACGAGGTAACAGAGGTAAGTTTATTAACCGGTAAACCATAGAATTGACAGGTGCTCTTTTATACAGGGTGAATGGTGTGAATCCTTAACGCCTTAGTTATATATATATATATATCTATCTGTGTGTGTAGGCTTTCTATAAACACTAAGTGATAAACTACTACTTTTTCTAAATACATTTACATCCTAAAATAGAAGATTATTATCTTTTTCGACTTCTGTCGTAAACTGTATAGTTGGGTAAAATCCATTGATAATGTCACAAAACTCTTCGAGATTTTCATTTTTATAAACCACTACAAAAATGTCATCCACACACCTCAGCTACACTTGTGGAAAATATTTTAAAGAACTTTTAGCTTTTATTTCAAAAAAGTCATAAAAAAATTAGCAATGAAATTAAATTAGACAGGGGGATTTCCCATAGCAGTACCTTCATTTTGAACATAAAACTTATTAATAAACTGGAAACTATTTTGACACACACAAATTTATAGGTAATAAAGTATTCACTATCTTCACTATCACTTAAATTGCTATTAGTTAACCACTCCTTTATCATAATTTTAGTTTCAGCGATTGGAACACTTGTATAAAGAGACACAACATCAAACAAAACTAAGTATTCACTAGGGCTCAATTCAATATTTTGCCCTATTTTCACAAACTCATAAGTGTTCTTCATGGCAAATGTAGGAGGATGAGTCAATTCTTGAAGGCAATTCTAATAATTTTGAAATTAGATATGTTGTGAAGTTAATTCCTGACACTTATAGGCCGTACTTTCTTTCCTTCTTTATGGATTTTAGGCAAACAATATAACCTCGGTAAAGATTGATTCGAAACCATGAGTTGTCTTCTAATAATATTATTCATTAAAATTTTACAATTTTTCAAAGTTACAATAGCGTTCTTAGTAAATTTTAAAATTGGATTTTTGTACACACAGTATATGGCCCTTCGGTGAGCATTTCTTTGATAATTTCTATATATTCAATTTTATCCATAATAACAATTGTATTACTCTTATCCGCTTTTAGGTACCTAATACACTTCTTTCTTCTTTAATTCTTTATAAATTTTCCATTATTTTTATTTATATCTGATGTTATTTTTACTTTAGAACTAGTTTTTTTTCCTTTTCTTCCAATTTTTTTTCAGTGAATTGTCTTCTAACACTATTATTCACATTTAAATTTTACAATTTTTCACTTTTGCAAACTTTAAGTGGGAAAATTTGACGTAAAATCAAGTGAGCGATACATAAGATTCCTTCGTGGGATTTTAGAAATAGCCGAGTTGTGTATCAATATAAGGGTGTTTATAAAGCTTCTAATGTTTTTTTATAATGAAACTAACTTCATTGTTGTCAATTATATTACTATAAGACTTTTAAGAAATCCTGAGAAAGTAAATCTATGATATAAAACCGTGAAAGGAACATTGGTTATAAACAGGTTTGATTGATGCCAATTAACTCAAACTGGTTGGACCACTATAGTCTGAAACGTGAGCAATTAAACTCCTAGTTATTATTAGTGTTTTGAAACGCCAGTTAGATTCAGACTGACTTTGTTTATTGAACCACATAACCTTATATTGAAACTTTCTCAGTAAATGCATTTGAGTTGTTTTTAATTATTAACTTTTTTGCAAAAAGGGAAACCCTTTAGAGCATATTTATTTTTTGACCTTTCTTATCCCAAATATCAGTTATTAAAAATTTTTTTTTCAATGTTTCAGTGATAATTTTTTTATACTCATATTATATGTAGTATAGACAAAATTTATGTGATTGTTTAATAATTCAAAAGTCTTTTGTGAAAATATCGATTAAATGTTGTTTATGGAATGATGTCTGACTGTCATCTATGTAATGTTTATATTATTATTCTGTTTACTTACAGTTAATCATTGTAATTAAGTGAAAATATTTAGCTCTCTTACAGCTTTATAGTCTAGTACTAGTAGTTGTTGATTTACATATTTTTCTAAATTAAAAAAAAATATGTAAGGATATTTGAACATTATCCAACGAATTTTTAGTTTTATTCATGTAAGAGCTTTGTTCAGAAATTATCCAACCTATGCATTTTTTGAGTGTGGAAAGAAATCAAGTACAAGAGTTGACCTTTGGTGGGCATGTGGGTCGTTTAAGTTTTTTCCACTTGGATAGAACATCAGTCACTGAGATTAAGCGTGTAGAGTGTACTCATTCAACATCCATTGGTTTTATATTTCTTGGTGATATCAGGTCTCTTGCAGCAGGATTTTCAACTTGGATAACAGTCAAAAGTCACAAGGAGTCAAGTGAGAGAGTAGGGAGCCTGTCATATCACAGTAGTGTTGTGTTTGGCCAAGAAACTCTGTCAGATACAAGGAATTAGGTGTTTTTATGATTTAGATTTGAAGATCTCACTGTAGCCGCCCACAACTTGAAGTCTCTTGCGCTTCATTGCATCACAAAGATGTTCGAGGGCTTCCAAGCGGTATGTTATGGTACTTTACGTGGCCATGGTTTTTTTTGGGTTTGGATGTGTTGAATTTCTGTAATGTCATGACTACGTTATGTTTCTAGGCTACATCAAGACTCACACCAGTGACCACATAGTTCTGGAATTCAGAGTTATTGTTTGTGGAGTTCAGTTTGTCCTGTAATACTTTTAGATGTAGTTGTTTCTACTCTGTCTTTAATTAGCAGCTTCAACACAAGTTTATAGACCCTCTATGTAGGGACCTTGATGAAAATGAATTATATTAAACCATGGTTATCCTGGATGGTGACATGATGGTCTTGCATTAAAGAAAGAAGTTTGTACTTATCAGTGATTTCCATATATCAGCTGGTTGGGAGTGACCATAACGTGAGTCGCTCTCCATCTACATGTAGCCATCTTTGAAACAATTAATTGTATTAGACATTTTTTTGTTTGCTGCCTGTGAGATTGTCGCCGAAGGCCTGTTGAATCTTCCAGATATGTTGTTTTTTACTTTGGTATTGCCAAGCTTGATGCTATAGTGCTACTCATGTCATTCCATCTATTTGTGAAAAATTAAACTTTAGTGAGGGAGTACACTCCCTCATTCACGGTGGACTACCAGTGACTAATATTTAAGTACATATAGTACACACTACTTCTGCACCTGAGATCACTTGCAATGTTTGTTTTTTCAAAAAAATTATCTTCTATAAAATAATTGTCAACCTATTTTTGTAAGAAAATTTGAATTGGTCAAAACATTTCTTTTTCCTAATTCTTAGATAATATTATCATGGCATCTCTCTTCCCCATATCTTACTCTAATGCACGGGATATATTCTTAAAAATGTATATCTCTTCAGAGTCACTGCCCAATATAATTATTTTATAGTTATACAAAATGGTTTTAAATACTATAGTTTTATAGTTGGATATATTGTGTTTTAAAAGCTAATAGAAAAGTCAGTTGTTTCATGGACAAAGATTGGTTCACTACTATTGATTGTACTGATGATGGTATTTCTATTCCAACATGCAAACTTCCCATTACTATTGTACTGTAGGCTAGTTTTATGTTGGTCATGTAAGGTCAGGCAGGAAATAAAACATTATAGATGAAGGTTATTTGTGTCTGATGTGTATGAAATGTGCGCAAATGTGAAAGTGAGGGTACAATAAAAATTTACAGTAAAATTCGGACATATATATCCTTCATTATGACACAATTTAGGTTATTTTGACAGAGTAAAAAGATATCTTGTTTTAATTTGAGCATTTTGCATTACATTCGTGTGATTTTCACGCAGTTAGAGCCAAGTGAGTTAAACTTTTGTTTTGAAATTTAGGAATAAATTTCTTTTCAATTAGAACAAAAAATGTATTTAGGCTACAATTTTTTGTTTAAATATTTATTTTCCAATTTAAAATGGCGATACTACATAATCGTATCTTGTACTTTCAAGACTTGGACATTGAAGCTTTGACTAGGAATTTAGCACGCCCTCCAAAGTATTAATTATTTCGGAGAATGACTGGCTGTGAATCGGCCACACAGTAACAAAAAAATTCAAATGAAATTTTGTTTTAAACTTTTTTAGTGTTAGAAAAGTATCAAATCAATTATTTATTCCCCTTTGATTTTCACTAAAATTTGAAATATCATTCATGTAACTTGTATGTATGTTTATCAATGAATTAAAGTGTAAACAGTAGTTAGATTGTTTATACTTCCATTGAGGACAGACATTAAATTTGATGAGTTGAAGGTGAATTTCAATTTATCCAGAAAAAATTTGTGTATCCAATGAATTTATAATTAGGCTATACAGCAATTAATGGTTGTACTAAATCAATAATTATTTGATGATTTTCAAATTTGTTATTAAATATGAATTCATAACTGTGTTATATTATAATGCAAAACATTTATCATTTAATTATTGTGAAGATTTTGTACAATTTTTCAATCATTTTGAATACAGTGTGAGAGATACAAGAACCATTTCATCATTAACTTACATAGATGTTTATACACAGTGTTAAACAAATTTGTAAATATGTAGCTAGTAATATGTATGTATGACATGGGATTTAAGAGGCCTTGATTTGAGTTACATACATTATGAGGGAAAATTTGGTTACTGTATATATATATACAAGCTCCATTGAAAATAATAACAAGTTATAGGTGATCCAGTAAAACCTTTATCATTTTAATTTAACATTAATATTTTTATTAAGCGCAAAAATTATATAGTACTGCATTACATCAATAGAAAAACCTGGAGATTCAAATCAGTTAGCAGTAGGTGTAATTGTTGTGAGTGTAATTGTGATGTGTGTGGCAAGCATGCAGTCTATTCTTGAAAAGCATGTGTTTATTGTGAAAACCTATGACTATGAACTTGTTTTGCTACCTAACGAGCCTTTTGGATTGAATTGGTGTTTGAAACATTCCAAAGAAACCAACAATTTTATTGAACACATATAAACTGGAAATAACGGTGAGCATCCTCAGTGAAAGTGGATAAAAGAAAACTGACATGCATCAATAGCTTGACGTCAACACACTATTAGAACATCTGAAAATATGAAATTATAGTGATCCTCATCAGTGAAAGTAGATAACAAAAAACTGATCTGAATCAATTAGTTTACTTCTTTATAACATCTGAAAATATGAAGATACTTATAGTTGTTATGTTTGAATGTAGAGGAGAACAGTTCCAAGATTTACTTTAAATGAGTTATTTTAGTTTTTCCAATGGTACTTTGTAGATTTAGTTTTATTGTGATTTATGAACCATATAAATGTTTACTATATGACAGAAATGATGAAGGGTTTCCACTGTAGTACCATATGTACAATGTAAGAAAACAGATAAATAATTCATGTCACGATAATCAACAACATTTTTTAGCAGCTCATTTATAGTAAGTATGGGTGTGGGAACGCCCATAGCAAGTCTTGGGTTAGATCCCTCGCTTTCATCTTTCCGATCAGGTCTCTGTCAACCAACTTTTGTTGCTTTCCTACCCTGATGCTATTAAATTATTTATTCGAGGGCTAGGGATCTCTATTTTATGTGCTTTCCTTCTTTCTTAAGGTGTTTATCCGTTTTTAAGGAACGTGGGAAAATCAACAGTTTTGAAACTCTTATAGATGTGATGCATTATATGTAATTTGTGTCATAGTAAGTGTTAAATTAAAACGGTATACCCCTAGATTTGACTGTATCTCCCTTTAATATTGTGTTTACATATGTGAGTAGCCATGATTTTTTAGTTATTAATTTCACAATAATAGTAACTAAGATATTGTTTCCATTATATTACACCGAAAACATTTGTTTTCTTTACCTGTTTATATACAAAAAATTCCTTCTTTTGCGTGCATTACATAGATAACTTTCTGTGTACTATTCTGTAAATTTTCTGTGCACCAGCTGATTTTAACAATAACACATTTATTTATGAGAGGTTAGTTCCAAAGTTTAAAATAAGAGTGGTTTATGCATCTTTTGAATACTTAAATGTCCATGATGGATTGAGCCTGACATTCCAGATACTATTTTAAAACAATCACAAGAAATAACTGCGAATTTGCTGCCAAGAAAATCAAAAGACAGGTATGAATTTGAATACTACATCCAATTTTTTCAATGGAAAAATAACAGAAAAATCAAACAAGTAAGTGATGACGTGCTACTTGTTTATTTATCGGGAAAAGCCAAGCAGATGAAACCTTCTTCTTTATGGAGTAAATCTTCAATGTTGAAGAATTGTTTTTCACTAAAAGAAAATGTTAATAACTTTCCTAAAACAAACGCTTTTTGAAACGTCAGAGTACTGGTTACACGCCAAAAAAGTTACAAGATATTTTTACATTAGAGCAAGTTAAGAAATTATTAAACGAAGCTCCTGATGAGAACTGGTTATTAGCTTATACAGTTTTAATATTTGGGATTTACGGAGCATGCCGTAGAGATGATCAACTTAGTCTTAATGTAAACGATATCGAGGACAGTGGTCGTGTTTTGACGGTGTTTATACGTGATGGAAAACTCACATCATCCCAGGCTCATTCACAATAACAAATGATGGATGTAGTTTTAAACCATGTGATTTATATCGTAAGTACCTGAGACCAAAACGTATGGAAAGCACAAGATTATTCATTAGATATCGTAATTACAAATGTTTTGCTCAAAACGTGTGAAACTATACCATATCTACAATTCCTAGTAAGATTGCTAAATATCTAAACCTTAAAAATTCAGAAGATTATAGTGAACATTTTTTTAGAAGAACATCAACATCTATGTTGGGTAAAGGAGGGGGAGATTTATTGATCCTTAAAAGCCATGGAGGATGGCAATCATCAACAATAGCAGAAGGTTATATAGAAGACTCTGTGAATTACAAGGTAGAAGTTTATCGAAAACTATTAAAAAATAATGCAGTTACAAGTGAAAAATTACACATAGATAACATCGAAGAAACGATGGAGCCCACTGATGTTATGGGCCCATCAAATACAGAATCAATGGGATATACAGTAATATGTCTAGGCCTACACATCTCCATTATTAAGCAAAATGCACTACTCAGTAAGGATTAAATAACACAAATTGTACCATAAATATTAATTTCAAATAGTATGATAATTGTTTAAAATAAATTATAGTTATGTATTGAGTTTAAATGAAAAGTATCGTACGTAACTCGCCCGGTAGGTTTTCCGTGCTTCATGAAAATCCTACACTCGGCTGCGCCTCGCGCGGGGACCATCATGCTGCGCGGAAAACCTCTATTTTACCGGGTTTCTAACGTAATATGCTATTATTTAACAATTAGTGAACCAAGTAATCTCAGATTTAGTTCAACATAGAGAATCATGTAAAATTAAAACAGGGTTATTCTTTGTCAAGTTTAAATCTTTGTGTGCCAATTTCAGTTGCATTTATAACATTACTAAAGATATTGGATGGATAGATTTATTTTTTCGCACATGTGTAGTATAGAGAAAACAAAATGGTTTGACAAATGACGATTTTCAGATTATCACTTTTTACGATTTTGAATAAATTTTGTTAAAATGTAGCCTCCAAGGGATCCAATTAATAGTTTACTTATATCCTCAAAAATTCCGGTTACAAAAAAAAAACCAAAAAAAAAAACAAAAACAAATCATTCAAAAATTGTTATAAAACACTACATTTCTCAAAAGCGGTTCAACTGATATCGTTCATAATCTAGCAAACGGAAATTACTGTTCAGGAATAATTGGAAAAAAATAATTGGTAATCAACATTGACTGTCGTCAATTAAAACCCTGGGTCAATTAAATACTATTTATTCTGGCGAGGAATTTATGGTAGTAGAGCTGCGTGGGGGGGGGGGGGAGAGCTTAGGTTCTATTTAAATATATAAATATCTTCCAAACTATTTGTGTTTAGTTTCACAAAAAGTTGATAACTGGGATATAACAACTTACCTCTAAATAAATTAATGAGAGAAAAACTTTGTATAAAGAAAATAATCATTTTTTCCCCTCTTGTATAAGTAGTATTGTAAAGAATTTTTAATATAGGGCCTACATTGCTATAAATGTTTATTATAGTTCAGTAAAATAAAGCAATACACACTTTTGGTTTTAGGGTGCTTAAATCGATTCTTACAGTCTATTTAATGTTGCACACATAAAATATCTCAATCTGGATGTGAACAGTGAACACCATTTGGTACTAACAATTTAATTTGCAAAATGGAACCTTTTTTAGTTTTTAAATAATTTCTGTCTCTATAGATGCCATGGAAAAAATATGAAGAAATATATTATTATTAAATTTAAAAGAGGATGACATGGGTTCGTACATAACATCAAATTAGGAACATTACCGGTTATGTTGCAATTTTAAAAAGAAACTTGCAGAAAATTTAAGTCTGTATAACCTTTTGACTAAATTTTGCAAGGTTCTTAATCTTTGTAATAAGTTTGATTAAAATCCATTAATAATTTGTATATTTATAATAATTATAATAATATAATAATTATATATATATATATATATATATATATATATATAATTATTATATATTTTTTAAATTTAAATGGACATGTGTAATCTTTGAGGTTATTAACTCTTTTTATAAATCAATATTCAAACCGATCTCATTTTCTTCATAATTTAAAAATTAATAAATTTGTTCATAACTCTTTTTTTTGGAACTGTAGATATGAATAGTACCATTTTGAAAATAAAATATTTTAATGCTAAAATATCTACACATAAATTAGGGACACATTTTTTGCGTAACTTTAAAATGTCCCTAAGAATCAATTAAACAATTTAACATTGTACTACAAGACCAAAAAGATTTGTGTATTATTTTATTGATGGTAATCTTAATTTATCTTAGTAGTGGTTTTCCGTGTTCTGATACACTTTGCTTCTTGTTGTTTAAAGGTGAAAAACCTTCATTTTATCATCGCTTTAAGAAAAAGGAAGAACAGTGAAATTTTTCTAAATAGTTTCTATATTATGATGGATATCATCAGCCGCTTCTTTTATTTGCTTGGTTTGTCTTTCTCTGTTTATTTATTATTTTATCCTTTTGGCCTAGTCTTCAAATTAAACATGTTTAAATCTGTTCATTATCTCAAACTCGTTTAAAATAAAAAAGATTTTGTTTGTATTACTACCTGTAATTGGTATTTTTATTGATTGCAATTTTGTAATCTATGGCAGGAACAGTACATGCATATTTTTAATTTGATACATTGTCTTGAAGGTTGATTATTATGACATAAGAGAGAAGGAAGTCTAAATAAAGAGCGCGCACAGCACCTGCAACACTACGTTATTTTAAGACTACACAACAGAAAGAGAGGGATATATCTTGGAATAACTTGCGTCTCTGTGTAAGCGTAGTATTGCTTTCTTCAAAACAGGTTTTGTATCTTCATCTAGTCCTGAAGTTCATCATATACGACTTTCATTCAATGTTTTGTGAGTAGGAAAGTAATAAAAATTGTACAAAACATTGCACCAACTTTCCTACTCAAATAATATTTTGTTTTCGTCTTCAGAGTGCCTCCTACCAACTTATGGTAAACTCTCGGAAGTGTAAATCACATTTTCTTTGAAATCACGTTTTAAATGATAGGGCTAGATAACGTTTTTACCAATTAATAATTCTGAACCTAAATTTGTTTTTACTTGCGATTTGGCGCACTGGTTTGGGACATTAATCTTCAAATTTTACAACTTGAAAGAAATCAGTAAAGACTATTTTGAGAAATTAGGTCTTTTATTTATTTAGTTGAAGGAGGATTATTTGTTTTTTTTTTACGGATAACTCCCGAACCCTTAGTGAGTATGAGCTTGCACTCCTTGCTGGATATACACCCTTTTCACGTAGACTTGGATTGGATACCTTTCTTATTGGGTTTGTCCTACTAGTTAACTTTTGTATTTTACCACCTTCACGCTATTAGAGTATTGGATGTTTATTTGTCTTTATTTTATATCTTTATTTTTTTATAAGGCGGTAAGACCGATAGACAACTAGGCAAGAAAATAATAACCCCAAACTGGTATTGTAGCTATAAATATGGGTGGTTTGTTCCTTACAGGATACATTATCGTGGCTGCAAAAGAAATTAAAAATATAAGGACGAATTTAAGTTTGATTAATTAATTTTAGGCTGGACCTATACGCTCAAGTTTTAAATTATAGCTAAAACAAAATAAAGTGAATTGTGTTTGTGGTTCCTTTCAACAAACAATTGTATTTAGATTTGATCAGCTTTTATTACTTCTTTTCTGTTATGTAATGTGGTAAGGTAGTTTAAATCTACATATAGATCTTATAAGTATTGTAAATGAATTTTAATATTTTTGGAAGTCGTAATTTATTTGTTAGCGGGTGAAATAGTTTACGTCTTAGGATGCAAGAAGACAGAAACCCAGCGCCCCAGGCTACGTGACACTAAAGTTATAGCACTTTACTGTTTACTGAAAGCTAAGAAATGTCATCGTAGCATGAGTCAAAATATTATTATTAATTAAATATACGTGACTCAAACGACAGAGGATTTTGGTATTTAACCTGTTCAATGTTAAAACAAATTTTTGGATATAAAACTAGTAATAGCGTTGGAAAACTGTATGTGTTTAATAAAGTTTTTGATCATTACACATGTTAATTAAATGTAATTTGTCATACAAATTTATTTAGAGATTTAGTTACACAACTTTACTTAAAGATTTTATTATATAATTTCTTAAACATTTTGTTACATAAATTTATTCAAAGTCCGTTAGTTTGTGATGTAACTTAATAAATTGAACTTTGATCACACCACGTGTCAGATTTTTACTATTATAAGATTTCATTTCAACAATACTACTTTAACAGGGTATTATATTCTTCAACTTTACATTGTGAGTTAATGCAATTCTAGTTGATTTTGAAAAAAATGTCTCAATATTGTTTTTAATTTATGTAGGTAGTTAATAGAATAGCAGTTGAATTTTTACAATAATTTTTGATAAAAAAATTTAAAAAATAGACAAAAACTATCAAAACTGGCTAAAATTAATCAATTGTTAAGGAAATTGTTCTCAGATTTTTAGATAATTTTATAAGGAACCAGTTTGCTCCTTAATCTATGAAAACAAGAAGACTACACTTATTGTAAATTACTGTTGCTTCATAAACTGGGTAGACGGATACCCCGAACTACACTTTGAATCCGTCTGTTCTATGTTTACTTTGTACGACCAATCGTTATGGAAATATACCGAACGATGTAGCCTAAGTACAAAGTTTTTAAATTATATATATTAATGTTGGGATCTCAGGCATATGGCCGCAGATGCTTCACTAGCTCCAAAGTATTAACTTAAAACTTAATTCCTCAGTTATTGCTTTTTCATCTCTATGTCTAGTCTGAAATGCCAAATAACGCATTACAGTATTTACATAAGATTTACACGGTTTTGTTTCTTGTGATTTCCTCTAAAACATGATATAAGTATCGTGTATCTTATCAACGAATTAAAGTTAAATATAAACATCAGTCTGATTGTTTGTTTCCAACGAATTTGCTTAACAACCTCGGAGGCCAACTGTGGTAGTGTAAAGGTCCATTTCATGTAAGGCAGCCACCATTCCAGAGGCTACAGCATATTATAAAGTATTAAAGTTTCATTGTTTCACCCTTTGTTTTGATCACATGTACAGAAGCTGTGGTATTAGTTGGCGTAATCGACTCATGAAATTTGAAATGTTCTCTAAAACTCTTCCACCGGAAATTTTTACCTAACCTAAGTTTAAAGAAATATTTCCGATCACTGTTTTCGAGTTTCATATTGTTACAAATATATCAAATAAATGATTATATATATATATATATATATATATATATATATATATATGTATGTATGTAAATATATCCATTTTTGTGAATTAGAGTAAACTATAAAACAGATCGCTTACGCTTCGACAGAATTAGATACATCGAGAGCTATCAGCGGTGGGGTTGAGGTTCTTTTTTCAGTTAAGGCAGTTGACATTATAGGATTGTATATATCGGTGTTACCCATTAAGCGTATAATTGTTTCTTCCTTAATGTTTTGTTCAAGTGTACAGTAGCTTTTTCTATTGGGGTTTACACGAATGATTTACTGAATGTATATAAATACATTAAAGGATCGTGGCGGTCTGTTCACGGAACTATTCGTGTAGGAATATTGAGCACGAATTTTTGTATTAAATGTCAATTTGAATCTAAATATGAAATGAAACAGTTATAAATATTTCAAGAATACCATTATATATGTGAGACTTTTGTCGAAAATTAAGGTTATATTTCATACACGCTATAGAAAATGTTGAGCAAAACAAGGTCGCGGTGGTGGTGGGGGGGGGAGTCCTGAGAAAGATGAGGACGTTTGATAACCAAGTACTGTAATTAAATGTGGGCGTAGTCGTAATGATTGCTTTTCTTAATGAACAAACATAGACTTGTTGTGAAACCGATGACTTTTTTACAGTTAGTTACATTGCTATACAAGATGTATAATGAAGCTGGAGCCAACGTTAACTGGGCAGTAATGTTGTCATCTAGGACTTTGCCTCTACAAAACCTATCGTCTTCTTACCGTTAGTTTCTCAAATCTGCTAAATGCAAAAATAGTATCATTTCGGTCATTCACACTCCATTCTACCGAAACAAATAATGAAAATTGGAAAATACCAGAGCCAAAGTTGTTGATGTGATTGCTTTCTATACAATATTTACTGCTAAGAATCAATATATATATATATATATATATATATATATATATATATATATATATATATATATATATAAACTAAAAATATAGTTTCTTCTCTATTTTTATTTTATCTAAAACTGATATCGAAGTCAAACCTAATACTTTTTCGATGTTAATAATATTATCAGTTGGGATTAAAAAAACAAAAAAAAAAAAAAAACAACATTAATAAATGTAATCTAAAACTTTCAATTTTTGATAAAACGAAAAATTTCAACGTACTTTTAAAACCCAAATAAGTTTTTAAATTGAACAATCGTGGTGAAAATTTGGATAATTATAGTTACTTAAAAATAGAGAAGTAAGGTAATTTCAAAAATAATAAATTTAATGTGGTATAACTTCAAAAGGTGAAAATCTGGAAAGTCTTGATATTTTAAAAAATCATACTGATCTGCATTTTTATTTCAGTTATTGATCTGATCCTGAGTGAAATTCTTCGAAACCCTTTTTCAACAGTTTTTAAACATTGTCAAATTACTTGTTAAAATGTGATAAACAGTTTGGTGATTAAAATGAAATTGATAACCAACTATTCTTCTGTCAAGTGTTGATCCGAATTGATGAAATTTTCACTTGTACTTTCCCAGTATTCACAGAAGTACATTTTTTTAATAATTAGGGCCTACTTCGTTCTGTGGTTGGTCTTCTAGATCAGGGTTCATCTTCACAGATTCAACGATTTCCAAAAATGATCTGAACCGCCTACAAATCTAACCAATTATTACGGTTTCATCTCTAAAGCTTGTTTTAATTTTTAAATGTTTTTGTTACACTGTGTTGAAATTTGATATAAAATTAGATTGCGTAACACTAATGTTATTAAGTTCCATAAAAAAATTGAGAAATATTTTCAAAAATGATCGAACATTCATTGGTATTATGTTTAAGAACTTAGAAATTAAGATAAGGGTATGTGAATGTAAATAAAGACTAAAGCTTACAACTATCATCTGTTGAATTGTTTGATTCGCACTGGTGCCACCAAAATCAATCTCGGTATTTTTCAGAAAATCTCGTATTTTAATAAATATTCTATTTTGTGACTTTCCTTGAAAGCAGTCATTTAAAGGATATCCCTAGACCTAATTGTTGTAGTGTGAATTGTTGGAAGTGAGCCAATTTGAAATATTTTGAAGGATAATTAAGAGTATCACGCAAATGCAGTAAATATCCGCAATTTGTTCTATAATAAGAAAGTTTGTTGTCAGTTTTATTTATAATAATCAATCTTTAAAAAAACCAGATTTAGATTTTCATAGTTTATTTTAAAAACAATATAATGAACATTTTCTGTAATTAGGTTATATGATGTTTTTCTGAGGGTGTGATGACGAATCAATAAGCCTGAACGTGGCAACCCTTATCTGATAAACTGCTATGTCGTGTCCTTTGTTGTTGTCATAATTTGATGAACCTTAATCAAAATCTGAAAATCAGCTTTTGAAAAATTATAATTTTCACATAGGCCGAACGTAATACAGAATCATGATGGGTCAAAAGACGATGTCTTTTAGCAGAACTGTATCAGTTGAAGTTCCCAAAAAGTCTGTTTTGAAATGATGTATGTACATTCGTTACAGCCTAAACGAGTATGTTGGCTTGTAGCTTAAACCATCTAATCATTATGGCGTGTGTGAGTACATACATAACGTGTTTCTTATGAACTCCATTTTCAAAAGCTATTTCATTTGTAAATATCTTTGAAAAATTTAATTAATTCAAGACGTGTCAGCAAAAGTTAAGACAATGGTAGAGGAAATTAAAATTAATTATGTACAGATATAAAATAGTTCAGTAATATTTTATGTGGACGTACGTATATTGTTATGGTATCACATGGATAACTCAAAATGGTACTGTTATACAAATTCAAAATTTCAAACATTTCAAATTAGATTCTATCGATTATGATAAAACTTTGCTAAATGTAACCTCTAAATGTAACTGTTATGTAAATTAGCCTTTTAATTTATTTCGTATTTCGTATGTAATTCTATAAACTCAAAAAGATGATCAATTTATATGGAAAATGAAAAAAAAAGTAGTGAGGAAGGTTTTAGGAAATTGTTCAATTTAATTTTCATTTGAAGTTTTTTTATGACAGCTCATTACGCTTTGTTTTTCCATTTGTACGCTCTATACTCTCTGATCGTAGTTTGACAGCTTCTTGAAATTAACTGTTTTTAGCAGTCGCCATTTTAACTCGAAAAAATAAAAACACATTATACGTACATTGCTGCATAGAATTTTATTTGTAAATTTTATATTGGTTTGGTCGTAATTTCTTAACTAATATAAGATCAGACAACATTCCAACTAGCTCGGTCAGCTAGTGCATACAATAGTTAAATAATATCAACTTTCTTTCTGTAAGTTGACTTTAATATTTGTTTTGATGTTTCTCGACTTGTGTTATTCGTTTTGAACTTGTCATTCTATCACGACATTTATAAAGCACGAGTCATTTTATAGGTTGTGATAAAATCCGCATGACCTATAATCAAAACAAACTAACTGTTGGTGATAGTTAAGAACGTGTTTATAAAATATTAGATCTAAATTTAATTGGATCTTAGCATTGGTCCAACTTTTTATACATGATTAGTCATGTATACATAGTCATTTATACATGATTAGTCATGTATACATAGTCATTTATACATGATTGGTCCTACTTTTTGATTTGCGTATACATGATTTCGGTGTCCAATAATCTAAATGTGTGTTTTTAATACATTTTGTACACACATTATTGAAATGTGAAAATAATAATAATGTACAGTACTGTGTGTATTGTACGGACTCTCTTGTTTGTATATCGAACAGGAACTGCAATGCTATTATTATTACTTTATAATAATAACTTAACCTCTTTGTGATGGTTATTGCTACTACAATTCTGATCTACATTTTTGTGTACCAGAAACTCGAATAGGCCAGGTTAGGGCAGTTTACGTTATACCATGTGTCCAAAAAGTCTCACCCCCTCTTTTTTTTATTAATGGAAATAGACAGATTTGCTTTGGGGAAAGTTTAGATAACCAAAGGAGGAGTTTTTTGAAGTATCAAATTTTCAACCCTTACCCCCCAAAATGGGGTAGTTTGGGGGTAAGTCAAGAATTTTAAATAGCAACCCCTATTGAGTGATATCTCATTTTAAAGGTCTTTTCAAAATAAGAATAATGGCGCAAACTAGAGGTCTCTAAGTTCATCTTACCCAACATAGGCAACCAATCGAATTGTGAATGTTAACCTACAAACTCCGGTTGTTTTTATTACATTACAAACTGCTCTATGTTGGTAAAATGATGGTATGAGCCTTACATTGTTTTTTTAGCTCATATTAAGTTCTTGAAATGGCTACAATTTACTTTTTGGCAGAAATAGATTCTGGACTCAAAAGCTTGTTGTACATTTCGTAACATTTCTGGTCTAATTATTAACGTAAAATTCACAATTCGATTGGTTGCTATGTTGGGTAGGACGAACTTAGAGACCTCTGGTTTGCGCCATTATTCTTATTTTGAAAAAGACCTTTAAAATGAGGTATAACTCAATAGGGGTTGCTATTTAAAATTCTTGACTTACCCCCAAACTACCTCATTTTGGGGGTAAGGGTTGAAAATTTTGATACTTCAAAAACTCCTCCTTTGGTTATCTAAACTTTCCCCAAAGCAAATCTGTCTATTTCCATTATTAAAAAAAATAAGAGGTGGTGGGACTTTATGGACACATGGTATATATTCAAATAGACTTATGAGATTATTCAGTTTAAAACAAACAAAGTTAATAAATCAGCAAAATAACAACACAAACCGCTATTAAATGAATATCGTAAGAGTGTTGAAGGAGAACTGATCTCATAGTGGCGGTATCTAGACCGGATGATTGACGGAACTTCTCACTGCTATGTTATTTATGTTTGTTATGGTAGTAGATAGATAACAACCTACAAATATATGACAAAAAAAGTTGGAATTTTGAACTTACAAAAAAGGAGGGATCTGTATAAGCTACATAACTATCAACAATAATAAAATGTACGTAGTTTAGAGAAAGTTATGCATTGAGTGAAAAATCAATATCGAATTTTGTCAAAGCGGAATGAATGTCCGTTTTTAAAGGCTCTCCTTAACTCATACATTAAAAAACAAATATTTTTGTTGTTGTATGTTTTGTCGTCTCTTACAGCCCAAGCGAGTGTGCCGATTTTGATCAAATTCTGTATTTGTGATTTTTTCTTATTTTGTGGATTTTTCCATTTTAAAAATTCAAAACTTGGGAGTAGTGATTAAAGAACACACTCATAATTCCGATTTTCTCAAAATCGGCTCCAACGATGTTTTCCAAGTTTTGCTAAATGTAGCTTCTAGGATTCAAACAAACCTATAGGTTGCTATTCACAAAAAAATCCTATTCGGAAGTTATCGATAAAAAACAAAACATTGAAAAAACTCCACTTCAGTCAAATACGATTACGCTTAGGGGGTGTTTTGTCACAAATTTCTGCTCTTTGTATTTAAAAAAAATCTCCTAAAATATCAACAAAACAAAAGAAATCAAAAAGTTGTTAAAGAAGGGGAGGGGGGAAGACCTCTATATCTATTTATCTCCCACAAAAAGAAATAAACAGATAAAAGCTGACATGTTTTTAAAATTTCTCTTGTGTATGCCCTAAGTAGTTTTGGAGGAGCAATTAATATTACTTTTGGTTTTATAGAAGGGTTAGAGAGGGAGGTTAGGTTAGTATAATGTGTGCTTATATTTAATACGTTCTTTTTAAGGAAGACATTTGATCAAGTTTGGGGATACTGGACTTAGATGAAAGTAGGGTTTCCTTTCACTTTTACCAATATCGTCTCGACTATCCAGTGTTGTGAAATGTCATTTTATGCTTTCGATTCCGCTTGGTTTCGGGTAATTCAAGCCAATTCGTTCAGTATTTAGTCAGTGAATGTCTTTATATTTTGTCATTCAATTTGCTTCACATTTTCCGTATATGTAACAGTAATTGAATGACGTTATAGGTCATGGCTTACTTTGGAGGTAATGCTGCATATAAAGTATTATCCTTTCTAATAACATATGATCGTATAAGCTACTTTGTGTCTCTTTCAATGTTAATCGAGGATTAGAAGGCCTTAGATAGAAGAACATAACTTTCTGATAGTTCTTTCAGTTTTGTTCAGATTACATCTCGATTGGTGAAAGATTTTCTTTTCTCTCTCCCTCCCCTCAAGCTTTTGTCAACAATGTATATAGGTGGATACTCCGGATCATTCCGAAATTCCCACTAGATCGACATCACACTTCATCGACATCCCACTAGATCGACATCCCAATAGATCGACATCAAACTTCATCGACATCCCACTAGATCGACATCACACTTCATCGACATCCCACTAGATCGACATACCACTAGATCGAAATCCCACTAGATCGACATCACACTTCATCGACATCCCACTAGATCGACATACCACTAGATCGAAATCCCACTAGATCGACATCAAACTTCATCGACATCCCACTAGATCGAAATTCCCACTAGATCGACATCACACTTCATCGACATCCCACTAGATCGACATACCACTAGATCGACATCCTACTAGATCGACATACCACTTCATCGACATCCCACTAGATCGACATACCACTAGACCGAAATCCCACTAGATCGACATCACACTTCAACGACATCCCACTAGAGCGAAACCCCACTAGATCGACATCACACTTCATCGACATCCCACTAGATCGACATCCCTCTAGATCGACATCACACTTCATCGACATCCCACTAGATCGACATACCACTAGACCGAAATCCCACTAGATCGACATCACACTTCATCGACATCCCACTAGATCGCCATACCACTAGATCGACATACCACTAGACTGAAATCCCACTAGATCGACATCACACTTCATCGACATCCCACTAGATCGACATCCCTCTAGAT
The DNA here is from genome assembly GCA_963513935.1 of Aphrophora alni. Taxonomy (NCBI): domain Eukaryota; kingdom Metazoa; phylum Arthropoda; class Insecta; order Hemiptera; family Aphrophoridae; genus Aphrophora; species Aphrophora alni. Next base: position 79,498,908 of record OY740768.1, read on the forward strand.
CGTCATCCCTCTAGATCTACATCACTCTTCATCGACATCCCACTAGATCGACATCCCACTAGGTCGACAGCCCATTAGATCGACATCTCACTAGATCGACATCCCACTAGATCGACATCCCACTATGTCGACAGCCCATTAGATACATCCCACTATATCGACATCCCATTATATCGACATCTTACTCGAATCTACCACTAGAGAGGAAGAGAGAGAGAGAGGGAGGGAGAGGGAGGGAGAGAGGGAGAGAGTTGTCAGACATGTGCACAATTAAATAATAGCATAAGTAGCTCTTTGTCTTTAAAATTCTATATTATGTTCTAACTAAAGTAAAGCTGTATAATAGGTGTTAATCGCCAATCGCTACATCCTATAAATTTGTTGTAATTTTTGTTTATAATACAAGATTTTGGTTTTTCTTTCGGAACCAATAAAGCAGGACATTTTGGAAATTTCCATAAAGTCGGAAGGACGACAGAACACAGTTGAAATAGTAGGACGTGTCCGACGAACTTAGGACGAATATTGTAGAGAATATTGCTTGATAACCCTGGATTATACGAACAATACGTTAAAATGTAGGTGATATTAGTAGACCTGAACAGAACGCAGGATGAAGACAGTGGTCAATGTTTTTAGAACAGCTAGTTGTGTGTAATTGCACCTCCAGGGTTGGTAATTCTCAAACTTCCCTCCAGACCTGCCTATCCAGTTAGACGAGTCGGCTATACATTGGAGTATAAAAACATCCTTTTCTAGTTTTGATGTCCCATGTCACCACCAGACATGTTAAAACATGTACACAGAGTGTCCCTGGAGAAAACTGACATATTTTACAGATTTATTGGAGCAATATAATGAAAAAAGTTCATATAAACATCTCAGCGAACGTTTCGTTTTTTTAAAACTTTGGAAGCAGATAACATATTGAGTTCAAATTTGCCATATGCATATATTATGTAACTTTATGTATATTTATGTACCCCAAAAAATTGTAGTTTCAAAATGGCGGCCGTTTCAAATAATTTTTAACGTCGAACAACGCGAAGACCGTTAACTTTACATAAAATTGCTATTTAATAACGAGCTTATTGTTAACATTTTTTTAGCTTAAAGGATAAAAACCAAAAACATAATTTCTTGGTAGTTATTTACAACAACTAAGATTCTAACATCAAAATTTGTTTTGAATTGTGATAATTAAACAAAATATAATAGAGCAGTATTTTTGTTGAATGGAATTTAACTTGTAGAGAATGATAAAATTGATGTTAAAAAAGAAACAAACAAAAATCAAATAAAATCATTTTAAACAAAATCAAATTTTACTATAGAAGAAACAGAACAAAAACAATGTTAAAATTCTCACTTAGTAAACATAACATATTGAAAAATACTAATATTGGAATTTAATTTTTATACTTTAAAGGTATTGTTCAAAATGTTCTCCACAATAGGTTACGCAAAATCTAGAGCGATGTATAACATCAAAGGAAGGGAAACATTGCAGTAGTGTTTATCTGTTCCACATTTAGTTATTTTAATTTTAGGGCTGAATTCGTATTTGCACTGGCTAGACTATGTCGCATTCAATTTTTAACTTAATAGAACAATGGGAAGGATTATCGTCGTAATAAATGTGTTTTAATATTAGCTGCCTATGAAAAATGCCAGTCATTTTCAAAGGGTTTTTAATTCCACTAAAAAGTAACGAAAGTCCTCTATTTAAAATTTTTCATACGATCAGTGTTTATGAAATACAAATGTTGAAATGATCACCCTGTATATATAGAACTAAACTTCAAACAAGTTGCGGGAGACAGGATGACCCCACACGTGGGAAACGTCTTGTCAGTCTGCCCCCATGGCCACTGGTTTATCTCTTCTACCTAGCAAGCTATGAAACTAATTATTTTGCAAAATGTTCATTCTTTTGTATGTTTTTTTTACGATTTCCCCAATGAACAAACATAGATTTTAATTTCTCACGTATATGTAGTATAAAGTTATGGAGTGGGTCGAAAAATTACTTACATGTTGCCTATTTTAAGAGGAAATATCTGTTTTAAGATCTCTTAAATCCTAAGAAAGTGTGTGTTTTTTTTATGAGTGGAGTTTCAAATGACTTGATTAAATTAAATAAGTGTGTAATATGTTGGCCTTATCTCCAGACTTCCCCTGAATATAAAATTTGGAGCTAATTGCCATAGAGTCAAAATGAAAAATAATATTTTTTTATAAAGTTTTGCTGAAATGTAGCTTCTAAGAATCCAATAACAGATCACCATACCCCCCTATATAATATACCTTTTCGGGAGTTGTCGATAAAAAAGAAATAAAAATACATGTTCGGACGTTTATCGATAAAAAAGAAATAAAAATGCCTGTTCGGGAGTTAGAATAAATAAAGATATAAAAATACCCATTCCGGAGTTTCGCAACTTTATCAATAAAAAAAAAAAAAAAAAAGATATAAAAATATCTGTTGGGGTGTTATCGATAAAAAGAAAGAAAAATACCTGTTCGGTAGTTTATTGGTAAAAAATAAAATACATTTTCGGGGTTTATGGATAAAAAAGAAATAAAAATACGTGTTCAGGAGTTTATCTATAAAAAAGAAATAAAAATACCTCTTCGAGAGATTATTGTTAAAAAAGAAATAAAAATACCTATTTTGGGAGTTTAGCGATAAAAAATAAATAAAAATATCTGTTGCGGGAATTACCGATAAAAAGAAATAAAAGGTACGTTCACGAGATACTGGTAATAAAAAAAAAAGCTAAATTAAAGCTTTACCACTGTAATTTAAAACGGGTTTCAAATAAGTAAAATTTTAATTTAGGGCTGATTTATGGTAGAAGCGTAGCAATCATAGAATCTATATTCATATTTTTGAATGATAGGTAGTAGGCCTATCTTTAAAAAAAAAACAACAAAAAACTGTGTAATAAATAAAATACAAATTTAACGTAATGTTGATTGATAAAAGAAGTACTTTTTGTATAACCTGATTTACGCATAATAAATACATAGGTAGAAACTCAGTAATAGTGTAAATTCTATTGTTTCTGTCTCATGCGTAACTTATAATTCGTAAACAATTTTGTTTTGTAGATATGTGTAAAATTAGCGTCATACCTTATTGTTGGAAGTTTCAAAACCGTATTTGTCGTGAGAAAGGTTTTGTGTGTTCCCACGAACTCTCAACGGTTAGATTTATTAATAATTAGTTAAGAATAAAAAGTCTTCAACTTTAGTGTTTCATCCAGTAAAAAATAAATTGCCTTACCATAATGGAAAATGAGAGTGTATTTAAAAAAATAATAAAGTTCCCCATTTAACGTTTTTGTATCTGTAGTAGTTAGAATTATCTAATGGCGGCCATTTTCTGTTGATCAACTTGTATTACATTATGTCTTTTAAATAGGGTACCAAATCTTGGATATCAAACTATAGAAAATAGTTATAAACTTACGTGTGTGGGATTTATTATACTTCTGTCTGTCTTTTTTCAAAACAAAATAAAACTCCAGAACAAATTGAGACATTGGTACATAATTTTTCACAATATTTTATACTATTAAGTTAGAAGTGTACCACAAAATCTTATTAATCTTTTTAAAATGTTTGATGCTAAAATTTCGAAAACCGATAAGTTTACAAAATATTTAATCCTTTGTTTTAATAATTGTATAATAATAATAATAATATAATTGTTTTTATAATGTATGTAAATATTATCTCTAAAGAATAAACCGTTATTGTTATATCTATAATGTTAATATTGAATGTTAATCTTGATAAGAAAGAGCCTCTCTTGATCCTTCAGAATTTAGTACTCAATTTTTAAAATAGATTAAGTTGTCTGATGAGTACTGGTTGACCATGAATGAGTGTTTACCCCCTCCCTCGATAACTGTTTTTGAGATATTTCGCAACACACATTTTGAACGCCATTATGAAACGGTTGCACTGCAAGGTTTTCAACGCCAAAGTGCAAAATTATAAGATTTTGTGGTACATTGTTAACTATTAGAAAAACCTATCCGCAAAATTTGGTATAGATCTCGCAAAACGTTGGAGTTATACCTGGTTTAAAAAAGAAAAAAAGAAAGACAAATAGCAGGCGGAAAAATAGGCATATTTGGATATATTTTGTTTATAGGAATTGTTTTCTTTACCGTACCAATGACTACATAAATACTATAAGACACGACATGGCCATGTTAAATATTTTACGCTTATTCTTGAGTTGACCAATACCCGCTAGGTGGCGTTGATGTGACCAATCTGAAGTTGATGTGACTGGCGCTAGGTGGCTCTACGGTCAAACAATGTTTCAGGCGGGTAAGAGAAAACGCACTGATGCCACATATGGGACCAGAGATGCGAGGGAAGGTCGAGAATCGCCTATCTCAGCGCACGAACTGACAACACTGACTATGCTGACGGAAGTAAGTGAGAAGGTGCTGCTAGCGCTTTCTGATAGCTGTGTGTCACACTTGTGACGAACAGCACCCGTAAAGCGTAGACTATTTCCCTATCCTATGTCGTGTCTTATAGTATTTATGTAGTCATTGACCGTACTAACTGAACATCCTTTATACAGAGTTAAACAACTATCTTGATTTTGTAAATGCGATTTTAAATACGGTATGCAAAGTTTGAAAAACCGCCGCCTTTCTCCAACCTTTTCCCTTTAATGGCAAAATAAATTTTTTGTTGTATTTATAGGTTAAATTTGCCTCTCTATTTACTGGTACATTCTTTATATAGAGATATTATCTCAAAATCGTCACCATAAAATCCTAAAATTACGAGAATTTCAAATGCGCTATGCAAACTTTGAAGAACCACCGCCATTCTACAATTTTATTTTATTTTATTAAAAATTTTTTTTTTTTTTTAATGTCAAAATATAGCCTATTTGTTTATGTTTTTAAGATTTTTTGACTTTTTTGATCTTAAGTATTTTTCGTGATTACTAAAACTTCCGAACTTCTTGGTTATTTACGAATACAACATACGAAACGATTTCCACTACGTGTTCGATATCAAAAAAAAAAAAAAAAATAATAAAAAAAAATATATAATAGTACCGGTATGATAACTTCTGATTTTTGTATAATGTAGTAATTTAAAAACTTTTGTTTAAAAAAATTTTGTTACAGTTAGGTACAAAACTAATGTTATAGAATAGTCTTCAAAATTTGGTATCGATATCTCATTCAATTGAGTTAAAACATATTGATGGAAAACGACACACTCTTGGACTTTAATAGATTTTGTTCGCTTTATTTTTATGTCCAGAAATGTCCAGAATCATTTCCCAAAGTTTGGCAAAGTATGGACAAACTTCGGGAGCAGGTTCATTATGTTAAAATAAAGAAAAAAGTTTCTATAAACATATGTCCAAAAACTCTTCATTTTCAGTCCATTCGTCATTTAGTGTTTTTGATCAAATATATAATTATGAAAAATGGAAGATATTGAATCCAATTATTAATATAACCTTTTACCAATGTACCAAAAATCATGTTTTTATTTTGTAATGGCATCTGTTTAAAAATGTTCCCTCCCCCCCTCCCAATTGGTTATTTGGCGTATGTATAAAGGTCATTGTTGTTTTATTTTGATATCCTGCATCAAAGTTTGATACCCTGCTTGCTAGTCCACTCCTATAACACATTACGATCTGTCGACATTTTAATTTAATAGTCTCGGGCGTGGCTTTTCGAGATCATCTCGTATGTGCAAGAAAAATATCGTTAGAAAATTGTTTATACAGGTAACGGAATTGTATAACTATGAGTTATAGTTTTGTTATTGTCGCTCATGTATCACTGAGGATGGCGACTTTGTCGTTGAAACGCGATTGATTAATAAAATGTAATTTTGTGAGATCTTGTGTTCGAGTTTAAAATAAAATCTAAAACCAGTGTTGTCAAAGTTTTGGGGTATTGGTATTGAAACCATTATTCAGAGAAAACTATTAAAGTCGGAGAAGTGTGTAGCGTAACAACGATTTCGATAACTTTATCAGGTTGCGATAACTTTGCGGAAATGGAGACCGCGATCACATGATAAGAAGTAAACATGAACAACAAAGGTGTAACGACCGCTTGCACGTGTAGGCCCAGCCAGCATTTACTTGCTCAATCATTTCTTTCTCTGGCGCCGTTATGAATTAGGATTTGTATTAGTCTTTTATATTGATACGCGAGTGCACGTGCACGACACAATTATTATCCCTTTCAAAAAGTCTACAAGTATTGGATTTTAAAATTGCTTGGGGGAGTTTTTTTGCTAGAAAAATCCTAAGATTGTATTTTTATCCGGTTTTGAGCGATTTTTTTTTGCTCTACTGGTCACCATTTTTTGTCTAATTTTACCAATTCAGGTTATTGGCTTGAACAAGTTGGTCGATTAATCAGTGTGTTCTTTTCAACCATTTTCTGTCTAGAGGTGGTAACTTTTTATTAACTTTTCTTTAAATTTGATAAAATGTCAACATTTATAGATAATAGTCCAGACAGCACTAGATTAAAAAAATCTGAAATTGTTTTAAAGTTGAATTTGTCCATTTTACTGATTGTTATGTGTAAATAACAGTACACTCATCCCTAAAACCGAATATTAATAAAACATAATTTTGGTCCCCATCTCACAAAAAATGTCTCTCAACTCTTTTACAGGAGAAAGTAAAAATAATGTAGTTTTTTTATTACTAAGTATATCTCTGTGTATTCTTACTGAAGATAAGTTGACTCCAACCTTATAAACATTTTGTGAATTATTTTGTTTACCATGACTATTAAGTATTTGATTGTTTATATTACACTTATAAGAGATGTTTTACTGTATTGTAAACTAGTATTTATGTACGTAATATTTTTTCTATTTTAGTAAATATAATTTTTAAACGAACAACAATTGCAATACAGTAAATCTATTGAAAAATTGTTTGGTATATGTTTCAACGGAAAAAATTAAGTAAATCCATTTTTATTACTACAAGAGGTTTGTTGTGAGTATGAATAATAGTTTTTATAAAGCTTGCAACCTGGGATGTTATATTTTCAATCAGAATCTGTGAGTGTAAGCGTTAAGATTACACATTTACACCTACCCCTTTTCTGCAGGATAAATCTTAATCTGTTAGAGTAACACATATTTTCTATTTGAATATGTTAGTACAAATGACATTGATGATTAAACTATTCAAATATATTGTGTTGACATTGAAAAAAGTTACCATTATGTTATTTTCATAGAAATTACTACTAAGCTTACTTAAAAAATTGAAATAAAATGAAAAATAAGTCAAAGAAAACTTACTTTGTGCCAGTGATAAAGTTAAAGATTATTTGTCCTTATTTTCTTGGAACACTTTTATAAGCTTTGCAAACATATTTTATATTCTCTTCAAATGTGCAGAACAATAAACACATCTTTCTAATTTCAAAGAAATCTTTTTGGTGCTCTGGAACGTTAACTGGAATTCACAGAATCCTCTTGATGCTCAGGGTAAGTCCTGATCTAGGAAGCCAATGGCCAGTATACACTGTATGAGTAGTGTCATGAGCAACTTTGGTAATCTCTTTGTAAAATCAAGACTTGTGATAAGGAGCATATTTTTGTAGGCTTGATACAGGACATAATAATTGACCCCAGCAGATATCAGTTAAGAGCAAAGGAAATAACTATAGGTCTCCACCTTGTTTGACGAGATGATGAGTAATTTATAAACATCTGGTTGATAGTATCCCCACCACATTTAGTATGAACATTCTAATGAGGAATTATTTCACAGTTTTCCAGTTTCCAGATTATTGTGTATACCATGGTGCATTGAGGACACAAGTATTACAGCTTTCATTTTTGTTAAGTCTTCTGTGAAGCTGTAGATAGAAGTCTTGAAAGTAAGGTCATCTTCGGTGAAGCTGTAGATAGAAGTCTTGAAAGTAAGGGGGTCTTCTGTGAAGCTGTAGATAGAAGTCTTGGAAGTAAGTTCGTCTACTATGAAGCTGTAGATAGAAGTCTTCAAAGTAAGGTCATCTTCTGTGAAGCTGTAGATAGAAGTCTTGAAAGTAAGGTCATCTTCTGTGAAGCTGTAGGTAGAAGTCTTGAAAGTAAGGTCGTCTTCTGTGAAGCTGTAGATAGAAGTCTTGGAAGTAAGGTTGTCTACTATGAAGCTGTAGATAGAAGTCTTGAAAGTAAGGTCAAGTCTTCTGTGAAGCTGTAGATAGAAGTCTTGAAAGTAAGGTCAAATCTTCTGTGAAGCTGTAGATAGAAGTCTTGTAAGTAAGGTCATCTTCTGTGAAACTGTAGATAGAAGTCATGAAAGTAAGGTCATCTTCTGTGAAGCTGTAGATAGAAGTCATGAAAGTAAGGTCATCTTCTGTGAAGCTGTAGATAGAAGTCATGAAAGTAAGGTCATCTTCTGTGAAGCTGTAGATAGAAGTCTTGGAAGTAAGTTCGTCTACTATGAAGCTGTAGATAGAAGTCTTGAAAGTAAGGTCAAGTCTTCTGTGAAGCTGTAGATAGAAGTCTTGAAAGTAAGGTCAAGTCTTCTGTGAAGCTGTAGATAGAAGTCTTGAAAGTAAGGTCAAGTCTTCCGTGAAGCTGTAGATAAAAGTCATGAAAGTAAGGTCAAGTCTTCTGTGAAGCTGTAGATATAAGTCTTGAAAGTAAGGTCAAGTATTCTGTGAAGCTGTAGATAGAAGTCTTGTAAGTAAGGTCATCTTCTGTGAAACTGTAGATAGAAGTCATGAAAGTAAGGTCATCTTCTGTGAAGCTGTAGATAGAAGTCATGAAAGTAAGGTCATCTTCTGTGAAGCTGTAGATAGAAGTCATGAAAGTAAGGTCATCTTCTGTGAAGCTGTAGATAGAAGTCTTGGAAGTAAGTTCGTCTACTATGAAGCTGTAGATAGAAGTCTTGAAAGTAAGGTCAAGTCTTCTGTGAAGCTGTAGATAGAAGTCTTGAAAGTAAGGTCAAGTCTTCTGTGAAGCTGTAGATAGAAGTCTTGAAAGGAAGGTCAAGTCTTCTGTGAAGCTGTAGATAGAAGTCATGAAAGTAAGGTCAAGTCTTCTGTGAAGCTGTAGATAGAAGTCTTGAAAGTAAGGTCAAGTCTTCTGTGAAACTGTAGATAGAAGTCATGAAAGTAAGGTCATCTTCTGTGAAGCTGTAGATACAAGTCTAGGAAGTAAGTTCGTTTACTATGAAGCTGTAGATAGAAGTCTTGAAAGTAAGGTGAAGTCTTCTGTGAAGCTGTACATAGAAGTCATGAAAGTAAGGTCATCTTATGTGAAGCTGTAGATAGAAGTCTTGAAAATAAGGTCGTCTTCTATGAAGATGTAGATACAAGTCTTCTCATCTTTCGTGTGGTCCTGAAGAAATGCAGATGGCATTTTCGTTTTATTTTGTTTAGGGTTCCTATATATGTTAGGTTTCTCTTAAGAAGTTTAGTGGCAAGATCAATTGAACTGTACCAGTTGTCGGCTATTACATTTCTCCTCTTGTTTTCAATAGGTTTTACTAACTTCAAAAGTGCATGTATTGGTTTAAAATACGTTCACTCCTCATTGGTAGTGTTTTTCCATCATTATCCTTGCTGTAGTAATTATATGCATTATACAGATAATGAATTCTTGTATCAGAGAGGCAATGGATTTTTAAACCATATTTTGACAGCTTTATAAGAATATACATCTTAAATTTTCACCGCTCATGAAAAGGTGCAAGCATCTCGTCTACACACACTAAAAAAGAGTACTGAAGCTGGCAGTTTTCAATGAAATGATTAAATACCTTTGAAATAACTGCCATACCATCATATATTTTTCTTTGTTTTCTGTACTCGAATTATCAAACTTTAAGGCTAGCAAATGGAACAAAAATCTTTCTTTTTGTGTGGCATAACACAGTGGAATATGCTTATTCTTGTGCCATTGGTTGCATGTAAACTGAGTATCGATTCATTTCCTGATTTAAAAATCGCTGTGTACACCAGTAGGGCTATCAGACCTTTGAACTCAATCACATGAGGTTGTGAATATAAGATAAATTTGTTTTCTTATATTGTATTTTTGATTTTCCTATTTTTACACTAGTTCACTCTAATATTTTCTGTATAATATATTCAAGAAAAAGTACACTCAACATTCCACATTGTCTTTACTTTAGGATTTTTGCCATAACTTTTGTCTGTACATAGTAGTCCGGGTAATTATGTTATAATGTTGTACTGTTTTATTCTGACATTTCGATTTGGCTCGTATTACTCTTTGATGTTAATCCTCATTTTTATTAATTCTTTCATTTTCACTTCTTCTTTCAGATATTACACCCTTTCCACTATCAAAGTCTCCTTCAGCCTCTTCACTTGTATCAAACTGTTGTTCCGAGTCCGTATTATGTTCACTCCCTTCTACATAATCGGGGTCCAAATCACTGTCATTTATATCCACATCACTTGTATCGAATGTTTTTAAACTAGTTCCTAAAGACACGTATTAAAATTTGTTGCAATATCCGCATAAAACACTACACTAAGTGGTTGTAGAGCTTCAGTTGATTGTATTCAACTGTCAGCCATTGTTACATAAATTAACCAAAGCCTAATAAATACAATATAAATCATAGAACTAATGCGGTACCGGTAGCAAAAATAATAAAAGTTCTAACACTAATGAGCTAATAAAAACAATAAAAATCCTAAATCTGATGTAAAAACTAATATAAAAAGAAAACAACTCCCGGTAATATTGTCATTTAATTACTATGCACCGATCAGTCTGAGCCCACAGAATTTTTACACAACAAACTATGCCCTGTCTGACAAAATATCATACAAGAGAAATACAACTTTTACCACCTACAGTCAACATTCCAACTGGAAGTTAAAGGGAAGGATAGTGTCAATAGTAAACCATAATATAGGAATGGTTAAAAACAAAAATTTGCTTGGTAACTGTATGATTGAAATAGAGTTTTTAATACAGTGATCAAAATTTTTACCAGTTATTTTTTGAATTGTAATTTTCTTTTAATAGTAATATGGCAGTGAATGTGATGGTGCATTGTTATGATGCAATAGCCAAGTTCTTGCTGTGTACAGGTCTGCACAGTGGAAGACTTTCAAGCAGTGATGTCCATAGGAGTAAAAGAAAATTGTCACCCTTGGGAATTTTGAATGAGTCAACTGTGGCTTTATTTCTGGGTTGTATTTGTAAACTCCTTGATACATCATCAATTATACAGTGTTTTGGAATTAGGGGTCTTCGTTTGTTGAGTTTAACAAGTCTGGAAGACTTTTAGAGAGTTGCTTATTCTGCATAATTAGCAATTTTGGCATGATTGATTGCTATTAGACTCACTCAGATAATGTTTGAACCAACCTCATACATTCACACACATATAACCATTGTGGTTCACAAATTCTCTTCAAAATGAGATCCTTAAAGTTTTATAAAATTTATTTTTTTATTAAAATTTTTAATAATTTTTATAACCAATTAATTTTAAAGGTTTATTCTTTAAACATCATTTTCAATATTTTGTTTGTTAATTGTTAAAAAGTAAAGCATATTTTGAACAGCATTAATTTAGTATTATTTATTACAAAAAAATTACATTTTGTATTGTATTTTGTTTCCAGATACAATGGATTCCTGCCACCAGGTGATAGGGGTCGCAGGAGAAGTAAATTTGTTTTATACAAAAGAAGCAATCCCAATGGAGTTAAAAGATATAGACATTATGTGGTCAAGACACCTCATTCATCACAGGTATGGGTATAATCTTAAATATGGTTGAAAACCAAACTATCAGTTTACAGTTTGGGTTTTGTTTTGAATTAAATTTTTCTTTTCAAATCAATTTCAAACAAATTTTGCTTGATTCATACCTTTAAATTCCGTTAATAAAATTTGTTTCTGAGTTTGTTTATTCCTCCAATTGAAATCAAATGTAAATAGCATATTGATTAGTATGTAATATTTAGTATACAACATCAGAAAATTTTGAAGTCTTTATTTTAAATTTAAATTGTTTAGTAAGTCTTGTGATTTGTAGGAACTGTTTAGTTTGTGATTTAATTTCTGAATAAATTCAACTTATATTATTGGTAGAAAATTATTTTATTTAAAAGTTTATTTTAATTTTGAAAATGCGTGTCAATTGAGTTAGGCAGTATTTACAAATTTCTCAATTACAATTCTACAATAGGAGACTTGGAATAATTTGGGCGGGGGAAGGGGGTTAGATGTAGAAATAAACAGTATCCAAATGAGGAAATCAAAGAATAACTTTAATGTAGGTAACAAAAATGGTGGTTCATTTTATACAAAAATATTAATAATTTAATATTCGTTAAACTATATTATAGGTTAGATAGAATAAAATTTGAACACAAGATCTCACAAAAATTATTTAATCAAACGTGTTTCACCTTCAAAGTCACCATCCTCAGTGATATATGAGCTACAATAACTAAACTATAACTGCTTTGATTAAGTAAATGTAAATTTCGTTAGATCTTGTGTTAGAGTTTTATTCTATCTAATATTATCTCACAAGTCAAGCTCAATATTTATTTATACTTTAGGTTGATAATAATCAAGAACAACAGATTTGTCCAGCTAATGTTTGTACATGGTTACTTGTCATAGATTAGGGTACTATTCCAGGTGATATAAGATAAAGAAATGTTAACTTCTTCGGATTTTAGTTTCCTGTGGACCGATTTGATTGCAATAAGCTTCACAATACTCAAGTGGATTTGGAAGACTCAGCAGGATTTCAGCAACAATACCAAGGGACATCACACAAATTAAGGAGTGGTACACTTGTTTCAAAGATGGGGCCCCACATCGGTGGAGAGTAACTCACTCTCAGGTTTACTACAACAAGTCAAAATAACAAGGTAGACTGTTATGTCACTGTCAGAACTTAAGGACCTGATGGAAATAAGCACCGATTCGATAAATTTCAGTTTGCGTGAGGATTTGGCCTTGTGGATAGTGACTGCAAAATTCATGTCAAAGCTGTTAATGATGGGGCAGAAGCAACTCCCTCTAGAAGTCTTGCAATCACGCTGAACACTTAACAACGACCTCAACTTCCTAAACTGTATGATCACTGATAATTGATTTACAGATATAATTCAGAAACCAAGATGTTGTTACATTAGAAATATTCATCACCCCGAGGCAAATAAGGATTTGCAGCATTGCCAAAGTGAAGTTGACCATTTATTTTATTTCCGTGTTGTGATGCATCATACAGGTTCTCTCTCGGCTTTGTGATGCTGGTGCAGTATAAGAATCTAAAATCTGTGGGCAGCAGAAACATGGTAGCTACACATCATCCATTTCATTCCTCACATCTGATTCAGAGTTTCTGTACCACATACAGCACTCAGTGTTAAGTCAGGTTTTCTACTTTTACATTGATGCTCCTTCGTGATGTTGATTCTTCTCCAAACCCAAATTTTTGCTAAAAGAAAACAATTGGAATCATTAGAAGACATTCGTGAATACAACAGACCAGCTATTCCCAATTCCCAACAGTGACAGGACTACTGGGAGAAGTGTGTGCAGTCCCAAAGACACACTTTAAAGGAAATTAGGGTTTTCTACCTTCAGGTGAGTAATTGTATTTTTAACGGACAAAATTTGGGTACTTTTTGAACAAATATTTATTGTATGAGAACATAATATATACATTGACAATAATAGTTGAAATGTATATTTCTTATAATTTGATTAAAAGAGGCGGCTACACATGATAATTGCTATGTTTATTACATATGGTGCAATTATATTATATTTGTCTTATGCATGTTGAATGTTCCCTTGAAACATTTGAAAATTAATTTCACATTTGATACTCAAAGATATTTATTATTTTCTGTGTAAAAAAACTTACTGTTAATGGGTTGAAATGTCCAAATGAAAATTATAACTTGTCCAAACTTTAGTTAAAATATTTTTTTCCCATTAAGTATGGAGAATTTAAAAGACTTAATTTGTCCAATGAAATGGCAAATGAAAGGTAACACTTTTTCTGTCATGAATTTCTATAGATAATATCGGCCATTATTATCAAAACAAGACGATGAAGTATGTAGATTTGAAATCCAAATATTGATAAAAATTGTTGTGAAAGTTGAAATTTGTATTTACAAAGTTTTGCTCAAAATGGATTGTGCATAAAAATAGTACTTACCCATAATTTTAGTATTTTCTCAGGCGGTGATGGTCGTACATGATCAAAGTCCATGTTAGGTAAAGATCTTGTCATTTTGTCATTCTGAGGGTCTATGGGAATGTGAGGTGCTCTCCATTGACATGCAGCTCTGAAGCTGTTGTATTACGGCTTAATTTGTATAGTGGCCAAAAACCTGTTAAATCTTCCGAATGGTTCAACTTGTAATTAAGTGTTTTCCATCTCCTAAAATTTTTCTTGATGGTAAAAACAGAATCCCACCAGCATCTAATATAAATAAGACCAGTTTATATTATTTAGATGAAAGATATGATATTATAAACAAACAACTTGCAATCAAGAAGTTTACTACAGATGCACTCACAATTGACCTGCACTACCTCTATAAGAGGTACCTACAAGAGGTACCTAGGTAGGTCTCTGCAGCTCAAAAGTTAGTTATGTTTTACCAGCTCAACTCTCTACATCTCTTTCCATCATTACTATATTACATCGGTGTGTTAAGCCCTTAGTATTCCAATCCTGGTTTAGTAGTGACATGTTGAGCAGACTGAACATCCTTCAACTATACAGGCATACTGAGCTGATTGATAGTCATCCATCCCCCCGTGGCTATATTGGTATGCTGAGCTGATAGCTATCCTTTCCTTGTTCAGTAGCAGTGTGTTGAACCCCCTGAACATCCACCCTTTCCTGGTTCAATAGCGGCATGTTGAGCTGACTGAACACCTTCATTATATCGGCAAGTTGATCCAGAAGAAGAAACTTGTGATGTTCAATAGAAAACCTTCTACTTGCCAGAAAGATGGATCAAGATCCTGAAATACCTTTAGGTGATATACTAACTGTTCTGTTTGAGCCTCCAACTTGATAGAAGAAGCCAGTTAACTTTTAAACATTGATTTGATGGACTAAAAATGCAATAGAAAAAGAAAAACTCCAGCTACAGTTGATGACAATCTGAAAAGGCGACTCTTGTTTCTGGAGTGATGTTTTCAAAAGTTCAAAGATTTATATAAAAAACTTTTCTGTTAAAAAAAAAAAAAAAATTGGTTTCATCATTGTTTTTCTATGCTCCTAGTGTTGTATTTAACTGTGCTGTATTTATTAAAAAAAAAAGATCTGTATAATTCTAAAATTGCAGTGCACATATTTTGAATTTTCAACATATCTTACATATTTATTTAGCTACAGAGATGGTAAAGGTATCATTATGTTCACGATAATCACACCTTTCACATGAACACATCAAAATAGCTATCACGGGGCTACCTGGAACAGCTCACTTTTTATTTTTTTATTGTTTAAGTAAAGTGTGTACTAATCCCAACACTGAATAGTACTAATTGAATTATATAACTGGTAATTTTTTCATATCTTTGTCTTGAAAAATAAAGAATTGAGAAGTGAAAAAACAAAAAAAAATGTGCCAAAGAAGCTAATTTGATGATACTAATGAAGAAAGTCATATACAATTATAAAAAGTAATGTTTTATCATTTTTATCTTTTTTTTTTTTTAGGCAATTCTGGATTCAAAGCAACATTCCATTTCATATACCCTTTCAAGAAGTCAAGCAATAATCGTCGAATATATGCCAGATGATGAGACTGATATGTTTCAAGTAAGTTTACTTTTTATGAAATCAATTTTACAGTAATCTATTTAAAGTTGTTTTCTAGATTAGACACAGGACCATTATGATCTATGTAGTGTATAATCTATCTATCTATATATATATATTTAATCAATCCTGGAAGACCGTGCTTTGCTCTATAAAGGGGACTGAATTATAACAATATATATATATATATATATATATATATATATATATATATATATATATATATATATTACTATGTTTTTTCCAATTATTGTAATATTAAATCAAAATCATCAAGAATATTAATGTAAGACAAATCTGAGATAAAAACTTTAATATTAAAAAAAAATAAGTTTTTTTATATAAGTAATAGAACTTTCACGGTTTTGTAAAGAAACTATTATTCTATTCTAAACATAGAAGACACACACAGGAGCAAAAACAGCACTGGTTGGGAGAGTTTATTATGAAGACACTAACTTAGATATTAAATTTAATGTGGCAAGACTGCTACCAGTTTGTACCGACATGTTACATTACCCAGAAGAGCAATCATGTTCGCTGTTTCTGTTTAATCACAGCTATTGTTCCGATCTTAACTAATTGGTTATCTCTAACCAGCTGTTAATGAACTAAGATATATTTTTCACGTTGATACAATTACACACAATAAGTTGAACTTAAAACTAAAATTAGTTGAATACACAAATAGCGACATCGTTCTGAAAGGTAGAAATTACTTGGCCATTTTAGTTACTACGTTAAAGATGCAACATATGTGTATTATTAATGTGATAGGAGTCTTACCTACCCGTCTGAATACAATTAGCCATTCATAATGAATTAATCAAACGGAAAAAGAGAATGAGACCTGGAATACTGCACAACTGTTCTGATTGAGGATGCCAACACACTGTGCAGAGACTCTTTGATCATGCATGGTACATGAAAATAGACCAATTTCTAAGCATTAAAATATTGGGCATGGAATTTGAATTCACCACACACAAGACATAATAATGGTAAACTATAATGTATAAACAATACTGCCATAATGTATTGGAGTTACATACAATGAGAATCTTAAAAAAAAAAAAAAAAACTAAAATTATTTTATTACATACCCAAATTCACACAACATTAATTAAAAGTAATATTCTATTACTAAAACAACCATATGGACTTTGATGACTCATAGCCTGCTACATATACTTTGTTTAATAATAAAATTATTATTTTCAACCTTTATGTTTTATCTGCGATAACAAGTAGACACAGGTTCATCTTACACCTGTGTAATGGTGGGAATTCAAAATCACAGCGGTATCAGGGATGCAGGAGAATGGTTAACATGGTCACTGCCTGTCCTAAAAGTAGTAGTTTGGCCTGTGTTGAAAACTTTCTTTCACATTTTTTTAAATATATCACATAGGAGTTTGCTAGTGCATATTAAAATAAAAGAAGATATTTTGTTGGTTTACTTATTACAAAACTCATAAAAATATAATGTCACCTATTTATTCAGCACATAGCATCAAATTCTATACTATTTGCAGGAGAGCGTCTATTGGGGTTTTTACTTTTTAGCTAAAATAGCCAGATTTTATTAACAATATAACTAACATTGATATTGTTAGTTATACGTTTACTTACTTTTTTAACTAGTTTTGATGTCACAACCAGTATAAAAAGACACAACACAATTGTATATCTTCAAAGCTAACACAAATATTCCTATGTACACTATTTACAATGTTTAATTTACATATTTATTTGTGGTACTATTTGAAGCATTCGTTGAGGCACAAAGCCGGCATATCTAGGCAGTCTTCACATTGATAAGATGTGTCCTTGTGAATGACTTTACAGTAATGCTGGAGTCATGGAGTTTTTACTACCTCTGTATGGAAAAATAATCCTAAAAAGGTTTTTAGCTTCTGTATAGTTAGGTCTTTCTATTGGCAGATTATTCAGTTTTCCTTAGTGGTTTCAGACAAAAATAACTCCACCACTAATTTATAAGTATGTGTAGTTACAAACTGCAAAACACATCATCCACCATGAGATTAAAAAATCCAAAGATTCATTGTTGCTTGGAAGTGGACCCGCAAACCAGTATTTTGGTTGGATAGGAAGGTTTTTATTGCAAGAATATCATTCCAGTGCAACTCTTATTTTCCCGCCCACATTGTTCAATAGGTGGAAGTGTTATGGTCGGTGTATTTGTGTGGTGCTTGGAATAACAGACGAGTTTGGATTATCGTTTAACTCTCCAAGTTCACTTTCACTACCTACATCACTTTCACTTGACTCATTACAACTGTAATATTCCGATTGAGAATCAGTATCACTTAATCTACCAATCTTATTAACTGTCAGCTTTTCAGTATCACGAGCACAACCCAGTTTATTGTAACTCATTTTAAAAGCAACAATTTACATGGAAAACAGAAACGAAGGAAATAGTCATGAAGCATAACCTCTAATCGTGTCTAAACAATGTCAACGACTGCCACAAACTAAACCACCTCGCTAAGATAAGGGCGGAAAACATTGTTTACAATAAATGCCAATTGGCATCAGCCGCATACAAAGTAGTAGCCGCATGACCCCAATTTGCGTTCTCAGCAGTGAATGTGTTAAACATAGATTCATTTATATATTACTGCTTTGTAAATTAATTTTTTGTTAGATATGTAAACATGCCACTCAAAATTATTTTATTAGTACTACTCTATATTTACTAATAGATTGAAATCAATCTGGTTATTTAACCTCCTAAATGAGTTTATTCCAAAGTCGTGACTTAGTTAAATCACTTGCATCTGAAATTGCTGGAGTCACTCTATTTCAACAAAATTCTTCAGTCCCTTTTCAAGATAAAATTTATATATACAAGATTTATTGGTTTAATAGTTTTAGATATATTTAAAATAGGAGAGGAGATTTAATCAATTGAAAGCTGAATGGAAAGTTATATGTAGAAAGCTAGAAAGGAAA
Organism: Aphrophora alni; assembly: GCA_963513935.1. Classification (NCBI taxonomy): domain Eukaryota; kingdom Metazoa; phylum Arthropoda; class Insecta; order Hemiptera; family Aphrophoridae; genus Aphrophora; species Aphrophora alni. Next base: position 79,517,740 of record OY740768.1, read on the forward strand.
TATAGACTAGAAATTGATTGAATTGATTATTTAATAAATAATTGAAATCATCTGAAATTGGTATCATGGCCTACTAAGTCATAATTATAAATTTTGACACTTTTTGAATTCATATTATATCACCTAAGTATAATTAGTATACCCACTCAATTTCAGTACTAAATGGAAATATTACATATAAAAAAACATGTAGTGGGCTTGCAAAAGATTATAAGGTTAATATCCTGACAAATTTAGAGATATAACAATTTTGATCTGGCAACCATTGTTTATTTTTTAACCAATAAAATTTATTTGGGAAAATTTGATTAATTTGACAAATGTTGTTTATATAGCTTGATTATGTGTGTTAAGAGAAAGTTTATGGAAGATTTCTTGCACAATATGTTATTATATTTAATTCATTTGAACTTTGTAGTTAACGAATTGATTTAAAAAGAAGAAGTATTTTATAAGAAGTTGAATTCATTAGAAAAACTTAAATGTGAATTTAATCTTTAACTTTCGTTTGATTTAGATTGGACGTTCTTCGGAGACACCAATTGACTTTGTTGTGATGGATACAGTGCCTGGAGATAAAAGTGGAGACAGCAAAGTATTAGCAAGTACTATTTCACGATTTGCTTGTAGAATATTAGCAGACAGAGCCAATCCCAAAGTTGCACGGATCTATGCCGCTGGTTTTGATTCTTCGAGAAACATATTTCTTGGTGTAAGTTAATTTACACATAATATTTCAAATTATTTATTAATAGAAACTATTTGGTACTCTTTTACAGGGGATTTTTTGATATTGTTTTGATTTACTCCATGATTTGATAATTTGATTATTCACTTTTTTTAAAGAAAATACTCCAACCACTTCATGCTCCATGTTAAAATCCTACAAGTTTATTCACTTTTCTCAAAGTTATCAGTTATTTAAGTTATCAATAGACAAACGAATCTTCATGAAGAAGAGAGTTACAGTCACTCAACAGTAAATATAGATGATTTATTTTACAAGTCAATGCAAAAATCAGCAATTTATGGTTTCAGAATAATTTTTTCATTTTCCTACTGTTTCATGATAAGTAATTTATGATATTGTGACAGAGCAGCTTCATTACAAAAAAAACTGTGTGCCAGATGCATTTCGAAAATGTTAACAGACACACAAACAAAAATATCTACCATAAACATTTTTGACATTATCACTGGAAGTGAAACCTGGGTTTCATGTTAAAACAGCAGTCAATGCAATGGCGATACTCATCATCTTCAAAATCAATAATTTTCAGGAAGCACATTCTGCTTCCAAAATCATGTTTTTCAGAAATAAATAAATGATATTGATTGATTGATTTTATAAAGCATGAAAAGATCGGCATTATTATTACTAACTAGTTCAAGAAACTGTTGGTAGACTTTTACGAAGATGGAATATGGAAGCTATTGAAATGATTATAAAAACATATTTAAGTCAATGATGACGATGTTGAAATTAAAGAAAAAAAGATAATAAATAATAGGTAGACTTTTTGTTTATAGTAAAACATTTTTATCTTTTAATATGTTGTTTTTATTCCAAAATAGACCTTACTTAAGACATGTTTATTGTTTAAGTTTCTAAATAAATATGCTTGCAATAATGATAAAATTTCTAAAAGTCCTATGTGATTTTGTGATTACTGATACACATAGATATCCACAATAATTCAATTAAAATAAATAGTTTAAGAACTAGACCACCTCCTGTCACTGAAACCCCTGTGTAGACGAGATTTATTATATCGGGTAGAAGCCATACTTATTCACACGCAAATACATAAGGGTGTCAAATGCAGTTTCTCTGTCCTTTGTGCTTTGCACATGAAATGCAATTTATAAATCAGTCAATATTATCCTCAAGAATACAAATTTGACTTTTTTTGTACTAGATTCTATCTCATTTAAGATGAAGTAAGCTTTCAAAATATATCTTATATGGCATTATCAATACCTAAGCTCTGACAATCCTTATGGTTATTTAATATTACTAAATGAAATTATTATATGTTTATAAATTTGATCTTCCTTATGGTTATTTAATATTACTAAATGCAATTCTTGTATGTTTATAAATTTGATCTTCCTTATGGTTATTTAATATTACTAAATGCAATTCTTGTATGTTTATAAATTTGATCTTCCTTATGGTTATTTAATGTTACTAAATGAAATTATTATATGTTTATAAATTTGATCTTCCTTATGGTTATTTAATGTTACTAAATGCAATTCTTGTATGTTTATAAATTTGATCTTCCTTATGGTTATTTAATATTACTAAATGCAATTCTTGTATGTTTATAAATTTGATCTTCCTTATGGTTATTTAATATTACTAAATGCAATTCTTGTATGTTTATAAATTTGATCTTCCTTATGGTTATTTAATGTTACTAAATGAAATTATTATATGTTTATAAATTTGATCTTCCTTATGGTTATTTAATGTTACTAAATGCAATTCTTGTATGTTTATAAATTTGATCTTCCTTATGGTTATTTAATATTACTAAATGCAATTCTTGTATGTTTATAAATTTGATCTTCCTTATGGTTATTTAATGTTACTAAATGAAATTATTATATGTTTATAAATTTGATCTTCCTTATGGTTATTTAATGTTACTAAATGCAATTCTTGTATGTTTATAAATTTGATCTTCCTTATGGTTATTTAATATTACTAAATGCAATTATTATATGTTTATAAATTTGATCTTCCTTATGGTTATTTAATATTACTAAATGCAATTATTGTATGTTTATAAATTTGATCTTCCTTATGATTATTTAATATTACTAAATGCAATTCTTTTATGTTTATAAATTTTATCTTCCTTTTGGTTATTTAATATTACTAAATGTAATTCTTGTATGTTTATAAATTTTATCTTGAAAATTTTGTGGAACAGAGAGTGAGAATAAGAATGAGGTAATTTGTGTTTCCAACTGCACAGTTTATTCTTTACTTGTTCACGGCGAAATTTACAAACTTTACCAATTAATTAAATATTATTTGTAACGTTTTATGGTACATTTTGGCGTGATTATGCATCTATGGAACATTAGTTTTTCAACGGTATTTTATTTATTGAGGTAGGATGATTTTAAGTGGGTGAAATGTTGAATTGACAAAAACGTGCTTTTAGTGTCGATATCCAACACTGGGCATCGAAACAGTCACAAAAGAGGCAAAAGGCAGTTGGAGGGTTAAAACCTAAAAATTGACTAAGATGAAGAGTTCAATATAATTAGAGCTGTAATCATGAAATAAACCGGTTTATCTGTTTCTGCTGATGGCATGTGAAAATATCGTATAACTTGGAATTATTAATTACCATTAACGGCACATAAACATTATTTATGATTTGTCAGTTGAACGTCAAAACGATTAACAAATTATATCATGTCAGTTGGCCGTCTGCCAACTCTTTTCTATAGTGTGACTAATTAATAAATTAAATATAGTGGTCATTTGGTGACCACTAGTCTATTCAATGTTTTATTCTTTAAGTTTTAATAATAATGTAAAACATAGCCTATTCATGCTCCTTGAAATAAGAGGTAGTGAGTATATTTATAAAGTTTGGGAAAGGAAAGAAGAAATAACAAGTCATTTTAAATGTGCAGAAACAGTAAAAAAAGTGCCAAGTGAGAGGCAATATGGATTTCTTTTAAGCTAATTAACGTTTATTACCTTTTCTGGTGATCTGGTAATCGTTGATAGGTTTCGACACCTCACAAGGACATTGCAAACCATTCTTTTAATACATAGACACTAACATCACATAACACTATATACATTGCCACATTTTTGTAGTTCTTTAAAATTAAAATAAACTAAATTATATGAAACCAGTGGTTGGTTACAGTCTCTGCAGAAGCTATGTTTTTATAACCTAATTTTGTTGAAAAACTGTTTAAACCTATACAGAAATTTAGAAGACAATTAGCATAGATTATCAGAACAGTTTTCAGAATAAATATTTGTTAAGATAACATTACCAAAAAATTACCTTATAAGTTTATCAAATGCTCCTATAGTTTGGGATAAATAGTGAGGTTATTTATCAAAAACCTCACATTGTCTCCTATTTCCAAAATCTTACTCATTAGGAGAATATGAGTACCATATCTAATGGTATATTATTATTATTTAGGAAAAAGCAAATAAGTGGTAGGATGGACATGAAATAAACGCCCTAACACTAAAATGGTTTATTAATAATGCACCCACAAGGCTCATTTTGTAGTGGGAAATCAGAAGTCTGGGTTGTGGAGGAACTTGGAATCGAGAAATATAACGATTAACTTATAAATTAGAATTTTTCACAATTAATTGGTGACAATAATGTTTTTTTTTTATATATGTCTTGTTTAAAATGTCAGATTACTTTGGACATAAGGTAATTTCTCTTGTGTTTTAAATGAGAACAGAATTTGTAGTTAATTGATATGTTGTTATTATTATTTTTTAGGAAAAAGCAACTAAGTGGCAAGATGGACATGAAATAGATGGCCTAACAACAAATGGTGTATTGATAATGCATCCACAAGGCTCGTTTTGTGGTGGGGAATCAGAGTTGGGGTTGTGGAGGGAAGTTTCTGTTGGTGGAGGCATCTTTACGCTAAGGGAATCTCGTTCTGCTCAACAGAAAGGTCAAGCTGTAAGTATTAATTTGTCAACACTGTGTTATTTTATGTAGCAATTATTACATTCTTGTCAATTGTAGGATGTTTCTTTATGTTTTTGATAAGAGTAACGTTGGGTTGGATCATTATTTTATGGAAGTCCATCATGGAGAACTTGAATTTATTTTATTTATCTATTCTCCTTATTGTTCCGTACATACACAATCTGTATAGCAAATGTCAAAAATTTATAATACAACAAATACAGCAAAACACATATCACTACATTACATATAATATAAACAAAACCAAATCAACACATCAATAATAATACAATATACAGTTACAGCCAATATATACATTTTCCCTTTATATATAAACATTATATATAAGAACCACTTTATACTATAAAGCGCAATCCCAATTGCTCAAAAGACTGAAACAATACTAGAGGTGTGGCCTCTAGAAACTCCTCAACCGAGTATAATATGTTAACCCTCAACAACTTTTTGAACATTTTTTTGTCTGTAATTTCTTTTAACTCATTTGGGACCTTGTTCATCAAAGTAACTCCTGCTTCTGATAGAGCTTTCCTGAAAGAAGTTAACCTATGTGTCGATCCATGGAAATTATCTCTGCTACAAGTGATATTTATATCCATATTTCGAACTGTTTGACTCTTAACTTGTAACGTAAAATTACTTCAAACATGTACATACACCGTAGGGTTAAAATACCTAAATTATTAAATGAATTCATGGATGAATCCTTAGACCTCAAACAAGCTATGATTCTTATTGCTTGCTTCTGAATTACAGACCCTTGGAGTCAACTACCAGACCCTTTGAGTCAACTACTTGTTAGAATTACCCTATAGAACGATTCCATAATTCAGATGACACAAAAAAAGTCCAAAATAAGCCAGCCTCAAAACTGAGAATACACAATACCGTGCTAAACATTCTCAAGAAGAAGATGACTGAACTGAGTTTCTTACACAGTTCGCTTTTGTGATCCTTCCAAACCAATTTCTCATCTATAGTGATACCAAGGTATTTTACTGAAGTTATTGGCTCCAATATGTTGTCCTTAAGCATTATACTGGGCCTGAATTTAAACTGATTGAATTTTAAGCTACATAACAAATATTTAGTTTTAATGGAGTTAACTCCAAGATTGAGTTCATTAAAATATTGACAAGCTATATTTGTATAAATGCCCTAAATTGCAAATCATCTAAACCCTCAATCCGCCTCCTGAACACTTAGTGTTCCTAACAGCGGCGTCAGTGCCATGTCAGTGTCGTAAATCAACACTTGCAAATCAATATTTAGCCCACTTAGAATTGTCCTATCGTAATAAGTAAAATATTATTGGAAAGCTAATGTTCCATAGGTGCATTATCATGCAAAAAATTCCATAAAACGTTATAAATAATATTAAAAAAATTGGTAAAGTTAGCATTTTTAAATGTGTAACATCAAAGATTTGAACTGAGCGGTTGTAAACAGAAATGATGTCATTCTTTCTCTAATATTCCAAAATCTATATTTCTGTCAAACAAATCTTCCATAACACTGTTCTATAGATCACATCTTACTCTTTCGATCAGTGCTTTCTACATCTTTCTGTCTGTTACATTTTTTCAATTCAACTTTATTCTAGTAGATATTATTTTATCAAAATGTTAATATATAAAGGTAATGTTTCAATCTTTTATAATCATGTATACCAAATACCTTCTCTCGAAAAGTAAAAATTCAAGAATTCGATAAAGTTTGACTAATATTCCGCTAGAGCGCCTCAACTGACGCAACAGCTTTTATATAGAAAAATGTATACTCAATGATCATATAATTTTCCAAAATGGTAATTCTTTTCTAAATACTACACACGTTGATAATATTTTATAGCATTTTCCCTTTACTTTAAATTAAGCTATCTGTAATAGTTTTTGAGATTTATTACATTCTACGAAGTAGTAACCAAACCGAAGCAGACTCATTTTCTTTTCGGTGCGGTTTACTAAATATGAAATATCGATTACTTACATTGATATTTTGTAACCGATCTTTACACTATTAGGAAGATGAAATTTAGATCTTTCATATGGTACCACTGTTTACGTCATTGACTTATTTTAGATGATTCTTTCTGAACTTGAAATTGCCGTTGTATTTGGATTGCTTTGTGTACTAAATATGTGCCTAGTCAATAGTGTTCCATGTGTGGCTCGATTTATTTCTGTTATTGTAAACTTATTTTGTTAGGTACGTTTATTTATTATAAATTGTGTATACAAATTATAACACCTGTATTATTGTTTGTACAGTTTATTTTTTTGAGTGAATGTTATTGTCAGGCTTATTTAATACTAAGCCTGTCTAAGTAGGTTATGTCAAATTAGGCCTAACTTTTTAGCTAATTTCCATTTGTTTACATATAAAAATAATTTTGTGTAATGAAAATTTTATATTTATACCAAAATGTATGCAAAATGTATATAAATTTATATAGTCCTATCTATATATATTTTAAAAATAAATGTTGATATGTGTAAATATAGCCTTTCATTTGGCATTTCGGTTTTTATAAGAATTTTTGATATTTGAGATACTAATTCAATCTAAAATTTTTGCTTTACACACATACAATCAATGCACCTTTTTGAGAACAATGATAATAATAAAATGGGTTTTGAATAATAATATTAATATTTCTGGTGAATTTTTGATAATCTGCCTAACTTTTAAGCGAATTTTCCCTTTTTACGTAAAAATGAATCATGTCTAATGAAAATTTTATAAATTTCTTTTTCTTTTCAGCAACTTTTATCCCTAGTATTACTTTAAAAATAAAAAAAATATATATATATTTTTTTCATATTACCTTTTTCTGTGGAATTTTGGTTTCAGATATTGTAAGAATTTTCATTCCTCACATTATAACTCCAAATTTTTTACATACAATATTGGGTGAAAATAATGGAGATTTTTTTTGGTTAAACATTTATGACTTTAAAATGTGTTAGCTATTTAAAATTTTAAAATAAATAATGTTACAGCCATTACAATATTAACCAAAGGAAATTATGATGGAATAAAGAAACTTAAAGATGAGCTATCTGTGACAGATCATAGACAAATAATTATAGAACTCCAAGTAGATAATAGATCAGTTAAAATGTTTCGGAATTCCAGATAGGGGGCTTATGAGGAGAACCTCAAAATCAACCTTCAAGTGTTTGCGAGATCGATTGGTAACTCACAAGAATTAGAGCTCACAGCGAGTAGATTGACTAACATCATTGTCAACTCTTTTTATGAAAATTGTCCTCTTACACAGAAAATGAATAGGGGCCAAATCAAGTGGTGGAATCTTCACTCTCGGACCAAATTAAACGGATAGATGGTTTTTCAATATAGCCAAACGATACAGTAGATGGAAGGCTTACAAACGGTCCCTCATCAAGTACAATAAAAATATTAATAAAGCACGATATGAACCCTGGAAAAAGTTCTGTAGGGAAATAGATCGTACTACTCGAGGAGCAAGACCTCATAAGATACTTACCTCCGCACACACTTTCCAGACTCTGTTATTAAGAGAAAGGATTTGGAGTGAGGGTCAGACATTCTCTGCATAGTTCCAATTAGGGAGAACTGGCATATCACTAACCAAATAGTCGGAACAACAAAATCCGATGGGCTATTAATTCTTTTCACCCATTCTAATCACCGGGTCTAGATGGGATTTTTCTATCTCTACTGTACATTAATCCCATCCTGTGCAGACTTTTCCGGGTTAGTCTAGCCACCAGGTATATACTGCAGTACCACCAGTGTGGAAGGTAGCCAGAGCAGTGTTTATACTTATGCCAGGACACACCTCTTATGCTGAAGCTAAGGCTTATAGACCAATCAGTTTTAATTTCCTTTATTTTGAAGAGATTAGAAAAACAGGTAGGGAAATGTATACGCAACGCCATGATCCCTTTGCATATAAGTAAACATGCGTACCACTTAGGTAAAGGGTGTTAGAGTCTAGACTCTAGAGTCTAGGGTGTTAGAGTGCACTTCATAGTCTAGTTTAAAGACACTGGAATAGTGTCACAAGGAAAACCTTAGGGTCAATCTTTATAAGGCGATAAGAGGATCACTTCGGATTTGAATGATATCAAACTTTCTGGGACAAAAATTCTATGCACGGACGAAGTCAAATATCTAAGGGGGAATTAGACACCAAACTAATCTGGAATTTGCACTTGATGTGTGGTATAGAAAAAGCCAATAAATCACTAATGACAGTAAGAATTGGAGTAGGCAGAACTTGGGGACTAAGACCAGGAATGATGAGATAATCTACACTGGTATTATACAACTTATGATTAGCTATGGGGAGGTAGTGTGGTGGGTTGAAACCGAACAGGGACATGCCAAAACAAATCTGATTAAGGTCCAGAATTTGGTATGACTATGCGCAACCAGAGCCATGTCCACTACACCAACTGCTACAATTGAAATACTACTTGGGCTTCCACCCATTGACCTGTATATTATGGCAGAAACAAGAAAAGCAGCCTACAGCCTGAGTTTCAGCGGAAACTCACATATGGGGCATGCCAGAATTAAGGAAAAAATTGGTCATTCGATTTTAAGTATGGGGTACTAATAAGATAGAAACCAGATACTTGTTTTTAAATTACATTGACCCATGGGGACGAAAATTGAGTTCTAGGAAACACGGGAAACCTTGTGTGGTTTATCGATGGTTTAAAGGCAATGGCAGTGTACTGTTGCCGGGGTTAGTTAGTGAATTTGGGGTACGAGGCTATACAGGTTTTATATGGACTACCCTACTAATTATGTTTTAGTCCCAGCCAAAATTTAAACTTCATAAAAATCTTAAAATGGTTCTAGGTAACATCATTACCTCTGCAGCCGTGGGGAAAGGAATGCTGAAGTAAAGTAGCCTTTTGTAGGTTAGCGATTCACCCTCACACAATCAGTGTTCGACTGTCTCTTATTGTGTCAGGCAGAAGCGGCACGAATCCACTTCTCCCTTTCCCATGTTAACTTATATTTTTTGGTTGGGAGTCCTCTGATATTCCTCCATTGACTCTTGGCTCTTGGATCATAACTATATCTTCAGTAAATCTCTTGGTTTGTCCCTGATGTGGTCTGTATTAGTCCGCCCTGTAGCCTCCTTCTCACGAGTTCTTTTGCTAGAATTTTTCTTTGCAGCTGTTGATGACGACCCCTTAGGTTTTTGTTCCTCTTGAAGGAAGGCTCTGCTAGACGCTGTATCCCCACCACCCCCTCAGACATACCGGCCAAGGTTGTAATAATCTTCCTGCCAGCATGACTGGAGGGAGTTATGGGAACACAGTAACTACTGTACTATCCTTGGTTTGTAGCCTGATGTTTTAGCTCCTCCCCGCAGCAGTCCAGCCTCAGGCCTTGTCTCAGGCTCTGAGGAGCCTTTTGACAGTGAACTAGGATCAGAACCACCAGCAGGTAAAGCTTCCACCATAGTAGCCTGTGTTACCTTAAGAGGAAGATCATGTTTCACTTTTAGCTGAAGATGAATTTCTTGAAACTTGTATCAGTTTAGGCCTATCTTTTAGTTTTGTGGTTGTCAAAACATCCACTGGGAGGACCAGAAGTGTCGTAAGAAAGCTTTGTTATGACTCTATGAAGAACTTTCCATCGCTCAACTTTTAGACCTTTTATTTTGTTCCTTTTAAGTATTGAAGAATGGTCTCATTAGAGTCATCTTCACTATTAGGGAAATAAGCCATTGCAACCTGTGCCAGAGGAATCTCTCCCTCCGGCACCGCCTTGTGACCAGCATTTTCCCATAGTTTTAGGTTTTTGGCTATGTTTTGAGCCAGTTAGCCATTTCTTCATTCAAACAAATGAAGATGAGGTAAGCTGGCTTAGGTATTATACCTAGGAACTTGGGTGTGATCCCCTCCTTTGCTGCAATACCTCTCACAGAATCTCCCTTTGCACCAATATCATATTAGGCTCACTGTGAGCAGATTATCAGGGAAATCTTCAGCTAAGAAGCCTAGCCTTATATCTGCCATCACTTGGCCATAAATTACAGCTGTTTTATGTTCCGCCTTTAACCCTACAACCGGCAGATGTTAAAGGTTTTGTAAACGTTTTGTTTTTTAAAAAAAATTTCATAAAAAATATTATTTTTATACAAAACATAACTTATAAGACATCATTTTTCTCAGAAAGATGCATAGAATTCATCTATGTAATAAATTTTTCTCTCTCCCCCCTTTTTAAACGGTTTTGGAGTAAGTATGTTAGATGTCTAAATATGAAGTTAACATTTTTCAGAAAAACCTGTATCATCCAAAATCAATAGCTTACCACCTTTTTCAAAGATATACAAAAGTTTTGTGTAATATTTGTGAATATATTTAGAAGAAAAAATAAATAAATTTGTTACATTTTCAAAAAAAAACAATTTACGAAAAAAGGGATTTTGTTAGACTTATTTTCAAAAATTCACCAAAAATACTAATACAGTAGAGTCCCGCAAACTCAGCATAATGTGGACCGGAAGTGTGCCGAGTTTGTGAAATGCCGGGTTATCGGGAACAAGCAAAGCTGCGGTGATATCAAACGACTTTGTTGATAGCGGTATCCCATTGTCGGCAGTGTAAAAAGACCGCGGCACCAAAGCAGCGGCGATATCAAACGATTTTGTCGGTAGCGGTATCCCATTGTCGGCAATGTAAAGACACCGCGGCACCAAAGCGGCGGCGATATCAAACGACTTTGTCGATAGCGGTATCCCATTGTCGGCAACGTAAAAACACCGCGGCGGCGAATATCAAACGACTTTTTCCGATAGCGGTATCCCATTGTCGGCGGCATAATAACACCGCGGCATTGGCACCCGTCGATATAACAGACATACACCTGCAAAAACGTTTGATGGGCCGCTTTTTTTCCACGAATCAATTTAGTATACATTATGGAAAATATAACATTTCTTTTCAGTTTTCTTTGACAGCAACGCACAGTATATACAGTAAAAAAAAAAAAAATGAGCGAGTTACGAAAACGGAAGCGTGTGTTGGTTTCGTTTGAGACGCGGTTAAATGTGTTAAAAAGACTTGACAGAGGGGAATCTGTAAAAAAGCTTTGTGACGAGTTTAACGTGGGAAAAGTACCATCAACGATTTGAGCGATCGAAGTTAATGCCCACTTTGAGATCTGCCGAACTTTTACGAACATCGCTGTTTTTAGAAATATATATTTTTTCCCGTCGGGGTCGCCGAGTAATCCGGACTGCCGGGTTATCGAGTGCCGAGTTTGCGAGACTCTACTGTATTTATTTTATACACAACTTCTATATATTATTATATTCAGAAAGCGTAGAATTTAGCTGTGTAGTGAAAACAAATGTTAGATGTAAAAAATCGGAAAGTAACGGAGGCAAGAATTTCACAGAAATGGTAATGTACACCATACAAATTTTTTTTTGAATTTTTTCAGCTATTACTACAGATTTATAATATATTTGTTAATATATTTAGGGGGAAAAAATATTGTTACATTTTCAAAAAACAGAGATTGGTTAACGAAAAAAGGGAATTAGTTAAATTTATGGAAAACACAACTTCTATATATCATTATATTCAGAAAGGTTCATAGAATTTAGTAGTGTAATGAAAAAAAAGTTTAAAAAATAATTTTGGAGTCAGTATGGCAAAGAACAAAAAAGACACACAAAAATCGAAGGCGAAATTTCACTTCAAAGTTCAATTGAGCATAGAAATTTTTTTTTTCAAGTATTACAAACGTTTTCTAGTATAAATGTCAATTTATAAAAACAATTGGTAAAAAAAATCAAATTCTAAAATTTTCAAAATAGAAATAATTTTCCCCCATAAAAAATGGAAATCTACAAAAGTTAGGTTAGGTTTGTTACCTCGACAACCTATGTCTAACTTGTAAAGCTAGGCCTAAAACAAAATCACTAGATTTCATTAAAACAATAAACTCTACAAACAATAACACACATATACACTTGTACTGTATTACACTTATACACTTGTATAATTAAATAAAACACTCCATATAAGAAAATTTGCTTTTAGGCCTAGGCTTGTAACTTATCTGGGTTAGGCCAAATATAAATCATTAAAAAACTAGAACTTCACTCAAAAAAATAAACTTTAGAAATAAAAACACATATTGTAACTTGTATACACAATTTATAATAAATAAATAAAACAAACCTTTAGAATAACAGAAATATAATCCCAAGTCAATAAGCGCCACACCTTTCCATGTCATTTTACTCACAAACAGCGCTATCTTCCGAGTAAAAAACAAGAACCTCAAACTAACTGTATACCAAGTATATATCAAGTAATACCAACTTGTGGAATGAAATCTTCTCTACAACATACTGTAAAGATCGGTTTCAAAATATCGATTGAATAATCGATTATCTTTTTTAATAAACTGCACCGAATGCCAAGTGAAATACGTTCTGTTTGGTACTTCTTTGGTTAGACAGAAATATCTCGCGATCTATGACACATAGAACAATTTGTAAACCACAGAAAGAAAGAGAAAGATGTGATCTACAGAACAGTGTTTTGGTCGACCTGTTTGACAGAAAAATAGATTTGTGAACATATGAGAAAAAATGGCATCATTTCTACTTACAACCGCACAGTTCAAATCTTTGATTTTACGCATAAAAATATGCAAACTTTACCAATTTTTTAAATATTATTTATAACGTTTTGTGGTATTTTTTTGCATGATTATGCATCTACGGAACATTAGCTTTTCAACGGTATTTTATTTATTATGATAGGACGATTCTTAATGGGCAAAATGTTGAATTACAAAATACGTGTTTTAGAGTCGGTGAACTAAACCATGCGTGAACACTGGATCGGAAATTGGGTCGAGTCTCAGCTACAGGGTTAAGTTTAGATCTTAAGCTTCAGAGCTCCTTCTAGGTTTTCAGGTTTCCTTGCCAATTTGGATTCCGGAGTAGTCTCAATGGATCGGATTTATTTTTATTTTGTTTAGGAGGTCGCTTATGCACTCTCTCTACCCGTGCTTAAACCGTACCATAGAACTGTGCAATTAGCCACTTCATTCTCTTCTTACCAGCACCATTTAGTCTGTCAGTTTTTCTTGTAGGAGTGGAGGCTGCTTGTTCCTCCACTGTTGTTTCATCCTCTGAAATTGATAAACTTTGTGAGCCTAGATCTACTTCCTTGGAATTTTCATTCTCCATTCCTGAGGCATTTATTCAGCTTTTAGGACTTGTGTTTCAACATATATAGGAATGCTATTGGTTTCAGGTAGTAAGAAGGAATTGGATAGGAAACAGGAAAATTATCCAGCTACTCAGGCAGCCCAGCAAAAATCCGGATGCGCACAAAGCCCTACCCACAGAACCAAACGGATACCTACCAGCACCAATCACCAACCCCACACAACAAAAGCAACATAATATTAATATATAGATCACCCCTGCTCACATGAGATCAGCAGAATCTCGACAGCCCCGCGAACGAAGCACCACACACACACCTAGACCCACCGCCGAACCACCCTGGTAGCCAGGGCAGTTGGGAAGTAGACAGATTGTGAGATAGTAGGAGTCAACAATAAATGAGTGTCCACATGTTCCCAGAGCATCTTGGGACAGAGATAGAAAAGAAAAACACCAGCTGAAGATTATTTATGCTAAGAGTTTCTGGTAGTAAGAAGGAATTGAGTAGGAGAAGGAAAATTATTGTCTAATTATACCGAAAGGCATTTTTACGCCAGAGCCTCTTTTGCTATCTCAGGGTGCACCAGTAACAAAACAACAGTTTCTTAGCGTGAAGGTGAGGTTAACATTTGTATGTGAGAGGCTATAACTGACACATCCACATACGTTTTACCCCTTAGTGCCAGGGTATATGGGCTGAGACAGGGGTTAAACATTTGTTTACCTTGGGACAATATGCCACAGTTTTTCAGGCGGAGATTATGGCCATAAATGACTGAATACAGGAAAATTTGAAGCGGGACTCTTAAGAAAAACTGTATCCATATATATATATATAGATAGATAGTCACTCTGCAAATCAATGCACTTGCAGTAAGTACCATAATATTTAGGCTAGTATGGGAATGATGGTAGTATTTCAATGCTTTATCCCAGGAAAACCAGGTAACTTTGCATTCAGTGCCGGGGCATAATGGTGTTGAGGGGAATGAGATAGTGGACAAACTAGCTAAACGGGGTTCTGCATCAGAGTTTGTAGGACCTGAACAAGCTGTAGGAATATCTGTTTGTCAGGCCAAGATGGCCATAAAGAGGTGGGTTCATGCAAAATAGCAGCAAAGATGGGGAAGCTTTAAGGGGCACAGCTATAGTAAATCATTACTTAAGTACATCCCCTCAGGTAATCCTGAGACGACGATAATGACTCGAAGTAGAGTAAATCATTACTTACATATATCCCCTCAGGTAATCCTGAGAAGACGATAATGACCCGAAGTAGGGGACAACTCGGACAGATTACGGGACATTGATGTCTGAGAGTGCATTTGCACAGGATAAAACTGTCATGACAAAACTGTATGTAGACTGTGCGGGAAAGATAAGGAGACCGCAAACCACATATTTTCAGTTGTGTGGCCCTGACCAAAAAAAGAGATGAAAGGTTTTTGGATTCCCAATTCCTGGGGAACTAAAGTTGGAAGAACTATTTAGTGGATTACTTAAACTCTTAAGGGGAATAAACCTGCTAAGCTAGAATGAGGAGTTTTTATGTGCACAATAAGCCATAGGTTGTGGTGCCAGGGCTGGTCTCTAAACGGTCCCTTAACTCCAAACATAATCAATCAATCAATCACAGCAATTAACACAGTGTTTTAAAACATGCCAATTAAAACTATTTTTGGTCCAACTCTAAATATATTAAAAAAAAAAATCATGTTATCTATACGGTTATAAAATATATATTTTATAATTTTAATTTATTGGTTAAATGCTACTATATACAAAATGAGATGTATAGATTAAATAGACAAAATTAAAGACTGCGTAGTTTTTACAATTGTTCCTATCATTATTAAAAACTGCACTTGCTATCATTATATTATAAACTGCACTGGTACTACCCGAGCTCAATCATTTTTTCATGCTATAAGTGGCCCCCCCTTCCTATTTCTCAACTGTCCCACCTAGGGTCCATCTTAGTTTTAGTATTAGATATTCTCCATCATGTTCAGGACAGTGAAGCTTCTGCAGTGCTCTACTTTTTATATTTATGATGAATATGATGTTGCAATTTATTTATATCCTTACTGTTCCCAAAGCTGATATTAGCCTGTACTACATTTTGCATCAGCGCGAGTTGTGTTTTTCGTGGATTCGCAGGCCGCCATAATAGTTTGCAAACAATGAACGGATGAAAGCCCTGGCAGGCATGATTGAAGAAGGGTGGTACATTGTGCTACAATGGCTACCTAGCTATGTCGGCATTGAGGGAAATGAACGCACAGACCAACTAGTGAAAAAAAAGTAACACCTTGCCACAGCTTGTTAATCCCATATCCCTATTGACAGCCAGAAGCCTGATTGAGTCAACTATCAATGGAAAAACAAGGGAAAGCAAAAGTACACAATACTACCAACTTAGTGAATAATTAATGTAATATATAAAGACGATAATGGAAAAACTATTTTTAATTTCTTATATCTGAAAATATTTCTCTTGTTATCTATTAACAGACCTAATACTACTAAATACCGAAAGCAGGCAATCTTATACCTGAATCAATCTATCAATATTAATACAGAGTATGTCTCTTTTCATTGTTTATTTGTGCAGTGAACATATTTATTATTGTTACATATTTTTAAAGCTGGTAACAGATTATTAAAATTGAGATTTATTTTGCATCCCATGCATCCTACATTGTTTGCATCATATATGGATTCGATATTTCAACATAAATCATACTAGCACAACAATGTATTTAAATAAAATTTATTATAATATATATTACCATAAAATTATAATTTCTGTAATATTATATTTTTCAAAATTAAAATCAATTTTTTATATATACATTCCCCTCTCCGGTTCTTAGGACTTTATGTAAAGGAGATTTCCAGGATGTGCGAGAAAAAAATCGAGAAATGTACAGGAATACCAATCAGCTGGACATCCTGAATATTATTCTTCACTACTTTAATAATGTTGACATGTGTATCATTTAACAAAAAATTACATTAGACTAAACTTGTTGAAAATTCACAAGCAATAATAATAAATAATAATATATAATTTTCTACACCAAGAAAAAGCCTCAACAAGACAACATTTCAACATCTAAGTCACTGTGCTCAATTACAATGATGAACACACCAATTATGCTGATTATGGCAATTTGGCCATAACTAACTTCATAACTAACTGAAGATGGCAATTTGGCAATTAGAGTTTGAAGCATTGTCTTTCTTGAGTGTTTTCTTAGTTGTGGAAATTAATTATTAAATGCTTTGTTAATAATTATTCCTGTACTTACATGTCTTTAGAAGTGTAATGTTTGTTTAGGTTGAAGGTGTAAGTAATGTGCTGCAAGATGGAACCCTAATTGATCTCTGCGGAGCAACCTTACTTTGGAGATCGGCAGAAGGTCTTGCTAAATCACCGGTAATGAATATTTTTAAGATTAAAATGTTAATTTAAACACTTTTTTGCACAGTATTAAACTTTTAATTTTTTTAAATGATTTTAAAGTGTAGGTCTATTGTACAGGGAGTTTTAAAAAGGATTTTACATTTAAAAAAAGATGTATACATTAATTTAAATAACGTGTAGATGTCATGTGCCCTGATAAGCAGTCACCCGGGATCTTGGTTTGGTTGCTTTATGGTTGAGTCTTTTGTTGATAGTCTAATCTTGGTTGTACGAAACCTACTATCACCAGCCAGATTGCCAACCTAACAGTATTAAGAAAACAGGGGATCAGTTGTCATCTGCTGTTGAGTGGAAGGCCTGTGAAGTCAGGGAGGCAAGAGTAGAGTATCTGACAATGAATGAGACTGCAAGTCAAGTCCAGTAAATTTGTGAAAATTTATTTTTTAGAGTGAACTTTTCAAAATTATTATGTTGGGCTAAGTTTTTGGGAAATGGCGTTTCGGAGATTCTTGGGAAGGCCTTTAAATTATGTCGGCTCACAGTAATTATATATATTTAAATGGTTGAGTTCCAAATAGGCCTACAACCTTGGATCACCCATATTTCAATTATGTTATGTGCAGTTATAATTAGGAAGTAAGTACTCCAAATTAATTCATTATAATCAATATATTAAGAGCTGGTGTTTGGTTTGATGAAGATATGAGGATTAAGACCTAATTGGGGTGTGAGTGACCACAATTTTCTTCGTTACAGTCTGCTAGGTTAACCTAATCCCGGTATTAAATTAATGTATTTGGCCCCCAGCAACCATATAACGTGTTGCACAAAAGTGATTTAGCTCTAAAAAAAAAAAAAAAAATCATTTGCAGTCACTAGAAGCGCCACCACTGTTACGGTTTAAAATGGGCAATTTCACTTGTGCTTGCTGTGTGCTTTGATTTCATGAAACAAACTCTAGTATAAAGGTTGAATGTAATTTTCATACCCAGTCCAAAAGTGAATGTTTTTGTGTCCTCAGCAAATTTGAAGTGTATGGCTTCATTCTTTTTCGTGGAGAAAACCATAAATGGTATCATATATCTGATTTGCTTGAAAATTTTGTAATTTTACAGTTAGACAAATATTACTAAGATACAACAAGATCCTTCATTAACATCAAGATATGGGTTAAACTCACTTTCGCACAGAAGTCCTAAAATTTCTTAATAAGTGACTTTCAGGTTGGTGGATTGGTCATGTATGACGGCATCCCTCACCAGATTTGAGTCCTGGATTATCAACTGTATGTTCCATCTTTATCTGCTGATCTTCCTGACCTGAGGAACCGAATTTATGCTACAACTGCAAAAGTGATGCCTGATGTACTGGCTCGTGTTTGGCTAGATATTGACTTCCAAGTGGGATATTTGGTGTATCACAAATAGTAATCATATTGAACCACAAAATGACTGTTTAATGAAAAACTTGCTGGTGTTTTGATTAAAAATTAACCAATTATGTAAATTATCTGAATAAATGTCTACATCAAAGTCTTTTTTTAATTGCTCTGCCTGAAAATAAATGTCTGTTGTAAATGACCACTGATATGATTCGGATGCATTTTTTCTATGTTGGTGCAATTTCTTCTTTTTAGGTCAGGTTTAACTTTTTATTTGATTCAAATTGATCCAGTAGTCCACAAGTTATTACAATATTTGTATTTGGAGTTGCATTCTGGAGGGAGTGATTTTATAATTTTTCTCATGAACCCGTCATCAAAAGTGGAAATGTTGTGGGTTGCAGCATATTGTGCAGTTGTTTTCTCTATATCCATGATTTTAAATATTTTGTATACCCCTGATTCATATAAAATTAAAATTTATAATGTCAGAATTAACAAAAAAAATTGACAGAGTAAAAATTATTGATTGATAATAGAGTTTAATAAATTGTCTATAACATTTTAGATCTCGTGCATGCTAGTGTGTATTATCTAACAAAAGATAGACAACCAAGTGTTATAAAGGAAACTAATGAAGTATTAGAACTAGTTGACCTTGAACTTTTAGGTGTTCTTTTTTCAGGACCACCATACATACACACACCACGCGACTTTTCTAAATCCAAATTTTGATTTAACTAAAAAATGGTTTATTTCAAATTAGTTCACACTCATTATTTACAACTTTTTCAAAATTTTTTTTAGATAGTTATTTGAAGTGCAGTAGGCCAGTAATTGAATAAATAATTCTTATCCCCATTTTCATGAGGTTTTATATTCGTGTATTTAAGTTTATTTGGAAAAACACCCGTCTTCAAAGACCGATTAACACTTGCTTCTCGGGACAGCGCTGTGAGGAGCAAGAAAGGTTGCGCGCGCATACTCTTTCGCATTACAAGCATACTTCGTACTAAAGGTTCGCCAGTCATGTCTGGGACTGGCGAACCTTTAGTACGAAGTATGCTTGTAATGCCGAAAGAGTATATTCTATAAATATTAGTATCTATGTTGTAGCTCTCTCTACTTATATATGTATATATATACACACAGTGTTTGTTTATTATTCCCCCTTTTAAGCTCTATGCACGCTCGTGCTGCGCGCGCAACCTTTCTTGCTCCTCACAGCGCTGTCCCGAGAAGCAAGTCCGATTAACAATCAAGACCAAAGGGTCCAATAATAATGTTGATAACATAGGTATCTAATTATGTGGTATTTCATCCTTAAGTGACATTTAAATTTCCCTAAGCTCATTTTGACGTTCAGGTATAATTTTAAATATAGTCAAATTTGATATCAGTATATTATTATTTGAAATATATCAATGGCTTTTTGTTGATGTAGATTTAGTTTTAAGTTCTACAACATTATTATAATAATCGTTAAAGTTATTGGGTATTTTATTAAAGCGTGTAAAAAATAGTTCGACTCTTGATAATGTTTTAATGTCCGGGAGAATGTTTTCAATAGAATGTTTAAGACCTAGTTCATTTTTTACAACTTTCTAAGCATCTTCTAATTTTATTATTACATTTTACAATAAACTGATTATTAGTTTTTCTTTTAGGCTGTATTTCCATTTTCTTTCTGCATGTAATTTATTTTTCTTTATACTTGAGATTTTAATACCCGGTAGTAATCTAGTTTTTGTTTTTGTACTAATATTAATGTATTTTATTTAAGTGTTTCTCAAAACATGTCAACAAAATTTCAAAAAATTAACATTCACAGAATTCTTCCCATAAATTTTCCAAATGATCAAAACTAACACATTACTAAAGTTGTCTAAACTTTTGATAGTTAATCACTTGATTTTCCTTCTGGTAGAAGAAAAAAATTGAATATTTTTACTTCAAGTAAATTGGTAGGAATAGAGCACTGTGATTTGAACTTACAATATCGAAAATTGATTTTGATATACATTTGACATTTTTAATACAGGTTGTAAATATATAAATAAAAAAGGGGAAGTTTGTTAATTTTAAATTGACTCTTGAACATTAAGACTATGAAATTGCTCAGCTTTATGGGCGCCAGGTGGAATCAACTCACCAATTTTGAAAATATAAAAATTTACTTTTAATTGAAATTACTCTCAGGGTCGTGTTCCTTTTCTAAGTGTACTTATCAGTGGTTTTCGGTAAATAAAAAATCCTCATTTGTTTTCCTGAAACTAAACATTCTTAATTAAATTACTTTTAAACAGATACATAAATTTATTATCAATTTTATTATTTTCAACATCCTACCTTTAATTTTTATATTTATATTTACTTTTTTATTAATTTCAAAATCTTAAAACTTTACTTTAAGTGTTGAGTTGCAACTTCTGAAAAATTACTCATCAATATGACTTATTTCTATTTTAACTATGTTTTAAATTAATTTATCTCAACAAAAATTATTCCTATTTATAGGCATCTCTAAATTTTTTAAATAGCAAAATAGTTATAAAAAAGTATCAACAATATTAAACTTACAAATAATACATCAAACAATAATTAATCTAAACTGTTTATACAATATTTAATTTTGAGCGCTTTGTAGCACCTGTTACCAATTTGCTATTGTAGAGATGGTTGTTCATTGCAGTCTGCTGATTTTGTGAACTTCATGATGATACCCCTTAACAGTTTGCATAATGTTCAAAATGTAACTTTGTCTGTCTCTCTCAATCACCATTCAACAACATTCCCATCAACAGTCTTTGTCAAGATCACTCAAAAGCGTTTTTTTCAGCACAAACACATTGTCCAACTTCTACTGAAAGTTATGTCCGTCTATCCCGAACATAGTCTCTGGACTCAAAAATACCTCCAATTACCTCAAAACTCCCTCTCACAACTATTAAACATCAATTAAATTATTCTCCATTTCAAAAATCACTCAAACAAGTACATTGTTCTCAACTATTTCCTATCAGCAACTGTTTTAAAACACATCCTACCGTCTCAGACGTTCCCTTCCAACTTTTTAAAACACATCCTACCATCTCAGACGTTTCCTTCCAACTGCCAGCTCCTCTAGATCTCAC
Organism: Aphrophora alni; assembly: GCA_963513935.1. Classification (NCBI taxonomy): domain Eukaryota; kingdom Metazoa; phylum Arthropoda; class Insecta; order Hemiptera; family Aphrophoridae; genus Aphrophora; species Aphrophora alni. The sequence continues at coordinate 79,539,620 of OY740768.1, forward strand.
AACTAAGAGTCCTTTTTTAGATTTTCCTTATTCAGCAAAACTTAATACGTTCACATCTATACAATATCTCACTTTAAAATTTATTATACCTTATAACTAACATATTCTGCTTTAAAATTATATTTTGGAAATCTATTTTAAATTTTTTATTACCCTTGTTTTAACCCTTTGACGAGTGCGGCCGTTCCTGAACGTCCCAAATAGCCAACAGCTGGTTAGTAAGTATTTACAAAGAAAATTGTTGTCAAGGAGTAAGAAAAAAATTTTTTTAAATAGTTGTTTTATTGGTTACAAATGTATAATAATATAATAATATTGTGTTAAAAACTTGTAAGAATAAAAATTCACACTGATAAATGTACTTTAAAAAAAATTTGCACTGAAAAATCATTGTCACCCGTCGGTATAGCAGACATACACAGACAAAAACGTTTGCTGGGCCGCTTTTTTTCTACGAATCAATTTAGTATAGCCTACATAATGGAAAATATAACATTTCTTTTCAGTTTTCTTGGAAGCGTGTGTTGGTTTCGTTTGCTGATAGCGGTATCCCATTGTCGGCGGCATAAAAACACCGTGGCATTGTCACCCGTCGGTATAGCAGACATACACAGACAAAAACGTTTGATGGGCCGCTTTTTTTCCACGAATCAATTTAGTATAGCCTACATTATGGAAAATATAACATTTCTTTTCAATTTTCTTGGAAGCGTGTGTTGGTTTTGTTTGAGACGCGGCTAAATGTGTCAAAAGACTAGACAGAGGGGAATCTGTAAAAAAGCTTTGTAGTGTTTAATTTTTCATGTTTGATGTATAATATACGTAACATAATATAATGATACAAATCACTTATACTAGACAAGGAACATAGGCACAGGTGTGTGTAGGGGGGAAACAACCGCGGAGAAGACGATGCCATCGCCTACATTTACGCGTCAATCAATACGCATGGTGAATTCTCCTGAAACCACGCCCCCTGGAGTTGTCCTGCCTTACAATTGTGAAAAACCCGATTTCATGTGTTCTTAGTACTATTTCTTGTTGAATTGTGACAACACAATAAGCCATGACTAATTTGTTTTATGATAAATACTTTTATTGCTCAGACGTAACCTAAAATGTTCCGGAACGTCCATACTCATTTACGCAAACAGCACAGAGAACGTTCAAGAACGGCCGTACTCGTTAATCGGTATTTCCCTGTACTCTTCAAAGGGTTAATATTATTTACAGTCATTTTTTTGACTCACATTGTCTTCTCTTTAGACCAATTACAAATTTCCTTGTTTATTTTCATATTTCAAATCTCAAAGCAACTATTTCTTTAGTATCAAAGTTAAAGGTAAAATTTGAGGATTACAAGATAGCAGAGGTTTTAATAACCATAATAGCATGATGAAAATTAGTATGGAACTCATAAGATTTGAAAATATGTAATAGTCTTTTAGACCCAAATAAGTCAAAATTGTGATCGCTTGCAAAAAAACAATATCACCTTAGATTCTACTTTTATGCTATTCAAGATGTCATTCAAAATCTTCAAGAAGCCATGTTTATTAAAATCTTTATTAAAACGTAAGCCATGTTTCGTATAATGGGAACAATAGAAATCTGTAGTATCAACATAATATAATTATGTGACCAGTACCAACTGATTTTACGATCTTATTAGTCTAGTATATATTAGGATATAGTGGGCTCATCATACCGGAAGGGAATATTGACATCACAAACATTTGTATTATAAAAAACTCCTTTAACATTTTAAAAATCAAACTGTTTTATCTTAATGTCTATTTTAAAAGTAATGTTGTTCATGCCAGCTAATAGCTTGGTCGCCACAAGTAAAATCTTTTGTAATCTCATTTAGGTTTATAATAATATAATTGAATGGAGCTTCTGGATTAAAGTTTACTGTAACCTCATATTCTTCACCAAAAGTCTCCTTCAGGGTGTTAATAATGTTTTTGCCATGGCTGTCTGATACGACCAGTACTCTCTTTTCCCTCTTTACTCTCCTCACATTCACTTCACTGATGTGCTTATCTTCATTGATTGAATTTGTATTGTCAATCTTCATAATAAATTCTAAACGTTTAAATCTGTTATTTATAACATATTCTGCTGAATAAACGAATTAGAAAGTCTTAACACTGTTTTAAAATCCTTCATGTTTTGTGTTTTATTATTAGAGTCTAGCAAAAAATAGTTTAATTTTATGCGTAAGATCATCTTCATTTTTTTTTTGCTAATTACTATATTTGGAGAAGAGTTTTTCCTTTTAAGTTTAACATTTTCTTTTCTAATTATTTGAAAATTCTGGATAGCTTTCTCTCATCATGCTATCAGTTGATATCATTTGATCACAAAAATATTTAATTTGATGCTGTCAATCAGACACTAATTATTCATCCTGGTCTTCTTCAAAATGACCTTCTGTAAATTTCTGAATTATTTTTGTGTTTTATTCAATTTTTGTCCACAATCAAAACAAATATAAACCATTTTCTTTAGCATTTTTAGAAATAAGTTCTTATTATACTTTATTATTACAGTTAACTAATCGATTTCCCCTTTGAATTTGATCAGTAATTTAATTTGGAAAAGTTTACTCAACCTACCAAACAATGTCGACAAATGCAGAAATAAAATATTTAATAATAATAGCCATCTTTTTGTATTCTTGACTAATCATTCGGTTTGTAATTAATTTTGATAATCCACTAATTTCTTTTGTTTACAATTTATGATTACACAGCCTATCAAAGTGAACATTAAGGGCTTAAAAAAAAAGTCAAACTGGTTTCCAACTATACAAACAAGACAATCTTCAAGCTGTTCAGCCTAACTTGTGTTCAACCAATTTATCAATCAACAATCTCAGATTAAATATTTAAAAATAAACAAAAAGTTTTCGCTACTAGGCACAAAACTAAACTACATAATTATAAATAATAAAAGAGATTTACTGAACACTTCTGCCACCTGGTCACCTCAATCATTTATAATAATTTTATTCACTTAACCCATTGTAAATTATATATGTTTTCAGACGAATGATCATATAGAAGAATTAGTGAATCATGTGAATGCAGCAAGACCGATCTGTCCGGTGGGACTTAATACTCTTGTCATACCCAGAAAATCAACATTAGATAACGAGAAACAACAGCCTTATGTCTACCTCAATTGTGGTCATGTTCAAGGGCCTCATGATTGGGGGCAAGAAAAAGATTCAAATGCAAGAATGTGTCCTATGTGTCTTAAGGTATGATGTTTTGATTAATGTAAGTATTATGTGTTGATACAATTTTTTATATTATATGGTCTCCTAAGTGGAATTTACAGAACATGGTATGTATAAAGTTTTCTATGCTATACTGCTGATGTTCATTAAGTGAAATTATTTTTTATCTTTTCCTTCACAATTTCTTGGCAAATTTTCCAATATATAGGGTGTGTTATTTAAGTTGAGACAAGTGAATTTCTTAAAAAGACAAGCTTTGAAGAAAAATGTTTTAGGCAAGAGTCATTATTTAGTATTGAGAAGAATAAAATGAGATTATTAATTCTTTGTTTGATTTATGCCATCAAGGTAAAAATATAGAATTCTATGTTTTTTCCATTGTTTTTATGTTCTTATTCTATGTTACAAAAACTTTTATATCTAATCTCCCTTATTTAATCCCTTAACAGATGTTTTTTTTCCTTTCTTTTTTTCTTCTTTCCCCCCCCCCCCCGAAAATGTGTAAATATGTATACATGGTGTATTTATATGTGGTTTGCTATATACATATATATATATATATATATATTTATATATATATATACAAATATCAAATATACAAATAATTCTGTGATAATCACAAAAATAGTAAAAAACTAGTAGAAAAAAATCAGTTTCAATCAGTTATTTATTTTTTTACTAAACATAAACATAAAACATGAGCATAAAAACATTAATGTCAAGAAAAAAAGTAATTTTACGTACAGAAATGTTACATAGGCTAGTAGTTTTTTTTTAGAGTGAAAGTCTATGAAGCAAGAGGCTGCACAAAGTCCAACATCACAGCTGATGTACATATAGCGTGACTCTCTTCTGATCTTTTTGCTGGCGCATACAACAGACCTTCTTGTGGCATTGGCTTTCTTCTCCGTAGCAAGCACGTACTCAGGAAAATGTCTTTCCTTGAGGCGAAGAGTGTTGTTTTCCAAAGATTGGCGACCTCGTTTTGAGTGGACATTTTTACCCAAGTGATGCTCGATTAGTAATTCCACCAAAGACTGCCTAAACTCGTAGGAAGTTTTTTTCCCTTCGTTCTTTGTATAAAGTACATAAGCATTGAAAATACACCTGTTGAGAAGGTGTCTAAATTCTTTCTTTTACCACAGTTTTTGTCGCTTTCTTTCAACCGGATAGGCAGAAAGCATTTGATCTACCCGGTCGACTCCACCAATCAATTTTTATAGTCGTTCACTATTGTTGGTATTACAGCCTTTTTCCCCTTACATGTGACTTCAATACAGTCCATTTCGTGAACTGAGCTCAAACAAATTACTTCACGTTTGTCCATCCACTTGATGCAAGTCATCTTCCCCTTTTCTTCATACATAACACTAATTTCGCCCTTTTCAATTTCATTTTCACAAGATCTTTTGGAAGGTTTACTCTGTTTTTTCTTACCGTCCCAACAACATCCGTTTTTATTTTTTCAAGTTCAAGCGCTAGTTCCGGGCTGCAATAGAAATTGTCTGTGTACACTCTGTAGCCCTGGTTTTCCAAACCATTTATGAGTGTCAAAACAACATTAGTAGTGTGGCCTACAACTGGATTATGTATAATATCTGTGCCTTTACCCAGGTAAATTTTCAACTTCCAAATATACCCAGTGCTGGACTCTGATAAAATGTAGCTCTTTATACCGAATCTTACTCATTTTATTCTAATGAACTGTTTGAAACTCAAGCGGCTTTTCCACAGTAAAAGGCTTTCATCAATGGCTAATCCCTCTCTGGCGTATACACGGTTACAAACCGATCACAAATGTAATCGAATATTGGCTGTAGTTTTTGAAGTTTTTTTGGCCCATCACTCGGTACTTCATTGTTGACAAAATGTAAAAGTCTACTCAACAGTTTTAGCCTGTTTAGAGTCATGAGGCTAGCAAACCCAGGAGTTGCAAAGAGTGGTTTTTGGGTATAGTAACAGTCTATTTCTGGCTTCCAAATTAACCCATGTAATATGTACACTGATAAGAGAACATGAATTTCATCTCTGTTTGTAGGTTTCCAAGAATGAAATCTTGAAAACTCTTTCAAAGGCCTGAACGCTAAAAATTGTTCGGCGTATCTATTTGTTTCCGTAACTATTAGATCGATAAGTTCGTCAGTGATAAAAAGTTTGAACAAATTATAAGGATCGATTTTACTTTCAATTTTTACCTTTATGCCAGGGGTACCTCTAAAATCAAATGCAGAAGGTCTTTCATTTGGAGAAACTTCCTTGTGATTAAGCCATACAAGAGGAAGAGGTCGAGCCACGTTTCTTCGTGTTTCATCATGAGTCTGTGGAATAATAGGGCCGGTCTCATCAAGATCCATATTGCCATCATTGAATTCTTTATCAACCGCCTCGTCCTCACTCTCAGAATCAAAAAGGTTCATACGTAACCAGTCATTAATAAATTGGGTATCTTCCATAGTGACGTCACAAAAAACAACAACTACAATAAAATAACTAATAAACAACTAAATAGAACAATCAACGAACAGTCAGTAACACACGCACAGAAACACAAACAATGCTATTGCTACAACCAATTATGGCGAACTGAGGTTAGTGGGCCGCTCAGTCTGTTGCTGTTAAGGCATTCACAAAATGGCTGCCGTTGCTAGGAAACGCAGTATCTTTCATCATTTGCTACTATCTAGCGATTAAATACAATATTATTATATCCCGTCGAGTTATTACGTCGCCAAACGAAACAAAACAGGATAAATTTAATTTGCGCAATATTACGTCAGTAACACATTTTATTGAAAAGTTCAATGACGTAATATTACATTGCTAACCGTTAAGGGGTTAAGATATTTAACAAAATAGTTGGTTATCTCCTTAATCAATTTTCGACCATAAATGTAAAAAACAAATTGATAAAACTTTCTACTTTACATTTTCAAAATGTTTTTTACTCTGATTCTTATTTTATACTGCAACAAAATAACTGATACATAATTCTGAATAAATTTTGCGAGCTTTACTTGATTAAAATAAAAACATTTTTGTCTCTTGTAATTTTGGTATAAAACCTATGTTTTTAAAGAATTTTTTTTTTTGAAGGTCAGATCTCTCCCAATATTTTGTTAAATATCTTTAAGAAAATTAGATGGCAATTTTTAAAAAAATATTTCATGCATTTCGACTTGGAAAATCAAATAAACCTCTTTTGCTCGTTTACACTCAGTAATTTCCTTCTATAGTTTTGACATCGGGTTGGGATATTGACGGGGAAAAGATAAGAGCCGTAACTGATCTATATCTTGGTCATAGGCTCCAGCTCAACTCCACTATTCATCTTGGAGCCATCCGTATATCATATGTAGACAACCTTAATTTTTCCATTCATGATGGTCCACAACAATGACCTTGCAAGAATGATTAAAATAAAGGGATTTCCTAATTTTGTCTGATATTGTTATCTTTGACTCCTGCAATTCGTGCAGTGTTGAACAATGTTTCTTGGTTTACAATTAGTAGTTAGTTCCCTTCATCCTCAAGGATGCCTCACTTTTTATGAAGATATACAAAAGGTGTATAAGACAGGTATATATAACACTACTAAGGCACATTAGTGTTTAGAGTTTCTTTATGGATCCAGTCTGACTTGTCTTTTGCCACCACTTAGGTACCATACATGGTTTTGGGCTCATAATGGCACCATAAGATCAGAAAACCATTTTTGATTCCATGTTTTATTATATAGAGTTGATTCCAAGCTCACATGGTTCTAGTTGCTTTATTTACAGCCAAGTCCAGCTGTGCACTCCAAAGGAACTTCTGATCAAGCATAAGCCCCAGATTTCTCACTTCCCCTGAAAACCCCACCTGAACTCGAGTTGAAATTAGGGTCGCTAACTTCAACTTCCTTCATCTCGTGAACTGGCTATAGAAATTGTTACCGGTAATCAATTCTTTTTGTTTGGTTAGTATTTGGTTTTGTGTATGGGTGTGCATAACTTTCATCAGATGCCATGATGTACATAACTATTTCTATTTTATAATTATTAGAAAATATTCATTTATAATTATGAGTTCTTTTTTGTGCATTTACTATTACTATATTATCCAAGGAAGTTATTTTCTGTTTATGCAGGTTGGTCCAGTTGTTAAGTTAAGTATGGGAATTGAACCTGCGTTTTATGTTGACTCAGGCCCACCAACATTTTTTGCTTTTAATCCATGTGGACATATGGCAACAGAAAAGACAGTCAAGTAAGTTTTTTAATTGTTTACTTAGAAAAGACTAATATAATTTTATTTGAATGTACCATAAACAATTTATTTTTGATTTTAGGTATTGGGCAAATGTAGCAATTCCTCATGGAACTAACGGGTTTAACGCGTTCTGTCCGTTTTGTGCAACACTCGTAGAAGGTTATCCTGGTTTCATACGACTTATATTCAACTGAAGCTTGCTGCTGATGCCTTGTGCTTTAAAACAAATTATGGTTGCTTGTGCGTGACTGAAAATAACAGTTTTTATAATACTGTGAATAATAGAATTATTTATTTTAAGTAAATTGAAATGTGATTATTCATAAATTATGAATGGAAAAAGTACTTTGCAGCTATCACAAATTTAAAGTTGTGCAATAGTATTGTGCAATAGTTGGAAACTTTGTGGTGGAAATTAACTTATTATGAATATTCTAATGATGAATGAGTTTAAAATATTCTTTTCTTCATTCTTCGACTTTTAAGTGATTTTCTCGAAAACAACTCTTTTTCTAATATTTGCGCTATTTAAAAAAAAAAAAATCATAAACTGGGAAAGATATATATTTATGATGGTATATTAAGTATAAATATGAAGTAAGCGCTAAAAGACCTTACAAACATTAAAATGTATATACAATTTTTTTTTTTTTTTTTTTTTTTTTTTTTTTTTTTTTTTTTTTTTTTTTTTTTTTTATATATATAAATAATTCTTTATTACTTTTAATGTTTTTGAGAAGGGCTTAGTATTGGATTGTCTTTGATTTATGTTAGAAAGTGGGACAGTGGAGATAATTTTATCATAATTAAAATGTATGTAAGTAACATGATTCAAACCCTTTTTTCTCTATGAGAAACTCTGTTGTAGTCGTACATGACTCCGTCGGAGATTTTAATTTGACATTTGATAGCTTTTATTCTAATTCTACATTTATTTGAAACAAAAATATTTAAAAATCTAATTTTATTGTTTGTAAGCGTTAACTGAAGATAGTGTGTTTTCAACTGTTTAGTATAAGTGTGAGTTTTTGAAAAGTTAATTAGTTAAAAGAATAAAATATTTATTGTGCTGTCTTGTTTATATATATGTTTAGTTTTAAAATTAGGCATTAATTTAATATTATAATTTTTCACTGCCTAGTCAAAAAACAGAACAGAATTAAAATAATTATTCAATTTTTACATTACATTACAAATACCTTTAATTTACTACTTTTAAGATAAAACGTTGTTAAATTCGAACTATGGTTATGCAACATTTAACCTTGATGAGTGCATACATCTTATGATTTTCTATCCACATGACTTTTTTTTCAGTTTATTTAGCCATCAAGTGGATTTGATGCAGCAGCGGATTTTCTATTTTTAGGAGTGATGTCGGTCTGATTTGACACCTGGTTTAATAGAAAGTTTATATAGTGTAACTTGTTATTATTGGTTTTTGTTTTGTACACATTCAAAAAATTGACTAAAATTGGTCAAATATAATTTGTATACTACTTTATTGTTTTTTGTTGTTGTTGTTGATTTATTAAAAGATAATCAGTGATGGACTATGATTTTTAGCACATGTCTTTTGTTGCACATTTGTTTGTTTTGGTTTTTACACTAACCATTCATGTTGATGAATGATTTCGTTTTGCAACCGTGTTCATGGTGTGTTGCACCATCTTACCAGTCATTTTTTGTTTGTTGTTACAACTACATTACTCTTTTAATTTTTTTTGAGAAGATAAAGTGGGCATTTCTGTTTTCTTCTGTATTCTTTCAAACTGTTTTTTGTTCATTGAGCTAGGTAAACAGCTGGGGACTTGAGTATTACATAATAAAACAAGTATGCATGTATTGAACAAATAGCTTAATACAACTTAGTACTAACCTGTACTAAGCTATTATTGTACAGCTTAATAATAATAATACTAAGTCTGCACAGTGATTCGTACAAATATATCACATAGGACAGATGGAAATAATGACTCAAGAAATCACCTATGGTAGTAAAGCCTGGGAACAAAGTGATGCTTCAAATATTTTAATTAAGTCGTCACGGAATTACCAAACATGGGTTATGTGTGGTTACATACTCAGTCAGACATGGCCATTTCAAAAAACCTAACAAAAGGGGATCTTCCATGGAGACCAAAACTGTTGATTGTGCAGTTGGCCAAATGAGTTCGAAAAGCATGTCCTCATGGACTGTGAAGACTTGAGTACAGGAGAAAAAGATTAAACCTTGCAGCTGGAGGGGGGGGCATTGATCTTCAATACAAAATCCTTGTTTTAATAATGTTGCAATGTTCAAGCATTTGTTTCTTATCATAATTTCTTATGTCAAAATATGGAAAACTGATGTCATTGGAATCTCAGTAGCTTGTGGTGTTTTTGAGATTTTTTGAACATGTCGCTCTACAATTTTTTTAAAGATGATTCGCCACAATTTCACATATTGATATTTTCACTTTTCCTGGCCTTTGGTCATCATTTATATTGATGTGTCCTTTATGAAAACAAGTTATACAATAGGAAACTCTAGTATGGTCTACAGTATGCTCACCGTAAGCTTCACTCAAAGAATTGTGAATTTCTGTAGGGCTTTTACCACATAAAGTTAAAGTTTCAGTTTTGATACATGATCTTTAATTATTTCCAACATTCATCGATTCAAACTGTTACACTATGGAATGAACAAAATGCGCTTCTTCCACAAGTCTTTCACTATAACTTTTGTCATTTTCACTGCTATTGCATCATCTGGTTCTTATGCATTATTCATGAAATATCCTTTGTATAATTTGATGGAAAACCTTTATAAAATATAGAACATCATTAGGGATAATCTTCCACCCAACGAAGGTACTGTACTCATAATGAGAGATGTATGCACTTGTCAAAAAGATTAAAAAAAAATTATTTTAGGGATTGAAAGAATTTATTTGAATGACTTTTAACATGTGTGTCATACTTGTTAATCCCTTTAATTTGTTTACAGGGCAACGTCTGTTTGTTTCAATTCTGAAATAATCTAGAAAGTAATGTTCAAATTTGAGATATTCTTTTAAAGAAACTGCAGATGAATATGTGAAATATATGAATAACATAAACACATTAAATTAACTAAGAATATCCTATATTTTAAAAGTCCCATTACAAAGTATAACATGAGGTGTGTTTTTTAAGTAAGGTCCATTTTGAAATAAAAAGATCACATTAAAAGATAAGAATGATTTGCTATATCCAACAATCAACTACAATATCTTGTTTTTAAACATAACCGCCATTAACTTCCACACATTTTTGATATCTTTTTTGTTTGTTTCTTATGGCGACTTCTCGGATTTTACTCCATCAGTCTTCTGGCGTCCCAATATAGCTCATTTTTGATATCTTTCAACAGCTTTTTTATGGTATTTTTGAAAAAATTCCGCTACCTGTTTTTTGAACTAGTTAGTAATGACCTTCAGTTTATCATTTTCAAAATGCTGATATTAAAGCCATTCAGAGTGTCTACCATCCGAGAAAGTCCGGGAAATCTGGAAAAGGTTGGGAATTTTAAGTAGACTGAGATAAAGGCAGAAATTTCATTAAAAATCTGGGAAAATCAAGTTTTTGAGACTATATACGTCAGAACAAAATATGCCTAAAGTATTTTTTTATTGACATGATTACTTCTTCATAGTAGAACAAAAAAAATAAAAATATTCACAAATTTTCTGTTATAATAATAAAATAAAATATTTGTGATAGGCAATTTTATCCTGATATGAAGTAGGCCTCTGTGTGGAAATTCAGCTCGGCCATGAGTAAAAGGAAAAATGCTTTAGACATGAATGTCATTTGACGTACATTTGTTTTATCATATACTGTAGCATTTGTTCATAATATCTTATGTGTAGATAAATAAATTTTTAATATTAGGAATGATTAGTGATAATAATTATATGTTACTTTATAAAACATAAATAAATTCACAAGAAAAGATACAAAGGATTAAATTTAATTTTAGAAAATTCAGACATGATTTTCATTAAATGATGATTTATTATAATCATTAGTAAAGAACACTTTGTTATTCAAAATTAATAGAAATTGGACAAATATATATATATAATAGATATATTTAGGGATGTGCGAGCCTTTGAAATTATGAGCCAAGCTTTCAAACAACAACCGCAAAATTATTGAGCTCACGATTTTTTGAGCCTCGCTTTATTTTCCGAGCTCTACACGATTTTCCAAACCTGGTTCAATTTAATGAACTTTGCACAGTTTTCCGAGTAGCTTTGTTTCAGAACAAGACGCTAAGTGTTGAAATAATAAGCAATAAATACGATAAAACATGAACAATTAATGAGAAAAACAGTCAAAATTGATATAGGAAATGAAACGAAATACACGAATATAATATTTATCTTTAGTCACCCTTCTCATCATAGAAAAACATGTTTTTATTAACATGTGTTGTGAGTTATTAAAAAGTTAAAGTCATAACAGGAAGTTACTAGGAGAAAGGAAGTAAGCTGCTTTAGTAGTACCCCCACTTGTCCGATTTAATGTGACAACTTAATGTCAACGCACATCACTGAAGGCATAGGGAAACCAAAATGTTTCCGTTTTATAATAGATTTATAATAACAGCCAAATAAGAAAATCCGATTTCAAAATTATAACTTGTAGAAAAATTGAATATATATAGGCTACATTATGTTAAATTTCAAGAAAACTGAGAAATTAATAATTTAATAATAATAATTGTTTATCCAGTATTATGTCATTAAAAAAAAAAAAAAAAAAAAAAGATACCACGAGGAGGAGTATTAAATAATAGGACCTTACATTATTTTGTTAGAAGAGACGCAATAAAAAATAAAAATGGTGTTATCATCCAGAAAGCGAATAACCCACATAAACCAGCGATTGTGGGGGAGTGGGAGGAGAGATAATAATTATAGGCAGGAAATGAAAATTTGGATTCTATAGAAGGAATACAAACACCGAGTAGAAAGTTTTACTTATGAAAATAAGATTGAATCATAAAGTTATACTTTTAACTCGTAGTATTTTCATATTTCATTACAAATAAATCATTCGGAGTTCGGGAGTAGTTATTTATTTGTTTAGTTTAATAAAAGAAAAATAGTCTGGCAAAAAAATCTAACGAAATAAAACTTGTGCCTTACTATGGTAGAAAAACAATAAATTTTTCATGAAAATGTTAAACTACTGAGTGTGAATTGTGGCATATTATTTTATACGAAATATAAATAAATAACAATTATTCAAAATATCGTATAAGAGTAAAATTATCGATTGAGAATATTGGGAAGTTTCTACATAATGAACAAAATCATCCTGAAAATACTGTGGTTAAAAGACACACTACTAAATGTGAATAGAGTGGTTATGTTGTGAAAAAGTGTCAATTGTTTTGTTAGCGAATTGACAATAAAAAATAATAATAAAAAAATTGTAAGGATGTGCTCTATTCTTGTCTTACAATCTTATTACCTATTAAATATTGCTTCGATTTGATAAGTCAGTGGACTCATGGATTTTGTTACTTTAGTGGACTCTGGGTATTTTTGACCGCATTTTTTTCTCCCCGTTAAGCTTTTAAGCAATGATACACTTTTTTTCAAAAACACTTTATTGCTTTAATAACTTAATTATATATACGAGTTATATTACTCAACTAGTCAATTATTGTAATTGTAATTGAAATTGAAATAAAATAATCATCAAAATTCCTGTTTACCTAGGTATTACAACTTGGGATGTTTCAAAATCATATTCCTTGGTATCAAACAATATAGATATAAAAGAATGACCAATAAAATTACACTTTAAATATTACTTTAATGATTAAAATAAAGAATAGCCATACTTCAATCAGTTGAATGTTCCTTTTCTTCATGTACAGGGGCTTCACAACATCTCACACAGCTTGGCCTAGTATGTTCTCTACAAATAAAAACAGCACTTTTGACATTGTGTTTTTGTTTTTCTGTTTTGTTTTTTTTGTTGCAATAGCTACAACGACAAGTCTCATTTCCATGGGCTTGCACTTTAGGCGGGAGTTCGGTCTGAGAAACATTTTCACCCCTAGCTCTCAGGACCTGTTTCATTGTCTCTTCCGTATCGGTAGGAACTTGTCTTATTGTGGCTCTACACATAATGAAATCTTTACACAGTTCCCACATCAAGGCTTTCAGGAAGTCCCGCTTATTTATGACAACCTGGTTAGCTGCTTTGCAAACTACAAATGCATTTATTCCTCCAATATTCAACATTGAGAAGAACATAGCCATCGCCTACTGATTCAGGATACGCTGTACACGTTTTTCATCTCATCTACCACATCAACCCTGCCTTGTGTCAAATTGTAAAAAGTGATGATATCTGGTTTTCAAATATCCCCTGTGTTAGGGTCAATTGAATCATTTTCATGAAAGGTTGAAAGTAAAAGCACAATTTTGTCTTTTTTAGGTTTGTAGCACACACTTATCATGCCTTGTTGAAAGGCAAATATGCTTGATTTAATAGGGAGGCCAATTTATTTTGTGTCCCTGAATACTTAGGGAAGATCTGGTTTATTTATTCTAATTGTCCCTACTGATGTTAATTTGAACTCATATCTTAGGTATCTTTCCCAAGGAACTGAAGTGAAAGAATTGTCAAAAGTGACGTTCCTGCCAGTACCTTTTATTGGTGTCAAAATTCTATCTACTGGGTCAAAAACACTATTACTTCATATGGTTCTGGCTGCTGTTTACCAATATAGGCCTCTACATTAACTGTGTAAAACGTTCTTGCACAGCACAATGCAAATATACCTATGAATGAATCCAACATTTCATCAACTGTCAAATATTCACTAGGTGAAAATGCATCTTTACAACTATAGACAAATGAATCAAATATAGGTCTGACCTTTGCCAGTTTATCAGTTTCTAGGCAATGTTGTTGATCTTATACAGAATCAAATTGCAAGGCTTTCAACAGGAATCTAAAACGCTTTAAACTCATGACACATCTAAATATATCTATCCCTCTACCATCATTAATCCACAAATCAATAATATTTTGATGTGATGATTTACAAAACCTAGCAAAAAATAAAATAATTTCGACAGCAACAGTTAGACAATAATCTCTTTTCTGGACAAGCGTATCTTTGTTGGTCCTCAATCCATTTATTTGTGTATTGCACAATTTTATCAATTTCAGTGTCAGGAAAAAAATTTAAATGCCTCAACAAGGGTTAGATTGACATTTGGGTCTAGGAACAACATTATAGTTCCTAAAACGACCATGTCTGACAGGAATGGCACTAAGATTTATTTCCCATTTTGTGACCCCATCTTTACATAAATATTGCTTAGCATCTGCTGACTCGGTAAAATTTTCCTATCTTTCCTCGTCCTCTTTTTGCTCCTCTTGATGCAATACCTTGACGTCTACCTCTTGATGCAATACTCCGTGTCCCCTTCCTTTCGGTTGTACTCCTTGTCCCATCTCTCTTCTTTCAACTCTTCTCTGTAATCTCATGCCATGTTCTTCTCGTAGTTCCTTTTCATTCACTCCAACCTCCATCTGTAACAACAACCCTAAATTATCGTAAATATAATAACAGATTTCCTTGAAAATTGTTATAACAACGGACGAAATAACGTAGTATAACTTTCCACCTGACACAATATATTTAGTTCTTATTTAATCTGATTGATTTGCAATTAAGTTCAAATATTTGTCTGAAAAGCCAAACGTTGTTGTGCCAAAAGGTAATTCTACCAATGTTATTTTATTTTAATTATTATTATTAGATTTAATAATTCAATATTATATTTTGATTACCTGTCTTTATATCAGACGTCAAACAAGCTTCTGATTTATACTAATTATCCTGTTATTTGTTTAGTTCTTCCTAAATCTGCATAATATGAAAATATAAATAATACACCTGACACAATATATCACTTAAAGACAAACCTTAATTTATTGAATCAACATATCAAAGAATAATAAAATGTACATTTATTCAATTAGTGTCTAAATTTACTTCACTCATTCCTCAAGCATTCCTTAATGATATGTAAGATACAAAATTATCTTAACTAATTGTCCCTTTATATAATTTTGACTAATTGTCCTTTCTTATGCTATACTCTATAACTAAACATCAAATTTCCACAATATGGCGTTATTTTGAATGAAATTAATCTGTTATATGAATTACTTTTATCTTTACCACAATTAATAATGCTTTATTAGCACACAAACAATTATTTCCTTTACAAAATGATTTTTTTTTTTTAAATTTTATATTAAATTTGTTAGTTATTAATTTATTTTCTAGCTCTATTTAATTATTTAATTAATTCTCTTATCTCTTTATACGGGTCGTTAGGTTCTTTTATGGCTCAATTAAAGTGAACTATTTTTTGAAAGTGAATTTATAATTTTAAGTGAACAAGAATTAAAATAGTACTTATCGTTGGTACAGCCTTCCCATTGATCGACGAAAACACTCTCCACAACACAACACAATGATGGCTTTAGATTGACTTTAGATATATATACAAAAAAACTAAAACACTCCACACACTATCTCCAACAACTTAATCCTGAAATTCGAACTGGTGCTCCTCTCCAAGTATCCACTGGCGATGAATTATATCCTCTAACTCTTCTCTCGACAACTCCTCCAAAATATATTTAACCTGCTCCAAATCTCAACAAAATTTTGAATTAAACTACTAAACTCTCTTTTCAACTTTGATTCACAACTAATTAATCTACTCGACGTATTGACACAGAGAACCCTGGTCTCGTGGTCAATATAACTCCGCTTTCTCTGGCCCACCGAATACTATCCGTGCCAGGACCTCTCCTCACAACTCCAGATTTTAGACTCCTCTACTTTTTTTAAAATCTTCGACGCCAAAACTCTCCCTTCTTCCCAACACTCCCCCTCGCTTTCACTCCTCCGATTCGCTCGCTGATTTCTAGATTTCTCTCCAGATGTTGATCTTTTTTCTTAGTGGCTGTATTTTTTAAAATTCGTTAGATTTCACCATGTGGCTTGTTTCTGATTGGCCGACCTATTTCCTTTTGTCAGTTTCTCATGTTTTTTTTTTTAGAAGTACCGTTATACTTTCTAGCGTGTCCCATTAGGTCTCTCACCCTGTAAATTTCTCCTTTTTTTATATATCCAGCTGCGCGACATAAAATCTCCCGTTAGATACCGTGACAAATTGTTTAATGTTAGCACGTGTACACTACAAGGTTAGTGAAACTGCCTCTTTTCTATTTGGCACGTTTTCTTTCCTAAATTGTTGTGCACAGATGTCCTTTTGATTTTTTTTTTATAATTATTTTCTGTTACCAGATGCTACTAGTTGTCCTTTATATTTCTATCATTTAATTTAGTTTCCCCTTTATATCATAAGTTACATGTAATTACTCATTATTATAGAGATCGTTGTTATCCTTTGTTTTTTTAATTTTTTTTTGATAAAACGATATCGTTATAGTAGATATCATGACAACCATTACTTTTATAGTGTGCAAATATTGTCTATAGAGGAAACAAACCATTCATCTGAATATAAGAATTACTATTTTAATGTAAATAAATCAATACAATTAGGCCTACTTCTGTACTCATAGTGTTTACATTCACCACAGTGCTCATTGAACATCTATTAGGCCTACTTCTGTTTCTGGGTCTATCATCCAGCTCATTTTCTTGATGTTCCTCTTCAGTCGTTTCATTCTCCATCTAAAAAAACAACATACTTATATAAACCTAAACTGAATAAAACATACATTGAAAATAGTCTGGAAATGAAATAAAAAACAAAAACAAACAAATTAACAACATCTGAAAAATTTTAGTATCTTCATAGCTTTATAAAAATATAATTATGTTTACTTCAAGCACTTGTGAATTATTTTTATCTATTTCAGAGTCCGTATTATATTGAAACTCCTCAATGTTATCTGCTTCATCATCATTATCTTCATTTTCAATAATGATTGCATCTTGAGTATCATAATTGAAAATCTGTCAACGAACTCTTAATTGTTCATTTTTCAAAGAACGAATCTGCTCTCTTTTTTTCTTTTCGACACTGAAAAGGAGTTGTAACCACATTTTCTCTTCATTGTGATTCGTTTTATATATTGGAAAAATCAATTGATAAAGTTACGTTAATTTTTCCATCTTAGTAGACTCTTAGGGTAAAAAAAAAACGCTCAATAAAAGAACTTCAGTCATTGCTGCTCACAGGGTGACTGAACCGTCCCCCTAACTCCTATAATGTTCCTACCTATAGAAACATGTGATGGACAAGTATTCTGAAGTAGGAGGGGTGGTGATATAGTGCTGACAAACTGCAAAAAAAAAGGTTGACTGTGGTCGTTTAGCCGCCATGAGTCCACTACGGGATAAGAGTAAAATGATCGATTATTGAGAATATTAGGAAGTTTCTACATAATGAACAAAACCATTCTGAATATAATGTGCTTAAAACACATTGAGTTATTTTGTTGTGAAAAAGTGTCTATTGACTTGTTAGTGAATATACAAAAAAAAAAAAAAAAAAAAAAAAAAAAAATAGATATATATAAAAGGGTGTGCTCTATTCTCGTCTTACAATCTTATTACCTATTAAATATAGCTTCGATTCGATAAGAAAGATGAAATAAACACAGAGTTGGGTGTTTGTGTGTGACAGAGAGGGAGAGAAAGAGAGAGGAAGAGCGCAGACAAGGTTTGAAACAGAGCGTCAATGGTCCAATGTATCTAGCACTGACAATACCAACACTGATAATATACTAAACTAATTATTGCGAATAATACGGTGGTGGGCAAAGTCATTTACCTTGAAGATGTTTGCTGTATTTCCTATATTATACATCTTATTGCCACAAAACTTGCAATTTTCTCATATTGTAGTTTCTCTCTCTCTCTCTCTCTCTCTCTCACACACACACACACACATAAATATAATTTTTAGTAGAAAGAAAGGAAGTCCAGCAGAAAAGTTCCCGTTTTAATAAGCTAATTTTGTAAACAAAGTACCAAATAATGAAAACACAATTACAAATTTATAATTTTTTTAAGTAAACTAAACTTGATTCAATTGTTTCCTATTGTAATTATTGACATTTACAAAATGCCTGGTTATTCAACCAAACATTCACTGCTAATCTCGAGTTCACAGGAACTAGAGATACCGTGCCTAGCTGTGCAAGCTCACCAATCAATTCAAGGCCTACGTTCTTATCATTCTACGTTCTAATCATTCCCACATGCACATACACACAGCAGTTCACAACAGTTTATATTATCGATTCCCTGTAATCAGCGGCACAATAAATTTTGATTTGTCGTAATAATATAATGTCCTGTAAAATTAAAATAAATTAAACAACGAAATACACTACTATACTGATTTTGAGTTTGTGTTGTGTGATTACAAGAAATCAGTCAAAAGTTATTGTAATGAGAATCAGTTATTCAACTCTGTAGTTTACATTGAAATAAGGTAAAGCAAATATCAAAATGTTTCGTTTCAGGTTTGACAATTCTTAGTTATTTCTGATTGCAAAATAATTGTCATTTTCACCAATTTTGTGTTTAACCCTAAGTAGTATGGATGCCAAAAGTATCACAACTATTATTGAGGGGTCTTAGAGACCAATATTAAAAAAAAATAAAAATTATATTAAAACAATTTTTTTTGTTGCCTATAACAGGTAATTATTGGTTGGTTAATGTTGTTAGCAAACCATTATACTTATCAGAACTTCTTTCTTTTTTTGGATTATAAGATAATATTTTAATTCAACAATACAGTACTGCAAAAAATTGAATGTTTTTAAATATTATTTTAAAATGTCATTATTGATTCACAAACTTTTCTTGTTTTGGCTTAAAAATGTAAATAAATAATGTAAGAACTTAAAATTAGTACTAAATGAAATGTAAAAATGTGTATGATCTTATTTTTGCAATTCAAAGTTCTTAGGATAAAGAAAGTAAGATACATAGTATTAACATTGCATTAATTAAATAACACAATTACTATGGAGTGGTCTATCAGACCTAAATGTATTAACCAAGAAATACTAAAAAACTAACAGCAGTACTATGGAATGTCTCGGACCATGAACAGATAATAATTACCAACAGCGGCAACAAATTCTAACCTCACTTTCACCCATCAAGGACAAGGTCACGACTGAAAGATATTGAGCAGGACCAGTTTCAGATGGGGTAGTGTTAGAGGGGGCTGCCAACCAAATACTGTAGCAGTCTCACAGACGTTTCCATAGTACTTAAGGGTTAATATCATATTAACTAAGAAACTGTTATTCATTAGTCGCATTGTACTTTAAAGTTGTACACAATACTTTCTGAATACTGGGTACTAAAAATTTATGAAAAATAAAAATATGTAAGTCTAAATTAGAATTTTTGTCCCGATGTATTGGCAAGCTAGTTCCCCCCTCCTACGCTTAGTCTTACTGATAGCATCACATTGCTGTCTATTCTTTTATATAACACATACTTTTGATACTTTTTCTTTATCACCTTTCTTTTTAAATTTATACAATATTTAATTAGGAGAATAGGTACATGAAAAGAACATGGATCATATGAAATTACATTTCTGTTTATTGTAGATTATATTATTCTGTTAAAACTAATGAATCTGTAAGTTAATTAAATATAAAATGTGGTCTACTTTTGAAAATTTGGATTTCTTCATTAAAATTTGTAATTATATATTTTTTAAATCACAACTTTATCCAATGGTGCCTTTAGCTAATGAGCAACAAAACATACAGTATTTTCTTTCTTCTGTTTTATTCTTCACATGTTGAAGGCAACAAGGATGAATAAAGCAAATCTATTTCCTGTTAATTTTCAGATATCTCTCTTTCCAAAGGTCTGCATTGTTTATTTAACTTGTAAAGAAGAAAATTATAAGTATGTTAAGAGGCAGAGTTTAATCTAAAGCTCAGGTAGTTCTAGGTCTGATCTTCCCATAATTTTTGGAGGTTTTTATTTTAACTGGCGATAATTATAGCCTGTCTAAAACCATAAGACTATCCACCTTTACATTACCCTAAGCTTTAAAGTCAGATGTAAACCATACTTTCTCCTATTACAGGAGACTGTAAAATGTTTGTAAATGGGAAGTTTTGTTTGTTTTTCAGGCGTATAGACCTGATAACAAATTAATACAAACATTCAAGGCGAATTAGTTCTCCCACGTCATTTTTACTAGGATTAACGCTAGCCATTGTGTTAACACATAGTTAATTATGTTATAAAATACTTAAATGTTGTGTAATATAGTTAACGGAAATTCATACTTGGTAAGTTCACATATTCGATAATTTTATTACTTATATTTACGAAACCAGAAGTTTTTCAGTTATTTGACTCTTTTTTCCCTTTCTTTCTCTCTTTTCTCTTTACTTGACCCGAACTATCTTTACCTTCAAATCCATAATTAATGCTCTCTAATAAAATATGTCATCGTTAGAAAGTACGTGAATGAAATGGGTTTGTAATATAATTTCAAAAGGAAGTTGTAATATAAAACTAAAGGAAGTTTGTATCCTTTAGTTCGATCGAGAGTGTCCATTTCCCGTCAATTATAACTACTTCACCTTTCCCACTACACTGGTTTCTCTGTATTGCCCATTCCAAAACAAATCATTGATATTATAATCATATAATCAAAAATTTATTTGAAGCTTTAAAAAACTTGAGCTCGATAACAACTTGCGCTCTTTAAAAGGCTCGATAAAAGTTAGAGCTTGTTTAAAGTTATCTTGTTAAAAGATTGAGGTTGTTAAAAAGCTCGAGCTCATAAAAAAGTGGAGTTTAATAAAAGCTCGGCTCGAACTAAAAAATCCGGGTTCACACACCCCTCTGTATATATTTTAATTTGAAAACATTTTTGTAACTGGAAATCTGTTAACAAATTTGTGGTAAAAGTGTCTTTTGCCGAATGGTACATGTACATTGAATGTAAAAATATGTTTTGCCTATATGTGTTGTTCTTCAAATTGTCATGTGTAGAAATGGTACTAAACTTCAGTTTGTAATCTTGCACACAATATTTAGTATTTTTAAGGGGGGGGGGGAATTGGTAGCCAATAGTTAACTGGAGATAGAGAAATGGAATGATGCACACACAGCAAAGTGTGTTGTCTGTTTAGAGAAAGTTATGTGATGGGTCACAAAATTGATAGTATGTAGAATTTTGTATAAATGTCCGTTTTGAAATCCATTGAGTTAAAAAAGTGCTTTTTGGAATGATGTCTGTTGTCCGTGAAATACTCCGCATGCCAAATGTGAGGACCGATATTTTGGCCTTAACTCTGGGTCTTTTTTTATAACTTAATTTTGCTAGCTACTGTAAGAATTGGCTCTAGCAATTTTGCTCAGGTTTCTAAGAACCCAAACAAAACATTTTGATTCTCATCTCTCCAAAAATTCTAGTTCGTGAGTTGTCGGTAAAAAAGAATATAATGCCATAAAGTTGTTATAAAAACAAATTTCTCAAAATCAACCAATTTCGATAAAATTTCAATGCTGTGAAGAATTATAGCCCAATTCTCTATGCAAAATTGCAGTGAAAAAAAAAGAAAAAAAAAAAAAAAAAAAAGTTCAGGAATAATTGGTAAAAGTACATTACCAATTATATCAAATAATGGCATCTTTGCTTATGCAGACCAGTCCAAATATTAGTAGTACAGATGAATGGAATAATTCATTTGACAGAGCTGGAACTCTTCTTTCCAATGATATACAGATCATCAACAAAATTGAAATATTACTAATCGATATTTGACATTTCATAAACATATAAAAAAAAACAGGATTGGTTGATCTTGGTTACAACTTTGTAGAATGGATATATCTAAAAAATTATGACAGCTACGATAATTTGAAATATGTAGTTTAAAAGAGGAAAAAAATATAGTATAGATTATTGTGGTATTTCAACGAGTGTTAACATTTACAAAAATTATATGAGCAAGGTAAACAATATAACCATATTTTCTTGTTTTGCGACGTTCCATCACGTGTTACTCCGCACTTTCTCAGGTAAGAGAGTAGGATTAAATTTTGGGGTTTTGGTCACAAGTGCTGTTGATTCAATAATTTTATTTAATAGGTCATGTGATACTTTATTTTAAATGTCTTGGGGTGCCATAAAATGATAAAAATAATAATAATGAAAAAAAAAAAAAAAATCTCACCATCCAAATAAAAATTACAGCTGAAAATGTCATTGTATTAAGATCATTGTGAACAATAAGAAATATATTCTTTTTTAAATTTTCATGTTCATTTTTATATTCAACTTGATAGTGTCTATATGCTGTTGTACAGCTATTGCTCAAATCTAGCTTGAAACATTTGTAAATATCTCTGGTGTTTTGTTCTTTGGCATTTTCCTTCAGTTATGTTTCATCATAACTGATGATGATAGTTTCATGTTGTAGAATTTTATTTTATATACTGTAACTTCGCAAATAAAAATCTATTGGATTAAGGTCGGGAAATAGAGTTTGCCATTTGATCTCATCCTTGACTATCCAATAGTTGGGAAATTGTTAATTAAAAATGCCTAAACATTAAGATCATCTGTGGAGGTGGTCTATTCTGTTTGAAGAGTACCTCATTTCTGTTGAACATAGGGGTTTGCTCGGGTTTGAATATTGTCACAGTAATATTGTTGGAAGCTTGAATCATTCAATTGTTGAAATACGGTAGCTCAAATAAACATTGTCATTGGTAAAAAAGAAAAGAAAAAGATAATATGAGTTGAATTTCAACAATCATGTTAATGGCCTCCATTGTAATGTCCAACAAATGATATTTTCTTGTCTATTAAAATGATGCATCACATGATCGATTTTCTTTATTAATGTTCGACTTACCACTGCTTCCATGCACTGAAGTTAAAGTATTTTTAAAACATGGCTTCACTATAAACAAAATTGCCACAAACTATATTTAACTATCTTAATAACAAAATTACGGGGGAGGTGGAGATGCAATTTTCTTTTCAGCCACTGTATGAATTTGTGCTATTCAAAAATAATTATGATTGAGGTTAATAATATCTTCGTCTGTATGCCAAGTTGTATAGTATATGTTGCGCTTCTTATAATCATTACATAATTTACAATATATAATCTTATTATAAACTTGGAATCATTGTATGGACGATTTATATGTGATCTCTTTAAGAATAATTAGTATTTTTACATTATTTTCAAGACAAACCATGTACATTTTTTAATTATTTATAATTTAAGAAGTTTTCACATGAAAAATAATTTATAAGCGTGGAAAAAAGATCATAGTTAATATATGTGGTGAAAGGTGTATAGATTGGTCAATGTAAAGTGACCTAATGAAAGTATAGTGTGATTATGATTAACTGCACCATGAAGTAATGAAAGTATTAAATCTGGAATGGTAGAACTTCCTGAACTTTGCAAAGTAGGTAGTGTTGTGCATGGTGAAGTGTACGGTGGGACCAGTGTTGAAACGCTAGAAACCAAAAAACTGTTTAGTTCTTAGTTGTTACTAAAAGAGCTGGCTAACATACTTAAATATTAGCCAAAGATAAGAAAAGGAATGTAAATAATGTGGTAAATTTTTTTTGAAAGAAATGTAAACATAACAAATTAAATACTTTAAGTGTCTAAAAATGTTTGATTGAAAAGTCAATGTATGTATCTGAAACTGTATGTCTGTGTGATTCAGATTAAATTAATATATAATTTGGTTCAGGGAATGACATTTTTATCAAATTTGTACATTTATGTCCAGGTACTATGTTCCAAATTTATATATCCAACTTTTATGCCTAAGCACGTTTTATGTTAATAACTACTGGCTTGGCTTCAGTTTTTTGTATATATATAATATATATTAGGTCTTTTGAACATATGGAAGTACATAAGTAATATTAATAGAAATTAGTTTAACGATGCCTATTATTTGTTTGTTTTTTATTGGATAAGTAGTAAACAAGATTTGGTATTGTTATTCATGAATTCTACCAAGCTGTCCATGTAAGTTTTTCTTTGTGTACTACTGGCAGAACTCGTAAATCTTATACTAAAGTAAGCTTGTTTATTTCTTTTGCACTAAAAATCGAATAAATCAATACAAGTAATTAATTTAAATGAGTGACAAATGTTTTAGGATGTATATTTATTACAAATTGAATAAATTTATGTGCAACAATAATGTGTATCAATCTTCAAAATCCTTTTTAATGTTTTTTATGGGTTGTACATATGTATTTGGTTTATCTTTTACTTGTATTCTTTGTCTCCACTAAAAGTTACGGTTGATCTAGAGCAGGGGTTCTCAACCTTTTAGTAACCACGTACCACTTGAAATTTTTAGAGATTTTGACGTACCACCTTATATTTATATATATTTTTATTTATTTATTTATATATAATATATAATTATATATAATTTACATTTGGT
Organism: Aphrophora alni; assembly: GCA_963513935.1. Lineage (NCBI taxonomy): Eukaryota > Metazoa > Arthropoda > Insecta > Hemiptera > Aphrophoridae > Aphrophora > Aphrophora alni. The sequence goes on from OY740768.1 coordinate 79,564,660, forward strand.
CATGTTTAGGAAAATAAAAATGCATTCTATAACTGTATGTATGTACATAGAATTTACTTAGATACAAAATAAAATGTATCATACATTAAAAACAATCTTAAATTAGTTCATTGAACACAGTCATTTAAATTTAAACAGATCCTAATGAGCTCCCTGTTGTTGTTTGTTCTTGACCAAATTTTCTATATCTGGGTCGATTGAACTCAACTTTATTCTTAAGTCCTCTTCAACACTAATGCGGTTTCTGTATTTATTTTTGATGTACAGCAGTTCTGAAAAGCCCGATTCACATAAGTACGAGGTTACAAATGGAAGTAAAAAGATTATTGCTTGCTTGAACACTGATGGATATTCAGTTTTTGTCCCCATCCAAAAGTCTATTAAAGATTTTTCTTTAAACGCATCTTTCATTGAGCTGTCACTTATAAGGTCGATGAAACACTCTTTTGAGTGACTAGGAAATTTCCCTGAAAATGGATTTCTAATCCACTCATATTTAGAAAAATCTTGATTAAAATATTTATCAAAACTCGTTTGAAGGGCTTCCATATGACTAGTGATATGATCAGTCACTTCTGGCTTCAGAGAAATATCATTTTCTTCCAAAAATGATGCAAGAGTAGGGAATGCAGAGAAATCCTTGTCCTGTGCTTGAGAGCGAAACAGAACCAACTTTTTTTTGAAGGATGATATTTTATCGTTGGCAGTGAACACTGTTGTACTCGGCCCTTGAAGTCCCATGTTCAAGATATTAAGCCTATCAAAAATATCAGCCAAATACGCCAATCGTGACAGCCATTCTTCATCATTGAACAAGTGTTTCATGTCATGATTTTGTTCACTTAAAAACCTAAAGACTTCTGACCTCAGTTCAAATAGACGAGTTAGGATCTTGCCTCGTGACAACCATCTAACCTCGGTTTGTAGGAGGAGAGTTTGATATTTTGCACCCATATCTTCACACATCACAGAGAAAAGCCGTGAATTAAGAGCCCTGGCCTTAATAAAATTAATGACCTTCACGCTATCCGTTAAAATAGACTTAAGGTTGGCAGGCATACCCTTGGAAGCCAAAGCTTTTCGGTGAATAACGCAGTGAGTCCTTTGGCATTCTGGAGCAACTTTTTTTATTCTTGCTCCTAATCCACTGAAATGACCCGACATAGCTTTTGCTCCGTCCGTGCACAAACCAACACATTTAGACCATGATATTCCCCCTTTCATAATGTACTCATTTATGACATTAAATATGTCCTCAGCTTTAGTGTTTGATTCAAGAGGTTTGCAAAATAAAAATTCTTCCTTTACTTCACTTTGATAATCAAAACGTATGAATACAAGAAGCTGCGCCATATTTGTTATGTCTGTGCTCTCGTCTACTTGCAGTGCAAAATAATTACATTGGCGCAGTTGAAGTAAAAGCTGTTCTTCAATACTCGAAGACATCTCTACAATTCGCCTCTTTACTGTGTCATTCGACAACGGAATTTTCTCGATTTTCTTTGCTGCCTTTTCGCCTAATACTGCCTCGACCATATCCTTAGCGACCGGAAGTAAAAGTGTCTCGCCAATTGTAAGAGCCTTACCTTTTTTAGCTATTCTATAACTGGCAAGGTACGACGCTTTGACCAGTTTTTTGTCAATATTTACAAATTTTGTCATGCACTGATTTTCTCTCTTAAACAATTCAGATTTTCTTTGAAAAAATTCAATAGGTTTGTCAACCAAATCGGGATGCTTAGTAGTCTGGTGCCACTGTAGTAAGGAAGGCTTCATGCTCTGATTTGAAAGTGTTTCTGAACATACAACACATTGTGGAATAGGATTATCGTTATTTTCTGTGCCAGGTTTTACTATAAATCCTAACTGTAAATACGCTGCATCGTACTTACGATTTGGCTGAGGTTTAATCTTCTTTTGACTGTCCTTAGAGGTGGAGGGGTTAGTCAAATATCGCTTTATTATGTCCACTTAAAACTAATGCTGAATTACTACTACAAACTAAAACTTAACTTCACTTCATGGAACACAATCGAAAAACAGCTAACATTGGCATCAGAATGAAACTACTGGGTGAGAAAGTAACACAAGAGAATGTCACACCAGCTCATGCCACTGTCAAAACAAAACTAACGGGGTGGGATGGTTGTGATGAGTGGCGGGGGTGAGGAGTGGGAGAAGGAATTGAGTCACTCGGGTTGCACGTGTCAAACTGCCACTATTCTGTGTAAAACACAGATGGAGGAATTGTATTCTTAACGCGGAAATGTTGCATCGTAACTGTAAATTAATGTTATTCACATTCAACAGTTTTTATTGTTATTATTAATATATGACTGCGTACCACCTGAAATGTCCCCGCGTACCACCGGTGGTACGCGTACCACCGGTTGAGAACCGCTGATCTAGAGGATAGAGACTTACACAAGAATGGTAGGTAATTATTGTTTAAAAAAACAAGGACAATAATGTTTCCAATGTCATAAAATGGTTCACACCATCTGAATTCATGGTTTTCAATATAGTTCAGGAAAATCCATTCTGCCTTGTTTATTTGCTATGCAGATTATAAGATAATCCTTGTTCACTATCATTGTACTGTCTCAAGAAAATTGTAATGTTTTACTTTAGCAAGACCAGGATTGAAAAAGTTAGTATCCACTTTATTGCTAAAGAAGCTATTGAACTAACTTGTCCTGCTTTGGAAAGTCCCTTCAAAGATGTTCAACTCTTCCAGTGACGATCATTTAACAACTTTCAGCCATTACAAGATTCGGGAACAATTGAGGCTAGAAGAATTAGCAAGGACAAAAAAGCAGTTATTGTTTTAACTTTTAAACAATTAGTACAATTTTCTTGTGAAATTAGAAAATTTAAACCCTGGAAGTTTTATTGGTTCTGTTTATTACAGCTTATGGTACTTTGTCATGGTGAGTGAGGTAAAAGCTGAAGAAAAAGATGTCACGATACAGTATTCTACATCCCCGGTACAGGTTCTACATAGTGGAACTCCAAAAAACAATGTCTGGAAGAACCTATCACTTTTCTCAATAAAAAAGTCATGTATGACAAGTATCCAATCAAAATTTGACAATATTGAAATGTTTTAAAGTACAATGACCTAAAACTTGTTTCAATGGTAAGAATTGCATATCCTACTTTATTTTAATCTTCATTCAAACATACTTTGTAAACAGATTTTAACTCAAAATTAAAATAAACCTATCTAACATTATTTCTACTTAATTACATATTAGTTTTATGATTTTTAGTACAATGAATAATACAGATATTTTTGGTTTTAAAGTGAGAAAAAATAATAAAGAAGTAAAAAAAAAAAAAAAATTAAGTTTGCTGTTTCATGTGTACAACATATTAGAACAAAAACAAAATCAAAATATTATCCTTTTCATGATTATCCTTTTTCGTTTAGGAGATAATCGATTTACCATAGAACTCTGTATATTTTTTGAAAATCCTACAAATGACACTTTAGGATTTTTTCCAGGCTCCATATAAATACTTGGTAGCTTTGTACATTTTAAAAACTATTCCTGACATATTGATGCATACTTAAGCAAAATTTCATCAACATTGGTTGGTAACTAAGAAAGATATAATTTATTTTTCTTCGGAAAACAAATGTAGTTTTCGGTGGACGACCGATAAAAATTGCAATAATCCAAAACTCGAAGAGGATGTAAAATCTAACAGTTAGAGATAGAGCAAAACAATCTGGTATGATTACTTACATCATTGAATAGTATAACCATGCCAAGTTTCATCAAAATGTGAGATGGTTGGTGTCAAAATATTTTGTTTTTTGTTGTTGATTTAATATGGATTGACCCAAATTTATTGACCAGTTTTATAAATTTATATGTAATAACGTAACCTACTTACAAGATTTAAAATAACTAAACAAAATTATACTTTGAGATCACTGTTAGATATATATGTGAACCATAAAAAGTTGATTTTAATATTTAAAAAATTTACAAATTTTCCATAATTAATAAATTACCAATTTGTCTCTCCTGAACAAAACTTTAACCTTTCTGATGACTTAAGCTCCTAGTTGGTGGCTAAGATGTTTTCTAGGTTTTGGGATGGCTGTTGATATCTTAGATGTTGTCCACAAGTTCATAGCATCTACGTCTTCTGACCCTTCTCATCCTCTTCGTGTCTCTTATGCTGTAATACATTCATCACTTATAGTCTTGAGTTGAATAGTCTTATAGTTGAGATGATTACCATAATAAATTTGAAGATCTTGAAGTTCTAAGTGCCACAGATATTGGGAATTATTTAAAGCTTGTTTACTTTTGTTTTGTCCGTCACGTGACTTCCTTTTCTTTTCTTTTCTGACACTTTTCGGAGATTTACTCCATCATCAGATAATTATCACTCTTCTGAGATTGTTGAAACATTTAAAATATCTTAAATTAGTAGTCAGTCAGGCGTACTTAGTTTAAAGATATCAAACATTAAGATTAGACTAATGAAGGCGAACTTGCATATTAAATTTAACAAAACATGTATCAAAAACAAAATGATACCTAATTACGCTTGCATAAAAATCAACAATTCTAAGTCCACATTGAAAACCAAAAAGAAAACCAAAAACATGCAGAAACAATGTGGGTCAAAAATGAAATGAAATTTCTATATGCTAAACAAAACTGAAATAAATTAAAAAATATACACGTCTCATTTGATATTATCAGTGATATTAGTGAACAAAAATACTTTACCTTTGAAAATAATATCCAAAAAGAGGGTTAGGCTATGGGTTCGTCACTCTCTGGTTTGCTATCGGATATATATATATTTGAACCATTTCGAAAATACCTATCTCTTATCAAACCTAAACAAACATCACAGTCAAATTATCTTTTACAAGATTTAAAAAAATTTTATTATTATTATTTTTTTATGACATGTTTATTGTTTTTAATGGTACCATTGGACAGATAGATATCTAAGCAATTATATGAACAGAGTCATATGAAATTCACTTGTGAAATAGAAGTGGAGGGCAAAATAAATTTTCTCGACATAACAGTCATAAAACAAAAAGACAAATTCCGATATAAGATTTACAGGAAAATAATACATTGTATAGTACATCACATCATCCCATGTCTCAAAAAACAGCCGCATATAAATAGTATGTTAGTCAGAATAATTAACATCAGCCCTCGAGAACAGGAAGATTATTTGGAAGAACTTAACACAATTAAATATATTGCCATAGCCAATGGTTACAAAAGTTTGATGATCACCAAATTGTTACATAAATAGAAATATTCCACACCTTTCAAACCTAAGGAAAAAACTATATATATATCGTAATAATAGCAAGGACATGTTACCGAATACACTGTATCCTTAAACTAGGAATGTGTCTGGGTTGGAGAGGAAAAGAGGGGTCCCAATACTTTGTTGCATTTGCTTCCAGTGGTACAACCCCAATAAACAAATATATACTTCAGGTACTTATTGTGTAAAGGTGTATCCTACTTTTGTTTTCTTTATCGTATGAATTAGAATAAAACGTTTACAAAAGTGCGTATTAAAGAGATGGACACATTTCTGTTAATGAATAGAATGTGTAACAATTAGTTGTTTTATTTATAAATAAATATGTTAATCTTTTGTAAATCATTATTTAAAAAAGTTTTAATAGTAAAACATTTACTAAATAAACAAAAATTGTAATATTTGTTATTTAATAATGATCCCATTCATTCAAGGTCTAAGCTTGACTATTCCTTACAGAGTGTTCAGAAAATGTCGTGCCAAACTTTGTATTGGTTACATGGGTCAAAATAAAGAAAAAAAAAATTAGTCAGTATACAAAAAACTAAAACTTTATTATGTAAATTAAAAAATGTTTAATGTTAAATTTCATGAAATTTGTTTGTTTTAAGAAAAACGTACAAAAGACAAAAAATCCTCTTTTAATGCCAAATTACATTTATTATTATTATATTTTTTAATAGGTCAATGGATAACTGAGTTATGGACAAAAAACTCAACACATAATTTTTGATAATTATCTACAACATCGAAATTTATCCTAAACAAAAATAATTTTGAATTATATTTATTTATGAAAAATAAAATCTTTTTTATATAATAAATTTAAAATGTCCCATCTTTGGTAATGTTCGAAAGTGTATTTTATGCAAATTTATGGAACTTTACAAGTTTTCCTTGTTTATGAAGGAATAAATCGCAATAATTCAGTGACTGTCATAAAAAATAAAGGTGGGATCACACAGCGAATAGAGAAGCGATTATACAAAATAAACTCCCTTAAAACCATTTAACGCAAAAAGCTGGGAAACGTGAATAGGTGTCTTCGTTCTTTAGGAAAGAAGATGTTTAAAAACCAACCCTGTAGTATTTATATATTCTAGAATTCCTAAATGACCAAGAAATACCGAAGTCATCCGTTAATACTATAGAATGTTTAGTTGAAATAGGACAAAAGGTAATAAAATAAAACAATAGTACGTTATATTTTTTATATTTTCACATATAATTGTAGTCTTTAACTTAAATCTTTGTAATTTTAATTTTGTAAAGCTTTGTTAACATAAATTTGTCAATTTCTCCTGTCAGGGTAGAATCCTCATTGTTAAAATATATGTTGAATTCAACCCTTATACTTTTAGCACTGTTTAAAATTTGTCTTTTTGTTCCATGTTGAAGATCATGCATCATTCAGGGTCACTATTTCATCCAATGCAATAGAATATTCATCAAAATATTCCCGATCTATTGTTTCAGGAGGTGTAAATTTGTGGGTTTTTTTACATAAAAAAAATGTGTAAAGTACAACATGCAAGAACTAAACCATTAATGATTTCCAGTCAAATGTGAAATCTGGATGTTATAATCCAAAAAGTGTTTTCTTCAATACATCGAACTCTGAATAACCAATAGTTGGAAATTTGTTTCTCTTTATGTAGTGGTTCCTGACGAAATAGCTTAACAGATCTTGGGACATTTCAAAAATATCATCACCAACAAACACATACCCGAAAATTCGATTTGAATTTAAAACACACTGAGGTCCTGGAATCCTCAATAGTTTTTCATAAAATTTTGTATTGTTTAGATCTCCTCCAACAGAAACTCTGTCACTTGTACCAATATCACAGTACATAAACTCAACAATTAATTATCATTAGCTATTCTGAAAAGTACAATGCTGTTTGTTTTCTTGTAGTTGAACAACTATATTCCACTTAGGTAGCACAATCCTTGTGTGCTTGCCATCAATCGCACCTAAGCAATGAGGAAACTGTCATCATTTTTTCAAAATCAACTCCAATTTCTAACCAATCGGCTTCAGTTTTGGGAAATTAAAAAAAAGAATGTAATTTTTGTTAGATTTTCTTAACTGTTTTTTTTTTTTTAGTAAAATAAAAAAAAAAAAAAAATGCTATACCAATTTCATTGTCAGCTATATAATCTACACTATTTAGCACTATCTATCTACTATATAACTAAAAATAAGTAGTAAGTATTAAGTAACTAAACTAACTTTTTTTCTTTTAACTGTTGCAGACTGATGATAACACTGATGAAAGTATAAACGTGAAGCTGTCAAAACGCCCACATCTTCAACTTCACAATTTTGTCTCAGTCATTGTCTTTATCTCAAAAAAGGAGAAAAAAATAGGATATTGATAAAAAAAAAAAGAATTTTTGTGGTTGGTTAGTAGGAATTTAGATTCTTTAAAGTAAGAAAACCCTTTTGACGTATTTGGCAAATATCTCGCTAATGAAATTGTGCATTAGTGAGAAAAACATGTTGTTTTCAAAAACTAATTAATTAATGATGTGTTTTCTGAAGTGGAAATGAAATCATTGACAAAGAATGTCAAGAATAGTGATCTCAAACAAGGATAATCCATCACAACTTTCCCCCCAACACCGAATCATCATAGGAGGCAGCAAAATATTGTGTCGCAGATTGGACCAACACCATCAGAACAGCTCTCCATTTACCGGACAGTATGTGTAAATTACAAACTCAACAGAAAATCATGACATCTGGACAGCAATTTCTTCCACACCATGCTCAGTTTTAACAACAGATTCCTAAAAAGCTGAATAGCGATAGAATTTAGAAAAATCAAATACGCTTCACCAAAATAAAAAGCAGGAAAGCGAGCGATAGCAAAATTCACTAGCACCATTTCCTAGACATAATTGTTTGGAGGAGTTATTGCGACCTATAGAGTTTAATTATTTTAGGCTCATTTTAGTCCCTTCTTAAAAAAAAAAGATTTTTCAAAAATTAGTTCCTTTAGAAGGGTATTTTTTATTGTTTAGCTTTAGCAAATTTTTGTTTAATCAGTTTGTGTGCCACTTTTTTTTACTGAATTTTAGCTTTCTAATCAATGTTTACAAAATAAAGTACATTAATTAATTAACTTGCCTTTAAGTATTCCTTGTTTAGAACCCTGTAGATGGCTTTACAAGTTTCTGGTATGATTTCCTTTAGAGACTGATTAGAAATGATAATAGTGATTCAAGATTCTTATAACTCCTGTCAGTTGCTAAGAATCTTAGCGTAATACTCAACCTCTCATGTGGAGAAATAGCTTTTTTCATACCCATAATTGTTTTAATGATATGAGAGATGTTAATTTGTTAACGTCACCACAACAGGGAACTAGTTCACCCATCTAGTTTCCCGATACTCACATGGCAAAACCTGCCAACACACACACACATCAATTCCCCGGCCTTAAACGGCTTTGCTTCTGCCTACTTCACCTAACAAACCCCGCACTCGCAACTTGTCTCTAATTGGCCGACAGCTCACGTCGAGCGCCTAAAATTCTGCGGCTTCGAACAATGGCCTCCGCGACACTATTCCGAACCAATCATAACCACCTCGTTCGTCGATTGGTTCACTTCACATAGAACTTATACAATGGACAGCTCATTATCTAGAACTCGGCCATTCCTAGGCCAGCTAAGCTACAAACTGGCAGAGCTAAAAATTGTATAAGTACCCACAGGAAAAATCCAAATAATCACTTCTCCTCCGGGAGACCAAGAGAACACTTGCTTCCACATCTTGACTTCTCCTCCTGGAGACCTTCAGTGAACACCTCATCACTTCTCTTCCTGGCGACCTAGCGACCAGTAGATCACATCATCACTTCACCTCTACCCTCCATGGAGACCAGCCATCTTCACAGGCTCTACACTTGCTTCTTCACTTCTCATTCACACTCACCCAATTGTTGCTTGAACCCTGCCGCCTACCAGCTTGCTGTTCAACCCATATATGTTTTGTTTCTTCAAACATCTGACTCCTGCTCCTCACTGCCAAGATCGTCGCTGCTCCAAGAGTCACCACGTGGCCTCTCATAAGGGAAAATAATCGGAGAAATCCGGGCAACGGCAGCATCTTGCTTTCCCTGCATCGCCTTCTGAAAAGTAAATTGTAGGTGCTTTGGCGCCGGTGATAGTGGGTGGACACTCCATCATAGCGGCCTAGATTGCATCCTAAATATCTCCTCAACCTAACCCAGTAGGCCAAAACCCGTTATCACCATACCCCACCAAAAGCCCTCTCAATTCTTCCGTACCTTCTGTACCATACGCCCCACCATACCTTCTTCTACAGCCGCCTCGTGGCTCGACTAAGGATACTTCAGGACCAATCCCACGCTCCCACATACTTGAGTCTCACCCTCACGTTACATCAAATTCTAATAAATTCCAATAAATTCGATCTTATTGTATTAATTCTTAGACAATTCCTACAATTTTCAGCTTCTGCATGCAATTTTCTAAGAAGTCTTATATTGTAAAATTGATTTCTTTAAAGTAAGCAAGATTTTGATTTCTAAGTGTGACTTGAAACATTAACGATATTTAATTTTTGCAAGGCATACTGCAAACGTAGACCATAGTATCACTTTCTCCATGATGACTGACAAAATTGAGGGAAGATCATGTTGTTTAAAATTTAACATTTTCCGTGCAACATTTTAACTTCACAAGTATAATGTACAAAATGTTGTGTGTAGACCAGGCTTATTTCCATAGCTTTACTGAATAAACACAACCTTGGTCTTTATATTTTGTCATGATTTCACATCTAATTTTAGGCTTATCAGAAGCTGTCTTTTTAGACTTAATTAAGAATGGTGTATAACATATTTTCATTGATACAAATAGGGTACTGACTGAACCAGTCCATCTCAAAGTACCCTAAAGATACTTCTACCTATCTGTCCCTTCAGTTTAGACCCATCAGAACATACTTGGGATCCATTGGTCTGTTGGATATAGCGTGTGAATTGCTTCACTGTAATATTGATCACTGTTTGAGGGAGGTCATTGGGTTTATTAACAGACAGTTAGAAAGTTGAAGCCCTGCTCCAATTCCGTTATATAGAATTAATCTCCCATAAGAATACCGTTAGACTTGAGATACTGATGTCAATTTTCATCTCATAATTATCATTGAAGGATCATTTAAAGATCATGTGAACGCGGATGGTTCCTTTTATTAAAACTGGGATCTAGTCCTTAGTCTTTGATCAAATTTGTAAATCGATTTTCAATTTCACTATTTTTTGTGAGTCTATCAATAACATTTTCAAAAAATTTAAAAAAAAGTTAAAGACCCAGTGTTTTATTATCTATTACAGAAAATAATGCCCCACTGTCTAAATTAAAAAGTACAGTAGGTACGATGGATTAAATGAAGTCGTGTACCCATGTGTACAATGCTGTCCCCATGTGGTTCGAAGATAAGGAGTCTGACACGGAGAAATGTAATTTTTAACGGAGGAATCATTATTGATAGTAAATTAACATGAAATGATCACACTAATGAGCTGTACAGAAAACTCATTTCAGTTGTCCCCTTATTGAGAACATTGTCACGTTATTGTCCAGAATCAATCTTGAAAGTAGCATATTTTGGCCTATTTGCATCCCAACTATCTTTCGTAATTTCTCCATGGGAAAACCCTATAAGGGGGATGACCTAGAGAATCTTTTGTTTCAAAAGCAAGCCATTAGAATCATAGCTCATTTGAGCCATCGTGATTCTTGCAGAGATGCATTTATAATCTCAAGCATCCTAACCTTTACATATTTATACATCCTAGAAATATTAAAACACTATAAATTTAAGAGAATAACGTTCATAATAGCACATATGCATAACACCAGAAATAAATATGACATCCGAGGACAAAAACACAGATAAGTAAAAAGGTACCCTCTGAGGCTGGTATCATTTTCATGAACCAGTAAGGAGTTTAACGAAATATCGAAGGTCAGTAGGTTCAGAAACAAATTAAGAAAGTTGTTCAGGAGCATTGCTTTTTATTCAATTGAGGAGTTACTTGAAGCCACACTATGATTTAAAAACAAGTAATTTTGCCTTAGCTCTATATTTTATAACTTATGAGTTGAGTTTAACTAATGTTGGAGTTTACAAATATATATTTGCATTTTTGTGTGAAAGTTTTCATATGTATGTTTATAGTTATGTTAATTATTGATTTGTTACTTTAATTGTATGTTACTTGTCTTGTTATTGACTTTATGTTAATTACCTATAGAAGTACTATATGTTGTGTGGTATGACTAGTTCTATACCATTGTATTTGGTCTTACAGAACAATAAAAATCTAATCTAATAAAATTAGTATGAAAAACATTTAAATTAAAAATTGACTGATAAAGCATAAGATTATTAAGCTATTTTTGGTTTTTAAAGTGCGAGTGTTATTCCATTAATAATGTGTTATTAAATTGGAAACAAGAGTCATATAATCACAAGAAATATCATTTAAAAACAAATTGAACTTTTTTGTTTTGTTTTTAAATTTATCGAATGTTATTTGAGTGTCAAATATGAAACTAGCAAACTAGCTTTATAAAATATACATTAGAAAAATAATTTTAACGAAATCGGTTGAGAAACAAAAGTGTTGATATTATAAATGTAATTTTAATTTTTAGAGCCATGGTGTGTGTAATGGGGTCTCAGGCATTTATTGTATTGACCCAGTATCATAAGGTGAACTTGGGGGCTATAATTGGTAGTGAATTCTGGTTACGAAAGATAAACCTCTGGTTATGGGAGCTCGATATGCTGAACTGACCAAAAAGTGATCTAGCAGACATAGGTCTTTAAAATGGGCTGCAAAACCACGATTTATTTTTATTTTATTTTGGTTTTTAAGAAGCTGTTTATTAAGCATATATATATATATATATAGATTTATGTATAAGACCTTTCGAGTGCCTAATGGTACGGGCGACGACCTATTGGAGGCCTGGAGTGCTTGAACTCAGGCATTCAAAAGGTCTGTTTTCATACACTAAAACGACCTTTTGTGCCCTCTGTATAAAGCGAAAACGTCGACGAACCTTTTGGATGCCTAGAGTGCCTGGTGTGAAATGTACGGGAGACGATATTTTGAAGGCTTATATATGATCAGTTACAAATGCCACCTATTGAAGTCTTATACGATCAGTTACAAAAGTCACCTTTTAAAGGGTTTAGTTGACGCCTGTTCCTGTTAATTTCTATTTTCTGACGCCTGTTATCACCATGGTATAAGTCATCGTGTTTTAGAGACCTTTTGAAGACCTGCTATTATTTAAATAGAACCTTTTGAAGACCTTATGCTCTTCAATAAACTTAATTTTGACATTACTTTATCTGAAACATTATTTGAGTAAAATTTTGCGTCACATAACAATATTGTATAGTTTTAATACAAAAAAAATTGATTTAAAAATTTTCTCATATCACTTACTTTCTTTCATTAATACTATTGTTTGTCAAATACTAATGAAGTAACTATTTATTTTAAATATAACTAGAGGGTACATAATCCTCTGTTCGCGGTACAACTCCCGTTCAGCCATTCGTTGTCCTCGTTTTCATAATATAGTTAACAGAATGTTAAAATATGTTACACATTATTAATCAGAAGACGAAAATAGTTACATTTATTTCTCCAAACAAGTATGCTACGGTATTTATTTTTTCAAGTTTATAAATAAAACTATATTTTAACTAGTTACCATTTTACTTTCACACTATACTAGAGAAAGTATAGTGATCGCAAAAAAATAGATGATGAGATTTTTGTGGATATACCCGTTTTGGGACCCCCTGAGTCCAAAAAAGTGGTTTTTACAAAATGTCTGTCTGTATGTCTGTATGTATAAAAAGCTAGAGAGAAAAATATTCCATCGATTTCAAACAAATTTGCACCAAGCATGTCAATTAGGCATGCATTATTTTTGTTTAAATTTGTTAAATTGTTAAATTTGTTTAACAACAAAACACACGTCATAGTACTTTTCCCAGCCCTAAAATGTATGTTATACTGTACAGTCCTAATTGTAGTTATGCGATTAAGCAGAAAAGTGTCTTAAATTAATTCAGCAGCCTAAACAGTTACTTTGGATAGTGTTTAACAAGAAAACACATGTCATAGTACTTTTCCCAGCCCAAAAATGTATGTTATACTGTAAATATATGTTAAGTGTACTGTTTAATTTGTGTGTGTGTGTGTGTGTGTTCATGTTTTTACTCAATTGTGGATACATCGACATGCACACGCCTACACTGTGGATACATTTTCAAATTGTGGAAACATACACACGTTTCCACAATTTTCTGATCGTATATTCTTTAACAAAATGCAAAAAGAAGTCATATGAACATGAGGTTCCATAACTAGATTTTCAGCAAATGTGTTAAATAATTTTCTGATCGTATATTCTTTAATCATTGCAAAAATAAGTCATATGAAAATGAGTTTCCATAATTAGGTTTTTGGCGTGTTGTGTTAAAAGGTTATAATATATAACACAGCTATGGAAACGTTATGAAAGACTACTATAGCGCTCTTGGCGGACCGTCGAGTAAACTTATACAGTGTTGCTGGTTTTACCATCACATCATTTTACTTTGTTAACTTTTAAATGCATTTGACAAGATATTTTTTTAATATAGTGTATACACTATAAGTATATTATTAAATATTTAGATTATTTAATAACTACATTGTATTACTTGCCCAGCCCAGCCTAGCCATCACATCATTTTACAATGTTAACTTTTGAATGTATTTAACAGGATATGTTTTAATATATGGTATACAATATAAGTATATTATTAAATATTTAAATTATTTACTAACGACTTTGTATTACTTGCCCAGCCCAGCCTAGCCATCACATCATTTTACAATGTTAACTTTTGTATGTATTTAACAGGATATGTTTTAATATAGGCAGGGTATACAGTATAAGTATATTATTAAATATTTAAATTATTTACTAACGACATTGTATTACTTGCCCAGCCCAGCATAGCCATCACATCATTTTACAATGTTAACTTTTGTATGTATTTAACAGGATATGTTTTAATATAGGCAGGGTATACAGTATAAGTGTATTAATAAATATTTAAATTATTTACTAACGCCATTGTATTACTTGCCCAGCCCAGGGTAACCATTACATCATATTACAGCGTAAACTTTTGAATGTTTTTGACAGGATATGTTTTAATATAGTGTATACATTATAAGTACATTAAGAAATATTTAAATTATTTACTAACGCCATTGTATTACTTGCCCAGCCCAGCGTAACCATTACATCATATTACAGCGTTAACTTTTGAATGTTTTTGATAGGATATTTTTAATATACTGTGTACAGTATAAGTACATTAAGAAATATTTAAATTATTTAATAACGACATTGTATTACTTGCCCAGCCCAGCCTAGCCATCACATCATACAGTTTGTTATTGTGTGATCATGGTAGTAGTAACCATAGAATTTTTTTTTAAAGGGTATTTATAATATATCAAAGTTCGAATATTTTTAAAATTGTGAATTGTGTCATGAAAAAGTTGTTCAGTGAGGTTTTTTTTTTATTTTTCGGGTAGAGTTGATAAAAGCGGCAAAGTTGTAGCTGATAAGTTAAATTAAATCCATAATATTTTTAAAAAAATGTTTTGCTTCAGTAGTTTGGCTTTTACAACCATTGTCGGCAGGTGGCTTGTAGTGCGCGAGGGTCCAAAGGTCAAACGATCCTTTTAACTTGGGTTAATCGTCTGTAAAACTTTGGGGAACACCCCAGATATTTCTAATTGTTTTGCATTGTGTGATTTTCTAAAAGTATGCATTTTAGGGAATGATCTTGACCCTTTTTGTTATTAAGATGAACAAAAATTCCCACCCTTTTATTAGTTTGTTGAAAGACGTTTCCGCCGCTTGTTTTTAAAACAGGTGTCACATTTTCAGGCCAGGTATAGTCCACGGTAGAAACTTTAAAACATAACAATGTACAATTTATGGCAGTCTATAAAATATAAATGTCACGGATGAGAAACAACTATATTTCAATTTTTTCCAGGGTAGGCCTATATATTCTACTTTATATGAAAATTAAGTTATTATACCCGCAAACATTTACTATTCACTCTGCAATCAAAAGATAAATCAAATTAACAATAAATAACTATGTCCCATAACTAGGTTTACCTAAACTAGTTACAATACTAAGATAAAGAAATACATAGGCTAAATAAAGTGAAAAAAATGTGTCATATTTTGTACAGATAAAAGCATTGCTCTCTCTCTGTTCTCAAAATGATAAGCATATTGTTAGCAACATTTCGCTGTAAATTTTTTTAGAGTATACACGTGACATTAGCGTAGATAGTACGTCACATGAACCAGATGTTACCCAAAAACCCCAAAAGACGAAACGAAAATTAGTACTATGGACAAACGAGCAGAAGGTGGTTGTTACATCTTTCTTCAAAATGCATATAAAACGTAGGATCCCACCAAAAAAGAGCGAATGTGAAGAACTGAAAAACATGCACAAGGAGTTATTAGAAAATAAATCTTGGTTAAAAATTAAAGTTTTCATTCAAAATCAGTACATGAAAAAGAAATAGCTGTTTATATACGTGATATTTCTAACAACTATAGGCGCGAAGTAGGCTACCTCAATGATTGTAAGTTTTTTTTTTATTGATTATAGGTCATCAGAATCTGAAACAGCGTAATTTAGTTATTAGTTGAATAGTATTTATTGTATCGTTTTATATAGTTTTTGTTATGAGTAAGTTATGTTGTTTGCTTATATGTTACGAACTAACAAAGGTGTTTTTTTTTATCATAACTTTTTATATAGGCCTATAATATTCAATGATTTTATGTTCATAATGTATTGTTATCTTTACTTCGGAACTAATATGTTTATATGTAAGCTATGTTGCGTTTATTACGTCTTAACAAAGGTGTTTGTTTTTGTTTTTGTTTTTTTCGTAACATTTTTATATATAATAATCAATGATTTTATGTTCATAATTTGTTATCTTTACTTCGGAACTATTATGTTTATATGTAAGCTATGTTGCGTTTATTACGTCTTAACAATGGTGTTTTTTTTTCTTTTTTAATTTCTTATCATAACATTTTTATATATAATATTCAATGATTTTATGTTCATAATTGTTACTTTACTTATGAACTATTATGTTTATGTGTAAGCTGATGCGTTTATTATGTCTTAACAAAGGTTTTTTTTTTATTTTTTTTTTATTTTTTATCATAACATTTTTATATATAATATAAAATGATTTTATGTTCATAATTGTGATCTTTACTTAGGAACTATTATGTGTAAGCTATGTTGCGTTTATTACGTCTTAAAAAAGGTGTTTTTGGAGGGGGGTTTATCATAACATTTTGATATATAAAATTCAATGATTGTATGTTCATAATTGTTATCTTTACTTATAACATGTTCAAAAGATTACATTATATCGTCAGAAACTATGAGAAAATACAGCTGAAGAATCAATTGTTGTTAATGCTTCTTCAAAAATAAGAATTACTTCAACTGCAAGTAAATGTGCTCTTTTTACGACAGCCAATCATTTGTTCTTAACATACAGTTACAGTAGTTTGTAAGTGCAGGTAGCCATCCCCACCTGGGTGTTTTACAACTTAACACAATGAAACAATAGCAGCCCGGTAGCCAGCATGACCCAAGTAAGACACAGCCTATGACTCAAGACTAATTTCATGGTTTCAAAAGTTTTTAAAGCTGGTGACTTTGTTCAGAGTAACACTAGGCACCAACAGTTCTGCCAGTTACTTTTCATTTTTTTGTTTTCACTGATTATGATTTATGTGACAAGTTACAGATAAACCAACAGACACACACAAACCAATTTACAATACAAACCAATTGTAAAACCAATTCATACCAAAAAATACACTTTACTTTAAATTTTTAGTGATTGTCCTAATTATTAATCTGAAAAAATGTGATTTATTATTTAGCCGACTTTTTTCTAATAAAATATTCCTGACAAATGCTTCAGAATCGTGTTCTGAATTTTTATTTATTAAAAAAAATTGTTTCTCACGAGTCAAGCTCGAAAACATTTATAGCTTCAAAACAAGATAACATTTTTCTATTAAAATTGTTAGAAATCTTATACGATGCGTGTAAAATTAATTTACTTTTCTTGAGGCCAATGAGGCAATAATTCAAAACATGTTGCAAAAACACTGCGATAAAATGCAGTTTCTGAATAAAATGTTCTTCACTGCTTCAAGTATTATTCGTAATACTTCATCTTAAATACGTGGTGAAGTAAACTAAAATACCTGCACTATATGTTTGTCAATTACTATGCCAAATGTATTGTTGACCTTCAATATCCAGAGTGGATACTGAAATATTGTTGATTTTTGTACTTTTCGATGTACGTAATGGAAAGTGAGAACATTGTCAAAATATTCGTTCCAAATCAGTATTTGTGTTTGTGTAACTATATTTATTACTAAAATACCGCATATTGTATTTCCCGTTGAACAGTGCTTACAACTTTTTGTCTTAAGTTGGTTTTCACGTGGGACTTTTTTTTATAAATTTCAAACTGAGTCAATTAATATAGCCTACTATGCTTAACGAAATAAGTATTAAGCTTAAAATAACACTGTAAACAAAGTATTTAAATTGTCATTTTATACGGGTTAAGCAAGAATAATAATAATTTGTTAATATAACTAGTTTTATATCATATATTTTGAAGCTAATTTTGGTTCAAACTTTCTGAAAAAGAGAGAATAAATGGTTAACAGAAAATCATCATGGTTAACAATGCAGTGATTTTATCAGCAACAGTTTAAAAACTACTTGCATAAAAGGAAGAGAAGAGTGATTTAATTTAAAACAATATTTGAGATAGGGACTATAGTTTTGGAACATTTAGAATGCACATCACTAGAGTTTTAAATTGAATTTTATATTAGTCACTTCATGTTTTTATCATAGAATTCATAGAAAATATGTATGTGGACTTACATTAAATTGTTAAATAAATGCTAATAACAAAGATTGATGGAAGAAACTAAAAAGGTGTAAAATTTTGATTATCTTTATATTATTGTAAATTTTAATACATATCAAAAAATGTATTTTTTTTTTCTTTTCTTTAATCCTGCTACAATAACTTGAATAGTTATCCACGGATCGAATTTAAATTGATTGGAAATGTTGATCTAACTGTTATGAATAAAATATAATCAATTTCGTATCGATATCTTTAATGGATTGTCAGATATATATCGTTTAATGAAAATGAAAATGAAAATATTCGAAAAAAGTAAAAAAAAAATAAAAATTGTTAATAATATATTCTTATAGAAAATTAAAAAATAAAAACAATGAGACTATACACGACATGGTATGTTTGTTTACTTTTTGAGGTATTTACATTCAAAAAGTCTATATTTTGTAATTTTCATTTTCAAAACGTTATAACTTGAAAAGTAATAATCATAGAGAGTTCTAGGTATGCTTAATCGTTCAGATTTTTAATTCTCTATAGCAACTGTAAATTCCAATTTTTTGTAATTAAAAAAAATTCACTCAAAAATCCACTTTTTTTCATCGTCGATTTTTACGTTTTTTGAGTGAAAATTTTTTTAATTACAAAAAAATTTAAACTTACAGTTCTTATAGACAATTAAAAATCTGAACGATTAAGCACACCTAGAACTATCTAAAAATTTTGTAAGCAAACCTCAGATTCGGATTCAGCACCCCAAAAACATACAGAGGGGAAGAAATAAAAACTACCCTACAACTTTCCTAGTAATCCACCAATATAATTTGACATATGTACAATTGAACAATATACAAACACATTTTTGTTCAAATACTAAGAGACGAGAAGCTCAAAAGTTGTAGATTGATAATTTCCAAAATATCAATTTAACAATGAATTTTACGAAACAAGTGCACACTTTGTAGAGAAGTTGGAGTCCTAAACTTGTGCCCAACAAAATTAATCTATACTAGAAATTAACCATTCTAGTGCGCTTAGTGCTTATTTTGCCCACTTGTTCACAACCACTCGTTAACTCTGTCGCTGGAGTTGTAGTTTAAGCTACAAAGCCGTTACATTTGATGTTCATTAGCCCCCTATCACATCCCGCCGGATATAAGTCGAGTTACAGTAACCCTATATTATGTTCATATTAGGTTAATACCATTCAGTTTTACTCGTTTTCAGTTTCATATGAATTTACTTACTTATTCAAATACAGTAGTTTAGGTTGTATTAAACGCTTTAATTGTTTAGCATACAGGGTGTTTTGCGAGAGTTTGGCACAACTTCAGAAGATGATAGGGGTCCACCTAAAAAAATCAAAATTGTTCATTTGTACCTAGGGCCAGAAAAGCTTCGTTTTCCAGACATCCGCCATTTTGTTTCTTTTCCAAAATGATTTATACCTAGAGAACAGTTTGACCGATTGAGTTTAAACTTGGCAAAAAGTTTAACCTAACAATGATAGACCCTATATATATACAGGGTGAGTTTCTACTGACACCATTAACTTCGCCAGTATGTTCTACTCACTAAATGGAATAAAAAAGTTCATATGGACCCATGTCCGATCTCAACCGTTTGGCTGTAGTCGCGTATTTTGTGTTTTTTTCAAAATCATGATATTTTGCCTCACTATTTGTTTGAGACATTTAGTGTTTAAGACATTCTCGCTCTTGATCAGAGGACATTTTTCGCATATATACTCTTGTTCAGAGCACAGTTACTGTCCTCTGAATATTAGGAGGACAGTGCATTCTCATCAAGAGTATATATAACTTACTGATCCCCTTAACATGAGTTAACATAACACGGATTTTTGCAACAAATGCTGCCAACATTGTCTTGTCCCCAACATTTTCCCTTCTTCTATACTCTCATTTTTGTTATCTCCCTAACTCTCTCTCTGCAATAGGCATGAAACATTTGGTTTGTTTTAGTTTAAATCGATGGAAAATAAACAATTAACATCAATTTTTGTATGGCGATTTTTTCTATAGACTTGTAGGTGGAAACACACGATAATATTTTAACTAGAATTTTTTCTATAGATAAAAAACAATCTAGATTATTTAATACCATATTTATTGAATTAGATAATTTATCGAACTAATAAACGGTATTACGCAACTTACCCAGGGCAACATTAATATTAAGACACCGTTTGACCGATCACCATGAAAATTGTCCAATACATGTTTTTTTTTCATTTTCCCTAATTATTATAAAACCCATCATGTTACTTACCCCAGCCCAACAATAATACTAAGACACCGTTTGACCGATTACGAAGAAAATTTTCAAACTCATTTAACTCATTAATGGAGAATGTTTTTATCTAATTATTATAAACGCCATCATGTTACTTACCCAGTCTAACATTAATACTAAGACACCGTTTGGACGATTACAATGAAATTTGACATACACATGTATTATTTCATGGAGAAGGTTTTTATCTAATTATTATAAACGCCATCATGTTACTTACCCAGTCTAACATTATTACTAAGACACCGTATGACCGATCAAAATGACAATTAACATTGATTAGTATAACATTTATATAATATAAAATTAATTAATAAATAGATTGAAATTGCTATTTTAAACGACAAAGGCCTACTTAGGAAAATGTATTAACAACCTAATCTATAACTAATTATGAGGGCTAGATACCAAATTTTTACGAAATACTACAAATCTTCTTTCCTTGTAATATTTAGCATTGACTTGGTGTCCGGTTGCATAAACGTCAATCAGATAAGATCTATGATCATCGTCCAAATTGATCTAACATCAAGAGTTTATGTTTATTATTGAGTATATGTTTAGAGTTTACCTAACATTATATTTTGTTGTATTACTTCATGTTTCATTGATTGTAGACATAAAAATTGACCAAGCTGCAAAATTAGCAGTCTAGTAGTCGTTCAGGTAGCCTCTGCCCCTAATAAAACAAAGGGGCTACAGTGTGTTGATCTATAAAAGAAACTAAAAGTTTTGTTAACGGTTTTAGACTAATGTCTCCAATGCCTAGTATCTGTTTCTTTAATGCAGTGCAATTACATTTATACAAAAATTCAATACAATCAGTATGAAAATATTTCAATAATAAAAATGAAATCCAATTTTAATTATAATCTTTTAAATTTTGGACATTTATATTTCATTATTATTTTAAACACATATTATTATCAAAGAATTTGAGACATTATCAAATTTCAACACAATATCTAAAACACTTAAGTTTCAACTAAAAGTAATCGCACATTAGGACCGTTTAAGGTTATAATTATTATTGTTATTGAATAAATACTTCTTTCCACAGAACTTTGGTTTAACCGGAACAGAATGGTCAGGATCGAATTTAAAACCTATATCCTTTTACAAAAAATATTATTGATTTGTAATTATAGATTGCCAAAAATTTGCCAAAATATTACCGTTTACCGTTTTTACATTGAGGTGGATTGTAAAAACTGTTATTGATGTACTCAATCGAAAGAAACTGACTTCTTAAACTGTTAAAAATTATAAATAGCTAGGAAAGAATTCACGACTCACGTAAAAATTTGTCTTTTAAACCGAAAATGTATATCTTTGTTTTCTTTTATATGTGTGTGAATTTGTAACATAAATAAAACTAAAATTTATTTTAGGAAAGTTTGATAGAAAGGTTTCTACGGTATTCTGTAATTTATGTTTTCTAAAAATATTGTGACCGACCATTACAGCTCTCTCATTATCAGGAATTATTTTGTCTTACCTGCTATGTTGAGGTTCAGGTAGCCAGGGCGTTAAGACTAACCTAGCCTCTCTTAGTTTTATGACACTAAGAGACTTTTTTAAATATATTATAAATGTGCCTGACGTTTTATCTTTTCGGGATAATCATTGTTTTTAAAATTCCTTTAGACATAAAGAAAGCGAACACTATCCCAATTCATATTGCCAACAATTAAAAATAGCGTATGCCTTTTACATTTTAGGAATCTTGATTTTCTTAGTAATAACGATGCCATTTTTTAATTAAGATAATTAATATTACTACTGCTACATATTAATTGTAAACAAGTGAATGGATCAAAACAATAACGAACTTTGTCTAAAAACTCTTTCTTGTTAAATAAGAAAGTTTGTGTGTATGTATATATTGAAACACACTTTCAGAGTGTTATATAGGTAAGGAATTTTTTTTAAAAGTACAAAATTTAAAATGGATGAGTCAGAGGTGGGAGGCACAACAAATTACCTGACGTTAAATTTGAAGAAGTCCTGGAAAATATTTCAAAGTTTTTAAACAATAAATCGTACTAGAGCTATTTAACAACTCGAGCAGAGTATTGGAGAACTCAAAAATTCCAATAACTTATTTCAATAACCTATGTATGGTCAAAGTTATAGGCACCTTTGGCGCAGAAGGATAGCACTTTCGTAAAGGATCTTTAATTAATTGTGTTATCTTATATTTATATTTAATTTTAGCAATAAATGAATTACAGTACTGTAGTTATTAGTTAAAGCACAAATTTGGTAATTTCCCTAGTTCACAACATTATCCTGAAAACGGAAAGATAGACAGCCAGAGTGAAGTCTAAAGAGGACTTTATTTTTATTATATAGAGGAACTATATTATTCTTTGTTTTTCTTGATCTTAGGTAGTTTTTTTAATAAGCCTAAAGATTTCAATTTATTTAGGAAAGGCTATTTATAATACTAAATTAATTACGATTCTACAAAGAAAGTACGTTTGTTGTTTTTAAGATTCGTGTTAAATAGAACAATGTGGAAAATACAATAATGAGACACCGTGAAAATAATAGAGGTTGCAGTTTTACAAGAACAGAAAAGCATTCCCCCAGCCCACATCAAAAACACAATCACGGACGCATGTTAGTCACAATTATCATCTCATCAGAGAATAAACTTTATTTCCGTTTTCACAGTTGGTTTGTTCACATGTAGGCCTATAGGTTACTCATCGACATTTGAAGAATTGTGCCAGGAAGTAGTTCTTCCTTCATTGAAACACACTGAGCTTGTTAGGAGTGTTACTGAAAAAAGGAGTGATACAAGGAATTGTTTAATCAAATATTTACACATTTTATCTTTACAAAAAATATTGTTCTGCAATTTGTGAAACACGTAAAAACATTTTGCCTTAAAATAGTTGATTTTTTTTTTGACAAATTTCTTTATTTATCGAAGTTAAAGAGACCAACAGTCAAAAACAAAATATACTTTATCTAACTTCGTTTTAAGATATGTTAAACAATTTGAAGAAAACTGAACAAAAATTACGCGAGCTACTCAATTCGCCAGAGTTTTGAAATCCCAAAAATCGGTTCAAAGCTTTTCCGATTTCTCGATTTAATATGGATTTAGTAATTTATATTAAACATTGAATTAAAAAAACGGTTAAATATCATCAGAATTCTTTGACAACTGTATCGAACTCATCCAAAAGAAATGTTTGTGACAAATAAGTTGAAATTACTCAATCAAACTTCAGAATCTGATTAAGTACGACAATATATACATTAAATGCTATATAACATGTAGGATAGTCCTCTCGTGCTTAGTTTTCGAATATCCGCCATTTTTTAAAAATAAAATAACATTAAAACTTTAGAAATATATATGATATTGAGTTCAGATTTGATAAACGCATTTTTCATGTAACGTTTTACACAAGATTTGAAAATGATTTCCATTTTAAAATGTTAAAGTCGTATATATTGAAAACTTGTTAACCTTATAAAACAATTACAATACAGTAAATACTTTTATTTGTTAATGACGAACAATATGGTATTTATATTTTTACTGTAGCTGTAAAAGAAAATATATTTGAACAGAAAAGGGAAAATTGCATCACAAATATTATATAATTTTAACAACAAATAAACTTGTGCTCTATGAAGCAAGAATCGGTTGACATTTGATGGTTGGAGAAGTGAGGGGTTGGTTTTGAGATTGTCTAGATAAACATTTTATAGTTAGTTATAGAAATTCGAACAAACAATTAGGTAGTAGCAAATTAAAAAAAAAATAGTAGAAATAGGCTGTGGATATCTAGTTATGACTCACTTACGCTCAGTAAGGAGGGAGTAATGCAACGTTGCCACATGGTGTGTTTTTTCTACCTGCGCCAATACACTGTTTATTTTACAGTTGGACACACTATTAATATTTGCCCGGTCGCAAATTTGACTACATTTGTATTCAGGAACTATACAACTATATTTTAAATATTTAATAATGTTTTAAATTGATTAAAAAAATACTATTATTAGGTCTGGAATATGAAGGAGAAACGTTTATTTATTGTTTACCTTATTTTTGAGGGTCACTCAAATTATAAAGTCATACTATGCCACGTAAAAGTCAGACATTTTTATTTCTAGAAATGAATAGAGGTGTAAGTACGCCTTTGATAAGTTATGTTGTTTTTCAGAGACAAGAACCCTTAGATGCCGAGGATCCCTTAAGAAAAAGAAAACAAGTGATATCCATTTAATTTACCTTTCTTAACGGAATTAATTCAACAAATCGGTCGGGAAGAACACCCTGGATAAATTGTATTGTTTTATATAAACTGTTGTTTCCTAAGTATTACATGGAGAGAAAATTGCACTTCACCGTCCAGTAGTTCAATAAATAAATGATTTAGGCAACTCAAGACATATGTAAGCTTAACATTCATTTCATCAACTATGATAATTGATCTGGTGATAATCACCCTGCTTGTCCAGAATTTAGAATAAATTTAGATAGTACTCAACAAAAAAACCTTTCAAAAAGGTAAAACTTTCGTAAGTATGACCTTGCGTTTTATTCCCTTTAACTTACTCAACACATTGTTACATTTTCCTTTTCCTTGTATCTGAAGTAATTTAATAAATAAGGCAGCGAAAGCATGAGAAATCATACTGGGGTGGGGGTTGTCTCTGAACACTATTCCAGTGGGCGACATATCACCCCACATTTGATTTATTAATAAATTCTTTTTTTCATCTTAATATTTTCTATGAACCTCCTTGATTATAGGAAAATTATTGATTTTTTTCTAGAAGTACGCTTATATTGAAAATTTGTGTGTGACCATATGGTCACAGTAGGCTTTTAAGTGACTATTCAGGAAAAATAACAACTATTCACATTAGATTAAAATTTGTCTTTATCATTCACTTTAAGAACATTACATATTAACTATATTAAGATCAGATCATTGTAAGGTCTGCAGAGTTCAAACTAACATAATATGGAATGTCGTACCGTACACAATAGCCTACTACAGTTTGTGATAGTTCTCAAAACACTTTACGCACAAACCGACGTCACATTTCTTGCAAGCTGTTCTTCTTACTGAACTGCACAATCTACCTGCACACCGTCTGCGCTTTTCTGTTGGTGCTACATAGTGATGTAGACCATCATAGCGTAAACTATTTTTATTTTTGGCGACAAAAACCTTTCTTGCCATACTTGGGCCGGGAAGAGCTGGAAGAGTCTTGTATCTTGTCAAGTAGGATTGAACAACTTCTCTTCTAAATGCCAGTTTTGTCATTTTATTCCCTGACAATCTGTGTAGTCGCCAAGCGTTAGTAGTAGCAAGATCTATAAGCCATGTAAACAAAGGCCACCACTACTTCTTTCCTCTGATTCCAATTCTGTGGGTGCTTATATCCTCATCCATAAGATCCGTTCCTCCCATGTGGTGATTATACTGTTTAATCACAAAAGGCTGTTGAATTTGGAGGTATTTTTTTTCAGATTGAGAGAAGCGCTTCACACTAGTAATAGGCTCAATACCATATGATGTTGATGCAGCTGTTACGACACTATTGTCTTTACAGCGAACAACAAATATGCCATCTTCTTTTTCGATTTTACACTCAAAACTTCCTCTATGTTCACTTTTCATATCTTGTTTTGATGCAAGGGGACAGTTTTTTGGCAATCTCTTGTCTCGGACAATTCCTGTAGAACCATAACCTCTATCCTTCAGATGTTTCATCAATGCTGGACTAGTAAACAAATTGTCAAAAAATAACTGATAGGGTAACTCACTGTCAGGTATTTCATCCAGCATTGTTACAAGAGGAGCAGCTGATTTCCCAAAGAGTTTTGCATATGTTTCATTCTTTGTTGTATTTTTCCCTTGAAAAATTTCAAAATTTATCAAGTACCCAGTATCAGTGTTTAGGCTCCAAATCTTGTAACCAAAACGGATTGGCTTTCCTTTTAAAAATTGTTTACATCCATGCTTGCCATAATATTTCACCATGGACTCACCAAAACACAAAAACTCAGACGGCACAAAATGTTCAAGACATTTAGATTTGACTAAGTCCATAAGTGGCCTTATTTTCCACATTTTGTCATTTGGAATCGGCTCAGAGTTGTCTGAACAATGCAAAAAACGCATAATTTGGATAAATCTATCACGCCTCATTGCTTGACAGACCATTTCATTTTTCATGTCTAGTCCAGAATCCCAGTAGCACTTTTTACCAGGCAGTTCATTGTACCCTGAAAGTAACAAAATAGCTAAAAAGCATTTCATTTCTTCCTCCGTCACTTTTGGGTCTGGGCAGTTTTTGAACAAAGCGTACTTGCTTGTATTTTTGACTAACAACTCAATGACACTTTTGTTGATAAATAGCTCAAAACGTTCAACTGGACCTAAAGAATCGAACTTCTTGTAATTGTATTTTTGAAACACAAGACATCTTTGAGCCTCCATATCACCATCAATCCAGGTACGGTGTTTTTTATCTTGTAGTGCCGCACAACTAGATTGGACAATATCAAGTCTTCTTACCATGATTTCTGCAGGAGCTGATAGTTGTCCACTGTTTAAATTATTTATTGTACCACCTTCGTTTTCTGGAGGAGCAATAAAGATGCAAACGTCGTCCATGGCATCAAGTTCCCCATCATCAATAAAGTTTTCAATTACATCGGCAGCTTCGGCGACAGTAAAGCCTTCCTGTAGTTTCAGTTGTTGCCTAAAACAACAGATAAAATATAGTATAGGCCTATTTATATTTACTCAAAAACTCTTGAAAGGCAATATAATAATTCCTAGTAAAACATTTGTAATATTAATTTTTTTGTTCATACAAAGTCCTACTGTGTCCATATGGTCACGGTTAAGTTTGAGGTAGCCTAGGACAAAACCTAAAAATGGTATAGCTCTTTATTTGAAACATAACCTATTAGAAGTTTATAATGTAGCATTAGGCATATTTCAGAAATAATTATGTCATATTTGAAAAGAATTATAATACTTACAACCAAATGTTGTCAATAAAATCTGCCATCTTGTAACGTCAGTAACTTTGAAATGTTATTGTAATTTACAACTGAAACCAAACAACAAACAACTGCACATAAGATGAAGAGCAACACTTTTTCAGTCAGCTGGCTATGAGCAGTTAAAAATCGAAAATTCAATTTAAAACTTAAAATATTTCTAAAGAAGATAACATGAGCATTATTATTTTATATTTTATTTACAAGTTAAAGTTTTTTCCAGCTTCAACTACTGCATTTTCTAAGTTTAGACCTTGACTTTTATGAACAGTTATTCCATAACTATTGCAAATTGGAAATTGTTTTCTTATTATAAAAGCATTCCTCATTAATTGAAATTTAGATTCTATACGTTCTATAGAATATTGTCTTTTATTGGTAAGTTCAATTTTAATAATGTCGACAACATTATTATTATCTCTTGTTACAGAAATAATAGTACCTATTGTACCAATAGCCAAGCCGATAAAAACATCAATGTTTCGTCTTATCATAATTTTTGATCCAGCTTTTATTTTAATTACTCTAGCTAATCCTGCAGTTCGTGAACTACCCGCTTCATCATTCATTAAAGACTTTATTATTTTTTTGTGCATATTCTTCGCTCGAATTGTATCATCGGCAACAAGCTCAATTTCCTCGGCATTATTTTTTTTAAACATAGCATCTTTAAGGTATCGCACATTTGATTGGTAGGTAATAAGCAAACAGTATTTGATGGCAAAGTATTTAGAAAGTTACAAAGTTAAGATATTTTCACTTAAAAGTTTAAATACATGATTACGCATTAAGGAATATGTATAAGTAATATTTTGCGGATCATGACCAAATACTAATGAAGTGGCAAATGCTATCGCGAAAACGCCACAATCAACTCCATTAAGTTGCTGGGCTACAGAAGGAAATATAATCTTTTTCATTTTTGTTAAAATAAAATGGATAAAGCTTTTTCAAACAAATTTTTAAAATCTGCATCTAATGTATCAGATTTTGAAGAATCATAAATATATAATAACTTACCATCGTAATAGCTACATAACCAATGTTCAGAATTAGAAAACAAAATTTGAATATTTTTTTCACCCTCAGCCATTGGTTTGATTTTTGAAAGAACTTGAAATCTTCCGGTATGTTGAGGCTTGTAAATAGTAAACCGTAAAAGTAGGTTATGAAATCTTTCAATATGATAATCATTTAGACGTCCTCCATTTTTTATGATATCATAATCACAATGGATAATTGAATATTGAAGATTCCAAGAAGTAATTTGAATAAAATGAAAAGAAAGTTTTTTATAGATTCTCTCTCTAAATATACGTAAGAGAAATTGTCGCAAATAATTATTATCACAGTTATATCGCACATAATCTGGTCTAATACCATGTACAAGAGATGTCGCAAAGCAATTGCGAATATACCACAATCACACTCACTCTGAAGTTGAACTTCAGGCCACTTAATAGTCTTTCCAGATTGAAAATAAAATGGGTATAATTTTAGCAAAACTAATCTATAAGTGACTATGATCTTTCTTTTCATTTAATGAGTCATAAATATAAATAGTTTCAGTGTCAAAAAAACTGCACACAAAGTGACCTCTGAGCATGTCATCATCTGTTAAAGGCCAAAATAAAATTTGAATTATAGATCTATCAGGAGAAGCGGGAGTAATCATATCATAAATTTGTTATTCTTCTATTCCTAAGAAATCAATATTAAACATTCTTTTATTAAATCGCTGAAGCGCTGTATATGTTCTACACCTAAATATGCATCTTTGTTAATAATTACGTTCAAAATCTTCGTCACCAAAATCAAAAGCCATGCTAAAAATTTCTGTAGTCTTGTTTACTTTTTTTTTCTTTCACAAAAATAATATTTCTTTTCGTAAGTATAGTATAATAAGTAAGTTTCGAATAAATTCTTATTTCTTTTTGTGCAATATATATTTTTACTTTTTAATGATAATTATATAAAATTTCATAATTTTATACTTTTATACAATTTGATACTTACGTTAAGTCTAAATAGAATACCGAAAATTTCAAAAACTACCAAGATGTTAATTATTTCTTCCTGTCGCCCATATAAAAAGGTACCTGTGAAGATAAAATAAAAATGGTCGATAAAATACGTAAATTCTCGGGTGGGGATAAGTAAGGTAAACTACTGGTTTTCTTGTAGAAGTATATACATGCTAGAAAAAGTAATTTGTAGAATTGTGGGGTCCATTGTGTGGTGATTACACCGACAATGGGTGATGCGCGCGCAGATAGCCCCGACGAAACGGATGGACTATTATTTATTTAATAACTATTTATTATTTCGGAAGTTGTATAAATGTAAAGTTATTTAAAGTCAGTTTAGTATTTCAATATATTTTTGTAAAGATTTGACCTTCGATAAGAATAGTGTTTTAGATCATGGGCGTCATCACCAGTTCATTATTGGGGGGGACATATGCCGGGGGTCTGGGGGTATGAAATTTTTTTTAATTAAACTTCTCAAAACATCGTTTTTATGCATTTATTTATGCGTTTGTAACAGAAATGTAATGTTAAAAACCCTAGTAAAGACAACGCCCGATGTTTACCTTTTAAGGTTTTAAGTAAATCATTCGTTTTTAGCAAACATAATTTTACATCTCAAATATTGGGGGGACGCGTCCCCACCACCCCCCGGCGATGACGCCCATGTTTTAGATTGTCAATCAATCGCTTATCAGCAGATAAGATGTATGGCAGGATGCTAACAGACATAAATATCTCTTGGCTCTAAGCCAAAGAAAATACGATCAACTAATTCTAATCTTTCTGCTGCCTAATTTAAAGTAATGATTACGTTCTGATTATTCAACTAAAATCACTTGCATTTATTTTTTATATTTATAGCCATGTATGTATATTTGAATTATGTATGTCTATATATGTATTCACAGGTATTTCGGCATAACTTTACGACAAAAACTTGTAATATTTAACCAAACAACTTTTTAACCAAACCGAGCTTTTTTTTTATTCCGTTCTGGGCTGTGAAAGTCACCTTCAGAGGCCTCACCGGCGTCGACCTAAAGATCTTTTGCCGCCCCAATTTCCTTCCTACACCCAACCAGTCATCCTTATGAAGGAACAGATACTACCAATAGGGTTATCTAGGATGGTTTCCATCTCTTTCCCCGGCAGGCCTAGAGAGTATAGCCTGGCTCGTCCTAACGCCTCACACTCTAAAAGAATGTGTTCTGCAGACTCTTCAGCCAAACCACATTTCCTGCAAGTATTGTCTGCAGCAATCCCTATCCTGTGTAGATGTTTTCTGAGGTGATAGTGGCTCGTTAAAAGAGCCCAACCACCCACCTCATGTTATCCCTTCTGAGAGAGATGAGTTGTTCAGCATGTTTCTTGCTTGGTCTAAATAACCTTTTTGCAAGTCTACTAGTGGTTGAATTCGTCCAGGCCCTATTCATCCCCTCCCGTATGCACGTATCAACCGCTGCTCTGGCATGTCCATAGGAGATCCCAAACACCGGTTCCGGGCCCAGGAAAGGGGATTCTGAACCTGACCTGGCTAATTCATCTGCTCTCTCATTACCATCAATACCTGAGTGGTCAGGAAACCAAGCTTACTATTTTGATGAAATTATTTTTATTTTTCATTATTAAGAAATTATACCGCGACTAATTACAACCGACACTTTTTTTATTAGCATACCTTCTTTCTTCGGCGACTTACCCGAATTAACGCTGAATCCAAAATACGTTTACTAAATTTTGAACAAAATTAATTTGTTTTTCCCCAAAAATTATAATAGTAATTCCAAATTAAATTATAACGTTACGCATCTCTTTTATTTCTACTTAGGGTATCCCACTTAATTACTGACCTAGACTGTGTCGCTCGAGGTCAGATTATGATTTCCTTCTTTCATTTTGATTTGACCAGCATGTCAATTTTACGGTGGGAGACCTATCCCGAAGGGCCCACCCTTAATATGTAACGGGAAATTAGGGGAACCTCGGGACTCACAGTCCCAAGACTGAAATCCCAAAATTGAAGACAATATTATGTATTTTTATATATATGTTAGCCATATGGTGAGAATCGAAGATGGGTGCGCACACATACTCGCATCCAGCGTTAATACGGGAAGCGTCGCCTGAATTTTTTGGCTGAAGAAAAAAAAAACTTTTTGTCGGTAAACCGTCGAATCAGAACTTTAACTTAATATAACTTAATAACTAGCAATTATAAGTGAAATATTATTCTTTTAATGATAAACTTAAACGTTTTTCTTACATCTTATAAGTTCAAGGGGCTTTTTGAATTTAAAAACAGTAATAAACTAGAAAACTCGCTTAAAATTCAATGTATATAAGGGTTGTGGTTCGCCGGCCATACTTACATCTGGCGGCTATATCCGCCCTCAATTATGATGTTTTACGATTACGATGAGAATTTTTAGACTACGATGAGATCTAGTTCATAATAATAGGTCATTAGAAGAGTGTAGATCAATATGTAAACTGAACACCTCTACAATAAGAATATTACTTCCTTATTTTTTTATAGTCATTCTGTTCAATATGATGCGGTATTGTTAATTGTTAGTGTGAAATACATGAAAAATGTATAGTGCAGCCCGGAGTTTACACGCGAAAGACAGAAGTGACGGGGGGGGGGAGGTCAGTCAAAATAACAAACACCTCCACAAAAAAAAAAAAAAAACACGCGCGAACATCGATCTCTCAAAAAGTCGTAATATGTCTAATGTATAAACCAGGCATTTGTAAGGTCGCAATAGTGGTATCTTTATATCAAGCACCCAAAATGCCGCGATTGCGTTTAAAGTATAAGCCAGGCACTGGAAAGGTCGCAATAGTGGTATCTTTATATCAAGCCCCCAAAATGACGCAAATGCATTTAAAATATAAGCCAGGCACTGGAAAGGTGGTAATTGTATACACGGTATAACTTTTATACTCAGGCACCCAAAGGGTGGCCGTTATGTCTGATCGTATAACCGCTCCAAGGTCAGGAATCGCCAGGCACTCAAAAGGTCTTATACATGTATATATATATATATATATATATATATATATATATATATATTTATTAAAAAAAGTTAATGCGCCCTTAAAGATAATTTTAATTAATAATATCTTTAAAATTTTTTTTTTAACAACAATGAAAAATCCCACCCCATAAAGAAAAGAAAATTTAATAAACCCTACAAAATATCTTTTTTATTAAGTGAGAAATTAACAAAATTTGATGTCGAACAAAATTACATACAAATCATGCAACGAAAATTTTTGACGTCAATATTATAAATTTAGAAAACTAACCCCTTTGGGGTGGTGAAGCCAAAAGTTGCTAGCATGTCCCATCCTATTTAAATTAAAAAAAAAATTGAGTTTGATTTGCCTTACCCTATAATTATATTTTTGTACATTTCACACACAGAACAGTTAGTTTTTTTTTTACCAAGTCCAGATTTCACTTAAAGTTGGTTGTTATAGCTGATAATAGCACATTCTTGGACCAGTTTATAACTGCATTCACAAAGACAAAAGCATTAGTTTTCATGTTTTAAAATGAAATTCAAGTTTCATGTTAGGCTTTGAACTTTTCAAGTACAGTAATCCTAAAGTTACGTTACAAAAGATTTTAGATTAAGTTGTATTGAAAAATATTTCTGTTATAAATTTAAATTACAATGAATTTTAAATTGAAGCAAACTAATTATTAATTAATGAAAAGAAAACTTAAATAAAATCTTTCAGCATAATTCAAAATACAAAGCATTTATGATAGCAAACTCAGAGTAGAAATTTCATTATTAAAATTTATTTTAGTAAGAAGAATTTTATTTTATTTGATTACCTGGAGCAGAGAAAGGTGATTCCTGCGAGTGTGATGGGCCCTGACTGCACTACGAAATTTTATCACATTTCATTACATTTTTAAAGGAAACTTTTCCTTTTTTTTTTAATTTGAAAGACATTTAGCACTCGCACACGCGTTACATTTAGATTTAAATACTTAAATACTTATAAACACGCACGGCCTTAAATACTTTTTAAAAACTTCACATTTTAGCCTTAAAAAAAAAAATTAAACAAGACCGAACAGACAAGAATGAATCATGCCTCGCAGTGCCTAAGACGCTCAGCTATTGCCTTTGTATCTTGCTAATGCCTTAGGGTGTGTTCCAATGTACATGTTTCGTTTGAAATTGCCTCAGGCTTCTTGATATGACAACGTTCCATAAAGCTTAACTGACCGCTAGAGTGTAGCACCTCCCGGCGGTTAATTCATTTTACTTTAGGATTAGGTTTTATACTTAAATTTCAAGAAAAACGGCACAAAATTTAGTAAAATTAAGTGGGTTTTTGGCCTGTTTTGTGTTTATCATTATTTGATCTCTGTTTTAATACCATGTATACCTCAATACCTGTCTATGTTTTCAATGTTTGCTTTTTGACTCAGTTGTCAGTTTTTATGTGTAGAATTTATTCATACAGAATATCCGCTATACATTTATATTAAATTTCTAGAAGTTTTGGTGTTTATCTGACAAAATTGCTTAAAAAGGTGTTGTTTTAACAGGTCCTGTTATTATTCTTAGCAGTGTAGTTATTTTTTGTTTACAGTTTTTTTTACTATACTAACTGTTGTGAGAACCTCTCCACTATAAAAAAGTTTGGTTTGATGTGGTCTTATAGGTTTTGTAGGTTTCATTTTAAAGATCCATGGTCTAGCAAGCCTTTTCAAAATACTTGATGACACTTTAGTACAAATATTGTAGCATGGTGTTTTATGGTTAGTTATTTATATAACATTACCCCATGGTATGTTCCCACTCTTCTGGAGTTCTGTGTTGGTTATCTTAAATGTATAACCTTTGTTTTTTTTTTCTAAAAAGAATGTTTATTAATTTATTTTCTGGTTATTTATTTTCATATTATTATTGTTTATTCATTCTGGTATAGTGTTTAATGCAGAGTTTAACTGTGTTGTAAAAGTTTAAACTATTTTTACTTAATTTTATAGCTTCTGTTAATACCACATCATCTGCATATGAAGCAATATTAACTTTACTAGAAGTTAATACCTTATGTAGTACAATGAATGTTCATAGGGGTATATTAAAAAAATACAGAATGGAAAGTAGAACAATCCTTATGGTATCCTTATGTATAAATGACTGTAGTTCTTTAAATATTCTTTCAAATGATATGAAAATAGAAGTGAAGAAATTGCATAAATAGGTTACAATTTTGAAATCAAGTTATTCATAAATTTAAGTATTGCTACAATTTTTAGTTATTTTCCATTTTTAGTAAACATTTAAAAAGATCAACATTTTATAATCATTGTATATTAAAAGATGCAATACTTAAAGGGGTCAATTTAAAAATGGATTTGATATCTCGAACGGTTTAGAAAAAATTGTAGACACAAAAATTTCACAAAAAATCAACATTTTAAAAACTAATGATAGAATTCAGAATTGAAAGTTTTGGAACTGAATACGGAAAAGAACATACTCTATAAAATTGAATTTGATATTTCAATGTGTGTTTGGAAGAATTTGTAGTTTAAAAGTAGGCTATAGAATAATGTTGTATAAAGAAAAACAAAAACAATAATGCGCTAGTTGTATATTCCCTAAATAAAATGAAATAAAAGAGAAAGTCCATATTTTCAAACCTATTTATCTAATAAGAAATATCTCTTATAGTTTTCACTTTGGAAGTTTTTACTTCCACAAAAATATAAACTTCCTGCTATTTTTTGGTGTTTTAATTTGTATCTCTTAAAACGTTTTTAAGTTTTATTCTTTAATATAAATTATCATATACCTAACAGTTATATAGTTTTCTTTCCTGTAATTTCCTCTCAACTTGAGTGCAACTTGGATATATATATACATCAATGTGAATTAAAGTAAATAACAAACAGTAGTCAGATTATTCATGCTTCCTACATATTGGGTCACCGACCACTGATGCCAATCAGTAGTGGGGATTAAGGTGCATTTTTCAGATAAGCCAGTCACCTTTCCATGTTTATGTACAAAAAATGGTCAATCATTATTATAATGCAAGAAAACCACTTATAAAACAAAACATTTAACTTTTATTACTTTCTCTTTTGATCAAGTGTACAGTAAATGTTGTATTATTTACTGCGATTCATTGAATGTGTTAAAATAATCAAGAACGAGATGTACTGTTCACAGAACCTCTAGTTTGGTACATAATGACTTTAAAATGTGTCATCTCAAATGTTTTGACATTGTAAAGTTTCAGAAACGTAAGCTTTAGTGACATGTAACTTTCTTCATGTCACTAGGGTTTATAAACAACTATCTTGTAACTAATAAATAATTTAATCAAGTAAAGTGTGTATTAATAAAGATAAGACACCAGGTGTTGTACTAAATAGGAAAGCTCTTCAACAACAAGATGGAGGTCACTATCGTTAATCAAAGAATGACACAAAGGTACATTGTTGGTTTCGAGAAACACTTCCCTGATTGAAAAGCAAACTGATGTCTTGATTTGACAATTTGATATTCAGCTCAGTGCCAAAGTGAAAGGGATAAATTATTTTACAAAATACGTGAACTCTAGAAGAAATATTGTAGTTGGTTTAAAAGTAACAATAACAATAGAACTTCGAAATTCGAACTAACTAATGTGGATTTTCTGTATATGAACTTTCAAAAACATTATTCATAACAGTAGGTCCAAATATAAAAGTGATTCTAGAAATAAAACTACACAATAAAATAATTACGTTTTCATAAAATAACAATGACAGGAGTGAAGCAATATAAAATAAATAAATATATCACACCTTGATAGTTGTCACTAAGACCTCTGTGTCGCACTTACAGATTTTTTAAAAATTCATTTTGTGAGAAGGTTTTTGAAATAGTCATCCTAAAGAAGTAACATACAAGTAGGTCACAGCAGAAATAATATTTATTATTAGGCTATATAATAATTCCTAGACCTAGTGGTTAATCTAACGTAAAAATAAATTTACGAGTTTTTTGCAATGCATCAGCTGTTTTAAAAATTGTAAAATTGTAAAAAAAAAAGAATGTTGAAATAATTTAGGTTAAAAACATACATGCCGGGTTATGTCGAGGCAATGGTCAACCCATGTTCTATATTAGATATCAACATACAACAATCATGCGGCACCAGCGTCGAGTGGCCGTCGACGCAATATATGTCGTTTTCTCGCGACATTCGAGTGGCGCTTCTGTCGAACGCGACCTATCAATCCTACTCGCAATTGTTGCATTTAGACGTGTATATTTAGCCCGACAAACAACCAACGTACACTCGACAAAAAATATAATAACTTCAAATTAATATTTGAGTAATTAAAGAAACATAATTTATTCATATGGATTAAAACTTAGGCCTATGTTGAGCCCGACAAACACACTGAGCGGCAAAAGACAAGAAAATAATACGAGCTACAAATTAATGTTTGTTTAATTAAATAAACATATTTTTATTGTCTAAGGAGCACTTCGGCGATATTCACAATAAGACAAAAATAATTCCCCGAACCACAAAAACAAGAAACAAAATTGTTATTATAATGAATTTAGTATGTTTATTATAATACCCTTATTTATATTTGAATGAAATAGTCATCTTCATTATCCTTAGAGGTTTACAGTTAAACTTTGTAGTTCAGCCCCCTGGCGCTTATTTATAGTGAGTGATACGGCTGTACGAATCCTAGGTATCCTGCTGGATCTACAGCTTTCTTCATCTAGTATTGGGTTAGATACCTTTCTTTCTTATCAGGTCCCTCTTGACAACCCTTGTTTTCTTTCGACCCAAATGGTATTAGAATATTTTAGGGTTTGGGTTTCTATTTTATGATTTTTTTCCCCTTCTTTTGGAAAAATGGAGCAATGGCGATCATTGCTCCAAGAATTTTACGCCTTTAACCTAAACAAATGATAGCCTAACAGGTTACTTAAGAGGGTGCTTGTAGCCTAGCAGGAAGCAAAAGGGATTACTCGATTGTTTACATTCCATCAGTCTATGCTGGCAGCTGGAACTTACAAATGCTTCTACTTTGCCTCTTCTAGTCTTAAATGCATTATCTGTAGTAAAACTTTTAAAAAAGAGTTAGTTTATTCAGAACTATGGGTATTGAAAGAACATCACACTAAGTCCTTAAAATAGTAAAATATTTCGCTTTCATCTTTAAGTAATAAAGTAGATTCTATTTATTTATTTTTGCCATGAACAGAACTGTTTTTTTATTCATTTCTTAATTTACAAGTCTTTGGACATTTATTTCATATTTTACCAAAATGTAAAAAAAAAAAACCGGGTAGAATTTTTTAAAAAAATCGTAATATTGTGTTGTTTTTCTTTTCCTACCAAATTTTATGTTAATGAAAAGAGTAAACAATCTGATCAAAGTTTATCCATTTGTTAGACTGCAGAGAACTGAACAAAAAGCAGACAAACATAACCCACTCTTTGGCTTAGGAGAACTTAAAATGAATATGTACGTAGAAAACTCATAGTTCATTGATTTGTTTAACCAGCCATACATATCTCCATACTACATGTGAGAAAATAAAATCAATTAAACAAGTACTATCAACTAGTTAACAGCTACCAACAGCTACCAACTAGATAACCAGCGAGTATGGCTTGCTTCAATGGGAACATTTTTGTCCAAATAGTTTTTTTTAAAAGCCAGCCCTAAATAAAAATCCGCCTTCAACAGTTACTTTATCGAGTTCTAATTATGTGACAACAATTTCGAGATACAGCATTACACTTTAATATCTATCTTAAATAGTTAAAAAAAAGAAGTTTATTTAAAAATATCAAATTAAAACATTAGTACAGTACAATTAAAAATAAATTAGAAATAAAAAAAAGTCAAGTTAAAAAGTCAATTGCTGTACACAAACAATAATAGATGAAGTAACAGGCTATTTTTGTAAAGAAAGTTAAGTTTTTTTAAAGATAAAAATTTACCAACAATTCTAAAGATACCTTTTAATTAAAGAAAATTTAATGATAACAATTAAACAATTTGAAACATTGATGACTCTTGGTGTATATTGATTTAATTATTTCAATATGTTATGATACTTCTTGTGAGTGTAAACATTTATTTTACTATAATTAAAATTATTTTCATTGCAGGACTTAATTTATGAAAGATGAGTGAAACGATGTGTTAAATTAAAAAAAAAATATAAAATCATATCAGAAATATACAAATATATCAAAAATGTTCTGTTAAATCTATTTTCAATTGATTATGATGTTCGTACGTTTTGTTTATCATTGTTAAATAGTCATCTCTGTATTCGCTGATTGCTTTTAATCAATTATGTTATTGTATGCCATCAGATATAACGAACAACCTGATTGCTATTCATTTGCCCAGTACAGACTCTTGTTTTAATCAACAGAATTGCTGCTTTAATCAGCTCTAAAGTAATTAATTGATTCAAATAGTGGTTTGGGTACTTGAGCTCAGCTGAAATTCAAATCAGTACAGACAAAATTTATTACTAATTGCAAAAATCTATGTCGTTTGAATTTAAATTAGAACTTTGTAACTAGTAATTACCTCGATAAAAGTAATTCTATTGATAATATATATTCAGAGATTTTCAATCATTTGTGTATAATAAAAACTAATATACGACGTTTCGAGAGTATGTATCAACTCTTGTCACAAAGTGCACTAGGGATGACTTAGTTTTCATTGGATATCCTCTTCCTCAGGGCGTCGCACATATCTATACCTTTCTTAACTACTCTATTTAACTTTGGTATTTGGGGTTTTTTGACCAACGCTAGTTCTTTTTTGATCCTGCCACTACAGAGTAATCAAAGTCTAGGACTAGGGGTCTTTATTAT
Organism: Aphrophora alni; assembly: GCA_963513935.1. Classification (NCBI taxonomy): domain Eukaryota; kingdom Metazoa; phylum Arthropoda; class Insecta; order Hemiptera; family Aphrophoridae; genus Aphrophora; species Aphrophora alni. Next base: position 79,604,376 of record OY740768.1, read on the forward strand.
TATTATCCTCGTTGCATGACATGACAATGCAATCAAACGATTTGGTAACGTAGAGAAAGAGTTTAAAAAGATAACTCCTATTCTTTCATGACATGACGATCCTTTAAGGCTGAGATTATTAGATAAATTTTGTAAAAGTTACTTTTATAAGAAATAAAAAATAAGTACCAATTTCAATAATTGTAACCCTATTAGGTTACATCTCGTCAAATTTCAACATGTTAGCCCACGGATTGGAGAATTTTAACCATTAATTAACTAGGCTGATTATGTCTTCATTCCAATCCAGTAAATCACAGGGTGATTAACACGGTTTCGGGTAGAATATACCCATCTTCACATCACAGAAACATGAATTGTCGTCAAATACATATAAGTTTGGTCTCACTAAACAATAAACCCAAACACAAGCTAAAAACTTAAAAATGCATTAAAAAACCATTAAGAGCCTTGAAAACTTTACCCGGGATTAGACTAGGTTACATTGACCGGTCACAGTATAACTTTATTAGACAACTCGTCAAAGCTAAATCTAAGGAAGTTGATGGCCGTCGTTATGGTAATTACCCAGCCCTACCATATAATATAAGAATACTGTATTCTCTAAACGCAATGCGCAAGTGGTGGTTTCGGGTGTTGTTGTAGTAAATATTAAAGTATATCGTTAGATCAGGTGGTCTTATCTCGTAGGGTAGATTAATTAAAACAGTTGTAGAACGTCGTATTTGTCTAAAACACTTCTTTATTGACGTCGGATAAGCCCTAGGGGTCTCGTGAATGTATCTACATTAAAAAGTCCCCAATTGCCTCGGCCTTGGCTGGCCTCTAGCTGGACATTTTGAAAGAAACCTCCACTCCATACACTCTTTTTGATGATATTTGCCGTCGTAGATAGGTGCGGTTGGTACCTATACATCGGAATTGGAACATGAAAATGTTTATCTAATTAATTGGCGTAAGTTGAATAACACACGAGATTGGACATTTTCAAATCGATTTTATTGAACTCCATAGGCTTCACTATAGCACTATAGCCTGAATTCCACAGGCTTCACTATAGCACTATAGCCTGAATTCCATTGGCTTCACTATAGCACTATAGCCTGAATACCATAGGCTTCACTATAGCACTATAGCCTGAATTCCATAGGATTCACTATAGCACTATATCCTGAATTCCATAGGCTTCACTATAGCACTATAGCCTGAATTCCATAGGCTTCACTATAGCACTATAGCCTGAATTCCATAGGCTTCACTATAGCACTATAGCCTGAATTCCATAGGCTTCACTATAACACTATAGCCTGAATTCCATAGGCTTCACTATAGCACTATAGCCTGAATTCCATTGGCTTCACTATAGCACTATAGCCTGAATACCATAGGCTTCACTATAATAGCACTATATCCTGAATTCCATTGGCTTCACTATAGCACTATAGCCTGAATTCCATATGCTTCACTATAGCACTATAGCCTGAATTCCATATGAGCAAATTATAGTCTCATATACTAAATTTCATATTCTGATCATAATATGGACGATAATGACAACCGACTGTATGTCAAAAATCACTTATCGGTTTTTTGAGGCCAGGAAACGGGAAGATGCATCAAAAATGGAGGTTGATATTTTTGCTATTACCAAACTTACCACATCCTTCGTATATTCGACAAGTAAAATGTTACTCGGGATACTATAAATTGTAACCTGTAACATTTACATGAATATGAATGTGCTAGATAGTATATTGGTGAGACAAAATGAAGTTTAAATATAATAATTATTAAATACAAATAGAACATGCGATTAGGCTTATGTATAAATCGAAAGTACTCTGACATATTTGGTCTGAAAACGTAAATTGAATTGGAAAGAGACAAAGATAATAACGCTGAGACAAATAATTGAAGTCTCATGTATAAAGCTAACGAACAATTCCATGGGTTATACCAGCGTAGAAATATGGCAGATTATGGCTTCCATTAACACAAATGTAAGGCTGATATTATTCCGATTAATTCACTGCAAGAGGTGACTAAATGGTATTACGTTGAACTCTTGTGAGCGGGAACAAAAGGTTTTGCACCTCGACAAAACTATTAGTTAACTACAATAAAATCTTTTTATTAGTCAGCCATTGCAGACTTCGTTTCAACTTAGTGTTTGTGTTAGTATTAGTATCAAGTTTTTTGAATTGTGGTTTTATATGTAGTTTTTACATCGCAGACCTAGTTCGTCCTACCTTCCCTTAGATTTAGTTATAGTTTACAACATAGTCGTAACGTAATGGGGCTATTAGATAAGTCGTGTATTAGTTCTTATGTATCAATTATGTGAACACTCCATCGATATCCAATAATTTGAAAACCAGAATATACAGCAAAAATAGCAGCACTATGTTAAAAAAGTGAGAATACATTAAACTAAGAGCATTTTGTTATGAAAAGAAACAAATTTCACATTGTATGACGTACATTTTTAAATAATATGTCCGTGGACTTGTGCCAAACCCTGTTAGTTTAAATCTACGTATAAACTTTAAACAAGTGATAATTTTTAATGAGTAGGAAATATTTTGAACTTTATATTTAAATTAATTTGAAAAATACTTATTTTCTTGAAGCATGTAGACTGTTGTTTGTTAATACATTTAATCACTCTAAACCTAAAAGTTAACTAATATAATGAAAAAATATGTTGATGAGTCATTTTCGTACCCCCCCAATATTTTCTATACATAGTAAGTAGATTAATTTATCACTTGATATTCTAACAAATAGGTTTTAAAACACATCGTGCAAATATATGTTAGACAATAACAGTTATAAAGTTGTAGGCTAAATAGTTTACGTATTGTCAATACTTATGGTTTTCCTTCTGAAGGCATCTCCACTTATTTGTGTTCTTTAAACCTCTTTTTGTGGGAATCGTCCTCTCGTTCTTCTCCTAGGAGGTCTTCAGATATACACTGTATCTGTCTAAACCAGTGAATTGTTTTGTTTTGAACCGAACAAGTACATCCTCTTACACCTCAGGTTTTTCAGATATAAATGAACAAAATTATAACGGGCAATACACACTAGGGCCTATATTAAAAAAAAATTCTACGTAATCTCCCGAACCTCTAAGCACTTATTAAGATGTTCTATAATCTGAAGTTTGACAGACAGAATAAACTTTTATAAATTACAGATTGTGGAATTTGAAGGAACGCCTTGTGCAGTTTATCAACAGTTAAGCGCTTATTTTCATGAATATGAATATGTTTATCGTCTTTGTCAAGTTCTCAGAGATGACAGCTGATCGAGACTTTATGCAGTCAGTTGATTTCATGTCTCTGCCACTATTGGTTCTATCGTAACACTGCTTTGTTTGTTGCCATGTTAATCAATAAACCCGCCGATTGTGAAGTGCGCGCGGTTATTCGGTTTTTAAACGCAAAACAAGTTCGTCCCGCCGAAATTCATCAGCAGCTTGTTGAAGTTTATGGTGATGGTGTAATGAATGACAGTAATGTGCGTAAATGGTGTAGGCTTTTAAATGAAGGAAGAACAAATGTTCATGATGAAGAACGATATAGGCGACCAACTGTCATTGATAAAGACTTGACAAAAAAAGTTAATGAGAAAATTCGCCAAAACCGGCGCTTTATGATTGACAAGTTTCATGAGAAATTTCCACAAGTTTCAAGATCCGTTGTTTATCACATTGTTTCCGACAAACTGCATTACAAAAAAAGTTGTGCGAGATGAGTGCCAAAAATGTTGACAGAAGAACACAAAAAGAAGCGTTTGGCACATTCTTTATCATTTTTGGAGCGCTACGACAACAGTGGTGATGAGTTCTTGAATCATATTGATACCGGTGATGAAACGTGGGTAGCATACTACACTCCAGAGACTAAACGTCAATCCAGTGAATGGCATCACTCAAATTCACCGACGGAACCACGAAAATTCAAACAAGTACCTTCAACACGGAAAATCATGTCCACGGTCTTTTGGGATCGGAAAGGCGTTCTTCTGATTGACTTTCTGCCAAGAGGAATGACCATAAATGCTGAGAGATATTGCGAAACACTAACCAAGCTTAGGTGCGCTATTCAAAACTGCCGGCGGGGACTTCTGTCTAGCGACGTCGTGCTGCTTCACGATAACGCTCGGCATCACGCTGCAGCAATGACCAAGACGATACTGGCCAACTTTCGATGGGAATTACTGGACCATCCCTCCTTACAGCACTGACCTGGCACCATCGGACTTTCATGTGTTTTTTAAACTTAAAGAATATCTTGGTGGAAAGCGATTTGAAAATGATGACGTGTTGAAATAAACGGTTACTAACTGATTAAATGCTCAGGCGGCAGTGTTCAATGATGAGGGGATCTAAAAGCTAGTGCCACGACTTAACAAATGCTGAGATATTCTTGGTGACTATGTTGAAAAGTAAAAATATGTTCATACTTAAGTTTTTGATACAATTTATGTTCATAAATAAAATTGCTGTTACTCCACTTAAAAACTGTTCTTACTTAAAAAAATGACCCACCTATTTCCCTTTATCATAACTCCTTTCCATACTCTTCCACTAGTTACATACATGGATCAGTAGGACGAATATTTTTGCATTCTAAAATCTAATCATAGGAAGCACTTCACAATGGTCAGGATTGGTTCATGTTTTACAAAGTATTGTAAAAATATAATTAACACATAGGCTATATTTGAAACGCACTGGTGATAGTGTGAGGGACCTGTAGAGAGCGTCTGACCTTGAAAACTTTCTGATCTGCGGAAGTGAGATTGTTGTGAGCAAATGGTTCTTAATTTACAAAACGACCTTCATATGTTCTACGTTAGTAAATACAATTTCTGCCAACAAATCGACTGAAAATGTATGGCTGGATTACTAAAATAACAAACTAATATTGACTATCGGCGCTTTTGCCACTCTACTTCACTGAGAATAGAGACGAGGACGGACAAATATATCGAGTGTAGTATAATGAAAGGCACACTTGGTATACTCCATAGCGCTTCAGGGAGGACGTCTTTCGTTGTCATACACGACATGCTTTATGAAACGTTTATGCTCTTCAATGGTTGCATTTCTAATCAATTTAAAGTTTTCAGAAATTTATACTACAGTCTTTATAAAAAGTTATATTTTTTTTAAATGTACAATGATTCTCACATGGATCTGGTTTATGTAACGCTATTAATATATGTAACTTAAATTTATTACTGCTATTGACCTAATATATGTATATTAAACTGTCGGCGTGTTTAATGAATGAAGGTTATGGTTCCTTTCAAGGTAGGCTATACGACGTGTCTTCATTAATAATCCTATTCAGTCTTCCCTTACCCGATTAGAAGTAAATTAGTTGACAATTTATATGCAGGACAGTGATATATGATTTATGGCAATACAGGGCTTTAAGATGCAAATGCCGTCATAATTAGTGATCTATTAGGCCTAGAGCGTCTGACTATATTATTAATGACCAATTTAGGCATAGTAATTAATATTAAAACTTTAACTTTCATGCCACCCATATATAACCTAAATTATAAAACTATTGTAAGACAAATAGTTTTTATTGTGTGTATTCTTTATGAATAATTTTATTTAAATGTTTGTAATGTGTTTTTGTTTAGTGCTACAACGGAGAAGCTTCTCCAACGTAAAATTGATAATAGTTGAATAGCTGAAAAGGTCGTCGTTTTTTAAATCATACAACATTTGACATTGATGATGGTAATTGTTAATCGTACTAATGTTTTCTTTTTTGGTAAAAAAATAGTTCTACTGTTTAATTGTGTGCGATCATTTTTTGGCAATTGGTTTATTTTATTTTATGTTGTATATTAACGGTACAACCAATAAAGTACTTAAATTTAATTATATATTTTAAGGACAGTTGTAATTAAATGTAAACATATTTTTTGTACTAATCCAGTCAAATTCGGAAATCTTCAGAAATGAAAGAAATATACATCTAACAAGGGTAATAAAATAAAATCTCGAAATAAAATCTACACACACACACACACACACACACACACACACACACACACACACACACACACACACACACACACACACACACACACACACACACACACACACACACACACACACACACACACACACACACACACACACACACACACACACACACACACACACACACACACACACACACACACACACACTAACACACACACACACACACACACACACACACACACACACACACACACACACACACACACACACACACACACACACACACACACACACACACTAACACACACACACACACACACATACACACACACACACACACACACACACACACTGCCGCGCTCCGGCTCGAGGTCGTGGGTTCTTGCGCCTCTTTTTGCGCTACACTTACCACTAACCACTCTGTTCTGTTTTCACGAATTTAAGATTCTTTGTTCCCTTTTTGGAACACTATTTATCACGAACTCTTAAACTCGCTGTACGATCACCACCGACTGGGCGAACCACCTTTCTTCTCAGAGCAAGCGCGGACAAGGCCAAGATGCTCACTTTTACTTTTTTGAATCAAAGATTTTGCAACTCTTGGCTCTAGTAAGTATGAGCTTGTCCTCATAAACTTACTAACTTTTAATTTACGCAAAATTCCCTGAATTTTATCTCAATGCTCGATTATTTGACTCTTTTTTAAGATTAACACTCTCTCTCTCCAAGGTCGTGCCTTTTGGGAGAAATCGGCTCTTAAGTTCTGATGATAACTTTTAAAATTTTCAAATTATATTACCAGAGCACATATATAAGATTTATGTTTAAACAAGGTTAATAACATATACAGAATGGATATATATTGAAAACACAACAAAATTTAGAAATGAATTATTTATGTATTCCTTTCTCTTTTGCACAGGAAAAATGTTAACTTTATAAACTTTTTTAATAACACCAAACAATTTGATTAAACAACAACACAACTATTTATTTATTTGACAAAATTTATCAATGTAATATTTTCTATATCTTAAACAAAATAAAAACGCTTGACTTTTCAGACAGAACCACAAACAGTTTTTCCTGTACTGAAAAAGTCGTATTTAAATTATTAATTATTTTCAACACCAAAGCAGAGGTTTAAAAATGAATTTAATTTTTAATAATTCCCCTAATGACGTTATATTTGAAATGAAGTTAATATTTGCGAATTATTCCTTAAGTATAAGATACCTTCACACTTTATTAGAAGTTCTAGTTGGATTTGGAATTTGTTGTATAATTAGGATGATGTTGATATGATGTTTTCGATCCAGAGTCTGTAAGCTGCTATGTAGTTGAATGCTGGTCTCGAATTCTTCTAAGTTGCCTTGAAGATCGATTAAAGTTGAAATTATTCTAAGTCCAGTTAAGTAGAGTGACAGTTGAATTTTCCTCTCAGCTCAGAGTCGGTTGCAGAAGAAACGTCCTATTCGCGTCGATTCCAAATCAAAAGTGTCCTTCTTTCGAACGACAAATTACGGTCTCCCTGTCAGTGGGAATTAATCCACTTTTCTGGAGCCAATTTTCCTCCCTTTTAGGGAAAAAGGTATTTTCCATATATTATGTGTTTTCAGGCCCTTTTGGTCTGAAATATTTACACTATATATTTTATTAGTCATATTTTTTGACTAATGAATAGTTTTCTTCCTTTATTATTAATTAAAACACCTTTTAATTAATAATTTATTGTATTTTTTCTTCAACGTTATCTATGATCCAAGTTGGCAATATGATGTTTTAAACTTTGGATTCCTGCTGAGGATGCGCACGCCACTTTTCATGTTTTTGCATGAAAATCTCTACTTTGTTCGTTTTTTCGTTCAACTCGCTATAACTTTCGAACGCTCGAACCGATTTTAAAGTTCCTTTCGGATTCTTCTTCCTCTCTATCTTGTGGGTCTTGTGGAACTTGATTCATCGCTCTACTGCGCTTCGTTCGCGAGTTATCGCCCTTTTCCCGAAATTCGATTTTTCTTCTTTCCAAATTTTGAGATAAGTCCTTTCTCAAAATTCTTTTGACGAAATCTTGTTCCTCTTCTACTACGACGAAAAACTATGTTTGTACTTTTCCCATAACTCGTTTGGTTTTTGAGTTATGTGTCCTTGAAGTCCTAAAGTTTGCATCGTATGAGTTTATGTTCATAAAAACCCCCCCATTATATATTATTACTTCTGCTTTGATGTTTTACAATTTTACATACTAGATATCTATAATTACCATGTTACTTTACCCCTTTAACGTTTAATTTAACCGCTTTTGGGCTTTGAAGTTTTACGTTTTGTAATTATTATATCTCCCTTATTTTATTTTCAAATTTGATTATAAGTACATATTATTGTGCCCTATTGTGGTCTCTTCAATAGTACTTATTATTATTTTTTAAATAATCCCCCCTTCAACTTAAACATTCCAAAAAACTCCCCAAGAATGACTTTCTAAGTCCATTTTCACCTGTTCATTATTATTAATTCATATTTCTTATTTATGATTATTATTAGTTCCCCTTTGAGTTATGACTCTACGTTTTTTGAATTTTGAATTTAAGTTTTTTCCAAATTTTAGGTTTTTGAGCCCCTATAAAAACTTGAATAACTTTTTTGTTTTAATTGCTTTTAAATTTATTCTTCGATATTATTAATCGGTTGATTCTACTGAACATTAATTTATTTTAATAATTTAGTATTTTAATAAAATAAGAAACAAGACAGAGCGACTGTACACGATCCAACATGCAGTGTTCAACACCTGTTGCCGTGACGTCATCGTCCCTCCTCGTCTCCCATCTACATGGCTTTATCGCGGGAATTTAAAATGTTTTAAATTGGCTTGAGACTTTTGGCTTTTCCCAAGCCGTCTCAACACACACACACACACACACACACACACACACACACACACACACACACACACACACACACACACACACACACACACACACACACACACACACACACACACACACGCACGCACACGCACACACACAAAATCGCTTGTATTTTTATAATTGTATAATAAAAATAATAAAATTGCTTACGTCTTCTTTACTTATCAAACCGTAAAAACAGACCCGGAAAAGGTTTGTGTACATTATTTGGCAAAAAATAAGAAATTTTACAATTTTCGTTTTTTTGGAAAAGGCGTATTTTTCAAAGATATAACTTACAAATGTTCAACATTTTTACGAAACATTAATAAGTGTAATACTATTTTTAATCAAATAAACTAAAAACACCCTACCCGATTTTTTTTTCCACTTTGGTATGTGCAATTTGAATGTTATAAAATTTTTGATCACCAACAATTTTCCCCTTATTTTTTGTCTGATCGTTATTATGAAGTCATTCCTGTGTTTATACTTATTTTTATTTCGATAGAATAAAAACTCGAACACAAGATCACACAAAAAATACGTTTACTTAATCAAACGCGTTTCAACGACAAAGTCGCCATCCTCAGGGATACATGAGCTACAATAACTTTTTACTCTGGGTAATAATCGAATTTACATCGTAAAAATAGATCATTTGACTAGATTAATTAGTAACAGACAAAATAAGAAGCACTTGATAAATGCAGTAAGTGTATTAAAAATAAGTTATCTGTTAAACAAAACGCCAACAGTAAAAAAAAAATATATATATATATATAAATAAATTCACATCAAATAATAGGTTCCGAACAAACCCCCATCACATTGTATTGTTACTTTTATTCTTAAAAAAATGCAACACTGGAGATATTGCCTATCAGCTATCCCCTGTGTATTTACATTGTCTTATTCAATGGATGAAAATTTGATCAATATTATCTGAATCGTCGACAAACGCCGAGGTTGGTTTCACCCTTTTCAGCCCCCAAACGAAAATTCTCTTAATGGTAGCCTACTATTTTCGAAAATTCACAGATTTGAGCAATCCAGTTAAAAAAAAGTAAAATTACACGAAAATATACGTCAATTGCTAAACAAAATAAAAAAAAAATATATAAAAAAATATATAAAACAATGCCGACAAAGGTGAAGGTATTTTTCACCGGTTTTTGAACCAAAAAGTTTTATAAAGGTTTAGATACTGGATTTAAACAATTCCATCCTGTTAATTGATTTTCATCAAGTTTAATGTTTCCCCCCTCTATTAAAGACAGATGAAATAGATTCGCATAAAAGAATCCTTACCAATTATTAGTGTCGCAGTAAATTCTTCTAAAACAATAAATAACTCTCACATTATTTAAGTGTCTCATCTTCATGAAATTATCAATACCAACGTTAGGATACAATGAGGTCAGACTCATTATTTTGTTGTTACTTGCATTATTTATGTATAAAACTTAATATATATATATATATATATATATATATATATATATATATATATATTAAAAAATTAATGTCTTTGTCGTTGTTGGTGTTTTCTTATTCTGCATTAATTGTGTAATTTGACTTTTTGTTTAGCTGAGGGTAAACTATATTTCAACGTCGCTTATTTCGTATTTTACATAGATTTTGTGTAATTTGTCTTTTAGTTTGACGGGGGGGGGGGGTAAAAAACATTTTAACAATTATAGGTATTGCTTTTTTGTATTCCACATACATTTTTGTGTAATTAGATTTTTTTTTGACTCGGGGTAAAAACATTTTAACGATATTCGGCGTTGTTTCTTTAGTATTTCATATATATTATTGTGTAATTTGACTTCATGTTTGACTAAAGGTAAAAGACATTTCAACGATGTCGGCGTTGCTTTTTTGGTATTCTACATACATTTTTGTCTAATTTGACTTCATGTTTGACTGGGGGTAAAAGACATTTCAACGATGTCGGCGTTGCTTTTTTGGTATTCTACATACATTTTTGTCTAATTTGACTTCATGTTTGACTGGGGGTAAAAGACATTTCAACGATGTCGGCGTTGCTTTTTTGGTATTCTACATACATTTATGTCTAATTTGACTTTTTGTTTGACTGGGGGGTAAAAGACATTTCAATGATTGTCGGCGTTGCTTTTTTGGTATTCTACATACATTTTTGTCTAATTTGACTTCATGTTTGACTGGGGGTAAAAGACATTTCAACGATGTCGGCGTTGCTTTTTTGGTATTCTACATACATTTTTGTCTAATTTGACTTCATGTTTGACTGGGGGTAAAAGACATTTCAACGATGTCGGCGTTGCTTTTTTGGTATTCTACATACATTTTTGTCTAATTTGACTTCATGTTTGACTAAAGGTAAAAGACATTTCAACGATGTCGGCGTTGCTTTTTTTGGTATTCTACATACATTTTTGTCTAATTTGACTTCATGTTTGACTGGGGGTAAAAGACATTTCAACGATGTCGGCGTTGCCTTTTTGGTATTCTACATACATTTTTGTCTAATTTGACTTCATGTTTGACTAAAGGTAAAAGACATTTCAACGATGTCGGCGTTGCTTTTTTGGTATTCTACATACATTTTTGTCTAATTTGACTTCATGTTTGACTGGGGGTAAAAGACATTTCAACGATGTCGGCGTTGCTTTTTTGGTATTCTACATACATTTATGTCTAATTTGACTTCATGTTTGACTGGGGGTAAAAGACATTTCAACGATGTCGGCGTTGCTTTTTTGGTATTCTACATACATTTTTATCTAATTTGACTTCATGTTTGACTGGGGGTAAAAGACATTTCAACGATGTCGGCGTTGCTTTTTTGGTATTCTACATACATTTTTGTCTAATTTGACTTCATGTTTGACTGGGGGTAAAAGACATTTCAACGATGTCGGCGTTGCTTTTTTGGTATTCTACATACATTTTTGTCTAATTTGACTTCATGTTTGACTGGGGGTAAAAGACATTTCAACGATGTCGGCGTTGCTTTTTTGGTATTCTACATACATTTTTGTCTAATTTGACTTCATGTTTGACTGGGGGTAAAATACATTTCAACGATGTCGGCGTTGCTTTTTTGGTATTCTACATACATTTTTGTCTAATTTGACTTCATGTTTGACTGGGGGTAAAAAACATTTCAATGATTGTCGGCGTTGCTTTTTTGGTATTCTACATACATTTTTGTCTAATTTGACTTCATGTTTGACTGCGGGTAAAATACATTTCAATGATTGTCGGCGTTGCTTTTTTGGTATTCTACATACATTTTTGTCTAATTTGACTTCATGTTTGACTGCGGGTAAAATACATTTCAACGATGTCGGCGTTGCTTTTTTGGTATTCTACATACATTTTTGTGTAATTTAACATTTTCTTTGACTGGCGGTAAAAGACATTTCAACGAATATCGCCGTTGCTTTATCGTAATTTACATACATTTTTGCTGACTTTGACTTTTTATTTGAATTTATGAAAAAGATATTTCAATGATTGTCGGTGTTACTTTTTCGTAAATTATTATCGTGTAAATAGACTTTTATTTTAAAGGATTTGCTGAAAACAACGATCTAAAAAAAGTAGTAGGTTAACATAGGGGTGATTTTTGGATAAAACAAGGTGAGTTAGACATCGACATTGAGTTTTTCGTAATCACCATAAAATTCTGAGCCATCGAGCTATACACCAATTTCAAGCAACTAATACAGATCAACACCAAAGTAATAAATCATAGTGGGCATAGGACACCCAGCCTCAGCGAAAGGTCGAAGTACTCTTAACTTGTAGGTTCATGTCCTTTGATGAACAATTTAGTGGCAGTGTATTTGGCTTGGTATTTAAAGTCCACAATCTACAACAATCTGACAGAATCCACCATGCCATTTATTGATAAGTAGCAGTCACCGTCTGAATATCATGAACTAATTGTAACACAACAAATTAGAGGCAGTGTAATTGGCTACTAGTTAAATAGTGACTACTAAATTACGTTCATCTTTGAATAGGAATATATATTTATGTAATTTAAAAATTTTCGTAAGAACCGTCTTAAGAGATATAAAAGTGATCTATGTCTCATTTTTTTCTACTAAGTGTGCAACAATCGTGCAATAACCTATGTGGTTTGGAGTCCTGGGAAACAGTTATCATGACGTTTTAACAATTAATACGTTTGAAAACAAGAAATTCTGTACCCTCTTCGGTTCAGAATAGTGAGTACTTTCGTAGCATTTCCGCGGACCCTACTGGATCTACTACTTTTTAAATATATTTTTGGATAAGATCTCTCTCTTTCATATTTATTATTCGGGCTCTCTTGACCAACTCTGATTTTCTTCCGGCCCTCACGCTAGTAGAGTATTTGAGGGCTAGGGTTCTTTATTTTTTGTTTTTTCTTACTTTTTTATAAAGCAGTAGTTGACTGAGAGGTTTTCGTCTTTGAATAACTAAAAAAGGAAGGGAAATACAAGAAATGCAGAGCCAGATATCAATAACTTGTGTAGTAATTAATGAGGTTAAATTATTGTAAAAAAAAGCACAACGTAAGTGGAACGTGTACAAATATAGATGATCAGGAATAATTACAACAAAGCTTCAACAAATAGATTCTCAGTTTACAATATATTAATTGCTGAATGTACACGAAATTTAAATATGATAATAGTGTCTGCAACAGAAAGCTGAGGCAGGGTTTAATTAAATTTATGCAGGACCCTGACTTGAATACAAGCCAACAATTCAATCCCTCTTCAATTAAAAATATTAAGTACTTTCTTTAGAGGTTTGAAAAACTCTTTATAATTAAAATTAAGTCAAGTTAGTATTTAATGTAATTTTTGACCAATAGTAAGGATGGGTAAGATTAATTATTGATGTCTAGCTTGTAGCGTTCAAAAAAAAAACATTCGTAAATATACATTCCACTTTCCGTCGCTTGACAGATGCTGGCATCTAGCGGCCCGCTCCTAAACCAAGCATCACCTGATACTTGAAACCAAAGTACATTTTCGCCGGTCAAGCTAGCTTCTCGATTACCGGTCCAGAGTCTACATGCGATAACAACATGGTCTACACTCTTCATAACTCCGTTAGCTAAAAGTTTTTCTTTCTTCTCTCAAAATTACCGTCTTTCTAAAACATCATGTTAAATTACTAATTGTGCGCCTTAGTCTAATAATCTGGTTCAAAAATGTTAAAATTAACCATCATTTTCTCGGTACTACCTCACGTGATCTGCGACAGGATTTACCAGGTACTTCAACCTTACAGATTTTGTCATATTATAAATTTTGTTAATTTTTAAAATAATTTGTTAATTATCATGTATTCTTTAAAATATGTATTTCATGTTTTATTCAATATTCTATTTCCTTTTGAAACTAAATGATTATAAAAATTTTCTTTTCTTAAAACATCATTTACAAAATCTTGCAAAGGCACATTTTACGTTTTGAACATTTTTGTGAAATAAGTGCAAACTAGTGTTGAACATTAAATAATCAGATATTTCTTTAATGATGAACATTAATGCTAAAACATGTCTGATTTTGTACAGACACTAAAAGAACATGTTTTTTGCTCACAGCTAATATGCTGGTAGGACAAATAGGAGAAATTGGAGAAATAAAGAAATTCTTGTCTCACATTGCGCAAACCAACGAAACATCCTAACAAGTTTCGTCCTGTTGGCAAAACACGTTTTTTTTGTATAACGTAACTTCACATTTTCAAGTGCATAAAAGTGATGTCCTTTTCTACAGCTGACTTTACAGAACTTTAACTAACTCATTTTGTATATGTGCCTAAATTTACTTTCGCAAATATGTGTTCCTTAAGACTATTTTCTAAATGTAGACCTGTGTAGTTAATTATAAAATATATATAAAAAACAATTATTGGGTGGAGCCTGCATGCAATTTTCGGTCCTAACAACCTCCAAGAGGTTAATTTCCAAATTAAAATAATTGACGTCAATTAACAAAATTTCAAAATTCTAAATTCCTTTTTTTTGTTTGTTTAAAATATATAAATTTATTTGGCCAATATAGTTTTTAAGAAATTTTTCAAACCAGTTATATTATGTATCTTTAGTTTAGTGATAAACATGTTAACTATAGATATGATTTTTGAACTTAAAATATCAAACTCTTTTATATTTTGTTAAATTCTGTAATTGTTTAAAAAGAAACTATCATCTTATAAACTAAAAAGGGGGGGATAAGTTTTTTTTCTTTTTTTTGAATCTTTTGATTAAATTTTTTTTTATTATTATACTTTTACATTAAGGGCGTATAATCTTTTTTTTTGATTAATTATAATTCTGTGAATTATTAAGCTGTGCTCATTGTTTTTTTTGTTAAATTTTTGTAACTATAAATATACATATTAAAAGGGGGGATAAATTTTTAGAATCTGTTGATTAAATTTTTTTTTCTAAATTATTATATGTTACAATTAAGGGCTTATAACTTTTACAATTTATGATATTGTTAATCATAAGTTTTTTTTATTGATGATTTGTGTCAGGATGTCTTTTGTTGTAAATGACAAAGTCTGAAGCGCCGAAATTTCCTTCTGCTTTCAATAAACTTGAGCCTTGTTAATTACTAAATTTGTCTTTGTCTTTTTTTTATTTTTCTTTTCAAACATTGTTACCATTTTGGTTCCGCCTTTATTAAATTTAAGTCCCCTGGTAACATGTTTTTGGTAGCAGAGCGTGGTTGATTCTAGATTCTAGTGTGGTTAAATTAAATTCTAGCGTGGTTAATTTTAAATTCTGGAACCGTAGTTAATTTTCAAAAATTTCGCATTGGAACTATCTAAATTTATATTCAAAATTATCTTGTTAAACAAGGCTCATTTTTATGTTTTGCAGCTTTTCAAATACTGCACAACTGTTGCTGATGAAATTTTTTTTATTTAGTTTAAATATTTAAAGCTCTATAAATCTATAGTCTCTTTTTTTTATTATTTATTTATTTTATAAACACTTACACAAAAACTTCTAAACCAATTTCGATAAAATTTTTTTTTTTTATTATTTTGTCTGCTTAAATATTTTTTTTATATATATATATTTACATACACTGCACCCTAGTCATTCACTGAATTTGATCCAGACAGCGGGCTCATTCGGGAATCCAAAAAAAAATTTAAATAAATAATAAAATCCAAAAATAGTTAAAAACAAAAAAAAAAAAAACAAAAAAAATTTCAAAATCTCCTTCAAAAAATTTTCTCGAGTTTTCTTTCGCTTGTCTGTATCAATTCATACTTACACACACACATATATACACAACAACTACACTACATATAATTCTTGAGTCTTTCTCTGGCTCTTTCACCTTTTTTACATCATCTTAAAAGAAATTTTTTTTTTATTTAAAAACACTTGATTAAATTTTTTTTTATTTTATCAGCAACAGTTAAGATGGCAGTGGATTTGCTGCGATTAGTGGATTCGTTAAAGAACACGGAGCTTGCCTTTGAATTTTTTGTTTTCGTCATCTTGAAAGGAAAATTATTTTTATTTATTTTTTTTAATTTTATCATCATGGCGGTGGACTGGTTGATGCAGATGGTGGCATCTGTTTGATAGTAAATTGAAATGTTGAACACCTTTTAATAATATATCCTTGTGAGCTAAATTTTCTTTTCCAAATCATGTTTCCAAATCATGCAAAAAAATTTTTTTTCCTTTCCAAATTATAGGGGCCCAGTTTTTGTATATAGGACGACATGGTTGGCCTGTTTGTTTTGATTAATTTGTTTGTTTGTTAGTTAGCAGGTCAACATGTTTGTTTCCTGATTTAGTTTTTTGTTAGGGTTGAGAAAACCGGAGTTGGGTTTTCCTCACCATGGGTCACCTTTTATTTACATATTTACTTTGCTACACCTTTTCTTAATACATCTTTCTTTGTACATCTTTTTTTTTTTGAACACTTATCTTATTTTGATGAAATTTTTTTTTTTTTTTACATAATTTTTTTTGATTAATTTAAATTCCTTTTTTTTTTGGGGCACATGATACACATACATAAGACCTTAAGTCAAACACCACATGCCCTGCCTTGGGCACTAAAACAATTTTGACTCCCCAACGTTTCATACTGTTTTTTTGTTTATTTTTCAAATGGATTATTTGTTTAGACCCTTCAAAATTCTTTTTTCTCACGGAAATTGTTAAGAGCCGTGAATAGTTTAAATTTCTCTTCGTATGGGAGAAGAGGAGTTTAAAAATAACGACGCTGAGCATGATCTGACCTAAAAGGCTTCAGGAGTTTTTCTTTTATTTTTATTTATTTTTGTAATTAAATGTTAAGGTCGGCTCAGAGGATACTCCCCCCGTCTGAGTCCGACCTTTCCTGCAAGTCCTTAGTGCCATGCACTTTTCCCTCCCCTGGTCCCCGGAGTGGTCACCTCCACTTGGTTTCCCGAGGTGCCACTCCACCCCTTTCCCCACGTACCTTAGTGTACAAAGTCAGTTCATGCACAGCAATGTCGACCTTTGCGTCACCCTTCAGCTCTTTCTGTCGGGGGCTTGTCCTAATGATAGATGGGAAGAGCTGAGACGCTATAGAAATTTCAAAATTTAATAAGTAAATGCCGAAGGAGGCTACACCCTAGAGTGGTGACTATAAAAGCATTATGAAGCGTTGTTTCTATCAGGTGCCCCGTTTCAAAATTTTGCGGGAGGCCCTTCTGGCCCCTTCTTTAGAATCTTCTGGAGGCCCTTCTGGCCCTTTGCACCTTTTTCAAAATTTTGCGGGAGGCCCTTCTGGCCTCTTTTCTGACTACACCCTAACTCCGTCTTTCGGGGGGGAGAGCTGTAGCGTTCAAAAAAAAAACATTCGTAAATATACATTCCACTTTCCGTCGCTTGACAGATGCTGGCATCTAGCGGCCCGCTCCTAAACCAAGCATCACCTGATACTTGAAACCAAAGTACATTTTCGCCGGTCAAGCTAGCTTCTCGATTACCGGTCCAGAGTCTACATGCGATAACAACATGGTCTACACTCTTCATAACTCCGTTAGCTAAAAGTTTTTCTTTCTTCTCTCAAAATTACCGTCTTTCTAAAACATCATGTTAAATTACTAATTGTGCGCCTTAGTCTAATAATCTGGTTCAAAAATGTTAAAATTAACCATCATTTTCTCGGTACTACCTCACGTGATCTGCGACAGGATTTACCAGGTACTTCAACCTTACAGATTTTGTCATATTATAAATTTTGTTAATTTTTAAAATAATTTGTTAATTATCATGTATTCTTTAAAATATGTATTTCATGTTTTATTCAATATTCTATTTCCTTTTGAAACTAAATGATTATAAAAATTTTCTTTTCTTAAAACATCATTTACAAAATCTTGCAAAGGCACATTTTACGTTTTGAACATTTTTGTGAAATAAGTGCAAACTAGTGTTGAACATTAAATAATCAGATATTTCTTTAATGATGAACATTAATGCTAAAACATGTCTGATTTTGTACAGACACTAAAAGAACATGTTTTTTGCTCACAGCTAATATGCTGGTAGGACAAATAGGAGAAATTGGAGAAATAAAGAAATTCTTGTCTCACATTGCGCAAACCAACGAAACATCCTAACAAGTTTCGTCCTGTTGGCAAAACACGTTTTTTTTGTATAACGTAACTTCACATTTTCAAGTGCATAAAAGTGATGTCCTTTTCTACAGCTGACTTTACAGAACTTTAACTAACTCATTTTGTATATGTGCCTAAATTTACTTTCGCAAATATGTGTTCCTTAAGACTATTTTCTAAATGTAGACCTGTGTAGTTAATTATAAAATATATATAAAAAACAATTATTGGGTGGAGCCTGCATGCAATTTTCGGTCCTAACAACCTCCAAGAGGTTAATTTCCAAATTAAAATAATTGACGTCAATTAACAAAATTTCAAAATTCTAAATTCCTTTTTTTTGTTTGTTTAAAATATATAAATTTATTTGGCCAATATAGTTTTTAAGAAATTTTTCAAACCAGTTATATTATGTATCTTTAGTTTAGTGATAAACATGTTAACTATAGATATGATTTTTGAACTTAAAATATCAAACTCTTTTATATTTTGTTAAATTCTGTAATTGTTTAAAAAGAAACTATCATCTTATAAACTAAAAAGGGGGGGATAAGTTTTTTTTCTTTTTTTTGAATCTTTTGATTAAATTTTTTTTTATTATTATACTTTTACATTAAGGGCGTATAATCTTTTTTTTTTGATTAATTATAATTCTGTGAATTATTAAGCTGTGCTCATTGTTTTTTTTGTTAAATTTTTGTAACTATAAATATACATATTAAAAGGGGGGATAAATTTTTAGAATCTGTTGATTAAATTTTTTTTTCTAAATTATTATATGTTACAATTAAGGGCTTATAACTTTTACAATTTATGATATTGTTAATCATAAGTTTTTTTTATTGATGATTTGTGTCAGGATGTCTTTTGTTGTAAATGACAAAGTCTGAAGCGCCGAAATTTCCTTCTGCTTTCAATAAACTTGAGCCTTGTTAATTACTAAATTTGTCTTTGTCTTTTTTTTATTTTTCTTTTCAAACATTGTTACCATTTTGGTTCCGCCTTTATTAAATTTAAGTCCCCTGGTAACAAGCTTTTCGCATAAATATATATTCAGAGGACCCTCGAACCCCAATCATAATTTTAGAAGATTTTATCGGTAGTCAGTTCAATCCTCTACTCTATATCCCAAAATAGAGGATCGATTTTTATCAAACATTGTGACCTTCATTTTGAACATATCTCCAACAATCGGTAAAGGTAGTGGTGGTAGTAGTAGTAGTTGTAATATTAGTAATATCATGTTTTACTAATAAATGGTGCAAAATCATTGCACGTATTATCTCACTCTCACACACTCTAAAAACCAAATAAAACAAACTATTCGCTAAAAAACGTCATCGGTTTGGTAGTTGTCTATCAAAAAGTGAAAATGAATCATTGACACAGTCTTTAAAAAACACTATTTGTACCTCATCTTGCGTCCTAATATGTGGTGTAAAAGTTTTGTTTTTGCCAATTATTCCTCAACTCTAATAATTTTCTTTGCAATTTTGGACACGAATTTAAGTCAATAATTCTCAAAATATCATTAAAATTTGAACAAATCAATAGAGTTGATTTTGAAAACTTACGTCTTTTATAACAACCCCTTGGCCGTTGGGGGGGGGGGGGGGGTTACCGATTTTGGAAGAGTTGATGACCAATACGTTGTGGTTGAGTTCTTAGAAGCTACACTTGAATGAAATCGGATTAAATTTAATTGCTAGACACAATTTGGAGACAATATTAATTGTTTTTGACAACTACCCCAAATTATGGGTTTTCGGAAAAAGGTCTAAGATATCTTCATTTAATAAATTTGATTAAAATCGGTTCACGCACTTGAACTATAGAGTACTCCACAGACATAACCACTTTTTAGCTCGGGACGACCGCAAAATTAATATTTACACACAAAAACCAATAACGAAATTTGTTCCATCAACTCTCCTTCTCTCTCTCTCTCTCTCTCTCTCTCTCTCTCTCTCTCTCTCTCTCTCTCTCTCTCTCTCTCTCTCTCTCTCTCTCTCTCTCTCTCTCTCTCTCTCTCTCTCTCTCTCTCTCTCTCTCTATCTCTCTCTATCTCTCTCTCTCTCTCTCTCTCACGTATATGTTAGAAACTAAAAACATTGTATGAGTGTACTTGACTATACAAGGCTAAACCTACTTGGCTGTGCACATGGTTCCATTCCATCTCCAGTAATTTCTGTATAGTCACATTCCCTTTAAAGAAGGTCAATGCAAGTACATGCACTTACAAATCACAAATACAAGTTGGTCGAGTTAATAGTTCACTTATATATAAATATTTATTTCACAACATTCTGATATTCGAAACATGGATGTATGATGAACAAGGCATCGAGGCAAATCTTACTTTACACTCATGTAACCAACATCTAAGGCGAGACAGACACTTAAACCTAAAAGTTTTAATATATATTGCTATAAAAATGTTTTCACTTAAAACTGCTTACACTGCTTACAATTAAAAAAAAAACATGTATACATTTGGTTGATATTTTACTATTCTAATAAATAACAAAATATTCTCGACCAAAGATTAAAATACATTGTTGATGAACAATATTATTTTGAGTTTTTTCTAAGAATTGAAATAAATGTATGTTATCTTTTATTTTACAATTATTTATGTTTTATAAAGGAATATATATTTGTAATCACTGGTAATTACAGTTAATCATAATTTAATTATTTACGCATAAAATATTATGAACGAAAGCTAAAGTACGTGACAAAACAACTGTACGTCGTGTGACATTTTAATCAAACATAAAATTGCTAAGACAACATGACCTAGATGAATTGCAACTATACGACAGGATTAACTAGTTTACTGGGCACTCTTTACAGTAATATTGTTTCAGAATATTATTTCAAACATATTCAAAATACTACGATGAAACAGTCATTTCAAAAAATAAATAAATCTTAGGCATACTTTGTTCTGAATGAATAGTCTAAAAACAACTTTATTTCCGGATGATAAATGAAATTCCAGCCTTTCTCCAAACTTTAGAGACTATTTAAATTTCCCGATTTGTCCCGGATTTCCGGTTTGTAGACACGTTTGATGAGTTACTTCAGTATTTAGAATGTAATATCAAATAAGTCATTTTTTTTAAATTGCAAAATGAATCACCTAAAATATTGTGAATTTCCCACTTATGTGGTCACTTATGTAGAAACGTTAGAGGTTAGAACGCGTCTTACAATCATTTGTCTTGTTCGTGTGTGACGTGACTCCGCAGGTATAAGTTACAGTCGGCTCTACATACTGAGTGTCCGAACAAATATAGTATTTCGTATCTTATGAAATATCAATGTAATATAGTGGACAGTTGTATTTCATTCTAATACTTGATCTGATTTAGACATATAATAATCTACAACAAACTTGGAATGTAGAAACGTTAGAGGTTAGAACGCGTCTTACAATCATTTGTCTTGTTCGTGTGTGACGTGACTCCGCAGGTATAAGTTACAGTCGGTTCTACATACTGAGTGTCCGAACAAATATAGTATTTCGTATCTTATGAAATATCAATGTAATATAGTGGACAGTTGTATTTCATTCTAATACTTGATCTGATTTAGACATATAATAATCTACAACAAACTTGGAATGTAGAAACGTTAGAGGTTAGGACGCGTCTTACAATCATTTGTCTTGTTCGTGTGTGACGTGACTCCGCAGGTATAAGTTACAGTCGGTTCTACATACTGAGTGTCCGAACAAATATAGTATTTCGTATCTTATGAAATATCAATGTAATATAGTGGACAGTTGTATTTCATTCTAATACTTGATCTGATTTAGACATATAATAATCTACAACAAACTTGGAATGTAGAAACGTTAGAGGTTAGAACGCGTCTTACAATCATTTGTCTTGTTCGTGTGTGACGTGACTCCGCAGGTATAAGTTACAGTCGGTTCTACATACTGAGTGTCCGAACAAATATAGTATTTCGTATCTTATGAAATATCAATGTAATATAGTGGACAGTTGTATTTCATTCTAATACTTGATCTGATTTAGACATATAATAATCTACAACAAACTTGGAATGTAGAAACGTTAGAGGTTAGAACGCGTCTTACAATCATTTGTCTTGTTCGTGTGTGACGTGACTCCGCAGGTATAAGTTACAGTCGGTTCTACATACTGAGTGTCCGAACAAATATAGTATTTCGTATCTTATGAAATATCAATGTAATATAGTGGACAGTTGTATTTCATTCTAATACTTGATCTGATTTAGACATATAATAATCTACAACAAACTTGGAATGTAGAAACGTTAGAGGTTAGGACGCGTCTTACAATCATTTGTCTTGTTCGTGTGTGACGTGACTCCGCAGGTATAAGTTACAGTCGGTTCTACATACTGAGTGTCCGAACAAATATAGTATTTCGTATCTTATGAAATATCAATGTAATATAGTGGACAGTTGTATTTCATTCTAATACTTGATCTGATTTAGACATATAATAATCTACAACAAACTTGGAATGTAGAAACGTTAGAGGTTAGGACGCGTCTTACAATCATTTGTCTTGTTCGTGTGTGACGTGACTCCGCAGGTATAAGTTACAGTCGGCTCTACATACTGAGTGTCCGAACAAATATAGTATTTCGTATCTTATGAAATATCAATGTAATATAGTGGACAGTTGTATTTCATTCTAATACTTGATCTGATTTAGACATATAATAATCTACAACAAACTTGGAATGTAGAAACGTTAGAGGTTAGGACGCGTCTTACAATCATTTGTCTTGTTCGTGTGTGACGTGACTCCGCAGGTATAAGTTACAGTCGATTCTACATACTGAGTGTCCGAACAAATATAGTATTTCGTATCTTATGAAATATCAATGTAATATAGTGGACAGTTGTATTTCATTCTAATACTTGATCTGATTTAGACATATAATAATCTACAACAAACTTGGAATGTAGAAACGTTAGAGGTTAGAACGCGTCTTACAATCATTTGTCTTGTTCGTGTGTGACGTGACTCCGCAGGTATAAGTTACAGTCGGTTCTACATACTGAGTGTCCGAACAAATCTCAGAACGGTTAAATAACGCAAAAGTAGAAAACAAAATTGGGCTGCACCTATTGGTCAAACTATTTTTATATACAGTCGAATTTCACGAGTTTAAATGGAGGACGCAATAAGTTCTGTCGTCGCCATAGCAGAGTAATTAAAACACATATACTACGTGGGATTCCTGGCGGTTGATATCCGGGGTGCTTTTGACAATGCCTGGTGGCCAGCCATTCTCAAGAGACTTGTCGACGCTAGAATTCTTTGAAACATCTGGAGGGTAATGAAGGATTTCCTAACAGACCGGGAGGTCAGCTTTTCGTCGGGAGAGTGGACCATCAGGAGAAGATCAACAAGGGGTGCCCTCAGTGTTCCATCTTGGGCCCCCTTTTATGGAACATTCTGTTTGACGGCGTCCTAGGAGTCACACAGTCAGTGGGAATGAAAGCTGTGGCGTATGCTTACGTCATTGGTGTCCTCGTGGGAGCCAAGAGTAGAGCTGATCTCAAGGCCATCTGTGAGAGGACCCTCACCATATTGGAGGAAAGGTGCATGATTGTGAAGCTGACGATCTCTATAGCGAAGACCAGATTTATTATGTTCTTTGAGCTGCTCAGAAGGGAGTCGATCCTACGCCACTAGGGAGAGAGAGTGGAGGTGGTCTCGGAGGTCAGGTACCTCGCCATGCTTTTGTAGAGGAACTTGACATTTGTAAAGCACGCTAGAGACGTGGTGGACAGGGGAAAGCGCCTTTTCTTCAAAATAAGAAGAGTCGTCGGCGAGGAATGGGGCCTCCCTTTCCGCAACACTTTGATTATATACAGGGGGGGGGGTCTTCGAGAGTATGGTGTCCTTCGCAGCGGGCAACTGGTATGACAGAGCAACAGAGGCCGCTAGAACACAACTTAGGAGAGGACAGAGGCAAGTGCTTCTGTGCATAACAAGATCTTACAGAACCACATCAGCGGGTGCCTTACCGGTGCTTGCGGGGGTACTGCCTGTGGACCTCCTGGTAGCCCAGAGAAGCCGCATATACGAGGCGAGGAAGAGGACCATTCTCGAGGACCCAGAATCCTTTCTGCGGGAACGGAGAAACATCCGGGAGGAGACATTGGCTGCGTGGCAAGAAGATTGGGATGCTTTGGAGAAGGGAAGAACAACAAATTGGTGGTTCCCCTTCGTAGCAAGAAGACTCTCTTACGGGTGGATTCATCCCGGACCGATCATGTCTCAGTTCCTCACCGAGCACGGATTTTTCAAGGCGAAACTCCACGGCTTCGGTCTGGTGGTAGACCCAAAATGTGATTGTGGGGAAGATCAGACCACATTGCATGTATTGCTGGAGTGCTCGGTGATGGGGCACCTGAGGAACAACCTTCCACTCGGTGCGACTGTCGGTTCGGGAGAAGAGACCCTATCGACGAGAGGAAACTACAACAAAATGAAGGATTTCTTCAGAGCAGCCAAAACAGTCTACTCGGACATAGTCTCTGCCGATGACCACGACTAACATGACTAACAAAGAAGAAACAAAACGCACAACAAAAACGGGAGACAACCTACAAAATTAACAAAACTGGAGGATAATTTGTGAAAATGTAAGTGGAATATTCCATTTGATAGGCCACGAACGGCCTCGGTAAATAGATACAGATATAGAGTTTCACCTAATGAAAACAAAATGTACAAATTGTATAAAGACACAATACCTTCAAGAACTATCAAACAACTCCATTGAGATGCTAGATATACTCGTAGATAAACTGATAGGTTGTAGAGTCGATGTCAATAAAATCGAAGGAATGTCTGACTGTTTTAGTGTCTATATTAAATATCCTCAATATAACGTTTATTTGTGCGAGGACAGTTATGACAATAAACAGATTCATCTGTACGTATTTTAATTACTAAAATAAGGAAGTAACTTGTCCTGGGTTTTCCTGACTATAATTAGACGAGAAAAAGTAAAGGTTGGTGATTTTAAGAGGTTTAATTGAAATATCGTCCTCCCGAACACAGTTTCTTATTCCGTAATTTATTCTATATTCAACTAGACTAAAATAAAACTAAAACAGCCTACTTAAAATATGTTAAAAATAAAGTTACCAACAATCGTTTCGGTAAATTATTACAAACTTAAAATTCTCATTGTTCATTCATACCAACTCATGTTCTTATAAATATTTATAATAATTGTTATAATGTATACATTGAACAAATTAATTGACTATAATTTTATATCTAAGAAGATTCTCCTCCTCCTCCCCCCCTTCTATCTTAGGGATGTAACTAGGTCAGCTTATAACACAAATTGAATGAAAATCACTAGAAAAGAACTCACTTAACCTAAATATTTACTTTGTGAGCTGTACAGTTTAATATTGACTTAAGTAATGCAATTTCTTTACTCTTGGTAGTGAATCATGTCAACAATATTGTAAAAATCTTCGTGTACAATTTAATAAACTGTCAGCGATAAAATTTCTTTGCTCTGTTTACTACCACAGCTTTCATCTTAAGAATAAATAACGTTATATTGAAACTATTTAATAAATCACTTTAAAATGTCGGAAATTACATTAATTGTATAACACATAAATTACAGAAACTCAGTTTCATGAAATTCACATAGATCTAAATATTGTTTTAATAAACACTCTTGAGCTCTTTGAAAAGTATTTTTTCTTCATCGAGAATTATACTGAAAAGAAACAAATTAGATTTATTTTAGTTGGAAATATACTTACTATTTATTTTTATTATTAGAACATATTGATAGTAGCCTACATAGCGATATTTGAAATATGATTCTGACAACATTGGTAATCTCAGTACTGCTACTGAAAAACCGAGTAATTTAAAATGTTGTAACGCATTACCGCTAAATCACAAAAAGCCAATCTCATAATTAATATATAACTTTTTCCTTTTTATATAGATGGTTGAAAAATCAAGGCGGTCAGGTTTCGATTCTTGAAATTTTCAAACGTAATATGAGTCGAATGATAACTTAATTAAATGCACATATAAAATCAAACATGTGTGTGTGTGTGTGTGTGTGTGTGTGTGTGTTTTGTTCAAGTTACGAATTCCCATTTTCTGTGTGTACAAAATGTTCATAACCTACACACACGTGCATTTGGTAGTTTTCAATTTGTAAATTTTCAATGAAAAAAATGTATATCGCATTAAAATATTATATTGTTATTTGAAAATAAGGTATGTAGTAAAACGAATTACATTTTTTAAAGTTACTTTTCCACTTATTCTACAATCACCATTCAATTTAATTTAAAATGTTTTTATTTTTATACGATATATTATAACTACCTAAGGTACTTGGTAGAACTCCATTTTAATTGAAACACAAACATAATATTTTGTATAATGCTACAATTTATTGAGTATTGCCGACCATCGTTTAGCCAGTTAAGGCATTAACAAGACAGCTTAACACAGACTTAGGACATACAGTATTTTAGAAAGAAAAAAAAACAACAAAAAATACATATACCATTACTTTACATACATTTGTATTCCAACGGTTACTTCTCATAAAACCAAAATAGTGGAGAAATTATTTGAATTACTTAGATTGAAATTACTTTGATAAAATTAACCATGCGGTTGGGAATTAGAAAAAAGTCACTATAAGCAGGTTTTTTATTCTAAGAAAAATTTAAGAAAAATGTTATTAAATTCCAAGGATAAATTTGATAATATGAAAAAATGGTGTTTGTAATTGACGTCTAATATTTTAATGAAACTGGTGTTGGCTTAACAGGCCATAATTTCAATTGTAGATTAAGGTACGCGAAAGAAAAATGGCGGTTGAGTTATAAACGTTTAAATGGCTTTTCTAAACGTTTAAAAATCATGTAGTGTCAGATTTTTATTCTAATATTAGTTTCAGGATTTTTCAAGTCATGGGAAAAAGTAGAAAATTAAAAGGTTTGAAAAGATATATGTGTTTAGTTGCTTCATAAATGCCGTAACTGGTAAAGCCATGGTCGATAAGACCCAATAAATTGTAGAATTTTACAAAATATTGTGGTTCCATTGTTTTAATTTTGTTAATGGATGTTTTTAATTAGTTAGTGTCGAAAATATCCTTCAACGTTAACTTAATGGAACGATAAAATGTTGATTAAAATAGTAATAAATGATACAGAAAGAATATGAGGTGGAGTGGATTTAGTAGTAATATAACAAAACAATAATTTTAGCAACCTATATTTGTTGATTTGTATTTGTATTTAAATAATGTGTTTTATTGTTTAACTAAGATGTACGATTCGAAGACATAGTTCCCATATTTCTAGAGAACAAAGTACCAATTTAGCTTAAAAATCGGTCTATTACAGATATATATATATATATATATATATATATATATATATATATATAATGAGTACCAATTACAGATATATATTCTAGCTACTGTAAACTCAAATGCTATTTAACACATACGATAAATAATATATATTTGTTTCAATAATAGTGAGTGTACATTAAAACGTGGTGTACACTATGAAAAAAGCTTCGAGAAAAATATAGTAATTTTGTGATAAGTATTTGTATATTGGTTTCATATTATTGGTTTCATATTATTGAAACCAACAAGAAACGAAAGACAACACCAAATGAAAGACAACAAAATTTAAAAAAATAAT
Organism: Aphrophora alni; assembly: GCA_963513935.1. Lineage (NCBI taxonomy): Eukaryota > Metazoa > Arthropoda > Insecta > Hemiptera > Aphrophoridae > Aphrophora > Aphrophora alni. The sequence goes on from OY740768.1 coordinate 79,632,667, forward strand.
AATAAAAAAATTCATTTATAACAAGACGAAATATCAATAAGTAAGTTATCATCTAGCCTACATCTTGAGTGTTTTTTACTTCTTTGTTTGTTGTTTTTACAAGTTTTCATATCAAGTGAAGTTTTGTCCACCTAAAATGATCATGTAATATTAAAAGTTTTTGTACAAAACTGACCCTAAATGTATACTACAAATATTTGATGAACAAATGTATGATGCTGTATTACAATTAACTTATACAAAGTTATTCTTTCGAGTGTTTATAGAACAACCAAAGTTTGTATCTATGTAAGTTTGTTTACTATACGTTTCAAGAAAATTTGATGAAACAAATTTCTGCAGGGACTAATATTAGTATACTACTTCAACTATAGAAAGAAGAGAACTTTAAAGTTTTAACCCTTGTCCTTTTCTTTATATTCTTAACATGTCCTTTAATGATTTCTAAGCCAATATAAACTATTTCATTTGTATTATTTAAAAATAGCTTCTTCTTTCTTTTTTTTGGGTTTTTAATCATTTCATTTTTCTCTGTGATATATACCCAATCGATGATCACTCCCTATGACAGTTTAAGAATATTATTTGTTGAAAAGCTCTGAACTCTTAGCACTATTACATAAATTGTGTAAATATCTTTCAAGGCATATTTATAAGTAGCAGTTATTTTTTCAACACGCTTAAAGTCCTTTCTTTTTATAAATGTATTAAAATGTGTTTATTTCAGTTAAAATTATAAACATTACATATGACGTTTATTCCTATTTTATAATACTTCCAACTAATATATAAAGTAAAGAAATTCCTACTTTCTTAAAAACAACCCCGGATTTGAGAATACTTTAGTTGATATAAAATATATGAATTGTTTTTAAATTGCTGAATCTATTTCTAAGACGTTTATAACAGCCTTTTGTTTGGCTGGTTTGCTACGCCTGATTCCTCTATACTGAGACATCTTTTAGTAATTTTTCATTGACATTCAGTATTGTAAAATAGTCCAGAGCGTGCGGCAATCGGTTGACAGGCCTCTTATTAAAGTTTGCATAGGGATTAGCAGTCATGTTTCTGTAGCAGTTTCCTTAAATAATTCAATTTCGATTTATTTAAGTTTGTAATTTGATTATTTTTGTTACTGTTTTTAGATATTTAAAATGAGCGATAAATGCAAAGCGTGTGAAGAGTCATTAACGTCAAGGAATTTAAAAATTCAATACTCTGCAAAAGAAAATGCTTCACCTACTTCGCACCTACGTTATTCAAGCACATAAAAATATGGCCTTGTAAAAATTAAATCTTAATGAATTTTTGTAGCAAATTGAGAAAGTGTTGATTTGTTTTAGAATACAATAATATAGGTTTGTTTGTAGAGTTTTTATTTGATTGTAGTTGTGACTTCTTGAATGGAAATATATTTTACTATGCGTATATATATAACAATAATAACTACACCCGTTATTATCGAATTCGAACTATGATTCAATTCCAACATATTTTGTTAAAAGAAACCTCAATTATAATATGTTCATCAACTAAATACAAACAAGAAAGCTAGTAAATACATGATGGATAAATTTGTTTTTGATTCGATGGTTAATGAATGGATTTACTACGTAGATATGGATGTGGTTTATAATTTGCTAAATAATATTCTACAGTGGGTAGGAGTGTAAGTGTGTGTGTATGTATATTAAATATAACTATCAAAATGTGTACGTGTGGTATATATGCATATTTTGTTTTTCTATTTTTTTTTTACTTACAAGTTTTATATTTTATATACAAGTTATAGTTCTGCACTCTGTAATACTCACTACCTCAAACATTTTAAGAAATCGAAGTAGTTTAATATTGTTTCGTATGTATGTCGTAATCTTATATGTTATATTTTATTATTTAAAAATATGGTTAAAGTTTTAATTTTGTTATTTTCACTATGTAAATCCAAAAAGTAACAAATAAATCTTTATTTTCAATCTTCAGACTTTGCTCATTAATGTATTATTAATTTGTAACGCAACACTTAAATACAAACTAGAACATATAACACAGTGGTAAAAATACACTTTGTGCTAAAATACCACTGACAATATTTTAAAACATTATACTTTGAGGCAAATACATATTTTATCTATTTTTAACATATTTTATCTATTTTATGTGTTCAATCGTGTGTTTTATGTATTGTGTTATAAATAATTAATTAGAAAATATGTAAAACCTGAAGATGTCTAGGTGTAGACGAAACTACAGTAGCATACTTCCAAAAAAGGATTATTTATACGGCTTAAAGAAGGCATTAAAAAATTTATATATTGATTTCAATATTCTGGAGGGTTTCTAATAAAAATAATATAGAATGTTTACGCAAGTCAAGAAAATCTTTAAAAACATCAATATAATCAAATACTGAAATCTGTTTTCTTCGCTATCTATTGTTTTTTGTTTATCTAAAAGACTTTTCCAGAACTCTTTAATATTCATAAAACAAACTCTTGTAGAGAATAAACCTGTAAAGAAAGAAACAATTTATTCTTTTACTTGTGCATTTAATTAAAATGACAAAACAAGAAATCCCTCTTTACATAACCATTACGAAAGTTAATTCCCAATTAAAATGTTCTCTTTTCGTAACAAATAATTATTTAACAAAGACAAATTTATTCATCTCGTATTTACTAGCTTTCTTGATTGTATTTAGTTTATGAACATATTATAATTGAGGTATCTTTTAACAAAATATGGTTGAATTGAATCATAGTTCGAATTTAAAAACTTAAAATTAAAAAATTTTGACCCCCTCATCCCGAGGGTTCAAAAACACCAAATTAGCATTTACCCTAGTAAGTAATTTTGACTGACAAGTTCTAAAATATCGCCAAACTAGAAGGGGGGGGGGAGATTTAATTTCTTTTCTAGCTACATTCGCGTTACGGCAATCCAAAAATCCCTTAATACAATGTAGTGTATATTATTTAATAAACATATCTCTGCTTCGATCTTACGAAGAAGAGAGAAATATTGTAGTGTTCCTTGGGGCCAGAAATCTTCCTTACGTGATATTTCTGTCATAAATAAAGATGAAGCAAATGAACACAAGGGACTTTTTTTTATCAAACATTAAACACATCGAAATTTCAATTTTTTAAACCTGATATTTCCGAAACAAAAAATTGATAATTATGATTTAAGATTATAATGTAAAGCTTAGTTCATTTATTTTCTTGCTTTATAAAAATGTAAAGTACAGGAAATTGAAAATTTAATTACTTTTTCTTCTGAATAACGAAGTTGATTTTTTTACCGACTGTACAGAAATTACAGTGCTAATGGAATATGTTTGAGACGACTTGACACTTTGAAAGAACTCTTGATGGATCTTTTATGGTAGTTTCAATGTAATCCTATTAAATATTTTTTCTAGGTTAAAATAAACTGTAATTATTGATGAGTATTAAAGACAATATAGGGTATGGTTGCAATTTATTGAGATCTCGAAGGAACTTATGAGTATGCAATGTTATAATCAAAAGTTTTTCCTATGTAATACTATTAAACAAGTAATTTTTGTATGTTTGTAAATTGAATATTTAAATAACGGGCACAAATTTTCTTGAACTAAAATGAATATACCGTTTTTTGGTGCGGAAAAAACGGTTTCGCTAGGTTTAGACTTTGGGAAACTCATGTATGGAGTATTACATAACTTCGACGTTAAAACGTCGGCCCTTTTAATAGCTAACAAAATTTTATGTTCAATGATTGCAATGACATGATGACAATCTTTTGTCGAGTTTATAATATAACTTTTATTTACAATAAAAACGAACCTAAGGAAGCTCATAAAATGGGGTGATTTTTGTTTGTTTTTAAGTGTAAGGTAGATAGCAATTTAGCTATGTCAAATTTGGGGAAACCCATTTAAGGAGTTTAAACAATAAGATACATTTCTACAAACTAATAATATACTAATGTAAAATAAATTTGTAGAGGAAAATTTATAACTGGAATAAAAGCGATATATTACAAGAAATAATCTATGTTGTTAATATTATGTGATATATTTCACTAACTGTTTAAAACATCGTCAACAAATTTCATTGTTACGTGTTGGTACTAATTCTTACAATTCTTAAAATTGGGATTTTAAGATATTTGTATTATGAAGGAATTTAACATTTTATATACATATAAAATAAAGTACAATTTTACCATCAAACAATTGGTTATTTTAAATATGGTAACTAAATTTTTCGTGTTTTATAAATTGTGTAGCAGGTTAGGTGAAAGTAAATGTTGATGGTAAAAGGAATTGCTTTCTCAATTTGTTTTTGTGAACAAAAGTACATAACGAATGTCTTGTATAAAAAGTTATAAGGCAACAATCTCAAAGGATCAGGTGTTGTAAACACCAACAACGTAATCCGTTAATCAGTGAGAAAAAAACTGATTGAGTTAACAACATCTGCTGGAATACAGGCTTAAATATATAAATATTTATAAGAAAGAATCTTAACAGAATTAGTTGTATGTTTTGAAAATTTACAACTGATTTTAATAAATTCAAAGAAATATTAAAACAAAAATTTAACCATTGCCTTTCAAGTATAAATATGTTCAAAAAACCAACTAGTTATTCTGTAAATAATATACTTCATCTCTCAGATGTTTTAATACAATTAATTAAATTGTAATTGTTGGTTTACTGCTTATCGCGTGATAAAAAAGAAGTGATACTTATAGGTATAGTTATAGTCATAGTGATCAGTTATAGTTTAATTATTGTAGCTCATGTATCACTGACGATGTCGACTTTGTGTCTTTGAAACGCGTTTGATTAAGTAAAAAGAGATCTTGTGTTCAAATTTTTTTCTATCTAATACACATAGTGTTTAATTACATTTCTCATTTTTTTGGTCAGTATATATATATGTGTGTATATATGAATATTTTAAAAATTTAATTTAATTTTTATTTATTTTGTTTATTATTTTTTTTAAACTCTTTTAGTTTATGCATTTCAATAAATATTTTACATTGCATCAAAACATTTAATTAATAAGAATAACAATTCTTAATTCCCACGAAATAGTAATTTACTCAGTGAACTCATTCTGTTTTATTAATTAATAGTTTGTCCACTTGAAAGTATTTGTTTTAATAATTTAATACTTATCATTTACCATTATTTGTTTACAATTTATATTATTAAACATTTCAGTTTAGAAATTTATAATGTAAAAGAGCTAATACGAATATTTCAAAATGTAATTGTTTCTATCACTATCAATATTTCTCGTCTGATGGGGGAAGTAAGAGGAGATAATTCTTTCAATAGAATAATATTTGGTTGTAGTTCTTGCATCGGTATATATTCAGAGATATAGTATAATCGCATGTTTGAAATTATTTGTATCTAAGTAAAGTAACACACGAGAGTATAAAATGGACTCTAGTTATTAAGTGATAAACCTAGAACATTAAAAATGGGAACAACCAATCATTATCAAATAATTTTAATACCAGAATATAGATAGACATAAAATACCTATATACTGATATACCAATATTATTATCAAATATTATTAATTTGATATCGGATTTTGTAAAGTTTGGTACATGGTTTTCCATGTTATCTCACGTAGCCTACTTAAAAATGTCTAAGGTTAACGATTGAATTAATGACATCATTATTTAAAATATAAAATGACTTGAATGTTCATGAATTATTTGAGTGAGCAGAACAGTTTAGAAATTAGAAGTTCTATTACAGGTTCAAATTCTATATTTGGTTATACGGTTTAGTCTATTCTGAAAAAGGGTGTTTAGCAACCAAAAGAATTTGTAAAATCGACTGGTTAATATTAAAAAAAAAAATCAGAACTTTATTAATGATAAAGACAATGTGTTCCATGTTGAAATGTGTTCTCAACAGACTACAGAATTTTTTAATTTGTTTTAGTTTTTATATATCAAACACTTTTTAACATTAAGCATGGCTTTTCATGTCTTTTATTTATAAAGTGACTTTTGAAACACTTCGAATATAGGATGATTGAAACCACATGTCGCAAATGTTTTGGGGGAAAACGGGTTAACATATTAGACTGATTGAAAATGAAACACCATAAATTTTAATATGAAGAATTAACGGAAAATATTTGTATTTCTTTAAAAATTCATAGTATCAAAAGCGGTATTTTTAGAGGTCTGTTTCCCAAAATTTTCATATATAATTATAGCTATCCTCTATAATTAATTTAATAATTTTAGCTATGACGCTATGAGTTATTGAAATATCGGGTTATAGATATGAAAAACTGGTTATGCGTAATATCGTTTAAAAGTTCCTCTCATACTGAGTCATTATTTTGTTTCAAATTTTTCTGTTACCATATTTACCTGAGCCAATAAAGATCATCATTTGGAAATGTAAAACGTGTTGAAAACAAAATCCCCGTTACTTTTTTACAAGACCTTTATACAATTTACCAGGTTTATTTTTGAAGCTTTAACAAACAGACCGCTACTCTTTGAAAATCACTATGGAAATCAAAATTTCATTAAAAAAAATTACATTATTTTTCCATTTGCGAATTAGAGTGGTATTATTCGGAATCAACTTTATAAATCCAGCCGTTTTGCCATATTTGTGATGCGTGACCTGAATTAAAATATACTTTTACCAGTAATTTATTAAAATAACAACGTATCTATAATGTTTTAACAACAGAAAACCTAACCACTTGTATTGTATCTGTTATTAAATTTGGTTCATGTCTGTAGAGAGTTTACGTAAAACAAAAGAAATATAAAGAACTAGTTTATTTTTAGACTGTTCGGTCAAATTTTATAACGTATCATCATTTCAGTATAGGAGAGGAATATAAAATCAAGTTCATAAATTGAGATTAGTTTGAAAGGAAACATCAAAGATGTATTTCACTTAAGATGCTTTGTATAATTCCCAAGTTTTTGTACAAAGTTATTAATATTCCAATCTCCTGTTCTTTATCGGAAGGTATTTATTATAGTTTATAAGAGAAATGTCAGCAGCTATATATAATAACTGCTGACAAAATAATTACTTCTCTCATATAGCAATTTATTGACAATACTCATTTCAAAAATCATTTCACAAACTTTCTAACCCAAAACCCAATAAAAAGCTTAAGAAACTATTGAGATCCAAAAAATTTATTTCTACAATTGTACGTTAAATGCGAATATAATATATATGCACATTCTATGATAATAGTTGTTTGTGCAACTAGTGAGCAATTGCCTCACTCGAGAGAAATCCTTACTCACGAGCCGTAGGCGAGTGAGGAATAGTTTTTCGAGTGAGGCGATTGCACTTTGCACTCGAGTTGCACATTATATTTTTCCTACAGTTACTATAAAACAAATAAATTGGTAAAGAAACGTAACATATTTTTACACAGAAGTGAACTTTTAATATGACATTTAATGTGAAAGTAGCATTATTAAATCAGAAACAAAATTATAAAACAAAAAATAATCTCCTTAAAAATGAACACAAACACCCTAAAAGAATTGTTAACCAAAGAATTACTTTATATAGAAAGACAAATAACACAAGCAAACAGTTAAAAAAAGTCACTTTTGGTTTGTAACATTAATGTTAAATGTACAGTTCTCACAATTACTTATCACAATCCCGGAAGAGGAAGATTCTTGGAACTTGTTGCTTGAATGAACAACTGATGCTGTCGCTTGTGTCGACGACTGGCCTAAAATCAACTGGCCAGTTGCTACTTTTCCGCTAATAGAATCGTCAATATATCCCTCCGCAACGGTTGAACTTTTCCAACCCCCATGCCGCTTCAATTGCAAAATGTCACCTCCAGCCTCAACTAAAAGTGTAGCTGAAGTACGTCGAAAACAGTGGCCTGTGTACATTAGGGGATCAGGCAATTTCAAAAATGTAGCTATGTCTTTTGGTACCTTGGCAATGGTATTAAGACCAATGTTTTGTTTATAAATACCTTTGCAGTACTTTAAAAACAATCGACCAGTGGATAAGCCTGGAGGTCTTAATTTCATGTATTTTCTAATAATATCTAAATAATCTATGCCGTTTCCATCGTCATTAGTAACAATGAACGTGCGGCTTTTGTTAGTTTTTGTGTCTGGTATTTTAAGAAATCAACTGGCTGACTTTGTCTTCTATGTTGTTTACTTGCAGTTTGGTCAACTCATCACATCTACAGGCACCAGCTATCCCAAATATTAAAACTACTTTCTTCATTAAATAAATGTCATCGGGAGCAGTCTTAAGAAATGTTTCAACCTCATCTTTAGACAAAATCTTTGATTTTTTAGGTTCATACCCTACGGACGTTTTTTTCAAGAAAGCTATAAGTTTTTTGTAACTACCAATGTTAATGTTATGTTTGATTTGAATTGTGGATTTAAGCATTGAATAAACGCCCCAAAGAGTAGAAGATTTATTAATCTTTGAATTTTGAGCAAAATATGCTAAAAGTACATTTTCCGTTGGGCTTTTTACATTCTTACTTTCACACCAGGAAGTAAACAATTCATACCTTTTTTCATATTTATGTTTTGATTTCTCTGGAAGAAGATTTAGAGACACATTCCTCGCCACATTTTTTAATTCTTCTGGAGTACAAGATTCTTCTGGTGAACTATTATTACTAAAATCGTCCATTTTGCGACAGCAAAACCACCTTCAATGTTTACAAGTGGCAAATCAATGAAATGGTGGCTTCTGCCGTGACCGGAAGTGTTGTGACAAATACAACAGTACAACAGCTGACCAGCTGATTTACAGCCAGTGCTGCCAACGTATTTCGCGCGCATACAACCTTGTCTGCATGTTACGCGCTCACTATTTCGTGCCTTCACGTTGCAAATCTGGAGTGAGACAAAGTAATTAGAGTGAGACAATGTTAACATTGTCTCACTGATGAGCGAATTGGCCACTTTGCTTTCTCAAATCAGTGAGAGAACATGTACATTGTTAGGTAACTGTAGGAAAATAATATTTATTTAAGGCCGAATATAGCTATTTTTTAAGGTTCCTGAAACTAAATCATATTTAATTAAAATCGAGCTTTTAACGACGGCGATCAAGGTTCATATATATGTTTGCCAATTATTACTGAATTGTTATACAGTATTTCTTTTTCTTGAGGTTGTACACGCGGGTTTGGTTAATTAATTATTATATATATATTTTCTAAAACCTATGAACGATTTTTTTTAGACAAGGCATACAATACGTTTATTTTGGGTTAATTCTGGCTATGCTCAAGAAAACTTTGATCAAAACCGTTACTGTTGATTTTGAGAAAATAATATTTTTTAAAAATATTTCTCATGGCAAATTACCACAAATTTTGAGTTATTGAAAATACTAAGAAAGTCACGAGATATGGCCAAAATAAGCAAACATACCAAATTTAATTCAAATCAGTTCTGGTATTTTGGCTATAGAGCACAAGCACAGACAATACACGATAGACCATCATCATTCTAAATACCACTTTTTTGGACTCAAGGGAGCTCAAAATGGATGTATCGATACAAACATTTGACTTCGATTTTTTGACTCCCTTCACTAAAGTATGTACTAATGAAAAAGTAAAACAAATAGAATTAAATGAATTTTTATGTCTGTATGTTTGAAATAAATTTTGGATATTGTTTATACTAGCCAAGTCCGTCTGGCTATCTTCAAGAATTCCTCCAGCACCATTCCCTTGATGAATATTGGCCCACAGACCAAGTTTCTTCCCACCCAAGGGTTTATTATATTAATGTAGCATCAATGACGTCTACCGTGCTTGCAAAATAAGCAATTTCATCATTTTTTCAGGTCTGTCACAATTATTGTTGTCATGCTGGTTTCTTATAAATAACTTAGACTATATTTTTAACTAAAACTATCCTAATTGCTAACAGGGTTTTTATAAAAACATAGACTCTAATTTCACAACCTTAATATTTTAATCAACAACACATAATAATTAACAACATTCAATCGTAATCATGATAAAATTTTAATAATGGACTTCTACAACTAAATATTTTATTAGAAACACATGTGGGAAATTTGAAATTTATTTTGTACTCATGCTTAAGAATTATTATTGATTCAATTTAAAGATGGAAACTTTAATATACTTTTTTATTATATATTGCTTTATTAATTGATGTGCGAGAAGGTTGGTGCAATGTTTTTGCACATTTTATTTACGACAGGACAGAATAAAGTTTGTTTTTTAGGGCAGGTGTAGTGAACATTGCATAAACTAAACTGAAAGGAATTACTTCTAAAATATAAATATCTATTTTGTTGGAATGGGGGGGGGGTGTTTTAACTGTAGATTATTAATAGAATTGAAAATTTAATTAAATGACAAATAATTTTTGTAGTTTTAGATAATTTATCATCTGATTCAAATAAATGATATTGAAAGTTGTTTTTCTGTTTTCATTATTAATCACAAAAAAACAATATTTATAACATTGTTTCTAAAAAATTATCCAGGCACAAGATTTTGTTTGATTTTTTGAGATAAAAAGAAGTATGTAACGATACTGTCAAACAAATTAATAAACCAATATTAACATAACTACTCAAAATAATTAAGTATTTATTTAACAATATTATCTATTTAGATTATAATGAATAAAATAAAGACTAGAAAGATTTATTTTACAAAATAAATAACACTTTCGGTAACAAACATTGCAAGGTAGGTATTGTTACTTTGTTACATTGTTTTATATATATAATAATTAAAATGATGAATATTTAATATTTAAGGTCGTAAATAAAATATTATTAAAAGTTATTTATCCAAATACAATGTTAAAATTTAGTAAAAGTGGACTAAATTTAAAACAAGGGTGAACATAATTTTCATTGGTAAAGACATTGAAACAAATTGGATCCATTTACCCCAAGAGAGTTGGCTCACTTGAGAATGAAATAAACTTTGCAAAGGGAAAAAAGTAATAGGCCATCATTCTAAGGGATACGTTTAGAGATTATTTAACCGTGGTTTTTACAAACAAGTATTTCAGACGATACATCCGTCGGAAGAAAGCAAAACATTTAATACCCTTAGATTCTTTTACGGGATAAACATTATTAATTTTTGTTTACATTAAAAATATATGATAAACTTAAAATTACTTTCATGGTAAAATAATTTAAAATAATATTTAAAGCGCGTTTATAATTTATATACCACAGAAGGAGTGCAATTATGTTTTAGGATTACAGTATTCGTGATTGGTTATTACTTCCTTTATACAATAAGTGTTTTACAAGTTACAGCAAAATTGACAATTTATTAGTGAATCCGAATTGACACTATTGATGTGATATAACAAAACAATAATAGAGGTACCCAAATTAAATAAATTTTATTTCTTAACGAATAATACAATAACATTATTGCTATCTCGGATATTTATATTGCAACATTTCAGACTGGCACATTTATAACATTATCTTCTAATGTACCCTTAACTGATTTTACTATAGTTACAAATTTGTTTATGATGACCTAAATAACTGTAATATCTTCGGTAATAATAACTTTTTTCCCACTGATATTCTCAATTGATCACATTTAATTTACAAAATAGTATCTGTAGCTCAGTACGATACACCCGTCGATCTGGAACAAAATCTTCTACATATTAAATTTGTTTTATTTAAAATTTTATCAAAAGATATGTTTCAACTGTTTTTTTTTTAAATATTGAATTGCTTAAATTTTATCTCACGGTATATGTCGATCTAGTCGATAGCTAGTCAATATACTATAGCTAGTCTTCGTCTTACAAAACGTCTAATACATAGCCTACAATAAATATACATTAAATTTAAAGCTACAATAAAAACGGAAGTTCACATAAAATCCATAAGTAAACATTAATACTGACCGTGAATTAAGTATTTCTTCTATTATGTGTATTATATGAACAGTTCAAAGGCTAACCTATATAATAAAGACGGCTGTGAAATTCTGAGGTACCCTAGCTGAAACAACATCTTTCTTCATTGAGACATCTTTATAGTAACTGTCAGCAGAGCCACATTGAAACTTGATGTGTTTCTAATCTCCTTGTTCAAATCAGTAAACATATATGAAATTAACAGTTTTCTAGGATTTGCATAAAGTGAAAGCCGGGTGAGTCTCTAACATAATTTTCCAGACTGCAGCATTTCTACAATGATATTAAACATTTCTATGAATTGCTTACACCCTTGTGTTTCTCCGTCCATCTTGTTTTACAAAGAGCTACTAATGAGAATGCAATTATTTATTTATTATTATTACTTTTTTACAGCAGTTCTCTTCAGCCCAGTCTTATGTAAGTAAGATTGTATTAAGTAATAATGAATTTTTAACTATTCCTATAGAGTTCCATATCACAAATACTTCTAACAAATATGCAAGAACCGAATTGAAGGCATGTGCAGCACAATGTACAAAGTACGCCTTTGCGCACTGCTCATCTTTTTAAGGGTGGCCACTCATTGCTTCAGAACCACCAATGATACCATCTCAAGATGTGAAATCAAGTGTTCCACTATGGTGCTACTAATGTCGAAGATGATAAATCTTCTACATGAATGAACTTAATAAAGTTCTCACGTACAATTGATTTTTGGCAAGAGCTGTCTTAAAAACATACACTTAAAGACAATTATTGTTGCTCTCTTCATATCTCTTGGGTTTCATCCACTAAAACTGAGCAATACCCTGGTATTTTATTCTTGATTCTACTGATTACAGTTTATTCCACTGAGTTGCAAAATAATTCCACAATTTCATTTTGAAGATGAGGTGTGTACATACACCTACTATCCGAAGTCAGAGCTTACAAATTGTTTTTAAGGGCTTCATCTCTAGAATGGGATCGACACTGAAGAAGAGCTCTAAATTTTCTACCGCTGTGAAGAGGTTCAATGAGTCTAAAAGACCCACCATTACAGTCACATCTAAATGATATTTTTGAAGACCGCAGAGAATAACTTTTTCTATTACAACATTGAGTTGATTACGATTCTTTAGAGTAATTTGCTATTTTCTCTACTGATTGCTTGATTGACATTTTCCTGACATGATGGAAGCATATCGTTCAAATTGTTCAACAGATAATCGGTAGTATTCTGTTTTTTCATATCTCTCAAATGTCTCAATTCATATTATTGTTGACCACGACCACCAAAGCCACTTCCAAACAGGACACAAACTTTTCAAAGTGCTCTTTTTAAACAATCTGTGTAAGCTAGTCAATTGTATAGCGCCATCCAATAGTGCTGCAATGACAAGTGTCTCTCAGTGCTTATTCGAAATTGATAACTAATTGTAGGTTTAATGAGACCTTTAAGCCTCTCCTCATAAATTTGAGGTGGTAGTTTAAATATCTCCCAGCATCATGTTCATAGAGCATAGAACTTCAAATGAAAAAATAAATAAATAAGATTGACAGATTATGATTAAAGATTGACTAAAATAGAACTATCATCGGAATAAGAAAATTATCATTACGGAAAAAATAAATTCTTAAGTATGTGCTGCTATGAATACTTCGATTTTAGAAGTAAAGTTCTATTTTAAAATAAAATTTTTGAAATCAATTTATAAATTGAACAGTTAAAGCTCACTTAAATTGAAGTATAATTGCGTGATATGTATGATTCTTCAATCCGAAATTATAATTGACTATCGAATGAATCATCGTTTGTTTTCATACGATATTTCCATTACTATACACTGAACTACATTATATTAAGTACAAGTAAAATATTTATAAATGTGATATGATAGATAAAATCAAGATAATTGCTCCTGTAAACTTACTTACAGGCGGTTGAAAATTCTGTGGTGTCGATTGCGAACAAACAGAAGTAGAAGAAGAAGCCAAACTTTCTTGACCGGAACAGTCGTGGTTGTACTGCTGCTATCATCGTCAACCATATTTCTGTTCTTTTTGTAAAAAATAATAATAATTAAAACTGATTTTTCACAGTACGCTTTTTTTAAAAGTTAATAGGCACAACTAATAAGGTAAACGTAGACGAAAACAAGAATATTAATGGCAGTTTCGCGTTGACCACTGCTTATAAAAGGACACAAACTATTCTGGAAATTTCCGGTTTTTTGTTGATTCATCGATGCACAGTTATGACTGTCAAGAGGGTTCTAGACTCTAGATTGGCGCCTTCTCCAAAGTGGGGTATCTTAACGCGTTCTGAACGTTCTAAATTATTCTGTTATTGTCATCTTATGGTTGAATACATTGTGAATAGAAACTTCTGGATATTATGTGCCGATTACAGTTACCTACTACCGACAAGAAGTCTTCCTGATCATGCGGAATTTTTTTTTTTTGTTTAGTTTTATTATTTGTACAGTAATTTGGTATTAATTTTTTACCTAGCTTTCTGAACTTTGGCCATTGTATTAACTGTTCCATGTATCTGTTTGAACCAACCCCTTAACATTTGTTTTGGATGGCGCCATTAAATTACTCGAGGACAAAGAGTCTATAAAATATGCTTCAACGGTTTTTGACTTGAAACAATAAAAAATTGTATAATATATTAAATTTATAAAATAATTCAATAATTGGTTTCTTTTTGTACTAGACCAATAATAAATGTATTTGCTGATCATTAAAATGTGTCCATGGTGTATAATACATAACCATTAAATATCGGGGGGAGGGGGGAATAAGATATCCAATTGTGAAATAATTTTAAAATCCGCTTTTTAGTATCCGAAATTTATCAAATTCACAAATTTGTTTCCTTAATTAAATACAATAGTTTTACTAAAACATTGTTTACAGAAAAAGTAAAACCTCATTTATTCACACATTCTTGAGTTTGCTAAATCATGAATCTTGTTGCATGATGAATCAATGTTCCACAATCTTGTTGCAATAAACATAATCAAATACCACCAGAAGTCTAAGAAGAAAATATATATTTGTAATTTTACATGATATGTTTAATATTAAAATAACGTTAGATATATTAAAACAAATGACATTTACAATAACCATACACAAACAAAATTATTATTAAAAATACCTAACAGTCAAGTTGAAAATATGAAATCTTTTATATTCCGTATTTTTGTACTTAATTATTCTTACTATTTCATACATGAGATAAATTCATGACTCTATATATTCTTCAACTGTAGCGACAAAAACATTCCACATCTATTGGTTTCCTTCCTCCGTTGGGATATAAGTTGAATACATTTCAGTCCAGAGATCCGAATAATACAAGATGAAATGTGGCCAATTCAGGAAAATAAACAAAGTGAGATGATACTCATGGTGGCAATTGATAGTTTATTATTGTGACAAAATACGTATGAATAACAAATTCACAGTCCATGTGGGGGTTGTGTAATGTACATATATAAATCAAAATTAAAACATAGTTTTACGTGATATCTCTAAAATTCTAAATTCCAACGATGTTCTTCATGAATTCAAAGTACATTATATAAAACTATAAAAAAAGTAAATAAATAACATTAACAACAACATTAAAATTAACTTTAATGTAATAGCAGGTATTTCTTGTTGAAACTCCATATTCAAGGATAAAATAAAGCAAAAGCTTAAAGTTTCAAATATTTTATAGTATAAATGAGCTACAATTGTTTCGCCTTGCGGCATCGTCGGGCAACTGACGATGCCCGACTGTTAGTTGCCCGACGATGCCGAAAGGCGAAACAATTGTAGCTCATTTATACTATTAACTATTTGAAACTTTAAGCTTTTGCTTTATTTTATCCTTGAACATTAAAATTTTCAATAAAACTAACAAATAATATACATTATAATAAGTTCTGTGGTTAACAGCACTTAGTTCTTTACTATGAATGTAAATTCTCAACAGCATACAATAAACATAGGCTATTTTAAAGATGACACTTTCTATAACACAATTATAGACAAGATATGTTCACGCTTCATATAATTAGAAAATTAAAATTGATTGATATATTTTATAAAAAGATTATGTCGATTTCTTACAATACACCTAATTAACTATATCTTAAAATATTTTTACATTTATATATTTACATTAAATATCTTAACACATTTACTCAAAACGTATTGTAAATTATAATCTAAGACTCGGTCCCAGGTTAACACCAAATCGTTTACTAAACATTTTTTAGAAACATATATTTTTATCGGAAATGGCAAGGGATGGGGAAGTGTTGTTACGTCTGACATATTATGTGATGTAGGCATTGCTTTTTGCTCGGATGGTTAATTATGTAAACAATAAGAACTAATTTTACTGATAATGAGGTAAACAATTGAATTTATTTGGTTGTGCAGTTAGGTATAAGCAAATTCCTTGTTATAAAGAGATATCCAGAACAATATTTTTCAAATTCATTATTATGATTTACATATAGTTAAAATTTTAATATTTGTAATATGTTAATATATTTCATATTTTATTTTATATATTTTTTTATATTTATTAATTAACACGTTTTGTCAAAATAACATCGTATAAAATTTTTTGTAATATTGTAAAAATACATGGTTTACATGTACACGTTATTATTAAAATAAGATACACATTGTAAGTCAAAAAATATTTAAAAAAAAGAATAATCATCCAATTAAAACCTTTCCAATCGCACAAAGGACTCTACAAGTCCGAAAAATATAGGTTGTTATAGTTATACAGAAAAGCGATTTTTCAAACTCAATCTCACTGAAACATATTCGGTAACATGAATGAAATATTACATTGACATTCGATAAATATAAAATTACTTTGTCTCAAAGAGTATATATAAATATAAAATATAAAATTAGTAAGTATTCACTCTAACACTGAGGTCAGTGCATGAGATGTATTGCATATGTTTATTTGTTTATTATATTTTGAAATATATATTTAAAAAGTAATTACTGTTAACATTACATCAAGTTCCTTGAAAGTTTTAATACATTCAATAAATCATTCTGCCTTGTGTGCTTCAGACATACAAGACGTAACATTAAATAACATTAGAAATTAATTTACGGCTACTGTAACAGAGACAAGAAAAAGAGAGAAATAATGTGTCAATGCTTTATAGGTGGCTTGTTACTTGTATTATGGTTTACCACTTAATGAGATCACATTGAGATACTAATTGTTAAGCTGTACCCATCGACTTAAGCCCTGAAATACTGCTGGCCTTATCGTAAAACGAAAAGTTACTCTCACCACTAGTGGGACTCAGTGGATAGTAAACAATAACTACTGTTAATATTTTACAATAATTATAATTTATGCTTATACAAAAAGATTGGTAGAAGTTGACAAGTTTGTGTGTAAATGTTATATAAATAATAACTTTTTTTTTCGTAATTTTGTAACTAATGAAACTCGAAAAATGTCAGGATTTTTTTTGTTATTAAGAAAACTGTTATAGTTTTATTTATTTGTGGCTTGTTGCCTCGTTTATTACTCGGAGGATGGGCTTTATTCTTAGTCGAAGCACCGTCGTCCACACATTGAAACATGATGTAAATATCTTGAATGTTCCCATTTTAAAATGGAAAGTTAGAGAAACACCTTCATATACATCGGTTAGGTGTAAATAACCCAATTTCTAGGTGACACAACGATTGGTAAATACGTTTGGTCGTAACTTCATAACAAACAAACAACATCCAAAAGAAAAATCAAATGGTTGCGTTAAAGCAAGACCTCATTTCTCTCGTTCAATCAGTAATAACAGTGTAGAATGTTTGATTCTTTTTAATGTATAAGTACTACAACAAATAATTTCGAGTCTTTTGTTCAAGAATAACACCTCTTGTCATAGTTATAGTCATTAAGTATCTCTTTACTTGTTTCTTCAATCTTTGGGAATTTACTCTTAAAGTATATATGTTCTTCTTACATTTCTGTTCACTTTGTTAGTGTCGGGTGTTTCGCCCAAGCAACATAAATTGACTTTTATTTAAATTTTATGAAACCTTTCGAAATTCAGTTAATGTACTATAACCAGGTAATGTTATGTGATATTGTTGAAAAAAAATAAAGATCATTAACATTTCCATAGGTGATATAATATATATTTAAAATGTGAGACCTTTACTTATTTTATACAACTCTTAAGAGAACGGTTGCAACAAGTAAAATTATGTATTTCACTCATGTTATTTTGAATAAAATAGACATGAATAAAGAGCCATGTATTTACTTATAATATAATGTAATACTACGTATCCAGCAGTTACGACCTTGTGCGATATGGTTTCATTTAGCTCAGGAGAATAAACTCACTTTACTTTTGCAGTAAGAGAAAAGATAAATAGGCTTCCATTTTCTGCAAATTAATTTATTGAAGTATTTTTACTAATATCAGTTTAATACCTTTTTATTGCCGTAAATTATCAATTCAGAATAATGCCAGTTAAATTTATTAAACAATAAATTATTCAATTTGAACTAAACGAAAGAAATGAATTAAACTCCCTTGGTAGATAGTTGAATTAAAAATATAAAAAAATGATATGTCTTGTAAACAATAATTGACCATTCACTATTTTTCCACTTAATCGATTTATGAGTCGACCGTACCCTGGGGGAACAAACAAGTTTAAGCGTTTTTTAAAACTTTAAACTATGTCAACATTCGTGTCCATAATAACCGATTTTTTACCAGCTTAAAAATAGTCGGTTTATTAGAATAAAAATAAAATTAATTAGAGTTTAGGTTATCCAACAAAATGGATTTATAATTAATAGTTATTAATTTGCTATCGAAGTTTTGTACCTCAGAAACTTGTAAATGTTAACCCCAAAATGGACAAGAATTTATCATCCATATATATTATTATTCGGTATGGAAGTTTTGTATCTCACAGACTTACTTGTTAATGGCGACGGTCAAGGTTTTCTTAAAGTAATTTCTTTTTTTCAAATAATAAGCTATTGTCGATGAGACCATAGAACGACTGAATTTCTTGATATATTACTCTAGTTGTTATTTGAATTTTAATCTACATTTTATTATTTATCTCTGTAAAAAAAATTGTGCAAATATTTGTTCTTTATGGATAAATATAATATATCAACTAAGAAACTTAAACTGCTCTTATACTGTCTATTACATTTAAAGACAAGATAGTATTCTTGTTTTCTAACTCCAAAAGACATGAACTACTAAGACATGTTGTAATGAAGCAAAATCTTCATTAATTAAATACTCAATTAAGAGTTATAGAAACGATTTAGAAGAGTAAACAAGGTCCTAAGTAAACAGATCAAAGGTGATGGAAGGTTCTAGAACGTCCAAAGTCAACATTGGATAGCTGACCCCCCACCACAAAAACACAGTATAAAAGCAGCCTCGAGCAGCTTAAAGAGTCAGTTGGGGTTGAACCACCCTGACTGCCATTCCGGCAGACCTCTCCCCTCTCCTCGACATCCTGTCACCGCAGAGGCGTGTTGAGCCCTCGGTAAATCCTTACCTGTCGCAGAGGCGTGCTGAGCCCTCGACATCCTGTCACCGCAGAGGCGTGTTGAGCCCTCGGTAAATCCGTACCTGTCGCAGAGGCGTGCTGAGCCCTCGACATCCTGTCACCGCAGAGGCGTGTTGAGCCCTCGGTAAATCTGTACCTGTCGCAGAGGCGTGCTGAGCCCTCGACACCCTGTCACCGCAGAGGCGTGTTGAGCCCTCGGTAAACCGTACCTGTCGCAGAGGCGTGCTGAGCCCTCGACATCCTGTCACCGCAGAGGCGTGTTGAGCCCTCGGTAAATCCGTACCTGTCGCAGAGGCGTGCTGAGCCCTCGACACCCTGTCACCGCAGAGGCGTGTTGAGCCCTCGGTAAATCCGTACCTGTCGCAGAGGCGTGCTGAGCCCTCGACATCCTGTCACCGCAGAGGCGTGTTGAGCCCTCGGTAAATCCGTACCTGTCGCAGAGGCGTGCTGAGCCCTCGACATCCTGTCACCGCAGAGGCGTGTTGAGCCCTCGGTAAATCCGTACCTGTCGCAGAGGCGTGCTGAGCCCTCGACATCCTGTCACCGCAGAGGCGTGTTGAGCCCTCGGTAAATCCGTACCTGTCGCAGAGGCGTGCTGAGCCCTCGACATCCTGTCACCGCAGAGGCGTGTTGAGCCCTCGGTAAATCCGTACCTGTCACAGAGGCGTGCTGAGCCCTCGACATCCTGTCACCGCAGAGGCGTGTTGAGCCCTCGGTAAATCTGTACCTGTCGCAGAGGCGTGCTGAGCCCTCGACATCCTGTCACTGTAGAGGCGTGTTGAGCCCTCGGTATTTCCGTATCCGTCACAGAGGCGTGTTGAGCCCTTGACATAGGAGGGGGTATTCCCCCTCCTCTACCTAAAAAGTAGAAAATATTAAGAAACCTGAATGTTCCAGAGTCAGTGAATCCCAAGACACCACGTCGTAAGGATCAAGGCGAGTCAGTGAATCCCAAGACACCACGTCGTAAGGATCAAGGCGAGTCAGTCGATCCCAAGACACCACGTCGTAAGGATCAAGGCAAGGCAGTAAATCCCAACATACCAAGTCAGCAGTATCGAGTGAGAAGACACCCGCAGAACAGCTATTGCAGTTGTAGAACCAACGATCTACGGATGGATTTTTTTAAACTAGTGAAGTCAAGAAAGTGATTACAGTCGATGGATACTTGGAGTTAAGTGTCAAGTGTATACTGTCCGTTGTAGCTAAGAAAAGTTCTCAATAAATTATTCATAGCGATCTATCGTATTATTTTATTTCAAATAGCGAACCTTGGATAGATACCCTTGAAAAATCTAATTCAGTGAAAGAAACGTTACAGAATTTTGGCGCCCGAACAGGGACAGTGAAATTTCTTAAAATTACTAGCAGTGAACAGTAGTTTTACAAGTGATTATATAACAGTGATCAGAATAAATATATTAGCCAGAAGTGTTTTCCCTAGTGTTTAAAGTTATATGAAAATGAATCTCAACATATCAGAAAGTGAGTCGGATTCGGAAAGCACGATCACCAGTGAATGCAAACTCAACCCCAGAACGAGCTGGATATACCGTTTGAAAAAGGCTGAACTTACAGAGGAGATGGAAAAAGTTGGACTACCATATTCAGGCACAGTCAAGGAACAGCGGAAGATGTTAAGCAAGTTCTTCAAAGGCGAGTACAAGTTATCTAGTCCAGTCCTACCTGAGGCAAACACTTCCCAGAATGCAGGAAAAACTGTAAGTAAAAATATATGTGATTCAGTAGCAATATGCAATACTGTTAGAAAATGGAATTTAACATATGATGGGGAAAAAGATGTCATTACTTTCCTAGAACGGTTAAATGAACTAAAAGGAGCATATAATACTCCTCCAGAACAGCTTTTACTTGCATTGCCCGAATTACTAAAAGGGAAAGCTTTACTGTGGTATCGCAATTCTAGACATACAAGGGATTCTTGGGATGGTTTTCAAAAAAAATTTGAATTACAATTTTTACCAAGACGATACAGAGAAAAATTAGACTTAGATATACAAAACAGGACTCAGAATTATGACGAAAATTTTAAAGATTATGTAATAGCTATACAAACTTTGATGAGACGACGCGGACAGTTGTCAGAGGAACAAGAGTTTACTAGGATCTTCGAAAACATGCTTCCTGAATATAAACTGTATGGTCTTAGAAGTAATATTTCAACACTTTCAGAACTAATACAAGCTGCAAGTGACTATGAATCTATCAAACAATCTATGTTTACAACTAAAACCCAGATATATCAGCCAAAACCTGATAAACATGACATTAAGACACGTCATATGACAGGAAATAAGTCCCCGATAAAGCCACCGCAACAATCAAATTTACACAAACAAGTCCAGTGTTGGAATTGTGATAGATATGGCCATTTTTCAAGTGACTGTCTTAGGCCCAAAATAAATAGATGCCGATTTTGTAAAAGGGAAGGCAAAACTATGACTTGTAACTGCGGCCAAGCGTTAAACTACAGAGGGTCTTGGAGAGCAGGGGAGGCTCCAAAACCTACCGAGAAGAATTAATAAATACTTCCCATCCATTACTTAAATCCATAATTACTTCTGTAGAATTAGAAAAGGACCCTAGAATTATAGTCCATTTAAACTTAAAAGATAACGTTTACAAGGCGCTCGTGGATACCGGTGCCGGTAAATCATACATTAATGAAGACGTTGCTCGCATTTGTGATGAGTTAGGTTTTAGAGCTACTCATGTAAACAGAGGTAAAGCAAGACTGGCTGACGGACGTTACGTCCATATTTTTAAAGAATATGATATTTCTTGTACCATAAAAGAACATATGTACAAATTTAAAGCTTCTTTGTTACCGGGATTGACAGTTAGTGTAGTTCTAGGCTTAGAAACTCTGCGAGAATGGAAAACCTCTATAGATATATTAAACAACTCAGTCACATTTAACCACGATACCTTTACTTTACAAAATAGAGACTTCAATTTAAATATGCTGAAAGATCTTACCGATAAAGAAACACAAACACTGAATTCATTTTTGAAACGAGAGCTGCCCAAATTTAATAAACTAGCCGGTAAAACATCCTTAACAGAACACGTCTTGAAACTGAAACCAGACGTTAAACCTATAAAGCATCGTTACTCTCCTAGGAATCCGGCTATGCAAAAAATTATTAATGGTGAGATTAATAGAATGTTGGAAGATAAAGTAATAGAACCTTCTAATAGCCCTTGGAGTTCGCCGGTCGTGTTAGTAAAGAAACCATCAGGTAAATACAGGTTCTGTATAGACCTAAGGAAAATCAATGATTCAACCATAAAGGATGCATATCCTCTGCCTCAAGTCCATGCCATCTTAGACCGTCTCAGGGATGCAAATTATATCTCGACTCTAGATTTAAAGGACGGTTACTGGCAAGTTCCTCTTCAAAAAGAAAGTAGGCCTCTCACAGCATTTACTGCACCCGGAAGAGGTTTGTTTCAGTTCCGAGTTATGCCTTTTGGACTCCACTCCGCACCTGCTACCTTCCAGCGTTTACTTGATCAAGTTATAGGACCCGATCTAGAGCACATTGCTTTTGCATACTTGGATGATATCATAGTTCTAGGCCGAACAATAGAAGAACACATTACAAATTTAAATGTAGTTTTCCAAAGATTAATTAAAGCAGGGCTTAAACTCAATGAAGAAAAATGCAAATTTGCCCAAACAGAATTAAAATACCTAGGACATGTCGTTAATAATCAGGGAATCCAAACAGATCCCGAAAAAATTGAAGCAATTGTAAAATATCCCACACCAACAAATATTAAGGAAATAAGAAGTTTTCTTGGTTTAGCTGCTTGGTACAGAAGGTTTGTACCTGAATTCTCTAAAGTAGCAGGACCCCTTAATAGGATGTTGAAGAAAAACATACGATGGAAGTGGACAGTCAAAGAAGAGCAAGCATTTAACGAACTGAAGGAATTTCTCGTATCTGCTCCAGTATTAGCATGTCCAAACTTTGAAGAACAGTTCTATGTGCAGACTGATGCATCAGAATACGGTCTTGGAGCTACTCTTTTTCAAAAGGAAGGTAAGCATGAACGCGTAATTGGATATGCAAGCAGAACCTTGTCCGACAATGAAATACGTTATTCAACAATTGAAAAGGAGTGTCTAGCTATTATGTATGCGCTAAAGAAGTTCAAGTCTTATATTGAAGGGTATCACGTTATTGTAATCACTGACCATCAAGCTTTAAAATGGTTAAATGCGATGAAAAATCCAACAGGACGTATTGCACGCTGGGTTCTGGAACTGCAACAACATGATTTTGAGGTCCTATATAGGAAAGGAACATTAAACAAAGTTGCTGATGCTCTTTCTCGGAACCCCGTTCCTGCAAATGAACAAGAAGGATTAGAAGCAATAGAAGACTCACAAATACAGGAGGATAGAAATGGCTGGTACGACTCCAAAATTAAAATGGTAAGAACACACCCGGAACAAGACAAGCGGTTTCGGATCAAGGATGGTAAACTCTACAGACATGTATGGAACAACGTAGGTAGAGGAGATAGTCCTACCACTTCACCGTGGAAGCTGTGCGTTCCCACCTCTCAGAGATTAATCATTCTTAGAGAAAATCATGACGCGGCGACAGCCGGACACATGGGTATATCAAAAACATTTGACAGGATAGCGAAATTTTACTTCTGGCCAAGGATGTTCAAAGATACAGCGCGGTATGTAAGAAACTGTCAAGTATGTATAAAGTACAAGCCTCCTCAACACAAGCCCTATGGAGAAATGCAATATCGCGATTACTCGGAACCTTGGGCCACAGTTAGTTCAGATTTAATAGGACCGTTCCCTAGGTCGGCAAAAGGTAACCGATATTTACTGATGTTTCAAGATTGTTGCACAAAATGGGTTGAGTGTGTACCACTCAGACAAGCTACAGCCACTCCCGTCTCTCAAGCCTTTAAAGAGAGAGTAATCCTGAGATTCGGCGTACCAAAAATTTTAATATCCGATAACGGACCTCAGTATGCAAATCGGCTTTTTAATCAGGTTGCAGCAGATTTTAATATACATCACCGCTTCACACCTCCTTACACTCCACAAGCTAATCCGGTGGAGAGAACAAATAGGGTGATCAAGACTATGATAGCACAATATATAGGAAAAAACCAGAAAAAATGGGATATATACATACCAGAATTTGCCTTTGCAATTAATACTACTACACATAGCTCCACTACTTTTTCACCCGCCTATTTAAATTATGGCCGAGAATTAAGGGCACTTGATACCATTGCACCGGACTTACAACCTCATCAACACAAGGGACATAAACTTCACACTAAAAAAAAAGAAAGAGAGGAAATATTTAGGCTCGTTAAGTATAACTTACAACATGCATATGACAGCCAAAGACACCATTATAATCTCAGAAGGAAACCATTACAGTTACAAGTGGGACAAGTCGTATATTGTAAAGAAAGACCTTTGTCATCCGCCTACGATGCGATAAACTCAAAATTGTTACCGAAATATTCAGGACCTTACGAAATTAAAAGAATTTTATCTCCAGTAGTAGCCCAGGTAGTTAAAAATAACAAACCGTACGCTGTTCATGTAAAAGATTTAAAATTTCAACCCTTAGATACAGATTATAGTATTTGCAATAAATATATTCATGATAAAAAGGGAAACCAAACCGGTGACTCGGTAAATAAACAATAATTACTCTGTATACCCATGAGATAAGAAACCGGTTTACAAGGGAAAAATATTTTTGAAAAGTTAGCAATAGTTCAGTATACCACCAGTTATATTGAAGATCACATCATGGAACCAACGAATGAAGACATATTAGCCTTAGAACAGGGTGACAGGATCAATGACAATATAGTTTGGGCCTATTTACAGCTCATACAGCAAAGAGGAGGCACTCAAGGTGTTCCTACAGTTTATTGTTATAATACACATTTTATGGAAAACCTGTTGCAGAGAGATTATATGGGAGTTTCGTCCTGGACTAAGAAGAATGATGTTTTTCAGTTTGACCTATTATTTATACCTTATTTTGAGCAACGTATTGAACACTGGGTATTATTAGTGGTAGATTTACGTTGTAAAGAAATTCTTGCGTTTGATAGCCTGTATAAGCCTCAGCAAAAAGTAATGGGTTTAATATTAGAATACCTCAGTGCAGAAGCCTGGCATAAGAGGAAATCAGTGTTTCATGCTCGTAAATGGAAGTGTAAGGATGCCTCAGGACCACGTCAGTACTCATTAACCGACTGCGGAGTGTTCTTGTGTCTAACCGCGGAGGCCTACGCGGTAAACCACGCCATAAATTTTACACAGAGAGACGTCTCCAGACTTAGAAAAATTATGGTTCAAGAACTGAAGCAGAAGAGGATACTTCCCCATGTTGAACCTAAATTGCAAATCCCGGGAGTATTTGTTCCAAACAGTAACGGGTCTCAACAAGATGAAGTACACAGTCGACGCTCTCCACTTCTTACGGACATAGGATATGGAGCGAACATAAACTCCACTATCCCATCCCCACCACGAAAGCCGTCTATAAGAATGGATGTCCCACCTCCAATCACTATTAGTTCATCAACTAGCAGCTCTGAAAGCAGCGAAGAAGATATAGCTGAAAACCCCATAACCATGATTAAAGATGAAGGTAAATCTAAGGGACAAGATGATGAATGGGAAACAATTTCACTGTTAGAAGAAGATATTTTTAGTCCGGAAGAAAATTTATCTACACCATTACTTTTGAACAAAAATCCTCAAGCTCAGACAATAGATCCAACTAAAAAAGAGGAGACACTGGAAGAACAGATTTCAGAATACTTAGAACAACTGAATTCACTAGATCCAGCAGTAATGGGAACTGGAAATCAGCATGGTAACAGAGGAACAACAGAAGTTACAGGAACAGAAGTTAAGGAAGAACAGACTATTGAAGAAGACCAACCACTGAGGAAACGTCGCAAGTTTAGGATAAGGAAGTACAGGCAGCGCACCGAAGAAGGAACTGTCAAGACTTTTAATTAGAAGGAAACAAAACTGTATATTATTCATTTTTAGTTAGAGTTATTGTTTTATATTTTCTAGAAGCAAAAGGATTTTGTTTTAAATTTAAAAAAATAATAAATAAATAAAGAAGATTTGACTTAGTTTTATTTTGGTTTTCTTTTTTTTTCTCTTTCCGAAGTAAGAAGGGGATGTAATGAAGCAAAATCTTCATTAATTAAATACTCAAATAAGAGTTATAGAAACGATTTAGAAGAGTAAACAAGGTCCTAAGTAAACAGATCAAAGGTGATGGAAGGTTCTAGAACGTCCAAAGTCAACATTGGATAGCTGACCCCCCACCACAAAAACACAGTATAAAAGCAGCCTCGAGCAGCTTAAAGAGTCAGTTGGGGTTGAACCACCCTGACTGCCATTCCGG
This sequence comes from Aphrophora alni, assembly GCA_963513935.1. Classification (NCBI taxonomy): domain Eukaryota; kingdom Metazoa; phylum Arthropoda; class Insecta; order Hemiptera; family Aphrophoridae; genus Aphrophora; species Aphrophora alni. The sequence goes on from OY740768.1 coordinate 79,659,675, forward strand.
CAGACCTCTCCCCTCTCCTCGACATCCTGTCACCGCAGAGGCGTGTTGAGCCCTCGGTAAATCCTTACCTGTCGCAGAGGCGTGCTGAGCCCTCGACATCCTGTCACCGCAGAGGCGTGTTGAGCCCTCGGTAAATCCGTACCTGTCGCAGAGGCGTGCTGAGCCCTCGACATCCTGTCACCGCAGAGGCGTGTTGAGCCCTCGGTAAATCTGTACCTGTCGCAGAGGCGTGCTGAGCCCTCGACACCCTGTCACCGCAGAGGCGTGTTGAGCCCTCGGTAAACCGTACCTGTCGCAGAGGCGTGCTGAGCCCTCGACATCCTGTCACCGCAGAGGCGTGTTGAGCCCTCGGTAAATCCGTACCTGTCGCAGAGGCGTGCTGAGCCCTCGACACCCTGTCACCGCAGAGGCGTGTTGAGCCCTCGGTAAATCCGTACCTGTCGCAGAGGCGTGCTGAGCCCTCGACATCCTGTCACCGCAGAGGCGTGTTGAGCCCTCGGTAAATCCGTACCTGTCGCAGAGGCGTGCTGAGCCCTCGACATCCTGTCACCGCAGAGGCGTGTTGAGCCCTCGGTAAATCCGTACCTGTCGCAGAGGCGTGCTGAGCCCTCGACATCCTGTCACCGCAGAGGCGTGTTGAGCCCTCGGTAAATCCGTACCTGTCGCAGAGGCGTGCTGAGCCCTCGACATCCTGTCACCGCAGAGGCGTGTTGAGCCCTCGGTAAATCCGTACCTGTCACAGAGGCGTGCTGAGCCCTCGACATCCTGTCACCGCAGAGGCGTGTTGAGCCCTCGGTAAATCTGTACCTGTCGCAGAGGCGTGCTGAGCCCTCGACATCCTGTCACTGTAGAGGCGTGTTGAGCCCTCGGTATTTCCGTATCCGTCACAGAGGCGTGTTGAGCCCTTGACATAGGAGGGGGTATTCCCCCTCCTCTACCTAAAAAGTAGAAAATATTAAGAAACCTGAATGTTCCAGAGTCAGTGAATCCCAAGACACCACGTCGTAAGGATCAAGGCGAGTCAGTGAATCCCAAGACACCACGTCGTAAGGATCAAGGCGAGTCAGTCGATCCCAAGACACCACGTCGTAAGGATCAAGGCAAGGCAGTAAATCCCAACATACCAAGTCAGCAGTATCGAGTGAGAAGACACCCGCAGAACAGCTATTGCAGTTGTAGAACCAACGATCTACGGATGGATTTTTTTAAACTAGTGAAGTCAAGAAAGTGATTACAGTCGATGGATACTTGGAGTTAAGTGTCAAGTGTATACTGTCCGTTGTAGCTAAGAAAAGTTCTCAATAAATTATTCATAGCGATCTATCGTATTATTTTATTTCAAATAGCGAACCTTGGATAGATACCCTTGAAAAATCTAATTCAGTGAAAGAAACGTTACAATGTAACGTAAAATACAAAATATTTTTGAAGGAATAATTTTCTGTTTTTTGAAATAGAATAAATTATAGCTTTGAGTCAAAAAGTCAGAAGATCTAATTAAATATTATTATATTCAAAAAATTACATTTCTTTCTTTCAGGATATAATAAAAAGCAATGAGGCGTAATTCAATAACTTCAATCTTTATTTAAAACAAATATTTAATAATATTCAGAAAATGTAATTTGTTAAAAATATAATTTAAAAGTAGTTCTGAACATGTTTATATCATTATGTGTCCAGTTACCAAAGTACGTTGATAAGAGTTATTAGTGACTTATATTGCTTATTCTAATAGTCTGAGAACCATTATTAGCCATGCTGACATCTGCTACGTGACACAATGAATACATAATTAATTCAGATTGCTGTACAGAAACTCTGAGGGCAAGTTAATCGTTATGAATGTTGTCTCACGATTGTGCCTTGTTCTTGAGAAACGTTATGATATTAAATTCAATAAAAATTAATTTTTTCAAAGCAAATTCATTTTGAATAAATAATAATTTTTTTAATTTTATCATCTTGCAAAAAACGTTAAATATCCTTATTCAAATATGGTGTTAAAACCATATAATCACAAATATGGATAAAAAAATATATTTGATGGAGAGGATTAAAATAAAAATCATATTTTATCTCTAAGGTCGCAAAATTCGTTTATAGAGATTGACACGAAATGTCTTTGGGAAGAAAATAATATTTTTAAATAATTGGATTTTTCTTACTGGTTGCGACATCGTATAAAACTTTTGAAGATAAGTGTACCTAAAGATGGCAAATTTAACATTGGCGAGATAGTCCGTTCGTTCCCACTCCCCTTTAAAAATGTATACAATTAATTATAACCAATTAAACTAATAAGTATTAGTCATAAAATAATTTTATGAACTTTAAATTAATATCACTTAATTATAATTATTTTATTAATAAGTTACTTATACATAATTATTTTACTGGTAACGTACTTCTATAAAATTTGTTTACAGACACTCTAGACAATGCGTTTTCCTGTAGAAGTACGATAAAAATAAAACGGTACTTTAATAAATTTAATAGCATTTCCCGCAGCTCAATTTGTGCAAACTGTTCCGTATTATGTTTTTATGGGTTCTGATAACAACACTCTCTTCACTCGGTAATGAATAACTTACGTTTATTATGAAAATAGTAAATATAGCACACATTTTTCTTGTTCTTTTTATTTTTTGTTTAAATAATTACGTTCCTGATACAACTATCGTAAAACACATAGACTACAGTATTATTGTTATAATGGAATAATATCAAAGTTGTTTTTGGCAAGGAAAGAAGTTTTCAATAAATATGTTTACATATAGCTTCATAGAACATATTGTAATGTATTTATAGATATACGAATGGTAAATTTATTGAAGTAATATCCAAATTAATCTAACTTTCCTGAAAATGAAGTAAAAAATTGAGTTTAGAAATGATTTTACAATTTAAAAAAAAGTCTTGAATTATATCATTTTATGTTCTGACATTGATTTTTGTTTAAAATGTTTGTTCGAAATTCCGGTTTGGGATTTTAGTTTAAATAAACAACCACAATACCTTGAAATAGTTTATATTTGGTTATTCTTGCTGGATTTGAAATAAAAATTCTTGTTTAATGTTAACATATACCTGTTTTGAAATATGCATCAGTTGTCTTTATGGTCTGGAAATATTTCTACTTGAGAAACTTTATGAGATAATTATACTCAAACCCAATCAAAACGCTTAGTTCCAGTTGCACAATAAAAATCTATTTTATTTTTCATATTTCGTGGATTTTAGTAAATAAAACGATATTGTTTGATAATTTTAATATATATATATATATATATATATATATATGTCAATTATAAACCTACACCAGTCAAACCAATTAACCAGTCCTAGGAAACTCTTTTTAATTAACTGTGTTATATATGTATATATACAAGGCTTTATATTCTCAAAACATACTTAAAGTAATATACCAGTTTATGAGATTTCTCTTTAAAATGAACAAGTTCATTGAAGTTAATCATTGATGATCTCGTTATAAAATTTGAGCAAATTAGTTGCTTGTTATTGTATGAAATTGAAATATATATATTAGAAATACAATATTATATCTTGTTCCTTCTTTAATTAATCAACCATTTGATGCTGAATTGAAGACGGGGTAAGCTAACATAAACTATAGTTAATTTCGTACTTTATTATTTTCTCCCATATAGATTAGACTAGGTAGGTAGATAGAGTAATCGACGATTATGTTTTTGCAGAAAATCGGTTTTGAGACCATCTGAGAAAGTGAGATCTGTCTGTTGTTTAAAGACTCCTCTAAAGCCAAAACGTGGGCATATCTTGAAGTGTTTTTCGTTTTAATAACTCAATATTTGGAGAAGCAATAAGACCAAAACTAAAATTTCCGAATTTTAATAAAATTATACTAAAGAACCCAAAAACTTTGATACACCGCCTCAATAAATAAAGAAAGTTAAGAAAATGAAAGATGGTTTGAAAGTTATCTATCTGTAAAAATAATAAAACATAACAGTAATATTAAAGTATAAAAACATTGTGCGGTTATTTATGAAATATGTTGAATTCGGTCATATTTTAGTGAAAGTTGAAGAATATTAACTCTCTATCGCCAATAAAAAATACTCGATTTAAATCAAATACGATTTGTGTACGAACGAAGCAAGTTTAAGATACATCTAAATATATAAACAAACTTTCTTTAACAACTATATTTCCATAAGGGAAGAACATACAGTAATAAATAATATTATGTTCTAGTTTTTGCTTTATACATAAGTACGAGTATAATGTAAGGGATTTTACAGGAGTTGGCAAGGAATACAAAAGGAATTATATTTTTGGTTAGTATTAGATTTTATGGGCCTATGCGAGAAGGTTAGAGCAGTGATTTTACCCGGTTATTCAAATTTTATTATTTTTAAGATGGAGGATGTTGGGTGATAAGAGTGATAAGGTAAGAGTTATAATTTGTAAAAGAACTTCCTTCCTCTTTATATTTATTATTTATATATTTAAATAATAACATTTAAAATAAAAACTGGAAAATAAAAAGTGCTCATACTTTTACGCTTGTATTTATTTTCCATTAAAATTTATCCTTCCAATATCGATTGGAATATTAAATAGCTTGTTTTGTGGCATCTTTCTTAATGATTATTGTTACACAATTTGGGTTTTTATACAATTATAGAAGCACATACATTTATTTCAGTGAAACTAATTATTTCCAATTTATTTGTTTTACTAAAAAAACAATTTCCCAGTAAAATGTGCTACTAGTGCAATTTCATTGTTCTATATAGAAACAATGAACATGTACCAATACTGCAGAATAATAAATTAAAACGAAATTTAACGGAAGAGCTACATCCAGTTTTATTGTTCATAACACAATACCTACCACCGAATGATTAATAACCCAATTACGAGACAGATTTGTTTTGTTACATAACTTGTATCGTCTAAATAATAAATGGTAAAATGTATATATTGGTACTTTATCGTATTGTACAATAATATTAATTTAAATAAAGTTGTTAAAAAGTAAAAATCCACTTAAAATATTAGTCGATTTATGAGGTAATGAACACAAATAATATGTTATAATTAGAGATATGATTAGACTGCTCGTAAAACAGGTTACTTAGGAAATGATGTAATATTAATGGCAACAACATTGTTTATGTTGAGTTCACCCACTTATAGCTGGAGAGTAAACTCACCTAAGAATACAATAAACTTTACTAAGGTAAACACATTATACGTTATTCCTTATTTTCCAGAATAAATATCTTGATGTATTTCTCTAGAGGATTTTACAAAGAATTGTCTTAAATGATACAGGTTATAAAATCTTTGTTTCGTTTGCGATTTGTTTTATTTTGAAAACAATTTTGTGAAATTGAAAGTATATTATTATAAAGGTTAAGTAATGTATTTTATATAAGGTTGTTGTTTGCTTAGCATAATTCGTGTTTTAACATATATTTTAGTAAATTACAATATATTTGAGTAGGTTAATCATTTTAATGTGAACTATAATTATTATAATGAAATAGAAAGTAAATTGGCACGATTTGAAATTATTTGTGGGGAAAAACAAGGAAAGAAACTAAGCTATTATTCTACATAACTATGTCAGTATCTTACACTAATTTATGGAAGAGAATCTTGAACCATGAAAACACTTCAAGAGAGATTTCTGAGAGCAGTGTAGACCTGTAGTAAGGTGGATAGTTTTATAAACAATGAGATTTTAAATGAGCTAAGGATATTTAGGGTAAACCATAAAATGCATGAACTAGATAGGGCCTAGTACTATAATTTTCAGGCCAATATAATGGATGAAGTCATGTTACTGCTTAAAGTAAACTAATTATCAACCAGTGGGATGAAGATATTTGAGTTGCCTAAGGAAAAGTTGAGAATCGTAATAAGCATTTATGGCTAACACATGAAGAAAAAAGAAAAAGAAGAATGTTATTAATTGGAAAATAATAATTAATTTTTTATAACTTCATTTGCTAGAAATACTAAAAAAATGTCTGAAAGTAAATTTCATTAATTTTTTTAGGACATTATTTTTATCTTCCTTTTTGTGTGCAAATATCTAAATATTTATCAAATCTCTAACGGAATTCGGGTGCAATCGAATTTAAAATTTAAAAACGTGAACTACTAGAAACAATCTTCACATTGGGTTACTTTTCGAAAGATTTGCGTCTAATAATGTCACTGCAAATGTTATGTAATTACCTTTTAGTACAAACCTAATACTATCGCAGTCCACATTCACCCCTGATCGTGATCCACGTTATTAACGAAATCATAAATAAAAGAAAGCTACAATTGAGGAATAATTCACAAAAATCAAAAATTAACCTTTTACTGCCGTCATTTAAACTTTATTTTCAATTAGATATTCTTTAATATTAGGGTGTCATTATGACATAAGCGAAACAGACATCGTTGTTTTTAAATACGTATATATTATTGAGTAAAACAAAAAAACAATCACCAATTGACGTGGAGAAAAACAGAAATACAGGTAAAACTCAGTAAATAGGTAAGATATTTTTTATACTTTCTCACCTATAAGTAGTACATAAATATTTTGTGTAAATGGCGACCAAGACAATTTTTGAGTTTTTTAGACGTGTATGTAAAGAATTTTATTGCAATGTATTATTTTACATCTATTGAAAACAAAATCAAAGCCATTCGTTATACAAATAATGGCATGATATCTTTTTGAACCTTTTGAAAACATAATCTATATTATAACAATAGGAATGGTAAACATTTGATAACTGGTAAATAGTGGAGGGTATTTTCAAACCCAGATATTAGGTGATGAAGGGCTTCGTCTTGATACTTCTATTTCATGACAATAATTTTACAAATATTTCACACACCGTTATTCCTTCCTGATAAATTGTAAAGTTAATAACTGATTGAAATTAAATACAAAGCAATGCTCAATGAGCTACAGTATTTTATAAAGAATTATTTCCAACAGTAAACATAATATATTTATATTGCATGAGACAGTACATTACAACTTCGTCACTAACTCATCTAACAAAAAATCTATCTATATTTTCAGGTGAAAAAAGAACTTTATTGAATTTGTTCCGTATATATATATATATATATATATATATATATATATATATATATATATATATATATATATATATATATCTTACGGGAGAATAAGTTGGTATAGTTTTCCTATTTATAAACGTTTACTGAATTTAATATATATATATATTAAAATTTTTTTAAATATATTTAAGTAGGGCTTAAGATTTCTTCGCTTTTACCATAAAATCATCTAGAGGTAAACCATGATTGATTAAAAATCTAGTTCTTAATTAAGACTGTCAAGGTTTATTTTCGATTTTGACAATTAATTATTTCTGAACCGTAATTTTCTATTTTTTTATTTAGAACTTCATTGGATTATTAACCTTCACATTTCGTTAAGAACTGAACGTATCTGAAAAAACAAATTTTGAAAATAAAATATTATATAACAACTTTGTTGAATTGTTTTTTTGTTTGTTGTAGGTATATAGGACTGCAGTTTTTAAGATTCTTTTGCAAAATTGGGTTAGTTTCTCATTATATTTACTACCATACCCCTTTCGACTGTGACCAGAATCGATTACTGTCATGATGCTAGTGATCTGTCTCAATAACCAAACAAGTAAAATTTGTATGATTATAAATGTCACGAAAGTAAGGAATATTGGAATGTTGTGTTTTAATTCTAATTTAATGGTCAGATTAAATACCATATATTATTATAAAAAAAAAATTATAACAAGTAATTTGAGATGAATAACTAATTATTCAAGCGTAATGTAGATGTTAATTTGAAATAAGTTAACTTTTATATTCTGTTGAATGATTCCATTGATTATCAAAACATATGTTTATGCTTGGTGGGGCTGAACCAATACGGACTTAGCCTTAAATTTATTTTACGTTCAATACAGCGTTTGAGAATTCCATTTTGTGATTGCAGTATTTAAAATACATTACTTTACGAAATGACACGTTAAAATTATATATTGCATACAGGGTATTTCACGAAGTTTTCCCAGTACTCTAAGTATTTCCTAAGTTATAACTTTTTTATAAAAAAGCAAACTGGCTGTAAGCTGGTAAACGTAGAGTTTTCTTTTAAAAAAAAAATATTATTGATGACTCGGTACCGATTAAAGTTATAATTTGGTCCCTAGATGCTATATTTTATTATAAAATGTGATTAAAATATGTCGAATGCGTTAAAAAAAAACTCATTTTATGAATATAACGTAACGAAATATCTAATTTGATTAAAACCTATATTTCCGAGTAGGTGTAGTGCACTTCTTGGATGCCAGACACTTAGTCATTATTCAAAAAACAATTTTGAAATCACTAACGTTTTTAGAGCTATTCTTAAATATTTGATTTTCTAAAAATAGTGTCCCCATGTCCAACAAATAAAAAAGACATATAAATCTTGCATTTTTAGCTTGAATATCCTCAATTTATTGGAGATAGTGATTAATACTTATTCAAGTCGAACGATCTTTATTATCAGAAGAACAATTGCACATTATATAAAGATACATATAACAAAAACAAAACGACATATTATTTATGAAAGTTCTATGTCTTAAAAATATGGTAAAAGTAAGGTAAGAAGATAACAACACAACCTTAGTATGTATTAAATTAAATATTAAGCCGAAATGGATCCATTTAGCTGAGGAGCGGAAACTCTCTTGGGAATATAATGAACTTTGTACAGAGGTACATGGATAACAAATTTACATAAGTTTCTCAAACAAATTTACGTATTATTTGTTCTAGATTTTAGCAGTGTATTTCCAAAGGAGCTAAATAACAAAACAATATTACTTTTCAATCCATTTATCGTGGTTTATTTATCCATGATGCAACGTATTTTGTTGTTATTCATGTTTTAGATTTATCACTTACAGTAATTCATACTTTCGAAACATTGTGTATTAGTTTTTATATATTACCTATACCAATAATATGTCTAGTTTTTTATCCCAATGCATTGCATATAACTATTGTGACCGGTTCAAACTAAAAAAAAAAAAGACTAACTGGAATTTTAGACACATACTAACCTGATTTATAAGGCAAACCTTCAACAAGGCGGAATATTTTCAACTACATAATAAACCACATATTAACAAGTTTTTGTCATAATCATCCTTTAGTAAACATAGCATTAAAAAAATGTTAATCTTCATGTTATCATTTATTCCACATATAAAAAGTAATTTTTTTACTTAATTTTATAAATATATTTTCGCGAATTAAAATGTGGAAATTGAAGTTTACTTGTGAAACAGAATATTATACTGAATAACATACCACACCTTTCTCAAAAAGTAAAAGTTTAATCAAATATTAAGCATAAAATAAAAATTGATCTTTAAATTGTAACGGCAACTTAGGTTTGTTTATTTATGGTTGTCCAAGATTTCATTTAAGATTTCGCAATAAATAAAACAGAAACACAATATTTATTAAAATTGTCAGTTTATACTGATTATTTACGAGGCGCGTTGCCTCTAAATACCGTAACTGATAAAACTATGGTTGGCAAAACACAATAAACTGTATAATTTTACTAAATATTATGTTTGTGTTTCATTAACATGGAGTTTATCCTAGTACTTTAGGTCATTAGCATAAATCAATTACAGTCTATTGTTGTTTCCTTTCTTTTATACTTCGAAAAATCTAAATTAAATTAAATAACATCTGTTGAACGAACTTATATAAAATTACCACTCAAGTATTTTTGTGAAAGATAATGTTAACTTTTTACTATTTCTCATTGTAATGTTTTACAAATTGCAGAAACAATGTCGTTACGGTTAAAGCTATATTTATGCAAAGTAGCTATATTTTGTATTTGTTCACATTCCATAATTCTACTATATTTTGAGGGTAACGTGATTTTATGAATTTTAATCTTCATATTTTCTTACCACCGCTATTAAAATAAAAAAAAAAAAATTCGGTTAGAATATCATACAATATTTAAGTAAGTGTAACTTAAACATTAAATGAGGTGCAAATTAACAATTATATCTTTACTCCCTGAAGGATGGTACTTGTAGAACCATGGCCTCCGCTCCAACTATTACCACGGCTAACTGTGCACTGGAACTAACACGATTGGTGATAAATATAGAAATGAAGATCTATATTGGGGGCTTAATTATTGTATTGTTTTTGCGATTTACCATTCATTTAGATTACACTGGCACTAAATGTCTTGCTGCACCTATTGTTGTGTATAGACCCTAGAATGCTGATCACCTTATCTGAAAATCGAAATTTTACCACACCACTAGTCTGGTTGGGGAGATGGTGACCAATTCGTTAGTAGGGTAATCGATTAGACTATCTTTAAATTTTATTCTAACTCATATTGACGCATATATATATATATATTTGTAACCTTGTGAAACTCAAAAAGATTTTAAGTCATATAAATAAATATATAAAAATGTAGTAACTGAGGCATTTTAAATTTCTTTGCGAGGTAAAACGTTCTTCAGAAAATTAGTATAAAACAATTTAAATTATATTTACATACGACGTATTTTGGTACTACTTCTTTTTATGCCTCATTTACACTATTAGCCTATATTTAATACTTCTTAAAGAGAAAGATTCTTAGTTGGAATATCTGTGTCCAAGCCTTAGCACTTAACTCTTTTTATAATAGAAACTAAAATACATACATTTTATACGTACATAGCTTTTCTTAGTTCCAAAAAATACCTTACTCCTAAATTGGTGCACGTGTTTGACAGTAACTTCGTAACAAACACACAAACTTAGAGGCAAAATGCCAAATAGATCAGATACAACAGCTAAAGATAAGTTAATTACAGCCTAAAATTTGGATTTTAAATTTATTTTGAGAATCAACTTTACAGTAAAATGTGAGCAGGTCAAAACTATTATATAAGTAAAGACGCAGGAAATTTTGTTGAATAGTGACTATTATTTAAAAAAATTAAATTTGCCATTTATTACTCAATTTTCTTTTATTTGCAAATGCGTCATATTTCAACCGATTTTAAGAAAACATGAAAGACTTTTGTTCATAAATTTGATGGTTATTGATGGATTTTATCAACCTCTATTTTGATATATAATTTATTATTGCTTATTTATACGCTATTATGAAACATTATAATTTCCATACATTTAAAAATTGTTTCTCACGCAATGAAATTTACATACGTATTTATTTTAGAACATTTAAAATGCGAAAATAGATATTGTGAAAATAATCAAGGGAATAATATTTAACTGAAAAACCGTTCCAAAATAATAAATATGGAGATAATGCGAACAAATTGCTCTGTTTTATAAAAATGTACATTATTCTGAAATTATGGGTAAAATATATGAAAAGGAGGAACAGATTTTAAAGAAACGTTTCTTTGCGTATAATGTAATATTCATCAGTAACGACATTGTTTGTCCAAAATGAATACATTTACCCTCGGAGAGCAACCTCACTTGAGAATTTAATAAGCTTTTCAGCAAATGAAGAATTTAATCATTCTACAACCTTTCAATTGATGTTTGAACGTTAGAGTCTTACTATCATCCTCTTTTCACAATCGTACTTGGGTAATATTTTACTTATACAGTAGTAGAGTAAAGAAACTTTGGTCTGGAAGGGGGAGTGTATATTTTAATTCGGTTCTTAGAGATATTGTAAGTTATACATAAAGTTTATCTCTATTTTGACATGGGAGTGTAATTTGGTAGTAACGATTTAAGTTAAACAATTGTCTACAGCTTCTACTAAAAGCTAGTTATAAACACATTCTTTGAGGTCTGCATTGAAGAAGAAAGAAACGTCATGGTACTAATAATAGTATATATTTTATATTCGTTAATATTAAATATCTGTAATGTTCATTAAATAACATAGCCTACACATGTGATCTGCACTGATGAACAAAAAAGTGGGGCACTTTTAATTTTTCTAATTTATAAGACAATTTTGTTGTAAAAGTAAATGATTTAAATTTATTACTTTAGGTAATTAAACCAACATACTAGCCTGTATACCCCGGATTTGCCTGATGAAAATTATTCACACTGTTCACTGGTTAAATACATTTTGTTCCTCATCGACTCTCGTACCAATTATATAACTTTCCTGGAGACTCAACTGGCTTTATTCTTTACTATTATTACTGATGTAGGTCATTTCTCTTGCAGTATGTTCTTAATGCCTCTTTCAGCAGTCAATTAGAGCAAGAGCTATTACTTTAGTTGAAAGTTGACTAATTGTGCATCAAGTTCAATCCATCACTGGATCTTCCAGGTCCAGCATTAATAGAGCGTTACCGTCTTACAGGGAGCTATAAAATAAAACGAGGATCAGGTCGTAAGAGAGTAAAAAATACCATATATAACAGATATGTTGTTTTTGAGTTTCCACAATCAGTTTCAGACATTTGTTGAGATTCGTATCACGCTTTAGGAGGGTACAACGAGAAAATGCAATTTCGGAACAGTAAGAAGAAGACAGCAGAAAGCGGGATTAAACGCACATAGCCCGGTTACAAGTCTCAGGCCTGAGATGTGTACCTAAAAGCTAGTTTACAGTTTGTGTGAACCATGAGAGAGTAGTGACTTAGAGTAATATCGTCTGACGAGATCACCTGTTTTTCCAAAGATCATCTGATGGTCGTGAGCGATTACGGCGACGACCTGGAGAGCAACATCCTCAACGTACCATTTCGCCAAGGTACATTTTTCACAGTGATTCACTTATTGTTTGGGGAACAATTTCCATACAAGCAAGTACCTAGCTTGAATATATGTAAACGAGGTCCTGTCAGAGCATGTAGTGGTTTTCGACGACTTTGTGGGTCCAAATTTCATTTTCACTGATCGCCACAATACACCGCTAGGTTGGTAAGAGATTACTTAAATAAGGTTGGGATCAATGTTATGAAATAGCGAGCATAGATCCCGGACATAAATCCACTAAAACACGTCTGGGATTATATAGCAAGAGCAATCAGAAACCACCGCGGAGAGCTACAGACCCTGGGAGACCATCGACAGGCTCATAGGCGGAGTGGAACAATATGGACCAGCAGATGTTCCGGGACATGATACGCGGCATACCTAGAAGCAGTCATTCTATATCGAGGTGGCAATACCCTATACTGAGAAGCATAGCACTATTTGGGGGGGGGGGGAATCATTTTCCAATACTGTACTTCGATTTTATCAAATTTGATGATTTAAAATTTACAAAAATAAAATACTAATAATTGATTTTATTTAAAAATTTCTTTAGTCTTATTAAGTACAATGAAGAGAAAAATAACTGTGTTGATTTTGTATTTTTACATCAAACACAATTATTAATTTTACAACTAAGTGTCTTTCAGTGTCCATTCATTGTCAAATAAAAAAATATTTGATTTATATTTTTATCTGACCTAAATTGTAATAATAGTATTATATTTCTATAAATGTATTTCCATATAAACATATTTGTAATTTACAGCATAAAACCAAATTATACATGTTTTATAAGAAACAATGATCAACATAGTTTATTGTAAAAAAATTTTTATCTGTGAGCATGTCATAAAAGAGTAATATGTTTCGTATTATAAACTGTAAATTTATTTAGGAGAAATTGTATTGAATTTAAATCACACGGTTTATGAAACGCAAATCAAAATATTTATGTGTTCGTTTTGTAGCATAATAATACACATTGGAATTTACAACTTTGGCAGAATTTAACGTTATTCGAGGTTTTACCACTGTATTGCAACCAAATATTAACATAGAAAAAAGTTTTATGTCCATATATTGTTATAAATGTTTGTTTTTATGTGATTCAACCATGCTTGTAAAATATTTACTGCAAACAATCAAAATATAATTGTATTTAAAATAATTGTATCTCAAAATAACAGCTTTTCACGGATGACAATTGTGCCTTAATACACAATTTGATGAAGCAAGATTTAATTAAGATTAAGATATCGGTTCAATAATCATTATTTAATGTTAAGTGAAAAGTATGATATTTGGTTTAGAATAAGATATTCAGAGAGACCCTAATACCGAACCTAATTTAAAGTTCCATTCATTAATTTGAATACTTTGACCAATTTGTTTTCCTATAATGACATCAGAAATAATCACATGCTATTAAATATTTCCAAATAAAGTTAAATGATATAAAATTAAGCAATAAATTAACATGATCTTAAGTCATCACTTAAAGTGATAAAGTGTTCGTTCATTGATTGGAATGGCAATTCATTGAATATACAATTTAAGCGGGGGGGGGGAGAAGTTTATGAAGTTATCAGTTTACATTTATGCTTACCAGAATCGTAAATGGAAAGTCTTTTGGGTTCAACTTTTGGCTCTAAAAAAAAAAAAACGTTAAACGTAAAATTGACAAGCTTTACTTCGATAAAATAAGTTAGTTATACCGCTGTAATAATTTAAATTTCATTTAACAAATTTTCCTAATCTGATTACAATTTGAATTACTTTATACTTTGATTATTAGTCCAATTTCAACATAAGTACACACTTTTTATTACGATACTGGAATTGATATTTGGGTCAATTATTCATTTAATCTGGTTTTATATTTCTTTCGGAGTTGGTTTTGAGAAATAATTAATATAATTTCTCCGAAAGATAAATTATTTCTGTTATATGAGTGTAAGATGTTACATTGACATTTTACATGTTATTATAGAGTACTAACAAATGTAATTCCAAATCCTTGTAGGCCCTATTACGAAAAAAAAATTAATACTAGGAATTTCTAGATATTTCTTTGAAAATTTTGAGAATAGTACTGCAAGAGATATAAATGGTGCACTCTTTGAGCGAACGAATGAAAACGAGTTGTAGGGTGTGCAGTTTAACTCGAGGAAAAGGTATGCAAGAAAATTTTAGCCGATTAATAGATATTTTCTGACATTTACGTAACTTTACGATGGGCAATTTTTTTTAGTAATATATGTTTCGAGGCCCTTCGAGCGCAAAAAGTGCCTTTTGCAATGATATCTTGCTGTCTTCTGTATAGTTTTGTACAACACAAATAGATCAGACAGATTTTGATCATTTTTTAAAAAATTTTAAAATTTTTTATTATTATTTTTTTTTACAATTACTCATAATTCGTGAATGACATAAATATCTTAAGACCAAAACAAAAATTTATGATTATATATATATATATAATATATATATATATATATATATATATATATATATATATATATTCAAATTAGCGTATAATGAATCAAAACAGAGCGTACAACCTCCCAGAAATGCTTGTTTATCAGTTATCCGTCAAAACAAAAATCATCTATAGATCGTAGCTACTTTTTTCAAAACGATTCTAGATTTTCGTTAAAATTTATATGAAATGTGTAATTTATTATTAATCTCAGAAACTAGTCTACTGAATCATAAGTTTTAAATAATAAAACAATTACAGTTCAGGAATAATTGGAAAAACTAATAAAATGTAACTTAACGTCTGTTATTAAAAACTTGATTTTAATGGAATACGAATTACCTTTGAAACAAATTTATGACACAATGTTAGGAAGAGAAAATTGATAAGGAAGGTTAGGTTTATTTAGGTTAGTTAACAAGTTTCTAAAACTTTATTATCACCTTCTTGTATTACCAAAATATACAGACAAAACTAAGTAGTAATAAAGGTAAAGTTATTCTCCCTTAGTATTGGTATTGATACAATTTTGAAAAAAAAACTGGTAGCTAGTATTTCCACTGGTTTTTGGATGATTATAAAATTAGTAAAATGTTTTTACACAGTTTATTTACAGTTGTAAAGTGACAATCCTTACAAGCGGTTACGGAATTCTTCTTTAGGGTTTTCTGGGAGTGCACACAATCTCTTACCAATATTACCTTTCACACATCGTCTCTAAATATTAAACTTTTGATATGATCTTTGTATAATAGGCAAGATTTTACATTTCATTGTGAAACGATGAACTGTAAATCTAAATATTAATAGTAGAATTATGTTTATTTGAAGACACAAATAGCTACTTCTTTGAAATCAGACTATTCCAGTAATATAGAGTTTCAATCATTTGTTTCACTCAATCCTCAGAGGAGATTTTAAATTGTTGGTTACGATAACAGAGAGAGGATTTTCAGTGAAAATAGGAGATATAGTAAGTGTGGTCAAAGAATTGCGACACAATATATTTACCTGATAACAAGAACTTTCAAGACTTCCGCAATATAGAAGGTAATAAAGTTGAACTAAATTAACCGTTGTGTGTCTTATAAGCGATGCAAATACATTTGGTATTATAATAACTATGAATTGATTGCCTGTTTAAAACGAATTTGAAATATATTTTGTATTCTTGCATAGGTGACAACTTTTTATTTATAGTCAGTATATATATACCGTAATAATACCATACCATATTTATTATAAAATATCCAAGGAGCACTGTGGCGGTATTCACAGTAAGGAAAACAAGAATTCCCTGAACTGTAAAAACTAAGCATGTTTTTGTGGTTCGGAGAACCCTTGTTTTCTTTATTCTTATTTATTATGTGTAAAACACAATTATTTTCTAAGTTTTTCATACTTTCATTTTAAGTAAATTAACAACAACATTGAAATAGTTACCGGTTAATCACATTTACCAAGTACAAATGTTAGTCACACTGCATCTGACATGTAACAAATCGGAAATATTGAAATATATAAAAATTTTATCAACAGAGTTATGGTTAGTTCTTATATTTTTTTTCTGATAAATGAAAATATAACCTTTTAAATATTTGTACTGCAATAGTAAAACACGATAACATTACTTGTCCAAGGGAAATACGCGCAAACTCTTCTTTATTAATGGAAATTTCCGAAAGAGCTAACAATATATTGAAACATTTATTACAAAGCATGTAACATTGTACAGAGTAGCCTATACATTATAAAACTACCATCGATTCTATGTTTCAATTTGAAAATGTAAATTATTTGTTGCTAGGCATGAAAGTAATTGTCAATTTGTTCGCCTCCTGCTCCGAGGCAAACAACTCTAAAACAATTGTTGGAAAATTGAACTGATTTACGTACATCTATCTATCTCTAATGACACTACTATGCACAGAAACTAGAAATACATGGTTCACTCACAGGTTCTTCCCTCCATTCGCCACCAACGTGACGTCACTACTGCATAACTCCTCAAACTTACACTTTTTAAAAAAAAAATTTAAAACATTTTTTTTTTTAAATAAAGCAAATGCCTTTAAAATGTGAAACATCTGTCAACACATTTATTTGGTGATATAAAATTTATTTCACAAAGATATTGAATTTGTAAATTTATTCTTAATTTTTCGAATGTCATTACCATTAAAAGAATGTCTATGGTTACCAAATAAATAATGCTCTTTTATTTATTACAATACAAAATTTTAATTGCACAATTTAATAATTTTTTTTTATAGAAGCTTGACAATTATGTCCTGACATAAAGCAAAATATTTAGTTAGTAATTTTATTACAAAAACTAAAAAAAAAAATAAATAAAAATAAACTAGTAATTCACATATTAATTATTTTTAATATATTTTAATAAAGGGTTAAAAATTAAAAGCATATTTAAACAAATTAATGTTCATCAGCATTACGTTTCTCGCTGTATTTCTTTTTACATATCAAAACAATATTACAGTAATTTGCTCAGCTTCTTATTCTTCTTTTTTCCAGTATCCCCATTTCCCCCCAGTATTCCATATGACCCATTTCCATACTTTTTTTTGTATATGATCTCTTCTTATATAATAATTTATTTTGTTTCATATCTCTGGATTGTTTATTTCAAATATATTTTGTAATTACCTTAATTTGGTCTGTCTAAAATAATCCTACTGGAATGTTATTTAGCTACATCCGTTTCGTCGGCAAAGAAACATCACCAGGCTTCGTACTTGTCACAATTATAAAACTACACACAAGTACACGATCATTTAAATACAATACGCATCTTAAAACACAAACTTATTTAAAGATTTCATTCTTAGAATGTAAAATACAATGGCATAACGCCAACTGCTACCCTACTTATTTTAAAATTTATTAATAAGATTTGTCGTAACATTTCCCCCCTTTTAAGGTTCACTCTGTCCGTAATACATATTAAAATCTTGTTCCATACTATTTATGATTTGTAACCTCCAATTAGTAGGACTCATGAGGTACCCTTCAATATAATCTTGCTGCTTATTTACACACTCGTTCTTATGGTGGCCATACACAAATGTCGACACCAATTTATTTTATTTTAACTCTGTAAGCGACATAACCTGCAATAATTTTCATCACGTCTGCGTTTTCCTGGGTTTCAAACTGTTCAATATTGTCACCAAAATTTAATTTTAATAATAATTCATCTACTTCTTTCTATTTTGTTACCAATTCTTCACTTATTGTATCCAGGTCTTACAGGAAAGTGTATTTATTCAGACTTTGTATTATGTTTACACTCAAAGTGATAGAATCGTCAATCTCATAGTTTCAGTGGAGTTTCGGCTAAGTAATGGTGATTTGATATTTTAGCCAAGGTAAGGAGTGGTTATAAAATCTCCCTAAACCCCTAACAAGAGAGAAGTAGCATTCAAGTACGTCTTGGTTACATTTTGCTGTTGTTGTGTAACCGTCATTTTTCAATTCTGAATACAGTCCCCAAGTGTCTCTATAGAAATTAAAAACCCTTGTTGGATTGTGAGTAATTTCTTTTTCCTTATAATTCTCATTGATGATATTAAATTATGCAACTTAGTTAAGGCTTTGACCTGTTCTTCGTAATTCAATCCGTAGCCTCATATTAGTGGATTACAGTGATTTGAATGATTTGGTTTTCTGTAATTTATCACGTTAAAATATTGTTGACAATTTGAAGGAATTCTTACACATGCTCTTGATCTTTCAATAGGTAATTCAACAGTAGCGCCATTATGTCTTTCTAACATTTTGACGCACTGTTCCTGCTTGCAACAAATGGTTTACAGTGACTTTGTGCGTAATTTTAAATCATAGTTCGACCGTTTACCACCAATTTTTACGTCAACTATTAGAAATCGTGTATCCAGAACATGTTTCCTTAATAATTTCAGCATATGAGAAACATCACAGAATAACCAAATTTGGCGGTCTTCAGCTGTAGTGTTTGTGACACTTGTTTGTTTTTCTGATGTTTAAAGAACCCACAATACTTTCCAATTTGAAGGTCTTATATAACCAACAAATTCACGCAATTTAAAACCTGTTTCATCAACTTTTTTCACGTAGTCAAAATTAAATCTTTTTCGATAGCCATATCGAAGTCGATTCCACTTTCTTGACAAACTTCTAACAAACAATATTTAGTAATTTTATGAAGCCCCCTTATACATCGAGAATGATATCATAGCAAATATCATACTTAACTTTCATTTCGTCATAGCTTAAAACCACATCTTTTTCAAAGCAGTACAAAACTATTCAAACAAGTATTTTCGTTATTAGAGCATTTCTATCAATTCTTTAATTTGTTCTTTTTTGGTTAAAATTTTCTTCCGTTAAACGATTGATTTCTTTACACTTAGTACTAGGATAATTTTATGTAAAATTACTCTTAAAATTAGTCTTATTGGTAACTTCACCATTGCATAGTATTAAGATTATTTATGCTAAGGACCGTAGGTACTTATTCCATTTTAATAAATAAAACCCTTTTATTTTTTAGTATAACCACAAATATAATGGAACTTGCCGACCATGGTTTCGCTAGTTACAGTATTGTCAAGGTATTTTACAAGAAAGCTGTAACTAAGCGAAACCATGGTCGGCAAGTTTTATTAAATTTGTGGTTATAATAAAAAATAAAAGGGTTTTATTTATTAAGAGGATTGTTGACCATTTTTCCTTTCACGTTTCTTAATTTGAAAATTTTCTTGGTGTTTGAAATTACAGGAGGCGTTGGTGTTAGTAAATCTGGGAAATCTAATGATTTCCAAAAAAAAAGATTAAGCAACTCTGCTTTTAAATACAGTCCGAAATCATTGATGTCAAAATGTTTCTTAGAAATTCAGATATTGTCCATACTAAAATTATTGTCAGGACGTTTACAAGCGTATATCCAATTTAAAAAAAAGTGTTTTTGTCTTTCGTCTCTGGGGAATTGATGAATCTTGATTCCTTTATCTTCAGTATTATTTTCCTTATTTTTACAAGCCACGGCACATTATGGCGTCAGAGAAACAAAAATATTATTGAAAATAATATATTCAAGCAAAAACAAAACAACATAACAATGTTAATGTTACTGCGTATCCTCTACTTGACCCTACAGTATAACCGTCCTATGCATATTCATTCATATTAATGTTACACTGCTATGCTAAATAAAGCTATGCTAATTGTTTTATTATTATGAACAGTCTTAAGATTGTCTTTGCTTTAGACCCGTGACTCTAATTTATCAATTTAAATCGAAAGATTTCAGTGGACAAAGAAATACTAATTTTTCATGTATATATGTATTTATTTAATGCCGATGAAATGCACGATTATACCCAGAAAATGAATAGAAAATAAAAATATATTTATTTTGAAAATCACAAATTATATCTAAAAGAGACTAAGATTTACTTGAAATAACTAATGTGGAAAATATTTCTAGAAGGGTCAAAGTGCAGATGAGAAGAATTTATGGAGTGCTGTTCAATTTTCCTTTATAAATCATCAAACTGGTATGCTTCAAGCGTTGATATTATTTGATAATTTTTAGTAGCAACATTTAGTTACCAATCATCGTAATGAAGATAAATCTGCACCAATACATTTGTTCTCTAACTAAGATGTAAAATATTATGCTACAAGCTATACCCTTACGTTAAAAAAGTTTAGCTCCCCTCCATGTACCCCATAATTTTGAAAGGGGAGGGGGCACATTTTACTTAAAAAGGTAGCTATTATTGTCCCACAAGCTTTCAATGAGTTTCAATGTAGTATATAAACCTGATCAAAGATAAAAGGTCTTCATACTGACTTTTTGATCACTCCATGTGTGTTGTATATATATATATATATATATATATATATATATATATATATATATATAACACACTGTAGTAACAGTCTGATAAAGTAATTATTATCAGTTGTGTTAAAATTAGTACATTTGTTGAAATTAATTTAAACATTACGCTTCTATTAGTCATTATAATATTTTTAGGTTATAAGTTTATTTAATAGTAAACAGAAAGGAAAATCTAAAATTTGAATTGAATATAAGGCAGCGAGTTTATTTTTAGTCATGTACTAGCAATATAAAAGAAATTATAAAAGTATAAAATTAATTTATTTTAGTTTATCTATTTCCACAAATGAACAATGTATCTTCATATTTTCAATTTAAACTGTTTATATGTGTTGTCAAACTGGGTAAAGTGGAACATATACATGTAATAAAGAGGAACATATACATGCAATAAATTTGATGTTGCGAAGAATAAATGGTTCTTGTAATATCGAAACACTATTAATTAATCACGCAGCATTCAACGGTAAATTCAAGTTAGAAGATATTAATTACTTCAAAATTATACAACACATTTACATTTCATTTATAAATATACTATAGAATGTTATGGCTATTTATTTATTCGTAACCGAGACAGTTAAATACAATTCTAGTTAAAGTACACTTTTCTATAAATGAAACACATATTAAAATAAATTGAATTTGTGTCTAAACAACGAACCGAGTGTTGGATACGTGATATACATCGTGTTCATAGAGCAAGATAACAAAACTACTATAAACAGCGTCGCCACTCATTTTATAATATGCAATTTTGTATTGTTGGCTTGCTATTTGTATTGTGATTGTGATTTGCCAATGATTAACATCACAGTAATATAAACCCAACAACTTTAAGCAGTATCATTACTCTTTTTATAATATTAAATGTTTTATTGTTGGCTAGCTCTTTGTATTGTGATTGTGATTGAGCATTTATTAGAATAACAATGATAATACCACAACTATTATACACGGTGTCTCCACTATTTTTATAAAACTAAATTTTTTTGTTGGCTTTATATTGTGAATCTGATTTACTATTCATGAGAATCACAGTGATAATAACACAACTACTATATATAGCGTCACCAATCCTTTTTATTGGTAAATGTTTTATTGTTAGCTTGTTATTTGTATTGTGATTCTATTTACCATTCATTAGAATCACAGTGAAAATAACACAACTACTACACACAGCGTCACCAATCCTTTTTAATGTTAAATGTTTTATTGTTAGCTTGTTCTTTGTATTGTGATTTTATTTACCATCCATTATAATCACAGTGATAATTCCCCCAGGGGCTCACATCTTGTGGGTACGGGATTGGCAATCCCGGGGTGCCCTAGCTGGATCTGATCTTGTTTCAACTAGTCTTGGATAAGATCCCTTCTCTTTGGTCTTTTCTGTCGGGTCTCTCTTGACCACCTCTTGTTCTTTTCGACCCCGACGCTATTAGAGTATTCGAGGGCTAGGGTGTCTTTCTTTCTTACTTCTGACTTCTTCAACGACGCTTTTCAATTGTGCCTTAAATTATATGTGTGATCAAAATACGAAACTACCCCAAGTGGATAAGGCCAGTACGACGAATTCCACCTCTGGCTCCGATCGAGTGAAAGCCTCGGTGGCCAGGGCCGGTCGCGAGGATTTTGGGGGCGACCAGACACACGTACGGTAAACTACTCAAGGGGATCAAAAAGTGGATAAAAAAGGTGACGGAACAGAACCCTTTAAGAGAAGCCTGCTGTTGCAGAGAACACCACCATCACACTGTAATAAATGTGGCGACCACAATATTGATGAACTCATCAAGTTAATGGAGAGTTCGGACGCAGAAAGAGGAGATAAGCTTGAGGAAACGCCCAAAGAGATGTATCTAACGCAGAGACCAAGAAGCCATTCAGCACCAGATGTCGTGACAGAAATTAAGGAGGTAAAAAGGCCTTACCACCAGGCTACAACTTTGGATATGGACGTAGTGGAAGAAGAAGTGTTTTTAAATCTTCGAGAGGTCCTATCTACGACAGATAAGGAGATCGAGAGGCTAAAGCGACAGATAGAAGAAGCTGACGAAAATGAGGAAAAACAGTTAAATATCATGAGAGATACCCTCAGGTCAATGTGTCAGGCCGCGGGCAAACAGAAGAATGTTAATATGGCAATTAAGAACGGACTTGTCGGTATAGAAGAGGGGTTGGAAGTGTTGAAAGCTTGTAGAATGCTGAGGCAAAACGCATTAAGATGCTTGATAGAGAAGGCGCCCACTGGGGATATAAATAGCACTACAGGGAGTAGGAATCTTCCACCTCGGAAGAGGCTTAGAATTTCAACGGTGGGCTCAGAGGAGAGGTACACTCATACTAATAAAGAAGGAGTAGCATCAAGTCCAGTGGAAGTGGCAAAGCAGAAAAAGAAGCGGGAAGAAGGTGCTCGGAGGGAGACTATAAACTTAAATAGGGTAGATGGTGACGCCCGCAGGGAATCAAGCAAAAATATGAGACGGGATGAAATAGAAACAGGCGTCGCTCAAACGGAGGACTGCAGAGATCCTTCTGGGGAATGGCAAAAGGTGGAGCTTGTAAGAAAGAGAAGAAAGAACGAGGTAGAAGGGAAGAAGGAACAGAACCGTTTGCAAGGTAGAGATGGTAGGAAAATACCCAAAGGAAATAGAAGACCTAGGAAAGATGCTGTAATTATAACAGCAAAAAAAAAATGTCTCGTACGCAGACATACTTAAAAGTATGAAGGAAAGTCTTTCTCAGGAGGATAGTAAAGATGTGCCTTTATATTAAAACGCTCAATGGCGGATGAGATTGTCCTAGTAATGAATGAGGGGCAGGACCCAAAAGCGATAGGGGAAATCCTAGGTAAAACGGTTAGTGATAGAGCAGTCATAAAGCCTGTAGTTCCGAGGAAGCCAGTAGAGATAAGGGATTTAGATGAAACATGTACAGCAGAGGAAGTAATGTATGCTATTGCAAAAGAATTTAAGATTGAAGTCCCAGTTGATCAATGCAAGCTGTTCAATAGGCCTAAACGTAGTCAGGTGGCAGTACTAAATATACCAGACGCGGGAGCAAACGCTCTACTACAAGCCGAGAAGATAAAAATCGGATTCGTCATTTGCAGAATCAGAGAAAGGGCGGAAATCCCACAGTGCTACAGATGCTTAGATTTTGGACACCTAGCTAGATACTGTAAAGGGGAAGACAGAAAAGGTGTGTGCTGGAGATGTGGGGAGACTAACCATCTGCGCAAGGAGTGCAAAAATACACCAAAATGTGTAGCCTGCGATGAGAAGGGCAAGGATGCGAAACATGTTCTAGGGAGCAGACATTGTCCCAGCTTCGCCGAGCTGTTGGAGAAGAAAATAAAGAAGATAAGGAGATGAAAGTCATACAGGTAAATCTAAATAGAGCGCCTAGAGCCCGAGACCTGCTAAATGAGACGGCTAAAAATAGATCCATGGATTTACTGTTGTTCTCCAAACAACCAAAGAAACTGGGATCAGCAATTTGGTACGAAGACAACTCGCGAAGGGCAGGTATAGATGTAAGAAATACGAACCTGAAGATTGATAGAGTCCAGGGATCGAACACAGGTTACGTATGGATTGAGATGTTGGGGTTACGTATATACAGCTGTTACTACTCACCAAACGACCCTTTAAGTAAGTTTGAAGAGGAAATACAGGAGCTAGAGGATAGCATTAGAATTGCTGGAAGGCAAGTTCTAATAGCAGGGGATTTTAATAGTAAATCACCGGAATGGGGAGATGCAAGATGGGATAAGCGAGGGAGAATTGTAGGTGAAATGATTGCTCGAAGCAGTTCAGTGGTCTGTAACTACGGGAATGAACCCACCTTTAGGAGAGGAGAGTCCGCATCTATAATAGACCTAACGTTCTGTTCCGAAAATATTGCAGACAAAGTGAGGAACTGGAGAGTTTTAGAGGAAGAGACACTCAGCGACCATCAGTATATTGAGTTCGAAATCTTAACGGAGCACGAGCAAGGGCAACCAGCTCAACGGAGACGGACTAGGCAGAGACATGTTACCTGGAATACAAGAAAGTTATATTTAGGTCAACTGGAAAGATTCTGGGAAGAAAAAAGGTTGGAGTACAAGATGCCGTTGGCTAGATCCCCCAGTTCAGCAGAAGAAGCTGTTAAGAATATTGGAAACATATTAGTCACAGCATGCAATAAAAGTATGTCCCGAAGAACTACACGGGAGAGAGAGGGAAAGAAAACAATGTACTGGTGGAACAGCAGCATGTCGGACGGCGAGGAGGAAGTACACGCGTTCCAAGGGTAACCTACAACTAAATAAAGAATGGAAGGAAACCAGGAAAACACTTAGAATACACATAAGAAGGAGCCAGGAAAATTGCTGGAAAAATCTTATAAATAGCGTCGAATACGATCCGTGGGGTTTTGCGTATAAGCTGGTAATGAAGAGACTAGTTAAAAGACAAAGGATCACAGGACTCGATGACCCTGAATGGGCGAAGAAGATACTAACAACCTTGTTTCCATGGGACAACCCCCGGGAAAGAATTATTCCATGGCCCGTAGATGTGAGGGAAGACGAACTCTTTACAGTTGAAGAATTGCGCAACGTCGGGGCTAAACTAAAGACACGCAAAGCAACTGGTATGGATGGGTTGCCAAATGAAATAATTAAGGTAGCCATTGAATTGCTTCATGAGCCAATATTAGAGGCGCTGAATTTGTGCCTTAAGGAGGGTATATTTATTGACAACTGGAAGAAGCAGAAGGTTGTTTTATTGAGAAAGGGAGATAAGCCTCTCCTGGAGGCCTCCTCGTATAGGCCTATATGCTTACTTGATACGTTAGGAAAGCTTCTGGAGGGGCTCATCCTGAAGAGGTTGGAGGATCATATGACGAAAGAGGCAGAGCTCTCTGAAAGACAATACGGCTTTCGAAAGTGTAAGTCAACCGTCGATGCCATTCTAAAGGTGACTGAGTTAGCGAAGAGAGGAAAGGACGGGAAGGGTAAAAGGAAAGGTTTCTGTGCCCTCGTGGCCATAGACGTAAGAAACGCATTTAACTCCGCAAGATGGAACATGATTATAGCATCACTTGAAAAGAAGAAAATTCCAAAGTACCTTTTGAGAATGCTGGACGATTACCTAAGTAACAGGTGGGTCTACTATGGAAACGAAGAGTGGTCCCTGCGGGGAAAAATGACACGCGGTGCACCACAAGGCTCCAAGATCGGCCCTTTCTTGTGGAACATCATGTACGACGACTTTTTAGACATGGAGCTTCCAATAGATACAACCATCGTTGGGTTTGCAGACGATGCTATGGTTGTTTCCTGGGGGAATGATGAAAGGACTCTAGAAATAAGAATCAACGAAGCTCTGAGAAGAACTAAATTGTGGTTAGAAAGTAAAGGCTTACAGATGGCTGTAGAAAAGACCGAAGCTATTCTAGTGACAGACAGGAGGAAATTTAATCATCCTAAACTTGTTATCGATGGGATGGAGATTAAGTGGAAAAATCAATTAACCTATCTGGGTGTGGAGGTTGACAGGAGGCTGAGTTTTACCCCCACGTCATCAAAGCGGTGAAACAAGGTATTGAAGTAGGGGCTCGCTTAGGACGGATAATGCCTAATGTCAATGGACCAAAAGAAGGAAAGAGAAGACTCCTGGCTGGTGTGGTGACATCCAAAATATTGTACGAAGCGCCGGTGTGGTCTTCCGCACTCGTTAAAAAATCTGTAGTAAATCAATTGCAGTCGGCTCAGCGACCGCTTGCGCTGAGAATAGCCATGGCTTACAGAACTGTTTCGTCAAGTGCATTAGATGTGATAGCCAATCTTCCACCCCTGGATCTTTTGGCTAAAGAAAGGGAGGAAATTTATGTAGGGATTAAGACCACAACAACGGAGCCAAACATGATTAAAACAGAAGCCAGAAAGAGATTACGAGACAGGTGGCAAAAGAGATGGGACACGGATGACACTGGACGGTGGACATATCGTTTAATCCCAAATATAGACATATGGACAAGAAGAAAGCACGGGGAAGTTAGCTACTATCTGACCCAGGTTCTTTCAGGGCATGGGAATTTCAACAACTACCTGAAGAGATTCAAGATAAGGGAGGAGGAGTTTTGCAGCCACTGTGGTGATGAGTATGATGATGCAATGCATACGCTCTTCATATGCAAGGCGTGGAAAGATGAGCGACAAAAGATGTACAGAGATATGGGAGTCCAAGTGGATGTTAACAACTTCATAAGTCAAATGGTGGAATCCATTGAAAAATGGAAAATAGTTGAGGATTTCGTAATTACCATCATGAAAGGAAGGCAAGCACATAGAGATTAATTAAGGAATAGTACTAAAAAGAAGAACTAGGAAGGAGGGTTTGCCAACACGATGGGTATAGCCGGAAGGTGGTTCCGTGTTTGGCAAAAAAGCCCTGAAAAACAGAGGAGGTTTTTTTAGTCGGTACGAGTCCGGCACAAAACCTGGGCATAGGGCCCAGGTAAGAAAAGGTCCTTGAGGATTTTTTCCTTCTCTTAAAAAAAATAAAATAAAATCACAGTGATAATAACACACCTACTATACACAGCGTCACCAATCTTTTTTAATGGTAAATGTTTTATTGTTAGCTTGTTCTTTGTATTGTGATTTTATTTACCATTAATTGGAATCACAGTGATAATAACACAACTACTATACACAGTGTCACCAATCCTTTTTAATGTTAAAACTTTTATCGTTAACTTGCTCTTTGTATTGTGATTGTGATTGTGATTGTGACTATTTCTTAGAATCAGAGTGATACTAAATAGTATGATGTATCCGACGATGTGCATATAAACCTTGGAATACTCTGATTGCTTTAGTTAAAAATGATCCCCTACCCCAATTACTTCTTGGCTTTGGTTTTGAGTGACCCACTTTCATTTTTATTACGAAAAGGATACAAATACTATTATATTTTCATTCTAATGTACATTAATTCATATATACAAATGCAATATAGAGTTTTAGAGGTAATCACAGGGAAAAAAACAGTAAAAGAAAAACGTAAAAACTGAGAAAGGAAAGATAAGACAAATACACATTATGTAAGAAAATTCATAAATAAGTCAGTAAATGTGAGAAGTGTGTATATTCTCCTTCTATTCTGTTAACTATTCTGGAATATATTAGTACATAATTTTGATGGAAAAATTAGTGACAATATTGTTCACTTCATGTTTCATTAGCCACATTTTTGGATTAAAAGGTAAAATATTTTTTTATTGACATATCTTTCAATCGAAGTATCATACGATCTTTTACTTAACATGCTAATATTAATTCCATTATGGTGAAACAATATGGTGGCAACGTACGGCTCGTAGTACATTCTATAAAATTATACTAGATTTAACATAAAAATAATCTGGTTTTCCTTTAATAAGAACTTAAGAAAAATTACCACCTCTACTCTACAAATACTACAACTACTATTAATATATACCGTCTAGGATTGAGGTTTGCAGAAAAGAGGATGATTCGAAATTTGATTGACTATGTCCTTCCACCTAAGGAGGACATTTATTTTCACTACTTGTCATATAAAATGGATAAGTGGAAAAACAAGACGTACATATACAAGCAAACCTTGTTTCACTAAAATTTATTATTTTTCCAAATTCTAATTCCATTTTTAAATATACATTTAAGGATTCTATGATATGACTGAACCCATTAAATGCCTACGTAAATGTGAATGAATTTGTAATAAAATTACTAGCGTTTTATCCATGATGCTAATTTTTTCTCTTTTAATTTGCTCATATTATTGATTATAATACACCATATTTACACTTAATTTCTAAATCCATTCGTAACCCTTTCAAAAAGTTTTAATAATATCATTGTGTATTTGTTTGATTTAATATGTTACATTGGCTGGAACATATTGCTTGTTTCTAAGATAAATTGTTTCAAAAAATATAAAATAATTACGTCCAGGTAATTTAATGTTTTATAAAAAAAAGATTGGATTAATTATCTCGATATTGAAAACACGTTATAATCCAGGTACGTGACGACAAACAAATTACCAATTAGTTGGTTGTTTAAAAAAAAGTTTTTATCGTTGTCGGATAAGAGTATTATGTTTGAGTCAAAGTAAAACTTATGTTAAAACGCGAAACATTAGATAAAATGTCACCACCACTACGTTTTGATATTAAAGTTATTTGCGTTACTGATATAAATCAGTGCTCATATTTCACTTTAATCAATTCATCTAAACATAGAACATTATTGAGCCAAATAATTATAATTAACTAACTTTTTTTGCATTGCATTACGATACTAAAACTTATATGTATTTATAAAAGATTTAAAACATCTTACACTGATTGCTTTAATTGAAGGTTAATTTCTAACTATTAAATGTTAATACTGAGGATAATTAATTACTTGCATTATCTTTGATCTGCATCATTAGGGAAGTTGCTGTTCTTAGAACCCCTTGTCGCTATGACCAGCGATTAATGTTGCACAGTGCCACTAAATATTTTCTATAATTTTTGTTCAGTATTCATTGCTCTGAATATACTGTCACAGACAAGGCAAGAGGTAAAGGCTAAAGTAGTAAGAATGAGCAGGGTCTTTTTACCCGCTAAGAGCGATGTAAACAAATCGAGTTAACTATTTCTAACTTCCTGCTTCCGCTAAGCTACCAGCGCCTATCTAGGTAATCTGCTTGGTTCTACCGTCTTCATACTCATATAGGGACTGGGGAGACAGTAAGCCAACAACTAGGAGACATGCGGACAGCTAGGCTTAACTTTGGTTTTACCCCTAGCGTATATGAAGTATATTTTTTTTTAAATTTCGAAATATTTGTGATATGTCATTATCTTACGCATCTCCAAACATGGGTGAAGAAATATTATTAATGAAATTTCGGATTCTATTATTTATATTGGTAAAGCCAATCATTTTAATTTTAAAACGAAAATTCTACAAATTTAAATAATATATTTGTGAATCTAAACAACACCTTAAATAAAATATGATACAACAAGAATTTTGGTTAATATTGAAATAATTCTAACTAACAATAAGTAACTAACCTGATCTCTCTACAAATTCTTTTTACAAATTACGAAGGATTGATTATGTTATTCATTGGAATCATTTGGCTATTAATATCGATTAGAATGTTATTTTCTCTTATAATTTATCAAACTTTTATTAAAATTTTTTTATCAATATATTTCTCTGATTAAAAGTTGTTATTCAGATACTGGGTATAGGTATGACAAAATCCAATGAAACCTTAAAAGAACATGACTTCAATAAAAATTATTTTCGTAAATTAATATAAAATGACTCACGAAATGTGAAGACTATTCTACTCAAAACACGTAACGATGTTTATACATTCCATAAGTCTCTCCAGTTGCATTGAGGAGATAATACAAGTATTAAGTTGCCATCTCAGAAGTCCTTATATAATAGACACTTTATTACTGTAAGTCTATGGTATAGTTAGCATGGGCGTAAGGTGTGGATTACTTAGTATTGCACTTTTAATTCTATAATATTTAGATTGCAATGCGATACATTGATATTTATGACGGATATTTGTGAAATAAATTAGCAAGAATACATTTTACGACTTTGATTAATTGACCTAATGATATTAATAAACTGTTTGTTTTATTAATGATAAATTTGGAATATAATCATTTACAATATTCAATATTTGTCAATAATTTGAATATGGCATGATTGATTGGTTGGATGGTGGTTAACGATATAATATATAAAATTACTATTATTCATTTGATTTTATTAAATAACGGAAAATACTTTCAGAATATAAATAAACAAAACTGATAATTAAAATTTAAAATGAACTCTCATTTTATTATTTAATTCATAACCACTAAATAACGTCTCATGTATTAAAATGAGCATTGACTTTAATGATTATTATGATAACAATAGTATAAGTGCTTATCAAAGTATAGTTTTTATTCATAGCATAGTTTAAAATAACAAAGTATAATTTAAACCGTTGATTTAACAACATTAAATCAACATTTAATGTTAAATCTAACATTAGTTTTAATGTTAGAATCTAACATAATTTTAATACATTTGAAAGTAATTAATATTTTGATTATATTTTATTTAAAGCTCATAATAATGGTTCTAAGTTAAAGACAATACTAAGACTGATAACTTTAAAAAAACAATCACGTTACTTTTTAGTACAGCAATGCGACTCCATTACTTGTCTGAAATGCGAAATCATTTGTGTCACTTGTAGATACATCGACACAAATCTGTTAAATTTTCGAAAAACTGTTGTACAGTTGTTTGCTTTGGAGTAGAAGACCAACAGATATTTTTACTTAACAGGAATAAAACTTTAACGTTTTATTTGCACTCTGTTGATACATTGACACCATTATTACTTTAGACCTTAGACGTTTAAGTTCATTTTGAAACTACTAAACATTTTTTTGTTAAATATTTTAAAATTAATATAACAAAAATGGTTTGTAACAATTAAAGTGGAAAATAGGATTGTTAAAGTTTAATATTTAGAAATATAATGAACGGATTGCAATGAAACAATTATCAAAATCTCCTGTATAATGTTTAGAATAATTGTTGACCCGATTGTTACTATTATTTATAAATAATAACGTTATTACTAAGAAACTTATAAAACTTGACAAAATCATTATAATGATATGATACTTATTGTTCTTATATACAATTTGTTTCTAACTTACCATCCAATAACCATATTTATCATCACGACAACCGTTTCGACTATTCACCAATTTTAAATTTTTTCCACATTTTCTTTTCTTTTTTTTCCCTGATAGTTACTTAGTCAGATATTAGTAATAAAATATAATCATAACACATCAGGTTATACAACTTTATTCTGACAGAGCGACCATTTTAATTTTAAACATTTAGGTACGCTATTTCGAATCGACTGGAAAACATAATCATACTTGGAATATTTTGTCCAAGACTCTGAGATATTAAAAAAAAAATGATATGATTCTTTATGTATTTTTATTAGATTAAAAAATAAAATGTTGAAGTGCTAGTTTTAAAATCCTATTTCGTAACTGGCAAAAATATAACAAAATTTATTTCCTTTTAGAGACTTGAAGACACGATATTTTACATCTGTTTCCGGTATTTGATTAAATGTCACTTTAAATATCAAATTTTAAGTTTTAAAATTGTTTTCGTAACATAACACTGGGAGGATAAGTGTCACCTTATGTTCTTGAATTTAGAAGTGTTAACGTTAGATCAGTTTGTAATCGTTAATCTTGCAAATACGTTTGTCTTCGTAAAAATAGAACTAAACGAGGTTTTACTTTATAAATTAAAACGCTGTCTTTTAAATTATATTAAATTTATATAAAACACTTAAGGGTATTCTTGAAATAAATGTAACTTAATTTTACTTTTCCATTCTTTGAATTTCTATTGCTTTCATTAAACTTCTTAAATGCAATTACTCTTAAAATGTTAAAGAATTTTAATTCAGTCCGTACTTAATAGAGAATTTAATAGATTTTTACATAGTTCAACTTTTTATTAAAAAAAAAAAAAAAAAAAAAAAAAAACTAATGTTCTATAGAGCTGTTATAAAGACCTAATAACGTCAAATCTGCTTTACGGATTTTGTTCTTATTTTCATGAAATGTGATTTAAAATTCAAGAATATTATGACTTAAACACATTATTAAGAAATAACGTTGAAAATATGATAGTTTTGTTCTTAAAATAGCTGTTATTAAATTGTTTAATCACAAAACATTGATAAGGGTCTTCTATATCAAGTTATCTTGTGAGGAAGTTAGTTTTTGCATGAATTAAAATGAAAATGAAAATATGAAGTAGAATTTGGAATGACGATATTGATTTTGAAGTGAAGAGGAAAGTAAAGTTAAAGATGAAAATCAAGATTCCTATGGAATAGAATATAGAAATGAAAATGGAGATGTAATGCTTTATTAAATGTATTGTAATTTCAGAACACAAATGATAAATTAATTTACACTTAGGTATAGTTCCAATTATTACAATTAAATGTAAATCGTCTTTACTGCCTCATTTAAATGAGGGAAGAAGAAGACGGTGGTATTGTTGTAAAATTAATATTACTGAAGTAATAAGCACTAACAACTTATTACTGTTTAAACTGTTGCGGTGATAAAAGCTTCCAAGGTATAAACTTCCATGAAAATTAATAAATATACAAAGCATCCACTCACTTCACTACAATGAATGTAGAATAATTTACCCGCATTGTATAAATGTCATTTACAGCAACATGTTGTACAATAGTAAGGTTTTTATGACAACTGTTGTATCACTGCTTCTCGTTTTACGGTTGAACTGTTAAAAAAGAGAACTTTCAGAACCAAAGGTATTTAAAGCAGATATTTATTTTACATAGTATGAATAAAATTTATCCGGGTAAACAAATTATGTGTTTTTGATATAAGTAAGTTGACATTTATAGTACAGTACCAAAATTAAACAAATATGAGAAATCACAACAAAGACCTTTGAAAAACAATAAAGTATCTTCCAGAATAGTGCATAGGTTCTACAAACTTAACAATATAAAACGTAGAGAAGCAATAAATAACACTCAACGATCTCTCGTAGTACTTTGTAAAACAGACACGTCAACTGATTTATTATATCATCCCTGTAAAAGGAGTTAGTGTGTTTGATATTAGAGATGTATAATGATTTGTTTCCTACTTGTGTAAAATTGTTGCACAATTTATATGTCCTAATATTTAAACAACAAAGTTTAAGTTATGTCAAATTACTTTTTAGTGAAATTTTAAAAATATAGTTAAATTCTAATGTTTATAAAATATCAAAATACTTTATATGAAGTACAATTTTGTATAATTGCTCTTTGGTTTGCCTTTCTTTGTGACAATATGAAAATTATAATTTTACAGGTTTTATTGTACGTTATATCAATACACAACAATTGTGACGGTTTTAAATAAAATAGCATACAAAATAAATAAATCCACATTTATATATCAACTATACTGCCGGTTACCCCATAGCTGGTGTCGCGAGCCATAGAGTTTCTCGACTCGGGGACAAATTTTTCCGACCATTCTCGCAACTGCAACAAAGCAGCTCTCCTCTAACCATAACAAAATCAAATTATGTAACTAGATTTAATTAAAGGTTAAGAAATAATTACATAATGTTAAGGATTTGTCTAAATACTTGTTATTTCATATTTGGTGTCAGCTATTTATTGTTAACTAGTCTGATCAATATTTAACTTGTAAAGTAACTGAGAAACTTTTTTCCTTTTCCAGTTTGTAGGATTTCTCATTTTGTCTTAATTCCAATTTAAAATAATAGCATATAAAAAAATATATAGATATAACATTTACATAAAGAAATGTTGTTAAAATATTGATAAAAGTAAAATTTTCATGAATCAATGTAAACCTCACCCAAGTTTATCTCAACCTGCCTGAACACTGACTGGCTAACTTTAGAGAGATATTTGTTAATTTTGTTTACTGAATAAAAAGAATAAACTTGAAAAGATTCATGAAATTGTAATCTGAACTGACTCAAAATATAAAAATTTCATGAAACTACTAATTTAGAATAAATAAAAGTTTTGTTCACACAAACAAATACAGTCTACTGAATCCTTATTGTACCATACCAAACTAACTTTATTCAGTTAATTTTGTATATTTTATCCAATTAACTTAGAATATTCAATGACTTTACCTGAACATTTTTAAGCCTATATCAACGGCTAACCAGTTCTGAAATAATAACATTATCAACTGAAGATAATTCTGAATCAAATTACAAATCGTTTAAAAAATAATGACGGTTTTTAGGACAATAATTTTAACTAATTTAATTACGAATTTCATGACTTGTAACTTTCAGATGTAACTTATTTAAGCAAGCAAAGTGATAATATTTTTTTGTAGCAAAGTTATTCTGGTTCAAGCTTGTTACAAACATTGAAAAGAACAACCTTCTGCAATATCGTAAAAATTCAGTTTGATATAAAAAAAGGGGGAAAAAAATAAATAAAATGTTTTAAAATTAAAATTCTTTCAAATAAATTAATATTTTATGTTTAATGGTCATTAAATATTGTAATTGTTGCTTCAAAATATTTCAAGATCAAAATAATCTATCATTAAATCATTGTTCACTAATAATAATAAAAAGGTATCTGGACAGCAAAATTGTTGTTGGAGATTTTATTTAAAGTCAAATCGGAGATCCGTTTGTTTTTAGTTTCATTATACAATATGAGTTGTGTCTGTGTGACGTCCTAGCACCTGAACAAAGTAAATAATTAAATTTAATTGTTCATTCTCTTGTTTTATCTTTTGTAATTTTTTTAGTAAAATATGCAAATGTTTACAGCTTATACGCGCATTCCTGACGTTTGTTTTCACAGCTCTCCGTTTCGTAACCTGCTACTGGTGTCTTCAACGACTTCCTGATACCCTCATTCAACGACCGATGTGACTTTAATCTTCAAGTAATCTTCACTAAATTGTTTTGCCCACCCTTATTTTGGAATTCGAATTAGTAGTCCAACTGTTTATCCGAATTATCAGTCTATAACTGTTCTTCCAGCTTTCGCGAAAAAAATTATATTCCTTGCCTAATATTGAAATTATTGCACTACTCCATAAATATTTCATTACAGCTGGTGTTAGACTCTTATTTGTTCTGTTTGTATTTAGTAATTATCTTTTCTTTTTTTTTGTTATATTCTTATCCCATATAATGAGTTGTGACGTACTTGTATTTTCAGCTCTGTTGTATTTGATTTTTCATTTCTGTCTACCCTCCCCCATTGCATATAAATCACAAATTATTATTGTAAATGTAAACACCATCACCTCTATTATTCATAACACAACATCAAAATTACTAAACCAAAGTCTCGGAAAACTGACTTTGAAAATATATTTCGTAATCTAAATGACACTAAAAAGAAAATGATACATATTATTCATCAGGAAAACTAATATACTGAACAACAAAGAAAAAGGTAAATAGATTCTGATGTGTTAAATACTTAATTATTTTGTGTTTTGCATGCTATATAAATTTCACCAATCGTCAACTTATCATTACAATTTACATATTAAGCACCAATCACCAATATTGAAATAAAAATCCTTATCTTAATCATGAACTAAAAATAACAGTTTATCTTGTCTGTGTTAAGGAGGTCATATAACTTGGTACTAAGTCATTAACAACGCCTCTTCTAAAACAATGTAAAGTCTGTTTTGTTGTACAGTACAGAATAGAGGAAAATAAACATGAATATTGTAAGTAAACTGCAGGTAGTTAAAAAATAATACTTTGGAAAATTATCAAATCGTAATTGCCAAATAAACAAGTAATTAAGATATTTTCTTACGGACACATCATAACGTATAATTAATACATTTCACGGACGATATGCTTATGGATTGGACGGACGTACATGGAAGAAGGAGCCGAAGAATAAAACAAATGAATTTCTGTAAAAACTGACAACAAGGTCTGCCAAGAAACACGTGGACGAGTTCAACGAAATTAACTAACTACGAAGTATACAAATCGAACTCTTCATGAAATGTATTTCCCTTTCGCCGATAGTGTGCCGATTAATTAATTTTATTTAAATTTAATTTGAACTTAAAGAATGAACCATTAAGACACAAACTCGATTTTTTTGTTAAGATGAAACAAATTACTACTCTAGTTCCTGCAGCTTAAAATATCTTCTCCCATTTACCTTGGTGTAGAACTAAACGATAAAGTTTTCAATCAAGACATCAGTTTACTTTTCAATCATGAGAGTGTTTCGCGACATTATGTCACACACAGCATTCCTTTTTGACAATATTTGATTAATGAAGTTGTCATCCATCTTGGCACCTGGTGTTTATTGTGAATTATTATTCAAATGATTTGAATAATTTAGATGAATATAGTTATTTCTATCAAAATCTATAATCAAGAAGGACAACAATTATAAAATTTGAGATTTAATATTACTACGTTTAAATAAACAAAGACGGCATAAAAATGCTGTAACTAGAAACGTCAAAGTGGTTATTGCAAATTAATTAACACAGTACATATGTTTATTTTAGTTTTGTAATTGGTAAATATTAAACACATGTATAAATTAAATAATAACTTAATTAAAGTATTGAAAACAGTTATAATTGGGAGAATTTGCTAATAAGAAAAAGGTGTGTATACGGGGAATACATATGATGATTTCATTTATTTTTACTGCTAAACCTAGTAACAGAAAATTCGTGAGATAAAAATTCCAACTTTTCAAATACAAATTAATTTGAAATTCTAAAAATAGTATAAAGTAGCCAATAGATGCCAAAATAATTCAAAAAACACCAAACATATCTTTAATTAAGTACCGAATTGAAAAAACGTATCTTGTATTAGAAAATTTTGCTTTATTATAAGTGAAGTTATTCTTGAAAATTTTACTCAGTAATAAACACTTAAGCAAAAATAAAATATGTAGTATGTAAATTTTATAACGTGATAGAACAGTTTGGGGAAATATTGCTAAATAAGTTTGGGGAAATTTAAATTTTGTGGGAAAACAAAACTTTTTGAATAAGTAACAATTACTTATACAGTATTTTCACACTATATTTGTGAGATTCCACTTACTATAGAGTTACTAAAAAGGATCGTTGCTACAGTTACTAATAAAATAGTTTAAGTAATGAGTTTGACGACAGAAGTGTAATCATCTCCTTAGAAAACAAGTAAAGGACAGCGAATTGATAAAATTGGTTATTGTTTTGTATCATTGTTCTTAAAATTTTGCGCAAGATCCAAAATAAATTGTCATTAATTTGAAATGTAAACAAATTTGTAATAAGGTGAGTCCACTAGGTGAATAATCACTTTGGCCGCCAAGAATTTGTGTGAGTGAAAGCTCCGTGTGTGTTAGTGTGGTGACCCTTTTGCCAGCCGTCTTCGTTCGTGTTACAAACAACTGTATAAAAATATAAAAATAAAATAAATTCAATAGTTTTTATTGACAATATTGAGGTAGTTACCGAGAAATCCCATAAAAGGAAATGTAACTAAAAAAATAATACTAATAATTGTGACATCATATGTATTGCTACAATGGGACGTAATAAACTAAGCATAATACATTCTAGGATGTTCTCGTAAACAAATGTAATAAATTAGCCTTTACTTCAAGAACAGTTCATAGGATCTAAATTAGTCAACAAATTAGAAATAGACAAGCAATAAATAACACAAAACCAACACTTAGATCACTTTGCAAAGTAGACATGCACCATGATTCATTGCTGTGATCTGTGACAGGTGTGATGTGATGGGCTATAAATTCACTTGTAAGATGTGTTATTTTAATTTTAAAATTAAATTGATATTGATATTTCATACCGTACATATTATTTAACAAAATAATATGATCACTGTAACAACAGAAAATATTTACAAAGATTAGGTGCAGATAGTAGATAGTATATATTTTATAATTTTTTAAGGTCATATCCCTTCCTCCACATCCCAATAAAACGGACCAGACGTGGCCTCAAGCTCAAGAGTTGGCTCATCTGTGAAGTGAGAAAGATCGTAGAATTAGAACCCGTTTATGATGATGAGCGTGTTATCTAATATACATTAGGAAATTTTAAGGGAATAAAATAAGTACATAATTATTGCAATTTTTGTGATTCTAGATTTTGTGTGTGATGTGGTCCCTTACCCATAAATTATTAATTATGAATATTATAAAAATGCTAATAAAGTAACAACATTCGAACTTTCTGTATTAAGATATTACAAAATTAAGTGTCTTGATTGCTTCATAGAAGTGTCTTCACAAAATAAGTACATCTCTTACCTGTTGTTTACGGATAAGACATTATGTTACAAACATATTAATTATATTTACTGTGTTTAAAATTCTATTGTTTCTTCTAAATTTGACCACATCTTATCAAATATGATTTTTGTTTAGGATAAAAATGTCTCTGCGTTTATAGATATGTGGTTTTCTTATCTATTTGACTCATCTATTTTTCTCATCTACTTGCAGCACTAAGAATAAAATGTGAGTCGAAAAAGATAAACATTGTTATAATTTATAAATGAGTTATTGTCATTACTCGTTTCGAACTGTAGTGGTCATTTTCAGTTGAATGAAGATGAGAGTTTGAGGTGACATTGACATTGCAACGTATAGAGTGTGTTAATAAAGTCCCCTTCACCTTAGTTTTAATTGAGTAAAACACTTTTCGCGCTGTTAACTATGTTACATGATGTTTCTTTTATAATAATTTGGCATTTTGCCACTTCCCATACAATGAGAAATTATGGTTTGAATAGGGAAGGCAGTACAGGTGTCTTGTGTTTCGTTGTTACAGAGAGTCTGTGAGGGTAATCGTGGCAAATTAACGAGTGTGAATTCCGTTAAGCCTTCTGCTCTTGATTTGCCTTTTGGTTGGGGACCAATAAGCTGTTCCCATTGTTTCTTTGAAACCTACTGACAACAGTATTATTTAAATTTTTTGCTGTATCTCTGTAGTTATCTTAACCTGAAAGTTAGTCCTCCGAATGCTCAATTTTTTACTAGGGCGTCAGCACGTTCAGTACCTCTTATATCCACAACATACAACTAGTTGCTTCAAGCCATTTCAAATTTTGAAACATAATATTTGAAGTATTTTTATATTAGTATTTTTATAATTGATTTTGTTTTAACTTTATAAAATAAAGTGAAAAAAGAGATACGTTTTAGTGCTACTGAGTTATCCTAAACAAACAACAACAAATATTTGTTTATTTTTACATTTCTATTTTGAATTATACAAATATTTGTTAATAATTTTAAAATTTAACATGCTAAATATTTTCTAATATTTGTTCAACAACAAATATTTGTTTATATTTTCATTTCTATTTTGAATTATACAAATATTTGTTAATAATTTTAAAATTTAACATGGTAAATATTTTTTAATATTTGTTCAACAACAAATATTTGTTTATATTATCATTTCTATTTTGAATTATACTTGTATAAAGCGGTTAGTAAATAATTTAGAAATACAAATATATTGTCACATAAGTTTTGTTATTTTTTTAAGAATATTATTTTCACTGAAATTTGAAAATAGTTATAATGGATGAACAGAAGTCCACAAATTCATCTATGGATATCTTTATTATCTATGACTCTTTCTTTATTATTCAACACTTTCTAAATTTTACTTTTTTACTGATAAAACTCTCCACATCAGTGCTGGACGTTTCAAACATTATTGGATTAGTTCATACAGATAATACTCTGATAATTATTTCACTGCTAATTTGTGCCCGTTAGATTAAAATTCAAATCAGCACAACGTGTATTATGGAAACGCTGACACGATAATAGCCATACAAAACTAACAATTTATTATTCAATGTTAATTTTTGTTATTTGTTTTTTTTAGTTATAGTTCTCGTTTGGTTATGAATTATTAGATTAAATGTAATGAATTATTATAAGTAACTAAGTTAACACAAATCAAGTATCAGTTAAATCTCTAGCGAATATTAGAGTACTACGCCTAAAGTTGTATTTTATTTTACACCTACAACACAAGAAATATATTTTTTCATGTATTTAGTTTCATTTGGTCCTAATATTATATCTTTTTTTGAAAAGATTTTTGTCTTGTATCTTGAGTGAGATTTGTTGTTTCTAGTTTTTAAACATGAACCCTATAGTTGTAATGATTCTCCTCTAATTTGAACCGTATTTGAAGTATAGTTAATGATTGCATAAATAATTTCCTAATAAGATATTGCAGGGTAAGTCTTTGACTAAATATACTGTTTGTGTGTATGGGGTGTATGGCAGACTCTGTATTTGAAATGATGCTGGGGTTCTTTTAAAAACCGTCTTTAAAGTTGTGTTCGCCGATGTTAAAATTATATTCTTTGACGTTAGTGGTGTTGTAAACTTATTTTATTCGTCACCGTATTTCTATGTTGCGTACATGAATCGAAAAAGAAAGCGTATTTTAATTTTCTATGCAAAAATTCAATTACTAATTTCGTAAAAAATTTAAAATACAGATTTTGTTATTATATATAGACCGTGATTGTAAGCTATAACCGTGAAGTCAATTGTTTACAAGGAAAGAAGAATCGAAAACGCAATTGAATCGTTTTCGTTTAAATTAAGGAAATTGCTTGTCGTATGTTTGGAGTAAAATTTGTTAAAACGTATATATGTCGTAATTAACAATTATAGTTATGCGTTGTAATAAAGCAGTTAACCAATTCTACAATATAGGCTATATTAATAAAAGTAATACATAATAGTTAACATATAGTAATTAAACATTCTGCTATGATTTTGGAATAGTATTCAAATATTAAAAAAATATCTGTATTTATTTTTATTTATCATAGTTCTTGACTATATAGATAAAATATACTCAGTGGCTGTTGTAATATTTTTATCAATAACTTAATTTCTGCCACAATATGATATGATTACAAATCATTGAAAACATTTTATACATAAACTTATTCAAATAAATTTAAAATGCACTTGCATGGTTTATAAAATAGTCTACTCATAGTCATTGTGGGTCTCTTCAATAATCACTGACCAACGCTCTTGCTCAACCAACGAGAAGAGCCTCCAACTGTCATTGTGGGTCTCTTCAATAATCACTGACCAACGCTCTTGCTCAACCAACGAGAAGAGCCTCCAACTGTCATTGTGGGTCCCTTCAATAATCACTGACCAACGCTCTTGCTCAACCAACGACAAGAGCCTCCAACTGTCATTGTGGGTCCCTTCAATAATCACTGACCAACGCTCTTGCTCAACCAACGAGAAGAGCCTCCAACTGTCATTGTGGGTCCCTTCAATAATCA
Organism: Aphrophora alni; assembly: GCA_963513935.1. NCBI lineage: Eukaryota > Metazoa > Arthropoda > Insecta > Hemiptera > Aphrophoridae > Aphrophora > Aphrophora alni. The sequence continues at coordinate 79,701,891 of OY740768.1, forward strand.
CTGACCAACGCTCTTGCTCAACCAACGAGAAGAGCCTCCAACTGTCATTGTGGGTCCCTTCAATAATCACTGACCAACGCTCTTGCTCAACAAACGAGAAGAGCCTCCAACTGTCATTGTGGGCCTCTTCAATAATCACTGACCAACGCTCTTGCTCAACCAACGAGAAGAGCCTTCAACTGTCATTGTGGGTCTCTTCAATAATCACTGACCAACGCTCTTGCTCAACCAAAGAGAAGAGCCTCCAACTGTCATTGTGGGTCCCTTCAATAATCACTGACCAACGCTCTTGCTCAACCAACGAGAAGAGCCTCCAACTGTCATTGTGGGTCCCTTCAATAATCACTGACCAACGCTCTTGCTCAACAAACGAGAAGAGCCTCCAACTGTCATTGTGGGCCTCTTCAATAATCACTGACCAACGCTCTTGCTCAACCAACGAGAAGAGCCTTCAACTGTCATTGTGGGTCTCTTCAATAATCACTGACCAACGCTCTTGCTCAACCAAAGAGAAGAGCCTCCAACTGTCATTGTGGGTCCCTTCAATAATCACTGACCAACGCTCTTGCTCAACCAACGAGAAGAGCCTCCAACTGTCATTGTGGGTCTCTTCAATAATCACTGACCAACGCTCTTGCTCAACCAACGAGAAGAGCCTCCAACTGTCATTGTGGGTCTCTTCAATAATCACTGACCAACGCTCTTGCTCAACCAACGAGAAGAGCCTCCAACTGTCATTGTGGGTCTCTTCAATAATCACTGACCAACGCTCTTGCTCAACCAACGAGAAGAGCCTCCAACTGTCATTGTGGGTCCCTTCAATAATCACTGACCAACGCTCTTGCTCAACCAACGAGAAGAGCCTTCAACTGTCATTGTGGGTCTCTTCAATAATCACTGACCAACGCTCTTGCTCAACCAACGAGAAGAGCCTCCAACTGTCATTTTGGGTCTCTTCAATAATCACTGACCAACGCTCTTGCTCAACCAACGAGAAGAGACTCCAACTGTCATTGTGGGTCCCTTCAATAATCACTGACCAACGCTCTTGCTCAACCAACGAGAAGAGCCTCCAACTGTCATTGTGGGTCTCTTCAATAATCACTGACCAACGCTCTTGTTCAACCAACGAGAAGAGCCTCCAACAGTCATTGTGGGTCCCTTCAATAATCACTGACCAACGCTCTTGCTCAAAAACGAGAAGAGCCTCCAACTGTCATTGTGGATCTCTTCAATAATCACAGACCAACGCTCTTGCTCAACCAACGAGAAGAGCCTCCAACTGTCATTGTGGGTCTCTTCAATAATCACTGACCAACGCTCTTGCTCAACCAACGAGAAGAGCCTCCAACTGTCATTGTGGGTCCCTTCAATAATCACTGACCAACGCTCTTGCTCAACAAACGAGAAGAGCCTCCAACTGTCATTGTGGATCTCTTCAATAATCACTGACCAACGCTCTTGCTCAACCAACGAGAAGAGCCTCCAACTGTCATTGTGGGTCCCTTCAATAATCACTGACCAACGCTCTTGCTCAACCAACGAGAAGAGCCTCCAACTGTCATTGTGGGTCCCTTCAATAATCACTGACCAACGCTCTTGCTCAACAAACGAGAAGAGCCTCCAACTGTCATTGTGGATCTCTTCAATAATCACTGACCAACGCTCTTGCTCAACCAACGAGAAGAGCCTCCAACTGTCATTGTGGATCTCTTCAATAATCACTGACCAACGCTCTTGCTCAACCAACGAGAAGAGCCTCCAACTGTCATTGTGGATCTCTTCAATAATCACTGACCAACGCTCTTGCTCAACAAACGAGAAGAGCCTCCAACTGTCATTGTGGATCTCTTCAATAATCACTGACCAACGCTCTTGCTCAACAAACGAGAAGAGCCTCCAACTGTCATTGTGGGTCCCTTCAATAATCACTGACCAACGCTCTTGCTCAACCAACGAGAAGAGCCTCCAACTGTCATTGTGGGTCCCTTCAATAATCACTGACCAACGCTCTTGCTCAACAAACGAGAAGAGCCTCCAACTGTCATTGTGGATCTCTTCAATAATCACTGACCAACGCTCTTGCTCAACCAACGAGAAGAGCCTCCAACTGTCATTGTGGATCTCTTCAATAATCACTGACCAACGCTCTTGCTCAACAAACGAGAAGAGCCTCCAACTGTCATTGTGGATCTCTTCAATAATCACTGACCAACGCTCTTGCTCAACCAACGAGAAGAGCCTCCAACTGTCATTGTGGGTCCCTTCAATAATCACTGACCAACGCTCTTGCTCAACAAACGAGAAGAGCCTCCAACTGTCATTGTGGGTCCCTTCAATAATCACTGACCAACGCTCTTGCTCAACAAACGAGAAGAGCCACCAACTGTCATTGTGGATCTCTTTAATAATCACTGACCAACGCTCTTGCTCAACCAAAGAGAAGAGCCTCCAACTGTCATTGTGGGTCCCTTCAATAATCACTGACCAACGCTCTTGCTCAACAAACGAGAAGAGCCTCCAACTGTCATTGTGGATCTCTTCAATAATCACTGACCAACGCTCTTGCTCAACAAACGAGAAGAGCCTCCAACTGTCATTGTGGGTCCCTTCAATAATCACTGACCAACGCTCTTGCTCAACAAACGAGAAGAGCCTCCAACTGTCATTGTGGATCTCTTCAATAATCACTGACCAACGCTCTTGCTCAACAAACGAGAAGAGCCTCCAACTGTCATTGTGGGTCCCTTCAATAATCACTGACCAACGCTCTTGCTCAACAAACGAGAAGAGCCTCCAACTGTCATTGTGGATCTCTTCAATAATCACTGACCAACGCTCTTGCTCAACAAACGAGAAGAGCCTCCAACTGTCATTGTGGGTCCCTTCAATAATCACTGACCAACGCTCTTGCTCAACAAACGAGAAGAGCCTCCAACTGTCATTGTGGATCTCTTCAATAATCACTGACCAACGCTCTTGCTCAACAAACGAGAAGAGCCTCCAACTGTCATTGTGGGTCCCTTCAATAATCACTGACCAACGCTCTTGCTCAACAAACGAGAAGAGCCTCCAACTGTCATTGTGGATCTCTTTAATAATCACTGACCAACGCTCTTGCTCAACAAACGAGAAGAGCCTCCAACTGTCATTGTGGGTCCCTTCAATAATCACTGACCAACGCTCTTGCTCAACAAACGAGAAGAGCCTCCAACTGTCATTGTGGATCTCTTCAATAATCACTGACCAACGCTCTTGCTCAACCAAAGTGAAGAGCCTCCAACTGTCATTGTGGGTCCCTTCAATAATCACTGACCAACGCTCTTGCTCAACAAACGAGAAGAGCCTCCAACTGTCATTGTGGATCTCTTCAATAATCACTGACCAACGCTCTTGCTCAACCAACGAGAAGAGCCTCCAACTGTCACCATTTAATCATGACAGAACACGCATTATTAGGTCATGGTGGGTTATATACCTTGGCAGGTTAGTGAACTAAGAAGTTTGTCTGGAGTTAGCTATTGCGCCACTTCTTGATATATTTCACATACATAGGCTACTTTCTGTGCATTGTCTTGGGACTTTGAATAAAATGTTTTTTTCATAGTTCTTATAATTTTACCGAACAACTATTTATAACAACTATTCCTAACACCGTTATTCCTTAGAAAAAACAAACGTCAGTCTTTCTAAAGAAGTAACCTGGATCTCCACACTCAAGGAAGGAGTGGTAAAGTCAGAACATCATCTTGCCCATGTCGACGAAGTTTTTTTATTTATTTTTATTACGAAGGTCAGGATGAATATCGTCCTCCAAGTTAAACAATTAATAAGGAATAACATAGATGTTGTTCGCCGGGTTTTAGTTGCGTCAAGCGGAAAATGGCCAAGGCTGTATTGACTTAGCAACGAGATTTAAATTAATATTATGATTAACTGTATTTGAACAAATCTTAATATTATACATTAAATAATTCCATTACCTGTAAACAAACCCTATGAAACCACTTAAGTATGTACGGCAAGACAAAAAAAAAGCAAACTAATATCGTCCAGCCGTTTGTCTCTCTCCTTCAGAGTTGAGATAAGGACAGAAAATCCAACCTCAATATCGTTGAGTTTGTCACTCTATATATAATATTACTAAATGATAGCAGTAATACTCTCTAACGGTTGGAGTACTTCTCAAATTATTGGTTACTATTTATTTTGAAAAAAAGAAGTTAATTTTTAAAATGTTGGTAATTCTCACATCCTATTTAGAAGAATCGCCAGTGTATTGAGAATAGAATGAAGCTGAAATAAATCACCTGGACATAATATGGGAAAATGAGGCCTAAAATAACTGCACATAATAGTTTAGGAGACCCTCATGTAAACTAGTACCATAATTCAAAAAATCTCAACCCCCCTGTAAAGTAATAAATTAGCTGTTACTCGCAGAACATTATGAAGGGCCTAAAGGACAAAACAATTTAAAAACTAAACAAGCCATAAATATCACAAAGCAAACACCCGCAGTATTTTGTAAAGCAGACATGTTGCCTGACTATATATCATATCTGTGACACGAGCTAGTTGGTTATAAAAGAGTTTCATTTAAGAGATTACTAATAAATAACAAGGACATTCATCCTTGTGTAAGCATGTCATTCCATAATGGCGAAATCAAAGCATAAACTTTAGTTTTACCAATTTATATAATTTAGATTTTATATTTAAAAAAAAATTTAAGTTATGATATGTTAGGGTGTACTGAATTAACAATACAAACAACATTTTGAAAGTAAATAATGGGGGAATGGAGCCAAGGGTAAGGTAGGCGTATATAGCACGTAAGTGATTAAGGTCACTAAGGTTAAAGGGGTAGGACTTAAAATACAAGTAAGGTGTCGAAAGAAGCCATAGGTTGAAATACAAATCTACAAAAGCAATTATTAATAAAATTTACAAATAATAACGATAATGGAAAGTAAAATATGGCATTTAATTTGATTATTACAAAGTTTTAATATGAATTCAGGATGGATAAAGAAAACTATCATAAGTAAGACAATGGTATAAATGTTAATTTTTCATGATGTAACTAATGTAACAATCATATCATATTAACTATTGCAACTTAAAACTATAATTACCTTATATAGGTTGTCTTCAGTCTGTATTTGTGCATATAGAGCTACAGCGCTATCTCGTCGATCACTGTCGGCTTTGTCAGGCTTAGTATCAACACTTACGAGATATAAGCACTCCAAATATTACCATTTTGTTGTTGTTGTTGTGTTTAAACTTATTTGGGCCAAAAATGAAACTAAGAAATTATTTATAAACAGATTTATAGAGGATTACATTATTCATATTAACGTCAATATTAGAATACTGTATATTGGAAAAAATGGCTTGATATCAAATTGTAATTAAATACCGTGTATAAAAATATTTGCGCAACCTACTATATGTTGGTAGGCCTACAACATTTATTATTAATATACAACTTGTGTAAAATATATGAATAAAGGATATACTTTTTAATAATATAATTTGCAAAAGGGAATAACACAATATAGTAATCCCAAAGCAAATAGGTAGACTAAGGGAAGACAACGCAACCGAGATTATCCTTTGGAATGCAATACAGTATACACGGTTGCCAATATATAGCGGGATTACAAATGAAAACGTGTATGAAACGATAATGACACCACAACTCCAAAACCTGTCAAGAGCTCAACTTTCGCAACTGAAAAACAAACACGGTGTTTTATACATAGAAACAATGATTAATATTAAATATTCTTGACAGAAGAGATGTAACAGTTGTTTGTTAGGAAGGTACAGTATGTTAGACATGTCACTGCATACGTGACCGTGATATCACGTAAATTTGTTCTGCACCAAATCTTTTCAGATTTCGATTTGAAACATTACTCTCACCCGTTAAGGTAGGAAATAAATCCTCGATTCTGTTTTATTATGAAAATTTTAAAACATGATTTTAACAGATAGAGTAATGAGAGGACGTACAAAGACTCATGAGAGGAAATTAAAATAAACAAATTTATTTTATATTATTATATTCCTGAATCAATAGTAAAGTATTGTTCGATAGCTGGCACGCAAATCATTATGTCGTTAATCCAGTCTTTAGTTGTTCTCTTTGTGTAAAGCTTAAAATTACTCATGCTTATTCACAACACATCTCAATGAACAGATCTATCCTAATTTGACGAATTATATATGATATATACATTTTAAAAATAATTAAATGGAGGCAAAACCAGAAAACAGTGACAAACTTTGCAGACTGCTATTATATTATATTTCTGTAGATTTGTATTAAATCATACTTCAATGTTTTAGACTTTAAAACAAAGTAATGAAAACATGTCAAAAAGCCAATAAATAAGTTATTTAAGTTATTAAAAGTTTTATTTATGTTCTGTCCCCTCTTTTATGGCGACTAGAGCTCTGCGTTCTACCCATCTTGAGACCGACCATCTTGGGAGGCTTGTCCGATCCGACCAGTTCATAAGTTTGACTCATCTATATTAGAGGATTGTTTACTTCAAATCATTCAAAATACACACATTGGCAATAGTTACGATTAATATGAAATATAATTGACTATTTAAGACTCATTACAATTTTAAGGATTTAAAATATGTTTTAACAAAAGATCATTTTTATCACTAGTAATTATTCAAGAGCACATTTAAACTAAAATTATACCTCACATATAGGGATAATGTTTTAACGACGTTAATATGAACATGAAATTATTAAAAATGGGCATAATACTGTATAACAATATGTAGTCCTACCTAATATTATAAAAATACACAAACAAAGAAACATTAAATTAGGTTAACACATTGAAATATAATTTTTAAATACATTATCAGCCTAGAACCCAAAATACATTCTTTTTAATCAAATAACTTTATTTTTTTTTCCATAATATAACCACAAAATCTCAAATAAAAATCTGGATCATTTTCACAGTAACACTCTATGCCTTCATCAGAATCACCTGGTGTCAAATTAATGATAAAGTCTTGCACATAATTTGGTCTAAGCCATTTACAATTAGGCGTTTTCCTTTCCTAGTGGAGTGTTTAGAGTCCGTTTTAATGAATCATCGGTTCATTTACCTTATTCTTATATATATTTTTATTTATCAAAGTTTCATCGAAAATTTGACAAAATTTAATCTTATCTCAACTCCATGGAAATAAATAAATAAATAAAAATATTATTGTATTTTCTACAATATTTATTGAGCCTTGCCGACCTAGGTTTCTTCAGTTATGCTTTCTCATTTGCATCTTAATACAGACTAAGGGAATAATATACTCACAAAAGGTATATCAGATATAAAGAGTTTGACTTTTTAGCCTTAGCTTAACATGGGGAACGTAAAATCTATATTAGAATTAAAAGCTTCTAAATTATGGGTTTTAAAATGGTTTTTAAAACTAGAGTCTTCATAACGCACCCACCAAATTATTAACCAAAGTCCATGTTCACTTAACCTAGTTTTAAAACTTCTATCTGTTTGAAACAATTGATGTCAGTTCTTTTTATCCATTTGCTTATCTATTCCTATTTTTATTAAGATGTGAATTATTTCTTTAATTTTGGTATTTCATTCCTTTACGGCAAAGATAAAAATAAAATTTCCCCTAGTTGATTGTTCCAAGTAGATTTATAGTTTGGATGTCCCACATCCAGTTGACATAGATCTATTTATCCTTTTTTTTTTGTCATTATACTTTTACACATAAAAAGTGAAAATGAAAAGTTCTCGATGTGATTTCTGTTCCATTGTATTCTCTCTCATTACTCCACGTACAGAGATAAATTTATTTTAAAGAAAACAATTAAAGAGGTACATGCATAAGAGACATGCAGTTCTGAGTGCATTTTTAATTTCAAAACGTCTCTTCATACCGACGTGTGTTTTATTCCTTTCTTTCATAAATACGGTCTCCCAAGGAAATAATTTATTATGAAATGAAACCATATAAAATCTTTAGTTAGAAGTGGAATGCAGAGAGCAATTCTATTTTTAATGACCCATCTGTTGCCAACGTGAGTCTTATTCCTTTCTTTTGTCCGTACAAATGATTTTGTTATGAAATGAACTTCTGTAAACTATAAACGAATTCCTATTGTAATAATTGTTGTAAAATCTCTCCATCTGCTGCAGACGTGAATTCTATTTCTTCGAACAAATCATTTCATTATTCCAAGATATATATATATATATATATATATATATATATATATATATATATATATATATATATATATATATATGTATATATATATATATATTTGTTTCAATTATTGAAATCATCAAATACTATGTTAATGTGCCTGTTTTGCAATATTTAATGGTTAGCTCTCCATTTCATTTAGTCCTGACCATGTGACTCTAAATTACATCTTTTTCCAAAGCTTAAGGATTTTAGTAAATAAATGAATGACAAATGATAACGAATTAAACAAAATCACACGTGAATTGGTTTTTAAAGTACAGGTGGCAGACTTTTGTAATGAACGTACAAGCAAACTTCGGCCACATGTCAATTAGTGATTAGATCTCCATGGAGATAACGTAGAAACAAAAGGAAATGTAGTTTTGAAGCCAGTTGAATCTTATTATTTAATAAAGTTTTATGTGATCTGTATCAAAACTGTTCTTACTAAGAATTAAATGACACTCAAATGTTAAATTTGGGTAAATTAAATATTTTTACAATTATTTGTAATAATAAAGAAAATAAAAAGAAGAAATTACAGAAAATTAATTTTTATTTTCTCTTAATTTGTCTGTTTTAATTAAATAAGAGAAAAAAAAAGTTGGTCCTAACTTTATAATTTAAAACTTATGTTACCTAGTTATTAAAGAATATTATATACTTTTAAGTTTATAAAATAATTAAAATTTTATTTATTGTTTCGTTGATTATTCAGGCAACTGTTATTCATACAAGATGTCTTACACATAAATCAATATTAAGTATATATGAATACAAATACAAGTATTTAAATTTATACATATATTATTCAAGACATATTTATTTAAATTAAAATAAAACAAACGTTTAAGTGTTTTATCCATAACAACAGTTTTTATTGTATACAACATATTTACCACGTTTTTGGATAAATAAAATTAAACGTCAGTTCTAAATTATTATAGTTCAAATATTTGAAATCCTAATTCTCTTTGAGAGACAAATCTCTTATGACACGAGATTGAATATAAATATGGATTTATTGTTGTTTTCTATTTTGCACTCAACGTCAACCATCCACAGTTTCATTCAAAACATTATTAAGGTCAAATAGTTCCTAGAAAATTGTTTGTTGGCTGAACGAAGTGAGTTCTGGTTTGAACTTGACAATTTGATGTTACGCCAACTATACGCAGTAACGGTCAAACACGAGTACCAATCTATATGAAATTTAGAAATAAGATTCTATGGATCTGGGCAGACCGATGTATGTAAAAGTTTTAACAATTGACATTCAGTCATAACGAAAACGAAACAGGAAAAAAAAAAATGTTAAACTCTTTTTTTTACTTTTATGACATGTTGTCTATGGTTCAAATTAGGATATATTACAGTTTAAAAAGTTGGGGTGAGACTTAGATCAATATTCTAACCCGTATAATTACCATTCAAATATCATTTATTTAAAAGTGAGGATACAATGGAACCCTAAAAAGTACTTTTCAATAATTTATAACTCTATCTTTTAAGATATATGTACATTTACAAAGTATTAAAATTATTCTAAAAGGCCGTATTTAGGGAGGAATGATGAACGCAGGGAGGGACTAAGAAGTTTTCTAACACTTATTTTATAAAACCAATGTTTTTTTCTTGGACCAATGTTGTTAAACGTACTACCAATAAATTTGTAAAATCATTTACACTATACCTGCGAGAAGTAAAAAAGTGGCCTTACTTACAGGAGGAATTTCAGCACTTATTACATATATATATATATAGTATGGAATATCTTAAACGTCTATTTTCTTGTTTGCGTTTTTTATCATGTAAGTCTACGTAAGGTTCTTACATTTAAAATAGTAATTACAGATATAATGTCGTGTTTTAAATAAATATAAAATTTTCTTCTATTTCTCATTGTTTAATTCTATCTATGCTTCTTCCTTCTTTTTAAATTTTTACTTTTATTTCTCTTTACTGTGTTTGTTTTTGTGTTGCAACTATGTGGTATGGGTTTATGTGTGTATATGGATGATAAATTAAATATGATAAAGATTTCTTGAAATTAAGTGGATTGTGTATTTTTTGATTTTGGTATTACCCACCTGGGATATATAAAATGTATTGCACTTAATATTACTTTCGCCGGGGTTACTATATAAACTCCACGCAATTGTTTAAACGTTGGATGTAGCCTATTAAAACTACAAATATTCCGAATAAGCTGTGTCGAACGAATTAATTTCCACCCACTATCTCATAGGTAGCGTCTTGAGCTACTTCTGGATTATTGCAGACTTTCTTAATTCAGAAGAAATATTTGCTCACAATCCTCTCAACTTAAATCGGAGGAGAAGTATTTCTCCTGTAAACAGGCATTTCAAAAAAAAGTTAAAAAAAAATATTTAACTAGATTAACTAAATGTTAAGACATTATTGTAGAGAGTCAAATACTTGTTTTATTTTATATCTAAAATCACCTGTTGTTATTTAGTTATGATTAATTTTAAATTTTTTTTTGTAGCAACTCAAAAACTCGGTTTTTGGCATTTGCTAAAAAATAAAATAAATATTGTTAATTATATATATATATATATATATATATATATATATATATATATATATATATATATATATAAATTGGAAAATAAGGTAATTGAAGTAACATTACTGTTGCTATTACTAATCAGGCCAAAAGCAAACAATAAGTAAAATTTTAACATCCTAATAAATTAATTAATATTGTTAAGATAGGTAAGAATTCAAACTTTCGTAAATCTTAAAAAGTAATATTTTACCACTTCCAGTGATCAAAGTCCACCCCAATGTGCCTAAACACTGACTAGCTGACTTTAAATAGTTATGAAACCAAGTGTTTAGGCTAACTGCATAAAAAGAGTTTATAGAAATTTCATAAAATTGAAATATGGAATAATTACAAGTTTTGGTTTAATTAATAAAAATATTAAAATCTTTATTTTACCATACCAAAATAATTTTATTCAGTTGAGTTTGTAGTTTTTAACCAATTGACGTGAAATTATTAAAAAACTTCTGACCTAAGCTTATAATACGACGAACAGTGTAATGTTATAATATATATAATTATATAATAATATACACAATTATTTAATTAACAGGTTAAACATTTCAAAACTTAAATCATGAAGACAAGTATATTTCGTTAAGAAAACTGAACTAAAAATATTTATTTTTAAAGAAAACTTAACTATGGGTGGTGTTATATATGGGTATATTAGGTTTTTTACACCGTAGTCATTTTAAAAATTTTATATTCTTTATACCTTCACTTGAAACAGAAAAATAAGAAAAAATCACTATAAAACACAAAAAAGGAAATTAACGCCAGATTGCTCCACCCACATTTATTCCTTTTTTCAAATATAATTTCTATAAAACAAAAGATGTATTCTTTTGTTTAATGTTCAGTTCAGGTAATTATTCTTAAACATTTTATTATTATGTAGATATAATAAACATTTCGTTAGGTACAAATTTTAATTAAAGGGGAAACATTAATTTTCTAATGTGTAGTATTTATTATAAATAAAAAGTGTCACAAATTATAATAAAATATCAGGACAGTAAAACTGTTGTTGAAGTTTCCATTTGAAATCAAACCCCATTGAAAGGCTGTCCTTTGTTTGTTTTAGTTTCAGTATTAAATCTGAACTCATGTCTGCGTTATGGGCTTCGTACTAAACTTGTTAAACTAAGAAAGTAATTAAATTCAATTGCTAATTCTGTCTTTTTTTTTTTTTTTTTTTTTTTTTTTTTTTTTTTAATTTCAAACAGACGTGAGAGTTCTTTGTGCTATTTGGTCATTCCATCATTTTAAAACTGTTTTGAAATTCTGTATGTATGTTTCAGTTTATATATAGTCTAATGAGATAAGGTATATTTTTGCTCTTCCGAATAATTACATATAACTATTTTGTGTGGGTATTATACGCAATCACGGTTGATATTTGATTTGCCCTTTAATTTGTAGGAGAAGAACATCATGTTTGTTTGTTATCCCTTGCAAATTATCTCGTGTTTTATACAACTAATAATTTTATTGCAATTTTCCCCCCGTTTACGGAAATTTTTATCACAACTAAGAGTTGCTCTAAACGCTCAAAATGTATAGTTTATCTTATGATTACATGAATAATTATGTATAGCAGTATCAACATGGGTTGGTTTTCTTAGATATTTTTGGGATTTGGGATTATTTCTAGTCCAGATTATTTCAATTTAACTTCTGCAAAGTCCAAATAGTTGAGTGTACCATTTTTTACCGAAACATGTAAGGAAAGAATTACAAAATTGTATTGAATTTAATCAATATAATACTATAAAATAAATATATATGCATATATATATATATATATATATATATATATATATATATATATATATATATTACCATTATTATTTGTTCTCTATAATATAGAGTCATCGAAAAGGTTTGAATGGTTTATAAAATTACTAAAGATAAATAACAAACAAAAGTGTAATTAATTGTTCAGAAATTAAAACAGTTATTTCACATACCTGAATATGTTTCATTGTAGGTGGCCCTGCACATATCTAATCGATAGTCGATCTCATCTCATGTGCTCTGGATCATACCTGATGTAGCTGTTGTAGATGTTGCAAATCGCGAATTATTTCATTGTAAACCAGGCTTTTAAGTTAACCCCCAAAAAAGAAATCCAGTGAGGTGAATTCAAAACTTCTCGAGTGCCAAAGCACTGGATCGGTTCTACCAATCCATTGGTTTAGAAATATCTTATTAGGAGCGCATCGGACCACGAGATTGTAAATTGTAAAGATTTGGCACGCTGTCTCCTTGGAAAATTACTAAATATGTTATTTTTTTTTCATCTTCAATTTGTTCCGCTTGAGAAAAACCGTTTTGTTCCAACATATCCAAATAAACATTTCCCGTAATTGTACGTTCCACGATAATGAATGGTCTTATCACACGATCGTGCATTAAGGCGCAGCATACATTTAATTCCTGTGAATCTCGGACATACTCAACGACAGTATCGGTTGGTAAAACCCCCTACAGTTGTGGCGATTACACAACCATTCACATAAAAGTTTGTTTCTTTCATTGAACAGTACTCTTTATAAATAATTTTTATCACTATAAATTTAATTCAGAATGTTGTTTGTGAACTCAATACGTTTAGAGCAACCTGAAGGTTTAATTTCATGTCTCAACTGAATTGTGTACTCATGTTTATGCAAAACGTTTTGAATGGTATTTTTGGGGATACTAAACTGCAAATTGAGCCTAGCTATGTATTTTGTTGGACTTCTTAAGCAACTCTAATATTAATGATCAAAGTTTTTCATCACTTATTCAGGTTCGTCCAGGTGACTTTTTAATTCCATACTGCCAGTATCTCAAACGTTTTATAACAAGCTTTTCTCAAATGGTGGTTCTTTAGCATAAATTTGCCGGAAATTCCTTTTAAATGTTATTACACTTTTCCTGTACGGACGGCATTGCACTAACTGGCAAAGAGAGCGATTATATTGGAGAGCATCACCTGGCAAACAATAAATATTTTAAAAGTCACATTTAAATATTTTATAAAGCTATAGAAGTATTTACCGAAGGAAATATTTCATTAAGTCAGTTACTTTACGAATTGTGAAAGGTAACCATGGACACGTTTTCGATGACCCGTATTTTATGGTATAGGTCAAGGTAAATTTTATTTAAATAAATTGCAAGTGAAAATTATACGATTCAAACTGGGGGAATCAAAGCCAAGACCTTTGACTTTACTCACCAATGCTCTACCAATTGAGCAATCCTAGCCACTTACTAGTATCGATCGACATGTCTCACTTGACTCTGTTTTGCTGCATTATTTAATTATTTAAACGGATTAATTCGTTACAAACAATAAAATCAATATTTTTTTATTCGATTTGCATCTTACGTGTTTGAATTAGTTTTATTTTCCTTAAATTCTTCCCAAGCTAGTATTAAATTAATTAACTTAAATTTCAATAGGAAAAGAGATAATAATCCAACAAAACAGAGTCATGTGAGAAATGTCAATCGATACTGGAATTTGGATAGTATAGCTCAATTAGAAGAGGATTGTTGTGTAAAGTCAAAGGACCAGGACAGGATTCAAGTACATTTTTCACTTGAATATATTTCATTAATTTAATCCTAGCTTGGGAAGTGTATAAACGGTAAAATTAAAATAATTAATGTTAATTTTAAGTTTTTTAAATTAGTATTAAGTTAGGCTAAGTAATGGGTATTACGTTGTGTTCAAACATAATTTTATTTTGTAATCAACTACTTCTTTTCGCATGAAAGAAAAAAGATATTTTCGAAACTGTAAAAATGCGGACATTTTAGTCAATAATTTGACGTAGACTGAACGTTATAATAATCATAACTATTGTTTGTAAATCCTAAACGATTACTAGTGGTTGTGGGAACAGTAGGCTTATTTCTTTGAATAAATAATACGTACAACCTAAACGATATTATGGGTGGCTTGTACTTTGTAATTTGATTGAGATTTGCCATTATTTTTTTATAGAGGTTTGGCGAAATGCTTTTACGCACTAGTCCCTGAGAGACATAGTGTCGGATTACCCGTAAGACTACCGTCTGCAACCTTCCTCTAATCCAGGCAGAACTCCACCCTGGGACCGCTTTCACACTACATCATGGTGGTGCCTAGTCTATAGCCTCCTAATTACTTAAAAAAGTCTAAGGTTCTAACCCGCCTTTTTCCCTTTTACAACGTAGTATTCCCTGTCTCTATATACTTCTATGCAGCATTCCATTTATATTCTGATCCTAACATCTTGTCTATTACACTTTCTGCCGAAATTTACCTTAATTCCTGATTAAGTTCTACTCGTTACGAACGGAAGCGATTACATTAAAAAAATGTGTGTCCAACATCATCTCTTTTGTCTCTGCATATCCAGCAATCTGTGGAGATAGTTTTCCCCATCTTATGTAGGTATGCTTGGAAGTATCCATGATCTGTTAAAAATTGAGTAATATAAATATTCACCTCTTCATGACCGCGATCTATCCAGTCTCTTATAATGCTAATCAATCTAGCAGTCCAGCGCACCAGAGGCACTGCCACTTAACCAAAGTGCCCGCTCTTGCCATTTAGCCGCTTTCCCTCTCCTCTTCACTTTACTAAGCTTGAAGACATTCCTTTGCTCTGACGTTAAAAGATGTATGGTGATAATGCTCCCCACCACCAAAACCGCTGTCCCTGATACGGTGCGATAAGAGCTCAAAATTCTCATTGTTCCTGTTCCCTGCACAGCATCTAGCCGAGTGCAGTACTTCCGCAAATTTAAAGCATCTGCCCAGATTTCAGCCTCTTATAGTATTATAGACTGCAACGTAGAGTCGCTTAACTCGTGGCGGCTCTTGGACCGCCAGTGTTTGCCTTGAGTCTCCCAAGTGATGCAACTGTCTCCGTGGCTCCGTCACATGTCATTCTGATATGTTCCCAGAACCTTAGTTAGTTGTCGAGAGTAACCCCGAGGTGTTTTGCTGATAGTTTCGTATTGACTTTTTCCGATCCCACCTTCATGAGAATTGGATCGGCAGTCGTTTCCTTGTCAACAGTACAATCTCCGTCTTCGGTATTGCAATTTGCTATCCATGTCTTTTTATCCATTCAATAACCCGACGCTTAACTTGATTTATTATTAGATCCACATCTCTTCCCGTTATCACTACTGCCACACCATCCGCGTAGCCAACCGTATAAACGCCTCTCGGCATTTCCAACCTAAGCAGACTGTCATACGACACATTCCATAAATCAGGTCCTAAAATATTAGGACCCCTGAGCTACGCCCGATAATATATATTTAACAAAATGACCTTCCTCGGTCTCGTAAACAAGCCGTGGATTATTAGGATAAATCCTCATAGTAGCAAGGAGGTAACTCCAGCACTGAAAAAGTTCGTTCTAACGCCTCCATTATGTCCATCCACCGTACTGAGCTAAAATCATTTTTAACATCAAGCGTCTCTAAGAATACAATGGGCCTATCTCATGACATACCCTATTTGCCACTTGGGTAGCGTCTACCACATGATTTATGGCGCTTAGTGTGAACTGTCCTTCCCGGAAACCATGTTGGTTTTCAGCGAAACCGCCTGCCGCTCGGATTGCCTGCTGCAATCGTGGTTTCATCAACTTTTCCATAAAATTCCAACCGTATTCACCATGCATAAAGGTCTACGATGATGGGGCATAAGACGAGCCTTTTATTTTATTCATTCCGTGCCACTTTCCAAGGTGAAGCAAATATACCCGCTTTCAAACATGTATTACACATATTGAGATGGAGTTGGGGCTGTACTTCTGGAATTATTTTTATTCCCTCCACTGGTACTCCGTTCGGTCCTGTTGCTTTTCTACTCTTAAGCGATCCTACGGCCTTCCTGAGTTCCAACTCCGTAAAAAGGGAGATTCCTTATTTACTAGATTTTCTTTAGATGTCCCAGAAGTGGTTGATTAGGAAACAGAGCGTCCACCATCTTTCTAACTACCTTTGCACTGATAGTTTTATTGGCACTTATTCCACCAAGCTTACGTCTCTCCAGTTTGTATCCAAATCCTCACGGGTCTTCATTTAAATTGTCATCGCAGGGTGTTCTTCAACAATGTTCTTTGCTTAGTCGGATGGCCTTTACCAGGTCTTTTTTAGATACTCTGTGCTCTGTTTCAAACGCCATCGCCTCCAATCTACCATGAGTTTGCTGTGCCTTCCTTCTAAGCTTAAGGCACTTCTGTCTCCTCTGCGCTTAGTCCACCAATATGTCTGCTTTCTACTTATGTGTGTTATTTTGCGGGGCAAGTCCATCTCGTAGGCCTGGTAAATGATCCGTGACACACCTTTAACTACGTCTCTGCGACCTCAGCACTCGGATATTCTGGGTAATGAATTTGACTGTAAAAAGCCCCGAACTTAACAGTTTTCACCAATATCTCGCGATCCATCTTAACCACATTCCATGTGCTAATAGGTTTGCCACTACTGTATTAGGTATTGTGTTGTTGACATCATTGTATATTTACAATAGAACGCTGATAGGTTTACTAAAAACCGAACCATTATCCCCAATACTCGTGTGCTCTATCCAATTTCTTGGACTCGTAAACTTAAAGACTATTATTTATATCTTCTGTAATTCGCATCGATGAATATATTTACATCAAGTTTTGGAGAAAAATGTCAGGGAGCAAAACAGTTTAACCATTATGTAAATAATAACTTATTTCATATTTCATTAACACTGTGCGACTTAAAATGGATTTAATTAAGTATTGTTTTTGTTTTAAGGTTGATCCCATAATATATATATATATATATATATATATATATATATATATATATATATATATATATCAAAATAATTTACTCGTAATACATTTTAAGTTATGTTTATTTATTTAAATAATTAAGTGCAGTTTAACTTGTACAAATATTTTGCTTGTATAAAGCATACAGAACAGGAGACTAGATTATAACAACAGGCAACTAGACATGGACAAACATTGAGGACATTTTCATTCCTACAAATACAGCACACTAAAAATACACGTTAAGTGTTTTCATATTGCTCAGGAATAACAACTCTTTGTAACAAAAGGTATAATAATATTCTACTTAATATTAATATTTTATACTTTTTGGTTATCGTTGAAAAAATGTATAATACCATAAACTAATAAAATGACTGCACTAACTTTCTGACACACCCATCAATACAACCAAATAAAAATAATCGACACCATCTCACTAAAACTATATAATTGTTAAAGTTAAAATGATTTAATAATTTATTGAAATGTGTAAAAACTGCACCTTTCATAAAGTACAATGTTTTTGTAATGGCGATTGGTATTGTAAGGTTATATTAAAAATGACAATTTATGAAGTAATTACGTAAAAATATTAAAATCCTCAATATTTTACAGAAATATTGCCTAGCGTAAATGTTTATTTAGTTTAATCCATTTCAAATGGTTAATTATTAGAGAAATAGTGAAACGATATTTATTTGGTTTTAGATTATTGTTTCAATAGGTTGTTTTTCAAAATTTGTCAAGGCCAGATTTTGAATTAAAAAAAAATTGTAAAATCATAAACTCCTTCCACCGTTATTACGTTAATATTGTAAAAACGTGTTAATATATAGGGTTTGCAGACACATGAAAAAAATATATATTAAAAGAAATAAAAATTAACTCATTTTTCGATACTGTAGTAAATACAACTCATTTCAAGTAGTAAATACAAACTTGTGGCATTAAATAATAATGTATGGAGGCTACTGATGTCAGATTCGGACTCTTATAGAGCCATGGTAAATAAACTGTCTCAAGAGAAAGTTCAATGGTACACATATGAAGATAAAAACTGTCGACCCGTGAAGGTAATGGCTAGGGGATTACATCCGACCTGCGAAAAAGAAGATATATTAGCAGATCTACGAGAAAAAGGATTCAAAATTAGTGATGCCGTAAACATACTGAAAAAAGATAGAAATCTGCCAGGAGACCCAAATAAAACAGTATGTCGAATAGGACTTCCCTTGTTTATGCTCACGTTCGACCAAGGTGAAAAGTTAGAAAATATTTATAATATTAAAGGAATTTTGAATATGAAGGTAAAGATTGAGCCTCTTAGAAAAACCTCAGATTTGATCCCGCAATGCAAAAGGTGTCAGGGGTTTAACCATACACAGAAGTATTGCGCTCGCGATCCTAGGTGTGTTAAATGTACTGGGAAACATTGGACCCTAAATTGCACAGTGGACAGAAGTGTCCCCCCAACTTGTGTAAATTGTAAGGAGCAGCACCCAGCTAACTACCGAGGGTGTGAAGTAGCTAAGGAACTCCAGAAGATGAGAAATCTAAGAAAGAAAACCGATAATAAAGGGACTGCATTCCAACGTCGACAAGTAATGGCGGGTACACGAGTGACACATCAGATACCGTCACAGGTTTCTGTAACACTTGAAAACAATAAAACAAGAAGCAAAACTTATGTTGGAGCAGTAAAAAATCTGCAAACCAAGCACATAGAAAACAAGGGTGATCAGATGATGCAGGAGGTGCTGAGTAAACTAGACTCCCTATACAAGAGTATGGAAGAGCAGAAGGAATCAAAGAAAAAAATATATGATAAGTTCACTAAGCAGGAGGACATAAATAAGCAAATGTGTCGAAGACTTGCAGCTATGGAGTCCAATATGGAAAACATAACTAGAGCGGTAAAAACATGACTGACGCCTTAAGGGTTGCATCATGGAATGCAAATGGACTTGTAAACCACCTGAGGGAGCTAGAAGTCTTCTTGAATATTGAAAATGTTGATATATGTCTCATTTCTGAGAGTCACCTATCTAAAGGCTTTAGTATAAATATGCGTGGGTAGAGCTGCTATCATGCTGCTCATCCATCGAATACAGCTAGGGGTGGTTCGGCTTTATTTGTGAAAAACAATATTGAACATTTTGTTGATTCAAAAATAGAAAAGGAGTCCATGCAAGTAATAACTATCTGTGCGCAAATTTTGAAGAAAGGGACCTTCAGAATATCAGCAGTGTACTGCCCACCCAGACAGAACATAAAGAAAGATGAATACGTCAATCTATTCGCATCCTTAGGGGGGCGTTTTGTTATTGGCGGTGACTATAATGCTAAGAATACGTTCTGGGGTTCAAGGTTAACTAATACCAAAGGTAGAGAATTATACAGAGCAGGAAGGAAAATGCGTATTGACTTTCACTCAGGTGGCTCTCCAACACACTGGCCGGCGGATAGTAATAAACTACCAGATGTCATTGATTTTTATGTGACCAAAGGAATATCCAGAAATTACATACTTGTAGAAAACAAGCAGGATCTCTCTTCTGATCATTCTCCTGTGGTTATGACAATAAGTGAAGGACTTGTAAGAAAGGAGCCTTCTCCTAGATTAGAAAATAATAAAACAAATTGGACATTATTTCGTTGGATACTTGAAGAATACATGGATCTTAACACACCAATAAAAGATTCATACCAATTGGAAGAGGAAGTAGATATGTTAAATACCAACATACAGAGAGCAGTATGGGAGAGCACTTCCCACAAAAAGAGCAAAGGTGTGGTTGGTGTAACCTATTCACCTCAAATAAAAGAACTTATCCTGGAAAAACGAAGAGCCAGGAAAGCATGGCACAGAATGCGCACACCCGAAAACAAAAATAAACTGAATACATTATGCAATAAGCTAAAAAAGCTGATAAGTCAGGTTAAAAATGAGGAGGTAGGGAAATATTAAGCTAGTCTGACTTCCCTGAAGGATACGGACTATTCATTGTGGAAAGCAACAAAAAACCTAAAAAGGCCAAAAAATCTGGAGCCACCCATAAAGAAGGAAGATGGACTCTGGGCAAAAAGCGCCCGAGAGAAAGTAGATCTCTTCGCAAGGTACCTAGAAGAAACTTTTAAGCCTGGACCAAAGCAAAGTGATCTAGAAGACATCACATCAGTACCGAGAGTGGACCACAAGGAAATAAAAAAGGTGTCATTAAAAGAGTTAAAACAGGAAATTAAGAAAAATCTTAATGCTAAAAAGTCACCTGGATTTGACCTTATTACGGGAAGAATATTAAAGGAGTTACCAGATAAGGCTCTCATCAAGATATTGTTTATATTCAATGGTGCTTTCAGATTAAAACATGTACCTACCCAGTGGAAGGTAGCAGAAGTAATAATGCTACCCAAACCAGATAAACCACCAAATGATGTGAGATCATACCGACCAATCTCTCTGTTACCTGTGATTTCAAAACTCTTTGAAAAGATATTTTTGAAAAGACTTTTACCAGTATTAGAGGAAAGAAATCTAGTTCCCAACCACCAGTTCGGATTTAGGAAAAAACACACTACCATTGAACAGGTACATAGAGTGACCAGTATAATAGAGAAGACTCTAGAAAATAAGGAGGTATGTTCAACAGTTTTCTTGGACGTAGCTCAAGCTTTCGATAGAGTTTGGCACGAGGGCCTTGTCTATAAGCTGCACAGAGATCTCCCAAGTGAGTTTTTCCTGTTAATGAAGTCGTACATTGCTGACAGATACTTTCGTGTTAAACACAATAATGTATATTCTTCACTGAAGCCAATCGAAGCGGGAGTGCCTCAGGGTAGTGTTCTTGGGCCAATACTGTATGTTTTGTACATGAGGGATATGCCAGAGCCAACTGAAGCTACAGTGGCGACGTTTGCGGATGACACTGCAATCATGGCGACTGGTGCGGATGCAGTGAAGTCAACTGTAAAACTTCAAAGAATAATTGATAAAATTGGCTTCTGGACCCAAAAGTGGAGAATAAAACTCAATGAAACCAAATCAGTTCATGTGAATTTCACAAATAGGAAGGTGGAAACTGTGAGAGTAAACATAAATGGACAACCTGTACCCTACTCAAATACTGCAAAATATCTAGGTATAACTTTGGATGCTAAGCTCAAGTGGAAAGAGCATGTTAAAAAGAAAAAAGAGGAGTTGAACATAAAGTACAGAAAAATGTATTGGCTGCTTGGGAGAACATCTCAACTGTCAATTGAAAATAAGTTATTATTGTACAAACAGGTACTTAGACCTGTGTGGACGTATGGCATCCAGCTCTGGGGCTGTACGAAACAAACAAATGTAAAAACCATACAAACCTTTCAAAATAAAGTACTGAGGGGTATAGTTGATGCCCCTTGGTATATTAGAAATGATTTTCTCCACAGGGACTTGAAGGTGGAGTTTGTCAATGAGATGGTGACCAGGCTTGCTCACAGTCATGCAAAACGAATTCAAAGCCACGAAAATCCGGCAATTATTAGCATGTTGGCGGAAACACCAACCATGTTGAGGAGACTTAAGAGAACAAAGCCGCATGACCTGATATAGAAATGTGGCTGATGGCGAGGTCGATGTGAGAATTAATAGAGTATCACACTGGGATTAGCCGCTGGGCTTTACCCCTACACACGTTGACGATTCAAGAGAGGGAAGTTGATAGATGGGCGATAGCAAGCTCAGTTTCAGCCTTTAGGGAGGTGTTTTTAGTGGGTCGACCCCCACACTACTAGTACTTACGGGAGTGCTAGTGCCTGTTGCAGGTTTTCACCTACCCTCGTAGAAAAAAAAAATAATAAAATAAAATTTTTTCGATACTGGGAGAATTATTTTTGCAGAATTCAATTTTCGTATAGATTTGTTGAATTAAAAATACTTAGAATAATAAAGTTGTATACGTTTTTTTATAACTTATTCAAGAAATATAGTACAGTATTACAAAAGCGTAAGTTAAAACAAATTAAGCTTTTTATCTTTTATCTTTTGCAGTAAGATATTTAACTGAATGAAAAATGAAAAACCAAAGCAGAGACTGTAATTTGTCTTGATAAAGAGAATTCGTTGATTAAAAACGTGATTATATTTTCACCGGAAATAAGCAAAAATAAGATTAGATTTATTACTTACATTAAACGTAGCCTGCCGAAAATAAATTTAAATTAACATTTTACTATTTTCGAATTTTTCGGATTATTTAAAATATTTTATCTGATTTCGTTCAGTTTTTAAGGAAAGGTTATTTTGAAATCAGAACACAATGTTTAAATAATTCAAATAAATAATAATAAAATAATTTTAAGTTTCCCTGTACATATGAAGTGATAAGATATCATGTTTCATATTTATATTGAAAGCATGTAATTATTTTTAAATGCAAGTTTTAATTTACTGTATTGTTATTAAATTATCATTGTATGTGTGTGTGTGTGTGTGTGTGTGTGTGTGTGTGTGTGTGTTTTGATTAAATGGAGAATTATTAGTTTTAGGTTATTTTTTTCAACAAGTCTAGAGTTTTAATCAGCACTAAAAATCGTACACTGATTTTGTGACTGACAACACATTGGTTTTCATAGATAATTTAAATTAAATACTTAAAATATGATAAACAAGTGGATTTCCTCCATTTCGGCAGCATAAAATGGTTAAAACTGAGGAACTACTGCACCGATTTAAAAAAAAAAAATGTTTCCAGCTCAAATTAACATTCAAATCAAATATCATCTTTACCAGGGTAAAAATATATGTTGTATTTGAAATTTTAAGAAAATGCTTATAATAAATAGAAAAATCTGGACAAATTACAGATCGGGATTTGGTCTTCATTGTTCAATATCTTACTGCAAAACATGGTTACATCTTGGAAACTATTGGACTGATTTCAAAACAGTATTATGTTAATGAAAATTATAAGATAATGGCTAAAATATCAAAAACATTTGTTTTCGTATTACTCTTGCAAAGAAATATTAAATGTTAAAACAATGATTTCAAGGTCTACCTTTTGGTACGTAAACAATTTTAGTTTTATAATACGTTATAATAACTCATGTGTAGCAATTCCATCTACACTTTATGTTTATGTAGTTTTAAATAAACATCATCTCTTTTATGTTTTGTATCAGGTTGTATTGGTTTATTGACCAACTCTTGTTCTGTTCCGACCCTAAAACTATTATAGTATTTGAGAGCTATAGGTCTTCAATTATTTTTTTACGACGGTGATGACCAAAAGGTTGTTATCTTTAAATAACGAAGGAAACATACTCCTGGAGATTTTCAAAATTATGTCGGTTTTATTCTGGACTTCTAGTTCTGATTTTATTTTATAAAAAGAAATGTTTACAACTATCCAAACTTTATTCCTCAATTTGTCACAAACTGGGATAACACTCCTGAGTCATGTCTTAGAAATGCACTGAAATGTAATATAGCATTGATGACAACAATTACATCAGTCTGCATTATTCAACCTCATTATATTTCTACATTATGCTGTGGTGAGTTGATATTGTGTAAAAAACATGTAAGAGCTGCGATCACTAATATACCACAGATATTACCTAATTTAAAAACGTTTACTAACAAACCTGTAAAATTATAGCTTTTAATTTTGTTTAACCATCTTTAAATTTAAAAGTAATCTAAATACCTAATATTATCGTAAATAAGTGGTTCTTGGGCTTGATTTTCTTGCGATATGATGCAGATTACGAAAATAATATTTGAATGACTATATACTTCGAATTGTAAAAAGTTGTTCTGGCTGTAACTATAGGCCAGTTGGTGACTATTAACTAGAACTCGGAGCGGTCGAGGGAGGGCTATTTGGGGTGGTGATGCTCGACCTACCGTACTAAGCTCTCAGCGGCCACGAACCTTTGAGGCTGCTATAGTTGACCAAGCGGGGGTCTATCTCCTCCCAGTTCTTACCAGGGATTCGTCAATATAAAAACCAAGTTTTTGTTGCCACTTTGTATGGATAGCCAGAATTTTATTTTGTTTAAATATTATTTGTATAGTCTCATAACGACCCTTAGAATGGGGTCGATCATACAACCATTTTGAAAATATGGAGTAATGCATCCTTGAGGCACCAAAAAACCATACACTATATATGAGTTATTAAGTTTACTCCTTTAATTTAGAATAATACTAGAAACAGAATTCGAATATTAGGTCACAATGGGGGGGGGGGGGTTACATTTTTTGTTTAACTACCTTAGTATAAACACGTTATCTGTTGCCCTTTTATGTTGTGATGGACAAAAAAACATTATTCTTGATAATTTTCTGTCCTTTGATCACTTGACCATATGTCACAATTAAATTTTTTAATTTGCCCCTTACCCCCATATGTTAAAAAAAAATCTTCCACTTATAAAAGCAGCCCTTCATTATGTAAAAATATTATCACAAATCGTGTTTAAGCCGTCCTGTATTTCTGTTAAATTAATATAAACTTATGAAATTGCGGAAAATTTGAGGAACTTAGCATATCATTTAATATTTAGAAATAGATACATTATTTGTACAAAAGGGATTCATTTAACCCAAGAGATTTAAATTCTCTTGAAAATGGAAGAACCTTTCTTTAATAAGGAAATTCGTGAAATATTTCTACTACTATTTGGATTTATTCATATGAGAGTAAGTAAATACATTTTTATTTATTTATTTTTAAAATTTAATTTAAATTTCATTATCCGGTTATACTTTATTTAGGGAATACTAAGTAATCATTATAATTTAAATTTTCTATGTCTGAATACGAGGTTTAGCCTAGTTGTAAATATATCTTTGAGATTGCGTTTAGATATAAGTCTAAAGCTCGGGTGGACTCTAACATTTTTTAAATTGTAGCTTTATAAAAGTACTTTGTGTGATACAAAATAATATCTTTTTAAAATTCAATTATGGTGAAATACTTTATATATAAATACACTTTAAATATAAATATACTTTAAATGTACATTTTCTCCCTATTTAGAATGAAATTAAATCCGTTTTAAAATATTAAAATTACTTAAAAAAACAAAGTTTGCAAAAAGGTCAACTATTATAATTAAAATCTGATTTTAATTCGTTTTATCTTATATTATGAATTTTCCTATTTATTCGTAAACTAATTTAAATATCTCGCTCCCCCGTATAACGTTCTATGAACCTTATATGATTTATTGATAACCCGTTACATCCCAACGGAAAACTGATAAAACAGACTGAAGAGTAGTTACAATAATTTGACACCAAGAGACTATGCACACAATTTAAACAGTAAACAGCTGATTATAATGTTTCGTTTAATTTTAATCGTCTACTGATTATTACTTAGTTTCAACTTGTCGACGTTACAGCTTCTCATGCTTTAGCCTATCATGAAACCATGTAATTTTAAAATCTATGGTAATGCTATAATTATTAAAATTGTAATATATTTCATGTATATATATATATATATATATATATATATATATGAAAATTTTTAAAATAACCAAATCTCGTTTAATATTAGGAATTTAAATTCTTAATATACACATAATGGGTTTACGCACACCTTTTTGTGTAGGTTATGTGGTGCAACTGTGGAAATGGCTCGTCGTAGTCTTTCATTGGTCAGTTTCGGAGTGGGAGACATCAGATCAGGTCCTGTGAGTCCTTATGTAATACCTGGTGGTATTGCATGCGGCTTTACAGGACTTGACCTGATGTCTCCTAAAAGGCAGATTTTTGTGCAGAAAAACAGCCTTTTGAAGACTCTGTGTAACTTATTTATTGAAAGTTGTTGAATTTTCTGAAGAAGATTTAAATTGAAAATATTAAAATATATTTCGACTTTGTACTCTTTATAAATATATTAAATTTATTTGTACATAAAGTGATACAAATATGAATAGAGCAAAAGAGAAGGAAAAATACTTTCTTTGATGAATCTTCTAAAGCCACTCCATAAAGAATCTTACTCATAACAAATGACTTCAAGCCTTTAAATATTTACATAAATGTCGCAGTGATGCAGAGAGTAAAATGAAATGTTCCTGCGGCAATGTTATACTCCATATTTCACATCTCGTTCTCTCCTCTTATGTTTGTAAATCTCTTCTTTACACACATTCTTATAATTAATTTAAAGGGAAAATTTACTTATTTATCAAGGCGTATAGTTATAGTATAAACTGACCATAACTATTTTCGATGCAGCTTAGACATTGAGTAAATCTTATTAAAGTAATTACACCATTCAAAAGTTTGAAAAAATCCTTTAAAGCTGTATTTTTTTAAATTAGATGGTAGCAAATTAAAATGTATCTATGATTATTTACTCGAGTTCTGTCAAACAAGGTACATAATTTTACATAAATCAGAACATTAAATTGATTCTTTTTATAATCCAAAACAAAAAATTATGAACTGTTTTAATTTAATTTTTCGTGGCTAAGCATCGGAATATATATTTACTATGTTTATTTGTGAAACTAATTCATGATTCAAATAAACAATTTAAAAAAAGAAAAGGTTTTTCTCGAAGATCTGTTTGTAATACAATTATGTCGATCCCTAGATAAAATACCAATACTATTCGTAATAAAATATAAATATATATACTAAGTGTTGAAAAACTATTGGGACAGTTAGTAACTTTTAAATTTAAAATGGTAAAGTGCACAAAGTTTATAATTTTTGTTGCAAAATTGTTTTTAATATTATTAGGTAATTTTAAACCAACCAAAAGTGGCAATTCAAAAAAAAAAAAAAAAAAAAAAAATTCAGATGTAAAGCCCATCAAGTAACATCTAAATTTAAAGGTCTTGTTTGATAGAAAATAACAGCGCAATCGAGAAGTCGCTCCAATCTTACCCCAATCAAAAATTGCGGACATCAAACATTGGATAAAAAACAATTTACTTCAGAAGGTAGCAAAATTATAATAGCAAAACCTTTACGATTATTTTATTAAGTTTGATAAGGAATTTAAATTACTCTAAAATTTTATATGTAAACTTCAAATTAATTTTTTCAGAGCTAAAATTTTAAACTATAATACATGAAAATTAAATATTAGACTAAATTGATTTGTAATAAAATAGCGACTTCTAATTTGCACAATTATTTTCTATTAAATAATTCTTTATTAAATGAAGTAATACCCCATAGGTTAGAATACTTGTGATAATTTTGTATTCCCCCCTTAAAAAAAATTGGGGTGTTGGCGAATTATCTTAAAATGTCCAAACAATAGTTTATTTAAACAGAAACATATATCTAATATTTCAGTTTTTAATCTATTCAAGTTTAAAAGTTATTTAAGAGTTCCGAGACTTTTTGATTCTTGGTAATATACCTACTATTTAACATCCAATTAATATTAAATAAAATCATATTTAGAAAGCCAAGAATGTCCTTTATTTTTAAAATTATAAATCATCCACATTTTTTTATTTTATTTTATTATTATTATTTTGTTTTTTAGAAGGTCTTTTCATTCCGATTTGTATATACATCATATTCTTCCAGGCCCGTTTTAAACCCTTTTATCGCCCCTGGGCAAATTAAAGAGATGCGCCCCCCCGATTAATTCATCTTTGACAGTTTTGGTTCGGGAGGGATTTCTCCCTTAATTCCACCGAACTCCTTTTATTTGGTGAGTCGGTAAGTCTTTCCATTATCCACCACCTATGAACCCGCCGTGTCCCGGACTGGCAACCGGCTACTGTAAAAACTTGCAAGTATTATTAGGCCACTGCAATTACAGGCGTAGGTGTTATGATTGACGTCACAACATAACAACCTTGTATTTTACAGTATCACGGACCACCCACCCACCATAAAAAATAGTTCTTAATTATTGCAAACTCTTATTTCTATAGGCCTACATAACCATAACTCATTTTATTTCAACTGTATGTTCACTTTTTAATTGAGTCTTGTAAAACAACTTTAATACTTCAACCATCTCTTATTTCCTTTATACTTTCTTTCTCTTATTACTATACTTTATATATATTTATACATATTCGTAATACTTTCTCCTTATATCCTATTTACATAATTGCTTTTTTTCTACTGATCTTTGATGTAGCAAAACTATCAATTATATCTTTGAAGTTAAGCTTCAGTGTAATGTCACTCTGCGTACATAACAGCATTAAGCTATTCAGCTTTTCGTCTTTTATTGTAGAACGATTTTCAGATTTTATTCTTTTCAAGGCCGAAAAGCTCCTCTCAGCTGTGTAATTTGTGATTGGCAATGTTAAGTAAATTCTAATAGATAACACAAAGTTTGGGAATGTACTTTCTAAGCTGTGTTTTTTTTATATATTCGTAGCACTCCCTAATTATTGTGATGTTTTCAGCTTCCATATAAAATTTAAAATGTAGACACTCTTGCACAAAGTCTTCCTTGTAAACGTCATTGGAGTAACATTGAGCTACCCTTTGAGCCTGCTCTTTTATATCGTCATTCTGCTTTTATCTAAGAGAGCTGAAAATTTCAAATCGTTGTGTTTCAGTAAGATTTGGCAAATCGAGGCCTTACACTTACTACCATTGAATGAATTTATACGAACGAGGTGATTTTTGCGATGCGCGGGTGAAGAGGGGGCAAAGCGAGTTTTCTGTTTCGGGCGCTATTTTCTAACCGATAAGCATGGGAATGTTACCAAATTGTTCAGAAAGATCTGAAGAATGGCTGTGCTACCTTAAAATTTTGATTTTTCAGCTCTATAATTTTTTATAGTTTTTTAAATTTATAAACTTTTATCGACATATACTGCCTTAATACTGGTCAATTAAAAAAAAAATGTATGACCCAAAACCCTTGCGCCCCTTGTACGCTTGCGCCCCTGGGCAAGTGCCCATATTGCCCAGTTATAGAATCGGGCCTGTATTCTTCCTAGTTTTTATATTATAAATTATTAAATTAATATAAAATAGTTTTCATGTAGTCTGCATTTAATGTGTTTGTAATTTGATATCTCCTAAACCGTAATGTAAAAAGCATTAATTACCGGTGGGTGGAAAAGGTTGTAGCAAATCAGGTTCGGTAATTTTTTAGGAGGTCTAAAATATACGAAATGTTTAAAACATACATTTGTTTTAGTTAGTAGATATTATTATATTTTATGTCATTTTCAACATTCTATTTCCCCAAAACACAAGTTGAGTGTGATACAAAATAATTATCGTATTACAATACAATTTTTATTCATGGTTTTTTTTTTAAAGTACAAATTTACCCTTGTGCAAGGAAATATTATTTTAATTTATTATATAATTATATGTGTTTACATAATATTTATAAAATATAAATATTATGTTTATATTTGGGCAGCTACCACAGTTGCAAAAGCATGGATACTGGAGTTGGGAATTTAATATAAAATTAACCATAGCGCCTAAATGAAATCTGATTATACTATAATTTTTCTCGTTTAAATCTGCAATAAATGATGGAAAAGTCTACTATTAATTTTATTGCTATGTTATTTTTGTAGAAAAAAGCACCGTTTTTTAACTTCTGAAAATAAAAATTTATCGCATTGACGTAATAAGCAGTTTTACGCTTTAAATCAACAAAAGTGCGCTTCAATTAACACTAAAATAATTTCACTAAAAATGGAGACTTCAAACTTCGATTAGGAGGGACAGGGAGGCATAATCTCGTTCCATTTTGCCACAACACAAAATACGAAAATGAGCAAAAACCATTTATTTTGAGACACTTATATAAGAGAAAACGGATGCCTGCTGTAGCGTACTATTAGTTTGTTAATAACACATTTCCATTAGGTTATTTTATAAATGCCAGTTAGAAAAGGAAACTTAACGGTTATACTTATTAAGGAATGATTTAGAGAAATTGATTTATGGTTAGGGAATGGGAAAATATGCTTGTGTTGAAGGATCTTCCATACTTTCAGTATCCTGCCGAAATAACAAACAACTGGATTAAGTCCGATAAAGGGTACGTAGAAAGTCGGGCAATAAAGCCAGTGCTAAATGAGTAATAAATGAGTTACATTGAATAAATCACAAAACGTTGACCAAATAACTAGAATCAGACTCTGAGAGTATAATTATTCCAATGACAACTTGTCCTAGCATACCGGAATAAGAGTTTACACCAGCTATCAAGATTGGGGTGATGTCACCACATATTGCAACACATAGTTTAGACCAGTGTTTTTCAACCTGTAGGTCGCGACCCCCTGGGGGGTCGCGAAGCCTCTGTAGGGGGATCGCGAAAGGTCGAGAGAACTGAATTTCTATTTTTATAAGATTTGTAAGATTTAAATAAAAAGTCCATAAGAAGAGTTAAAATTATTATATTTAATGAAATTTCCATATAATCAATCATACAAGTCAGAAAAATGCTAGTTTAAAAAAGGGTATTACAAAAAAATATTAAAAATGTGTTTAAATAGAAAATGACTACATCTGTGCTTGCTTATGTTAAATAGCAGCATTTTACAGAAATATAGACTATAAATAAGATTTCCAATGGTTATTTATTTCAAAATGTATTATAAGTCTTAAGTTTCAGTTGAGTAAAGAAAAAGTGAAATTTTAATAGTGTTTTTAAATTTCACACAGAATTATACCTAACAACATATATGAAAAATTATCACATGCAAATGTTATGTAAAAGACAAATAATTAAATAACAAAGACAAAAAAATTTAATAACTTTTATCAATTAAAAAAATTCTGAAAATCGGTCCTGTCAGCTCCCACCACACTCCCCATGTCACAAATTTGCACCACACTCACGCTAAATTAATAAAAAGTTAACAAAATGATACTCGTTATGTTATTTTTACACAAACACATCAACAAAATATAAAATCTTCCAGTACTCCATCTTAATGTGAAGGTTGCGCTTGAGTTTGTTCAATTAATTTCTCCCATCGTGGATCCGTTTTTGCCACCTTAAGTATTAAATCGTCTTCCAAATGTAAGCGATTTTTTAGTTTACTTTTTATTTGAGCCATTGATGAAAATGCCAACTCGCACAAGTACGAGGTAGAAAATGGAAACAAACACTTCAAAGCCTCGGTTGTTAATTCCTGGTATTCTGTTTTTCTTTTTAACCAAAAGGTATCCAAATTTTCAGACTTGAATAATTCCAAGTGTAACATCACAGATAATTCCAGCAGATTCTCTTTGAGCTTAGTTGCTAAATTTGCCTCATTTATAGCTGCATTTAAAAACGGATTTAAGATCCATCTTTGCCCAGTGTTATCCGATATCTCTTGCACTGAGAAGTAATAACACAATTCTTTCTTCAAATTATCTAACACCATTTTCATACCAGATATATATATGAGTTGATGTTTATTTCGCTTCCGACTTCTTCAATAAAAGACTGTGTCGACGAAAATGAATCAAAGTTGTTTTGATTTATAGATGATGACCACAATTCAATTTTTTTTATAAAGCCATGGAGTTTGTCTTTTGCTGTAATCACGTTTTCATCCCTACCTTGAAGACTTTTATTCAAGTTATTTAAATGCTGAAATAAGTCAGAAATAAAAGCCAATTTCAGAAGGAATTCCGGGTCAGAAATAAATTCAGAGTAATGTGACTTGGCTTGCTGTAATATACTAATAGTTCAGATCGAAGTTCCATAACTCTGGTTAGTACTTTGCCTTTAGATAACCACCTAACCTCTATATGGTAAAGCAAATTGCAGTGTTGTGCCCCCATATCTTCACAAATGACTCGAAACAATCGAGTCTGTAACGCTTTTCCTTTAATAGAATTTACAATGTTAATAATAGTATTTAGAACTTGACTGTATTCTTGTGGCAAGGTTTTTCAGTCTAGCAATAAATCCACTCTTCGCACCAGTCATGGCTTTTGCTCCGTCACTACAAATAGCGACGCATTTTTGTGCCCAATCGATATTCATATCTTGTGTAGCTTCAAGGAAAATGTTATGCAAGCACTGGCCTGTAGTATTTTTGGGAAGTGTCTTGCAAAATAGTATTTCTTCCATTAATATTTCATTGGATTCAAAACGCACAAAAGCTACAAACTGCGCACAACCCGCGATATTTGTTGATTTATCAAATTGCAAGGAAATAAAAGAACTTTTATTCACTTTTTCTATAACTTGATCACGAACGTCAGTCGCCATATTGCTTATCCTGCGTTGAATGGTATTGTCAAACAGAGGTATACTTTTTAGCTTTTTGACCTCTTCCTTGCCAAACATGATCTATGCTATATATAAAGCCAATGGTAAAATCAAATTTTCGGCAATACTGTGAGGTTTTCCTGCTTTAGCCACACGACAAGCTATTCGATAACTAGCGAGCAATGCTTTTTCATTTAGGTTGGACATTTGTCCTATAGCAGTTTTTTGATGTTCGAGCTTTTAATTTTCGCTCAAAAAATTCCACTGGTTTATTCTTTTTATTAGGATGTTTTGTATTTAGGTGGCGTACCAACTTCGATGGCTTCATGCTTTCTCTTGACAAAATGTCAAAGCAAATTACGCACTGCGGTTTATTCTCAATCACAGTAAACCCATATTTCAAATAATTGTAGTCATAAAGACTTTTTTTGGAATTCCACGACTCCCGATAGACGTTGATGGTTCTGATGATCTTTTCAGGAATTTATCCATTTTCAATTATAACAACTCAAATAATTACGTTCCGTCGTACCGTAAAACGCGCGTGTCTTACGGTCACAAATCACTCTACAAGTCTACAATTACTTCAACTGCAAAGCACCTTACACAAAGTTCGTATAACACCGTAGTTTTATTTTCGAATCGTTTCCACTTATCGCAGTCTTGCTTCCGATTCCACTTGCTTTGCTGTCTTGCACTCAACTGCCTTGGCCGCGGTCGACTGCACTATTTATAGGGCAGCGCGTTCTAGCGAGAATAATCGGTCGTCCAAAATCGGTATGTGTGCAACTAGCCTAACGAAACGTCTCGAAACTTGTGGATATTTCGCGGACTACCAGCGCCATCTGTTGGTAAAACTCGGAACCTGTGCTAGTTCCAAGTGCTACTAACAAACAGATGGCGCTGAGAGTCTCAATAAACATAACAATGTGTTTGTATTTGTTTGTTAGTTATCAATTGTGGGGTTTATCAACAGTTATCAACTGTAGGTCAACGGCCTGGAGGAGGAGTTCTACGAACTTGGTACCAGATTGCCGAAATTGAAAAAAAGTTATCAATTGGCCACGTATTCGATTTAAAATTATATGTTTTAGGTACTTAATTTAATATTTATATCCGAAACCTAATAATGCAAACGCCTAAAAGTTATGTATAGATAGAATAATTGATGAAATATTTTTAATATACATGAAAAAAGGGTCGGGGGGTCGCGAAATATTTTTTGATACTAGGGGGGGGGGGGTCGTGTCATGAAAAAGGTTGAAAAACACTGCTTTAGACAACTACTTGGATACAGTATTTTATTTCAAATTAATATTAAACAATGTTTTCATCACAACCTTTACACTCAATATGACATACGTGCACTAAAATACGTTTTTGTTATTTATGGATTGTAACAGCTACCACAGAGTCCTACGTAACGAACCAATAATCGAATTTGTAGGATAACGGAGTGATGAGAAAACTACTGAAAACATGATCTTTATTTATCTTTGGCTCTTTATTTCACCTCTCAGCCTAAAGCAAACGATGTGTTGCAGTTGGTAGCAGTAGTGAGTTTAGTAAGATTGAAGTTGATCGGGCAATCAGTAACAACAAGGTGAATGCATTATCAGTAATTCTACATCTTATTTTATGGTTTGTAGTAACCAGTTTTCTGTCGTGTCGAATTTTTTTGTTTACCAATCAAACTGTTAATATTATCTCAATCCTGATCTTTTTTATATTTAATTTACAGTTACCTGTTTTTGTTGCCATATTACTAGCTGAAATCAGATCTCAAAGGCGGGTTAGTTAAATAAATTTTGAGTTTAGTTTAATGTTTCCCATTCCTTAAATAGTTTATCGCTTAATATCAAAATGTTACTGGTTAAATTAATTATTGATTATTTTTCTACTATTTTGAAACTATAAATATAAAAAAAGTTGTATAACGTAATTGTATAGTAAATGGTTAGGAATATTTTTTAAATTTATGAATGGACATACTGTCATGATAATTTGTTGTCTATACGGAACAGTCGTTCACTGCCTCATTACACTGAGTACATATCTACTAACCATTTTTAATAATTTCACGCAAAATTGAGGTAAAAGGCTTTTTCTTCTATATTTTAATAAAGTATGTTATTTATCACTTAATTAAGGGAACATGATTATCAGAAAATATAGAAAATACAGTTTGTACAATATGGGGTGACGTGTGGGAATTGCTTTTAAATAACGCAGCGTTTTTATCGTGCTTCCGCAGGAATAAGTTTTTATCTAAAATATCAAATAGTGGGACAGAAATTCAATAAATAAATAAAAAAAGAACTTATAAAAGTGTATTTCATTTAAGTGACTTCAAATGTTTATCTTTATGAACGTGTACTAGTTCTGTTTCTTGTAAATTGTCTGACTTGTAATAAACAATGAAGTCTTGTGTTATGTTTTCAACAACGTTACTGTTGTTTTACTTCTAAGTTTCAATACAACTGTTACACAATTTTTATTAAATAATAATAAAAATAAAGAACAATAAGAGTAGAAATACACATTATGAAAATAAAACCGTTTTTAGATTATGTAAGTCAGTTAAAATAAAAGTTTATACAATAAACTGTTGAAAAATGTAGTATTATCGTGGATCAAGAAAAATATTATTTCATTTATTACCAAAAAGCAGTGTAATTGTTTTATATAATTTTCTCCAGCCTATGTTTGACTGTAATTTAATAATAGCAACGTAAAACTTGACGGTTATAAAAGTGATTATATTTTGTTCAGTGTAATTATTAAATAAAGACGAAAAAGACCAAAGAGTGTTATTGTCCAATATCCATTTCTCCTAATAAAATCGTCTTTATAGGTATTGGCGAAAGCCTTACAATCGAAAAAAAAAATTTAAAGGTAAATTATTCAAATCATATATTTTTGGATTTGATATTTCGTTGGTAAAAAACCTAATAAACCAACCCTTTGGTCATAAATAAATTATATTTAGTAACAAATATGATATACTATAGTTAGTGATGCATTTAAATGTATATTAATCCGAACATTCGCGTAATTTTCAAAATGGCACCCAATTATGTATATAAAATAATCACCCATATGTATAAATAAGAAAACATTTTTTGTTTTTACAATTCCAAATAATAACGATACCATTGGCTTCAAAGGTTACCCACTAACTCTATAAATGATTCTCGTTACAGCTAAAACATCCAATTTATGAGATAGGTTTTTTTTTATTCTAAGACAGGAAACAAGAAATGTTATCTAAAATTATTTTTATAAAACAGTTGTTTTTAAGGAATAGTGTATTATTTATTAAGTTTAAAGAAAGTTTTTGCATGGTTACTCTCCGACATATGAGAGTAACCTTGTGCATGTTAAGCGAATAAGTAAATAATATTCCTTGGTCAAAAATAAGTTTTTTTTTACAAAAGAATTTGGCTCCAGTTTTGGATTATATACAAAAAAATTTGAGCTCATAAAAAGTTTTCGAAAGTTTCCTGTTAATTTAAGGTTGAAATAAAATTATCCACACAATATTTCAACCAAAATCATAATAACAGAAATATGCGCCACCACACATAATACTAGTACATAAGAAAAAAAAAATAGCATTTTTAATTTTCTTTATGTAAAATAAGTTAAGTAGCTTCATGAGTCGAATTTAGGGAAAAAAAATTAAGTAGAAGAAGCTACCGAAGAAGAAATAGAGGAAACGTATACACTCATCCTTATGATATAGCAGGATGAAAGGCTGTCAAGAATATAGAGATGGGGAAAGTAACGAGATGGACTAGTTTATAAGATGCAGTGACGTAAAATATGTACCACCTTCGTGTCCAAGATATCTCTAAAGTTTAGGCGCGATTTAATATATAGTTTATAAACCAAATTTACGTAATTCTCAGAAAGATATTGTGTAACATATAAAAATAATTGGCGATATTTATTAAAGTAAAACCGATCAAATATAAATATGAAAATTTAATATTACTATATTTGTATTCAAATTTAAAAAAGTTTAAATGTAATATTATATTAGGAATTTTGTTGTATATTAGATGTACGAATTTATTAAAAATTCTTTTTTAGATTTTTCTACACAGCAAAAAAAACTAAAAAACTAAATAAATAAATAAGCAAATCACAGTATTTAGGATTCAACTTTTTTTTTTGTTCCATATAATCTAATTAATTTCATTAATATAACTTTAAAAACATTACTATACATGTTTTTATTATTTATATATCACGAAATAAATAATTGTTTACCATTTTTTTATTCTCTTTTTAATGTCATTAAATATTGATGTTATAGTTTTATTGGACATTTTCCATAATTAGTGTATATGAAACGTATTACACAACATTTCGACAGTTTAAATCAACTGCCATTATCAAGTAATCTAGAAATAATATGAAATACGGCACCATAGTCAAAGACCATATTATAAACTAAGCTGAAACTAATAATCTAAGATAAAATGGTGATTAGAAAAACCCACATGTTATTAAACTACACATCAAGGAGTAACAAACACCATGTTAAAACGAAAACGTACTCTGGTTAACAAAATAAACAGTGGTTAAGGCTAATGGTTGATTGAGGTATACTTCTTAACACTAGTTTAGTACGTTACTTTGTGATCCCTCATTGTGGTGATGTAACAAATTTGTTTTTTACTATATATATATATATATATATATATATATATATATATATATATATATATATATATATATATATATTATTACACATACTTTCTATATTAAATTATAATAGAATCACTTAATGTGATCAGACTCGTTAGTACACATTATCACGAAGAAAATAACTTAAATATTGAATAAAAATTTCTACATAAAACTTTTATTATTTCAGTTCTTTGTTTTCGTGACGGCCGTTCACTATAAACTGGTGAGCAGTGAACAAAAGTTATTTGTAAACCTCCCCCTTGTGCACCATATCGCTGTAACTGACATTACATTACAAGAGCAGGGAAGTATTCTGCATTCATCACTGTCATTCTGTGAGTAGAATAAATAATTAGGATTTTTTTTTTAATTTTAAAGGGAAAGCTGATTAAATGTTTTCAGTTTTCAGTTAAAGGCAATTTCTACAGAAGAATTTTTAATGTTTAATTTAATTATTCTATAACATCCATTTTCCCTCACTTTATATTATTCAAGTAAGTAAACTAAAGATCATTTAAACAGTTTAAAATTGTTATTAACTTTTTTTAATAAAGATCTTTCTCGTAATATTACTGCTATATGATTGTACTATTATGAAATATTTGACGATGGTAAAAAATTAGTACAAACATCTGTTGAATTACGTCACAAGACTGATGTAACTATCTGAAGTTAATTGTTTAATAGTTAAGAACATTTTGAATTAAATTGTTGATAATTTTTTCCATCAAGAGTAATAGTAAACGTCTTTTATATATAACAAGTACCTACTATATATATATTCACGTCATTAAAGGAGACATTTTCCTTTCCTAAACCAACGTACAAAGTAGATAGGCTTTCTACAAAATAGCAGATAGCCCAAACACTTAAGATCTTTTCAAACTTGTATTCTAATATAACTTATATTTATTCTAATTTGTTTGAATCATCTAGATTGTTCATTCATATATAAGATATATACCTTGTCTGTTTATAACAACCTTAAAACATTTTTTCTTTAATGTAGATACGACCGTTTCGTCTTCAGAGACATCCTCAGGCTGGCTCATTTTCACGAACACAAATTACACATAGCAATTATTATCTGAACACTTTTAAACACATAACACATCGTATATATATAGTGGCAGACTTTAGTCAAAATATTTAAATTATTTATTCATCTTGATCGCAATCAGTTAATTGAATGGACTGTTTTCTTGCTCGGTAAATTGAGTGTGTCATATATCGCATTAGAGCAAAGTTTAATTTGTCATTCAAAAGCCTGCCATGATACTATTTGTTATTACAATAAATTTGTAACTATTCGAAAACCTCGAGAAATTTAAATTTATTGACATAACCAACCTATATACCAATATAACTATGAACAAAATAATCGAAATCTTGGAAAACATCTCAATGAGAACAGCAAACTTATCAAAAAAGCCATTGCTAAACTTTCAATATTACCTAAAAATTACCTAAATCTAAATTATTTTCAATTCAATAATTAAATTTTTGAACAAAATCAAGGGTTAACTATAGTATCTCCCTGGCAGGAATCTTAGCAGACATCATCCTCAATGAAATTTAAAATAAATACATCATGACTAAAATAAATTCTATAAGAAAATTATT
Organism: Aphrophora alni; assembly: GCA_963513935.1. NCBI lineage: Eukaryota > Metazoa > Arthropoda > Insecta > Hemiptera > Aphrophoridae > Aphrophora > Aphrophora alni. The sequence goes on from OY740768.1 coordinate 79,741,041, forward strand.
TATTACCATAGATATATGGATGATATAATATGTACGTTTAACGGTTCTAAAAGACAACTCAACCAATTCAACAGTTCCTCAACAATATTCATCCCTTAATAAAGATGACAGGTCAAATAGAAAATAAAAATAAGTTAAACTATTTAGATATCACCATTATGAAAAATAATAACTAGTATATATTCAAGATTTACAGGAAGCCCTCTCAAACTGATCACACCATTAAAATAAGCTGGAAGCGTAGAATACAGCACTAAACATACCCATGGAAAAATCGAATTTATTAAGGAGATAAACTTAATCAAGTACATCACTTTTACCAATTAATACAATTCTACCATTGTCAACAAATGTATACATAATTATTAAAGAAGAAGAAAAATTCAAACCGAAGAAACCACTAACACCTTCTAAACCCATAGAAACTAAAAAGAAAAAATACATTGCCATAAAATACAATAGACAATTTGAACACCCAATAAATAAAAATTTTAGTAAACAAGGATAGTCTATAGCATACCGTACCAAAAACACACTTCAAAATATGAAAATGTGAACAACCCCAGATCCAATACTAATGATATTCATAAAAGTGGAGTATACCAGATATCATACGACCATGGGTATTATGATATTTGAAGTATGACATGACCAACCAAGAGCTTACGTTGAAGTGGCTTATCTTATGCTACATCATAGCAAGGATAAGGGAAAGGAAGGTGATCAGTATATCACAGGACGCATGTATCTCAATCTCAATATAACCGAGCTAGGACAATATCTATCGCTAACGGTTGGCACTCAGGATAACCAAGAGCTTACGTTGAACTGGCTTATCTTATGCTACATCATAGCAAGGATAAGGGAAAGGAAGGTCCTCAGTATATCACAGGACGCATGTATCTCAATCTCAATATAACCGAGCTAGGACAATATCTATCGCTAACGGTTGGCGCTCAGGATAACCAAGAGTTTACGTTGAACTGGCTTATCTTATGCTACATCATAGCAAGGATAAGGGAAAGGAAGGTGATCAGTATATCACAGGACGCATGTATCTCAATCTCAATATAACCGAGCTAGGACAATATATATCGCTAACGGTTGGCACTCAGGATAACCAAGAGCTTACGTTGAACTGGCTTATCTTATGCTACATCATAGCAAGGATAAGGGAAAGGAAGGTGATCAGTATATCACAGGACGCATGTATCTCAATCTCAATATAACCGAGCTAGGACAATATATATCGCTAACGGTTGGCACTCAGGATAACCTAGAGCGGACGGCATCTAACCCTAACTATGGCAGCTCGGGATAATATAGTGAGGACGGTGCCTGCCACTAACTATGTGAGCTTGGGATAACCGAAGTAGTAGCGTAGGGATTCTAGGAAACACTGAGAGAGGACAAAAACATGAAATAAAATATTAATAACCACTTTTACAAATAAGCAGAAGTCTTAATAAACAACCATAGCAGGCCTAACAGCGGTCAAAGTGGAGTCTTATAAACTAATTTAAAGCTTTTATTTTGAATTCTGTAACTCGGCTCAGTAAGGATTCGGTTGCTCAGAAGGTCCTTTGGTTGAGGATTATACAACGCGTGTTCTAGTCCACAATGATGGATTATTACTGGACTCTGATTATCACTACCCTTCCCCTCCCGTTTGTTAGATAGGGAATTCGTACTATCTCAATTATTGATTGTTATCACCGTATTTATAGCGACACTGTTAAGAACTTAGAAGTGTGAAAAATGAACCGTTATAGCCCATTTACTTTCTAGTGAAAGATGGGAAAAGGATATATTTACTATGTCGCTATCCCTTTCAATGTTAAAGAATGACGAATTATCCTTAGTCAATGAATCCTTAATTCTATGGATTTAAATTAATTTGATGTTTTGAGGATCGATGGATTTCATTGGAGATGTTAATTTTCATACATTCTTATAAATTTATCCCGTGTATGAGGTCTATAATTTTTCGTATTGTTCCCCAATTCATAGATATTGCCACCTAATATTTCGAAACATGCTAAATGGTCTACTATATTTGGTCTACTATGTTTGACGGCGAAAACTTTAGTGACCGAGGAAAGAACAGTATTTTGAGCACGGACTAGATGTCCTTCCATGAATGGTGGTCTCAGCGTCTTACGTTTGACCACCAACCCCGTAGATTATTCGCAGTGTATTGATTTTCCACATTGCGAGAAGATGCGTTCCAACCTATCCAGTCCTAATTGGTTTGTATCGGCCCAAGATAAAGGTACCTTTGAAGTAGCCGGTTCTACGGTTGAGCCGTGAAGAGCCATGGCCGTTCTAACCCTCTCCCGTAATTGATAATAAATAGACTGGATCCTTTGGAGTCGTTTACCGTCGTATTCAGGGCAAAACGAGGAATGTACAGAACGATGTGTGAGTGGCGAAGCTTGACTCTGAGATCGAAACCTGTTACAGCCAGTTAATAGAGTAGTGGGGATAATGATACTTCAGTCTTATTTGCAACTTAAAAGTGTAAACATAGGTACCCTTTTCAGTAAAGTTTAGTATACTGAAATCATTAGTTAGAAAAATTACAATAGTGGTTAAAAGAAAATCTGATTCAACATAATATTCAGAGGACGTTAGCGAACGCTACAGTATAACCGAGTGAGGACAATATATGTGGTCAAGGAATAAAATAAAGTAATTCACCGTATTTATGAAGAGCAGATATAGAACGATATTGTAACGTAGAAGGAAAGTTTACAGAAACGCTGAGGAGACAAAGCTACAAATAAAATATTGCTTAACCAAGCGCAGGTTTAAAATGAAGCAAAGTCTTCCATATATACCGCAGAACTAAATTGAAGTGAAATCGGAGCGGGGGGATTTCTCCGAAACGTCCAGAAAGGGCTAAATTAATGAAACAAAATATTAATGACCACTCCTAAAAATAAGCAATATTAGCAGGACTAAGGAATGAATCAAAACTGTTATTAACATGCACGCAATAACAGGCAAAAATAATTCTCATAAAATAATACACTACGTAAGTTCAGTTAATGAAAAATATATATTTTTTGGTTTTTCTATATTTATAGCAACAATGTACAAGAAATCCTAAAGCTGTAAAAATGAACCGTTACAACATGAAAAGATATCTGTGTTATTGGATTTAATGTCTTTAAAAGGTGTCCTGAGTAAATAATTTATATATAAGTAACTAATTATAATTATATAAAATATATTAAATATGGATAATTTTTGAAATCGTATCTTTTTGTCTATATTTTGTCCGTGTAGTTAATTTCAGCTCAACGTAATTTGATCAAGTTGTATATTTTAACATATTTTTCGCCCTGTATTAAAGTATTATTTAACTTTTCCATGAAAAAATGTATACTATCTGTAGTAGAGGAAATTTATGTATTTGGTTCTAACTATTGGGAAACAGTAACTCCATGTAGTAGTTTTGGGACACTAAAGGTCTTAAACATTTGGAATTTTCTTAAGTTTCACGCCCATTAAGTTAAAAAATATTTTTAAGTTTGTTCTGTTTGCTTTTAAAAGCACACACATTTCTAAATACAAATAACTTAGAGTTTCTATTTGTGTTTTTTACTTTGTTTTATTTTTCAAACTTACAAACCAAGATTTTTCTCGTATCGTACATTCCTAAAGGAAAATTACAGACTACTACAAAATCTAGGGAACAATATTGTGCCTTGTATCAATAAAAAAGTAGGTAAAGCACCCTAAACATGTATATTTTATCTGTCTGTTATATGACTTCCTAATACAATTTCAGATTTATTTATAAAAGTAGAACAATCATATAAAAATGTTAATCAGTGATTTTAGTATGTAAAGTAATAAATAATATGCTAAACTATTTATTACTTTAATTATTTTTTAAAATATCGGCAAGTGAGGAGCTTTATAATACATGGAAAAGTTTATTTTGTTAGAAAAGAATATGTTTATAAAAAAATTATTTTCCATTTGTATATCATTGTTTAAACGATTAGTGTAATTTTGTTCGATAGTAATCCATCATTTACGTATTTAAAATTAATTATAATTATAAACTATTAATAATATAATACTCTAAATGGCTTAAATACAATAATTTATTATTATGAACTACATTAATGCTTCAGTTTAAATTTACGTGCTAAAAGCATTTTGACTACATATTGTTTTGTTATATGATAATCATTTAAACATTAACATTTCAACATGTTGAGTTTCATAATTAAATTGTTATACGATGGGAACTGGTTTGTATTATTCAACCTCAAATATTTTGCAACTTAAAATTACATCGAACTGTAAAAGAAAAACATATTTTGAACTGTAAAAAAACTGTGATGAAGTACAGTATAAATAAGTGTATTGTTTATGGATTTATTTCACCAAATAAAAAAAACACAATGAAAAGTAATAAACCAATTAAAATACGCCACAAGTACATATATATTTTACATTAAAAAACAATTCGTTATTTGTTTTCATGATTTAAATATATCATTTGAAAAATTTATCCATTTATATGGCTGACTGCCATATAAATCGATAAATTGTAAAATTAAATCTTAAAAGAATTAAAAATAATAATAATTAAATTTAATAAATAAATAATTTTCTTAAAAGAACTAATTCTTAATAATAATTTAATAATGTTAAATAAAATCTTTAAAATAGTTTTATTAATTTGAATAAACTAAAGAGAAAAAGCGCCCACATATTCAATCGTTTTGCACAATTCGTGTAATATATAAGAAATTGAGGGAAGTGTTGTTACAATTTTCAGGTTATAGAACCTCATTTTATATTGCACAACCGACTTTAAAAAACTACCGAAAGTTTAGCACGGGTCTAAAAAAAGTTATGTGATGGGTCAATAAATAGAAGTCGGTTTTTTACTGATATATAAGTTTTTCGGTCGCCTCAATCTAAAGAAAAATGTTGCCGATGTCTTTATGTCCTACGTGTAATCCATATTTGGTGGTCTCCGCAGCCCATACGCCAGGATAGTATTGCTTATAGTTGTAATTAAATAATACTATAAATAACAATAAAAATATATCCTAAGTAGACTAATAGGATAGTTTACCTAGCCCGAACTTCAGGCTTAGTTTAAGGGAAAACTATCGGAATAAATCTTTAACAACTTATATCAATAACAAAAATAACAACGTATATGAATCGCAACAATAATAATAGAAAATATTCAGAGTAAAAAATCATGAAAATATTATTAAAAAGTATTATAAAAACAATGAAAAGAAAATTAAAAAACAAATAAAGAAATAAAACTTTAACATAAAAAGAAAATAAATTAATATTTATAATCTTAAGTTCATTTAATATTCAGTAGCAATTTCAATTAAACTATAGGCCAAAATTTCTGTATTCACAATTCATAACTTAATATATATATATAGATTCTCTGTTTCATCCACTTCATCAGTGGAGGAGAAAGCAATCTCTTTTTGATATTTAAATTAAATTTAAATATTCATGTTATTTATTACAATAAAACTCTTTCATATCATATTAAATTATACTCACAAATTATGACACTCAAGTAAATTGTAGTGATTACATTGAATATTCAATGAGAATGTAAAATTTAATGGCTCTTCAATTTTATTCATGGAATTACTTTCCATCTATTGTAAAGAATATTTTTATTTCGCATCTTTAATTTTGTTTAATGATGTGTTATCAATATATATTAATTAAACATTTGATATAATTAATTGTTTGTAAATAGTGTTTTCGTTTAATTATAGTTTGCTTTTAATATAATGTATTTAATAAAATTTTTCCTCTTTACAAAAATCGATGTATACATTTGTAAATAAATATAAATAAATATGTATATTAACAAATTTAAAATAAGACATCCTCCACTTGAGTAAGTCAAATTTGTGTCTGGTTAAATCTCCAGAAGGAGTAATCACAAGTCATGCATAAGCTTTTGGAAGAGGAACTTGTTCACAAAGTTACCACAGTTGCGTAGCTCGCCATGGTTGCAGGTTTTAATTTCCACTTAGTGATTGGCATTCCGTATGATGCGTAGGTCTCCCTAACTCGTAATTTTCGTGATCAGTTTATATAATTATATTCGTAGTTATTTTGACTGCTCGTGGTAGCACATTTTCACATTTCACATGTCAAATAGGCTATTAAATCATATGATTAGTCCATCATTATCTACTATCTTTAAAACCAAAATACTAGTCTATATTTATATCATATATATATATATATATATATATATATATATATATATATATGCATTTTAATCTATTATGAACTAAATGACATAGTTTGAAGATATTTGTAATTGATATTTTGCAATTAGTTTCCTTATTATTACAGAAATATATCGCAGCAATTGATTGCAATCATACAATATCCGAAAAATAATATTATAATACCATAAAATAGGTAGGTTTTAGTTGTTAAGGAGGTAAACTTATATCTATAGATCATTCTTTATTACCTTATTTGTTTACGATAAGAGTTGCCGACAATATTCTTGAACAGGAAATTGAGTACATGAACTTCAGGCTTAGTTTAAAGGGAAAACTATCGGAATAAATCTTTAACAACTTATATCAATAACAAAAATAACAACGTATATGAATCGCAACAATAATAATAGAAAATATTCAGAGTAAAATATTAACATTCCAATTAAAAAATGATTCTATTTATTATCATATTATTAAAAATTTCCCTTTTACGTCAAAAATTAAGTCATAAGTACAATATCATGTAGGTTGTAGATGTTTAATGCGTGTATAAATAGAGTGTTCTAGCAGCAAATTAAAAATAAGACCATAGAAATATATCACAAAGGATATAACCCTCACACTTTGCATGTGGACGCCATACATAACCGTAATAATGTAAGACGTCAATGATGTGTAGAGAAATATGACAAAAACGTTATGAGAGGATGCTGCAATAGGGTCATCTTTACAGAACAACAAGTGAACATAGTTTAAACATTAATTTGTTTGAAGAAAATTGTTTTTAATAGTTATTTTAATGTAACTTAACACCTGGCTTGAATCAAAACATTGATTACCAGAGAGAGACGAATAATGCTCAATTCACAATCTTAGCAAACAGCCATTATGCTATATCATAGGATTCACATTTAGGTTAATTGAACAAGGGATATGTCTCTCTTTAATATGTTTATGGACTTTGGTTTCACTGGTATTTCTTTTATAACAAACATAACCAATTAAATTTATTACTGAAGAATTCTGTTTAACTTTAGAATACCTTTTTGTTTGTCAGACTACACAAGTTTTGGGATTTCAAGAGATATGATACAATTAGTGTTGTGCGAGCGTTCGCTCTTTGTGTGTTCTGTCACATTGTTGTAACAGTAGTCTTAACATTGTCACTTGTTCGGAAAATTTAATTATATCCTTCTCTAAATAACAAACAAAGATCTCTCGTAAAAATGTTTATGACAGTTAAAGTTAAACATTGTTATATCACTCTAAATATTTAGTTTAAATGATTTTTTGGGAGGTTTATTCGTGTTACGGACACTTTACACTATTTATATTTACATTGAAATGTTGAACTAAATGAATGTAGTAATGAATTATATGCTGCTTTTCTTTTGGTGAAAGACAGAATATCATCTACAAGTCTTTTACATTTCCTTTAACTAGGCTCTAATCAATATATATATATATATATATATATATATATATATATATATATATATATATATATATATATATATTGTATTCAGTATTGTAAGTAAAAAGTATTTTACAAAAAATATAGTGTACAAAACTTAAGAAATTATGTTAAATGAAATGTTTAGTAAAACTATAGTTTAAAAACAAAAAAAAAATGAATTTTTGGTGATTTTCTCCCTTAGTGGTCCGATAGACGAAAGTTTACGAATAGGGTTATAATAATGGCATTTTGAAACTTACTGAAATTTGTTTGTGAGTAGGAAGATTTTCTCTTCAAAAGTAGTTTATCTATTTCACACGATTAAAATTTTATTGTAAAGTACTTTAATTCTGATACCTTGTTACGAATGTATTATGTAGTATCCTTGGTATGGGTTAGACACTCTGTCAACTAGAGAGAAATATTCCATGATAATCAAGTTTCTAACAGTCTACTAACTGTTTACTTGTACACATGTTCTGTCTGTTAAAATCTATCCGAAATATGAGTACAATTGTTAAAATTTGTAATATTCACGGCGAACTCATTTATGTAGATACAATAATGGTATTAGTATACAGTTTATATTTATTAAAACTTACAAACTTTAAAGCCAGCGTTTTTCATATAACTTATGTATAGGATGTAGTGCATCTGTAATTTGGACTCTTTTGTTCAATAATATAGTAGTTCTATTAAAAAATAAATGTAAGACTTACCGTCTACAAATTCTGATTTTGTCGTTTATACGTTGGCCGTTTCGGCTATTCCGCCATTTTCAAGTTAATTTATTCAGGTTTCCCATCGTCAAACATAAACACTTACACATATTTATACATAAACACAAACACAAACACTGATTTGCACTTAATATATTAAAATTTATTAAAACAAACACGACTCATGAGTCGACTCGATTTTTTGAAGTCCCGGTACATACTGCGTGCGGGTGTGCGTGATTTAATTTCGGTAGTGGAAGATGTCTTATCTAACTGTGTCAATACAGTGTCGTATAATGCATTAGAATCGAAGTTTAATTAAAATTAAAAAAAAAAGTTGTTTTAAATTTTTTAAATATATTAAGTGCAAATCAGTGTTTGTGTTTGACGAAGGGAAACCTGAATATTAACTTGAAAATTGCGGAATAGCCGAAACGGTCGTCGTTTTAACGAGAAAAGTAGAATATTTGAAGGCTCTGTCTTATGTTTATTATTTAATTTATCAATATTCAGAATGGCGACTAACACATGTTATAAAGTGTTATTAAAACTTTAGTCAAAGGAAAACTCTACTGTTTTATTGGAACTCCGAGTAACACCGACCGAATTGTAATTATTAATGTGTAATTTTAATAAAATACAATTTATGTGTTTTATTCAAGTGTACGACTTCAGTTAAAACAGTCTTAGTAAGCAACCAAGATTTTGTTTTATTGGTACGTTTTATCCAGTAGTTTAAAAATCTTTTGGTTTTATACAACACTTTGTCCACTTGTAAACACTTCAAGTTTGGGGTCGAACTACATAGTTTTAATTTAAAACTGTACTTTGCTTCCGTAGTAAAAGTAAGCTATTAAACGTGTTTTCTCTGGACCTAAAAATTCTTTTTATTTAGACTTGGTTTTTCCATGTTGAACAGAGGAATTAGTTGAAAACTGACTGAAAACGTCCGGCATTTTTACCTTTTGAAAACTTTGATTTTTCGATTTAGTTGTTGTTATATGTTATGTTAAATGTTGTCAACAACAAATTCCTTTCTTCATAAAGAGTTCACAAAAACGAAAATTTTGATTTCAAATTTGATTTTTACTATATGTATAAACGATTTTTAAAAGATTCAAAATTTGTTTTTCTTTTGTCCTATAGGATGTAAAACATTGTGAACAACAATTAATATCCCTCACAAAATCTCTCCAGAAGGCGTACTTTGGTCACATTTGTGTTTTTTAATATAATTTTTATCTTGTAATTTCCTTCACGTAACTTATGTAAATTAGTGTATACATGCCTGGAGGAATATTTTGATGACGCGTACATTCTATTTCGTCTTCATTGAATTTTGTTCTTAATTAGTTAACGATTGTGCGAAATGGTGAATTTTTTATAACTGTTGGAGTTTGAAACCAAACTACATAAAGACAATATGTAGGTCTTTTTGTTTCAAAAACTTACGAAATGTAAAAATTATGTTGTGGTGATTGCACACCACTTCCCCCTCCCCTTCATGAATCTGGTTGTATCCGCCCGAGAGCTGATAAGCCAGAGTAGTGCTCGAGACAGCTGTGAGTCAAATCATCTGACAGCTTTGTTACTAAATTTATTATAGTGCTGTACTAATTATCATGCCTTGCTAAACCTAAAGGAATAGGGCCGGTACGGCCCTAGGGTTAATTTTGGGTTATCGTAAAATTATTAGTCGAACCATACGCGGCCATGTTAGGCCCTGGGTATAGTCCGACATGTTGTTGCAATACAGTGTAGTTAATATTAATATTGGTATTAGTGTAACTCTCTTATTTTTAGTTAATTAGTCTGTAGTAATACTCGTCAAAAATGGCTAGCCTATGTTGAGATTCGCCCAGTGTACTTATATTAATTTTACCACGCGATCGGGACCCGGTAATACATTACCAAAGTAGATCCACGTACCACCCAAATCGTACCCCTGGCAATACCAATATTTCTCGCTACCATTTCAATGTACAATAAAAATTACTACCAATATGTATTCTATTGTGGTAAACTGCATATAGTCACATGGAACTGGTTTGTACGTTCTAATGTCTAATTTTATACCCACTATGTATATAAGTAGAATATATAATAGTATTATTTTGCTAGTATCTTTTCCTCTGGCCTCGATATCTCATAAAGTACAACAACATACAATGTACCGTGTATTTAGACAACCACAACATTTAATGATATTATCTATGTTGTAACTCGGTTTTCTGACTTATCATTATGTATAAAACTCATAAGTTATCCGTGATTACAATTAATTACATTAGAAACGGTTTACAACCACAAATTCTAGTATGAATAAAACTTTAATTGCAATTTTGAACCCCAGAAAATACTGAAATTTGATTTGGTGAACGTTCACAATATTGAAGAATTTACAAATGTGATATATTGCATGAATATATATTGTACTTTACGTAAACCTCCTTCAATCCATATTTCTACTAATTTAAATAAAAATTTCCTTTCTTTTCGAAATTGTTTTTCTCCAGTGTTGGTAAATGTAAAATAAGGGATGATTATGACGAAATGGTATGTATATTTTAATATGTATGTCTGTTTTAAATACAATAGCATACGAAAAAATCTACCAACTAAATACCTAACATTCTAGTCTAGAGATTCCGCCTGTTATCCTACAGATGACATCGCGAGCCACTTCTGTAGACCAGCAAAGTTTATTGTCACACGGACACAGTTTGTCAACATTCCTAATACTGTAACAAGATGAGAAACATTTCTTCTCTAACCAGGTATTCTTCAAAACCCAAATTGTATAATTAGATTTAGTTAAAAGTTCAGATTTAATTGTATAATGTTGAACGTTATATGTTTCAATTCATATCTGGAATCAGCTATTGTTAACAGGTTCTGATTATTTTCAAGTTCTAAAACAATTGAAAAATTCGTTTTCTTTTCAGTTATTGGGATTTATAATTTTGTCTTGATTCTCATTAAAAACTAAATTAATGTAAAACTAAATAATTGATTTATCATTTTAAAGAAATATTATTAAGATTTAAAAAAATGCAAAACTCATAAAATTTAATCACGATTTCATCACGTACAATGACCAAAGTTAATTCCAACGTGCCTGAACACTGAATGGTTGGACTTTAGATAGTTATGTAGCCTAAAGTTTAGGCTAATTGAATGACAAAATCTCAAAGTAATGTTGTATGTTAATGTTTTTAGACCCAATAAATATTCAAAAAAGTCATGAAATTGTATACGTAGGCCTACTGTTTACAAAAAAAAAATAATAAAAAAATAATAAAAATTACATAATATTGTAACCTGAATAAACTTCATGTTTTGGTAAATTGACAAAAATATTAAAATATTTATTGTACCATAACAAACTAACTTATGTTAATTTAATATATTTCATCCATTTAACGTGCAATAACCAAAAAAGTTTTATACACATTTTTTAATCCTATGCACGCCTGTAAGGTTTTTGAATGTAAAAAAATATTGATTGTTAACTACTCAAAAAAGGAGATAATCTTGTCTCTTAAATTGCAAATTATTTAAAATTAATTACCGTTGTTAGGAAATAGCTGCAATAATTAAGAATTTCATCTCATTCGAAAGTTATTATTATTATTTTTTACAGTTAATCTGGTTCGAGATTGGAATAGGCCATTGAAAATATCAACTTTTAGTATTGTTGACAAATTTATAAAAATCTTTTATAGATTAACACATCAAACTTTTACAACCTAAACAATGAAGTGAAGTACAATCCGCTAAAAAAGCTCTTCGAAATTTGTAAAATAAATTATTTTCGTCTATATATATTATATTGTTTTATAAAAATAACTTTTTTAACTTTTGAGAATTTAAATTAAGAGGTGAAATGTTAATTGATAACATGGACCCAATTCATAATATGTCTTTTGAATAATTAAAAATTGTGTATTATGTGAGTGTGGTGTGCCTTTGGTTTGATTGATTTTGTTTTGTTTTTACATACTATAGTTAATTTTTATATTCTCTAAGTAAATAAATAAAAGAGATAAAAAATAAATTTAAACTTAATTGTGATTAATTATTAAAAATAAATTAATATTTATAATTTTTAAATTAGTTCCTTATTAAAATAGTACTTACGTGTTTACTACGTGCTTTGGTTCATGGTAATTCCTTGTTGTTTCTTGTCACTCGACGTGTGCCTTTTTACTGCACTTTTAGGTATCTTCCTTCTTGTGAAAGACGTGGGTGACTAAAACTTACTGACTTTTCTGTTAATCTTATGTCCATTTATGTTGTCATTTACGAGCCTCCTCGTAGTTCTTGCTTCGTGGGGGGAGAGCTGTGATGCTTGTAAATAAAACTGCATACATAAATAAATATAACGTAAAACACAAATAGCGCCGGAATACAGGTTTTGCCCTTTATCTCAAAGATAGCATCGCGATCCACTTCTGTAGAAAAGCCAAGTTTCTTGCCTCACGGACACAGTTTTTCAACATTCCGACTACTGGAACAATACAAGAAGCATTTCCCCTGTAACAAGATATTCTTTCAAAACTAAATTATATATCTATCTAATATTTTTTTATATTTTTAAATTCTTTAACAGGTGTGCCATATAGTTCAATGCATTATTATGAAACACCGTTAATTGAAGATGTGGTAAGAGGAAAACTATACCAACAATGGTTATTTACTTGTAATCGGCGAGTCAAGTTAGTGTGATTATAAAAATAGAAAGAAAAAACAACAACAACAACAAAAATAATGTTTCCCTTTGGTTATCTGAGTTCCTAACCCATTCCCACCTACCACAAGATACATTCGCACTCAGACAACCTGGGGATATCTTCTCATCTCTGTCTTATGGTTGTCTGATTGGGAACGTATTATGTAGTTTACATGTATGGATTAGGGGTATTCATACACCCAGAGATAAACATTGGTAGCTTATTTCAATTTCTAGGAACATCAGTCACGTTCCTAAACCGATGGGTCAAGGATTACATGTGAGCAACTATTATTGTTGGTGTAGCCTGCCTGTAACATTATTTTTAATTAACAGTGCTTCATAATATTGCACTGAACAACCAAAAATAAAATATATTTATTACTTCAACATTCTACAATTTTTTTAATGTGTACACTACTTTTCTCGTAATATTGATAAACTCTAAGGTTTATTTAGATCTCCGAGTAACAACATTATTATAAATATGTAGTTTACTATATATACTTGATAGTATATATAAGTTAACTCGTTGTAAGTCTTCTGTTGTTTTTCATCAAGTGTACAATAGTTTTATTATAAACTTGAATCAAGTGAAATGTAGAACTCTGAGTGACACTGTTATTAAAGTTTTGTAGTTCATTATTATATTTTGTTCAAGTGTACAGTACTTTTATTATAATCAGTTATATTGTTATTATGCATGTAAGATTTCGTTTTATCGGAAGGTTTTGGGAATTAGTGTATACATTTCTTAGTTTTGTACTGAGTTAAATCCAAACATTACACTATATGTATTAAAAAAGAAAAGCTATTTTATAAGTTAACAATTTACGTCAACTTTAAATGACTGTCCGTTACTTTCGAAGCATATTGTAAAAATATTATTATGTTTGGAAGTAAAAACGAAATAAATTCATTTTATAGAAACCATTTTTATCGTTTTTTATACACGTTTGCTTTTAATATTGAACACAGCATAATTGTTTCGCAAAAAAATGTTTTTAATTAGCTTACATTTACATTTTGAAAAATCCCATTTAAAAAATACCTTGTACCAAAATTTTCAATACGTTTTAGATTGAAAATGGATTCATGTTGAGCAGAGTTTACATGTTGAGGGTAACATATTTGCGCAGTCGCTGATATCGTTTATTTTACAAAAAACATATTTAAAACATTTATTACTTCATAGTTTATTTTGTTTCCAAATTATGTAAAAAGTTGTGAAACCTAATTATTTCCCCCATACAATGTTTCCAGAAGGAACAATTTGGCTACAAATTTTAGTTATACCATACATATTACTTATCAACTATTAAGTTAAATGGAATGTATGCGTCTGCAAAAATTGAAATCTCATAAGGGAGATGTCAACAAATACAACTGATAATTACGTTACGTTATCTATATCTATTTATCCAAATAGCACTCACTCTAACTCATTCATTCACCCACTCATTAAGAAATCGTCGGACCCACGAAGCCTATAACTTGAAATTTACCACTTATGTTTCACTTGCTTTCTACTCGTAGGTGTTTGCTAAGAAAGGGTTTTGAAAACTTTAAAAACTAACCGTTAGTTTACACTTGTTAGTTTAACTTTTTCTTGAATTCAATCAAGAAAATTTTATTTCATTTCCAAGAGGAAGTTTTATTTTAGTTCATTATTTTTACGGCTTCTCATTTCCTTTTCCCACCATACCCTTGCTTTTCATTTTTCATTCCTATTTACCACTATTTAATCTGGGCAGAGAAATCACTAAAACTTTTAGTTTATATTTTCATTTAGTTTACTAACATTTAATTTCTAATTCAATTTAGCTTTTATACTTTTGTTATTTAGTTTTATAGTTTAGATTGAGATTTTGTTTTTCATCTATACAAGATGTTCTATTTTAAACCATTTTTAAGTCTCAAAGATGGAGGAACCAAAACATGTCGAAAAATATAAATAATAAAGAAGTAATAGGTTAGGCTAATGATTTTACTCAAATCAATTATGTAGATACTAGCAGTAATAATTTTAAAAATAGTTTCAAGCTTTTTCTACCAAATGTGTTGCTGGTAACTAGATCTCATTTAGTTCGCCAATCACTCATTCGTGATAAGTTTTACTAGTGTTTTATTTTCTTCTATCTGAAAAGTTTTATTTAATTTTATATAAAACTAAATCTAGAAGAAACTTTTCTTTCTTTAAGTAACTTAATGTTAGTCAATTTTAAATTTTATCGATTTGAAGAGAGCAAAACCTACTATTATGGATGCAAAAAATATTGAAGTTAACAAAATACAGGTCTTTCATCAAATAGTAAAGAGCCATAGTGACGGAGCATGCCAATTCTACCTAACAAGTGCATTGCGACGTCAGAAGAACAATGCTGATTTTGAAGACCAATGAGCGACTCTCTGATGCTGAATTTTACAGCTATAGGTATAATGGAGTCCGATTACATACTGCTGTTCCGCAATCTTCTCAATCAATTTCTGGTTTATATGTACGCAAAAATTGAGAGAGAACGCCCAAATTGGATTATTCGTAACTAAGAAAAGGCTAAGTATTGAGGAGTATGTGCACCTGATGGTTGCCATGACAAGAACTGACGCCAGTTAACAGAACTTGAAAAGATGGTTGTATTTCCGTTCTCTTTTACAGGAGGAGCCTACTATGTACATGACAAATCCCAAATTCTATGATGTATGTGCGCCATTGTAGACTGTATTACATTTATCTGCAATCCAAAATGCCAGACATTATTTTGGCTCCACAGCTCTTGACAAAGAGCCAAAAGTCTCACGATAGATATAAAAGCAAGGGGTTTCACTTGAAATTGAAGTATATTATAAATCTCTTCACTAAAGTTTGCACCTTTTGCCCTACTAGGTGTCAAATGTACTCCTTGGAATAGCAGAAAAGTGGATTATACTACATTCATATTTTCGGTGGATCGAAGAAAAGATAAGACCAGAGTCATTGACATTGTAAAAACGCTGAAGTTACTGATCCCGACTTAGACCGAACCCTCCATAAGATTGTTTAAAAAACTACAATCTACGGTTAATGTGGATCCCTCAACAGAAACCCTTCCTTATGGTGGCTGAAAAATGAAAAAAGAAATACCGCGGCCCTTATTGAAGGAAACTCAAACCGGAGATGATTTCTATTCTCTGTATAAACCTGGTTCTGCATTGCATGATATTAATAATGAGTAGAACAAGTACGTAAACATACATTCTGACTAGACAGTTTTAACTATTTGAAGATAGGTTGAAGGAAGAACAATACATCAGCAGCTCTGAGGCATCCTCTCGCATTCATTGCATTTCTATTAACGGAAGATTTCCTCCTGTTATGGACTTTGCTGTATATATTGAAATCGAACGAAAGGTCTATTTTACTGAGGGAAATGTTGAGAGGATCAATAACCCTACCAAAACACTACTTCTGAAATTTTTTAGAGGTGTACAAAATTGATGCCATAGCAAGAACCGTTTTATATTGGGAAGTTTTTACTTATTACATAAGATGGAAATACAAGTGCTGTACTAGGACACAAGGGAAGCCAGTGCTAGGACATCTTTGGGTAAAACATGATCAGTTTTTAGGCTGAGTGTACACCGTATATCCCTGTAATGCTGAGTGCTATTACTTAAACCTCTTCTTGATGTAGTCAGTGGTCCTGTATCATTCACTCCACAACTGTAGCAGTGGTGGTTCACCGGACATTTCAGGTGGTTTTCGGGGAAATTTATTTGCTGAAAGACAACGCTCATTGGGATAGCAGCCTGGAAGTAATCTCCATCTTGACTTTCCTAACAAACTCCGTCAGTTGTTTGCCATATGATATGAAAATGTTTACGATTAATTTGTTGCTAGTCACAATAAGGACAAAAGGGACATCGCCGTTGCTTCCTGAGGTACTGCAGCTACCTTGAACTGCTTCTTTAGGTTAGCGTCAGCACTTTGAATATCTCTAAGCAGAATGGCATGGCATAGATACTTTGAGAAGCCAAATTTATTGCGTGAGTACACAATAGCTCGCAAGGGAGGTATTGAGAGTCTTCATAGTGCGCTACAGGATTTTAGGGGCTACAATCGTCTTATAGATGGAGTTGCTCTACTGTTGATTGTTTTTATTTAAAAAAACAAAAATAATATACATATAAAATATACATATAATAAAACATATAAATTGGTTAAACTAAAGTAATTAAAAAATCGACTTTACTCTAAGATTTTAAAATAATCATACTATTACTACTTATTGCTGTCAGAAACGTCAATTAAGGTTCTTTGTTATGCATTTATAAAATAATAAATACTGTCTTTTTGTACACGGACGCTTTGTGGTGAATTTTAATTATGATCGGAAGCCGGCAAGGTTCGGCAAGGAAAAGATTAATCCCTTAACGGTTATATTTCACAAAACTGCTTTATAAAGCAACATATTTCACCACATCTCCTGATTTAACATATTCCAACTGTTAACAAGAGTTGTAATTTGCATTGACAGTAAACTAGTTTAGTTTTAATAAGCTGTCTGAGGATATCACATAATGAACTACACTCAAAATAAATATAAAGCACTTTCCTAAGTGGTAACTATGATTTTAATAATACTATATTCCGTTTTCAACACTTCTTGCCTGTGAAAACTAATATAAAATTGAATCGCCAAAAATTGATTTTTAAATGTGGACAATGATATTACTACTCATGTACTCTTATAAGATATGTTAGTATAGTGAGTCATGTCTATATTTTAAAAATCATTTAAAAATCACAATTCACAAAATAGTACTTCAATCGTGGTTTAATCAAAAAATATCTATTTTTTCAATTTAGGTATCAATTTTTTTAAAGCATCTAGACACAACAAAACTACACCTTCATGTTCGGGGTAATACTCTTAATATCCACTTTGCCATATTTTCCCTTCACTTGACTCAATAAAGCCAAAGTGTCCGTTTCACGCTATACAAACCAATGTATATTTGGTCAGCAGTAGAGACCTGGTAGCTGAAAACTACCACTAGTACAATCATACAGTATATCATATTATAATCCTAACGCTCCTGACTTTATTTCATACATTATTATTTATTTTCATACATTATAATGGAAAGTTTAAGTGAAATTTATTTAGTAGATATTTATACGTCTATTTTTACCTGATCTATTATTTCATGTTGAAAAAAATCAATTTTATAGTTTTCGAAACCCGGTTTGGTTCAATCGCATGAAAAGTTCCATCAAACTTTGAAATATAGACAGGTATTAGACTAAAATACTTTACGTATGAAGGAAAATATAAAATGTCTTTAAAAAATGTTACTATTAGCAATGACTACATAAATACTATAAGACGCGACATAGGATAGGGAAATAGTCTACGCTTTACGGGATACAAGTTTGACACACAGCTATCAGAAAGCGCTAGCAGCAGGTGCTTGACTGTACGCACCCCACTTGGTTGAGACTGTACAACTGTTGACCTCTCTCTCACAAACCTTCTCACTTACTTCCGTCAGCATAGTCAGTGTTGTCAGTTCGTGCGCTGAGATAAGCGATTCTCGACCTTCCCTCGCATCTCTGGTCCCATATGTGGCATCAGTGCGTTTTCTCTTACCCGCCTGAAACATTGTTTGACCGTAGAGCCACCTAGCGCCAGTCACATCAACTTCAGATTCTCTAGCAGAGCGACCTAGCGGGTATTGGACAACTCAAGAATAAGCGTAGAATATTTAACATGGCCATGTCGTGTCTTATAGTATTTATGTAGTCATTGCTATTAGTATAATTCAGTATTTTCAAATGTTTAATGGAATTTCTCTCAATTAATCATGCTTTATGAAAAAGTTATTTACTTATTCTCGTTAAAGAAAAAGCTTAGGGAACGTATTCCCAGAGATTGATAGCCAATTACGATTTCCCCCTTAGCAAGGTTTATTGGATTCTCAAGAGAGTATGCTCTCCTGGACTAAATGTGTAACCATGTCGTTACCGTTGAATATTCAATTGAACACAAAGTAAGATTATTTCCCTCCCTATTCATTTATTTGCTAAATTTAACATGCCAAAGTAATGTAACGGATAAAACAGTTCTTCTAAATGGTTATTTTTTATAAATTATGTAACAACCTGCATTATAATCAGTTCAAATATGAAATTATTTGAAAATAAATTTTAAATCTTTTTGTAGGTGTTTAAATATTTATCATTTTATTAAGAAAAGTTCTGTATATTTATTCAATACTTTAGCAATGTAGTATAAAAATGATTACTTCTTTTCTAATGAAGACTTTACATAAAATTTTGCTTCATATTTAAAAATAAAGGTGACTTGCACAATACGGAAAATGATGGAGAGATAACTCTGATTCCAACATTCAGTATTATATATACTAATATTTGAGCAAATAGAATATATTTCTGGATAAAAAAATTGTAAAATAATTAGTATGTATAATTAGACAGGAATTAAAAGAAATACATTAGCTTATACATGATGTTTTATTCCCTTACAAAAATCCTTCGATAAAGTAAACAGAAATATATTTTGGTACAGACTAAGTAAAAAGGGATTGTTTAGCAAAATGATAAATAATTTAAAGTTAATTTACGAAAACGTTTTGTTTTGTGTCAGAGTGGGTATGAATGATATCAGTGATTGTGAAGAAGCCGTTGAAGACTTGATAGACTTAAAAAAAACAGTAGATTCATTGGGTGTAAAGTATAAAGAAGTATTTAAAATCTAAGATGTATAAACTAATTAAAAACGCGAAAAAAGCTATCAGGCACAAAAAGAAATATTCTTGATAATGTAAATGAAAACTTTAACTTATATCGAATTATTAAGGGGGGTAAAGAAGATGTATAAGTTATTGCAATATGCGTATATCATAAAACAGTAAAAGTATGTAAGAGTTGAGTGGTAGCATTGTGGAGGTTGAGTGTGTGGCTATTATAATGGATAAAAATACAATGGGAGAGTCTTTAATGTGCACACAAGAACTAACAGCGTGGTATATACCCTGGGAATGTAGGATCTTAAGTAACTTACTATAAGTTAAATACATATTTAGAGAGAAATAAAACCAGTGAATGCGATTTAAGTGAGTGTGAACAGATAAAATGGGCAAAGTTGTTAGACAATTTATGAAACGTTGAATATTTACAAGACAAAACATTTAATAAAGTCATTCCAGAAACAGTTATTGATGTTTATATTATTATATGTTACTAATTTATATATATATATATATATATATATATATATATAATTTTTTATCTTCCTTTATTTTTTATTTTAAAGTAAATTATTACACAAATAAACTTAGTAAACAAATAAAAAAAAAAATTGCATTAAAAATAAAAATGATATTATGATCTATACTCTGGGATTCATTAATAACAATTTACATAATTATTACCACAAATGAAAATAATTATAAATTATATGCATATAAATAAATTAAGAAATATTAGGGCCATTGCTTTATTTATTCCCTTAAATAAATAATAATACAAATTTAAATATTATCGCAAATTCGATAAATTGGACGTTCATATTTATTTGCAGAAATACTGAATTCGGATATGTTGAAATTTCCTCTCATAATGAAAACAGATAAATTATTGTACACATGATTAGTATGTTAATGTATTTATCTAAATGTATTTATCTAAATGTATTTTAAACTCCTATCAGGAGTAAGAAGTTAAAACAAGAAAGAAAAAGACAAGACCCTCAAAAAGGATCAAACAGGAATTTTCACCAATACCTGTGGATAAAGATAGCGATCTCCCAAGAGTGGTCAGAGCCTGTCCACCTGAACGCTCTTGGGAGAGGACTCAATCCTTGTGTAAGGAACTCTTTATTTTATAATTTAGTGTCGCCTTAATATATAAAAATGAAATCAATAAACAGTACACCAATTATTTTCTCATAAAACCAAAAATAATATATTATGTTGCTCTCTCTCTCTCTAGAAATGCATTATTATAAGCTTATTTACACCCTAGATAAGAAGGAACTACCAAATATTTTTTTGAAAATATACCCTCTTTAAAACTTCTTATAATCATGTTACCAGGCGACTTAAATTAAACAAAAGGCGGAACCAAATGGTAACAATGTTTGAAAATAAAAAAAAAGACAAAGACAAATTTAATAATTAACAAGGCTCAAATTTATTAAACAGAAAAAAAGAAATTTCGACGGTTCAGATTTTATCATTTACAAAGCAAAAAACATCCTGAGATAGACTATCATAAGCACAGCTTAATAATTAACAAGATTATAATTAATCAAAAAGAAGTTATATGCCCTTAATGTAAAATATAATAATTAAAAAAAAGATGAATAGATTCTGAAAATTTATCCCCCCTTTTTAGTTTATATAAACAGTTACAAAATTTAACAATAAAAAAAAAAAATTATGAGCACAGCTTAATAATTAACAGGATTATAATTAATCCTAAAAAAAAAGGTTATACGCCCTTAATGTAAAATTACAATATAAAAAAATTGATGAAAAGATTCTGATATTTATTCCCCCCCCCTTTTAGTTTATTAAATAATAGTTTTTTAAAACAGTTACAGATTTAACAATGAAAAGATTCTATAAATGAGGTTGATATTTTAAATTCAAAAAAAATTATATTAATTCTAACAAGTTCATTATTAGATTAAATGTTACATAATATGATTTGTTTGTTAAATTTCTTAAATACTAAATTGGCCAATATACATATATATTTTAAATAAAAGAATTTGTTATAATATGAAAAGTTTATAAAAAAGAAATGAAAATTTTGTATACTGAAGTTTTATAAATTGACGTCAATTTTATTAATTTAGAAAATAACCTCTTGGAGGCTGTAAGGACCGAAAAGTTTGCATGCAGGCACCACCCAATTATTTTTCTTTTAAATTACAAATAGCTATACAAGATTACATTTAAATGACAGTTTTAAGAACACATTTCACTAAACCAAATTAGGTACATGTACAATATAAATTTAAACAAAGTTTTGTAGAGTCAGTTTTCAAAAAAGGTCAATTTGTCCACTTGGAAGTTTTTTTTGATTTATTGTAAAAAAAAAACATGTTTTAAAACCAGGCAGAAACATGCTATGCACTTTTGCTGGAGTATGCAAAATGAAACAAGATTTGGTGTGTTTCTCCGACCAGCGTTTTAGCTAAAGCAAAAAACACGTTTACTAGCATCTGTGCAAATTCAGACATGTTGTAGCATTAATGTTCTTTATTAAAAATATCTGGTTATTTGTCAAAATTAGAGAATATTGATTACATCACAGAAATTCTTTAAGCTTATAATTAAATGCTTCTTAGATGGTTAGAAAGCTATATATATATATATATTTGGTTTTGTTTAAAACAAAGCTTATATGAAACTTGAAAAATCTGTAAAATCTGTAAAACGAATATTCTGATCTAGAAGAGATCTCTTTAATAGTTTTATATTTGACATGTTTAATAAGATATTCTGATTACTTAAAGTTTGTTACCAGTTTGCACTAATTTCACATAATTGCTCAAAACTTAAAATCTGACTGCTTAAGGTTTTGTAAACTATGTTTAAAAAATAAAAAATAAATTTTATAATCATTTAGTTACTGAAAAACATTGAATATTAAATAAAACATGAAATACATATTTTAATGAATAAATTTTAAAAGATTAACAAAATTTATGATATGATAAAATCTGTAAATTTAGTTACCTGGAGTCCTGTAGAAAATTCACGTGAACATGTGCCGTGAAATGAAAAACTACACAACTACTTATTAGCAAACCAAAAGAACACATCACTGAATTGTAAAACTGTTATTACATTTTCTCTATGAAGCTAAAGTGTTATTTGTCATGATGTAACTTTAATAAAATTTTAAGGGAGCGATGAAGATTTTGTACATGTTGAAATGCAGAGACAGTGTCACTGCCGGTTTTATTCAGGTAAGCTGGCCAGCCGTTGTACTTTGTATCTTACATGCATCACGCGATACTTTCTAGAAAGGGCTGCTACGCGGCAGCACCTGTCAAGGTACGGAAGCACGGCGGTAGGAACGGAGTTGATAAGTTGACTGCAGATTTTATTAATGAATGCTACAGCTCTCCCCCCCCCCCGAAAGACGGAGTTAGGGTGGAGTCAGAAAAGAGGCCAGAAGGGCCTCCCGCAAAATTTTGAAGAAGGGGCAAAGGGCCAGAAGGGCCTCCAAGAAAAGATTGAAGAAAGGGGCCAGAAGGGCCTCCTACAAACTTCTGAAGAAAGGGGCCAGAAGGGCCTCCTACAAAATTTAGAAACGGGGCACCTGATAGAAACAACGCTTCATAATGCTTTTATAGTCACCACTCTAGGGTGTAGCCTCCTTCGGCACTTACTTATTAAATTTTGAAATTTTTACAGCGTCTCAGCTCTTCTCACCTATGATTGGGATAAGCCCAGGAGAGAAAGAGCTGAAGGATGACGCAAAGTGTCGACAGTGCTGTGCATAATCTGACTTCGTACACTAAGGTACTGGGGAAAAGGGGTGGAGTGGCACCTCGGGAAGCCAAGTGGAGGTGACCACTCCGGGGACCAGGGGAGGGAAAGTGCATAACACTTTAGGCAGTGCAGGAAAGGCCGGACTCAGACGGGGGGGAGGATCCTCTGATCCGACCTTTACAATATATATTAAAAATAAATAAAAATAAAACCAAAAACTCCTGATGCCAATAACGTCAGATCATGCTCAGCGTCGTTATTTTTTAAATTCCTCTTCTCCCATACGAAGAAGAATTTAAACTATTCACGGCTCTTAACAATTTCCGTGAGAAAAAAGAATTTTGAAAGGTCTAAACAAATAATCCATTTTTGAAATAAACAAAGAAGCGGTATGAAACAATGGTGAGTCAAAAAAAATGTCTGCTGCACAAAGCAGGGCATGCAGTTGACTTAAGGTCTTAATTGTAAGTGTAATCATGTGCCCCAAAAAAAAGGAATTTAATTTAATCAAAAAAAAAATTATGTAAAAAAAAATTTCATCAAAATTGTTGTGTTCTAAAAAAAGATGTACCAAAGAAAGATGTGTAAAAAAAAGGTGTAGCTAAACAAATATGTATATAAAAAGGTGACCCATGAGTGAAGAAAACCCAACTCCGGTTTTCTCAACCCTAACAAAACTAAATTAGGAAACAAACATGTTGACCTGCCAATAATAAGCAACCAAATAATTTAAAGAAAGAAACAAACAGGCCAACCATGTTGTCCTACATACAAAACTGGGCCCCTATAATTTGGAAGAGAAAAAAAAATTTTGTACACAAGGTTAAATTATTTAATGAGTGTTCAACATTTCAATTAACTATTAAGTAGCACCATCTGCATCAACCAGTCCACCGCCATTTCGCGCATGACTCATGATGATAAAAAAAAAATAAATAAAAATAATTTTCTTTCAAGATGACAAAAAAAATTGAAAGCGAGCTCAGTGTTCTTTAATGAGTCTACTAATCTCAGCAAATCTACTGCCATTTTAGCTATTGCTGATGAAAATTAAGAAAGTGATTTAAAAAAAAAAAATTTCTCTTAAGATGATACAAAAATTGAAGTGAAAGGACCAATAGATGACTCGAGAATTATATGTTGTGTAATTGTTGTGTATATGTGTGTGTGTAAGTATGAATTAATACAGACAAGCAAAGTAAACTCGAGAAAATTTTAAGGGAAATTTTGAATTTTTTTTTTGTGTTTTTTTGTTTCTATCTATTTTTGGGTTTTATTATTTATTTAATTTTTTTTTTTTGGAATTCCCGAATGAGCCCGCTGTCTGGATCAAATTCAGTGAATGACTAGAGTGTGCAATATATGTATATATAAAAAAAATTATTTATTTAAGCAGAGAAAAATAAAGAAAAACAAATTTTATCAAAATTGGTTTAGACATTTTTTGTGTAAAGTGTTTATATGAAAAATAAAAAAATAAGAGACTAATAGGTTTATATAGATTTAAATATTTAAAACAAATTTCATCAGCAATAGTTGTACAGTATTCGAAAAAGCTGCAAAACATAAAAATTGAGCCTTGTTTAACAAAAGAAATTTTTTTTTTTAGAATTTAAATTTATATGGTTCCAATACAAAATTTTGAAAATTAACCACGGTTCCAGAATTTAAAATTAACCACTCTATAATTTAGAGAAAACCACGCTCTGCTACCAGAAACATGTTACCAGGCGACTTAAATTAAACAAAAGGCGGAACCAAATGGTAACAATGTTTGAAAATTAAAAAAAAAGACAAAGACAAATTTAATAATTAACAAGGCTCAAATTTATTAAACAGAAAAAAAGAAATTTCGACGATTCAGATTTTATCATTTACAAAGCAAAAAACATCCTGAGATAGACTATCATAAGCACAGCTTAATAATTAACAAGATTATAATTAATCAAAAAGAAGTTATATGCCCTTAATGTAAAATATAATAATTAAAAAAAAGATGAATAGAATCTGAAAATTTATCCCCCCTTTTTAGTTTATATAAACAGTTACAAAATTTAACAATAAAAAAAAAAAATTATGAGCACAGCTTAATAATTAACAGGATTATAATTAATCCTAAAAAAAAAGGTTATACGCCCTTAATGTAAAATTACAATATAAAAAAATTGATGAAAAGATTCTGATATTTATTCCCCCCCCCTTTTAGTTTATTAAATAATAGTTTTTTAAAACAGTTACAGATTTAACAATGAAAAGATTCTATAAATGAGGTTGATATTTTAAATTCAAAAAAAATTATATTAATTCTAACAAGTTCATTATTAGATTAAATGTTACATAATATGATTTGTTTGTTAAATTTCTTAAATACTAAATTGGCCAATATACATATATATTTTAAATAAAAGAATTTGTTATAATATGAAAAGTTTATAAAAAAGAAATGAAAATTTTGAATACTGAAGTTTTATAAATTGACGTCAATTTTATTAATTTAGAAAATAACCTCTTGGAGGCTGTAAGGACCGAAAAGTTTGCATGCAGGCACCACCCAATTATTTTTCTTTTAAATTACAAATAGCTATACAAGATTACATTTAAATCACAGTTTTAAGAACACATTTCACTAAACCAAATTAGGTACATGTACAATATAAATTTAAACAAAGTTTTGTAGAGTCAGTTTTCAAAAAAGGTCACTTTTGTCCACTTGGAAGTTTTTTTTGATTTATTGTAAAAAAAAAACATGTTTTAAAACCAGGCAGAAACATGCTATGCACTTTTGCTGGAGTATGCAAAATGAAACAAGATTTGGTGTGTTTCTCCGACCAGCGTTTTAGCTAAAGCAAAAAACACGTTTACTAGCATCTGTGCAAATTCAGACATGTTGTAGCATTAATGTTCTTTATTAAAAAGTTCTGGTTATTTGTCAAAATTAGAGAATATTGATTACATCACAGAAATTCTTTAAGCTTATAATTAAATGCTTCTTAGATGGTTAGAAAGCTATATATATATATATTTGGTTTTGTTTAAAACAAAGCTTATATATGAAACTTGAAAAATCTGTAAAATCTGTAAAACGAATATTCTGATCTAGAAGAGATCTCTTTAATAGTTTTATATTTGACATGTTTAATAAGATATTCTGATTACTTAAAGTTTGTTACCAGTTTGCACTAATTTCACATAATTGCTCAAAACTTAAAATCTGACTGCGTAAGGTTTTGTAAACTATGTTTTAAGAAATAAAATAAAAAATTATAATCATTTAGTTACTGAAAAACATTGAATATTAAATAAAACATGAAATACATATTTTAATGAATAAATTTTAAAAGATTAACAAAATTTATGATATGATAAAATCTGTAAATTTAGTTACCTGGAGTCCTGTAGAAAATTCACGTGAACATGTGCCGTGAAATGAAAAACTACACAACTACTTATTAGCAAACCAAAAGAACACATCACTGAATTGTAAAACTGTTATTACATTTTCTCTATGAAGCTAAAGTGTTATTTGTCATGATGTAACTTTAATAAAATTTTAACGGAGCGATGAAGGTTTTGTACATGTTGAAATGCAGAGACAGTGTCACTGCCGGTTTTATTCAGGTAAGCTGGCCAGCCGTTGTACTTTGTATCTTACATGCATCACGCGATACTTTCTAGAAAGGGCTGCTACGCGGCAGCACCTGTCAAGGTACGGAAGCACGGCGGTAGGAACGGAGTTGATAAGTTGACTGCAGATTTTATTTATGAATGCTACAACCATTTAAAAGAAGATATTTATCAAGTTAGGTAGTTAATAGCTAATAGAAATCAGAATATCAGAGCAATTTATGCTGAATTCCAAACACCAGATAAATTTTAAGGTTATGTCTTTTAATAACTTTTATTCATTGTAAATTTTTATTATTCAAGTTTAGTTGCTAATTTTTTGATTTTAAAAGGTTATACAATAGATTGTTAAACCTAGCTTAAAAAACAAATTTTAAAAATATTGTAAAGAAATTATTATATTTTTCTATAAATTTTCACGTAACTTGCAAATATTTAAAATTATGTTTTCAGTTTATGTATTTCATGATGATTGTGTGACCCAACCTCAGGGACTCTAAGATTAAGTGCTAAGGGTGTGGTAATCACGAGCTACCTTAGCAGGATGTACAACTTTTAAAATATAATCTGAAGTTAAACCTTTCGCGTCCTTCTTTACATTCATTTCTTGTTTTCGTTCTTACGCTGACGCTATTTGATTATTCGAGGGTTAGGTTTATTTTATGCTTTTTATTTCTTTTTCCATTCTCTTTTTTTTATTCTTTTTCTAAGGAGACGATAACCTCGAGTTTTTTTGCCTTTAAACCACAAACAAACAATATCTGGCTTACTGAATAAACTATGAAATTATTGTTACTATTGTAAAGCAAATAAAAACACGGTATGGTTTGTTTTATAACTTACTTTTCTTCTATCTTCTTACATACCAAAAATATGAGCACTGCAGAAAAAGTTATCCAGAAAATATTAGCTTATGGAACCACATTTTATACCATTCGGCTTAAAAGTGAATTTAGTATTATTTATGATAATCCTGAATTCCAGACAGGAGCCTATTTTAGATATCGATTAGTCTTTGAATATTAACTCCTTCATATCAGGACTTGGAGTAGTACTAAAATTAGCAGAACCTATTTTACCGATTCCCTATAGTACATGCTCTGTGTAATGTTCGTTCCTATCTTTAAAATATATCAATATTTATTGCAAGTGTTATCAAGGCCAAGATCATTTAAGAATTTAATTTAAGAATGTAACGTTGCAAAAATTAAGATAAATAGCCTGTTACTATAATCTAGTGATTGGTAATATTTTGTTTAAAGAATGAAAGCAAAACGAAAATAGAGACATGCTGTTAAAATAACTATTTAAAATGGGATTGATTTTTAATTTTATTAAATAAATCATTGTTCCTTTTATTAACCAACTTAGCTAATTATTTCATACCATGTATACAACTTGTCCTTGAAATACGTAGAGAAATTTGGGGAGATGATAATTCCTTTAATATATTTAAGTAAAAAGTTCCTATAAACAAAACATATTGTTGGAGGTTGATAGTTTGTGAAAGGGGATAGAGGTACTATCTCTCAGGTATCAGAAGCACTTCGACAATATCCATATTTAGTAGGAATGACATGGTAGCAAATTAGATGGAATTATCATTCCAGGTGATCAGTCCTGGTAAATCGAGGTGTAGCGTGCTGGAAGGATCAGACTTCAGACAACGAATAACGGATCTGTTCCGTTTTGTCGAGATCAACTAAGAGACTACTGAGGCAATGGTCATCCCGAGGGGATCAGCACTCGGACAACGATCGGGTTAACCGTTCTCCCTGGATTACCCGACATGCCACCAAATAATAAACAGGAAATAGAAAGTTTAGGGTGTGTGTGTGTGTGTGTGTGTGTGAGAGAGAGAGAGAGAGAGAGAGAGAGAGAGAGAGAGAGAGAGAGAGATATTTTTACACGTGACTCTGTGGAACAAAATGAAATATATAAATAGACCTTCACATATTAAAAAAATCTCAACATAGTTTTTATGTCATTTATTTACACGATTTTTTACTATACATCATACATTAATGCTCCAATTTGTGCCGGACTTTATATACACATTTAGGGTAATAATACCAGACTAATTCATCAATTCTAAATCAGGATATACAAATAACGATTAAACCATTGAAATATTTTTGTTATTATTATATCAAGTTTTTATAAGATCGCACATAAATAAAATTTGAAATTCGTTTCATTCACTTCAGCGTAATAGCTGCGTGTCGAGTTATTTATTATTATTATGTTGTGTTAATAACGCAATCAAAATATACATAAATAAAATATATAACAAAACAGTATGTTACAATACTTTAAGTCGGCCGATTAGCACGGGACAAACACACAATTGTTTGTATTATGATAACAAAGAATACAGTATCAAGTATTTTCTTAAATAATGATTATTTATTACATTTCCGCTCTTAAGTGGAGTATTCGGTGAGGCGTGACTAATGGGATTTACTGGCCGGGCCACCCCAGCTATTCATCGCCCTAACCCTCCAGCCAGGTACCCTGCCTCAACTTATCTTGAGACGGGCTATAGTTAGATCTACACCTTTCTTTATCTGAATAGATACCCCCTTTTATCTTTTGAACCACCCATTGTTATAATATTTCGCTAACTACATGTCTAAACTGTATGCTTCTTTATTTATTATTTTTTAAACAAATAATGATAGCAAGAATTTTATAAGAGACATACAAAAATACTGAAACTAATCAAACTATACAATATGTATTTCGAAATAAAATACACATGTTGTATTATAAATGTTGAATTTATTAAACCCTAACTATTTCAATTTAGGAATAAGTAAGCACAAAGTTTTCTAACACAATGTTATAATTTTCATGGCAAAAAATAATAACTACCGAGTGACAAGCTTATAACACAATTGATATTATCTCCAGCTCATAAACATATGTTTTACTTCGGAAACAGTGCCGTTTTTTACATGTTGCATTCTACAACATGCATTTAAATGTTTTCATATTAAGTTGTCTTATTAAGTTGATTTACAAGTAAATTCAAATAATTACGTTATCCTACTCTACGGCTAACATCATTTCCTAAAAATGTTAAATATACAATTCGCTAATAACTTTTCTAAAGTAATATTTTAATAAATACATTACAAATTCAACAAAAAAAAAATCAATTAAACGAAGACTAAACCTAGAAATTTTACATCATCCACCTCCTTCTACTATGTTGTCTTCCAACATTTTAGTGGGTACCTATTCTGCATTACTGTTATTTAACTTAAAATACATATTCTTAATTTAACTCATAGAGCGTATATTTTACCAGCTGTGTATGTTTTTCTCTTAAATTTTAAAACGATTATATATTTTTTTTTTAATTTTAAGGATTTTGTATAAATTCAAATGAGACAAACATCTACTTTGTTAAACTATCACTTTATAATGACATTGTGTTATAATACATTCATTTCTTTCATTATTTATATATAAATCTAATAAGGACAATTTTAAAAAGTGGAAAAAACAAAAGAAATATACAAAACTCCAAACGTAAAAATTGACAAATCTATCTTTCAATTATTTTACTTAATTCAATTTTTAAGTGAAAAAACTTGCAAGCATACAAAAGGGTAATTCGAATCCTAAGGTCTGTGCATCCTTTTTAATTATTTTGGTGGGCATTGCTCTCTTAACAAGAATAACTTCCTACCATCATCCATAAGATCAATTTTGAATTTATTACATGACCCTTTCATCAACACCTTTTCATCAATCAATCATGAGCCCTAAATACTAGATTCGGTTACATCTTCAATTTTTAAACATTTACGGTCATATTATTTATTAATATAATTCTACATGTTTACAAGTCAATAAATTTATGTATGTAACGAAGTCATTTAGAGAAATATAACATACTAAGTTTTCCCACTAACAATCATAATTTTTTACAAAAACAACACCTTAGTGAGATTAGGTTGTTTTTTTCTTTAGTGGAAATAGAAGTTAGTGCACCAACAATCTGAGCTAGGGAAAGGTCTTTCATAAATCAAAATAAAAATCTGTCTTAAAATTTAACCTCTTGGGAAACAATGTTTGACTTCTACATCTTTATGTATAAATTCGTAATTTTAACACACTGCCTTTTATTTGACAGGTAGCTAAATAACCAAATAAAAGAAAAACACCTATTGCTAGTTTCCTACAACTTATTTAATAACAAAGTGTGCTAAACTGTATCAATGACCTTCATGATGTCTATAAATGAGGCCACGCATTTCCTCCTTCATTATACTCCAGCTACACTGAGTAAATAGGTATAAAAGTAAACTGAAGCCTTTGCACTTTTCAATCAGTCTGTCAAAATCAAATTTTGTAGTTTGAAATCAGTCTTTATAGAAAACGTATCGTAAGAGAATAAAGCTTAATTTCAATACCAATTTAACAGTAGCCTTAAGGGGTTAAAAATCCTACCTAACGTCCAAAAATTTACTAAAAATACCCTTGAAGATTTAATGTATTGATTCCTAGGATATAATAAATTGTGTAACTGTAAATGCCGTCTTTAGTTTTTTTTTTATTTGCATAAATTACGTTTGGCTATTAATAAAGCCTTATAATGAACTAAATGTTTAACATAATATATCATGCCATAAATAAACAGAGTTATTTAAATTAGATCCTGTTTCTAGCATAAGTCTTAATTCCATGTTTTTAAAAGTTTTTGAAAATATTATGGTCGTTGTACAAAGGTATTCACTATTAGTTTTACGTCCAACTCAAAGAAAAGTATGTTTTAATCAAGTTTATAACTTCTTATTCACGTTCATGATTGATTTTTTAGTTGCTTCTTTTTGAAGAATATAAACTAATATAATCCAAACAATAAAATTATAGAATAAATGCCACACTGCAAATATGTTATTGGTTAAATTTACTATGATATAACAAATTGTGACAGATATTATAACAACATTATTTATTTGTTGGATTTCTCCTGAAACTTGAATTGATAATAGATACTATAAAATATAGTTTGAACACACTACGACTTTTTCATTAAATATAAGTTATTCACATCAAGAACTGTTAAGGAAATAAACCATTTATAACTCTTATAAATACACTCTGATTTAACGGAAGACATCTATTTTTATTCCAACCCTATTTGGTAAGTAAATAACTATATATATTTAAAGCTTTTTGTTACTATACTAGTTATCTAATAACCATGTAATGAATACATAATTAATTGTATTATTTAAACACGTCAAGTACATAATATATTTGTACATTTTTATAATACTGCGTGAAAATATTGGAATAAAAGTTAACTTTATGGTGTTGGACGTAATGCAGAAAACACTTAAACTAATTTACTTTATACAGGTTATTATTATAACTGCCAAGAGTGTAATAATGAAAATGGGCAAAAGCAGAAGAAACAGGAAACGTGTGGTATTCAGATGGCTCCTAGAAGAATTGGCTAGATGAGCTCCTTGAAGGAGTTGGCGTTTTATGCGATATACAAAGAGATACTATATTCATCTATATTTTTAACTCCTACCCTTGACTATTTCAAGCCAAGATCATAGTCATAGACCTCTACTAAGTATTTGCCCCCATAGATGCTTAAAATCCACACACTATCAAATAAACAACCAAACTGCATGGTGAGCATTAAATACACAAATGAAACGTAGATTACCCAATTTTAATGTTGTACAGTTTATATGGTGATATGTGTTACTTGAGTGAACAATGTCACAGGATATGGGTTTCTCGTCACAGAAATAGAGGAGATTGACGCCTTTTCAAATATACCTTCTGTGGATGGTGTGAGGGTTAACTAATATATTATGTGGATGAGACTTGGACAGATAAACCTTGTTTCTTTATTGGGAAACATTATTTTTCTTAGAGGAAAATTATACTTCGCCTTTTTTTATTTCCTCACATATAGTATTAATATTTGTTGATCAAGAACTCGACGTCAAATATTTTTGTGAACGTAGGCCTATTTCTTTTGAGGTTATTAGGACGATGTCTACAGCCACAATGCGTGGATATATTTTAATTAAATTTGGATTGTAAGAATATTTTAGATATCGTGATAAATTTAATAAAATAGTTGCTAAAAATTTACATTTTGATTTTCTCAAAATAGACCAAATACATTTTGTCACATTTTACTAGAATCTAGCCTCTAAGGATCCAAACAAAAGGTTGCCCTCTCCTTACAAATATCAGTTCTAGAGTTGACCAATATAAATTTCTTTAAACGTAGATGGAGCTAAAAATAAAAGACGTAATTTCTCAAAATTGACTCTATTGATTTATTTATGTTTCAAAACATGAAGATTATGATGTAGACCTGTAGTATTATCCAGTAGACAAATTCTCAAGGTAAATATAATTATAGTTTAGGAACATTTGGCCTAAAATGGAAATTAACCTACAGATGAGCGTTTTCAATCAAAACTTAATTTCTATCACATACGATTTATATTTTAGAAAGAGTTCACGGGACAAGCAACACCAGCTTATTATTAATTAAATGTATTTATAATTAAATGTATAAATATCTTTTAAATTATTTTCCCACAAGTTGATAATTTAGTACCATGGACAAACCAGAAATATGTTTTTCTCATGTATACAAAGTATAGTGGCATTTCTGGGGAGATAAAAACATATATTATTTTTGATTTTGTGAGATAATTAGTGTACTGTTTATCGATTTCATTTTTATATTAGGCGCAACTAAATTATAAAATAAAGAATTTCTTACACATCGATTGAGTCTTCTCCCAAGACTGTTCAGGCGGACCGGCTCTGACCACTCTTGGGAGATCGCCAGTTTCTTACTCAGGTATTGGTGGAAGTTATTGTTTAATCCTTTTTGAAAGTCTTGTCCTCTTCTTTCGTGTTTTAACTCCTGATAGAACATAAAATACATTTAGATAAATACATTAACTTACTAATCATATATACAATAATTTATCTGTTTCCATTATGAGACGAAATTTCAACATATTAGAATTCAAGATTTCTGCAACAAATATGGACGTCCAATTTATCGAATTTTCGGAAATATTCAAAATTTATATTATTATATATTTAAGTAAATAAATAAATCAATGACCCTAAAGTTTCAAAATTATTATATAATATCAGCTATAATATGAGCTATAATTGTGCAGAAAGAAAGAGTGCAGAATATTGGAAGGTAAACGACTTCAAAAGCTGTTATTTCAAGAGATTACATAAGCATAAGGCATCAGTTGGTAGTCTTAAGAGATTATGCACAGGCCTAGTTTTAATTGTATAGAATAAAATAAATAATGGGTCAAAAATGTGTATGGTTTTCTGTTGAATGTAGTTGTTAATAACAGAAACATGCACTAAAAATTCACTTTCACTTCAAATACCATAAAATTTAGCACTGAAGTAATTATTATTCATAATAATATCAGTTATTTTAAGGTTTTGTAATATAAATGACAGCTCCACCCTTGAGCCTATAAATTTATTTGTTTCAAACTGCACATGTTTATTTTTCTGAGGCATACATATTAGAAGCTAAATTAATAAATTGATTACAGTCATCAGTGTTTAAAATAATTTATTAATTCATTCTAATATTAATAAATACTTACTGGCTATAAGAAGACATTATAAAACAACCTATTTAGCGAAAAATTAAATTTCATTTAGTTTTGCTGCCATAGAGATAGAACTCATTATTGACATTATTGTTTCATTGTTGTTAATTCGACTCTTATTTTAAATGATCTTTTAATTTTTATTTCCATATTATATATATATATATATATATATATATATATATAAAAATCTTGAATTATTTACTATAAATAGGATAACGTGATAAAAACGGCCGATCGGGGTACATACTAAAAGAATTGATGGTTCAGTTAGCAAAATGTTTTTTATAATCGTGTATATCTCTAATAATACAATTTATTATGTTTTAATGCAATCAGTGAGGCAATCATTTTAAATTATTTAAAATACTTTTATTTAATCCAGAACAAACCAATGCATGACCAGAAGTTCAATCAAGATCCATTCATATAGGCTGATTTAAAGGAAGTTAGTATAAGACACAAAATTTACATGAGCCTTGTTAACCTGTATAGTTTGAGCTCAACCGTGATTATTTGTACACTTTGTTCTCCCAAAGAAGCCTCCTGCAGAACCCAACGATACAGATTGACTCCTCTCGGCAACTCCGACAATCAAAAACTGACTGTTAATCACTCCCTTCTATGACTGACCTCGATTTCATCACAACCTTAGTCTTGCAAAAAAGTGTTGGTAGTTGAAAGTTTCCTCACTTGGTAGTTGTCAGTGGTTTCCTCACTTTTTACATTTTGTCTCAACTATTGATTACACTCTGTAACTGGTGGATTTAGAATGAATATAACTATCTATCCTAATTCTAATATTTAATTTCTAACAAAGCTAATAATATTTCTTCCACTACCAACCATCCCTACTCTAACTTAGGACATACCCCATTCTATTACCTTTCAGAAATGTGTTGGTAGTTG
Source organism: Aphrophora alni (assembly GCA_963513935.1). Taxonomy (NCBI): domain Eukaryota; kingdom Metazoa; phylum Arthropoda; class Insecta; order Hemiptera; family Aphrophoridae; genus Aphrophora; species Aphrophora alni. Next base: position 79,776,899 of record OY740768.1, read on the forward strand.
TCAGTGGTTTCCTCACTTTTTACATTTTGTCTCAACTATTGATTACACTCTGTAACTGGTGGATTTAGAATGAATCCTAACTATCTACCCTAATTCTAATATTTAATTTCTAACACAGCTAATAATATTTCTTCCACTACCAACCATCCCTACTCCAACTTAGGACATATACCAATCTATTACCTTCAGATAAATTATAAATTACATTCTGCTTCATTTCATATCGTGTTTGCATTCTGCTATTATATTTTATAACATTGTAAAACTGGAATAATCTCTTAAAATCGATGATAATTTATGTTATTGTTATTCTATATGTTGCTATTATAAAATATAGTTAGTTTTCTTCCAGTTTTTACAATGTATTTAATGTTATTTATTTTATAAATACATTTCAAGTTAAAATATCATAATTTTTTTTGTATTGTTTTTAAATAAGAGTAAAAGTATGTAATTGTTTTGCCATATTTTAGTTTTCATGAGAATAAACAAAAAAATGTTAAAAATAAATTATTAAATTTTATTTGTGATTACATTGTTTAAAAATATTTTTTACAGTTATGGTGATGACAACATTAAATCGGAAATGTATAAATTTTATATTATGAAAGAAACGAATATATATATATATATATATATATATATATATATATAAATAATAATATGGAACTATTTTTGTGTGTGCGACCAACCGTTGATGGATATTGAATTGTCACTTTCTTCGTTAAATTGTCTAGCCGCAACAAACTGTGATTATAGCGTCACACTAAATAATGTGGAGATACATACACATACATTGGGTATTAATTACAATACATATATAGAGCTTTATGAACTGGGTCTCATTTTGAACAGTTTCTATAAAAGTTTTATATTGAAATCATGAATATACCCAGATTATGTTATGCATGTCCTGTCGAAATTTAGCATATGACTAGCATATAAGTACTTCATATAGAGGTAAAAAAATGTGGCCAGGATATGATGAGTACATTCTTAGAATATTCAAGGATTATTCTCCAAGATGTGCCAGGTTCCTTGTAATCGCGGTCGATCACTTCTTCTGAATATGTGCTAGACATATTCTGGAATATTCCAGACTGTGCTTGCCACATTTCACATTTTCTTAAAGAATGTAATGAGTACATGCTTAGCACGTGTTTGTGTTGTCTGGAATGGTGTATATTTTTGAAACAAACTTTAAAGAATAATATCACTTTTTTTAGAACCAAAATCAGTTTAGCAACAACTAAATAACAATCAATGAGTTTATTCAAGAAAACAAAAATTAAATTGAGCTTTATCTAGAAATTGCTCAGTATTCCTAATATGGTGTTATTAATTTTTAGTATAAGTTGACTCAATTCATCTGAAGTTTCAATCTGGACAACAAGATTCAGTTTCGGTTGATTAATGCAAAACGTTACGATTTAACGGATATAATATAGAGAACACAATAAATATTCTTTGTACAGGTAGGAGAGTTGTGTTATAAGTAAAATACTTTTGTATATATATATATATATATATATATATATATATATATATATATATATATATATAAGTTTGGTAGTAGTAAAAGAGTTTTACTGTATTTAATTCTGTTAGTTATGTACTTTTATTATATTTGTTTTATATCTTCTTTTTTTCTGACAAATGTATAAAAAAACAATAAACACACTTGAAATCTTCAGACACACAAACCAGAGCAGAATAAAATTATTTTACTCTAGGAATAATACCTTTGTGTTTTCGACAATAAAACAATTTCCAACTTTCAACCGGATAAAATAGCCCTCCTGGTATTATTCTGTCAAGGGAATCATCCCATATTTTAATGTGTCACAAGTGTGTGTGTTATTTTAATACAGAAATGTTACATTACTTTTAAAGTATGAAATAGTAATTTTAACATAAGACATAACATAAATTGTAGGAATAAACTGCAGGTTTAATTAATTGTTGTGAAACTTGTTATTCCTTTCTGTTTCTCAACTTTGTAGCACTTAACATTCTCGTGTGAATCAAACGACGATGACGTTTATTGTGGAAAACAAACCACAAAGTAGATGTAGAGGCGTATTTAGTGTCAGTGTTATAACTTACATTTACCACACACCATCACACCACTAATTATTATTACTTATAAGAACCCAAAGTCAATCCTAATATGAGAATAGTACAGGTTCACAAAATTGTTATATTACAAAATGTACTTTACTGGTAGACACCCATAGATAATAAAATTATTGAAAATATTTATTTAATTCAGACAATATTGAGTTTCATTTTATACGCTTAACTTAGAGATTTTATCAATAAAATGTTATTTATAAATGTGAACACTCATTTTATATAGTTTATATAAATTAGGTATAAATTAGTAATTAGTATAGGCGCTATTTTAAATTTACATTAGTTAAAGAATTTTTAAATAAAAATAAATTAACATAATTTATTTAGTACGCGAAGGTATGAAAATGTTGAATGGAGTGTTTTAATTTTAATAGATGATGCAATAAAACCTACGTTGACGCTAATGAAAGTAATTTTCCACAATAATCTATATAAATTTGTGATTTGGAGAAGGGTGCGAACAAATTTATAATTTCTGCCGTCCCAGCAGTGAAGTAATATAGTTACGGTATGGAAATACAATAATTCACAGTACGTCACTGGATTCTTGGTTGTAATGTGTCGTCACATTTTAATAACATCAAATTTTTAATTTCTGAACGTATATTGTTAATTACAGTTTTTAAACAGAACTTTAGAAAATAAATTACATTTAAATTGTTTGAGATTTCAAATTTTAATAAAAGATCATGATGTGTTGAGAAATACGATGCATGTGTTAAGCAATATGTGATTTAGTGTTTTGTTATTTGTAAGTATAAATGAGTCAATATAACAAAAGTGTAATTAAGTATTATATTCACAAAGATAAAACACATACATAAGACGCATCGCCTCTCTATCTGTAAGATTATAGTTTATAACTCGAGAATGGCTGATAACTCAATTAATTATTTTATATGGTTGGGTTTTAGTCTAAAATTGGTTTCTTTGTTTTCAAGATATAATAATATTTGTCTGCACGGTTAATACGATACTAGAATTGAAGACTTTTCATACGCATTAATAAAAATCAACTACAAGATACATTTTATGTAAATAGGTGCGTGTTTTCAAAGCGAATTGGAATTGAATTTTGTTAGGTGAAGAATTTTTTGATTTATAATAATTCTGTACTACTGGAAATAGCGTATTTAGATTTGTCGATATATTTTGAGGATTTCACTTACAATAAAGCCATAATATGTTTCGTCAATGAGTTGCTGTGCAATTTAAACGTTAATTACAGTAATAATTGAAAATGACAACATTGTTGAAGTTGGTTTAGGTAGTTCCTTAGAAAATTAAACTTTTTTTCTTTTTTTTTTTGCAGACATTATAATAAAATTCACACTTTTCACTATCGTTATTATATTTTAGTGAAAACATAATTATTTCATCATAACAAAGTTGGTACATAATTAAAGGTTATTAATGACGTGATGAATACTGAGGGGTTTCATTGTTGTAGGTTTGAACATCAACAGTCGGAACGACATGTTTATATCACATTTTTTTCAGGAATTGTCTTTGTTTAAAGTTTTTAATAATAAAACACAATGAAAACTCTATATTATTGACTAACGTGACTAACTATCGCCTACTTGGAGCGTATGGCGTCCAAAAAACCTCAATAAATATCTATGACTAACTTTGCCTCATCACTAACTTGTACCATTTCCAAGTCCCTTTTCGTAGTCCTTTGTATTGTGATTTTTTATCTTCCCCTTATTTTGCTCCCTCGGTTATGTGCTTTAACGCTATTTTTGTGCAATAATGTTTTCAATACACCAACGAATAAAACAAAAGTGTACATGTATCTTAAATATATGCCTAATATTTATTATCAGAATGAACAAAAATTGTACATTTTGCGGTGAAGTTTGGGATTTAAGGTACAAAGGTTAATGTTTATCGCAGTTCTACAGGAATAGTTTTTGTCTAGAATCTCTACTTGTGTGACACAATTTTACTTTAACTGAAGTCAAATATGTATTTTAATACCAGAAATAGTTCAACAATGAATTTATTTTTAATATGCATGCAATCAAATTGTATTAATTAAAACGATAAATGTATTCCTTGCCAAATATGACGTCATAAGTACAGCAAAATCGTGCCAATCACTCTCCTTACTTCAAGGTACTATATTTGTAACAAGAGAACCAAAATCTCTGTGATGCTGGAAGATTTTATGTATTACAAAAGATAAACAAATAAAATTTGACAATTGGTCTATAATTTATGTTTCTATGAAATTATTAGATTATAAAACAAATATTTTGATCGATAGTGTAAAAATAAACATTGATTGCAGAATTACTAGTTTTTATATCTGGCATGTATTATTATTATTTTTTAGATAACCTCATTACGTAATGAATTTTGTAGTTCGACATTTACATTGTTATTTTGAAAAAATGGTATCTGTATCTATACAAAATATAAAATAAAGTAACAGTACAAATGAAGGTTATTTATTAACAGAATTAAATAAACTTGTAATAATTTGTTCGTAAACCTAAACGATTGACTTATGTAACCATAACAAATTATTAATGCAGAAAAAGTATTTACAAAAGATTAATGATTAATCTATTACACACAATAATATAATTGATATATATTACAATAACTATCAATTTACACGGTTATAGTAATAGATATTCTACAATACGTTAACCGTATTATGGTGATATGTTATTGTGTTTCAATTGAACTATAATTCAACAACAGCTGTTACAAATGATACACTTACTTCAACATTTTATAACGGAAGTACATTACAAATCTGCACATCATTTATTTCAAAACGATTAATATATGACAATTCAGTGTCTGCTTCAGTTTTGAAAATATGGAATATATAAAGTAAATGTGCATGTCTCCATTTGTTATGTACAGGTTTACATTTGTTATGTGCACATTACCATTTGTTACGTAGAGGACCAGTTTCATTCTTCGCTTGGCTAAACCATCGAGTTTTATTTTTATAGTCTTGTGATTTATTTAAGATTACAAAATTACTTCCAATAAAATTATTTAAAATATATTGATTATAAAGTACACTTACAATTGGATAGGACTATATTTTAAAACTATATTACTGTTGGCTAAATTGATGAAGCTGGGATATTCGGCGAAATCTGTTAAATAGTTAAGAGACTTATTTGTCCGGAAGATGTCACTGATCAAAGTCTGGCTAGAAGACGTCTTCCTGGGAACACATTTGTAGGGGAGTTCCACAAGGTTCTGACATTGGTCCTTTATTATTTAACGTTTACATAAATGATGTATACAATATACTGAAATACTTCAAGTTTCATTTGTATGCTGATGAGTTGCAAGTATATAATCATTTTCATGTCTCAGAAATGGCTAAGACTATAGGCAAAATAAATATTGTTATTAATGCTATTGAAGATTGGTTTAAAAATGGACTGACATTATATCAGAGTAAAACTAAAGCTATATGTATCTGTTGTAAAAAACGTGCAAATAAAATTTATTTAAGTAGACTTAAATTGATGGGCCAAAACTTTCAATTAACGCAATTATTATTTTATGGTTTCTTACTTATCTAACTATTAATTTCACTATTAATTTTGATGTATTTTGCAATACGTTTTAGAAGTAATTACTATTTGATAGTTTCTTATTTGTATATTAATTTAATTTGTGTTAATATGTATTTTGATGTAATATGTAATTTTGTAATATGATATTAGAGGTTAAGTGGAAGAGGGACCTTATGGTTCTAACATCGCCAAAAAAAAGAAAAAAAAGATTATTATTATTATTATAAACAAATAATTTTGAATTTTTATGCAGAAGGTCCGTACGCTATGTATTCTCTCTATTTGTTACCAGTGTATTATATTCTGTTTTAATTCTTTAGTTCTAATCCTTCACTGCACTATACTAATAAATGTTTATTTAAATGGTTGATATGTTTTTGAGATAATTTGTGACAGAAATTTAGTACTCAAACAAAAATGTGTAATTAATTAGGTTTTACTTTAAGATTCCTAATTAAAAGGTAATTATAAGGTAATTAGTAACAGACCAATAAAATGTGAATACCACAATTATTGGTTTTATTACCTCAAAATTTATTATCAATGGTAATCCAGACTAGTAATTTCTAAACTTGAAGATATTATTATAAATTAAGCTATCCTCATGATAGAGTAAATATTAATACCAACTTGTGAAATGTGACTTAATATTATCTAATTAGGTATAGGCCTAATCGTGAAATAGTTCCCTAGCAGCAAGTTATAAAAATACTTTAGCCAATTAATTGCTTCGTCGTCTCTGCCATTTTATGCCGTGCTTCCAAAGAGATCCAGTGATTTGTGGTCTTAATGGAGATTGGTCATGTCTTCAATTGTTACATACAAGCCAGACGTCTTACTCTGTGATACCAAATATACGTACATGGGTCTCTAGGTCGTAGTGACCCCAGTTGAAATCTGAATTACGCAAAACCCTCTACTCTTGGTACGGTAAGTATGAGTATCAGAAGTCAACAATACTTCACATATTATCAACGACAGTGATCTTAGAGATGTTGCTGTACAGATTATAGGGATATTTCTGTAGAGTGCGTAAGGGTTGTCCTTTCTTTTTAAGGCATCAGTGCGTTCGTTAGCCACTATTTCGTCATTGTTAGGGATCCACTGTAGCTATGCAGCCTGCCAAGTCGTGGTGGCTGTTCCTTTTTTCTACAACATAAAGAGATATGTACACTTTTAAACCTTTATTTTATACGTATTGGTATAAATATCAAATAATTACTTGTTAATAGTAGTTAGCAGTTCTAATAAAATAATTATTTTTATGGTGTTTATAAATCAAAATATTACATTTAAATGTCATTTTTGCATAATACATAATTGAGTAACAAAATTCCCACCTTAATTGTCACTTGTAATAAATAAAACGCAGTGAAAATACCAGTTTCAATAGATATAGCCCCAATGTACAGTGCTACAAAAATAATGAGCGAGCGTTATTTGTTCCGTGACCCATAAAACACAGACGAAGCCTGATTTGAAAACATTGTTATTTTATACGTCCCTGTTATCTTACTCTTGTTACTGCCATGGTTGATATATATAATGGTAAAGCTATACCTGTAGTACCTACGGTTTGTTATTTTTACTGCTTGTTGTTAGGAAGGAAGATAGAATTTAGTTAAACTAGTTTAATCTGTGCACAATATTCATAAATAAACACTAAACCACTCTAATAAATTAATAGTTAGTCATTTTACATATACTCTTCTCAAAACAATTACTGCTAACAGTGAAGAATCATACTGAATGTGTGGCTTGTGTACAGAAATACAAATGTAGTCGTTAAAGGCATTAATTTGTCATTGTGTTTTTCGTGGTAGCGTACACGAATAAACTTTTGGTAGGCATGTGTGTAAAATTTCATTAATTAAAAGCCGATAATAGAAAAAAAATATTGTAAAAAATGTGACATAGAACATACATCAGCAACGCCCAAGAATTAATGAAACTCGGTTTGACATGCTCGGCTTTGTTTGGCCTTATTCAATTTGGGCTTTTCTGATTCATCTGAATATATTTTACAGCGACATACGTGTCATACATTTTATATGGAATTTTAAGATGTTATGCAAATGTTTTTTAGCTGACTATATTTAATTTATTCAGTAGTTTACATATTTTATTTTATTGTTTATTATTGTTAAATATTATTGTGTATCCTGTTTTTCACTACAAATCGGAAGCAATTTCAAAGTCTTGTCTCTTCGCATTCCAAAGTTACACTCTCGAAATCCAACTCTCATCATACGGCTCCCCCTTACTTCTTCACACCAACACTATCCATATTTTTACATACGGAAATAGGCCATCCATATCGTAAGATTGTCATTTATGGTTTGTGAGATATACAGTAAGAACTAAAAATTTGCTAATTTTTCGCTATCTGGATATTTCGCTGAGAACCCTTCCCTTAAACTGAAGCGAATTTAATAACGAACGCATATTAACAAAAAAATAAAATATTATAACCGTGAAATTGAGGAATGTTCTACAGGACAAAAATACTATCTTCAAATTGTGTTTGAATACAAATTTCAATCTTAAAGATTCTCTAACATTTATGTTATGCACGTTCAGTTATGATTAGGGATGAATATATAGTTCTAACCTCGTCAAAATATCTATTTTTATGGTCAAACCTCGTAAATATTCAGGAGTGAAATAAATAAAATCTAACGGGAAGAAAATTTTCATAATAACGGCTAGAACAAACCAAATGAGGACAAAAAACACGACTTTCATCATATCTAAAAAAGATTTGTGCACAAGTAACTACTGAGGAAGGTAACGAGTAGAAATCCGGATACTTCAGAACACAAAGTGGTGAGGGTCGTGGGGGTGACCATAGCTCACCCTTGGCCACGCCCATCTCCTCGCCCCGTCATTCCTCCCCATATTTTTGTCGTCATGTTTTGTTGACTTTTTTGTCCGTCATTTTGTGAAGTCACTACACTTTACACGGTACACCCTGATGTCACGCTCTGTGACGTCATACTCTTAACTTTTTATTTCCCAGTGGGATTCGAAATAATAAAGTCTGGATTTGAATATAAAGACCAGAGACTATAGCGACTGAGCTATCGTGAATAGTATTACTCGTCGTATTCTTCAGGAAGTATACAAGCCACCATGTTCTGACGGAAGTTTCGGCTGTTATTACAGTGCAATTTAATAGTTTATTGCGATGAAATAGGGCGCACCACCATCCTGGATTATTTGAATTATATATTTTACTTACTGCAGACGTTGGTTACTTCATGTGCTGTTGGGAACGTTGTAGTTGATGGTACGATGACATTTAATACTTTTTTTCTGTACCAGGGCGCACCAGCACATTGGTATAGTTTAATTATGTAATATACCTACAGTATTGTAGAAGATGTTTAATTTATATTTATTTTATATGATTTATAGTATCGTCCGTTGATCACAGCCACTAGAGAGCACTACCGGCATTTTTAATGTTAATATAATGTGTAATAAGTTTATATGATTTGTATTTTCTCCCTTGGCTACAAGTGGAAAGCACCGGTATTTTAAATGGTAATATAATGTATAATCTATTTATATTATTTATAGATCTTCCGTTGACTACCAGAGCGAAGCACCGGGACTTTTAATGTTAATATATTGTATACTCTATTTATATGATTTATAGATCCTCCGTTGACTACCAGAGCGAAGCACCGGGACTTTTAATGTTAATATATTGTATACTCTATTTATATGATTTATAGATCCTCCGTTGACTACCAGAGAGAAGCACCGGGACTTTTAATGTTAATATATTGTATACTCTATTTATATGATTTATAGATCCTCCGTTGACTACCAGAGCGAAGCACCGGGACTTTTATAGTAATATAATGTATAACCTATTTATATGATTTATAAATCCTCCGTTGACTACCAGAGCGAAGCACCGTGACTAGTGTATTTTATTATTTTTATGATCAGTCGTGTTACACCTAAAACCTGTGACTGTAGTATAAACTCTGTCACGACTTAATCTAACTTAACCTAACGGGAGCTTGTGCTATAAATTAACCTATCTAACCGAGGAGGACCATGTGACCTAACCTAACCGACATGACCGTACCGTGTAACCGCAGTCTAAATCCTGTTAACGAATTTGTGACCTTAGACATGACCATATGGTAAAACGATTTTCCCGTAGTCTAAACCGTGTAACCAAATATCTGTGTCTGAGCACGTACCCGTAACGAGATTGTTACCGAGTTTTTCGTGCGCGCACATAAAACTCACGTACTACGTTTGGTACGGCTATAGCTTTAGCACGCACGTCGTATACCAAGATTAGAATGTTTCCTTCACTAGAGAATAAAAATATTTTAAATTCTGTGTATCGAAGAATACCAAAACTAAGAGATTCTAATCACAAAACATCTGCTGCGGTAACCTAACTTAACCTAACCTAACTTACACCCCTCTGACCGAAGTTGATACTTAAGCATATATTTACACAGAGGTACTTAAGTGTTGTATATATACTTAGATAGATAGATAGATATAGAGAGAGCTTATATATATATATATATATATATATATATATATATATATATATATATATACAGTGTGAGTGAAAAGTATGGATACACCCTGTTAAATTTTAAATGGATAAAGATAGAAAAATGAAAGTCAGGACACCTTTGTAGGAAATAAAAGTGAACGTTTTAGTCATTATTACAACTTTTCTCATTTCCCCAAAATGGGATTTTTGGGGGGCAGCTCAAAATTTTTAATTATAAAGACCCATTAAGTGACACCTCATTTTAAAGTCCTTGATTAAAGAAGAAGAACAGTTGAAACTAGAGCTTTCTATCTCAACCCAGTACAAAATGGCAGCTCATTGAAATTAAGTAAAACTTCATGTTTCAATCTTGTGTGTGTATGTGTGTTAAACTTATTGTTGCGATGTTTCAAGGAAAATACTGCTTTTACATCCTATTTGCCAACCGAAATATCATGTCAGAACAGATTTTAAATAATACCAATGAGTAAAGAACGGTAATTGAATTTGTATATTACACGTAACAGGGATTTGTTCCCCCCCCCTGCTCGTGTGTCACTATGTCAACCGAATAGACTTGCGACCCAACCTTCTGAAATCTTGTTTTTGATAATGTAAAATGCACCCAATTACGTCATCCCCATTTGCTTTCCTTTTTTTAGTACAGACCTTTCTTTGTTTTCCTCTCTCCCGCTGCTTTTACGTGGGCAGTAAACAAATAATATGAGACGTCAGAATTTGTTTACTATTTCTGTGGAAACATTTATTATAAAAGATTAAAGGTAATTTGAATACTGTTTAATTTTATAATGTTATATTATTATTTTTTTTAAATAATAAATTCATGTTATCAATAATATAGATGCGTCCTTTTTGAAACACCCTGTACATGCAGATTGTGTGAGAAAGATAATGGAAATGTCAGTATAAGAGAAAAATTATTCACTGTAGAGGTATATTGTTGAATCCTTTTATTATACATTTTACGGGTTGACAAATAATTGTTAGTGTTAATGCATGAAAATTTGAAAAAAAAAAAAAAATAGTTAATACAAAATACAAAAATAATAAAGAAATAAAAAATTAACATTGTAATTGTATTTGACTACTGCTGACTTCAGATTTTAAAATTCACATTATTTAGGATAGCGTTACGTGATGAAACAAATGTTTTCTCAATATATTACTTTACTAAAAGATGACCCTACAATTATTATTTTTGTTTATTATTTTGGGGAACGTAAAAGTAACATAGTTAGAATTTGACGGTTCTAGTATGATTACATTGTAAAAAAAAAAAAAAAAAAAACCTCCTCCAAAGCTACGTGTAGACCTTAGCAGGTCCAGTATGTCCCGATATCAATAAAATATTGAATAAATTAAAATTGTCATTATTTTGACAAATATAGTATAGGTAGAACCATAAAATTAATCAAAAAATTACTCTAATACTTGACGGTTTTTAATAGTAAGTACTAAATACATAAAATTTATTAGTGTAACAAGTTTGAAGTGAAACAAAGAACAAAGCATTTTGGATTTACGAGAGAATTTATCTTCAGTTAAGTGTTGTAGGTGGTATCAACTATGAGGTAAAGCTATTTAACTCAATTAATTTCACGCTCTACGACGTCGGAAATTACGAATAAGAGAATATTTCGTGAAAGGTTTCCCACAATAACTCTCGCAGTAGTGAGGTATAATGACGGATATACTATTTCATAAAACTCTGAAGCTTAGTAGGTAAAAATAGAAGCATTGGAAGCTTTATGCTTTAGAAACTAAGCTTTAAGTTTACATTAATAAAAGATTAGTCAAACATGAATTAAATTGTTTTAAAACATATGGAGAACACAATTAGGTTGCTTTATAAAATTTATGTATCAAATTGACTATCGTGGAGACTGCATAGTGGTGTGCGTAAACATGTGTTTGTTTATGTGACTTTGGATTAGTATTTTTTGAAATAAATTTATGTTCTCCATCTTATATTTGTTTTTCATTATTATAATTATATAAATACAGACTTGTTTATGATGACAATAAATTAATACTGGTTGAATCAATACAATTTTCTGATCTTTCTTTTTTGATATTCTTTTTTATTGATTCGTAGACGATGTGTGTTGTTTAATTTCGAAACTCCTTTTTTTAACACTATTTTGTTCAAAAACTTTTATTTTATTCAATAAAGTTCCAATGTTTTGTATTTGTTTTTGTTAGTTAGCTTACTCCCATTGCTTTATTAGTATTGCCTCATATTGAAAGCTTTCTTACTAGTGTTTTTGTTTGTGTATATTGGAGTGACTTAGCCTTAATGATTCCAATTTATTTCCCATAAAATATGTAGGCCTATATTTGTTTCATTCTAAACTTTTTTTTTGTTCTTTATAAACTTACTCCGAGTTCCATAACTAACAAGATTACCAATTTAGTTTATATCCTTAAATTCCTGGCAAATGGGTTGTAATTCATAAGAATTCAAAACGTATTTAAAAATAAATTTGTCTCACTGTCTCAGGACACATTTTTCTCACAAATAACACAATTCATTAAATAAATATAAAAAAATACAATGACATACAAATGATAAAATAAATTGTTTGTGTGGGAAAAAATAAAATATATATATATACAAAGAGTCATGGGTATACGCACAATTTTTATAGTTACTATTTGTACTATTTTAGTTATTATTTTCTGTACCACATTTTTATAAATTTTATGAAAAGTATGAAGTGAGATTATTTAGTTAACGATCATTAATAAAAATATCAGAATCAGTTACAAATTGAGTAAACAATAACAGATTTAACAAAAGCCTAATTGACTGCATAAAAGTTTAAGTTGTTCTTTTGACCGTCTATAAATATACCTTATCCGCCGGTATGCGTATATAAAATATAATGAGATTTAAATAAAAGTAATTGCTTTATAAAAAAATTATTATATTCACTAATGTAAAAGATAAAAATAAAATCAGTTGGTATAATAATAATTAAATATAAATATAATGAAAGCCGTGCACACATTAGCATTGCCTCACCTCTACCAAAACTAACAATAATATTTGTCGCTATCTTCCTCTATACAATGTAACTCTACTTCAGAAAAACAAAATATGATTTTTTACTAACCATGAATTTATTGTGGAGGTTGGTACAAGTTGATAAACTTTATTTCCACCCCCCACCAATTTTTACCAAATTGTTTTATTTTTATAATTCAAAATATATTTTAAAACAACTTAAATTGCTTTGATTGTCCAATAAACTTATGTCGACCGTAAATCGAGTCGTGAGCTTTACACTTTAAATAACGGCGTGTATGATTCAGTTAAACAAAATATCCCTGAACCGAAATTTATTTATCATGAGATTTAAGACACTGAATTACTTCTATTTTCTAATTTCACTTCTCCAAATTTCAACGAAATCGGTAGGACCGATTTCGAGTAATAAGGAAATGACAACTCCATGGTAAGTTTTTAGTTATTTACTGTTATCTCCCAAACCAGCATCTCTTAGGAGATAATGACTTATACGTTTTGATTGTATTAAAGCTGAACAAATATGATGGGGGATAGGGACGGAAAATCAATCTTAACATACTGGGAATTCTTGCCACTTGTACCGGGCAATCGGTATTACTCAATGCTGGAAGCGAGTTGTAAATAGTAAGTAAGTTAATAAAAAACACACAAAAATGGAACTTTGAGTTATTATGTTAGGGCACATACCTATATTTGGCTACATTTTTAGTCATTTAAGAATCATGAAAATGCCTCGAAGTATGACTAAAAATAACCGTTGCGTACGTTGTTATATTAAGATATGAGCATTCAAATCTATCTGTTTTGACTTTTTATTATTATACCGTGAATTATTTCATTAACCTAGAATAATCTATTGAAATTATTGTATGTGCTATTATATAAAGGCAGGCACTTGTTGGCGTGTTGCCGTGATTTCATTTTGTGTCTCAAACCATTAAGATTCGTACACTGGCTTTCCTCAAGTTAGGTTTCACCGTATATCTAACACGAATTCATGGCAACACATATCTGATTAATATTTACTTAATATATTGATGGTTATTTCACTATCTATGTAGCATTATAACTATTGCTATTTAGATTTAGTAAACAAACCTTGAGAGAAAGATATCGTAGATATAGAAATACGTTAAAATAGAATATCATATTTCAAATTTATCTAGTCCTAATTATTTTAATAAACTGAACATTGGAATATAGTATTAAATTAGAATTAAAAACGTGTTTTGTCAATTTACAAATTGTAATTTTCGAAAAGTGACACAACAATTTGAAATGATGAAAATTAGTTAAATTATGTTAATATTGTGTAAAATTAATAATCGTGACAAGATATAACAACAAATGTGGATAAATAATCTTGTATGATAAAAAAAAAGAAGAACCAGACAGTGTTAAAGGTTAATTTTAATGTATTGTTCAACCGTTTGGAATCTGAACATTAATCTATTTTATTTTGAATATGATGAATTAATTCACAAAGCAAAATTGTCTTAACTAAAAATTCTTCATAGTTCATCGTTTTTCATCAATATGAAGAATGATCTACATCTTCTAACACAATTATATTGGAATTGCGACAAGAGGAACTAGCTTACCAAATAATGTTGTATAAAATAGAGTGTATTAAAATAGTTCAAATTAGTTGATGGAATTTACTAAATTCATCCTGTTTTGTACTTTTAACAAAGATTTTAATAATACGAAATATAAAATGTGATTATTAAGTTTATTCTTTTCAACACACATAAGTTGAAGACGCAACGCTTTCGTTATTTTCGAAAATACAAAAAAGGCATTATATAATATATAAAACAATTTTTTTAGACCAACTATAATGATATTGCTAGTAAAAATGTAAATATTAGCTTATACTTTTTTTTGAAGTTTTTGTATTTCATTTATAAATGAGAAATTAATAACTTAGAAATAAACTATATTAGTTAAAGTGTAAAATATAAATAACTCCAACTAATTCGCATATTGTTTCATGTATTTGTTTTTATTATCTTCTTAATTTCTTACGTTAGTGCATAAGAACTCTAACAAATATGTTCAATCCAAATTCAAATTATATTTATGTAAGCAATTGTAATAAACATATTTAAGTTTGGTTATTCTATGTCTCCTCTTTCAGAAATTACACGGAATATTAGTTTTCTATTTCTAATAAACTAATTAATCCTTCCCCCTGAAGTGTTATTAAATTTGTTATTAGAAATTTCATCGGTTAATTTATCAGGGTTTATCTTTAAATAAATGGCAAATGTTAATTGGAAATGTAAATCTTACTTCCAGCAAATTACACGTGTCAAGAGTTAGCTTTAATATCCTGGTACAAAGTTTTACTTTAAACAACAGAAGTTCTGAAGTAGGTACATTTAGTAAACGTGTTTGGAGTAAGTTGAATGACTAAGACTATTGAGGTGTTCAAAGCATGTAATACATTGTAAGGACTACTCTGAACAATAGTGCAGACATGCTTTAATAATATAATTCATTAAAACAATGAAAGAAATTTAATCAGAAGCACTTATTAGGAATTATTGTAAGGACTACTTTGAACAATTGTACAGACATGCTTTAATAACAAAGATTCATTACAACAAAAATGAAAGGAATTTAATCAGAAGCATTTATTAGGAATTATTGTAAGGGCTAATCTGAACAATAGTGCAGATATGCTTTAATAATATAATTCATTACAACAAAAATGAAAGGAATTTAATCAGAAGCACTTATTAGGAATTATTGTAAGGACTACTCTGAACAATTGTACAGACATGCTTTAATAACAAAGATTCATTACAACAAAAATGAAAGGAATTTAATCAGAAGCATTTATTAGGAATTATTGTAAGGGCTACTCTGAACAATAGTGCAGATATGCTTTAATAATATAATTCATTACAACAAAAATGAAAGGAATTTAATCAGAAGCACTTATTAGGAATTATTGTAAGGACTACTCTGAACAATTGTACAGACATGCTTTAATAATATAATTCATTACAAAGAAAATTAAAGGAATTTAATCAGAAGCACTTATTAGGAATTATTGTAAGGACTACTCTGAACAATAGTGCAGATATGCTTTAATAATATAATTCATTACAACAAAAATGAAAGGAATTTAATCAGAAGCACTTATTAGGAATTATTGTAAGGACTACTCTGAACAATTGTACAGACATGCTTTAATAATATAATTCATTACAAAGAAAATTAAAGGAATTTAATCAGAAGCACTTATTAGGAATTATTTTAAGGACTACTCTGAACAATAGTGCAGACATGCTTTAATAATATAATTCATTACAACAATGAAAGGAATTTAATCAGAAGCACTTATTAGGAATTATTGTAAGGACTACTCTGAACAATTGTACAGACATGCTTTAATAATATAATTCATTACAACAATGAAAGGAATTTAATCAGAAGCACTTATTAGGAATTATTGTAAGGACTACTCTGAACAATTGTACAGACATGCTTTAATAAACAAGATTCATTACAACAAAAATGAAAGGAATTTAATCAGAAGCAATAAATAGGAATTATTACAATACAGTATTTTAATTTTTTTATAAACAACTAGCTGACATACCCGTGCTTCGCTACGGAATACTACATTATCTATTTAATTCAATTAAAATCTTAATACAATACCTTTTTTATGTTTACTTTTTTTAATCTTTAAAGTGTATGGCTCTTAGCGTTACCCGAGAAACACCACAGGGAGGTGGCCATACGTCCTTTCTCATGTCAAGTCCGGGTCAGGGAGTTTTCAATATTAGGCAGATCCCCTAGCCTACTGCCGTAAACATTAAGTTGGGAGTTTTAATTATTAGGCAGGCCCCCTTGCCTACTGCCGTCAACACCAAGTTGGGGAGTTTTAATTATTAGGCAGGTTCCCCGTGCCTACTGCCGTCAACATCAAGTTGGGAGGTTTTAATTATTAGGCAGGTCCCCGTGCCTACTGCCATCAACGTAAAGTTGGGGAGTTTGAATTATTAGGCAGGTCCCCTAGCCTACTGCTGTCGACATCAAGTTGGAGAGTTTTAATTGTTAGGCAGGTCCCCGTGCCTACTGCCGTCAACGTAAAGTTGGGGAGTTTTAGTTATTAGGCAGGTCCCCGTGCCTACTGCCGTCAGATGGAAATGGTAAACATTATGATCTCATCCTGAATTTGATAACTGGCCTATTCACTGCAGCACTTCACGGTAAACTACATTGGAAGTTTCACCTTCCGGTTGCAAAATAAATAAATTTTCATGTGAGCTGACTCTGGAGCAGGCGACATACAATTGGCCGTGGGAGAAACAATCATTCCGCAAATCAACACCAGCTATCTTCAAAGTCTGACCTTGGGATTTACTGATTGTCATAGCAAAACATACTTTGACAGGAAATTGTAGACGTTTGAATTCAAAGTGGTAATCCGATGGAATCAAAGGGATTCGCGGAATGAAGACAGTTTCCCCCTGGCCTACACCAGTGATGATTGTGGCTTCGATCACATGCTTATGGAGAGTCTTAACTTGGAGTCTGGTGCCATTGCACAGTTTTGGAGGATTGATGTTTCGAATCAGCATGATAGGTACTCCCACCTTGAGGCGGAGGCTGTGAGGAGGAATCCCTGGTGGGTTTAGTGTGTGGAGGAACTCTACAGGGTAGTTGACTGTTTCCTCTAACTCAACAACACAATCAACTGATTCATACTTCATCTCCTCTAATGGTAGCAGCTCTAAAAGAAAGTTGTTAATATTTGTTGCTGACTCATTTGTTGGTGTAAGTATTGCCCTTTGTTTTAACCAAGATGGATCAATGATGCTCATACTTTTCAAATTAGGATAAATGTGCTCAGTGAATGATTCTATTTGGCTATCAATAGTGCAGAGATTGTGTGGAAGTTTGACTTTACCATCGTTTTCCTTTAATTGACCATTTCCTATTTGTAGAAGAAGATTTGAAAATTGTTCAATCTCTGAATGACCCATCAACTGTACCCTCATATTAACATTCAAATATAGAGTTTTTACTCTTGGCCATAAGTACGATGACTTAAGACATGCCTTCACCTCATCGGCGCGAGTTCCTCTTGGAACGATAGGCAAGGTCTGTCTAAAGTCTCCTGCTAAAAGTACAGTCACTCCACCCATCAAGTTGTTGTTATTTCTTAAGTCCTGTAAGGTTCTATGAAGTGCCTCCAACCCTCCCTTGTGTGCCATGGTAATCTCATCCCACACAATCAACTTACAAAGCCTCAAAACATGGGCCATGTCACTCTGTTTAGAAATATTGCAGGTTGGAGTTTCATGGCGGTTGAGGTCCAGAGGTAACTTGAAAGTGGAGTGCGCTGTTTTTCCCCCAGCAAGTAAGGTAGCGGCAATTCCAGAAGAAGCGACAGCTATTGCAACATTTCTGTCTTTTCTTATTCTAGCCAACAATAAGTTAATGAGGAAGGTCTTCCCAGTGCCTCCCGGAGCGTCCAAGAAAAATAGTTGTCCAGTCTCACAGTGAATACTGGTTATCAATGTATCATATACATTCTTTTGTTCACTATTAAGTTTAGGCTCGTTTTTTTGGACCAACTCTGATAATTCAGCTATATCATGGGAAACCTCCCTCAGTAACTCACGGTTGACTGAGTCAACAGTTTCGTTGCGAGAAGGAGTAGGCAGGCCATACTGGAGTAGGTGGTGGCCAGATATAGCAAAAACCATATCCTCCAATAGAACCAAGGTTTTGTTATACACCACAGCCACATCAGGCAGCACTCCCTCTTGAAGCTCCTTCTGAAGGTTCATGGCTACATCCTCCGACATGCTTTCTTTGTAGTTTTCCCAAAGTTTGAGGGCATCAGCAACTTGACAGAACACTAACATCACTGAAAACAATTCTCGAATCTTGTGTGGAAAGTTGGAGATGGCGGCTTCTTCGAGAGTGTGATGCCAGTGATTGTCATCCTCCAGTAATCCCAGTGCTCTGCAGGCTGATTTAAAAGAGGGGTGAACTACTCCATCAACCATTTTCAGATCACTGAAGCATGTGGGTCCTCGAACCTCATGGAGTAAAATACGGAGATAGTAGCACTCTCCATTCAAAGGGTGCACAGTGTAAACCCTACCTAAAACATCGTCCTGTTTTACTCCAGAGTGTCCGGGAACGCTCTTACCCTGCTTTCTTCTGGAAAACTTGTTATTCTTCCATACATAGAAGGCTGGAACTTCACTGTACAATAGTGTCCGAGCAAAAGAGTCTAATTTACAGAGATTAAAAAATGCCAATAAAGTTGTCTTAGGTGGATTTTTGGCCTTATCTCCAATGTTGTCCGGGCTAAAGTACACTCTTTGGCCGTTTTCTAGGTGGACTGAAAGATGCATGACGGGTGGATACCTTTCATGGATCGGGAAGCAGAATATCCGCCAAACAGCCTCTGAACTACTGATGTAGCGACCCGACTCGTACCGTGTAACCTCATCAAACTCGTTCTGTAGACCAAACGCTGCCTGATCACTGCCCTTGTTTACGTACTTACATATATATTTTATAGATTTTATGGAGTTACATATTTCAACGTTGATGTGAGCCTCAAAGGTGCGTGACAGAACAGGGTTGTACGGCACTACCCACCTGTTATCCAAGTCAACGTCTTTCACCTTCACTGTAAATCCCCCGTCAGTGGGAGAGCGCCTGCGATACAGTGGGTAACCGTCTTCAGCAGTCCGCGTTTCCTTGGTGAGAGGGCGAGGGTATCGCTTGCTGCAAGAGCCGTTCACCATACACGGAGAATTTCTGTTGAGGTTTCCACAGGGGCCATGTACCATGGCTGACTTCACTATTTCATGCAGTGTGGGATCTAGAGTAGGTTCCGGTATTTCAGCGCTAATGACATTATCAATTTGGCTGGGTGTAATGTTATTGGTAAGCCACAGTAGGATGTGAACGTGAGGCAGCCCACGCTTCTGCCATTCTACTGTATACATGTAACACCTAGTTGGCCCGAAAATACAGCCTTTTCGAAGTAACTGGACAATTTTTTTTACTTTTATATGAAACACTCGCGCTATTACGTCGTGCCTAGAATGAGGAGCCTGTCCAACGTGTAACTGTTCCTGTATTTCAGACCACTTAGGGTTACATGTAAAGGTGATAAATAAATCAGGTCTTCCGTAATGGCGCACGTAAGTCATAGCGTCTTGTGTCCTCTCGTGCATGTAGCGAGGCCCCCCGGTAAAACTGGAAGGTAAGACCACTAATTTCCCTAGCTCTGACACTTGCCCATCACGTTTATCGACTGCATCTCGCAGATGCACATACTCCTCAACTCGTAATTTACTCTGGTTATGTCTCAAGAAGTTCAATCGTTCAGTTTCAATTTTAGCAAACATATCAGTTAAAAACTGATTTAAGAGACTGCGATAACGTAAAATTAGGTTTTCTTTATCTTCTCTTTCCATAAGTATAAATGCATAGAAAGTGGACGCCGATACAGTTTTCATCAAAGCAACTTTGGTGGTCGGATCAAGCTGAGGTATGTTAACGGAGTAACCATCTTCCCCACGGCAGAATATGAGTGGATACTGTAACGCATCGTAAGCACGGTGAGTCTCACTTATGCGCACCAGTCGTGTATCTCGGCTGTGGAGTATGATGTCTCGCTTTTCAAACATTTGACCTACGATCACCAAAGCCACTTCTTTTGTTGCGGGTTTGTTGTACAGACCTCTATGTGCACCTGCGGGTTTTCTGTCAGCTGTTATTACCACCTGAAACCCTTCGTTTTTTGGTGCAATCTCCATCGCCATTTTAAAGTCCCTAATGTATGGATTTGTCTCATGTAATATTTTCTGGAGTTCGCTCACTAACGACGGTTTTACAGAAGGTGCATTATTGCACCGTAGCTGACACTCTTTATCCTCATCACCAACAAAGTATATTTGTAAAAATGCTGGCTCCCGCTCTGAAGAAGGTAAAAGACTCCCGATTAGATGATACACCTGCCCCTGAACTTTAAAGTTTGGCATAAAGTTGCCTTCTTTAATCTCTTTTCCTCCAAAGGAAGTCATTTGAAAGCAGTTATTGTACTGCCTGATGTTTGAGAGAAAGTGTTCAGATAGAGGGTGATTGTTTGTCAGAAGAGCTTGTAGGAGCTCTGGCATTGGCTGAGGAGAGGGCAGATGGACTTTTCCGTTAGCACAGCACAGACCAGGACTTTCATCTTTCCATTTTCTAGCTTTACACCACTTACATGTTGTCATGCAACCTAAGGCAACAGTCTTATCTTTGTTGTAATCAGTATCGCTATTGTATTTGAATCCCGACATTGATTTAACAGACCATGGCAACAAATTTATTTCACTTCTCTTGACACTGTAATTTTTTACCGCACTTATGTTTACCTCGGGATTTTTCTCACTATATCTTTTTACAGCCGCCTGATTTATTGTAGGATTTTTCTCATTGTATTTTTTTACAGCCGCCTGATGTATTGTAGGATTTTTCTCACTGTATTTTTTTACAGCCGCCTGATGTATTGTAGGATTTTTCTCACTGTATTTTTTTACAGCCGCCTGATGTATTGTAGGATTTTTCTCACCGTATTTTTTTACAGCCGCCTGATGTATTGTAGGATTTTTCTCACTGTATTTTTTTACAGCCGCCTGATGTATTGCAGGATTTTTCTCACTGTATTTTTTTACGGATGCGCGATTGACTTCAGGATTGTTCTCACTATATTTATTTACTGCTTGACTGTGACGTTTTGTACGATTAATATTGGAAAATCGCTTACGCCTTTTCTTCCCCGTCTCTTGTTTGTTTTAGAACAATTTACGGAGGGGTGATCTGAGACAGTAGTATTAGATATAGTAAGGCAATTTACTGGAGACGGGGATGAGGAGTGTGGGAGATCAGTGGGTGAGAGGTTGGCAGGGTCCTGGATTTCCCCAAGATTAGCCTCCACATTCACATTGTCAGACGTCAGAGAGGAATCAGGATCTAAGGGAATAAGGACGTCAAAGTGGCCTGCTGTCAGTGGCCCAGTAAACCTTAGTCTTTTTATTCCCTCAACCGGCTGCCCGAAACTGGTTAACAGAGTTTGGTCTGTGTAAACCTGCAGCTCATAGGGGAATATTTCAGAGGCTGCTTTTATTTCACATGTTGTCCCAAAAGTTCCCGGTTTGCTCATATCAGCCATATATTCTGCCTTTGTTCTGTAAATGCCCCCCGTCCGATTTAAGGTGAATGGTTTAAATCGGCACCAATTGTTAGTAACGTGCTGTACAACACTGGTCCGAAATTGGAAACCTTGTGAATCAGTGCCGTATACGAAGTAAGCCAAAGATGAGAATAAGCACTGACCATCAGGATTGATAGGCAATACATGGTGGGGAGTAGGCACCCCATCCAAGTTGATGACTTCCATAGTGAGAAAGTAGAGATATATAAATAGAAAGACAATAGAGAGAAATATAAATATTATATGTATCAAGTAAAAGGGAAAACGGAATCAGTCTTGCCTAAAATGATCAAAATATATTGACGTATAGAACAGAACTGAAGTGAACAGAAGTGTGTAGAGGTTCAGGAAAAAACAAAGCAAGTAGCAAAGTCTGTAGCTAGACTGACTGGTAGGGGGCAATGTAGACCCCTTATCAGCTGATACCTGCAGCCTACTGATAAGGCCACTTGCAAACTGTGGCGTGCAGTCCTAGGCCTTGTCATGAGTGTTCACAATGATCAAAAACCGCTGTAGTTGTTCATCTAAATAACAGCCACCGAAAAAATGTATTAATAACAAATATATGCGTTTGACTGAAAATATTGTAATAGGGGTGTTAGCTACCCTTCGAGTAAAAGGTTTTCAAACCCTTTCTTAGTACGCCTCTAAGAACTTACCCGAAACCATGTACCGAATTTCAGAACTCTAGGTTTCGTGTTTAAATACAGTGAGAATAATACATGTTTGCCGAATTTCACGTTTGTACGCTTCATAGTTTACAAAAAATAATGTATTTTACTTTTCGCGGTTTTTTCGCGATTTCCGCGGTTAGACCTGGATTTTTTTTAAAAACGTTTCTTAGCGAGGACCTAGACGCCAGGAGGAACATGTTTGCCTAATTTCACGTTTGTACGCTTCATGGTTTACAACAAATTATGTATTTTACTTTTCGCGGTTTTTCGCGATTTACGCGGTTAGACATGGATTTTTTTTTAAAAACGTTTCTTAGCGAGCACCTAGACACCAGGATGAACATGTTTGCCGAATTTCACGTTTGTACGCTTCATAATTTACAAAAAATAATGTATTTTACTTTTCGCGGTTTTTTCGCGATTTCCGCGGTTATACATTGAATTTTTCAAAACCGGTTCTTAGTGCGCGTCTAGGACATATGAGGAAGCTGTGTACCAAGTTTCATTGTAATCCGTTCAGTGGTTCCTGAGATTTCGTGATCAGTGAGTCAGTCAGTCAGTCAGTCAGTCAGTGAGTGGGTTTTGGCTTTTATTATTATAGATAAATTTTCATTTTGATTACTTGTTTGCACAGTTAAAGTTGGTTATTAGATTTGGCAAATAGTAAATCAAGTCATAATGTAAATTTAGTCATGATTTACAACTTAGTGAGAAATAGTACACCTTTTATTTGAAAATCTCAGGAAAAGCAACAGGATATTAAGTAAAATAA
The DNA here is from genome assembly GCA_963513935.1 of Aphrophora alni. Lineage (NCBI taxonomy): Eukaryota > Metazoa > Arthropoda > Insecta > Hemiptera > Aphrophoridae > Aphrophora > Aphrophora alni. The sequence goes on from OY740768.1 coordinate 79,800,874, forward strand.
TCCGATGAAATATATGAATAACAAGTTTTTGTCAATTGTTTTATGGCAGAACATACGTAATTAATATGAATGTTTTACTAGTTAATAAATTATGAATGTTAAATACAAATTCCTTTAGACTTCCAATTGGATAACATAATACAACTGATTAAAATATGTCTGAGGTGCTCCTTTATCAAAAAATTAAACAGCGATATCTACAGATATTGACAAGGCGTTTCCTGTAAAATAAAATTTAAAAAAAAATGAAAATAAAAAATATTAAAAATTTAAAAAAAATCTCTGAATGAAAACTAGCAGATATCATCAATCAGACTTCAACAAACTCAAATGTTTTAAAACATATTTCTGAATAAATAGTAAAGTGTTACGCTCGTTACAAACGTATGGTTGTACATAATATTTAACCCTCAAGAGTTCTAACCTAACCTCAAGCGTCAGAATAGCAAACTTTTGGAAAATTGTCATTCTTATATTGAAAATCTAACAAATTATTTTTCCCCCTAAATATATTTACAAATATATGACAAATGTCAAGTAATGGTTGAAAAAATTCTCTGATAAATCTATTAGTATGTTATTCATTACCATTTTTGTAAAATTTCTGCTCCGTTACTCTTCGATTTTTTGGTATTTGACCAAAAAACTCCAAAATGTAATATATCTAAAAAAATTTTTTCACTACACACCTACATTCAATGCACCTTTCAGGACATAATGATATATAGAAGTTGTGTATAAAATTTATTTTATTATTTTTAATGTTTTTTTGAAAAAATAAAGTGAAAATTCAGTTTTTACGTAAAATATTTTTTCACATTTTGAAATTGTAACAAATTTATATTTTTTTTTTCCTAAATATATTCACAAATAATACACAAAAATTGTCTATATCTTAGAAATAGGTAGTAATCTATTGATTTTGGGTGATACAGGTTTTTCTGAAAAAAAGTTAATATCATTTTTGACACCTAACATACTTACTCCAAAACCGTTTAAAAAAATTTTTTATTACATAGATGAATTTTATGCATCTTTTTGAGAAAAATGATATCTTATAAGTTAGGTTTTGTATACAAATAATATTTTTATTAATTTTTAAACGAACGAAGAATTTTTAAGACAAATTAACATGCGCCAGATGGAGGGTTAAAACTCGCTATTAATATTTGTGTAAAATTATTAAAAAATGTTATTGACAATAAAATTCATTAGACCTAAAATCCCGAACTTCAATTTATTGTTGCGTGTTTTACTCATCATATGATATAAAACTATGTAATACAGGTTTTTAAATGCTAAGTAAAAAGGATGCTTTGAAGTAGTAAACATAATTTAAATTCTACTATTCAACCTGCACTATTTGAGTTATATATTTAAACAATCTACGTTTGGTCTTGATTTTGGATGTGATTTCAATTAACGTATATACGTATTTTATTTGTCCATTATCTACCCAGGCACATTAATAGTTATTTATCTCATATAATGTGAACCAAAATATCTTTGGAACGCAGAGATAACCTTTATTTGAGATATTATAACTTTAGATCTAATTAATTTTAGTTTGTTAAATGAATGTATACAAGTAAGTTTCAGTTAGGATGTAGCTTCGAATGTGTACCGTGCGTTCTCAAAACTTGTCTCTTCCATAATGTAATTAAACCTTAATTCTAAACAGCATTTCCATTGCATTAATGGTGATTGCGTGTTCAAAAATTACTGAGAATATCCTTGCTAGTCCCTCTAGCTTTTACAGACAGTTCAAAGGGTTGTAGAGGTCATATTCACTGTATTATATGTATTTCTGGAATATAATACTACGAACTTTGTTATTGATAAAGTGTGTGTTGTATCTGATGCGTAGAATAGATATTATTACTACCTATAACTCTTCTCTGCAGTTCTAATTCTTACAAATTTTAGTGAATTCGTAATGTAATTGATATTTTACAGTTAATTAGTAAAAGAAAATGTCAGACTCAGCCACATAATATAATGTGAAGTTTTAGGCTGATTCTTGTGAATTTTCATAGATTTCAACTTATTTTACGCATTTATGTTAATTATACGTTAAAAATAATGAGAAATATAAATAAAAATGTGAAGAAATGAAGCAGTTTTGGAAGACAAGTGGAGTGAGGGATAGTAATGTGATGATACAAGTTTATTTAAAAAAGGCATATTGATTTCGATGACGCACTAATTTGAAGTGTCTTTCTGATATCTTTAACTTGGACTCGACATATTATGGTATAAGGAAGGAGGGAGGTAAAATAAATAGAGAAAATTATACGTGGCAAATAGGGAATATGTTGATCTGTCATCTAGTTTTTGATTATTTTCAATATTTTAATTTTGTATGTTTACAAAAATTATATATGTGCCTATATTAATTACTTTTAATATCTTGTTTCAAATTCTGGTAATTATTTAAAAAAAAAAAATAATAATCTATTTGCAATAATTTGATAATAATGAAAATTTAAAAAAAATTACGACAAGTGTTTCTACTTATTAGCTTGATCAGCATTAAAAAAAATGGCTGAAATAATTAGGTGAATGACTGAAATTAAACTGTCATCCATATTTTGAGGTAAAATTTTTGTATTTTGTTATTTTTCATTATCTTGTTTATTTTTTATTTTTATAATCATTGTATTTATATTGTAATCTTAAATTATTGTTTGGGCAACGACTTAGAACTTATAAACTGATTCTGTGAATCGTACAAAATCGGACTATATTTTAGCGGAACGGGCTTCGAGTCAAATCGAGTAAAGCGTCTATGAGTGTAATAAGATTCTCTTGCTATTTACTTACGAACTATTAAATGAATTACATTATATTAATAATTTAAATCTTTTACATCAAAAACCCTTTAAAACATTACAAAAAGTTTAAAATATTTTCGAAATTTTAATTTCTTTCTACAAAATATTCAACTTGTTTAGAAGAGTTATATTTCAAAAATTGTTACTCTAAATTTAGTAAGGTTATTAGTAATCTTAAGAAGTATATTTTCCTAATGTTTCATTAACAATTTGTATACTTACAGATAATCGTTTAAAGTTGGCAGGTGTAAAATTTGAGGTTATGTAATAGCTCAATGAATAATTTACAAATTAGCTTGGACACTATTTAACATTCTATGCTCTCTAACAGTGAAAACTACATCAGTTTTTCGTACAATGTATAGAAATAAAAATGTATTTTAAAAAATTAAAAGTTTCCGCTTTTGTAACTTTAATTTTTATTACTTTAAAATCTCTTAACTTTGCGATTACGTAACAACTCACTGAATATGCCAAACTATTTCAAACCTATCTTTAATAAGAATTGTAATTCAAGAATATATTGGTAACTATTTTTTTTTCAGAATCTATAGAAACGGATATATATATATATATATATATATATATATATATATATATTTTTAATACTAAATTTCACTCGTTTCCAATAGGGAGAAATTTTGTGTGATTTATTAAAATATTCTTTGGAACCAATTTATGAATTGAAATCTTCCCTCCAGAAGGTTTTTTAATCAACTACTAAACCTTTCATGGAGTAGATAGAAATACCGAGTATTTTATAGACTACCTAAAAGTTTTTCGAATTATCAAAATGGTGACGTTCAGACAAGGGAAACATGTAGAGGTAATGGAAATTCGGGGATGTAACAAATACCTAATGGTAGTGTTTACTCCACAATTATAATTTAATTTAGATCGTAGGAAAAAATAATCTCTGTAATAAAACATGCAGGAATACTACACAGATGTACTACTTAGCGAAATATATAATTTAAATTTAAGTAAAACAGTCGGTTGTTGAAGTTATTTGTGTTGGAGAAAATGTTTCCACTTCTATTTTAACTAATAAAAATAATATTAGATTGATCAACATTTCCTTTTGTATTTTTAAACATTCTAGTGAAAGGGTTTTGGCACTATTTTACCTTTTGGGCTGTCACTTTATATCGCAGGTGGGTTGTTCATGTTGTTGTAAAAGATAAGTATTATTAGGTGATGTGTGCTCAAATATATAATTAATTTTGAAATTTTATATTTTCAAGTTATAAAAGTTTCAAAAGTTTTTGAAATTTTGAACAATCAATAATTAAAAGGGAAGCCTAGTTAAACATCATTTAGGAAAAATAATATCTTCTTATATAAACAAAATAATAATATTAGATATCAAAAAATCTTCTCAATTATTCCTAGTGTAAAACTGAAATCCATGGATAGACTATGTAATGTCGAGAGGGGAGGCTCAGGTCTCAATAAGTAAAACGGTATTACATATTTAGGAAACTCACATATAAGAACCGAACTATACAAAATATCAACTCATCCCCTGTTACACAAAATGGCTTACAACCACATAATAGAATTATATCTGTCCCAATAGATAAAGTAGACACAAATAATTAAACACATAGCACAACATAATGGTTACAATCCGGATATAATTGAAAATATACACAGAAAGATATAATAAAAGAGGAATAGATTCAAACCAAATACTGTACTAAGCAATATATTATAGAGTGCCTTCCTTATCCTTTTAAGATGCTATGTAACTCGAAATGAGATTTTTAGAAAATATGTTGTGTTTCACCTCATTCGAATGCAAATATAACGTGAAAATCAAGACTTGTAAACCAAATTTACTTTAGTTTGAATCTTAAAAAAGTTAAATTTACATTTTCATATGGTAGTAGAAATATTAACACATGACTGTACAAGACAACACCAATATTGTTTTATATTTATTGTTTCTAATTTAGCTGCCTAGTTTGTAATATAATCTCATTCAATGTATGTGGTTGCTCTCTAATCGTTATTGTCTTTAAAATACCGTCACATTCGACAGGAGTTACAACCTCATTCTCTAAGTCTGATTAGAAAAATAAATACAAGAATCAAAGATGTATAATTAGTCCTAAAATGTTTTCTTAATTTGTTTTGTGTTTACTTTTCTTCTAATTATAAATGGAGGGAAATACCCGGAATATAGAACATATACGACATAACACATGCATACAGAACTACTGCAGATATGAGCGAACACACGTTACAGGCATAACATATTAGGTTAGGTCACAATTTCTTGTCATACACATACACATAACCATAAAATTACACACATAGTTAGCAATGTTCACTACAAAGTTCATGAGAATAAAACTTTGTGTAACGGTACAATAGGTCAACGAAACACTGATAATAAATGCCCACCATCAAAGGAATTGTTTAATGAAAGGTATATATGTTATGTCCAATAAAGTCTGTATAAATGTTTCAAAAACTTTGTACAAACTTTCTCAGTGCATCCATCCACAAAACCACCAAAAACTATCCGTCACCAAATGATTCAGATTTGTAGTTCTGTCAAATCGTAAAAATGAAAGTGAAGTGAAATGGACGCTGTCCATGAAAAATATATATTTATCTCATAAATTTCAGTGGGGCCGAAAGTGACTTCACTTATACCATAACCACATCCTCAGCGTAAATTGTATTTCGTTACTAACGAGCTTTTCTTGATGGTGGTTAAAATTAGTACTTGAATTTTTGACAATTATCTCTGAAATGTATTATTTTCGTTTACTTGTAACTTTGTTTTGCGTCAATAGTTTTCATATTTCATTAATTGGAAGACGTTGATTTTGAGGAATTACATGTTTTTTAATTGCAAAATGAAAATTTTGCTTTTCTTCATTTAACTCATGGGCGACATTTTTGAAGAGATGGTGACCAATATGTTTAGTTAGGATTCACTTAAGAAAAAATATAATATTTGTTAGAGATTTTTGATTTTTTTTATCTAAGTGATCCCCAAATCCTTAGTGATTGAATAGATCAAAAGTCCTCAAATATAGCCAAAAATGCCCACATGCCAAATTGGATTAATATCGGCCCTCTGATTTAGGTTGTAGAGGTGACAGACGAAAAAAAACATCATTAATTCTCAAAATTACCTTTTTAATTGTCAAAAGATTTCAATACGAATATTTTCGCGAAAAACGCCAGTTTTTGGACCCAGCAAATAACTTTCTAACTAAACGGACAGAGTTTAAAAAGAAATTCGTCGGTAAATTTAAATTAATAATTCCGCCTTTTTCAAATGAGTAAAGGAAGTCCGTTGATCATTTTCCCAAGCTGAGTGTTATACCACTATAAATCATCCAAAATTTCAACTCAATTTCATTTATCATTAAAAAGTTTTTTTTTTGTAAAAACACAAAATGCCAGGTAATCGAAAATTAAGTATTTTAAGCAATATGTTTACATAAACTTATTAATTGCTCTTGACGTGAGGAATAAGCTCTCAAAGTGTTGGAACGATTTTTGTAAACAACCTGTATAAACCGTAGAATACTAAGGACCTTATTTTAAAACCGAAAGTTTACAACTACTTCAGGTAGTACTTAGTGACTGGTGGAATTAAAAACAAGTCCAATTACAGTGTAACTGATAATTAATAATTCTTCATTTGATATTTTTGTGACATCACGTAATTCTAAAAAGTTTTGATTCATACGAATGAACATATTAAAAAAGCAGTGAGTAAGAAATTATTTTTATTAGTATAAATGTAGGTAACGTAACCTTATTAAATTAAATTATTTATTTTTGAAGTTTGATTTAATTATAAACAATAGATTGAATTAAAAACTTACTACATACATTACATTATACTAACTAATGAAATCCGTACGAATCAAATACTACGTAAGTCAAAGGGAAATTGTAAGAGTAGACTTAAATTTGAATCTTATTTACACCTAAACTCCAAAAAATTAATATTGTTTCATACCTTAATACGTTCATTTATATTATGTGTTCGGTGGAATATTGTATTAGCCATTTAAATATACATATGAAGACAATTTGAAGTGTATATCAAAGATTAAAACTGATGGGAACGTAATCAAAATGATTTTTTCATGACGTCTAATGCTTTTAGTTTAATGAAATGCACACAAATCCAGTATTACGTAAATCACAGGGCAATATTACGAGGTTAAAACTTAAATTTGTGTCTTATTTTTACACCTACACTGCAACAAATTATATTTTTTCGTTACCTTTATATCTTTAATTTTATTGTGTGACTGGTGGAATAATGAAGATAATATAAAATTATCATCTATACAAACGGAGACAAATTTAAGTTATTATCGAAGAGTAAAATTGATATAAACCTAATAATAATTTTTAAATTACCTCCATTGCGTTTCCATGGCAACAAATGTTTAGTTGACCAACAAAAACGTGGTTATTTAAAAATCAACCACCTGGATAGTTCTGGTTATTTATGTTTGTTTGACAACAATTCCGTTCACCACTGTTATGTAATTTATTATTATTGTTCGTTATAAATATGCCATAGGATGTATGTACAACATTTCTTCTATTCATTTTGGTTTTAAATACGTTGCCACATATAACAGCTAATGCACCAGTTCGAAGCCATGGATACGGCTTCCAGGAGTAGTGAGATGGTCACTCCATGGTATGAATAGAGGGAAGTTAGGTGCCAAAAAACGGTTCTGTACATATAATATATGTACAAAATATAATAAATGTCAGTTTTACAAAATATTGTGCTGGTATATTTTTTAATATTTATCGCTTGTCTGAATTTTAATTTCTCCAATAGTTTATGAACATTGTTTTGTTCTGGTAGATAAGGTTAATTTATTACATAATAGAGAGTTGAAGTTTTTTTTGTAAAGTATCACAAAGTTTGACAGGAAGGTCTTATTATATACCATTATCTCTAGTTTATTACTTGTCACTGTGACTGGTATGGTGATAAGGCAATAAATATTTAGCTTTAACAAATTAAAAACTAACCAACGATAAATATCACAAAACAAATACTTGCAGAATTTTGTAAAGCATACATGTATCCTGATTATAACATATCTATGACAGTAGTTGATGAAGCATGAATAAATATCGTTTGAGATGTTTCTAAACACAACATTTATATTTGTAATGTCATTTCATAATGAATTCACAACATAAACATTTGATTTACCGGTTTTACAATTGTATTAAACGTAGAACTTGAATGTTGAAAATAAATTATAATTAAATTATTGTGAAGTACTTTTATCTTAGACGTGTTAAGGGTAATATAATAAACACCTCTCCTAGTAGGAATTGTACTAAGAATTAAAAAACCAAAAATTACTTTATTATCACTTTTGTTTCGACTTCTACTCGTCATTGACAGGTAACAAACTAAATTAAAAATCAAACGACATTTAGTAGGTAAATGAGAGGAGGTCTGTTCAACTTTTAATTGCTATTTACTAAGAAAAAACTTTAAAAAATTAGCAATCAAATAAGAATTTCATTGGAGGCAGAGTGGAGTAGGAGCATGTAGGTTTTTGAACATTAAAGAACTAGGACAGGGTAAAACTAACTACAACAACAATATAAAATAATTCAAAATGCAATTGTTTCAGAGATTATAATTATGGTTTACTTTTAAATAAAGTCCTTTGTCTATCCTTAACGAAACCAGATTATACACTATGTTATACAGAGTGGCTGAAAAGACACACGTACCATTTTAACTTTGATAATAATTAAGTTTACTAAACACTACTTCCAGCAACATATTTTGTACTGTGGGTATGCTTCTGTAAACTCAAGTTTATGCAATGTGATCTTAAGGGCACGGGTCGAATTAAAACTTTTAAACAAGATATATCAATTTAAATTGGCGTTTTCATTCATGATAAATAATGTTAAGACAATTATTTTGGACTGAAAATGGCAGCCATTTTAAGTGATTGTATTAAAATAGCAAATAAGGAAATTGCACCTCCTCACCTTCATTTTATTGTTGGATTACAATCAAATTAGAGGGCTGCTAATTATCTAATTATCTAATCATATAATCATCCTAAAAAAAGATAAAATAAATAAATAATGTTCTCAAGAGAAATAGTTTAATTTCTCTTCTGTGTAGAAGATATTTTTCTATAAAGGTATTCTCGATAAATTACTACAGAACATACCTTAGATGGGTTTGAAACGAATGATTATAGAGTGACTTAATACATACGTTGTTGAGGATGTAGTTTTCCGCCCTTGAGTCATAGAGAAGAACAGAATGTCAACAGCCCCAGTTGTTAATATTAGTTCAATATTTGTTTAGCCCAGACGTACATTTTCTAAACGTGTGTTTAAAGCAATTGTTTAATTCCAAAACACTACACTCTTAACAGAATAATTTTTTCTTAAGTATTAATGACATAAAATTAACAAAACTGATAAATAAACAGTAGTGTTAATGTTGTGAATTCACCATTATAACACGATATGTTTACACAAGGGTGAATGTTCTTGTTATTAGAAATCTCTAAAATAAAATTCCTTCGTAACACACCGACTCCTGTTACAGACATGATATATATTCAGGCTACATGTCTGCTTTACAAAGTACTGTGGGTGTTTCTTTGTGATATTTATTGCTTGTTATTTTTTAATTTGTTTTGACCTTTATGTCCTGTGTACTGGTCTGGGAGTAGGAGCTAATTTATTACTTTCTAGTTGGTTGGAGGTTTTTCTAATTATGAAACTTTTGTACATTGTTGTCTCATAAATAAGGATGTTCAGTATAAGTTTTCCGTATGATATATATATATATATGTTCATATATATATATATGTTCATATATATATATATATATGTTCATATATATATATTCATATATATATGTTTCATTATGTAATTTAATGTAATTTAATTTACAATTAATAACCTTTAATAACATACAATTTATAAACAGTGTGGAAGAAATAAATACATTTTATTTTTAATTTTGTTAGCAATAATAATGCTGGTAACTGTTTGCAGTAACCTTCCATATAGTGAGGAGGTTGCTCCGTTTTGAACTGGAAGTGATAGAAGGACAAGTTAAAATTTGAATCATGGTAAATGGTCATGTGAAATACCATTTAATGGGCTCGATGAGGCAAGAAAAACGACGTAAAGTCTTTTTCTAACCTGCGTAGCCTTACTAAAATAGAGACCGGTTGTGTGACTGTATTAAGAAATTTATATTACCTCATCTTAATTTCATTTTATTTTCGAATCTTCTCAGCTATAGGGGTTACTTCAACATGTCCCATTTTTTGTGTTTATGGTTCCTCAGAGGGTGGGGAAAACAACACTATTAATTAGATTGTATCGTCATGTAACACCTGATTTAAAAATGTGGAACGTGATAATATGACATTTAAAAAATGAAGAAATTATAGCTATCCAAACCAAAATTTAGACCAAGAATGATGTTGTATATAGATAGTTAATAAAACAAAAATAATTCATTTTATTTTTGTGTATTTTTCTATAATAAGTATAATTTATTTACTTCAAATCAAAAATTAAAATATGTCTCCACGTGTTTCTATGAATTTGTATAAATCTTACCCCATAAAGTCAAAAATTTGAAATCATCGGCTAATAGTTGAAGACAACAAAAATCGCTTCAAACAGTGTTTAGGTTAAGGGGGTACAGGGAGGTTAAGGGGTTCAACCTCCCTGTATAGAATAATAAAATATACTTATATACGAGTAACAGGAAAGATAATTTTCATTTTCATTGATAACTGTTGTGTTCTTTCTCGCAGGATGTAAGGTCCTTCCTTTAATAAAAAAGTATATAAATACTAATAATATATTAAAGGAAATAGTATATATTTCTATAAATGATAAGACGTCTTCTCTATAACGTCACGGCATGTGCTTAGTTACGCACTCAACGATTCATTTTAGTGTGCCTTAATGTATTATATTGAGGAGGTTCCAAAATAAACTGTAATTACATTACAGAGTGGCAAACGAGTCGGTTATCAACATTGGTTCGTATTTCGTAGCTCAGCTCTACTTTCAGGTACAATCGAATTTTCTATATAGAATAATAAGATTTACTAAAATGAGGATGGCAATTGTATATCTCGTTGCTAAATATTATATGACCTGCAAGATCCACCAATATTTACATGTATTCTTGTACACTATTAATTACAAATGTATTTTAGTCGTGTCTATGATTTTCCTTCGATATTGTAGTTTACTCTCTACATGTTTAACAATCTACTGGTCGCTGATTAATACTGTTAGAAAAAGTGTCATCTAAAGGGGGATCCCGTTTTATGAATTACTTCCTTTATAGTGTAAGAGGTCCATGTTACTACGAAAAATTATTTTAAATAAATTAAAGCAGTTGCTGAAAAGTCAAAGCATTTTACTCGGTGGAGGAGTTTCTTATGTCCAAACTATAATCAATTTAAAACAAATATATTTTAATAGTGGTTAATCTTTAATTATATCCATATGTTATATATTTATGTGTATATGTGTATATTTATATGTAAGTTTTGTTCCAAAATTAGGTTGTATGTTCAAAATTTTATAATTTGTTAATATACATTTTCAAATTACGAAATTGTATCAAAATTAGTACAAAATTGAAATAAAATGTTACATATTTTCGTTTCAAATTAACAATTACATACAATCTGTCTAAGACTTACAGTTTGCAAACCCTAACGATCACTCTCTTCGATAAGATCTCTTTCATTTTTCCTATCACGTTTTCCCTAACCAACTCCTATTATTTGTTTTACCCTGACGTTAAGAGAGAGAGAGAGAGAGAGAGAGAGAGAGAGAGAGAGAGAGAGAGAGAGAGAGAGAGAGAGAGAGAGAGAGAGAGAGAGAGAGAGAGAGAGAGAGAGAGAGAGAGAGAGAGAGAGAGAGAGAGAGAGAGAGAGAGAGAGAGAGAGAGAGAGAGAGAGAGAGAGAGAGAGAGAGAGAGAGAGAGAGAGAGAGAGAGAGAGAGAGAGAGAGAGAGAGAGAGAGAGAGAGAGAGAGAGAGAGAGAGAGAGAGAGAGAGAGAGAGAGAGAGAGAGAGAGAGAGAGAGAGAGAGAGAGAGAGAGAGTAATATAGGGGTCTTTATTTTATTTTATTTTCTTCATTTTCTATATAAGACGCTAATAACCGAGATGTTTTTGAACTTTAAGCAACAAGGAAACAATTGTCCAAGGGTTAATATAACAAATACACATAATACATTAATGGACAAATTTTTGTTTTCTTTATATTAAATTTTTTGATTTTGATGTGTTGTTTCAGAAACTATAGCATAAATGTATTTTAGTTTGATTAAATTTATGTTAATTTTATAAAAGCGTAAATAGGTGCTTGTATAAAAACAGCATTTCCCAAGAATTTGATTATTTTGTAATACTAACTTATAATTCCCCTAACCAATACAACATTAGCAAAAACGAATATTATAATTTCTAGAACTACTCTTATTGACTTTTACCTTAAGTACCTTTATAAACATTCGATAACATTGTTGTAATTATCCGAGGGTTCTAATGCTAATATGCAGAAGATCATTATTTTACAAATTATATAATATTGTACAAAATTGTATTATTAGTTTAAGTCTTAATTAGTACAAAAATACATTTACAAAGAGTAGGTGCAAATAACAGGTAACATGTTTTTTTTTCTGAAGGTTATCATCAATCTCACCCTGAGTTGATGTTATAGACCTGACGAGACACCAATCTAATAGGGTGATATATCTGTGGAGTGGGAGAGGAGGTAAGCCATCATTTAGATCTGAATAGATTTAAATGTTAGTTCTAGTTTATCAGTAGCACCATGTTATCGAATTTTCCATCAGGGAATTTATGTGAATAAATTATTAATATGAGTAATTATGTTTATGATCCTGTTAATTTTCCACATTTCTCATTAAACATTGAATTTGATTATATTGTAAAAGTTTTACAAACGATGAAACATTTCAAAGTTTCAACAAAAATCAATACACTGAGTAATGAGTGGTAAAAGACGTATTTAAATAAAAAAGTAAATAATAAACAATAAGTGTAAACACTTTAAAAACATTTGAATTTAGGTTTTCTCGTGATAGTTTTTTAAACCTGATATTTAAATGAAGTAGTGCAAAACTACTTAAACTATCGATTTGGGTTGAGCTCGCCATTTCAATATTACGTTAGAGTTGATTAAATTAGGATTTAGATTGAGACAATATATAATTATCAGTTTATTCAATAAATCTGAAGGCCCATATATTAAAAACATTTGGTGATTATGAACATGATTTTAATGTTATATTTACTAGCTAATCGCCCCAGTTTCACCTGGGGATAGTTGAGATAGTTTTATAAAGAAATAATATATTATAGCACAAGAATAATTTAGGTGCTATGAAAATCAATTATGCCCAAATAAAGCAACACACCAATTTTGACCAATGTCGACTCAAATATAACAAAATAAAAAAGATATGATACTACTTTTAGGAGTAAAAAACACCCTTGGAGTGGAACATTTTCAAACCCTTATCATATTACGCGTTGACAGACCTACCCCAAGCCATGTCAAAAAATTTATCGGTTTCTTGGATCCAGAAATATGCTTTAGGAGTTAAAAACTATCCTTGGAGTGGAACATTTTACAAACCCTTTCTTAGTACGCGTCAACAGACTGTTAGTATTAGGAATAAGAAAATAATAATTATAAGTTAGAAAATATGTAATTAATAATTAATTGTCAAATGTTAGTACCAGTTTAATCTTCAATATCAGAAGTGTGGTAGTTATTGGGAAATAATTGAAAATGTGTTGCAACTGCTTAGCTTGCAGGTCATTAGCATGACATGGATAGTTAGGCTCTATATAAACTGCTAGTGACCTACAAAGGGGAGTGGCATCCAAGACGTCGGCAGGGACGGGGAGACGCTGCTGGTCACCAGAGAGACGTGGCCCAGGAACGTACGTACAAAAGGAGCTCATTGGCAGTTTATAGAGATTCACCACCTAGGTTGAAAAACTGAGCAGATTCAAGTGTTTGGAAAACGACGAGTTATTAAATTTAATAATTTCCCATTGCTCTGGAAAGATGATTTAAACGTCTAATTAGGACCGATTATATTGTAATTTGTACTTGTAGGATTAAATATCATATTATAGGAATAATAATATTCCTGATAAATTGTAACAACTATAAGGGAACAAGTAATATATTAATATTAACAATCTGAACCATCGAATTTGTTATTTTATTTGAACCCGTAGAAAATGAACGTAGGAGAAAACCTAGTGACTCATAACAAAGACCTACCCCAAAACATGGTAATAAATTCATAGCTCTAGGCTTCTTGGATCCAGCGATTTCGTCATCAGTCAGTCGGTTTTCACTTATATAGATTTTATCTGAGCATGTATGAGAGAGATAATTTGAAGATCTATTATAAACTAACCAGTCATTTGTTTGCAGCTGTGAGAAAAAAATTACTTTATTTTGACAAAGCTAGGAGAATAAAGTATCTGGCTATTTTATTTATTAGTGATTAATAAGACTTTAACTTAACTTAAGGTATGTAGTGTGGTCGTATTAATTTTTCAAGATACTTTTAAGAAATAACTAACTTTTACAATATTTGAAACTTAAATCAATTAAGTTTTAGAATAATTGGATAATCATTCCTATTTTTGTTTTTAATTGGCTTTTCTTTGGACAAATAGATAGATACCGATTTATTTGTTAGTATGAGGGTAACTTAATATATCATAGTTAAAGAATGGATTAAAATTAATTGATGACTAGGAGTTTCATGTAAAATGTAGTTTAAATTTTTTTACAATAATTGTTTTTAGTGGTGTTGACAAAAGAAAATTTAACAAAGACTGAACAAATAGTGTGTTAGGAATAAAAGGCTTTAACTCAAAAACAAGTAATAGATGTTAACATTTAATTGTTAATAATATAAAACTGGCTATATACTTGGAGTTAATACCCATGTCTTATTCCCTTAATAAATAGTTTTGTTAATTCAAATATATAAAATGATAAAGTTATTTAATTTTTACTTTTTAAAACAGGTTTATAAATATATATTTTATAATATTGTAATTTTTACGTACACTAATACTCACATATATCTTGTACCATATACCAAATCAACTGTTTACATTCATTATATAAAAATTCATTGTCTCTTTCACTCACACTTAACTGAACATAAAACTCTCAATCAAGACATCACTTTACTTTTCAATCAGAAAAGTGTTTTGTTACACCCAAGGGGACAGTAAGCTGTAGATCTTCGTGTTTTTACATTTAAAATGGTTTTCTATATATTGTTTGAGTGTTTGATTATCTTGTATACCACTTATGGTCTATAATGTATTACAAGAATCTTCTTTATTATTAGAATATTTGATTATTTGTAAATTTATATACACATAAACAATAACGCTACCTCCATATCGATAATTTAGCTAAAATTTAAAATACGCTTAGGAAATAATTTGTATTTCATTATACAAATCAAAGGAAGCAATAAAATATCTGTATTCTTCAATTGGGATAATAATGTGTTAGATGATAGCTTTCAAACCCAGATGTGCAAATTAATTATTAAATAATACTAATAAATACCGCTGTTAATAATTATTTGATTTTCACTTGAGAGGATTTTCCCTGGCACCGGCTATGCTAAACTTTATTCTGGTAGGCCCTTTTTAGTGCATATTTAATACTTCTTTTAAAATTAAAAAATATATATCTTTTTTATGTGAAACTTAACTTGTAATATAGCATTTTTTTCAAAAAAGCTAATGACCAAATTGAGTTAGGGGAAAACAGGGAAACTGATAACGAATTAGGTGTAGAAGGAGTTGAGAGTAGGGAATTAAATGTAGAATCTACGGGGGAACCAATGCAAATTAATAATGGGGAAACAGTAGACGAAATTAACGGGGGTAAACAAAATGAAAGGGTGTTGGGGACGGAGCCTAGTTTCAATATAGAATTATTAATGAGACAAATGATGGAACAAAATGCAAAACGCGAAAAAGACGCGATTGAACGCGAGAAAGCCAATAAAGCAGAATCTATAGAAAGTATGAAAACGTTTTAGAATCAAATAAGGCAGAGATAATCGGATCAGTTAACCTTAAAATTCAAGAGATTAGGGAAGAAATTAAATTAGCCAGTAAAGCCGTGGAGGAAAAATTAGAAAAATCTATAAAGGGGAAATGTTCAGCCATAGATAATAAGTTAAGGACCGTCGATAGCAAAATTAACGAAGTGGGAGAGAAAATTCAAAATGTAGAAGTTCGGTTAGATCGGAAAATCGAAGAAAATAAACTGGGCACCCGGACACAAATTGTAGGATTAGAAATTAGGACCACAGATTTAGAGACAAAAATAAACGAAAATAGCTATGTCGAAATTCAAAATAAATATTCAGAGACAAATGACCAGGTTAGGGAATACGTAGAAAAAACAAAGGAGTTGCAGACAAGGATTACAGAAGTAAATACGCGTTTGAATAAAATTAAAAATGGAGAAGTGATAAAGGAGCCGGAAAATATGAGAAATATTAACTTTACGGGGAGGGAAAGATTCCCAATGCAATTTTTAAAAACCTTAAAAGAAATGAAAGAATATTATGGGGAAGAAAACGTAAATTGGATAGACAAATATTTAAAGGATGGCGCATTTATATGGTGGCAGTTGCATCGCGAAGATATCAAGAGTTTCAGTGAGTTCGAACACATATTTAAAGAAAAGTACTTTAACGAGATCATACAGGGGGAGATAAGAGATAGGTTAGAATTCGGAAGATATAAAGGACCAATTAATGAACAGACAGTAAGTTACGTAGAGAACATTCTATTGGAATCTGGATCCCTCGAGCCGCGTCTTACTGAGGTACAGTTAGTCCATAAAATTGCAAAGCATTTTCACCCAACAACGTTGGTCGCCGTTATTACGAGGGGTATTGCAACGAAGACCGAGTTCATAAAGTTAATAATGGAGTTCAAGAATGTGCCGTTACCACCTACCAACTTTAGGGAACCCCCCAATCGACAAGAATCTCCAAACAAAAACAACCATTATGAAAGCAGGGACAATAGAGACAGACATACAGGTCACTGGACGACCGGGTATAATAAATTTAACAACAGAGGACCGACATATTACGGGGAAAGAGAAACCCAGAATGGTGAGGGGACTAGCCGACAAAAACAAGACAATTCACAATGACATGGGGGAAGGGGCAAACAACTCTTAAGTAAACACAATAATGAAGTTAAAATAATAATAAAGTTTTTTTTTAATTCTAGATAAATAAATTTAAACAAAATAGAGATAGTCTTACGATAAATTGTTTTAAAAGGAAGGGTAGTGTATAAAAGAAAGGGCACTGTTCGGTTAACTATAATAGAAGGCAGTCTGTAGGTCAAATTCCTGGGGTTATTGTTAGGGTAGAAAAGGTTGACACGGTCATAAATTTTAAGTTTAAAGAGACGATAGACAAATGTAAACAACCGATCGATAGGTTTTATGTTTAAAGGGTAGTTTGTAAATATTAAACGTTGTTAGAAAGATATGAATTTTAAAGTTAAGTAGGTAATTACATGATTAGATTAAGAAAACAAATATGTGTGAATTAATTAGTAAATAATATAATAGTTGTAAAAGGAAATTAAGGGTGTATCAAATTTTAGAATTTTAATTAAATTGAAAATTTTAAAATTTTGGGGACTTATATAACATACCAAAATAGAAAGCTCCAAAGGTCAGTACCCGGCAGGCCATAAATCGTCAAGACATGAAAGGATTGACGGACATAAAAAAATGTTTCAACAGGGAAACAACGCACCCAAACCGTCACACAAGATCCATCAAAATTAAGCTTTTAATACCGAAACAAATTGTAACAAGCCAATCAGAGCAAGTGAATCAGTTCTGAAATAACGTCCAAGAATTAAAACTAGCCAATGGAAGAAGAGCATCATGACGCTGTTTTAAAAAGAGGAGAACTTATAAATAAGGGTAAAAGGGAGGACACGAGGTTCTTTTAGGTATTTTGGTTCCGACGTCGTATTAGAAGGTTGTTCCGTGGAAGTGTTTCTCCTGATCGAAAGAGTTAAGTGTTTGTGAAGGACTTTGCCTATCCTATTCGTCGTTTTTCATTTTGTAATAGAACTGTTAAGTTTATAAAAGTCAATAAAAAGTTATCCGTCGTTTTAAAAATTAAAAGAATCGTCGTATTAAAGTATGAGAAGTTTTCGTGGTCGTTAAGTGAGATAAGTGTGAAGTTTAAGGAGTCATCGTCGTATTAAAGTTAAATCAGTGAGAAGAAGCATCGTCGTAAGAATAAAAAGATAAGTAGAACTTAAAGGACAATACATTTTATAAATTACCACCAAATTTTGTTTTTTGTAATAATAAAATAAATTATAGCCACCTAAGAACCAACGAACCCCAATAGAGATTAAAATTAAATTCAAGTAAATAACCTTCAGTTAGCCGGAGCGAATATTTTATAAAGCTAATTAAAATTAGAGTCAAAATTAAATACAAATTAAATTGATGCATTCTTAAATTCCTTGTTTTAGACTAAGTTGTTTAGGATAAGAAATTACAGTGAAGATGTACCTAGTTTAAGCCGTAGTATAAAATTGTAGAATAAGATATTAATCAGTAATATTTTGAGCATCAATTTAAAAATTATGTTTTAAATGATTAAAAAAATTAATATTTAAAAGAATTAATTATTCAAAATGTTTAATTAAAATTGAGTTATAATCCCACATGTTTTGAGTGTTATTATTTTAATCAATTGTCAAATAACTAACGAACTAATAACCAAATGAGTCATAATAAATTAATAAATAGTAAAAGAAATATAGGAGAGTTTTCCTATATTTAAGCGACCAACGTGTAGCAAATAACTAATAAAAATAAAAGAGAACGTCTACAACGTTATAATATATATTGCAAATATGTTGTACATTAAAAAAAAAAAAATATGGAGTTAAGATTATAGGAATAAAAACATTTTACTGTTAGTGAAGCTAAAATTCTAATGAACACATATATTATAATAAATACAACCAGATTTTTAAAACCACAGATGGAAAGAGGGATAATTTATCTATAAGATAGTGTCAATGTTGATTAAGGAAACAGAAAGAGGGATTTCTGAAAAATAAACAAATATGACGTATGTTTCAGTCAAGATGTCGACTCGCTAATGCTGATCAAATACAGAAGCTTGTAACCTTAATTCGTCCTACAATATCATACGACATATAACGTGTTTTAAACTTTTGGTTACATTAAAATGCAAGTTCAGATCTTTAGCTTTCCATTGATGCTAAATTTATTGCGATTAATAGTCCAGTCACTGTTGAGGAAAACAGGTCAATACCTCTTTATTTTTTTATTTAAATCAATTTTTTTTTAATATTTTTAATGTAGACTAATATCAGATATTTCTTGTTGAAACTCCATATTCAAGGATAAAATAAAGCAATAGCTTAAAGTTTCAAAATATTTTAATAATATAAATGAGCTACAATTGTTTCGCCTTGCGGCATCATCGGGCAACATTCATTATATAAAAATTCCTTGTCTCTTTCACTCACTCTTATCTGAACATAAAACTGCCCGCCAGTTGCCCGATGATGCCGCAAGGCGAAACAATATTGAAGCTCATTTATATTATTAAAATATTTAGAAACTTTAAGCTTTTGCTATATTTTATCCTTGAATCGATTTTGCTAAAAATTTGGAATTAGGCTTATATTACAGGTTTACCCCCTCTTTAAAAGTTATATACGCGCTAGGTAAGCTTTTTATTTTTGAGGGGAGAAAACCACCCCTTATTGAAAAAATTAATATTAAAGCATTTTATGGATTTTAATTATGTTAAATTAAGCAATTTTAATATTTTCAATTACAATAATGGCTAGTGTGCAAATTCTCAACCCTTGAAAATTCTTAAAAACCACCCCTTTAAACAAAAATAATTTTAGAAAATTGTTTACAGGTTCAAACGTTTTTGTGGAGCATTTATATCACATACAATTTAATTACCTGCTTATATAAAATAATTTTGGTTAATTGTAACACTTCAACCCTTAAAAACTACCCATATGCCAAAAATATATTTAAAAAAATCCTTGTCAACAACTTCAAAAGCTTTAAATGTACATTTATATTCCAAAATAAATTCCTTCCTAGACAATAAAATATTTTTTGATTTGTTGCTTATTTTTAATCCTTAAAAACCATCCCTTGTGTCAAAACGTCTACAAAAGTTGTGATAATTTCAAACACTTTAATCTTGTATTGATATTCTAGAAAAAAAAATCATTTCCCGGTCATAAAATTTCCAACCCATAAAAACCACCCCTATGCTCACGAAACAACCTCCCCTTTGATATATGTGTAAATAAAAAATTGAATATTTTTTACGATTTTTTTGAATTTAAAAAATTATAAATAAATGAAGGTACTTTACATAGAAGGTATAAACATATCTTTAAAAAATAAAAAAAATATTTACAATTTTTCAAATTATTCAATGTCTAAAACATCATTCTCTTCACATTCTAACTCCTCCTCTTCGTTTATTGCAGGGCAGTTTTGGCAATTGTCGCCAGTGCATGTAGCATTGCAAAATAAACCAAGCTCACGGCAGCCACACGCTGAACCGCAACCCTTTTTGCAATTAATTTTTTTCAAATATCTTAATCATAAAAAATTCTTATATTTACAATACAATTAAAATGGTTTTTATATTTCTTCAAAAAAATGATTGACCATAATAAAGGAAATAATAAAAAACTAATAAACAATATGTTTGTAAAAAATTAATACGACATAATTCATAAATGCAATTGGTTTTTTACGATAACTCCGGTAATTTTTAAGCTACAGCGTCCATTAAAAAAAGCATTTTAAAGGTAATTTCAAAAGCTACAAGACTAAGGACGTAAAATTGTGCTAAAACCCTTTCTTTTTAAATAGTGATGGGCCAAAGTGCTGATTACAGGTGAGTCACGCGGTTTAACTCAAACTTCAATCGACTGTATTTCCGTTATTTTTCAAGCTATAACAAAAAACAAAACAAAAAAAAACACAATTTTTGTTAAGAAAAACGCTACGTTTTTGTATTGTACCATTATTTACTTATCTTTTATAGTTTTAGATTTATTCTGGGAAAATTCAAATTTTTGAGATAAATACAAAAAAAAAATTTAAACATGATATTTTCGAAAAATACGCATTCTAAATCGGCTAAACTTTAGGACCTGATAAATAACAATAAAATAAAATGAATTTTGAAGATATACGTTTAATTTTAGTTCTGATAAAAATAGTGTTACTTATATTGATCGTTTCATTATTCAAAAATTATAGTAATCCAACTATTTTTCATTACATCTCGCTTTGTTTTAATCGAAATGAATTTTAACAGGGCTCATTTCAATTGTTTTTTTTTCAAACCCTTTAAAAAAGGTTAAATGTGTTTTAATCGGTAAATATATCCATTTTACTTTATTTGACGATAAATACATGGAGTATAGTACCCCAAAAATCAAAAAAGTCATCTTTAAACAATTATAAATCGCTTAGTATTGTACTTAGAAAACCCAATCTCTTTGGATTTTTATAAGCTTTATTTTGGTGTATTACTTTTTTTAAAATAAAAATCTTAGTTTTTGAGTTATTTGTAAAAAATCATTGAAAATCACGTTTTTTTTTTTTTTCATCGAAAAGTATACTTTTTTTAGTGCGAATAACTAAAAAAGTATGATTCTACTGAAAAATATTTATATGACATTTTTTGTTTAAAATTTGATTCCCTATCAATTACCTGGGTTATTTTGAGTTTAAAAATTTCAACCCCCGAGATGGGGTGTCAACCACCCCAGGAGTTGAAAAACTCGTCGGTATCATATAACTTATGTTTTGTGAGTAATATCCTACCAACATTAAGAATTTCAGACAAATCGGTACAGTTATAAAACATTTAGAGGGCAAATGCCACAGTAACTGGACTATAAGTGATTTTTAGTGTGTGAAAGGTTGAATGGAAAGTAAAACCTTATAACGGTTTTAGTAGTTGTTTTGTATGTCACTACCGGTTAGCGGTCGGAAAATTCTCACTTAATGTAACGCATGTTTCGTTTGCCGGTTAAAATAAAATTGACTTTTATTTTGTTATACTGAAAGTATGAGTGTAACAAATTAGTCTAGAACGAACAAATAGTATCTCATACTATTAATTGTGAGACACAAAATAACATTCCCACATACAAACTAAGATACATTAAGTTGGTTTTAGTATATTATTTAACCTTTCTTAGCATTATGTTAACTTCTACTGACGCGTTTAAGATGAACTCCACTTTCAAAAAATATTTTTGTACTGCTTGATCCCTCAAAGGAATAATCTTATATAACCCACGTAACCTTTCACATCCTATACCCGTAGGTTTAGCTGTCTTTTGTTATTGGTTGACACCATTTGCTATATAAGACCATTAGCTTTGATGGAGAAATCACTACATAAAAAGGGTTTTTTTTAATGGAGCTCGTTTGAAACGCTCATAAGAAGTTAAGACAATGTTAGGCATAGCAAAAGAATATTATACTCTCTAATCAATTATGCGTCGTCCTCACATAAATATAGATCACCATAATAATTTATTTCCTGTTTACAAAATGTTTATTTTTTTTAATAATACCATAAATATAAGTAATTTAGAAGATTCTGATAGATATAGAATAAAGGAAGCATTAAAAAAAAAATAATAATATAAAAAATAAATAAATAAAAGTCGTTATTATTACTAGCTTTAAAACACTTGTAGTAGTATACAACTGAAATGGTTAAAATATTTCTACCTTGTCATTATATTTAATTTTATTATTATTTTTAGAATGTGTTGCTCTCTTTGCAGAATAGGGACTTAGAGTTTCATTACAAACAGTTGCTTATATACTCATTTATATAAAGTTTTAAGAACAACATAACAATATTATGAGGATCTGTACATTGGCTAGGAATTACATAAATGATTTAAGTACATTGTTCTTTAAAACAACGGTCTTGCCTTCTTCTGACGATTTCCAATGAACTCCATTTTCAAAAGCTATTTTAAGTACTTCTTCGTCTCGTAAAGCTTTCATCATATGTAACGCAAGTAACCTACTCTCTACTTGTAGGTTCCATACTTTGCTGAGATTTGTCAGTTCCCCAGCTCGCTTTTTCTGTTGAGCGTTGTCCAATAGACTTATATTTCTTGACTGAACGATTAATTATTTGGTCATTTATAATATATTTCCTTATAGTGTATATATTTCTTATATTTAGTCCTTATAATGTTTATTTGAATATATCAAGTTTGTTTAATATGTTTAACCGTCTACCAACGTTACACTAATGTAATAATTTCATCCAATCTTTCATTTATTTTGGAATGAGTTCTTCTTCTAATAAATTCGATGCAAAATTTTGATCCTTATTTTCATAATTATAGTATTTAAAATCATTATTGTTCCTTAAATCGTGTCTTAATTTTACGCAAGTTTTGACCTATATTTTCCGTCACACTTAAAGCTTACATTAAATAACCAAGAACATAGCAGCACGGTGTAACCCATCACAGAAGGGGGAACATAGGGGAACGAAGTAATACATAAATATATATAGGGACGCAGTTCATCTGAAATGCGTCAGAAACTATTAAGACAATATTAAGAGTGGTATAAGAATATATTCAAATAAACAACATTATATATGTAAAATACACTCTACAATAAATTATACATTTCTTTATTAAATATTGGTTTATAATGTTATAAACATTATGAAGTAAGGCGTAGACTGTTGTACTATATATGAATATGTTAAAGAAGTCTACATATTAGTTTTGTTGATAGTTTTGTGAGCAGTAGACCGAACTGCTGAGTTGTTTCATTATATAAATTCAACAATAGATCAGTAACAGAATATTCGTAAGAAAGAATATTCGTTATTTGAAAGAGAAAATTCAATAACTCTGATAGTCATTTTTTAATTGATTGTGAATGGTTAATCCACTGTGCTGAAATATTTTGTTTTTAGGGTTACAACACATCAATGATTGATGTAGTTCAAAGAAATATATTATATCTTTTCACTGTGATCCCAAAACGATCTATTGTGCAATGACCGTGGCTGTAAATTATTTGGTATTTCAGGGAAGTAAAACCAGCTCATATCTCTTGTGAAGCAAGCAAGTGTCGTATCCTCTCTACCAATCTCAAGCCCTAGATATAACCTGTCTTTTTTAATTGCTGAATTTGTATACATTTAAACAAATTTTAGTTAGTAACAATTTTATTTGCAAATCGGTAAATTTCAAATTATTATTATTGCAATATTATTAACATTGAATAATAACACAAAGACGGATTCACTCCTAAAGAGCTTGCAGTTTTGTTAAGAGTACACAACCTTCAAAATTTGCCCAAATTGTTATCATCATTAAAAGTTAAACAATTTACGTAAATATTAATTTTTTATTAAGGTAGCCTAAAGGATATATATACTGTATATATATATATATATATATATATATATATATATATATATATATATATATATATTACATTTACTTTAAGATTTCCAATTTTACTTATTCTGTATCAAATAAATGTGTTTGAACATTTATATGAGAATATTAATAAATATTTATTTTAATTATAATGTTTATGATTTAACCTAAAGCATTGATCAAATGAGTTTGAATATAATCGGAAGATGTAATTAAATAAAGTCTTGGTGGCTATAAATAAATTATTAATTTATTAACTAAAGTCTGATTATGCTATAAATAAGTCATATGTTTCTTACAGGATAAATCAATACAGCTATTACCTGAAGTAGTGGGAACTCACGTTGCCTATAGTCCGTATGGGATTTGTAAGAATAAGATCGATATTCATCGGTTCAGGTGAATTAACTATTGACTCCAGTGTTGGATAGTTTCGATTTTCTAACGCTCTAATGAATCTGCATCACCTGGCATTTGTAAATTTTTGCTTTAGTTTCTTTCTGACTTTTATTTTTAATGATACACATGTCTTACATTTATCTTCATATTTCCATTGTAATTTTGTTTTAAAATATGCAAATGTTCTTCAACTTGGCACGGTTTTTAACAATTATTATTGCTAAATAATATTGTAAATCCTGCTATTCTATACAAATATACATATAGTGTAATGTCTCACTGTCAAGACGCCACGCAATGATAATATTTTCAGTATTCACCCTCAAGCACTACCCCTTTCACCCCTTTTGTACCATCTACCAACTCTTTTAGATATACGAACAAAAATCCTGTATCCAACTAAAGTGATTTCAATAATTTATAGATTATCATTTACAGTCTTCGATATATTCGCTCCAAATATTACTGTTTTTCATAGAAATTCTCCTAAACTGGTCCTAATTTATAGATGTATGCGCATCAAATATGAAAATAGAAAAATTATTTAGTAAACATATGAAATATTATGTTAGATAGAATTCATCATTTTAACAACAATATAGATGTTGTGTTTTGGTAAAAATGGCTTGAAATATATCAAGTTATAATTAAAATTAATATATTCTCTACCCAACCAATTCTGTATTCTTTCATTTCTTAATATAGGTTTCTACGGTATTTATTATTAATATGTTCTTAGAATAAGAAAAAAAAATCTGTAGCTCTAACTAATACCATATAGAGAGATTGCAAATAGGAACGTGTATGTAACGAACCAAACGATACTGACATCACATGTGCTGAAAAAGTAAACAGGCACAACATTTACAGAAAGTTACAACATACTTTGTGCTTTATAAGAAGACAGAAGTAATATTCCTGTAGAAGAGATGTTTGTACTACAGGATGTTAGACACGTCACTGCCCACTTTGTGATGTGGTGTGCATTGATGTCACGCTTTTAGAGTAAAATGTTTTCCGTTCTAAATCCTTTCAAATTCCAATTTTATTAAACAATCCTCGGTTCTGTTTTATTATGCAGAGTACAACACACTTTTTTATGTATATAAAAAAATAATGTTGAGAGGAATGTACGTGGCTTAAAAGCTTTGTTGAATTATAATAATTTATAATATTTTATTTATGAAACAATATTAGACTACTTATCCCATAGTACGACACACAACACTTTGGAATATTTCGTAAGTATATATATATATATATATATATATATATATATATATATATATATATATATATATATTATGAGACACCATTTTCTATCAATGCATCGTGTTAATCCGACCTTTTGTTGTTCTTTGTGTGTATAACTTACAATACACTCACGCAAGCTCTGTTTAACCCTTTTCAAGGAACAGATCTATTATGATTGTAACTTGGTGTGGCAAGTTTTATGTAATAACAAATAATTTAGAAAATAAACTTTACTTAAATCTAGGCTAAATCACGAAACAAATCAAATTCTGCAGAGTGCTAATACGTTTCTACAGATCTTCATTGAATCATATTATTTAAAAATTTTGTAAGCATCATAACTTTATTTTTTAAAAAATTTAATGAAATATAATTAAAATATGTCTACTGGATCACTCAATAAGTAAGGCTATTTGATAAAACTGTATATACTTTACTGAAGTCATTTGAGTTTCTTATTATGAGTGTCTTTTATCTGAATAATTAATAAAACACTATTGTAAGTATTGAGCCTTGCTATTTAAGTTTTCATAGTTACAAAATTCTCATAAGTAGCTAAAACAGATTAAAGACATAACAATATGCTTATGAAAAGTGTATCAGTTCCTATACCGACTAGTTGATTAGAGGTGAGGGAGGGTTCAAGGACCTGCTGAAAGACCAGAGTGATGATTAAATTTTTTTTTTTTTATGTAATGGGCTGCGATAGCCTCCGTCAGAGGCCTCACACCGACGTCGACCTAAAGGTCTTTTGCCGCCCCAAGTTCCATCCTACACCCACTCAGTAATACCTGTCATCCTTATAAAGGAATAGATGCTACCTATTGGGTTGTCTAGGATGGTTTCCATCTCCTTCCCCGGAGTACCTAGAAAGTATAGCCTGGCTGGTCCTAACGCCTCACACTCTAAGAGAATGTGTTCTGCGGACTCTTCAGCCAAACCACATTTCCTGCAAATATTTTCTGCAGCAATCCCTATCCTGTGTAGGTGTTTTCTGAGGTGGCAGTGGCTCGGTAAGAGCCCAACTACCCACATCATGTTATCCCTTCTAAGAGAGATGAGTTGTTCAGCATGTTTCTTGCTTAGTCTAAGTAGCCTCTTTGCAAGTCTACTTGTAGTTGAATTCGTCCAGGCTCTATTCATTCCCTCCCGTATCCATGTATCTACCGCTGCTCTGGTATGTCCATAGGAGATCCCGAAAACCGGTTCCTGGCCCACGAAAGGGGATTCTGAACCTACCCTGGCTAATTCATCTGCTCTCTCATTTCCATCGATACCTGAATGGCCAGGAACCCAGCCCACAGTGACCGTGTTCACCTGACTAAGCTTTATCAATGATGAGATACAGTCCCATACCAGCTTCGACTTTACTCACTCTTGTAGCTTGACTGTTTGTGAAGATCAGAATGGTCTTACCTGTGTATTCCATTCGTAGATTCTCCTTGATACATTCAGGGATTGCACCTACTTCTGCTTGGAAGACAGTAGCATGCTTGCATAGGCAGAGTAAGATGGAACTCTCTGGGTTAATCCCATTTATACCACCGGCTGTACCCATCTCCGTTTTCAAGCCATCTGTAAACCAGACTATATCCTGCTCGTTATATAACCTCTTTCCATACTACCATTCTTCCCTAGAGAAAATTTTCGTCTTGAATGGCTTATCTAATGAAACATTAGGTATCATGTGATCTGAGGTCATGTCTAACACTTCCTTGTTGACCACTTGATTTATCCTGCAGTGACCGATCGCTGGCCATCTCATTCTCCAGCAACCCGTTTGCTGCAGTCTATATGCACTCATCCTTGCCTGTCCCTGAATAAATACCCCTAGGGGAGGGAGATCCAGTAGAGCATTCAAGGTGACTGTTGGTGTAGACCCCATGGTCCCCCCGTGATGGCCAAACAAGCCACCCTTTGGACAGCATCCATTCTACTTCCAACACCACCTTGTACCGTCTTCGTCCACCAAACCACCGCTGCATAGGCAATTAGTGGTCTAATAATCATGGCGTATTTTACAACAGCCCTCTTACATTCAAACATAAGACACTTGGCTCTGGTTACTACCCGTTCTACCTGCGGGTTCCAGGTGAGCCTTTTATCCAACACAATATCTGGTTCTCCAGCGCTACCTCCTGCCCAAAAAGCTTAGGGAGCGACCTTACTCCCATTCCTTTTTCTTGTGGAGGGAATGAGAGTAGTTTTCCGGGATTTACAGCTAGCTGTTCCTCCTGGCACCACCTTTCCATCTGGATAAAGGCAGCCCGCATGAGTTCACAAACGACGCTCATGTCTCTACCTCTTACTACGATGGCCACATCATCAGCGTATCCCTGTGAGTAGAATCCTTGTTCGTTTAAACGCCTCAGGATTTTATCCACTACTAGGTTCCATAACAGGGGAGATAGGATTCGTCCTTGTGCACATTCACGCCTAGCCCTGACCGTGATGGTTTCATCGTACAGATGAGCCTGGATTAACCTGCTGTTCAGCATGGCTGACACCCATCCTACAACAGTCTTGTTCACCTCACAATCCTCCAAAGCTCTAATCATCGATTGTATTGAAGGGCACCCTCTATGTCTAGAAAAGCCACCAGGGCTATTTCCTTTGCTTACAGGCTTTCCTCTATTCTGCTCACTAAGTGATGCAGAGCTGCCTCTGTGGACCTGCTTGGTCTATAAGCAAATTCATTTTCGTGTAGGCCTAAACTCCTTAGCACGCTTTCTCTGATATTTATGTCCAGTATTCTTTCCATTGCCTTTAGCAAGAAGGAGTTTAGGCAAATAGGTCTGTATGCCTTGGCCTGAGCATATCCCGCTATTCCAGGCTTTGGAGCGAAGACCACCCTCGCCACAGCCCATTTCCTTAGAACATGGCTTAGAGCCAAGCTCGCTCGAAACACACCCGTGAGTACTGGTTTGATAAAACTGTATACACTTTACTGAAATCATTCGAGTTTCATATTATGAGGGTCTTTTATATGAATAATTATTAAAACACTATTGTAAGTATTGAGCCTTGCTACCTAAGTTTTCATAGTTACAACATTCTCATAAGTAGCTAAAACAGATTAAAGACATAACAATATACTTATGAAAGGTGTATCAGTTCCTATACCGACTAGTTGATTAGAGGTGAGGGAGGGTTCAAGGACATGCTGAAAGACCGGAGTGATGAGTTACTTAATTATAATGGTTTGTTTAAAGGTTAGTTGAGGAATTTATAAACTAATCTCTCAATATCTAACATTTCCAATGAGTTTAAATTTTTACCCTAGGCATCGACATGGGGACACTGTATATTTACATTAGAATTAAAATCCGTTAAATTATGAAGTTTTATATGTAGTTTAAAACTAGAATCTCCATAAGCATACACACAAATTCTGTCATGTAACTTAGATTCAACAAATTTACCTGTTAGGACTATGTACGTAATTTAAAATGTACTCCTACCGTGTGCCAACGGTCGCTAGCATTAAGAAGTTCAACAATTAGAGTTCTTATTTCAGAGTTGAAAATCGGTTCAGTTAAAAGGATTAGGTTTACGTTTATCATTGAAGTTCCTTCTATCTGTATTTAATCAAGAAAAATTTATTTTTTAAACTCTAAAACATCACAAAAATTTCCACAACCATATATTCCATACACATGACAAATAATAATACTATTTTTTACCATTCCTTCAGTAACAATAAATAGCATTAATAATCTGTGACATGTTATACGATTAATTAGCTTAATTATTATATTTTTACAACTTAACAAGAAAAATAAAGTGTAAAATTCCAACAAAAATAATAGTGCCACGGTTTATCACTAAAATTGAATCAATTAAATAAAACTAATGACTTGACCAAAACCGCCAGCTGTGTAATTATTAAATAACAGGGTGAAACAATTTATTGTTTCTGCTTTAGCACCGGTGTAGCGTAATATTACTCTTATTATTTCTAACACAAATCTATTGCTTTGTGAGAATTAATTCCTCATAAATCTATTTCATTCTTAAGACATTGCATTTACTGGCTGTTGGAGACAAATAAGTTATAGGAAAAATGTACCCCAAAATGAAATCGTTATTTTGATGACGGCTTTCTAATATAAATGAATTAATATCACTTTTCTTGTATTTATACCTGTGCAGTATTTACAGCGGTCTTACTAAGTTACTTTAACATTTTTTCTTTCCTATTTCCCCCTAATATGGCCTCACAGAATCCAATAAAATTATTTTCAGTTTTGAAAATGCCCCAAAAATCCCCAATTTAGGGGGGGGGGAGGTAGGGGCGCTTTTTGAGGAATTTTCAAATGTAAACATGGGTTGTGTGATACATCAATTTAAAAGTCCTATTACCCTGAACAGTTTGGCGCAAACAAAAGTTAATTATCTTTAACCGCATGTACAAGGTGTACCAAAACGTTTTGAAATAGGACTTTAAAATAAAGTACCGTGTTTCCCTACCTACAATACGGAACAGCACCAGATGTTTTTCCAAGCTTATTATTGAGCTATTCATTAATGAAACGTGTGGTAGGGCCATTTTTCACTGGATTTTGTAAATTTTAAATATGCTCAAACTTGAAGAATACAAAAAAGCCTAAAACTCAAAATTCTTAAATAGCAACTTATAAAAAAATTTATATCAAATAAAAGGTCTTTTCAAAACGAATTTTTTTTTTGTATTTGATCTTTTTTCTATCTTTTACTGTTTTAAAATGGCAGCCTAACAACTTAATTACGTATGTCAGTTCACAATATGTAACAAATTATTTTTAAATGATATTAAATCAAAAATTTTCCTACAATGTTTAATTGGTTTCATAGCTCTGAATGTCCTCTGCCATAAGTAATGAAGCAAAATCAGTGAAGTATCTATATTTTATGAGACAATGATGACCGAGAGGTTTTCCCTTTAAACAACGAGAGGAAAAATACAAAATTATTTCTCAGAAGATTTTAATTTCATTTATTTCCAGATATTTCTGAATGATTTCCGTTTTTAACTGGACTACCAGTTTTGATTTTATTTTTAAAATATCTACGTTTAAAACTATCCTAAGTTTGTTCCCACACTTATAGAGTAATGCCTTAGAAATGTATTCAACTGTAATAATTCATTGAACATTTAATAATAATAAAAGGCAACATCTGAATCCCTCCAAACAATTTTAACTCATTATATTTCATTATTAAGCTGTGGAAAGTTGAGATTTTGTTAAAACAGTGCTGCAATCCCCTATTTACATTCTACCCCTATGCTTGAATTATTTATATGTTGCAACAGTCAAACCAAATTAAACCTACAAATATTAAATAATGTCAAAGAGATGAAGGAACTGTCAACTTATTTATCCAGTGAAGGTAATTATGTTCTCTATATAATGGTAATAGTTTGTAATACACTGAACCCTTTATGAAGTTTGAATTATACTTATAGTGGAAACACAAAGAATTATAGGTAAAATAAAGAAAAAGAAAAAAGTGCTTGATGTTGGACATTCAATTTCTCTTTTGAGGTAAAGGCTTTTAGACAATACAAAATAGGGGTTTTTATGTTTTCTTTTTCTTTGAATATCTTGGGATCTAATTGACGGATATTATTCAAAACAGAGCCAAAATGTCCGTGGTGAGCTCTATAATATATCTGATTAATTCGTGTTTTAATATGATTGTTATTATTGTTATAATAAGCTTAAAAACTGACAAATGTACAGACAGTGGTATAATTTTACAAATAATATATAACATCGTTGCTCTACCGGAATAACGGTGATTATACTGGGTACAAACAACAACCCAATTTCAAATTGAACACAACTTCTAAAAATTACAATTATCGCCTAAACATCTAGTTTTTATAAAAGTATACGATTTTGATAAAAATGATTCAGACAAATAATTAAAAATTATAATTTTGGATGGTGAAAAGGTTGAAAAAAGATATCAGAACAATTTCCGGTTAGAATAGTTTGTACCAAAATATTATATATTTCACGAAGCCTCAAATTTTAAGCGTTATTTGTGATTTTTTGAGTCAAGGTGCAATATTTTGATGTTAAGATTGGAATGTCGGTTTGTACGCAACGCAATCAAAGTTATTTCTTAATAGCGCCTCTTCAAATATTTGCAAAGATACATTACTTTAATTACGATTTTGTGTTTTACAGTTTTATTTTATATAAAAGTATTAACAAACAGGTAGAAATGAGTATGGTTCGAACAGTATAAGAAAAAACTGTATAAAACCCCCACTTTGAAAATTTAATGGTTATAAAAATAATGTATTATACAATAGACATGCTACAGAATGACTGAATGCTCTTCTTAATCCCCAAAACAAAAAAAAAAGAAAAATAATAAAATAACAAATTGGATGTTCCGAAACGAGCAGTAGTTTAGCAGTAAAACCCTCTGTTGATGATAGCAATAAACGTGTTTTAGAACAAAAAAGAAAAGATAAATTGAATAATAATTTTTGTTTATTCTATTGTTTGAATTTAAGCTCATAGGAGATTGTTTTTTAACTTTTAGTTTGTTTAGATTTTTCAAAAATCTCTATAAGAGGTAGTAAGAAAATAATTTTTTTTTTTTTAAATTTACTAAAACTTCACTGTACTAGGCAATTGATTTTAAGTTTTAATAAAATGAATTTTTAAATTCAGTTTTTGATTTTTTAGTCGCATGTGTAATAATTTTTAATTAGTGGAAGTTTGTGACACTATTTAAAAAAATATATATTCAAAAACTTCAAACATCACCAAATGTTACAAACTCAGAATGACAATGGGAGGAATAATAATTTTAAGTAGTGCATTCAATGACAAAATTTAGGATTAACTAATTATCATTTTATGTGAGTAAACTGAAAGTTTTCTATATTTATTTATTTTACTCTATATTTTTGTTTTTGTTTTTCGTGACGGTCTAACTGTTGGCTATGTTTACACATCTTCCCTTTTCTTTCTACTCCATCACTCCGTCATTCTCTCTCTTTTCTCATCTGAGCATACCTGTTCTGGTTTACTTGCCGGTAGGTCCTACACCTCCCAGACGTTTTTGCTGAACAAAACTCTATCCTCCGTCTCTTCTTCTCTATTGCAACTCTATCTATATATGTAACTTTAATCCAGATGATCTATATTAGTATAACTTCTATGTTTTAAATTTTGTATTATATTTGCTAATATTATTTAGGCTATTTTCTTGACGTGTCCATAAAATGTTAGTCTTATCATCATAGTAGTTATTAAGTTTTCAAAAAAACACACAGAGATTTTTATGTAGGTTATGTGTGATAACCACTGCCGTTGGGGTCACTGTTATAATGAGAAGCGTTAACAAAATTATTATTTAACACAACACAAATTAGAATTTATAACTCCGCCATTACTAAAGAAACCACATGGCGTTCGGTTAATCGTAGCGTGCCACGCCACCTACCGTGTGTAATTATAAAAATATTTATTATCAACCTTTACATTCTGTTTGCGATATTCTATAGACAACTCAAATTCGATGTATGAAGGAGGTAGGATGTAGTAGAGAGGTTAAAAATAGATCCAAACTTCTATTACTGCTTTGTAAATACTCTTTTGTTCCAATTGATAATATTTCGCTGACATTACTTTTATTATTAGTAGAAATAATTAAAGATATATCGTTCTGAAGATTCTGAGAACAGCTGATTCTTTTTAAATTCACCAATGTGTATTTAACTCTTGAAATAGGTTTTCTCACATCGAGACCTTGCTACCAAAAACGTACGTTCACTCAATTTCAACAAAATTCTTCCTCCTGTTTTCAAAATTAAATTTACAAACATAGATGAATTGCTAATATGATAGGATATTTTGTGAACACCAATTTAAAATGTAACAAATTAAAGTACCCTAGAAACTAGAGGATAAGCAAAACTGAAATAATTATTTGTATTTGTAATTAGGCATAGTGCTTTAAAATGTATGACACTATTGTTGTTAATTAGATATATCATAATTTGAAGGAAAGTGAATTCCTGACTTGCTACCTTTACTTTTGTCACTTTTCCTGGTCACTTACAAATCTGTAATTTGAGTGCTCAAAATATGCGACAAACTGAATGTCCGTCAGGAATTAAGAATCCGATTAGAAAAGCTGCAACTACTAAAGATAAGTTCAAATTTATCAAAAAATATTACATGATATTTAACTAAATAAAAGAAATACATTAAAAAATAAATAAATAAATTGTTACATTTACAAAAATAAAAATGTGCACATAGATGAAAACCGTATTATTACCGACTTTTTCATGAATTTATTTAGTTTGTTATATAGTCTTAGTTCTTCGAATCGTTGAATCAAAATCATTCTGTGGTTCTGTCTGTCTGTATTCAAATGTGAATGAGTATATATTGTAATTTTATTACTAAATAATGGACTTCAAATATATACAGGCTGACAGAATTAGTGAATGATTTTGGTTACTTTTGTATTTACCGGTCAAATTAAATCCCCGACTACTAAAATTTGGGTTCCCTTAAATACTTTTTGGCCTTTAAAACCAAAATTGGGTTCCTCTTAGATATGTTTTGGCGGTCGTTTTAGGCCCTTGTAACTTAAATTTTGGGTCTTATAAAGGTTAAAACCATGTCACCCCCCTTCTAAATCACGAGCCTCTTAATTACAAAATTGAGGCATCTTATACAAAGCTTTTGACGTTTTCTGGAGCTTCTTAAATCTAAAATTTTGTTCATTTTGGGCTTTATATATCTATAAAACCAACACGAGTTACATTTTTGACTAAAATTAAAATGTACTTACAGTTAAATTGCCTCAAAATGTAGTGTACTTGATTCAGAGCTTTCCATTTTCGTAGCTTACAATTTTGGTTTATAATTTGTACATGTAACATAGTTGAAGTAAAATTTTAAAAAGTTACAAATATCAGCCGATTTAGGCCTATTAAAATGTACCCAGTTTCTAGTAGAAATATCCTCCATATAGACTTTTTAGGTTCCCCAATAACGCATTTTAGGTTCCCCTAACAGAGTTTTACATTTTCAAAATATATACAATGTTTCAAATTTACAGTAGTAATATGGTCCATATACACTCTTCACGTTTCCCTAGACCTAGGTAGGCATAAATAGTTTCAATAAAAGTGAATGTTATCTTAGATAGTATTAGAAATTCAATTGTATTCCTTTTCATTCACTATATGCTGTCAAATAAAAGTTAAAAACTTGAAGTTTTTCATTTCTTGGACCTCTTTAAATCCAAAATTGTGTTCACTAGTTGTCTTTTTAGTTCTTATACAAGTAAATGTATTTAAAAAGGTGTCTATATTGTTTTGTTTTGGTTTTAACTTTCTAATTCATGTTTATTCTACGAGTACTGAAATATTAGAAACAAATATACATACAGTTTAAAGAGTCTTTTAAAATAAAAATTGTACTGAAACGGAAGTGTAAACATACTGCTTCCTGAAGAATTTGACTGAGACGTATAAATGGTTTAAATTGGGGTAGAATATCAAAAATTGGTAGTCCATATAATGTCGGTAGAAATATAATCTTGAATGTGATGTGGTAGACAATAATTGTCACTTATTGAAATACATAAATTCCCACCAACCAAAATTTCTGTCATTTTGAGGAGTCAGCTCTACTGTTATACAATGGCTGAGGCTTGGATAAGTATGCTCGTTACATATTATTTCTAACGAGTGATTACAAATCCCCTAATAACTATTCGAGAGTAGATTTCGAGTGACTTTATAAATATTGTACAATAATATTATGTTAGTTTAATTTATTTATCTGAAATAAAACTAATATTTGTAATGTTTTAAAATTAGGTTTATTTAAAAATGTGAAAGTAAATAAAAAAAGAGACGAAATATTTAAAGCCTAATTGATTCTTATATTTTGTCGGTAAGAGCTGTAAAACTCGAGTCGTAATAGTTTGAAATAATCCAAAAGAAATCGCTGATTAATACAGTTTACTTGATAGAAAACAGTATGAACTAGTTCCTCGTTTTCCAGGTTTTTAACTAAATATATTTCTATACATTGATTCTTGTTGTTTCTATACTCTCCTAAATTGGAATGGTTATAACTAATTCTGCTATTTGGGCGCTTTGTATAAGGTTTTTGAATAACATTTACTTGTATGAAATGTAAAAGAATCCAGTTTTTGGTAAAAATTCAAAACTATTGAGTATTTAAAATGTCAAAAAATAGTCAACAATTTTGAGTACCAAAAAAGTAAACATTTTAGTTTACCAAAAAAGGTCAAATTTTTTGTTTTGAGTACTATGAAATAAAGTGATGATATTTGGCAAGTATATCAATGTTATACATTTATATTCTAAGGGACAAAAATATTTAATAGGTTTAAAAAAAATTGGATTTAAGAACCCAAAATTGTGGTTTTTAACTTGTAATAGATTCAAATTTATTTTTAAGGGCCTAGAAGTATCTAAGAGGACCCAAATTTTGGTTTAAAGGTCAAAGAAGATTTAGGTCGACCCCCATTTTGATTTAAAATTCTAAAATGTACCTTACAGGACCCAAATTTAATTTGGCCGAGAAATGAAAAAAAGAAACCTAATTTTCTAGTTTCTCTAGTTTTGTGTGTGTATATATGATTAAAATTCTATAATTTCGAAAAAAATACAATATATACTCATCCAAAATTGCATATAGACAGACAGAACCACAGAATGATTTTCTTGAGAACGAAAATGTTGAGACGTGACATGTTATGCAGATTTGAGCCCAGTTGATTACGTTGCCCTTTTCCGTGTTATAACTACTGCCACCCTCCCCTCCAGAAAACCTACTGAAAATCTTTTCAGTTGCAATTCTTTCAAAAGATCATTTCATTTTATTACTCTAAGTAACTTGTAAATTTTCTTTCAGTGATCTCCATACATTAAAAAAAAAAAAAATAAATAAATAAATAAAAAAAATAAAAAAATACAAACACTAAACAATATAAGTTTTAACAACAAAAAAAAAAACAAAAAAAAAAAAAAAACAAAAACAACAACAGTGAATAAAAATAAAGTTATTTTATAATTTCATAAATTTGTTATAGTAGTACTGTCAAATTAAGTATCTTAGCTATGTTAGATATGTTAGTATTTGTTATTAAGTTTTTATTCAAAATAAATGTCAGCTAATTTTAAAACAGCTAAAGGTTTTATTGGGCGTTCTTTCACAAAGTTAGAATCGAGATCATCCAATAATAGCTCAATTTAATGCCAGAGTGAGTTAGCAACTTTCCTTCTCCATTGCCGATTTCTCCGTTTTATTAAAGAACAGAACATATTTGTTTGGGTGAATGGATTATCGTGTTCTATCACGTTAACTGCTACAAACAAAATGTTAATAATTAAGATTAGTTGTCTTCAACGTCTTAATACTTCGCATTTTCGAAGTATATGTTCTGCAGTTTCTAGGTGCTAATTACATAGTCTGCATTTCAAGTTTCCTCGAAGAAATCCCATGATGCTTCTTGAGAGCACCATGGCCTGATACGAAGCTTAGGATTTCCCTTTGAATACGTTTACTTTGAGAATTGACGAATTTAGATAGTTTCAGATCTGGTTGAACCAGTAAATCCGTATAGGTTTCCCGTGGAGTATTTTGTACATCGTTCCTCAATTTGTGAATTTAGACATTTCTTTACACTATGAATTTATTTATGGCTTTAGTTATTCCGCATAAGGGTTCTAGGCCATTAAAGGATCCTTTGGTCCCACGTTTTTCCAGTTTATCTGCTTTTTCGTTTCCTTCGTATCCTCTGCGACCTGGTATCCAGCGAAGTTTAACCTGGTTTTGGGCCGAAAGCTTGGATAAGTTTCGGTGATAATCGCACACTAGTAATGGGTAGTATTCGTGTGAGCGTATAGACATTATAACAACTTGACATTCCTACGTGACAATGATATACTTATTAGTATATCCTTCAACTAGGCTCATTTTTGCGCATTCCAAGTATTGCTATGACTTCCGCTTGGAATACAGTTGCGTTTTTTCCCATAGCTATACATTTATTTTCCCATATATACCTGCACCTGCACAGAAGTTGGTACGAGATCCGTCAGTATAGTATTCTATATTATTCTGTCTCTCTCAAAATCCCTTATATTTTTGGATGATAAGTTAAAATTTTATATTCCACGAGGGTTTTTATTAATTTAATCATTTCTCATTTTAAGTACCTATGTAATTATACGTTTTGTGTTTACAAAAGCTGCGTGTCCTTTTCCCCAACGGCTTCCTTTTCTCAATCCAGAGTATTCCATTTTGTATGCCTCTGAGCTTGCCACAGCTATTATACTAAGATCCTAATTATACACAGCTATTATTATAGTGGGGATGTTCCTAATAGAACTTCTATTACTGTGTTTCTAAAAGCTCCTGAGATACGTAGCCAGGCCTTTTTAGACTAGTCAAACTACGTCTAGCGAAATCTAGACGACTTATTCTCCACCACTAAGGTGCCATACTGTATCTGAGATTTAATTACCGTACCATATAGCCATTTAGTCATAGCAGGACGGAAACACTAGTTCTTAACAAGAAGTCGCTTACAAGCCATAAGTGATCTGGTTTGTATGTAATATTCATGTTTACTACAGGTGAGTCTTCTATCTAGAATAACAACTAGATATTTAACTTCATCTGACTCTGTCTATTTTAATTTTTCTCATGAAGGGTATGATAGTAGTCTAATCCGAGTAAACGGTAATCTGTCGTTCCCTGCACCAGTCTTTGATTTTCATTAATGATAATTTCTGTAAATCTGCAGGAACATTTAAGAATTTACTTCTTATCATCACGACTATGTAATCTGCATAAATTTGTGAGTAAAATCCTAATATACTTAATTCAGTTATTAGGGAGTCACGACAATGGAGAAAATACAGTGTCACCTCGTGGCGGATGTTTAATCATACTCTTTAGTTTCATAATTTTATTTATGGAGGTGGTTAGATACGTAAATAAAGCTGGCTATTATTCTCTATTGTAATTAGTAACAGAGCAAGAATATGAAAATAAAATAGTATACTAGTTTAAGTATTAAACATATAGTTTATTATCTCAATGTTACAAATGGATTTTATGTTGAGTTAGTCATGTTGTGTGAAAAGCAAGATTGCTTCTGAATAGTTTATTACAACATGCAACAATCCAGAGATTGAAGATAAAGGTGAACTTTTTTGTAAAACAACTTCTTAACATTTCCGGTCTGGAATAATGATAATAAAACCACTTTTGTTGGTGTACCTTACTGATTGCTACTATAAAATATATATTTGTTTATATATATATATATATATATATATATTACTTACCTTAGTAATCTTATATAAACGAATATAGGTTACAGCTGTTTCGCCTACTTGTCAGGCATCATCAGAACATGAAGAACACTTAACACATTATTATATGTTAAAATAATTTATAAAGAGACACCATTTATTAGAAGATTTATACTATTACACCGGAAGTGGTGAACCCATTGCTAGGTATTCTCATTGAATGAATATTTTATAGTTGAACTTGAAATAATTATGTGAAAAGTAAATTTTTATTAATTTGATTAAATCGGGGATTTTATATTAGTCCATATTCTTACATTGAAATAAAGTATCCTCCATAATGTGTATGGTTTCATTAATAGTTATGTTTGTGTATAAATTAGTGATATGGGACGAGACCAACTTTGCGTCCATTTGTCTATCAGCTCGTATCTATTTTTTACAATCTGGCTATCTACAAAAATATGTTGTTAAGGATGATATTTTCTAATTTCTTGGCAGTTCTGAAGGTTGTTGGATTGCGGAAATTCAGTAATTGTTTAGAAAGCCACAGTGTAAAAATTGTTACTACGTTAAAAAAAAAAAAAAAAAAAAAAAAAAAAATACAAAAATACAAAATGTTACAACTGAGCTTATCTCATCTAGCAACTGATAAACCATCTGATAAATTCACTGTTTGATGGGTAACAGCCCAGTGGTTGTTCCCATATAAAAATTACTGAAATACATCAGATTCGCTGGTTTGGTTCTCTCGAGCCGTCGAAGTGAACTGGGTTCATCCACCATCCTTCGTATTTCGGTTTTCGGATGTCCCTGGAGACGCTGCTGGTGTCTTTCTGCGTGCTTTTTTTATTACTTCTTCAACCGTTTTGATCTTCTAGTCTCTGTGTATATCCGAGTTCCTGATCTACCAGGGTGCATTCACTATACCTCTGAGCACTTTGTTTTGAAAAATATGAATTAGATTTCTGTTAGTGGGCTTGGTACATCCCCATAGCTGGATGCTATATTCCCATATTGGCTTTAGGATTTGTTTATATAGAAGCACTTTATTATTTATATTTATATTACACTCTGGCTATCTACAAAGATATGTTGTTAGGGATGATATTTTCTAATTTCTTGGCAGTTCTGAAGGTTGTTGGATTGCGGAAATTCACTAATTGTTTAGAAAGCCACAGTGTAAAAATTGTTACGACATGAACAACAAATGAACACTTTGGAGGCCTTCCAAATCTATAGTAATTGCAAGAGGAACTTTGAAACATATTGAATGATCAAACACAGTTTCAAACTAACATAATCTACGATCTAACAGATAGGATACTCAACCCACAGTCACGAAATCAAAAATATGTTTGAACCTACATTCAATCAGACAATATGAAAGTGAATAGTCACTCACCGTGGCATAAAATTAATATAACATTAAACATTATTTTTCAATTCGTTTAAATGTGATTTCTAAATGTAACTGTTTATAAATTATTTAAACATATCGTAATGTGATAAGTGTTCTAAAAGTTCTGATAGTAGGCGAAACAGCTGTAAACTTAAGTCGTTTATATAAGATTGTTAAAACAAGTAAAAGATGTATAAACATATCGCGACACTAAAACGCTTTCGTGACAAATCAGAGAAGTGACACATGAACTGACAGAATAAACCAACAAGGAATATGAAACTTAATAAAATAACCATTAATAAAGAAACTTTACAGGATATTTAAGGGTAGAGAAAATACCTTTTATAAATAATTTAAAAAATGAATTCTAAAACTTCATGTTAACAATAAACAATTTGTTTGAGGAAATTTATCTATTCATTTATTTAGTAAGTTTGGCGAATCTTTAAATCCGGCGTAAACTATCTAGAGAGTTGGGGTGTACCTGCAGACCGAAAACAAAATAAAGATGTTGCTCGAGCCAATATAATATGTAAAAATATTAATATTTGCAGATAATCGACAATGAAAAGGAAATCTATTTCCATATTTTATTGGGGTTTTTCTATTTTGAAAATCTCCATATTTTTTGTACAAACTTATTTTTTCACTTTCCTTTCGTAATACGTTTTATAATTATGTAAATAAAATCATTAAACTATTTTAACATTTCTAAGACTACATAATTTCTATAAGATGTTTTATCACATTATCTATTTAAAAAGAATATAGTTCGATTTTACTATATTAAATATTTACTTTTAAATTAAAATTCAATGCGTTTATTTAAAATAAGATAAATATGATTCACCACATACACTGCCAGGTTATGAAAAACAATTGCATTTAACGAACTGTGGTTATTTAATACTAGCACAGCTAGTGGTTATATAAGGAAAGCATTATATTGGATTAATGGGTCTATTAATATAGTTAAACTGTGGCTACTATGGCTATTAGAATTCTAGTTCCCTACTTTTTATACCCTATGTAATACTATATGTTATTTATCTATCCACAGTAAATAACTAACATCCGGGTGAAAACAACTTTTCTTTGTTGAACAGAATTTCTTTGCCACTTTAAAAAAAAAAATGTTCATTTACTATTTTGATGTATAAAAGGATCATATAAAATACTTAGATATGCCTTTTGAACCAAGTATAGACAAAAACTATATAGTATAGTATAGTATAGTAAACTATATATAGTATCTTAATCCTATAAACAAAGTGAAAGGGCCTAAAGAGAAGAAGAGGAGGCTATATGCTAGCGTAGTCCAGTCGATACTGCTTTACGCAGTACCTGCGTGGGTTGATGCCCTGACAAAAAAAGACTCCTCTGACTGACCGCTGCGTACCGAACAGTAACTGCCAGTGCGGCGCTGTTTTTTCCCGGAATACCTCCGATAGATCTATTGGCCTGGGAATGAAAGGAGATATTTGCCACGGGAAAGGCCGGAGTGAGTACATTGTCTCAGGTAAAAAGTGGTGCAAGAGCTAGACTTATCACGAGGTGGCAAGAGAGTTGGGACAAAGAGACATCTGGTCGATGGACACATAGGGTGATCCCTAAAATAGAGAAATGGGTAAATAGAAAGCATGGAGAGATAACATTCTACTAGAGGCAGGCGTTGACGAGTCACGGTTGTTTTCGGGAGTACCTCCACCGTTCATTATTTTATTGGTAAAATGGAGGTGATTAAAAATGTAATTTGTTATTAAGTTGGAAAGAAAATTTTTATATTCTTAAATCGTTCTACTACATATATTATCTTATTTTTTTCTGTAATGCAATTGTTAGTATTACTGTGTCATCTTTAATAGAAGAGTAATTATATTTCAAATCGAGCAGATGTTCGGCTAAAACTGAATTTTATTTGATAGTAATTTTTGGCTTATTGTCTCTGAATCTTTCTTGAAAAGACCTGTCAGTTTAACTCTATAAAGTTTTAGACAACCGCTACATTTCAGTTTTAAATACTTCATTAAGGATCACTTCTTTAATAAGAACCCCCAAGTTATTTTGTGTACGATGAGTTGCTTATTTGATGGTGAAAGAATCTCTGTAAATAAAGCAGACTTTTTTTTTTTGTGTGTGGGATTTTTATGTTTTATGTTGGATTTTCGAATTTTCTAAGCATACCATTAAATTATTGTTATAATAATCTATTGACCGACGTCTGAAGTTTACAGTGTCAGACATTTTACTGGAAATCACTAACATATACATAATGGCATGTTGAATAGCCTCTGGATTGAGCAACTAAATACAGCCTTTTTGTAGGGTGATAGGCGAGGCATTGGTTATGTAGGAATTCCTATACACTCAAATTTTTAATTAGTGCATTTATTTATTATTTGATACTGTTCAGACTGGATAGTTAATTACTTTGTTGTTTTCCATTTCTTTCGTGAATATGAAATTATTGTTGTGTATGTCAATTAAATAATTGAATAAGTTCCTATGACGTGAAATTCCCACTGACAATGGTTACAATGTCATCCATGTACGATATTCTGTTTCTAATTTTGTTCATACGTTATATGTTATTTTCAAAACCTTTAAATAAATA
This sequence comes from Aphrophora alni, assembly GCA_963513935.1. Taxonomy (NCBI): domain Eukaryota; kingdom Metazoa; phylum Arthropoda; class Insecta; order Hemiptera; family Aphrophoridae; genus Aphrophora; species Aphrophora alni. The sequence continues at coordinate 79,844,358 of OY740768.1, forward strand.
TCTTAGGTTACATTATTCTCATTGTTTACTTATAAACAATCTATTTCTCTTTGACTAAAATTTATACATTATATCGTTTTTATGTATATGCAACGAACTCATGTAAAGAAGTCATTAGTCGATAATGAGGAATTAATATCGTAATTTATTTATAACAATGTAGCATTTAAATTCAAAAAGCACATCCGCAATATAACTTCATTAACACTCTTCCACGTCCAATTTCCGTCCCTTGACAGATGCTGGCACCTGGCGGCCCGCTCCAAAACCAAGCATCGCCTGATACCGAACACAAAGTCCATTCGCCGGTCAAGCTAGCTTCTCTAATACCCGGTCCACAGTCTAGATGTGATAACAACATGGTCTACATTCTGCATCACTCATCTAACAAAAGTTTTCTTTCTCTCTAACCTTACAAGTCTCATACAACATCATGTTAATTTACAGTTCGTGCGTTTTAGTTTAAATAACCTAGTTCAAAATGTTAAAATAACCATCATTTTTCTCGGTACATGCTCACGTGAACTGCGACAGGATTAACCAGGTACTTCAACCTTACAGATTTTGTCATATTATATATTTTGTTAAATTTTAAAATAATTTGTTAATTATCATGTATTCTTTAAAATATGTATTTCATGTTTTATTTAATATTCTATTTTCTTTTGAAACTAAATGATTATAAAAATTTTCTTTTCTTAAGACATCATTTACAAAACCTTGTAAAGGCACATTTTAAGTTTTGAACAATTTTGTGAAATAAGTGCAGACTAATGTTGAACATTAAATGATCAGAATATCCTATTGAACATGTCAAATATAAAACAATTAGAGAAATTTCTTCTAAATCAGAAAATTTCGTTTTATAGACTTTTGAAGAATCTTACAAGTCTTATACAAGCTTTCTTTTAAAACAAAACTATATATATAAATAAATTTATAATCATCTAAGAAGCTTTTAATTACTATCTTAACGAATTTCTGTGATGCAATTAATTTACTTTAATTTTGACAAATAACCAGATATTTTCTTCAATAAAGAACATTAATGCTACAACATGTCTGATCTTGCACAGACGCTAAAAGAAACGTGTTTTTTGTTTGCCACAGCCAATATGCTGGTAGGAGAAATAGAGAAATTCTTGTCTCATATTGCGCAAACCAGCGAATCATCCTAGCAAGTTTCGTCCTGTTGGCAAAACACGTTTTTGCATCACATAACTTCAGATTTTCAAGTGCATAAAAGTGATGTCCTTTTTTTTTACAGCTGACTTTACTGAACTTTAACTAACTCATATGATTTATGTGCCTAAATTTACTTCCGCAAATATGTGTTCCTTCAAACTATTTTCTAGATGTAGACTTTTGTAATTATTTATAAATTATATAACAATTTATTGGGTGGAGCCTGCATGCAAATTTTCGGTCCTAACAACCTCCAAGAGGTTAGTTTCTAAATTAAAATAATTGACGTCAATTAACAAAATTTCAAAATTCTAAATTATTTTTCCTTTTTTTTTTTTTTTTATTTAAATATAAATTTATTGGCCAATACAGTTTCTTTTTTTTTTTTTTAAGAAATTTTCAAACCAATTATATTATGTTACTTTAGTTTAGTGATAAACATGTTAACTATAGATATGATCTTTCTTGAACTTAAAATATCAAGCTCTTTTATATTTTGTTAATTTCTGTTACTGTTTAAAAGGAAACTATCATCTTATAAACTAAACTAAAAGGGGTGGGATAAGTTTTTTTTTTTTTTGAAAATCTTGATTAATTTTTTTTTTTAAATTATTATACTTTTACTTTAAGGGCGTATAATCTTTTTTTTTGATTAATTATAATTCTGTGAATTATTAAGCTGTGCTCATTGTCTTTTTTATTGTTAAATTTTTGTAACTATAAACATATATATATAAACTAAAAGGGGGGGGGATAAATGTTTAGAATCTGTTGATTAATTTTTTTTTATCTAAATTATTATATGTTACAATTAAGGGCTTATAACTTTTACAATTTATGATCTTGTTAATCATAAGTTTTTTTTTTTAACTGATGATTTGTGTCAGGATGTCTTTTGTTGTAAATGACAAAGTCTGAACCGTCGAAATTTCTTTCTGTTTTCAATAAACTTGAGCCTTGTTAATTATTAAACTTGTCTTTGTCTTTTTTTTATTTTTCTTTTCAAACATCGTTACCATTTTAGTTCCGCCTTTATTAAATTTAAGTCCCCTGGTAACAACAATACACAACTTATTTTGATTTTTGTTCACTATAACAACATGCATGAGATCTAAGGTTTGAGTTCCCCTATGCGATGTCCTTTTCATGGAGAGATTAAATCCGATAAGTATAATCTCCATTTTGCGATCTTTTCATTGTCTCCATTAGACTTACAGGCATAAAGTATGGACGTATAAACCAAATAAACATTTTGTTGTCCTATAAAGAGTATCCCCCGGAACTCATAAAAAGATTTTATCCTTTACGATTTGTCGTAAAGTTATAACATAAAAACACATTGCAAAAACACAATAAATCGTATAGGTATGTATACAGATAAAAATAAAAATTTTTTTTAAATATTTGTTAAAAAAATAATACATACCAAAATGTATTCAAATACGCCCACTTGTTTGGGCTATACGGGACTGCAAATATTTGTATGACAAACGAGAGATAACAATAGGCAAGCATAATTACAAAACACTTTTGAACTCAGGGGGCCTTTAAAAACAAATATGTCCACAATAACCCGATATCGAAAGATCTTTTAGTAATGTTTCATAAAATCGATCAATTATTTGTATGATTGTGCTAATAATTATGATTAACTAATAATAATGTATTCCTATTAATTGTTAGAGCTATATATGAAAAGTATTTTATCTTTTATTTTAATAAATAAGTTATGTCTCTTCATTGTTAACTGTAAAAGTTTCATATTAAAAAAAAGCAAATTTATAATTCTTTTTTTTTATGCTCAGCTCGATAATATGCTCCATCTTGCTTATCTCGCAATCTATACTTCATTTATTGTTAAATTGTAAACATTTCTAACACAGACGTAATTTAATTATTTTTGGTAACGGGTGTTGTAAATTTATAATATATTCTTATGTATTTAAATAATTTACTTATGATCGCTTTACAACACCAAACTTGCATATATTACAGTATAAGTGTTTTGGTAATAACTCTTACGCCACAAAACTGTAAAGGGTGAGGATATTCTATTAATTTTTACGTGATCTCAAAGGTGATTTAGATTGATAAATCTATATATCTTATGCTACGTATGTGTGTGTGAACGTAATGAGGTAGTAATCAACTGTGTAAAACATTGAAAAACTATCTCATACAGCAACAGTGAATATGAACCGTAAACGATATATATATATATATATATATATATATATATATTAATATTTGTTAAAAGCCTAATATTACTTTGTTCTTCTCATAAACTGGTATTCAGTATAAATCTAATTTGATAAAATTCAGTTTAAATTCAAATTTTAAAACAAAAACTCTTTGACATCTGGTTTTATACCCAAAAAATCCTAATTGAGTTATAAAATAGAGGAAAACGCCTCGATAAATAGATAAAATGAGGCTATAAACAAACTTTGATATAGTCGTTGAGCTATATATTTCTGAAACGACAGGCAGAACATTATTTCCACAATTTTTTATTCAGTATTTTTCTAAATGGATATTTCCGTAAACAACTCAACACCGATGTTGACATCACTTTTTCTACACTACGCATATCATATGTGACAAAAGCAAATTAGCTCTACAGGTAGATTAACAAGTTGGAAAGGAAATATTTTTTCTTTATTTCGTTGACATGATTGTTAACTAGATTGTATCTGTTAAATTAATGTTGGTTACAACAATCCAATTAAAACAATGAATATATTACTACTTTGACAACGAGTAAAAGAGGGAATAATAGGGTAAATTGGGGTAAGATGCCGTAGTTTTCATTTTAATTCTTTAAAAAATTACAGGTATGTTTGATTTATTTTACAAAAATCACTGGTCTAATGTATACCTTTTTACATCTGTTCCAATTGCGTTTATTTAAAAATAATTTATAATAAGCTGTAAAATAATATTTGAAAAAAAGTCTAAGTTTCGACATCTTACCCCAATATTGGGGTATGATGGCCGACCACTTCGGGGTAAGATGCCTTATGGAGGTTTAATGCAAAACACACATTTTTTGTAAAAAAGACACGTAATTTATTCACAAAAAAAAATGTTTTACGTTTATAAAAGGACATATTTAGAAGACATAAAAGGTCAAAACATAATACTATAGTAGGCCTACAAATATAAAAATGTCTAAGAAAACCAAAAAGAAAAAGTAAAAATAAGAAAAGTAAAATATTATGTTCATTTTAAAAAATACATGTTTTAATACACACAGTCACTTAATTAAGTTTATTTTTGTAGTAGCCTATATTTGTCATGTGCTCCTCCTTTCTTTTCAATAATATTTCAGCCCTGCCACAAACTGCGCACTTGTTTGGGAATTTAGAACAAGTTTCGTGTAACCAGTGGTTGCAAACAATACACTTAATCCAGTCACAATCCTCTGATGTCGCGCTGTATTCTTCTAAACACTCTGAACATTCGTCCTTGTTCTTCATATTTTCGAAGATATCATCGTCGTCTGACTCTTGATATGGGATTTCATCGTCGTCCAAGTCATCGTCCGAAGAAGACTGCTCCTTCCTCAACTTCATCTTCTTGAAGAGTGCCTTTCTGGGACCGCATTGTTTATGTTTCGCTAATGTAGGCTCGGCTTTTCCTTTCTCTCTTTTGTTTTTGGTGTAATTTTTTATCATTTTGCCTTTGCCACTTATGCCTAATTCCTTCTTCTCCCTTTTTGCCTTTTTTCCGCAATTACCTCTATCGATGTAAGGACTTGGGCTTCTTGTCTTCTTTTGCTAGGCTTTCGCTTCTCATAAACTGGAACTGGTGATATTTCTTGCAGAACCTTTGTTGGAGTGGGTTGTAAATTTGTTTCTGTAGCTTCTGCCTGATTTTCATGTCTACTCTGCAAATTGTCTACTAACGATCCAAATAAATTATGTGGTTGCTGTGCTCGGTTAGGAAAAATCTTGAGACTGCTGCACGGTATGGGATATTGAAGTGAGATGATTTAATGTTGAACGCTGCTTAAAAAACTGAGGTTGTGATTCATGATTTTCGTTTGACCCAACAAAAGCTCGACTTGGAATGGCCTTCGGATTGAGCGGGAATATACCCGTAGCTTTAAAGGAAACTGTACCATTGTGTAAGGTAGCACTCTCTTTCCATGCTGAACTGAGGAGTTCACCAACCTGACCTCGCCCCAGTTTTCTGGAACTGTTAGGAAAAGAATGGGTAACCATCCAATGTTGGCATGCTTCATACCAAAAATGCTTCAGAGACTTGAAGAAACAACGATCTAATGGTTGGAGAAAATGGGTTGAATGACTTGGTAGGCATAACAAGATTATATCATTTTTGGCAGCTAAGTCGAGTAGTCGGTCAGCACTCGTGTGACTAGTGTGTCCATCTAGTATAAGCAAACACTTTTCGTTAGCTTTTCGAGGAATAAAATGATTTTCAATTCAATCTGAGAAAATGTCTGTAGTTACATAAGATGATTTTTTTGACATTACAACGTAAGAACCGGGTGGCATATTGTCTTCCCACTCAGTTTTTTTATTCACTCCTTTGAAAATGCAGACAGGGGGAAGGAAATTTCCTTCAGCATTGCAACAAACAGTTGCTGATATATTTTCTCCCTTTTCTCCAGATGTAAGTTTATGCACATCCTTGCTTCCTTTCTCAGCAAGAACAAATCCAGGTTTGTTATTTAATTGTAGTCCAGTTTCGTCTACATTATAAATATTCGATGGTTTATCCATTAAATCATTTTCGTCTAGAATTGATTTCAATAAGTTGAAATAGGAATCGGCATCCTCTCTTGTAAGGCCCTGGGCTCGAGAAAAAGAAAGCCCCTCAGCTTTTCTTACAGAAATGTCTTTATTTCTTTCTAAAAATTTATAGAACCAATCATAACCAGCCATTTGTTTTGATCTATTAAAATTATGCTTTAATTTATATTTTCAGCTAGTTTGTACGCAAGGATCCTTACTTCAGTTACACTAGGGCAAAATGCAGCTGCCTGAAGTTTTTTAATGTTGGTTGAAAGTTTTCCTTCAATTTCTGTACCCAGTACACCTTGTGGGCCAAGCCCTTGTTTTTTGTCATTATTGTTTTGAATCCTCTTTCTTAAGGTTTTTTCAGGAATGTTAAACGCTTTGCTTGCTTTATATATAGTCATTCCATCTTCTTTGACAGCATTCTTAAGCTCGTTTTCAGTCCAAGAACCCCGATTACTCTTTCTTTCATATGTTCTTGGCATTCCTTAAACAAAAAAAATCTATGAATTAATGCCCAGAAGTATTCAAAAGGACAATAGAAACAACCAGGCATCTTACCCCTAACAGAAAATTAACGTCATCTTACCACAAAACAGTATTCGTCGTCTTACCCCAAACTATTGTACTAGACCCCGGTCGGCCTAGCAACGTAATGAAGAGAGAACTGGCCGCCATTACGTGCTTAACCTAAAGGCGAGACACTCTAGTTTAGCACACTATCTGAATTATTTATCTACTGTTAAAAAAAACCTACTTTTACAGCTACATTAAAAAGTAATGAATAAAACTTTAGACACTTACCAGAGCCGGTTGATCACTATAAACTCAAAAAAATAACACTTAAAGTTATTAAAAAAGAAAGAAAACTAGAGATGTGAGTTCACTATGTCAATGCCTACTTTTTTACTGACCAACGCTCTCCCACCACGCCGGCAAATGGGTAAACCACGTTACACGGCTTCTCGTCCAACACGGCAACTAACCCCAACTTACCCTATGTAACATACCACAAAATATTTCAATATTACACTTTATCCAAATTTATTTTAGTCTGTAAATAATGAAACAGTCAATTTATTTATCTTTCAAGCAATAAACTGTGAAACACCTAACCCACTCCCCCTCCCCACGTGTAACCCTCGGTGAATGGTTGTCTAATTTTTTGGGAACGTATGAGTAAATTGTTGTTGATATTTGACTTTAATTCATTGATGTTAATTACTTGAAAGCTTTTTTTATAAGGTTTTTGAGACAACTTTAGGTTTAGTATTTTCAACTAAAAAATGTGAAATAGTCTAATATTAAACAAAAATGTTGTAATTTGAACTTAAGAAATAAAATACAACGTAATAATTATAAACAAATGTAAAATACAATGAAGTTATATTAATATGCAACTTTATAATCTTCTCAATATTATAACCTCAATAAATTTTAATTTTGACCCTCATGGATTTTCAATATATTTTGAATTTGTTATACTTCAATATAATGTTTAAACGATATTAGTGAGACAAAACCAATGATAATCTTACCATACAAACCAAAATGTGATTGTATTAAGATAGGTACTAAATCGTTCCTTCCTAATGTCCGTGTTCATGTCCTTTTTAACTGTCGTTAACCTAATAATAAGTTTAACGGTCACCATTTACGTTACTGTGGTCTAAAATATTTTATTTTCTTAGCTTCGTTTGCTCATCGTCAAGCTTTTTAAAATGATGTAGTCAAACTAAACTTAAAATGTTTTGGTCACTCAGTACCTAATGAATTAATCTTACTTAAGATGAAAGTTAAAGTAAAAAAAAAAATACCTTGAAATAATACTTAATTTAGGCACCTAATGATAATATAAGTCAAATTGGTATTAAAAACTAAACATCACACTTTTATAACACTCGTGAATATAGGTTTTATAACTCACAATAAATTCAGCATTCTGTGAAGTATTAGTTTACTGATAATCTCAGAACCATAAATACACGACAAATTTAACACTAAACAATCAATAGACTACATATACAAAACAAAAACCGCAACACTTAGTAGATAAGACAAGTAGCTTGATTATATTCATTGCTATTTCTTGCGATAGATGTATTTTTAAAGGATTTCATTCGCCAGAATATTAGTAAATACTCCATTCATACTTTTACAAATAACAACTTCTCAGTTAAGAATTTATGCACTTTCTAACCAGTTTTGTATATTTAAATTCTTAAAAAATAATAGCTAGTGATATGGTTATTGTTATGTTTTAATGAGTTAAATATATCATTCTTGTAAAACCATTTAGTGAACTTGAGCTATATAAGCAACTGCATTAATTTTAGGCTAAGAAGTAAAAGTAAAAAAAGAAATAATAATATAGCTACTGCACACTTGAACAAAACATCATTTATAAAGAAAGTAAATAAAAGTTATGCTCTGTTTATTTCTGTTGTTAAACCATTGGAATCACAATGCTAGTACAAAATATGCTGTGTAGATCGAAATATTATATATAACTGTACACCGGATTGTTGACTGCCTTATAACTGAAAATCAACCCTCCTCCCGCCCTTACTGTGGTTATGAAGTTATATAAAATGGTATAAAACAAATCTCAGTAACTATACCGTATAAGTGTATATATATTCATTATTATACAGGTTTTTCTTAAATAATGGTGATGTTTCATTATTTCATACGAAGACAGTAGAGAAATTTTGTGGTGTTGTATTGGTATCGCTGATAGCCTATATCTCAAAAGTTTGTTTAACAGCTGTTGTAACCTCAAAATTAGGTTTTGAATTGTTGTAGTAGTGTGTTTTTGTGTTTTATGGAGTGTCGTGTGTGGAGTGTGTTACGTTCTCTAATAAAGAAAAAAGCAAAGTGTATTTTGTTGCTGGCTGAATTCTAGTCTGTAGTGTCAGTGCAACGTGCATTTAGAGGTAAATACAGGAAAAATCCACCACTTGCAAATAACATACGACGTTGGTTCAAACAATTCGAAGAAACTGTATCAGTTCAAAAGCAAAAATAATCCATGTCAACATGGCAACTGTATCAGACGTAAAAGTTTATCTCATTAGACAATCTGCAATGTGAAGTCCTAAGAAATCAATACTTCGACGAATCCGAGAGTTAGGTATTCCAAAAACACTAATCCACAAAGTTTTACACAATGACTGAAATTACACCCATATAAAATCCAGCTATAGCAGGAATTGAAATCTGATGATGGTGAAAAACGTTTCCATTTTGATGTTGAAATGTTGAACAAGATTGACGAATACCAAATATTTTAAGATGATATAATTTTTCAGACGAATTTACATTCCATATCAATGGGTCTGTTAACAGACACAACTCACGCTTATGGGATTCTGAAAACCCGCATACAATTTTAGAGAAAATACAAGACTAAAATTAATGTTTGTTGTGGTGTGGTGAAAAATTGTCTGATAGGGCCTTTCTTCTTCGCTGAAAAGACAATTAATGGAATTTTATATCACGATATGTTAATCAATTATTGTTTTCCTCAGCAGGATGAACTCGAAAACATTCCACAAATTTATTTCCAACAAAATGGCGCCAAAAACCCTTTATAGGTTATTGGCTTTAGTTTCATAAATTGGTCCTAGGTCCATGTTTCTCACTCTGTAGTGTTGAAATCGGCAGTTGATCCATTTTCTTAAAACGTTGTTTATTCATATATATATATATATATATATATATATATAAACACACACACACACACGCCTAAAAATAACAAATCTAACGTATTTATAGGTTAACGACTTGTTGGACATAATGACAAATGTTCATTTTTACAGCTCATGTTTATCCGTGATCTAATTTCAAATTATTAACTTCAATAAACTTACGAATGATTTGGCCAGGTGGTTATATATATATATATATATATATATATATATATATATATATATATATATATATATATATATACACACACATATATATCACAAAGAAAATTATTAACTTCAATAATAATTATTGATCTTGGCGCATGCGTATTAGCGCAACTTCTGCTGCGGTGGCGTTAATACGTAAGTACCGAAATTATATATATATATATATATATATATTTCATTGTAAATAATGGAAAATATTAGAATTACAATATACCAATAATGTAAATAATCCATTATCATTGAATTATTTTAAAAGAATAATAAAGTAATAGATACAAATTGAAACAAAAATTAAGGGATTAATTATTACTACAATATCCGATATAATAATATTTTAATTTAAAAAAGTAAAAACTCATACTAAGTGAAAACAAATTGTAAACTTACAAAGCGTACAATTTAAAAGGTATTACAAAGGATCCACTCAACTCACCGAGTGACATTGTAATGAATGCAGAATAATACACACGTTTAATGTAAATGTCGTTTACAGGAACCTGTTACACAGTGAATACATTTTCACTGGATATTTTAGATTTTTCCGTCTCGTTCATTTTATGAACTCCAGGCACAAAATAATTAAAAACACATAAAATGTTATACATATTTTATGTGGAGTTTTTGATTTATTCTTATATTAATATCGTAAGAATGTTTTAAAATCAGTACTAGTTAACTTAATTATATGGTGGTTAATTAAAAATATTTATTTCCCTCTAATTAATATGACTATGTTTTGGGCACGTACGGCACACTAAGGTAGCTAACGTATGGTACATTATAATCATAGCTATAAATTGACGTAGCTATATTAGGGTTATATAATCTAATGAAATGATTTTGAAATTGATTGGTTCATTTACAATTTAAATTTAAATCGATAAATGCTTAGGGCTGAAATATGTATATTTTAAAAGGGTTTTGTTACCATTGTTATACATTGAAATGATATCTTTACTATTTAAATTTGTTATTATTTCGACTATTTTCGTTATTTTTTTTTGGCAATAACCGCTGTACACTAATTTCGTATCAAAAATATTTTGATTAATAAATTTCTTTTAATGAGGTATTTAAATGGGGTTAACCAATGCTTTCAAAACTTTCAAACTTGAAATTTTTAATGGGATACAAACGAATAGGTTTCGATTACATGTAAAGTAGTCGTAATCGTCAGTAAACATTTCGAGAAAGTCACAAATTTATGTTATCTAAACTCGAATTTTTGATTTTTACGACTAACAAATTAGTGTTAAAATAATAATAATAAATTCTGTTAATAAATAAAGAATCAAAGTTTTAAAATAAAATATTCTCTGCGTTGAATATGGATGGTAGGCCTATTTAAAAATAAGCTTTAAACTGTTTAGAGAGGGGATACAAGGTTGTTCCTAGACACAAAGTTAGGAACCGTGTCCGTTGACATGTAACCCCATTTATTATTTTGACCAGTGTAAGATTTCTTTACAATGGTGTTTGACATTCCTTGCGTTATTTTGTAGTTCTGAACATCTGCTATTTTGCTGATTATATTTGTTATTTTGACTAGTTTTATCCCTGCTCTATTGTTAATATTCAACGTTTGTTACATGACATCGACATTTGTTCTATACTTTAGAACCGTCGTATATTCATTTCCATATATAAAGTGATGACGTATTTCCCAATAAACTAGAAGTGTAGACTAATGTGAATAATCTATTATTTATATAACAACTTAAAACAAGAATAAAGTTGTATGAACGAGAAAAAAACCCCAAACCACAAAATAACACAACTACAAAATTATATAATGCGTTTATATTACCTTATGTACATTTCGATAGCTCTGCTATCACCTTCAGAGGTACACTACAAATTAAACACAATGACAAGAAATATATACTACCTCGAGGCGTTTCCCCCACTCCTAACCTAACCTCTTAGCTACCACAGTTGACTACTTCAAGGTCGCTTAATCCTATTCAGCCAATCACGGTTGGCCTCGTCACACTTAAAATAAAAAGGAGTGTGGCAACGCATACTCCATTAAATAAGAAAAACTAACTACATAATGCTATAATCTACTAACATAACTAATTAACACAAGTTATCTAAAACAAAACACAAACATATTGGTCCACTATTGGTAGAAAATAAAGCTATACTAATCCCAAAAAAATATAATAAGCAATTTCTAAACTTCAACAACGATTACAAAGAAGAACTAGGAATAGACCCTTTATCTGCATTGAACAACAAACCACCTTCAGCTTTAGAAATATACATACTTTCAAAGCTATCCAGCAATCTACTGTTGATTACTTCTTTTAGTGGTATAATTAAAAAAACCTAACCTAACCTAAAACCAAATATATTTTATTTAATTTGACTAGGCCAGTCGCTTTTAATAGTCCATTAAAATACAACTAAATAAGTTGTTCTAATTCAAAATGCAGTTGCTCAGAAATTGAACAGGTTAAGGAAATTAAGTATTTGGGACTATATGTTGATGCAAAAATTAAATGGAAAAAGTAAAATTAATTACTTGAATAATAAAATAATTAAGCACATTAGAGTTGTTTATATGTTATCCTTTGTATGTAATAAACAACTTCTCATATCAGTATATTATGCAATAGTAAACTCAAATATAGAATATGGGTTAATATTATGGGGAGCGGCGTAAACTACGAATTTAAAACCATTAATAACTATTCAAAAAGCTTTTATAAGATTAATTATCACAAGAAAAGAATAGAACATACACCACCTTTTTTTAAATGTTTAAAAATTCTACCTATCAGGAGTTTATATGTGTTTAAGGTTTTGCGTATGTTTTTTGATAGAAGTGGAAATGGTAATACAGGCAGGAAAAACAGAATAGGAACATTAAGAAACAGATTTGACATAACTATCTCCAAGCCTAACTTGTCACATTTTAAAAAGTTTTATATATTTCTAGCACCAAAATTTTTTAACTGTCTGCCTTTAAACATAAAAACTTCTTGTAACAGAGTTCAATTTGCCAAGAGTTTGTGGGAGTACTTACTCGAGATAGAAAATGTTGATTATTTTTTCAATACTATTAATTAGAAATGTTAGTATTATGTTGTATAGCCTAGTAAGTAAAGTGAATGAAAAGTGTGATTCAGAAGAATTAATCATCTGTTTTAGTGCTTTGTTATTTTGTTTTGTGTGTTTATTCTATTATTATTAGGCTGGTTCACTGCCTTTCAATAATCATTAAAACTGTAGTGATCCTTAAGAATATTAAATCCACCTCCACAGGTAAATAACCTAGGTGGTTATTATTTCTATTTATGCATATGTAAAATGTGGTGTTGTATTTTGTATTTTATAATGGAAGGAATAATAAAGATTTCTCATTTAAAAAAAGAAAAAAAAAAGAAAAACAGTCAAGTGCTCATGGTTAGTTTGCCATTTTCAAATCAATTTACTGTCATTAATATTGTTCCCGAAAATCTTTCCAAGACTGTAACGATCTCGAGATAAGGGTCAATATATTTTGAATCAAATAATAATATTATTATTTTAAATAGGAACATTTGTAAAGCTAAGCCAAGTGGCAAATAATTGGTACTATAAGTATTACGTTAACTATAAAAAAGTAGTTTTAAATTATAAAGACTGTTGGAAAAACACAGAGTTTTTGTCAGAGAACTCAAGCAGAGCCTGAAGCCGATCGCCCAGGAGAGATCCAGGACCGGAGGACAGAGATTAAGAAGTGCTAATGGTAAGCAGTATTGCATACATGCTCGTATACGCTTCACGAATGTTTACTCATGGAGTAAATTAACAATATGGATTAGTCTGTACAACATATCTCATTATTTAAAATTACCCTACTTTATTAACAACTCACATGTTGATTCATCTTACTTTAAGTTACTATTTAAGTACAAGGTAATGAATATAAAAGTATCTTTAAAGCGTTCATATTTCGCGAGAACAAAATTTTAATTAAAAACCAAACCTAACAAATTTATGAAGATATTTTAGATAAAATAAATATTCTCTGAAAGCTCAAAACATCATGGAGTTAAAGTACTGAATTGAATTCATATTCAGGCTGCTGGATAAATTCAAAGCCTGTCCAAACCCATCTTTCTATTTGACTTGACTTAAACAAAATGGATTTTGCGAAGAATTTTACTTAAAATTTAACGCCTGAGAGAAATATTTACCCATTTTATATAATTTATATTTTGAAAAAGACATAAATACTGAAAGCACATAATATTATCACCAGAAATGTTTGTATACTATTTACTTGCGATATTTATTATTTCAAATAGATGTAATAAATTGATCATAGTTAAATTGTTACTATATTTTATACAGACCTTCAAGTTGGTTTAAAAATTAAATCAGCTAAGCTCAAAATACAGTATATTCTGGTTATATCTTGGGTTCTAATAAAATAAATATAATCTTAAATTATTTAATTTGTCAAAAAAGTATAATATTTATTACATTTTAGACAACAAAAAATAACATTAACTGTGTAGGTTATTTACTTGTTCCACAAATCGATAAAATATTCTTTGTAATCCTATTTAACGTTGGAATAGATTTATTCCTATTGTAAATATATTACAGTATAATGTCCTAAATAGCACTTCTGCATGGCATAAAGTAATGTGTATTTGTAACAAGTTTCTTATTCAAAAGGACTCGGTTGTATAAGACGATGAATTAATTTGAATGAGAGTATGTACCAATATAACAAAGATATTTATTCTAATTTAAGTTTAATGAGAGTATGTACCAATATAACAAAGATATTTATTGTAATTTAAGTTTAATGAGAGTATGTACCAATATAACCAATATATTTTATTTTAATTTAAGTTTACAATATATTTTTGAAATAGTGAACACATGAAACATGTTAAAATCACTTTGGAATATAATCCCCATTAATCACCTAGTGAATTCGTTGGGGTGGTTCAAAATTCGCTTTGATATTGTTCTTCGGTTAGGGAGTACTAATTAGTTATTTAAGAAAAATTGAGAGTCAGGAAAAGTATTAAATTACAATAAATATATAAACAAAGTATAAAACCAATACTAAAAATTCGGTCATATGGCTTCCATTGTAGAGTGTGATAGCTGTACTAAACAATTTTTGATGTACAATATTTTATCAGCTCCCATTAAAAAAATGTATTTTCGTAGTTCAAAGAAATTCAGAACACATTAAGACGGTTTGGTCTTATAGGTGTTCAAAATTGGATTTTCTATATATTAAAAAAAAATACAGAATTCAGTTTGGTAAGTTTTTCGCTCTTTGGGCTCAAGTATGTTGAAAAATTGAAGATAAACATTTTGTAGGACCTCAAAAAGGCTGAATTTAAAAAGTGTTAAAGATATAGTAATTTAATTTTCTAAATAGTTTTTCAAACGCCAAGAATTAGCTAAATTATCATTTTGAACCCTAAAACAGCAGATTATTAAATACTTCAATCATGCTTGTATAAAACGAGCAGAACAGGAATGAAGATATATTGACACTGGACAAACATTAGGATCGGTTTCATTTCCTACAAAAGATAACACAATTAATTACATGTAGTTCACACAGCGTACATTGTAAATACAAAATGATTGCTTTCTAGCTACAGAGAAACAAAAACTCTTTTTAACGTTTGATATTCTACACACAAATTAGTTTTTTTAAAGCACTTTTCTCGACGAAAAAATATGAATATTTTGGTAAAAAATATGAAATGTATGGTACAATTTACCTTTGGACCTTCCTTGTTTTTTCCTTCAGATATTTAAACAATTCCCATAAATTTTAGTCACTTTGAATCAATTATATGTTCAGATACTAAGCTGAGATCATGAATGTTCGTTATCATGAAAGCTCTGTTTAGTTACGTCCGTTATCTTATGTTTTCCTTATCTCCTTCTCGTTTTTCTAATTGTGTTGTCATTCGTCTTTGGTTATGGATCTGAGTTGTATTTTTTCTGACTTATAAAAATTGGATAAATCTGAAGGAAAATGTACTTAGTTTGTAAAAAGGGCTGAAAAATAGTGTGGCCTACCCAATAACTTCAGTTAGTTTATATTAAGTCTATTTCCTTATATTTAATGTTAATTTGAATTTAAAACGTCAACTGTAATGAGCTACACTTGTGAAAACTTCAAAAAATAAATAAATTAAAACACAATTCTATTAAAGAACACTTTATTATTGTTTGTTGCCATACCGACTACTGTTAATTATAATTTATTAAATTACTCACCGTCCAGTAGTTTTTTGCGTTTTTTCTCAACGACGGCCGTTTCGGCTATTCAGCCATTTTCAAGTGTTCAGTTTCAGGACATTTACTATTCCTCGTTATAACATAAAAGTTCATAACACACAGTTATACACGCAATACACATACACATAGAAGACACAATAAAACACATCTTGTAGGTACACTATCTGTATCTGGACTAGTTCCTCAAGTGAATCTTGGAAGCTTATCAGTTGTGTCTTAACATTCTATTATTGTGTCAAATAATGAGTTTGCATCAAAGTTCAATTTCTCGTTAAGTAGTGTTCCAGGTTCTGTTTTGAATGCTTTGTATATTTCAAACTGTTCCAAAGCATTCATAAGTTTTCCTTTTTTGCATCTATGTAAAATGTCCATTGATTTATTTATATTACTGTACTTGTGATTCGTTTGAATTATATGTTCAGCAAACTTTGATTCTGTTTTTAGGGGGTGTGTATGACGTATAGCAGGTGGAATATGTTCCTTAAATCTTTTTTGAAATGTTCGGCCCGTTTGTCCAATGTATTTTTTAGGGCAGTCATCACATGATATTTGGTAAATTCCTGTTTGTTGAAATTTGTCAATAGTAATGGTATTTCTGTTTATTATGGTTGATATATTATTATTTGTTTTATATGTGATCGTGTACCCTTGTTTCTTGAAGATGTTTCTTATAATATGCTGCAGGTCTTTATTGTACTGCATTGTTAAGTATTTATTGTCCTTGGTTAAATTCATTTTCTCATTCTTTTGCTCTTGTTTTTTGAACAAATTGTCAACTATTGTTGGTTTGTAACCATTTTGGATTGCAATATATTTGATGGTGTTGTATTTCTCTTCAAAGTCGTCTTGGGACATCGGTACTGTCCGTAGTCTGTGGATAAAGCTGTTAAATGCTGCCATCTTATGAGAATGGGGATGGTTAGAAGTTATATGGATGGTGTGGTCTGTGTTGGTGGGCTTTCTGTATATTTTAAATTTAAGTGTTCCTGCTATTTTTGATATGGTGAGGTCAAGGTAATTGATGCTGTTATTCACTTCTATTTCTGTTTTGAATTCTAAGGACGGGTGGATATTGTTTAGTTTTGTTTATATTGTTTATAAATATTTATATAAATATTGTTTATAAATTTTGCCATTTATTTAAACAATATCCACCCGTCCTTAGAATTCAAAACAGAAATAGAAGTGAATAACAGCATCAATTACCTTGACCTCACCATATCAAAAATAGCAGGAACACTTAAATTTAAAATATACAGAAAGCCCACCAACACAGACCACACCATCCATATAACTTCTAACCATCCCCATTCTCATAAGATGGCAGCATTTAACAGCTTTATCCACAGACTACGGACAGTACCGATGTCCCAAGACGACTTTGAAGAGGAATACAACACCATCAAATATATTGCAATCCAAAATGGTTACAAACCAACAATAGTTGACAATTTGTTCGAAAAACAAGAGCAAAAGAATGAGAAAATGAATTTAACCAAGGACAATAAATACTTAACAATGCAGTACAATAAAGACCTGCAGCATATTATAAGAAACATCTTCAAGAAACAAGGGTACACGATCACATATAAAACAAATAATAATATATCAACCATAATAAACAGAAATACCATTACTATTGACAAATTTCAACAAACAGGAATTTACCAAATATCATGTGATGACTGCCCTAAAAAATACATTGGACAAACGGGCCGAACATTTCAAAAAAGATTTAAGGAACATATTCCACCTGCTATACGTCATACACACCCCCTAAAAACAGAATCAAAGTTTGCTGAACATATAATTCAAACGAATCACAAATACAGTAATATAAATAAATCAATGGACATTTTACATAGATGCAAAAAAGGAAAACTTATGAATGCTTTGGAACAGTTTGAAATATACAAAGCATTCAAAACAGAACCTGGAACACTACTTAACGAGAAATTGAACTTTGATGCAAACTCATTATTTGACACAATAATAGAATGTTAAGACACAACTGATAAGCTTCCAAGATTCACTTGAGGAACTAGTCCAGATACAGATAGTGTACCTACAAGATGTGTTTTATTGTGTCTTCTATGTGTATGTGTATTGCGTGTATAACTGTGTGTTATGAACTTTTATGTTATAACGAGGAATAGTAAATGTCCTGAAACTGAACACTTGAAAATGGCTGAATAGCCGAAACGGCCGTCGTTGAGAAAAAACGCAAAAAACTACTGGACGGTGAGTAATTTAATAAATTATAATTAACAGTAGTCGGTATGGCAACAAACAATAATAAATTGATAGCAAGTCAAGCTAAACTCGCCTACAAATAATATAAGAACACAAAAGTTAAATTGCATAACGTTATCCAAAATATACGGTTCAATAAAGTATGCATCGCTGAAACTTTGATTCCAAAATATGTGCATGTGAAGATTAACAACACTTCAAGATCAGCAAAAAAGACAAAAGACATGGCTGAAATATTCTGGATAAGGAATGAAATAAAACATTTATATTCAAAAAAAACTCAACTTAATTCACTATTATATAGAACACATTTAGAATTAATGTCATTGTTACACAGTTCAGAGATAATCCCATTGATTCATGAAATTGAAAACCAAATAAAACCAAGTTTGATTAAAAAGATTAATACTATCAATAATAAATTATACAATCTGAAAAATTTGCAGAAGACCAGACAACATGAAATAACTTGCAAACATGAATTTTATCCTCGTACACTTAACTTGACTAATATTACCTTCAGCACACATGAAACAAACTTATTAGATAAAGGCATGAAACATAATGTAATCAGTAAACAAGATAATCTTAAGAATGCCCTAATTGACACAGAGTCCATAATACAATGTTTACCTAAAGATAAGCAGAACTGCACCAGGACACTTATAAGTAACAAAGTAAATAATGTCATCAAAAACAACAATAACAAACTTATCCAACCAAACAAATGTTATGACCAAGCAATTGCTTTGAGAATTCGTAAGACCATCCAATCAAATAGTGCAATTATCACGAAGGCAGATAAAGGTAACACCACTGTAATAATGAATAAGAACGAATACGTGAATAAGACATTGAAGTTTTTCAGTGAAAATGCAATAACAAAATTGAAATCAGACCCAACCAATTCCTACAATAAAATCATAAACAAATCCATAAATGCATGCAAGTTTCTACTGGATAGCGAAACTGAAAAATATAATAAAATGATTAAACCGGTTGCTCCCATATTGAGATCATTACCAAAAATTCATAAAATTGGACACCCAATCAGACCATTAATGAATTTTAGAAGTGCCCCTGCGTACAAATTATCCAAGACACTAGACAGAATAATTCGGCAAAATGTAACATTTGAGAAAACTTTTCATTTGAAAAACAGTTATGATCTCATAACGAAAACAAAAGATGTTCCTATAAAATCAGGTTCAACCTTAGCTTCATTTGATATAACCAATTTATACACCAATATCCCAGTTCAAGAAACAATTAACATATTGAACAACAATCTAACCGAAAATAAAAATATGAATCAACAAACTATAGCCGAACTAATTAATTTATTGGACACATGTTTATCTCAGAACTACTTTCAATTTAACAACGATTATTTCAGACAAAACAAAGGATTAGTAATGGGATGCCCATTATCTAGTGTGATGGCTGAAATATTTCTGAATCACATTGAATGCAATAATATAATGACAGATAAAAATAAACATTACAGAAATATAATTCATTACCACAGGTATGTCGATGACATATTGGTCTTATATCAGGGCACACCAAGACAAATCAAAAATTTTGCCATTTATTTAAACAATATCCACCCGTCCTTAGAATTCAAAACAGAAATAGAAGTGAATAACAGCATCAATTACCTTGACCTCACCATATCAAAAATAGCAGGAACACTTAAATTTAAAATATACAGAAAGCCCACCAACACAGACCACACCATCCATATAACTTCTAACCATCCCCATTCTCATAAGATGGCAGCATTTAACAGCTTTATCCACAGACTACGGACAGTACCGATGTCCCAAGACGACTTTGAAGAGGAATACAACACCATCAAATATATTGCAATCCAAAATGGTTACAAACCAACAATAGTTGACAATTTGTTCAAAAAACAAGAGCAAAAGAAGAGAAAATGAATTTAACCAAGGACAATAAATACTTAACAATGCAGTACAATAAAGACCTGCAGCATATTATAAGAAACATCTTCAAGAAACAAGGGTACACGATCACATATAAAACAAATAATAATATATCAACCATAATAAACAGAAATACCATTACTATTGACAAATTTCAACAAACAGGAATTTACCAAATATCATGTGATGACTGCGACAAACGGGCCGAACATTTCAAAAAAAGATTTAAGGAACATATTCCACCTGCTATACGTCATACACACCCCCTAAAAACAGAATCAAAGTTTGCTGAACATATAATTCAAACGAATCACAAATACAGTAATATAAATAAATCAATGGACATTTTACATAGATGCAAAAAAGGAAAACTTATGAATGCTTTGGAACAGTTTGAAATATACAAAGCATTCAAAACAGAACCTGGAACACTACTTAACGAGAAATTGAACTTTGATGCAAACTCATTATTTGACACAATAATAGAATGTTAAGACACAACTGATAAGCTTCCAAGATTCACTTGAGGAACTAGTCCAGATACAGATAGTGTACCTACAAGATGTGTTTTATTGTGTCTTCTATGTGTATGTGTATTGCGTGTATAACTGTGTGTTATGAACTTTTATGTTATAACGAGGAATAGTAAATGTCCTGAAACTGAACACTTGAAAATGGCTGAATAGCCGAAACGGCCGTCGTTGAGAAAAAACGCAAAAAACTACTGGACGGTGAGTAATTTAATAAATTATGAAGAACACTGTATTTGCACAATACTATCAGTAGGGTTTGTGTGTATGTAGCAGCTAAGCGTGATGATTAAGTCATTGAAACGTTGTCTTTCATTGATTTTCTATGGAAAATAATTGTGTTTTATTCATTTGGTTAATAAAACGTTAATAAAACGTCGTTGAAAGTGACTAAAAGTTATAAGAGTTTTTAAACGATTATTGAAAAATTACAGAATCTGACTTAACCCGTTGATTGAATAATTGACACACTAATGGATAATAATTGAAAATAATATTAAAATCCTATTATTTTTCCACTATGAGTAAGTCAATAGCCTTTAAAATAAATATATAAGTATGAGTACTTATTCAGACTCATCAAAATAAGTGTCAGCGATTTCCAGTAAATTGACCTGGAATAATAACATTCCCATATATATATATATATATATATATATATATATATATATATATATATATATATATATATATATATATATATATAATCGTTAGAACAATTAACAAAATCTTCTAATGAAGCTACATGGATTTTTTTTTGCTATTACAGAGACCTCCTATTCTAAATTTTTTGGGCATAATGAAAGCTATAACAATAATTATCTTAAAGAGTAGATTTTATTAAACTTTGTTCAAAATGTCAGATTGAGTGAAATATAAGTCTTGTTATAGGGTCAAAATATGCCCTGATGTAAAATTTATGAAATTTTGACCTACAGAGGGGGGACAAATTATTAGACTAAGCTAGTTTTTTCAGCATATTTAATATATCTGTAAAACTTTGAAACATATCTTTTAACAAACTTATGGTTTTAGTACTTGGTATGCATTCCCTTATTCTTAATAAGCATTTTTAGTCTTTTTGGCATACTAGCAATAAGGTTTGTGCAGTTATTTTGAATTTATTCATTGTGAGTCACAGAACTAGAGAAAAAGATGAGAACTTCAAAGTTCCAGAAACCTTCCAACATCCTTGAAAGCAAGAAAACGTAAGAGAAATTATCAGCATAAATTGTGATATAATAAATCAACCAAGATACTGCTTGCTATCCTTTCTATACTCTATTCATATTTTTTTTGTTAGTAATGAAATTTCAACTTAAAACAATAATATTAGTACAAACATAATAATAGTTTCATTAAAAAAAAAAAAAAAAAAAAAAAAAAATGTAACATTTTAATAATGTGATTGATAGAAATAAATGGTCAAAACCAAATTAAATTTATGTTTTGTCTATAAAAATAAAAAGTGTTTTAAAGAAATTATTTTATCACATCCGGTGTATCAAATTGTTAAAAGTGATAATTTTATCCTAAAGTAAAAGTACCATAATTTTCAGAGTTAAAATAATCAGTTATTAAAATATATTTGTCTCAAGTTCAAGCAATTATTTATTTGTATTTTTATCCTATAAATGTAAATAGATTAATCTCAGTAAATTATAGTTGAAGTTGAAATTCACAAATCATACAAGCAATTGTTTTATTGAGAAGGGGTCCAAGTGGAGAGTGAAGATGTTGCTATTAGTCAAACTAGATGATGATAAATTAAGTAAGATAAATTGGAAGAGTATTTGGGTTTTTGGTTAATTATCATGTCGCAATTCTTCGTGTATGTAAGAAAGTAAACGGAACAAAACAGCACCAATGTGAACACACCCTCTTTAGCCTAGCAAGTTACTCTTCAGCTTCCATCCTATATCTAACGTATAAGCACACATGACCACATATTTATGAGGAGAATGTTTTTATGAATATATTTATTTATTTGGAAATAACTTAAGAATTTGTCTAGTGTTTGAAGAATTTATATGTAAAGAATTTCAAGAATTTAACTCTTCAAAACAGACTGCTATTTAAAAACTAAATTGATATGATTTTTTAAGGCTTAAATTAATAACTGTTTAGTATAAAAAGAAAGTAAGTGAAGATAAAAACATACGCCTTTGGAAATTTTATTTGACTCAAACCTTTTATTAACAAGTAATTGGATAAATATTTCAATAAATTAAACTAACAAATGGTTCAATCATACATTTTCTAAAACTTTGTGTCAAACAAGTCATGTGGACTAAATCTGCAGTGACAAGTGAAAAATAAGAGGCTCAGAGAGAAATACAATGATATTAAGGGATCAGTCAACAACAATAGAGTTGTTATCAATTTCCCTTAGAACGTATATCCGATACGTTTACCCTGCTCACTGGTGTTTAAGCTTAAACAATAATATACAAGTAACTTACGTACGACTTTGAAAAATATTGGTTAATGGGGTTTTACTAAATTCGACAACTTCAAAAAATAAAACGTATATTAAGGAAACGTATTTTTGATGTAATATAAAGTATAAAGTGAATTTTAATGTGTTTGGAGCCGAATTTCAAATAATGAATTGAAATTCGTTTAAGTTGAAATAATATAGTACTGTCTTTGTCATAAAAGAAGTTGTTTTCCAAGAAATGAAATCAATTGAATTAATTAATTAGTTAGTTAAAACTGGGCCTACCATGCAATCATGAATTCTGGTAATAAATTATGACTGCACCAAAGACAAGTGTATTGGTAATTGTTGTGGTTCAGTTTTAACATAAAAAAAATTAACTACCGTTCTTTGTAGTTGATATGCCTCTATTTATTACATTTTATTTAAATTAGATTAAGCTTAGATTAAGCTAATAGAATAATATGTCATCAGGTGTTTGTACTGAATACAAAGCTCTACAAATTATAATCTAGCGACATAATGAGTCAATACAATTGTTTCATTAATTTTGAAATAAATGTCGTTGTCTGATTAATTAATTAAATCTGAATTTAGTACTCGTGATTAGTGTAATCAGGGGTTATTTTATAGTGAAAAGACGAATAAGTCATAAAAGATCATATTAATAATAGCCGTTAACTTATGAAACGGTCATTGATTTTTTACGCGACTGTTGACTTAATATATTTTACCATTTTACTGAATCGTAAAAGACAATTTTTTTTAAATATCCGTTCTTGTTTTACTTGACTGATAATCACCATCTTGAGTATCGTTCCACATTGTTTATTTTCCTGGACTGACCTCATTTTATATTGTATTGTTCGAATCCCTTGAGTGAGATTTACTCCAACACATATAATGTATTGCGGTTTTCCAGTGTCTTTTCTAAAGTACTACGAATTGTTAAAATGGAATATTGTACAAATAAATAATCCATCAGTTGAAGCTATTGTTTGGATAGTTTATAATTTATGTGAATACATAAGTTTTCATAATATAGGTTGTTAATTTCTAATAGCAGTGAATTATGCTGTGCCTTGTGGTTTAGTGGTGAAAACAATGCGTTCGTAATCGACTTAAAGAAGAATAAAATAAAAATCCTTAACCCTCAAAATTTCTAATAATGTCAATGTCGGAAATGGATAAGAATTGATCAATCGAGACCCTATTGGAAAGAAGACAGAGAACCATGTAATACAAAACGGAATGCAGAAAGGTGTAGATACAGCTAGGCACTTCTTGATTGTCACACAAGTACTCAGTTCAAGTGCGACTCTAAGGACAGTTGTGAATTTAACAAAATATGTATGAAATTGATAAAAAGATAGTTGCACCGTCGTATCTATCTTTGTCACTAATTAAGATAGATAAACATAATTTGCGTAGAGCTGTTACTATGGTCTTATGTTTATCAATTTTGGACTTTAAACGATGGTAGAGCAGGAGAAAATCAAAAATGTCAAATAGTTCATAAGGTCATGTGATATATAAGAGAAGACAATGCCACGACAAAATTTGTTGTTGAGTAACGAATTATAATGGCGGCAGTTATAGTGATTGTATTAAGATGTATAAAAATGAAAATGTTTCAAGCCTCCATAACTTTATTTTGATTAGACAATCATGTAAAATAGGTGTTTTCTAAAATGTTTCATAGAATGTATTATATGAATTTAAATTTATGAATTTAAGAGACGACTTAAAACAATGGAATTCTCATGAAAAATTTTAATGTTTAAAATTGTTCTTTAAATAATTGCTATTTCTTAGCATATTTTTAAAAAATAATATAAGCAGTCGACAACGTGTTGATTTTTATTAGGTCAGATTTAAAAAATCTTTATATGATTAATAGTTGTTAATTGAAAGAATTAAAGAAAAAAAATATAAATATGTAAAATTGGTTGTTATGGTAATGAATGCTGATATTGTTTTAAACTTTAACATTTTATGTATATTAACCGATTCCTAAGTTCCTAAGTGTATTTTAAATGTTTTCTAAATGTGAACCACTGACTCAGCTCAAATATAAATATCAATATCGACGTGACCCTCACATGGGTAAGTTCTAATCATGCGTAAAAATCGTAATGGTTGGAAAGATAGAGTTTGAGGTACATTGCAAAGTTAACTCTCTGAAAAGATTCCTTAAAAATATAACAACAAAAAATTAATAGTAAATAATAAACTATATCAAATGAGAGGAAAAATATATTAAGAAGAACATGGAATTGTTTTGAAGAAAATACCATATTATAGGGAATATAGTTTTTTTTTTCAATAAAAAGGATTATCGAAAGAAGAAAATCATTATTTAGATATCCATATAATGAATCTAATTTGTATTTAGTTTCAATTAAAATAAAACACAAAATAAAAGTATTACTCCAATAAAAAATAGAATAAAATTCCACCAGTGTATTATAGAATTTCTATTAACTAACCGCAATTCAGTTTGAAATTGCTGGAAAGGAAGGAAAAAAAGAATTTGTATAATATTTTGAATTGCAAAGTTTACTTCAATTCTATTAAATAACCAACTACTGTGATGAAATTTAATAAACAATTCTACAATGTAACTGAATGTTAATGTAGACATCACATAGGATCATATTAAATGGGAATATAAGTCTAACGTGTAAGTAATGAGACATCGATGGAGATAGTTTAATCTATTTACTAATGTAGTTAGTGTGCTTCAAACTGTGTTAAGTATAATTCACAACACAATGGTTTACTCACATAGATATAACAAGAAAGTATTGGTTATGTTTAATCCTAAATTCTTCATCAATTATATATATATATATATATATATATATATATATATATATATATATATATATATTCCAACGGTAAACCTTTTCTTGGTTAAGTTGAATGATGTTTTCGGATCCCACTTTTTTTTGGGACGCCGTTTTATTCAACGGTTTTTCGTTTGAGAATAAGTTATTTCCACCTACTGGAAGTTTTATAGGCAATCTCGCTTTGTTTGGCCTAGGTGAAATAACTATGTGTCGAATATTCAGTTTTCTGAATATCCTGACTAAAAAAAAAACTTCTACGTTATACTTCCAGTACTTTATATTTGATTCTAGCTCAGTTAGGACACAAGTGAATGATTTTACTTTTTGTAAACCTCTGAGTAGTGAGTACACTGAAACTAACCTTGTAAATTGTTTATTTGTGCTTGCAAATATTTTATGAAATTTCAATGCATCAATTCTTAATCTATAACTCATAAACTATTGGGATATTTGAATACTAGGTGTTTTTTGTAAATAATAAATTTTTTATAAAGCAAATAAAATTTTAATAATTCTTTTTTTTTTTAAATTTCAAACATAAAATAAAACTTTTTGGATTTTACTTTCTCCAACAAATACAAAATAATAACTTTCCTTTCAATTTAATAATAATTTCTTAAACTACAAGGCAGAACCAATTATTTACCTAACTATAATTTATTCTAATATTTTATACCCAATTTGATTTAATTAATATTTTAATAAAAGATTTAATTCGAATTTACGATTTAATGAATTTAATTTTTAATTAATAATACAAATATTTTATCTAATCTAACATCCTAAGTAACCCAGTATTTTAAAATAAATTTATTTGAATTTATTTCAGGCAAATTTAATCAGGGACTAACGTATTTACGTTTCTACCGACCTTTTCACAACTGTCCAGGCGTCACGACGTTTGATATGAAGTCCGCGAGCGTTGTTTAGCGATGGCAGGCTACAGATGCTCTGCGTGCTGGTTAAGTTGTCTCGTTGATGAAGGTTGTCTGGAAGAATGTTGGATGAATTTTTAAAGATGGTTGTGGTGATGTCGTGTCTGAAGTCCCGGTTCGGCTATTCTCTCGACGTTAAAGTTGCATGTCCAAGTGGTCGCCTGGTGATGTCCTGGAGTCCTTTCCGGAAGCTATACGAATCACTCCATGTATCAGCTGCTATGTAGGTTATGTTACTTCTCCAGAATAATCCAAGTTAGGCCAACTTTGTAATGACTGTTGCCACTGACGTTCTTGTAG
The DNA here is from genome assembly GCA_963513935.1 of Aphrophora alni. Taxonomy (NCBI): domain Eukaryota; kingdom Metazoa; phylum Arthropoda; class Insecta; order Hemiptera; family Aphrophoridae; genus Aphrophora; species Aphrophora alni. The sequence goes on from OY740768.1 coordinate 79,871,761, forward strand.
ATTATAGTTGTGTCTATTGCTGCATTCCAAATTAATATCGCAATGACGTATGTTCACACTTGTTATACAAATTATTAGGTTAACTAAGAAAATACATAGCTTTTTGCATACTATGGTATATAATAAAAAACGAGATCAAGGCTCGATGTGTTCACTTACATCGCAGAAATATCAAGGCTCGATGTGTTCACTTACATCGCAGAAATATCAAGGCTCTCGAGTTTCCCCGAGCAATCGTTTATATAGACTCATCTTCAGCCAGCCCCTTCTACCGTAGAACTCTTATCTCTCTCCGTGCAGTTTTGGCTATTGAAAATCCTTTTCCTTTGTAACTCCTCCAGGGTTTTCCCTATTTTATTGAGAGTGACATTTTTGAATTCAGCTCGTTGTCTTCTTTACCCACGAACTCGAGTGATGTTCGTACGATTCTTGGTTCGCGTACACGACCCGCGCCCGTTTTCCCGTGGCGATTTCTCCCGGAAAAGTCTTTGTTTTTTGTTTTTCCCGGTTTTTTGTTTTCACTTCTTTATGTCCTTTTGGTTTGTGTTAACTAGCCGGATTTTCTCTTTTTTTCTGCTTCTGGTTGTCTTGCTGTAGGGTTAGGGAGTTAAACGATTTTCTACAAACTTAGGCTTTCCTTTACTCCCGAAACATATTTTAAATACTGGATTATTTTTACATAACTACGTTATCAGCATACTATTTAGCATTTTGAGTTAATAAAAGTTTAAGTTTAACTTTTTATCTTGCTATAAAGGTGCGAATTCTGTCACCTTTTTCCTTTAATAAAATTTCAAGTTTTTCTTTTTAATTATACATTTTGTTTATCATTACTAAAATTTGTTTTGGTTAGAATTTAAAAAACTTTCTTTTTTATATACTTTTTTATCATTTGAACTTAGTGGATTAACATTAACTTTTTTATTTAACGAAATTTCGCAAAAACTTATGTTACCTTTATTTTAGGCCTTCTTATGAAAAGCCTGAAAAACCTTTTCTTTTTCAATTTAGAGGAATTTTGAATTTCTCCCCATACTTTAATAGTCTGTATTTTACGTAACTTTGTGACTTTATATTATCTAATCTTGCAGTAAATACACCCGCGGTTAGCGTAATGCATTTCCTGAAGATATTTGTTTTTTTTTTAATTTCTGGATTTTGGCTTCCCGTATTAATTTTTAAGTATTTTTTACAAGTCCTTATTCCTTTTCGAACAGGCAGGGTCCAAGAGTTTAACTTAGCCAGATAACTACCCTCCCGCGTCAACATGATTTTCGTGACCTACATGCGGCTTTAGCCCACGGTAAGTCCGGACTATTCAAATTTATAAAATTAATTACAAATTCAAAATCCAGGACCTACAACGGGTTGTGTCCGTTGTAATATATATATATATATATATATATATATATATATATATATATATAAATTAATACACAACGTTTAAAGAGTGTAAGTCAATTGTTGTTATCAAGTGATAAACCTAGAATATGAGATATTTGTAAGATCCAACAAAAACGGCATAACACATGTTGGTTAATTAAAAGATTATTTGTTAAAAATTGTCCTAATTTAACAATTGCACTATATATATATATATCGTGTTTTGCTATTCCTGTTTTCACATTGAAATGACAGTTAAGTATAATATTAAGTATGAAAGTTTGCTATTAGAGAATTATTATATAATACAAAAATACAAAAATTAATTAAATTGTTGTAGTTTTAACAATTAACTGTAGCTAGTTTTATGTTCTTACTTCCATATATTGTAATACATATCATTAGTTAGATTTGGATAAGGTACATTGTCGCTTACGTTTACATTTTAGTAGTCACTCAACAATTTTAATAACCATATCAGAATAAAGGCCATTATAGCTTCTTTTAATTAAACCTGAAATAAAAATTTTTGTTTTGTTTTAGTATGTCTGAATGAAACTTTATTTTCGGTAAATGAATTAATCCGTAAGACAAGATCACAAGATCAAGCTGTAGACTTTCAAGAGTAGAGAAAATATTGTTCCCTCCTATAAAACCGTTAAGTAACAACGTTATTTGCTTGAAATTACTTAAATATATGATAGATTTTGATAGTATTAAGATTATCTTTAAAGAGTACGTTTTGGTTGTGATAAATATAAATGGTATTATTGCAAACAGGTATAAATAGCATTGACAACTATTATTATTAATGTGATCTTTTATGGCTTTATATACTTTTGTTATAAAATATAAAAACCCTTGATTATACTAATATACTAATTAATAAATGCAGATTGTATTAGTTAACCAGACAAAGAGATTTATTAGAACATTAAAGAAACAATCGTATTTACTTGATATGTCGCTAGATTAATTTTATACAGCAATGTGTTCAAATTCACTACAAACACCAGATGACGCATTTGTTCTATAAGTTTATTTAAAGGCCTAATTAATAAATTTTTAATGACAAATAATGCTGCTATAACCTCAAATTTAGACATAATTAAATATAATTTACTCTCCTACTGCTCTGAAAATTTAATTTTTTTTTTACTGTTTGGTTGTTGCATAATTTAAATTAATCGTAATTTAAAGTATTACAATGAAACATTTTATTATAGTAAAACATTGAATAGGAAGCAAGGTAAAATTAGTTCTAAAAAGTAATTTATTATAATTTTTTTAAAACTTAAACTAATTTTTATATAAAAGAGAAAATATTTTCACAATTTTTATTAGTTCAAGACGACGTTTCAATGACTAAGACATTTATGTTCGGTGTTAGGAAGGTTTATATACGTGCTCTACCTAGGATGATAACTTCATAGTTGGAAAGGAATTTCTTGTTCATGTTTGTCGGAAGTACAGGGTGATACAGATCATGGGGTGGTAGAACTTTACATTTCAAAAGACCCTCTGCATTCATCCCGCGCTTCCGACAAGCCTCGTTACCGATGAGTTGCAGGTTCGAACACGGACGTCCTTGTGTTTCCGTGTGCTACCTATATACTTTCCCATCTTCATTTGCAAAAAGAAAAGAAAACCATTGAACCTCTTAGTCTCCTTTCATCCCATCATGTCTTCCATTTTCAAAATAGTCCTAAAATTCGTTTTTAAAATCTTCATGGGTTACCTCAACGTGTTCGTCTTAATTACATTGACCGTGTCAAATCTCTTCAATCTAAAATGTCTTTAAGCTTTGGAAAAGTAAAAACAAAATGCAAGAAACCATATCTGGGTTGTATTGGGGCTCTTTTTCAGGGCATATTTTAGATTCTCTTAATGAGCGGCTGATAAAATAATTAAATGGTTTAATGGCTGTTTACCGTACACATTCGTAATAAACTCTCATCTCATTGGTCCTCAAGTTATACCGAGGCAGCATAAAAGTCCTTCTAATAAAAAAAAAATGGTCGTTTACTCTTCGGACAGACGCCGTGAGCTCCAATAATCTTATTTAAAAATAAAAAAAATATATAAATATCCCCGAGATATTCGTCTAAATCACAAGGAAATGTTTTAACATCAAATTCTGTACAAAATAAATCATTATATATATATTATTTATACTACGAATGGTTAATATATGGTCTAATTAAATATATAAGAGTTGACATTAAACTAATTCTGGTGAAATTTTATGTTTAAAACATACCTCAGACCGAAAACACTAAATTGTATCACCATAATAGTGATTAATAGATTCATCTTAAAAAATAAAATCCTTTGACAGGATTAAAATAAAATAGACAAGCCTTCAAAATTGTTCTTTTAAAAATATTAGATACCGTTCTGTGAATCTTTGGACAATCAATTTTTTTATAACAGATAGCAGTGTTAATATAAGTGATATTATTATTAGTAAATATTACTGAAATCAAGGTTGAAACTAACAACACTTATTATATATAATAACCTCATACTTATAAAGGAACTAATAATAGTTTGAAACTTTAAAGGCTGTATTGTTTAAAAACAAAAAAAAACAAAAACTACTAAATAACACGTTTAGAAAGCCCAAACTATAACACATACAAGGACAATGATTCAAGCTAAAAAATCAAATCTACAACTGCTGTGTTATTATCAATATTATTGTTTATTTTCAATTTACACTGTATTTTAGTAGTATTTGCTCTCTCTTTTCTTTTTTTTATTGAGAAAAAAGGTTATTCACGTACTGAAGTAAAAGAGTTACATGCCTCATAGGAAATTTAGATTTAATAATGTCTTTGCCGAATATCTAAAGGGAAATCAGTTTTCAAAACATTTGTTGTAACGGTCCTTTGAAAAGAAGTTGTGAGATAAAATTCCTTTTGAAAGATTGAATGGGGATTGATGTGTCACCATTCTATTCAACTGAAATTCTTTGACGTCGTACGTGAGTAAACTGTCTAAAGGAATTCTGATACGAACGTACAATTGTTATAAGATTGTACAGTTAAGTACTGGGCTTTACTTCTTTTTAATAGTTATAGAGAATTTTACTGAAAAACAATTTAATTTTAAGGTCTAATAATAATAATAATGTGTTCTTTTTCATACATAAACCTTATTCAATGAAAAAAACATGAACTAAAGACTTATAACATGTTCCTAAAACAGTCCGAAGGGTTGAAAACCACTAAAAAAAAAATCAATGACAATAATATTATACAAATTAAAAATTTTGGTTAAGGGAAACAAATTAAAACATAAACAAAGATTTATCAAGTAATAGTATAAAATTAAATAGAACTAACTATATAACATTAACCAGGAAGAACAGATATAAACATAAAAATAGATTAATGAAGTAAAACTCCAAAATTAAATTGAACATCACAATAAACAAGTAAACTTATATAATCAAGTACAAAAACAATATAAGATACAACCATAGCAGAAAACGAAATGTCAAATCTTAAAGACATATTTATATATTACGTGTTATATTTAATATTTACTTAGACAATTAAAATAAATCTATTGAGAGATAGCCCTTATTATTGAGGTCTATTTTAAAAATGAAAATGATAGTATATTTAATAGCTATTTTGTTATATTTAGAGAGTAAATGGGATGAATTACGTTGTTTAATGACTTCTGTCTAAAAAATAACAAGAATAATTGTTCTAGTTGAGATTTTTTTAGTCATACCTAAGAAAAATGCGCATGATTTATATATTGTATGTAACATAAAAACTTCTTATATAATAATGAAGTTATAATAAATTTTTAAGTTTGACCTTGAAAGTACAATATATTATATCACAACCAAAATCGAAATTAAAAAAAATTGTCGCTGAAATTCGACACCAGTTTGTTTCTAATTTATTTTCATTTTAATACGAAAAAGAACATAAAATATAGTCATAGAACTGTAAGACTTGTCGTATTCTGGACTTGCAAACCGTTGATGTAAAAACAAATATAACTTAAAAAAGTTTTTGCGAGGAATTTGTCGCCCTCCCTCCCCCCCACCCGCTACAGTACAATGATAATGGGTTAAGTCACAATTTACCCTCCTAAGTATGTCTTGGAAATGAAATTTTAAAATCACATACACTTTATAACTATATTCGGTCTTAAGTACTATTTTAAGTACAACCAACTATGAATAGGCCTAGTTGGAAACCTAAGCTTCGAAAATAAAACCTAGATGACTCAATAGAAATATCTGATAAACAACAAAATAGAAACGTTTATATATGACGTTATATATTATATCGATTATCTGTTTATTACATTAAAATTATGAAGAATATTTTCAGAGTTACGTTTAGTTTTATTTAAATTTCATAAATCATTCCTAATTAACGTTTTCATTGATCTATAGAGTTATTATTATATTTTGTTTTTCAAAATTCCTAAATATTTCTTAAAGTACAAACCGATGCACGAACATTTATTTTCTATTAAGAGTAGTTCCACATTAATATATAACATTTAATACAAGCAGTGATATCTGATTACATTTTGTGTTAATGTAAAAATAATAAAATTAATAATAATAAATTATATGATCACAATATTAAAAACATAAAAGAATTGTTATTTAAAAATTAATACCGAAAACCAATATCTTAAAAGTTGTACTTTTCTGTTGACTTTTCAGTAGCTAAAGTTCTTGGGCAACTTTACTTCCTCCAGGAAATTATTAGAGAAGGTAAATATTATTAGTTCTATCTGCAAAAAAGTAAATACAGTATGTATTTCCAATGTGTATTTTGTTTTTATATATAAGCGAATTTTGTCGAAAAATTAATGATTTTCGACGTAGGACACCCCCCCCCCTGTACGTTGTTGTTCCTTAAAATCTGGATCGTCCAGTAACTCTTGGTGAAGGTCACCAATTACAGTAAAAATAAAATACTCTTTTGTACAATACCAAGAGTCCAGCAATGACGTTAAAATGATAAATCACAAATTATGAAGAATCATAATTTTGTAAAATTTGGTATTATTTCTTATAAGCAATTGATTTGGTCATTTATTGATGAGAAATATTCTTTTCACTGGATATTTCGTTTAGGATTATTAATTAAAGAGTTTTATTTTATTAAATTTTGTATTGAAAATGTATTCAATATTTATGTTGTTTATCTTAACAACATAACCAATAATTTTATGAATAAAAAAGATAATACGTACATTCTCTTCTATTTTTCAATAAAGTGTATTATATATCATCCAGTAAAGCGAATATGTTTATCAGAACCTATAAAACCCCGAAGCACTGTTTGAATAATATGTGGTGACCTACGGGAATTGCCAGTAAATAACACGACGTTATTATCGCAATTCCCCCTCTAATAGGTTGTATCTAGAGTTTCAACTAGGGAGACAGAAATAAAACGAATATTTACAAAAAAGGAAACACGCATCATTTTAATTGAACTGAAATCAAATGTGTAGGTTTACGAACGTGAAATAGTTATGTAAATAAAGGCTTCTTAAGTATTCCATTTAAATTGTATGAGTTACAATAGATAATAGATACTAATAAAGATGATATCAAGGTCAAAATATTTCTTATTTTTTCTTAGACGTTTAATTATTAAATTACAATTTTTAGCAAACAAAAATAATGAAAAGTAAAACATAGTATAATAATATAAATAATTTTACACACGCGATAAATGGTATTTAAATTAACATATTTTTGGTTTATGAATTTGGTATCCGGTAGTACAACACTGGACCTGAATTAAAGGTTCAGATTTTGCAAAGAAAGTATTGGAGGCTTCTGAAGGTGTCAAGAAGTGTACAAGTAACTTTAGCCAGAGTGTAGCTCGGTGTACAGTTCGGGATTATTTTATTAACTAGTTCTATTTCGAGCAACATTCGAATTATTGAATTGTTGTGTCGGCATTTAGATATGCCGGAGGATTGCTCCCAATACTACAGATGGCGTGAACCGTGCTTTTGTTGTGCATGGATAAGTTAAAATCAGGCCCGAGACTTGTCTATAACTCGGTATTAGTGAATTGTTATTGTGGTAAAATAGAAATTCATTAAAACGGTTACAAAAAAGGTTAAAATTAATTAATTAAATTTTATGCATCAATCCCCATTCCGTTATCAATAAACAAATATATTTACAGTCTCGATTTATATTTGATTATTTCCCAAGAAAAACGTAATATGGAAGAACAAACACCGTCAAAATATCTTTCAGGAAATCATTAATAAATAGTAAAATGTTTTCTGAAAAGCACCTGCCATGAGAAACTTTTGTAGTATAATACTCATAACCCTCGACTGATTGTCAATACACACGTGCTGAGTATTAGGATTAAGAACTTTAGAAACCCAGATCTAAATCCTCCTGATTTATTTCAGAATTAATCCTAGACTTGAAGTCGGGAAATTATTATATATAGCTTCGTAATACGAAAAACCCATTTTCCGTCACAGTGTAAAACCGGATTGGTTGCTGATATGTCATTTACACGGTATTGTCATACATTTTGAAGATTTTTTAACCAGTACGTAAATATACACTGTATGTTAAAATTTTCTTGTTAATGATACTTATAATGTTCTTAATGATATAGATTTCAGTCTGAATCGGTTTGTAATATATAACATTTTACTTTATGGCAACAAATGTAATGAAAATATAATCAACCAGTTTTCTTGATTTTAAAGATGCACATTTATAGACACAGTTGTGCATCTCTCTGGATTTTATTATCAACATACACAATGAGTTTTTAATGATCAAAAAGAACTTTTTTCGTGCTCAGTTCAACAATGAATAGCTGTCGTCAACCCTTCACACCCACTCTGATCCTCAACGGATGTTGTTATTATTAAAAGCTTTGTGTGCGGGAAAAGAAATATTCTCCTTTTGTTTTGACGTCAGTAATTTTAAGCTTTTCGGATTTTCCTGTCAATATTTAAAATATGTACATTGCTCTGACATTGTTACTCTTTGCTCTTTAATATAAAGAAGAATGTGTTTACAAAAGGTCTTAATTTACCTGTAACATGTTTTGTGAATGAAATTTAATTTATTATTTTAATTAATTTAGTAACAGTTCATCCTTTAAACAGTAGTCCTTTTCTTCTAGTTGTAAGGTAAATGAATAACACATAAAATACCTAAAAGCAATCAATTATTTCTGATTAAGCAAATTTTTTACAAAATTTAGAGAGTTAAATACTTACACAAGTAACAGATTTTTTATACCCTAAGAAATATAAATTCATTTTCTAGACCTATAACCAAACACATTTCCTTATAGTCGTTTATAAAATTTTCAGATATGTTATGGTCGTTTGTGAAAGTATAATACAAGCCAAGAGTTATGGAATTTATATTATTTCAGCAGTGCTACTTTTTCCATAGTACACACTTTTCACGGAAATCCGTTCAGTGTACCACCAGGGAAAGTACAGGTATATATATATATATATATATATATATATATATATATATATATATATATATATATATTGTATAATAGACTAATTAAATCTTTTCCCCACAATCTACATAATATATTTTTTTAAATATGTCGTAATCAGTTAAGTTATGTGGTATAAAATGTTTAAAATCAAATACAGATGAAAGAAAAAATATAACACTTGATGGGGGGGAGTTCATTATGAGGTATTAACTAATTACTACCACGTTATACCAACGTTTTACATTAATAGAGGGGAATCAAGTTCGCTGACGCTGTTCAGTTAGAGCTATTTGTTCCCATCATAAAATAAATGGTTATCACTAGACACGAATTGACATCTTAAATGACAAATTATACACTATCAGCCAAACTTAAAATTAAAACTAGTTGTAAAGATAATATTGGCACGGCACCGCCTACACACTGTGCCTAGGCTATATGCTCATGGACGGTACATGAAAATAAACCAGATTCCTTTTGAAATATTTGAAGACGAGGGTATTTGAATTATTCACAGCACTTAAATTGCTACAACATATATTAAGTTAGATTTTGATGACACTAATCTACGACATGTCAATACATAAAGAATATAGACAGGCAAGTATAGGCAAATGAACTATAATCTCTTTATTATCATATAATTTTCTAAATGTAACATAATCGAAATGCTGTACTGATGATGTTGATTAAAACTTTTCTATTAATTGCATATAGAAGTAAATCTAAAAACCGAAGAACTTTAGATTAAATTTTTAATCATAGATCAGCCATTCTGTTATAACAAACACCTTAAAGTAAAATTAATAGAGCAAGGACATCGCACAAACTTTGTCACTCATCCATCCGTAACACCAAATAAAAACCAACATTCGACACAAAAATGATCAATTCGGTTGATGCCAGTCAAAAATTGAAATTAAATTGGTTTAAAATAAATATTTAAATGTATAAAAAGGTCTTGTCTTGTTACGTTTATACCATAGACCCATCCTTAGCATAAAACGTATTTATTAAAATGTAGCTGTTAATGACAACATTCGAAGTTCCATTATGGTTATTTCAAATCATTTCTTGACTTTTTTCACGCAGATTTGGGTTATTAGTCATTAGATTTTAGTAAAATTTGATCGAAATCGATAGACTAGATTTTAGGAAATTATGTATTTTATAACAACCCCATTGCGATTTTTGTTTGTTACCGATGACTCATGAGCCGACATATTTGGAGAAAAAGAAACCTATGATTTACCTTTCCACTCAACGAATGTTAATTGTATGTAAATAGTTCTATGGGAAGGATTTCAAAACATTTCAGAGAACGTATTCTATACAATTGTATTAATATAATTCAATGTAATCATAATTTGATAATACATCAATAATGTAATTTTTATCGAGCGTTTATCAATCATACTTAGTTTTGTTATGGTGAAAGTATCATGTTGTTTATGTCATTTGTTTCATTTAACCTAAACCTGTTAAATGAAGTATCACATAAATATTGCAAGGAAATTAAAACATATATATATAGATATTAGGGTTTCAAAAACAATTACATTTTTATCACAAAAGATCGTATCACAAAAGTCACGAGACCGGTTTCCCTACGTTTCACCCATAATCCGACACCCCGGCGAACCCAAAACTTTCGTATAGCAATTATTTAATCACTACATAACTTATTAAATATTGCTGACCAAATCGCCAAGTTTCAAGATACAGTCATCTCGAGACTTGGCGAGATAAAATTTATCAAATACCACATTAGTATTAATGAGTCTAAAATGTATAGAGAACGACCCTATCAATATGCCCACTCCAATTTTTGTAAGCATTGAAAGACCAAGTCGACTACATGTCCCCAAGAGAATTATTTCCCCAACTACTCTTCCTATAACCCTCCATCCTCTCTAATATTCCTAAAATGGGGAATGCCTCTCCCGCCTTTCCAGTACACAAAAAGGGGATATACTAGAATGATAATGATTTATAAAGCAGTCAACAAAGATAACCGACTTAGAGGTCACCCCATATCCATGTTAGAGTCAATATTTCAACATCAGGGTAAGACAAAGGGTTCATACTCCTTAATCTTAACAAGGTCAACTTTAAAATACCCTAGAAGAATTTGAATACTATTTCCATCCCATTTAATTAGTCAGCGTACGAATGTTGTCCACACGGCTAATTGAGAACATTTTAGGCGACATAATATATTAAAGTCATCAGCAATTTACATGATTTATGTATTTATACCGTCGGGTTTTTTTGATAGTCATATGCAAAATGTCACAACTGTCCTAAAAAGGTTACAGGTCGGACTAACTGTTCACTCTGACAAGTTGACATTAACCTCCAATATTATTTAATTCCTTTGTCATGTCTTTAAGAATCAATCAGTAACCAACCATTTACCCGTAGGATTCATCCAATGGTAGATAACCCTAAACATAAAATCTTGGCCAGAATTTACGGTTTGGCTAATTTTTACTCAAAATTTAATAATCATATTGCTAATATAGCCCGAACAATCAAGTATTTGAAACGCAAGGGCGTTAATAACTAGTGGGGACCTTAGGAAGAAATTACTTTAGAAATTATGTAGAAGAACCTTACAAGCAACCTTATCACATGCCTTACCGATTCACTCTGATGTTGAAAACATTCTTTTCACAGGATTTCAACGGTGACCTTATCTCCTTTGCCTATATCACTTTGGAGCTACATCACCTTCGACTAATTTTTGCCCTTACCAAATATCAACCGTACATAGAGCTTATGGAGTTTCCGCTCTCAGTATTGACTTGGCGGTTAAATCACTCCGGCCGAATGGGCAAGTTAGTAAGTTGGATCGAGTTCATCAACTCATTTAAATTCACCGTATGGTAAATTAGGAGATTTGACACTATTTTCACATATTTCCTCTAGAGCTTTTTTGAGACTTTTACTCCTAGCAATATTCCATTTACGCCACCACCCACTCATTATGCAAACCCTACATTGTAAGTTTTATTCCACATTCACAAGTTATTTAGGGATATCTTCTAGCACCAGCAAGAGGACCCACTTCTCCAGAAACTCTTGATGTCTAAAACCCTCCTTTCTCAACATACCATTGTGGACAGCACCTTGTTGCACCTGTACCCCGGCCAACGAACATCTTGGGTGGTTCTGTTTGGGAAGGTTTTGGGCATGGTAGTCAAAGAATGACTTGAGCTCCCTATTTCAACATATGTGGGAATAGCTAAGACCTATTACCTATTTCTCAACTTTTCTTTGTTGATGACCTTCAAGGGTAGATAGCCAAGAGAGTTAATTTCTGTACCATGTGACAGCGGTCCAAGTAGGCTGCGAACACTCCAGTGGGCCAACAAATTTCTGGAGTCTCAAGAAGTTCCTACAGGTTCCTTTCAGAAGCGTTATATCGAGTATGTTGGTCCTCTCATGAAATCCAGCAAACAGAGGGCATATATACTCTCACTGGTGGAAGCGTTCCCCAAATTTATTTATCTCTTAAAAATAAATTAACAGGAACTCTAGGCTAAAACAAAATTAAATATATTGACTAAGGATTGTTTCTTATTTCGTTTTCCCAAAGTTCCTCGTTGTTGACAATGTGGCATATTTTAAATAAATCTGCCGTAATGACACAGATGTGCCTACAATTCGATATCCTGCATATTTTTACCACCCCATATTATCATTGTTAACATAAACCTTAAGGTCGGTCTTAGATTGTTTCATTTCTACAAACAAATGAGACAGTACAAAAATTTACATTGTTTCCAGTTGACATTCAACATCGCAAATCACACCACTACAAGCTCCTCCCATACCCCCCTTTTTCTTGTTTTTGCTATAAACTAACTATGATTCGTCTTCCCTTTCTTTTGATATATTTCTCTTAAATTTTCTCATATACCCAAAAGAATTGTACTCTTTTTATCCACCCACAAAGGGTTCTATACATAGTAGCTATCTTAGTTAGCTACTATTAATTAATTCTCTCCATCCTTATAACTTTGATTGTTGCCTAAATTCATGTTATCTCTCCTTAGTTTTCTCATTTCGTCATATTTTCGGTGTTGAAGTAAATTTGGTGATCCAGTGCTAACTGGCACCTCCAAAATTGTATGTCATTTCTTTCATTCCGGTTTTGATTAAAAATTGTAAATTTTTGTCTTCCGGCCTTTGGGCCCTGTCATCCTGTCGCCTTGTTGCTTCGGCGGAGTAATCTTACTATTCAACCCATCTCTGCAATGGCGACGAGGCGGGGGAGGAGTGACTGTACAGTGTCACTTTACTCAACAGAACGTACTTGAGCATGGTACGTTTCGTCTTGTGGTAGGAAACAGTTGATCATAACTTATTTGGTAGCTGTTTTAAACAGACAACGCGAAAACCAGGAGAATTGATCACTCAGTACACTCAGGTAGACATAATTTTGTAACGGCAATTTTGTGTTTGGTTTCTAAATTACACTATACATTATTAATTATTTGAGGATACGGGGTTCGAAGTATTAGTGGCGGCCCAATCCCCATTTCGGATGTGTAATTTCTTTTAATGTATACCAGATGATTCGAGAATGGGCAATGCTTATCAACGAATTGAATTCGTGAGACTGTTTTGCGAGTGGATATTCAACAATTAAATAGTTTTAAATTCCGTAATGTATTACTAATTATTTTAATCTTCAATGCTATGGTGCACGGGTAGACCTGGAGTTAGTGCTTTAGATCTATAAATGGTATGACTAAAAAGTAGCATTGCATTCTAAAATATAGACTGTATGCTAGGTTTAAATTGTAATGATATTGTTACAAACTGGTAGAGCACGTTACTTCTTTGTACCAAGTGTTTTGTTTGTTTTTATTCTTTATTTATATCTTTTTTTAGTGTGTTATTTTAATTTCAAATGAATATAAAAATTAAAGATTCAAATATAAATGATAACCGAGGCTCATATAATTTTATTAAATGAAATTGTGGAGAGATTGTGCAAGTTCTTATAGTTCCTTTTAAGACAGTAAATATTGATTGTAGGCTGAATTTAAATACTACAATTGTCTCTTGAATCAGGGAAGTGAGCCCGTTTTAAATATAATTTATTCAGAACACTTTCTTAAGTACATAGTACCCAACGATTCAATCCCGCCTTAATGTTAGAATAAGAAAAAAGTAATTTCCCTACAGATTCACAAACCTCGTCTTTAATAAAATTAGACTAACTTAATATTGAATTAAATTTGACATGTTTTTATGCCGCTTTAAATTTTTATTTTTATCTTAATATTATATATTCTTTTCTAATATGCTAAACAATATTGAGCCTAATCATCAGAGAAACCTTTATAAAAATGTGTTATTTGTTGTGTTACTTTGTATTGTATTTTTGATTTTCAAAACAGAATATTAAACAAAAATAATAATTTAGTTAACTTTGGATCGTTATATTGTTTTCCAAATACAGAAGAAGTTGCTATGTTTGTAGTTATAAACATTTATAATAGTAGGCTGTTTCTTGGAAAGTAGAAAATTCTGGGCTAAATTCTCAAAACCTTCTCTATTTTTCCAGGTTCTTTTACTCTCCGTGGAACCTTTGGCAAAGGCCTTTAACTTAACTAAAAGAGACCACTTATTCTCCAAATGTTTTTTCTATGCCATTATTATCGACAAAAAGTGGGGTACTTTTACTCTTCTGCCTTCTATTTATAAAGTCTCTCTCTCTCTCTCTCTCTCTCTCTCTCTCTCTCTCTCTCTCTCTCTCTCTCTCTCTCTCTCTCTCTCTCTCTCTCTCTCTCTCTCTCTCTCTCTCTCTCTCTCTCTCTCTCTCTCTCTCTCTCTCTCTCTCTCTCTCTCTCTCTCTCTCTCTTTTTTTTTACGGTCTTATCTATGAACCCTTTAATCAGACTATAGTTTCTTTTGGATATGATCATATCCAAACCATTTGTTGTTTATAGATATTTCTACTTAAATATATTCATTACAAGCCTGTCAGAGTTCCATTAAATAAAATCTCTGTGTAAATTTAAGCTTCATATGTTATATAAAGCTAAAAATCTATCAGAATCTCTTTTACGTAACATTTGTTTCAAAAATTGAGTGTTCGCATCAATAAAATAAAAGCTAGCTAAAAGGACGGATGGACAATTTCGAGCTTTTAGTTGTCTCACTATGGTAAATAAGGACCTAGTTTTAGGTCTCCCTTCCCAAAAGAAATTGGGATTGAAGTTCCATGTATATTAACCTTTTTTTTTTTGAAACTCAAAATAATCTATAAAGACGTTACATATATAATTTTAAGCTTATACACGAAACCGCCAAATGCGGTTGACGAGACGTACCTTTGCTAATAAGTTGAACCAATATTATTTAAACAATCCAATTCTGATAGATTTTGTGCTTCGTGTAGAGAATTTTAAGCACTTTCTCTATATTTTAATTATTATGATTTAAATTAATGTTACTGGTGTTAGGTTACTCTTCAAAAAGACGTTAACAAGATTAAAACTCTTTAAAACTTGAACCATTGTTACTCTACATGGAAAAAATAGTTATTTTATAACAATTTTATATAAAAACTTCTTGCTTATTAACATAAAATGAACGAGGAAACAAATTTAGCAGATTTTATAATTTGGTTAAAATTATTTGTCGAATTAAATTTGCTCAGAGAGCTATTACAACAATGAACTGAAAATATTGTTATTATTAGTTAATTTCTTTTCCTTTTATTTAAACTAATGCAAATGAACAATTCATCAATTAAAATTAACAAACAAAGCAAACTTTAATAAGTACTATGCAATAACGAATTAAAATTAACTTATTAATTGAAACAATAATTACAGATTAAATGTTTAAAAATGAACATGCTTGTCTGGACAGGAAATCACAAGATTCAACAACCTATTTTATGCAAAGGTTTTTGCAAAACTTACTTCTTAAAAATGTTTATAAAAAGCTTTCAGTTTAAATTTTAAACTGTGTGTGTGTGTGTGTGTGTGTGTGTGTGTGTGTGTGTGGGTGTGTGTGTGTGTGTGTGTGTGTGTGTGTGTGTGTGTTTTATAACAGTTATCCCCAAATTTTGAGTTATGAAACAAATAAATGAATTTAATGACTATAATTATATGATACTGCAAAAATATAACCACATATTAAATTATATTGAAACCGACTCAAACGTTTACGGTGAAGAGGTCGCCAGACAAACAAACATCATATCAAATACCACTTTTTTAGAATAATATAATCTCATAAGGGATTTATCTAAAATCTACATAGTTATTTTGAAGCATTGCATAACTTTCTCTTATACAACTTATAACATAATAATAAAGTAAAAACTCTAATGTGAATTACTTTGGATGTACTGTGTAACATTTCTTTGTTTTTTAATGATTGTAATTTTGAAAACAAATTTCATAGACCTAAAATAGTATTAATGATAAAGGCCCCTTAACTTCAAAAATTAGCACCAATATCGTATAATATTATTTACAGGTTAATATCAACTGACAACGAAGCAATTTCTATTTTTTTTTCGGCAAATTCTAACTCTCTTCTAAATATTGATCTTATATGATATGTCAGGAATTAAACAAAGAACTCAAATAAATGTTGGACACTAAAAGAATAGCAAGTTATACATTCCATTGCAAGAAATAATGTTTTTCCGTATTATAAAATCTAATTTATTCTAAAAAAGTAAAATAGTTTAGTTATGTTTCAATGTGTTTTATCCTTAATATATTATTTAAAATAAAGAAAAAAGGAAAAGACAATAGTTACCTCACCCTCTTCTTAATATCCCATCTGTATTATAAAATGTAAGATACGCGATTCGCCTTTGTAAAATGTCAACTTACAATAACGTGAGGTGAAGCCTGAGCTATGAGATGCGTGTTAGGACCACAAGTGAGAATATCACGGAAATACTTGCGAAGAAAGAAAGCTGAAGTACCTATTATTTCGTAATGACATGAAAACTGGGTTATGAATAGCATCGACTATTGTTTAAACCGTACACATGACGAGTTTAATTATTACATTACATAATTTTTTACAGTCCATAATCTTGTTTATAAACTACCACTATAAAAGTGTAAAGTGGGTAGATTTAACTGACTGCATTTCGCAGAAATCGAAGAAAAGCCCCTTTCAATTATTCATTTGTAGTAGATGAGAAACAAAATAACCGGTCTCGAGCGTACGGTGGCATTTGCACAATGTCAAAAATTGGAATGCCAAGGCAGAGTACGTTGAAACCAATCTGCAAAGAAAGAAGACAGTAGAAAAACCATATTAAAAGACATAAATATAGATCAGTTGCGAAAAATTGGAAAGAGCATGAAGACCCGATAATGACGACAAGAATTGAATCCTCTGAAGGTTATGGATTACTATGGAAACTTAGATCTTGAAAGCATAGCTACTTCCTGAAGGAAAAGAGGAAGGGGTTTTTTTAGGTAATTCTGATGTAGCGGGAGTCACACACGGGGAAAAGTGTTTCTTAGTGGTGTTTAAAGTATGTTTCCCCCTACGATAAAAGTCACGGAAAGGAAGAAATTTGTATTTCCATCACAAGAATGTCATCTTTCTATATTATTATTTACTTCACTTTGTGTTTGTTAGTATGTTTTGTTATGAACGACCCTCAAAATTGCCTGGGTTCTTAGTTTAAATCAAAAATCAATGGTTCAGTATATTAATTAATTTTATTATCGTTTATGAGACTTGTGTCTATTTCTTTGATAGTTTAACACAATACTTTAAATACAATAAAAAAAATAAAATTTAACACAATAATTTTAAATACAATACAAGAATAAGAATTTAACACAATACTTTTACATAAAATACAAGAATAAGAACTCAATTAAATAAACAACATCCAAACTAAGTATTCATTTCACAAAGCCCAAAAGTATTCCAACTATTGTTATTCTTTATAAATGAGATTACAAATTTTATTGGTGACTATATATATTAAAATGCTTTCTTACTTTTGTAGAGTAGATTTCCTGGGCTATCTTCTACCACGGCTAGCGGCACAGTAGTGTATCTTCCAAGCTCAAAAAGATCCCCTTCAAATCATGCTGACCGCTTATATATATCTTTTGTCCTCTCTGGTGCCCTACTTCCGTTGCAAGTCAAGCATTTCAACATTTTTTAAATTGTTTCACAATAGTTGGTTCATTCTGAGCTTTGTTAATATTAGTTCTTCCTAACATAATTTACAAATTAATTAATTAACCTAACATTAACCTACTCCTAAAAGTTTCCCCCAACAATAAATGTCACGGAAAGGAAGAAATTTGTATTTCCATCACAAGAATGTCATATTTCTATATTATTATTTACTTCACTTTGTGTTTCTTAGTGGTGTTTCCCCCTACAATAAATGTCACGGAAAGGAAGAAATTTGTATTTCCATCACAAGAATGTCATATTTCTATATTATTATTTACTTCACTTTGTGTTTCTTAGTGGTGTTTCCCCCTACAATAAATGTCACGGAAAGGAAGAAATTTGTATTTCCATCACAAGAATGTCATATTTCTATATTATTATTTACTTCACTTTGTGTTTCTTAGTGGTGTTTAAAGTATGTTTCCCCCAACAATAAAAGTCACGGAAAGGAAGAAATTTGTATTTCCATCACAAGAATGTCATATTTCTATATTATTATTTACTTCACTTTGTGTTTCTTAGTGGTGTTTCCCCCTACAATAAATGTCACGGAAAGGAAGAAATTTGTATTTCCATCACAAGAATGTCATGTTTTTATATTATTATTTACTTCACTTTGTGTTTCTTAGTGGTGTTTAAAGTATGTTTCCCCCAACAATAAAAGTCACGGAAAGGAAGAAAATTGTATTTCCATCACAAGAATGTCATATTTCTATATTATTATTTACTTCACTTTGTGTTTCTTAGTGGTGTTTCCCCCTACAATAAATGTCACGGAAAGGAAGAAATTTGTATTTCCATCACAAGAATGTCATATTTCTATATTATTATTTACTTCACTTTGTGTTTCTTAGTGGTGTTTAAAGTATGTTTCCCCCAACAATAAAAGTCACGGAAAGGAAGAAATTCGTATTTCCATCACAAGAATGTCATATTTCTATATTATTAATTACTTCACTTTGTGTTTCTTAGTGGTGTTTAAAGCATGTTTCCCCCTACAATAAAAGTCACGGAAAGGAAGAAATTTGCATTTCCATCACAAAAATGTCATATTTCTTTATTATTATTTACTTCACTTTGTGTTTCTTAGTGGTGTTTCCCCCTACGATAAAAGTCACGGAAAGGAAGAAATTTGTATTTCCATCACAAGAATGTCATATTTATATATTATTATTTAATCACTTTGTGTTTCTTAAAGGGGTTTAAAGTATGTTTCCCCCTACAATAAAAGTCACCGAAATGAAGAAATTTGTATTTCCATCACAAGAATGTCATATTTATATATTATTATTTAATCACTTTGTGTTTCTTAAAGGGGTTTAAAGTATGTTTCCCCCTACAATAAAAGTCACCGAAATGAAGAAATTTGTATTTCCATCACATGGATGCCACATTTTTATATTATTATTTACTTCACTTTGTGTTTCTTAGTGGTGTTTCCCCCTACGATAAAAGTCACGGAAAGGAAGAAATTTGTATTTCCATCACAAGAATGTCATATTTCTATATTATTATTTACTTCACTTTGTGTTTCTTAGTGGTGTTTCCCCCTACGATAAAAGTCCGGAAAGGAAAAAAAATCGTATTTCCATCACAAGAATGTCATATTTTTATATTATTATTTACTTCACTTTGTGTTTCTTAGTGGTGTTTCCCCCTACGATAAAAGTCACGGAAAGGAAGAAATTTGTATTTCCATCACAAGAATGTCATATTTCTATATTATTATTTACTTTACTTTGTGTTTCTTAGTGGTGTTTAAAGTATGTTTCCCTCTACGATAAAAGTCACGGAAAGGAAGAAATTTGTATTTCCATCACAAGAATGTCATATTTCTATATTATTATTTACTTCACTTTGTGTTTCTTAGTGGTGTTACCCCCTACGATAAAAGTCCGGAAAGGAAAAAAAATCGTATTACCATCACAAGAATGTCATATTTTTATATTATTATTTAATCACTTTGTGTTTCTTAAAGGGGTTTAAAGTATGTTTCCCCCTACAATAAAAGTCACCGAAATGAAGAAATTTGTATTTCCATCACAAGAATGTCATATTTATATATTATTATTTAATCACTTTGTGTTTCTTAAAGGGGTTTAAAGTATGTTTCCCCCTACGATAAAAGTCAATGAAAGGAAGAAATTTGTATTTCCATCACAAGAATGTCATATTTATATATTATTATTTAATCACTTTGTGTTTCTTAAAGGGGTTTAAAGTATGTTTCCCCCTACAATAAAAGTCACCGAAATGAAGAAATTTGTATTTCCATCACAAGAATGTCATATTTATATATTATTATTTAATCACTTTGTGTTTCTTAAAGGGGTTTAAAGTATGTTTCCCCCTACAATAAAAGTCACCGAAATGAAGAAATTTGTATTTCCATCACATGGATGCCACATTTTTATATTATTATTTACTTCACTTTGTGTTTCTTAGTGGTGTTTCCCCCTACGATAAAAGTCACGGAAAGGAAGAAATTTGTATTTCCATCACAAGAATATCATATTTCTATATTATTATTTACTTCACTTTGTGTTTCTTAGTGGTGTTTCCCCCTACGATAAAAGTCACGGAAAGGAAGAAATTTGTATTTCCATCACAAGAATGTCATATTTCTATATTATTATTTACTTCACTTTGTGTTTCTTAGTGGTGTTTAAAGTATGTTTCCCTCTACGATAAAAGTCACGGAAAGGAAGAAATTTGTATTTCCATCACAAGAATGTCATATTTCTATATTATTATTTACTTCACTTTGTGTTTCTTAGTGGTGTTACCCCCTACGATAAAAGTCCGGAAAGGAAAAAAAATCGTATTTCCATCACAAGAATGTCATATTTTTATATTATTATTTAATCACTTTGTGTTTCTTAAAGGGGTTTAAAGTATGTTTCCCCCTACAATAAAAGTCACCGAAATGAAGAAATTTGTATTTCCATCACAAGAATGTCATATTTATATATTATTATTTAATCACTTTGTGTTTCTTAAAGGGGTTTAAAGTATGTTTCCCCCTACGATAAAAGTCAATGAAAGGAAGAAATTTGTATTTCCATCACAAGAATGTCATATTTATATATTATTATTTAATCACTTTGTGTTTCTTAAAGGGGTTTAAAGTATGTTTCCCCCTACAATAAAAGTCACCGAAATGAAGAAATTTGTATTTCCATCACAAGAATGTCATATTTATATATTATTATTTAATCACTTTGTGTTTCTTAAAGGGGTTTAAAGTATGTTTCCCCCTACAATAAAAGTCACCGAAATGAAGAAATTTGTATTTCCATCACATGGATGCCACATTTTTATATTATTATTTACTTCACTTTGTGTTTCTTAGTGGTGTTTCCCCCTACGATAAAAGTCACGGAAAGGAAGAAATTTGTATTTCCATCACAAGAATATCATATTTCTATATTATTATTTACTTCACTTTGTGTTTCTTAGTGGTGTTTCCCCCTACGATAAAAGTCACGGAAAGGAAGAAATTTGTATTTCCATCACAAGAATGTCATATTTCTATATTATTATTTACTTCACTTTGTGTTTCTTAGTGGTGTTTCCCCCTACGATAAAAGTCCGGAAAGGAAAAAAAATCGTATTTCCATCACAAGAATGTCATATTTTTATATTATTATTTACTTCACTTTGTGTTTCTTAGTGGTGTTTCCCCCTACGATAAAAGTCACGGAAAGGAAGAAATTTGTATTTCCATCACAAGAATGTCATATTTCTATATTATTATTTACTTCACTTTGTGTTTCTTAGTGGTGTTACCCCCTACGATAAAAGTCACGGAAAGGAAGAAATTTGTATTTCCATCACAAGAATGTCATATTTCTATATTATTATTTACTTCACTTTGTGTTTCTTAATGGTGTTACCCCCTACGATAAAAGTCCGGAAAGGAAAAAAAATCGTATTTCCATCACAAGAATGTCATATTTTTATATTATTATTTACTTCACTTTGTGTTTCTTAGTGGTGTTTCCCCCTACGATAAAAGTCACGGAAAGGAAGAAATTTGTATTTCCATCACAAGAATGTCATATTTCTATATTATTATTTACTTCACTTTGTGTTTCTTAGTTGTGTTTCCCCCTACGATAAAAGTCCGGAAAGGAAAAAAAATCGTATTTCCATCACAAGAATGTCATATTTTTATATTATTATTTACTTCACTTTGTGTTTCTTAGTGGTGTTTCCCCCTACGATAAAAGTCACGGAAAGGAAGAAATTTGTATTTCCATCACAAGAATGTCATATTTATATATTATTATTTAATCACTTTGTGTTTCTTAAAGGGGTTTAAAGTATGTTTCCCCCTACAATAAAAGTCACCGAAATGAAGAAATTTGTATTTCCATCACATGGATGCCACATTTTTATATTATTATTTACTTCACTTTGTTTTTCTTAGTGGTGTTTCCCCCTACGATAAAAGTCACGGAAAGGAAGAAATTTGTATTTCCATCACAAGAATGTCATATTTATATATTATTATTTAATCACTTTGTGTTTCTTAAAGGGGTTTAAAGTATGTTTCCCCCTACAATAAAAGTCACCGAAATGAA
Organism: Aphrophora alni; assembly: GCA_963513935.1. Lineage (NCBI taxonomy): Eukaryota > Metazoa > Arthropoda > Insecta > Hemiptera > Aphrophoridae > Aphrophora > Aphrophora alni. The sequence goes on from OY740768.1 coordinate 79,894,430, forward strand.
GAAATTTGTATTTCCATCACATGGATGCCACATTTTTATATTATTATTTACTTCACTTTGTGTTTCTTAGTGGTGTTTCCCCCTACGATAAAAGTCACGGAAAGGAAGAAATTTGTATTTCCATCACAAGAATGTCATATTTCTATATTATTATTTACTTCACTTTGTGTTTCTTAGTGGTGTTTCCCCCTACGATAAAAGTCCGGAAAGGAAAAAAAATCGTATTTCCATTACAAGAATGTCATATTTTTATATTATTATTTACTTCACTTTGTGTTTCTTAGTGGTGTTTCCCCCTACGATAAAAGTCACGGAAAGGAAGAAATTTGTATTTCCATCACAAGAATGTCATATTTATATATTATTATTTACTTCACTTTGTGTTTCTTAGTGGTGTTTAAAGTATGTTTCCCCCAACAATAAAAGTCACGGAAAGGAAGAAATTTGTATTTCCATCACATGAATGTCATATTTATATATTATTATTATTTACTTCACTTTGTGTTTCTTAGTGGTGTTTAAAGTATGTTTCCCATTACGATAAAAGTCACGGAAAGGAAGAAATTCGTATTTCCATCACAAGAATGTCATGTTTTTATATTATTATTTACTTCACTTTGTGTTTCTTAGTGGTGTTTAAAGTATGTTTCCCCCAACAATAAAAGTCACGCAAAGGAAGAATTTTTATTTCCATCACAAGAATGTCATGTTTCTATATTATTATTTACTTCACTTTGTGTTTCTTAGTGGTGTTTCCCCCTACGATAAAAGTCACGGAAAGGAAGAAATTCGTATTTCCATCACAAGAGTGTCATATTTCTATATTATTATTTACTTCACTTTGTGTTTCTTAGTGGTGTTTAAAGTATGTTTCCCCCAACAATAAAAGTCACGGAAAGGAAGAAATTTGTATTTCCATCACAAGAATGTCATATTTATATATTATTATTTACTTCACTTTGTGTTTCTTAGTGGTGTTTAAAGTATGTTTCCCCCAACAATAAAAGTCACGGAAAGGAAGAAATTTGTATTTCCATCACAAGAATGTCATATTTCTATATTATTATTTACTTCACTTTGTGTTTCTTAGTGGTGTTTAAAGTATGTTGCCCCCTACGATAAAAGTTACGGAAAGGAAGAAATTTTTATTTCCATCACAAGAATGTCATATTTCTATATTATTATTTACTTCACTTTGTGTTTCTTAGTGGTGTTTCCCCCTACGATAAAAGTCACGGAAAGGAAGAAATTTGTATTTCCATCACAAGAGTGTCATATTTCTATATTATTATTTACTTCACTTTGTGTTTCTTAGTGGTGTTTAAAGTATGTTTCCCCCTACGATAAAAGTCACGGAAAGGAAGAAATTTGTATTTCCATCACAAGAGTGTCATATTTCTATATTATTATTTACTTCACTTTGTGTTTCTTAGTGGTGTTTAAAGTATGTTTCCCCCTACGATAAAAGTCACGGAAGGGAAGAAATTTGTATTTCCATCACAAGAATGTCATATTTCTATATTATTATTTACTTCACTTTGTGTTTCTTAGTGGTGTTTAAAGTATGTTTCCCCCCTACGATAAAAGTCACGGAAAGGAAGAAATTCGTATTTCCATCACAAGAGTGTCATATTTCTATATTATTATTTACTTAACTTTGTGTTTCTTAGTGATGTTTCCCCCTACGATAAAAGTCACGGAAAGGAAGAAATTCGTATTTCCATCACAAGAGTGTCATATTTATATATTATTATTTACTTCACTTTGTGTTTCTTAGTGGTGTTTTAAGTATGTTTCCCCCAACAATAAAAGATATGGAAAGGAAGAAATTTGTATTTCCATCACAAGAATGTCATATTTCTATATTATTATTTACTTCACTTTGTGTTTCTTAGTGGTGTTTAAAGTATGTTTCCCCCAACAATAAAAGATATGGAAAGGAAGAAATTCGTATTTCCATCACAAGAATGTCATGTTTTTATATTATTATTTACTTCACTTTGTGTTTCTTAGTGGTGTTTAAAGTATGTTTCCCCCAACAATAAAAGTCACGGAAAGGAAGAAATTTGTATTTCCATCACAAGAATGTCATATTTCTATATTATTATTTACTTCACTTTGTGTTTCTTAGTGGTGTTTAAAGTATGTTTCCCCCAACAATAAAAGATATGGAAAGGAAGAAATTCGTATTTCCATCACAAGAATGTCATGTTTTTATATTATTATTTACTTCACTTTGTGTTTCTTAGTGGTGTTTTAAGTATGTTTCCCCCAACAATAAAAGATATGGAAAGGAAGAAATTTGTATTTCCATCACAAGAATGTCATATTTCTATATTATTATTTACTTCACTTTGTGTTTCTTAGTGGTGTTTAAAGTATGTTTCCCCCAACAATAAAAGATATGGAAAGGAAGAAATTCGTATTTCCATCACAAGAATGTCATGTTTTTATATTATTATTTACTTCACTTTGTGTTTCTTAGTGGTGTTTAAAGTATGTTTCCCCCAACAATAAAAGTCACGGAAAGGAAGAAATTTGTATTTCCATCACAAGAATGTCATATTTCTATATTATTATTTACTTCACTTTGTGTTTCTTAGTGGTGTTTAAAGTATGTTTCCCCCAACAATAAAAGATATGGAAAGGAAGAAATTCGTATTTCCATCACAAGAATGTCATGTTTTTATATTATTATTTACTTCACTTTGTGTTTCTTAGTGGTGTTTAAAGTATGTTTCCCCCAACAATAAAAGATATGGAAAGGAAGAAATTCGTATTTCCATCACAAGAATGTCATGTTTTTATATTATTATTTACTTCACTTTGTGTTTCTTAGTGGTGTTTTAAGTATGTTTCCCCCAACAATAAAAGATATGGAAAGGAAGAAATTTGTATTTCCATCACAAGAATGTCATATTTCTATATTATTATTTACTTCACTTTGTGTTTCTTAGTGGTGTTTCCCCCTACGATAAAAGTCACGGAAAGGAAGAAATTCGTATTTCCATCACAAGAGTGTCATATTTATATATTATTATTTACTTCACTTTGTGTTTCTTAGTGGTGTTTCCCCCTACGATAAAAGTCACGGAAAGGAAGAAATTTGTATTTCCATCACAAGAATGTCATATTTCTATATTATTATTTACTTCACTTTGTGTTTCTTAGTGGTGTTTTAAATATGTTTCCCCCAACAATAAAAGTTATGGAAAGGAAGAAATTCGTATTTCCATCACAAGAATGTCATGTTTTTATATTATTATTTACTTCACTTTGTGTTTCTTAGTGGTGTTTAAAGTATGTTTCCCTCTACAGTAAAAGTCACCGAAATGAAGAAATTTGTATTTCCATCACATGGATGCCTCATTTCTATATTCTTATTTACTTTACTATATGTACTGTTATTATTTATATAAATTAGTATTAAGTTCGTACATTACTCTGAAGTTGTATTATATTCCAAATTAATAAATCAGATCATTGTGACTATGAATTCCGAGTTTTGCCTTATTAATGGAGATAATGTGATACTAAAATATAGTCTAATTTATAGGATTTTATTCCTTTTCGAACTCTCATCCACTTCCATGGTTGTTTGAGTTGAATATAAATAAATATCATAAAGTCGATAGTCTTATAAATACTGTTTTATTTATTTTCTCAGGATAAGTAGCGGCAACGATCCTTTCACGATGTTTACCAAAATTCAATGTAAATATCAGAAGACCGAAAACTGGATGTGTTCTGATTTACGGTTCAAGATAAATAACCCCATAGCAATGAAAATGTAGTAAACTCGTTATTTAGTAAACGTAAATAAAGTTAATCTGTTAAAATAATGTGTTTTCCTTAATTGTTGTTAAAATCGCTAAGATGCTATATTCTGTTAGCATCTTCAACATACAATATACTCTCCATCATGCTGGTATTCTACTTTTAAGTATCAGCCAAATTATTGTATAAGTAACGCTTTATGGCTTCCTTTAATAAAAAAAATTCCATTTTATAAATAAAGCTGACATTTTGTCGATTAAATCTCCTCAAATTGTGATCACAAGGATAAACTTGAAACTTTTGAGAGAGATAAGAAAAGGTTCTTATTCTCAATTTAACATGTTAGGTAATCACTCCGTTGACATTCAACCCATGTTTACATTTTGAAAAGCGTTGGTTCTTGATTCATCTTCATGTTTTTCATTCTTTGTGTTGTGTAGTATGATATGTGGTTTCTCTTGATCACGTATATAATCATTTTTATCCTACCTGCTCAGATCTAGTTTTAGCCTTGGTTTCCTTATTTAGATTATTAGTTTTATTTTCCAACAAGGCATTAAGCTCTGTTGGTTCTTGTAATATTGCTATATTGTTTGTTTACCATTCGATAATGAATGGTGATTCATAATATCGAAACATCGTATATTATTTTTTATGTACACAAATGATGGCAAATGTCCGAATATACTACTCTTATTTACTTTTTCGATAACATAAAGAAAATAAAGAAAACTTGTATACCAGCAGTATGTTTTGTCATTTCTGCCTCTAAATCTCAGGAAATCCCCATAACATAAATGACGTCACAAAGTCACAGTCAACTCTTCAGTGATCACTGTAGCTTATGATTCATTACATTTTGTTAGAATTTTCGCCTATTTCTTAGAATTGTTTTTAGGATATCCGCTCAATGGCTATTACTCTTCAATTTTTCTCAGAATTAAAAACCATTTTTTGAAATCAGTTTTGAGGAAACCAAGCAAGGGAAATATCTGGAAACCCTAGATACCACATTAACTTATAACATAAATAGCAAATTAAACAAATAAACCAAATACATTAAATACATAAATATCAATAAAGATTAACTACGAACAATCCAGAAATAGAGATCTTTATTACTTTGGACATAATAATGAAGCTGCAGTAGTGCTGACAATAAAAACAACATCCGATCTAGAGTCCACAGTCTTTAAACTTGCCACAAGTGTAACTTAGATGCTGGAGAAAGGAGTTGAATAATAAAACATATTAGTTTATTTGAAAGAAATGTAAACAAACTCAGCACTCTGGGGCAACAAAGTATCTTAGTTTACAAAGTATACCAATTAAAACTTTTAAGAGAGAAATAATAGGTTTTAACTTTTCTGGCAAATTTAGTATGTCGATTACGTTTATAGAAAATCTGTAACCAAAAGGAGCTAAACACATAATAATATTTAAATTTTACAAGCAATAATTGACAAGAAAATTACATTTCAATTAAAGAAGTATTCGTTTCTAATTACGTAATATTTCGATTTCAAAGATTTATTTTTTTTAACAAACTTATTTTTTCTCTACTTTAATTACTACATTGTAGTAAATAACTAAAAAAGAATGACGCTAGGAAAATGTTTTTGTTTTCTTTCAAATTTAATCATCAGTAAAATCTCATCAGAAGCAATTATTGTCTTTTGTCTCATGACTTTTCGTTTAACAATAATCCTACTATTCTCTAATCTGTTCTTTTAATTTGGACTAATCCTACAAAGTATTAGAAGATTTTTTGTTTTATATTTGATCTACTGTATCCAATTCTATTTAGACTTCTATATCTTATTTTCATTCCCTCTGAGTCTATATTTTACGTATTTATACATTGTTTAAGTATTTATCATTAATTTAATAATGTTTCTACTCTGACAAGATTTATTATTATTTTGTTTAGTTTCAATAACAAATACTAGTTTCGTGCTTTATGTGTTATCATTTACTTCTCACTATAATTAAAATACATCGTTACGCATTGTTCTACATTTTGATTTCATCTAAACCGGATGGTAAAAACAAAAAGTAAAATATTCCATGTTTAGCGTAATGATTACATATTTAATAAAGTGTGCAAACACATGACACTGACCTTCTAGCAAAAAAACAAAACAAATACTAACCAAATTGATATTGGTCACTTCTCCTGAAAGAGGGTAAAACACTCTTAAATATAAAATAAAATGGAACTTACTTCTTTGGTGATATTTCCCCCTTATGGTAAATGATGGTTTATTATTGAACATTATCAACTTTAAACGATTTTATTATTTATTTTTGATTTAAAACAAAATTAAATTTACACTGAGCTTGCTTCATTTGTCTTATAATTTTTTTTAAATTTTAACACAGACAATACAATTATGCAACATATAAGCATATTCAAATCTAATATCATAACGGGTGTCCAGACTATATTTTATATTTCCAAAAATTATCATCAACTGTACTTTTCTTTATCTACAATTTGATACAATTTTTTCGGTAGTTGAATGAAGTAGTTATATTTTAGTCTTTAGAAGCAAAATGTAAATTAAATAATAATTAATACCTCAACAAAGTCAAAATCTTGAGTTATGGAAAACTCTTTTTTATATCACCGCAAGATATAGTTTAATTATTCCCACATTTTATCAAAATCAGCTCTATTGGAAACAGTTAAAAGTATTTTTTTTTTAAATCACTATTTTACATTCCTATACTTTTAAAGCGTAGTTTATTAGAATACATCAACATTGATTTCATTATCCATCCCATAACTTTATGTATAATAACTATGTGAGAACGTAAAATAAATGATATTTGTCACAAGTAGTCGTTTTAAATAGAGGTAATGAAAAACTTTCTTCCTATTATTAAAAAGTTAAATTCATGTTGAACTTTTCTAACATATTTATTACTAAATAATTATATTGAGTAAATGAGAAGATATATACCCCCCCCCCTAACGTTATGATAACATAGTTGCGGCAATCTTCTTCCTAGTGAGTGACTGGTTTTATGAGCCCACTTGTTTCAGTTCAGACTTTGAGGAGTGGGCGGGCAGAAAGTAAGTTAAACATTTGAAATGGGACAAATTCTCATGTCGTATGGAATTTTACGAGGCTCTATGACACCAAGGTTCGTAGAGGAACAGGTTGACGCGTCCGGCCGTTTTCGTAGTACACGTTGCCAGGCGCTGTGACGTCAACCAATGACCAGCCGCGATGATGTTCCGCGTCTCCGCGTCTATTCCATTACTGCCGTGCAATCAGCCTTACACAGATGTTAAGTGCATTTTTGTACATATTTTAATTTTTATACTTTAAATTAGGTCTGTTAATGTACTTAATACTAAACATAAACATTGGTTTTGTCAATAAAACAAAGAGCTTTCATTTCTGAAGTATATGTGTATTTAATGAACAATGAATTTCATTATAATAAAATAATTTATACAATTGCTACTTTAATTTTTTAAATTCCTATAACATGGTACTAAAATGTACAGACAATGATTTATGTACATATTTTTTTCACTTTGTTTAATCAATTCGATCTTCAAAATCAGTATCTACTTGTCTTCTCTTGAATTTTGAAGCACAAAGATTGAGGTTTCAGTCCTTCATTCTTATGATTGTTCGCATTTTAATAACCTCCAAAGGGATATCTGTTACCTTTTGTGACACTTTAGCTGCTAAATCTTTTACTACATTTTTGTCTTTCTTGATTACATTGTCTCCATGGGATATTTTAAACTCCTGCTCACACACTTGACTTATTCGTATCCGTTGTTCAGAAGGCTCCACTAGTCCACCCTGTTAAAAAATAAGAATGTAATGAAGGTTATAAATGAAAATATAATATGTAATGTATTACACAAGATAAATTTTATGGAATGTATATTAAAACTTCGTGACTTCATTTTGTATCTAGTATTTTGTAATATATCTTTGTTAGAAACGATTTTTTTCAAATAAATAATTAGAGAAAATTTGCAAAACATGTTTAAAAGCTGAAAAATATATGTGCTCTTGTGTTTTATTAACTGCCTTTATAAACGAGGTTGTATGTTAATATCATAAAATAAGTATGACTTTTTATATTGATTATAATTTTTATCAATGGTTTGACTTTCTTCTTACCTTTGACAAATATCGAATCCAGGAGTGTTCGTTTGCTGGTGAAGGTTCACTTTTATATGTATAATCTCCTAGAAACGGGTGCTTCTTCAAATGCTTCTTCGCGACCCATCCAGCGAGATAATTTTTGACCTCCTTCAACGATTTCTGGACATTCGGTGGTCTCGTTTACTTCTTCAGTGCTCTTTATGTCTATTCCCTCTTGGGGTTTCTCGTTTTGACATACCCTATTTATGTCCAGTTTCTTTAGTACATTCGCTACTATGAACTCACTTTTGATAAATCAGTGGTATTCACGTGGCTTTGTACAATTCCAGGGTTTTTACCAAAAGTTATCATCCGTACTCGGTGAATAACATTTAGGGGGGATGGGTGATTTTTATTATCTTATAAGAATTGTATTTTCTTCCTCTACCAACCTTGCTATGACACAACAAAAAGGACGAATAGAATTTAGTTTGGACCACCGAAACTAAAATGTGACTGTTAACGTGATTATATTAAAGTAGGTAAACAGATTAAATAGTATCTATTAAATTTATTGTTATTTCAAAATTATTCAGGTAAGATGGACTACCTCGTTAAGTCCTAATTTTAAGGTTATGGCCTCGCAAATAATAGGGAAGATTCATAAAATATTTTTTAATAGGATTTTAAAAAAATTATGAAATTCTTACCATCCAAACTAAAATGACTGCAAAAACGTGATTGCATTAAGACTTAAATAGCAAATATTTGGTTTTGTTAATAATTGCTCTTTATTCACCTCAAATCAATAGAGTTGAAACGTGAAAAATGAAAAGGTCGTGGTTTTGTTTTATTTGAATAAAAACAGTTAATAAGAATTGGAATGAACGTGATAAACTGAAGTATCACTAATTAAACCAATGCAACACTAAGCTGATGTTGAACTTGTTAATAAAACAATGAATGACATTATAAAATTAATGAGGATATTATGTTGTATAAAGTATAAAGCAACAACAATAACTTATGATAAACATTATTTAAAGTTAGTTTTATTATAACTGACATAGCTTATTTAGTTCAATAATGTAAAATAATAATTGTAAAATGATTTTATTAAACTTAAATTAGTCATTGAAGATAATAAATATTTATCAGACTAGATTTAGTATTTAAAAACTAACAAATTACACCAACATATAATTATTAGAAAATATAGAATTATATAATTTGAAGGAATATTAAGAGCCTTCCGGTTTTGCTGGATCTTTCGTTGGACCCATTTTCACTTCACTTATTCACTTGATTTAATTAATTAAAAAATTTAAATTCTGGTTTAATTGGACTCTACTTTTAATTATTATTATTCTTGCAATTTAGTATATTTGTCGTTGTAATTACCAGCACAACTTATTACTAACACACATGTACATATAAATTATATCAGAACTTAAGATATTCTCGTTCGTATGAAACACTGAAAAATTCAAAATTTTGAAAATTTGTTCCAAAACTTTGCTTTTTCGTGCTCCACGCTATTGGGCGCCACTTGCCACGCTACGCTCCGCTCTTAGGGTTCTTCTTGCCCCACGCTGGAACTCCACTTGCCACGCTACGCCTTTTTACGATTTTAAGATTCTTACGTCCCTTTTTTGGAACGCTATTCATAAAAACCCCCCCATTATATATTATCATTTCTGCTTTGATGTTTTACACTTTTACATAATAGATATCTATAATTACAATGTTATTTCTCCCCTTTAACTTCAAATTTAACCGCTTTTGGGCTTTAAAGTTTTACTTTTTGTAATTATTATATCTCCCTTATTTTATTTTCAAATTTGAATCTAAGTACATATTATTGTGCCCTATTGTGGTCTCTTCAATAGTACTTATTATTAATTTTTAACTAATCCCCCCTTCAACTCAAAAATTCCAAAAAACTCCCCAAGAATGACTTTCTAAGTCCATTCTCACCTGTTTATTATTATTAATTCATATTTTTTATTTATGATTATTGTTAGTTCCCCTCTGAGTTATGACTCTACGTTTTTTGAATTTTGAATTTAAGTTTTTTCCAAATTTTAGGTTTTTGAACCCCTATAAAAACTTGAATAACTTTTTTGTTTTAAATGATTCTAAATTTATTTTTTGATATTATTTATCGGTTGATTCTACTGAACATTTATTTATTTTAATAATTTAGTATTTTATTAGAATAAGAAACGAGGCAAAGTGACATTTCACGTACCAACATGCAATCTCTAGCACCTGTTGGCGTGACGTCATCGTTCCTCCTCGCCCCCTATCTATATGGTTTTATCGCGGGAATTTAAACTGCTTTAAATTGACTTGAAACTTTTGACTCTTGGCAAAACCGTTTCAACACACACACACACACACACACACACACACACACACACACACACACAAACACACACACACACACACACACACACACACACACACACACACACACACACACACACACACACACACACACACACACACACACACACACACACACACACACACACACACACACACACACACACACACACACACACACACACACACACACACACACACACACACACACACACACACACACACACACACACACACACACACACACACACACACACACACACACACACACACGCACGCACGCACGCTTACGTACACGCACATGCACACACATTACATTTTTTTCATAGTCAACAAGATGATACTCTAATAAAATAAGCACATTTTTATATCACCATGCAAATATCCCTTCCTCAAATACCACATTGTAATAAATATATGATGAATACTAGACACGAACTTACATATAGATAGTACGAAAGAAGTTTATTTAATAAATATTATTTATGCTATATACTTAAAAATTCATGAGTCTTTTTTTACACTTTTTTAATTCGTTCTTCCTTATCCATTTTATCTTATCCTTCTTTCTTTAGTATCTGGAACGACTCCTGAGACAGCACAGCACAGAATGCGTGGCTGGACTTCCTAAATAATAAATTTATATTGTACATTCACGTGCTTGCAACTCTGTAGTGTGCCAAAGTTGAGACAGAGTTGGAAAACTATATCCACAATGTCGTATTTCGTCATTCTTTGATCAATAGTTGAACGTGTCACTAGGCATACGATATAGTGATTCTGTGAGGATATTCTTCGATGTCCTACAAGACAACACAAATGGAGCACTTACAAAACAATAGCCTTTTACTGTATGACGGTTAGATCTTTTATATTTAATGTCTGCAGAAATTTGCAATAATTTGTCAAATAATTTTTAAAATGAAGGATTACCCTCGCATTGTATATGGAGAATTTTTACTATATCTACCAAAAATCTAAAGTAACACCTAGTGGGTTGATCGAGTGAGACAAGTACAGATATAATTCAATAAGATAACATTTTTCAAATATTTCAATATATTATAAAAACGTAAAAATTTACAATAACAGAGAGTTTGAGGGAACTGAATTTACGAGTTCTGCAGCCTTCATTTTATTTTTTCACAAACCTTAAGTATAGAGTTAGTAAAAGTCTGTACTGAGTAGATAACAGCCTGAATGGAATATAAATCATTGAAACAACTTTGCCACAGGAAAGGAATGCGCCTTGTGTTTTTGACAGATAAAACCACTTTCCAAGTTCCAAACAAACAAAGCATGCTTTTATTTTGCTTTCTGTCCAGAGAATAAAAAAATTCGAATTTTATCGTGCCATAAGTATTTGGTATTGTTAATAATATCTTGCTTGCATATACAAATTTAACTTTTAAATTCCAAGAATAGTTTGTTATATTAACAATAATAACTTGTTCATCTGTGAACAATAGATATCGTTTCTTGGAGATTTTAGTACAATCAAACATCGTTCTTGTAAACTCAATGTGGCTTCTGTTGATACTAACTACAATTAAAAGGCAATAAAGTTAGGTTAGGTTACGTTAGACCCCTGTAATATAAGTGTTTGCAGTGTAAAAAATTGATTTAATTTAGTTTTTTTAGTTCCCAATAAACCACCGATATCGAGGTTTCTCTATTATTGATTTGGTTTTTTGCTTTTATATTTGTATGTTTTCAATAATGTAAAAATGGGCGTCTGGTTTATATGAATATAGGAATAATTTCATTTTAAACTAGACTGAACGATACGTCTACAAGATTTTAAAATCTTATTTTCCATTTTAAAATGTCGGTTTCTCAAAAAGGTGCACTGTTTCAAGCCATGGACATTGTTGTTACGTCTAGTAATGAAGGATGCGGACTGAAGTATGAAGTATAATGGCGTAATCGAGGAATAAAGAGCAGTTGAATAAAAAATATAGATCCAAAAAATTAATTAGAACTATTTTATAAGAAGAGAAATTTTTATCTGACCAAAAAATACAACCTTCATATATATTTTGAATTTCATACGTTAGATATTATTTCTAAAATTATATAAATTATGATTTGAAATGGTTTATAATCTTGTTGATATTCAGTAATGTTTTATTTCCTGAGATTTCCTACAAAAAAATTATATAATTATACCTTTTCAGTAAAAATGCATAAAATTTAATTAGAGTGCAATATAAATAATATAATAGTTGTTTATGCTTTCATAGAATTGGTCAGGCGAAATGTTTTCTAGTTAAAGCAGTCAACATTTCAGGGTGTAAATACATCAATGGGTGCAGCGTAATATATCCTACCACTGTGATTCCATTGACTGGTAAATCGCAATTAGAATACAACGAACAAATCACACAAACATAATTTAATATATATTATTTTCCCTCGACAGTTTTTTATTGTTCAAGTAACAGTGATATTATTTGCTGTTACTTCCGTTTTCTGAATGTTGTGTTTCACGTCACTTGTTAGGCCACCAACCGTATTAATAATAATAAAAAAAAATGAATATAAATTTATGACGAGTTCCAAAAATTATTTATTTATATCATGAAATTATTAAAATTATAAATTAAAAACTATTATAAATAATGATGTTTTCAATAGTTGAGAATGAATTGTTATATATATATATATATATATATATATTTTTTTTTTATTTGATTATGTATATTTACCATAGTTTATTTAATATTTTTAAAATTATGTAATTTTATTATTATTACTATTATTTCACAATTTTAATCTATTTTATAACTATTCAATTTCAATATTGATATTACAAATCTGTCTCACTAATAATATTTGTAATACACTTATAATACAAACTAATAAGCATTATTATGTATTGATTTAAGGTAAACATTCATATTTCTCTCGTGCTTGAAACGAAACTATACAATATAATTTTTTAAAAAATTGAATAAAATAATTTTGCCATCATCATTTTAAAATATGCCTCCATTCCCTCTGTTGTTTTCAAACTTTCCGTATGTTTATATTGTTAACAAAGAACGTGACAGAAATAATTTCAATTTTAACTGCCTAGTATCCGAAATACATACTAAAGCAGAGTATAAACCAATAATCTGTTGCAAAGTTACATAATGAATATGTCAGAAGAAGAAGGTCATACAATATAAGGTACATCAAATTACATTTTTCAAAATAATTTGTACAATCTGTTTTTTATTGTATCAAAAAATGAATCCTTATCTTCTACACAATTTAATTCCTTTTTCGTTAGTTTCATAACAAGAACACAATTTAATTACGCAATGCTTTATTCTTTATTTATTTTATATTACACACTTTATGGAAGTTTTGCTAGTTTTTTATTCAATTTCATACGGCTGACATACAGTACAAATATAGCTCTAACGTTTTGTGTGGGTGAACGTTAATTTTTCAAAGTATATTTCTTATTATTTTTGGCTTGTTTGGATACTAATTTCTTTACATTAGTTTTAAATTTGAGTCCTCGAAATAATTTTCTACCTAATATTATTATTTTTAACCACTTTTTGCCTACGTTCGAATTTATCGTAGTCCACTGTTACCATTTTAACCTATTACAGATAATGATAAAACAAATATATTTGTCTAGTTTTGTAAGAGGTTAAAAAAGGAGATTTATCTAAGGCCAAGACCAAAAGGAAATTTGGTTTTTAAACTAGTCGGCGAGATAATTCAAGCATTTTTAAAATTCACAAAGTATTTTCTTATCATATTTAATTAATTTTATTCTTGCCGAAACGATCTTCACTTATTTAAACAAATAAAATAAATAACAAGTAAAATCAAAACTATAAGTACAATATCAAAGAGAAAGTAGACTTTAGAGGTGTAACATCCAAATCCAATAAATAAATTCGTAAATAAATTTCATCCACTCGTCTTCCATAGATTCAACTTCCGTCCCTTGACAGATGCTGGCACCTAGCGACCTTCTCCAAAAGTAAGCATCGCATGACATGCAAGCGCAAAGTCCATCCGCTGGTCAGGCTATCTGATCTAAAACTCAAGTCTAGTCTACCTGTAATTACTCACCATGTTCTACATTCTTTCATAGCTCCGTTAGATATAATTTTTTTTCTTCTCTCAAAAATTACATCTCAGTTCTTAAATGATATGTTAGTCTACAGTTTTGTGCGCTTTAGTGTTCTAAAATGTTAAATAAATTTTTATTTTCACGGCACAAGCTCACGTGAACTGCGACAGGATTTTCCAGGTATTCAGCTTTACAGATTTTATCATATCTTAAATTTTGTTAATGTTTTAAAATAATTTGTTAATTATCATGTATTCATTAAAATATGTATTTCATGTTTTATTTAATATTCAATGTCCTTTTCTTGAAACTAAATAATTATAAAATTTTTCATTTCTTAAAACATACTTTCAAAAAACCTTGAACAGGCACATTTTAAGTTTTGAGCAATTATGTGTAATTAGTGCAAACTAATGTTGAACATTAAACAATCAGAATATTTTATTGAACATGTCAAATATAAAACAATTAGAGAAATCTCTTCTAAATCAGAAAATTTCGTTTTACAGACTTTTGCAGATTTTTTGCAAGTCTTATACAAGCTTTGTTTTAAACAAAACTAAATATATATAAATAGATTTATAATCATCTAAGAAGCTTTTAATTATAATCTTAACGAATTTCTGTGATGCAATCAATTTTCTTTAATTTTGACAAATAACCAGATATTTTCTTTAATAAAGAACATTAATGCTACAACATGTCTGATTTTGCACAGACGCTAAAAAACGTGTTTTTTTTTGCCTTAGCTAATACGCTGGTTGGAGAAATCTAGCAATTCTTGCCTCATATTGCATACACCAGCAAAAGCTCTTAACATGTTTCTGCCTGTTTACAAAACACGTTTTGTTTAATATATCTACAAACTTTCAAGTGCACAAAGTGATGTTTTCCTTAGAACTGACTTTACAGAACTTTGACTAAACTTATATTGTACATGTGCCTAAATTGTTTCAGCGAATATGTGTTTCTTAAAGCTATCTTTTAGATGTAGACTTGTGTAGTTATTTATAAATTATATAAAAAATCATTGGGTGGTGACTGCATGCAAACTTTCGGTCCTAACAACCTCCAAGAGGTTATTT
Organism: Aphrophora alni; assembly: GCA_963513935.1. Lineage (NCBI taxonomy): Eukaryota > Metazoa > Arthropoda > Insecta > Hemiptera > Aphrophoridae > Aphrophora > Aphrophora alni. Next base: position 79,909,879 of record OY740768.1, read on the forward strand.
TCTAAATTAACATAATTGACGTCAATTAATAAAATTTCAATTAATAAAATTTCATTTCTTTTTTTTTAATAAACTTCTCATTTTTTATAATAAATTCTTTTATTTAAAATATATAAATTTATTGGCCAATATAGCATTTAAGAAATTTATCAAATATGTAATATTATGTAACTTTTAGTCTAGTGATGAACCTGTTTACAATTGATATGAATTTTTTTTTGAACTTAAAATATCAAACTCATTTATAAATCTTTTCATTGTTAAATTCTGTAACTGTTTTAAGAAACTATCATCTCATAAAGTAAAAAGGGGGGGGAATAAATAACAGTACCTTTTCATCTTTTTTTTATTTTAATTTTACATTAAGGGCGTATAATCTTTTTTTTTGGATTAATTATAATCCTGTTAATTATTAAGCTGTGCTCATTGTCTTTTTTTTTATTGTTATATTTTGTAACTATAAATATATATAAACTAAAAAAGGGGGGATAAATTTTCAGAATCTATTGATTAATTTTTTTTATTAAATTATTATATGTTACATTAAGGGCGTATAACTTTTATTAATGATAATCTTGTTAATCATAAGCTGTTTATGATGATTTGTCTCAGGATGTCTTTCTAAGTTGTAAATGATAAAATCTGAACTGTCGAAATTTCTTTCTTTTGTTTCAATAAACTTGAGCCTTGTTAATCACTAAATTTGTCTTTGTCTTTTTTTTATTTTTATTTTTCAAACATTGTTACCATTTGGTTCCGCCTTTTCTTAAATTTAAGTCCCCTGGTAACAGAGGTAATCAGTTTTCAAGTGAAAAGTAATTTTGCTTCATTTCATTTGTTGTTAAAAATGTTTAATTTATATATATATATATATATATATATATATATATAAACAATTTATTTAACTTTATTAAGTTTATATAGTGTATATTTAGTTTTAAACACATCATTAAATAATTTCTGTATTTATTATTTATTGAAATAAAATGTAAGTACTGTCGTTTACATTTGTTGTTACGCCTTGTAAATTAAAGAATATAGGATTCTACTTTAACCCTTCAAACTAATTATAAATATATTACGTACTTATATAAACAGCAAGAGTTAAAACCCTCCCATCTGGCGTACCAGATGTAATTGGAGGATGAATGAGGCATGGTTTAGTTCATCTACCCAAAAACACGTATTTTACAATTCAACATTTCGCCCACTTACAGTCGTCCTATCACAATAAATAAAATACCGTTGGAAAACTAATGTTCCTTAAATACATAATCATGCAAAAAAATACCACAAAACTTTATAAATAATGTTTTTTAAATTGCTAAAGTTTGCATATTTTTATGCGTAAAATCAAAGATTTGAACTGCGCGCTTGCAAGTTGAAATGATGCATTATTTTACTTAGATGTTCACAAATCTATTTTTCTGTCAAACAAGTCGACCATAACACTGTTCTGTAGATCGGATCTTTCTCTTTCGATCTGTGCTTTCCTAATCTTCCTATCTGTCATAGATGGCGAGATATATCTATTTTACCAAAGTAATAACCAAACCGAACCAATCTCATTTTACTTTCAGTACAGTTTACTAAATAAGAAATATCGATTATTACTTCGATATTTTGTAACGAACATTAGACTATTTTATAGAGGAGTTTTGTTTCTATCTGTTGGTAACTCCTATAATGTCCTAGAGTCTCTATTAGGTTAAAATTTATGACATGCAAGTTACCGATGTTTGTCTACTAAAATGACATGTGAAAGGCGTAGTGCGTATGCGACTTGGGATTATATTTCTGTTATTCTGAAGGTTTGTTCTATTTATTTATTATAAATTGCGTATACAAATTACAAAATATGTAATATTGTTTGTAGAATTTATTGTTTTGAGTGAATGTTATTGTCAGATATGAAATATTGAGGCTGTCTAGAGATAGGTTATGTTATAATCTGGTCTACCTTTTTAGCAAATGTCCATGTGTTTCCATATAAAAATAATTTTGTCTAATGAAAATTTTATAAATTGATTATGTTTTTACCAGTATGTATGCAAAATGTTTTAAAATTTATATCGGCCTTTTAATATATATATATATATATATATATATATATATATATATATATATATATATATTACTGGTTTATATACCTATTTCTGTGGAATTTAGCCTCGGTTACATGGTACTTTTGTTGATTCCATACATAATAACTCCAAAATGTTTCCATCTAAAAATTTTTGCATTACACACATAAAAACTATGTATCTTTGTGAGAACATAGGTATGAAAACTTGGGTTTTGAATAATAATTATATTTAATGTTTTTTTTTTTAAAAATAGTTTGCAAATATTCACTTTTTACATAAAAATGAAATATGTCCAATGAAAATTTTATAAATTGATTTTTCTTTTTAGCAAATTTTATCCACAAATATATTACAAATCTCTAGTAATACTTGAAAAAATTATATATATTTTTTTGTATGGTGTACATTACCATTTCTGTGAAGTTCTTGCTTCCGTTACTTTCCGATTTTTTGCTAATATAAAGGTTTTATATCTAAAAAGTTTTTCACTCCACAGCTAAATTCTATGCATCTTTCTGAATACAATGATATATAGAAGTTGTGCTTTCCATAAATATTACAATTTGTGGTGAATTTTTGAAAATAAGCCGAACAATTTTCCTTTTTTCGTAAATTTTTTTTGTTGAAAATGTAACAAATTCATCTTTTTTTCTAAATATATTCACAAATATTATACAAAACTTTTGTATATCTTGAAAAAGGTGGTAAGATATTTGGATGATACAGATTTTTCTGAAAAAATGTTAACTTCATTTCTTGACATCTAACGTACTTACTCCAAAACCGTTTCATATAATTTTTTCTACATAGATAAATTTTACGCATCTTTCTGAAAAAAATGATATCCTATAAGTTATGTTTTGTATAAAAATAATATATTTTATTAATTTTTAAACAAAAGAAGAAAGTTCATACAAAATTAACATTGCCAGTTCTAGGGTTGAATATATATACTATATATATAATTTTTAAAGATGGAAGGGTTTGTAAATAAGATCATTTAATATCTCTGTTAATTTGAAGTAAGAATTTCGTAACAGCAGCCTTTATTACAAAATCATTATTTGTCAAATTAGAAACCAAATAAATACAGTTTAATCAGTAAGTTTAACATTTATTTTTGTAAATGATATTAATTTCCTTCTTAGTGAATATCACTGTAACACCTATTACGAATGTTAAATAAGAATCTTAAATATATTTTAATTCATTAATTTTGAAACAGAACTCTATAAAATATGTTAACACAAAGGATATTATTTTCTTTGTAGTTAAAATTAGTAGTAAGAATTCAATTCAGCGTTTATAGATTATTTATTTGTATGTCCTTATTTAAAAAAAAAAACTTCCATATGTTCATCTATAATATGTTCTATAATTTGTTTTCTGATTTTTTAAATATTTAATTGATTGCACTATGTTAAAACCCAAATTACTCATTTTCATCACAATCTGGTCTAACCTTTGACGTAGTATATTCGTAAACTAGTATTAATAATAATATAATTATATCATGATTCAAAATTTTTATGTATATTTCTTTAAAAATCTCTTCAAAACTAACACTTCTTCAAAATTGTATGGCAGATTACGTGAATCGCCTGGTGTAATGATATATTTGTTACATAAATAGATTCTAATTCAGAATTGTCTAATTCTGTTGTTCTCTTTCATTAATATATACTCTTAACGAATACAAAGGACGAAATTCATGAAGGTAGTGGTTACTGGACCGTGCAATTGTAAATGCACAGCTAATCTACAAAGCTGTTTATATAATATTACCTATCACATAGTTTTCTAATATACAGTCACCTGCAAATAATCTGTTTTGAAATTTTAAAAGTCTCAATTACTGAAATCCTAGATTTTGTACAGAAGAGAAAAAAACTGCAAAAGAGCATGGTTCTACAAAAGATTGTGGAATTTCAGACGATGTTAGACTTTCGTTGTTGTGCACATGACCAAGAAACATAAGACCTAGTGATATCGCTATCGTTAGGAATTAGGATAGTTTTAGTTAGAAAGAAAAGATTAGTTTATGTTATTTTTAAGAAGACAGAATGACTACAATTATTGTGACAGACCTGATAAACTGACGAAATGGCTCACCTTGCAGTCAAGGCGGACGTCATAGATGCTATAATGATATATAAACCCTTGGGTGGGTAAAACGTAGTCAGTGGGTCAAGATTTATCAAGTGATGGTGCTACAGGAATTCTTAAATATAACCAGATGGATTGGGCGAGAAAGAGCTTCCCAGGAGAATTGAGACCACGGACAAGCAGCAACAAGAACTGCAAGCAGGTTGGGCGAACTTCGTTTATAAAGTAACTTGTAATTATTTCAGAGTCAGATAATTAAACTGTAACGTAGAACAGATCTGTGAGTCACAACAATCAGAGTCATTCTGGATTATTATTTATAATAATAATAAGGATATTGTAGAATTGTAATAAGACAGGACATAAATTATTCTTGTTAATAATTGTTATTAAAGGAAAGTAATTGAGTAATGAACCATTTCATTATATTGAAAATAAAGAATCCAGGCAGTTTATAAATCGTAATCCTAACACTACAAATAATACAAATAAGAGATTAAAAATTCGATGTTCTAAATACCTTGTACATTTGTGTGTAGTACCTTGTTTTTTATATTCCACAAAAATTAGACAAAGCATAATAATTTTATATTGAATAAGAATATAAATTTGTTTACAAATGTTTTTGGATGTTTTAGTTCTGAAGCTGCAATAACTGTCTACACTTGGATAGCCTAGAAACTTTTATTTGATTTTTATTTTAATGTCATATTTTGAACCTCAATATTATAGGTTATCTTATTTGATTTGTAGATTCTGCTTATTTATTTGAATTTTTGCGAATATATTGTTACACATTTATGTTGTTCTACAAAACATATTTGTCAAAAAATGATAATCGACGTCTAATAGAAGATTTATATATAATTTTGTAGTGAAATATTATATATTGTTTGTAAATATAAGTTGAAATTGTAATAATAATAGATTTTCATTTAAAAATACCTAAATTTGTAATATGATAATATAACATAAACGGAAAGTAACAAAAATAATTTTCATTTCATAAAATTTGGAAAAATGCAACAAAACTAATATTTACTATTCTCATGTCTTATTTTGGTTTATATGTACAACATTATTTAAAAACCAACTTTTTCTAGTTTTCTCTGTTTTATTAAAGGTTAGGTTTTATATTCACAGGTTTATAAAAGATAAATAATTCTTTCATATATAATAAAAAAATCACCAGAAAAAGCTACTAAGCTTCCATTACAGCCCTCCAATTGTAGTTTATATAAATTTAGAATAAAAGGCCAGAAAAGGTATGTAATATTCGAATAACCCCATGTTACTTAGAGGTCCATTCACTTTGGTCTTTTGAGTTCTACCGTAAAGGGGTTCAATCCCTCGGTTAGGAGTGGATCGGAGGATACGGTGGAGAAAATTATGATTTTACTGAGAAACCTCCATCACTAAGGGATGGATCACAGAATTGCTTATTTCTTCGCCGAAACATTGCTCTACAGTCGAATTTAGCTAGGAAAACTCTCTGTGTCCTAAGTAATGATATAAAAATTCTTGAACCGTTAAATGGGAAATAATTTGTACATTAAATGGATTTCTAGGTAAATGGGGAAAAGGTTAATCGATTGTGTTGGCCAAGCATAGGTCTCTTCTTACAGCACCTTTTAAATAATTACAAGCCATAAAAACTTTCAAAGAGTTGTTAGTAAATTTAGATAATGATTTTCCAGCTTCCCAGAGTTCTTTGCAAAATAAATCATCGTACAATTTTCCTCCTGTTTGCGCATACCTAGGATATCAAAGCTAACTTAACAATCAGTTTAGGTGAGACCACTTCAACTGACCTTAATCCATAACCTTCACCGTCTCCAATATACAATTTTACTATTATATATGAATATTAAAAGACATTATAATAAAATAAAAATCAAATTATTTCTTTTTAAATTCCTAGAATTAAAAATCTTTGAAAGGGTAAAACTTACTATGTCATCTGATTAGATTTTTAATTTACTGATTGATTTTTAAAAGATAATTTACAATCGTGTGATCAAGTAATATATACTGTTTATGGTTTTCTATACCACGAGTAATAGTGCCAAGTCTATACTAATTTACATATAAGGAAGCAAAACAAAATATCTGCAAAGTTCAAGCTTGACAGGAGTTAACGTAATTTACTAAACCCTTTACACAGCTCTACGAAATCAAACTAACTCCAGACTCTCCAATATCTCTGAAGTTTACATAAAGTATACACTAATAATTTCTATTTAAACAAAAACAAAAATAACAATTATTATTTTTATATCATGTACATTTTAAGTACAAGTTTTACAGACGAAAGACTTTTTTTTATGACGACTCCGTGAAAAATGATTCTCAATAAGCTTTATTGTTTATAATGTTACACAACATGCACACAAAATTTGAACCGGGCACTGAGTAACGATCGGAAATTAGTCACGTTTCTAGTTTCACAGGTCTGCCTCTTTCTCTTGGCAAAGAGAAAAGTATGCCTATTGGATTATATTCTTCCAGTATGGTTAAAAACTTATACCTAAATCCAAACTATACACTAATATTTCAGCTTGTCCGATTTTTTTCCGATTTATCACCCTCCGGTCCTGTATCGGATATATATATATATATATATATACATATATATGTACTGACGTAGTTTCAACTTCTAGTGTCGTCAATAATGCAAACAGAAAAATGTAGGATGACATTAATATTTTTGCAAAACTTACTTAAACACAACATTCCAAATTTGCAAAGTGAGATAAGCCACCGCTCCCGATACTGTACTACTTATAAGATAAGATGTCTGCAATCTTTAAACTAGCGACAGGTAATGGTTACCCTCTTATGTCCCATACCATATTATACTATACTTATTATCCATTTATCTATCCTTCTAGCCAATTATCAATCAAAACGATTTTCTGATCCTGAAACAGCCGCAGATACTTCAATTTTCTAGAAAATATAACGTTGTATATATATTTTACTCTAAAATATACTTAAAATGTTTAATTTAGAACTATTAAGAAGAATAGTATATTTAAAATAAACAATATGAATTCAATTCCTCTTCTACTTCATGGATTCCTTTCATTTTTGATTTAATGTTGTCAAATCTGGTTAAAACATTATCAATTTAGTGATAGAAGTAGATATTATATGTCTTTTCCTCAACTTAAAATCATATTCAAAGGAAAAGAAGAAATTTAGATGAATAAGGAAAATGTGTCCTGAAAATTAGTTACGTAATTCTCGACTGATTAAAATGTTAAAAGAAATATTACGAAATTTAAATGAAATTTTTATTTTTTTTAAATATTTCATATTCAATTCTTGCGTTGTTTAATCATTAATTTCATTATTATTTAATTTTTAAACATACCTTGTTTTTTTCGTCAAAAGTAGTTCTTTCGTTTATTGTCTAGAGCTGTTTCAACTCAACAGGAACAAGGATTTTCAAGCATGGAACACTATAAATACACTACACTTTACACACATTAGAATTATAACATATATTAAATGTCAAAGATTATAGTTATTTTGCTTCTCGGTAAGGCCATATTATCCCACTTCCAATACAATAAGTAGACTTGGCCAAATATTTGCCCATATTGTTGAACTATTATTTTAAAATTTTTAATAACTTAAAATTTGAAGGTACCTAATTGTAAGACGAAAACACTAAATTCCGATATTATCAAAATTGGATGTAACGATTTAGATAAAACGTTTTTCATAATGTAGCCCTAAATATCCCAAAATATGCATTGTATGTTTTAAAAAATGGATCACAAAAGTGTTGAAGAGACCTAATTACTCAAAATCACATCTAACAATTTAATTAATTTTTTTATAAAATAATAAGATTAGTATAAAACAATAGTATAAATTTGAAAATAATGACAATTTCCTTTACGAAATAGTTTTTTTATTATTATTTTTTTTTATTTATTTATTTATTTTTTATTTATTTTTTTAACGAAAACAAACTTTGAGCCTGTTATTTAAAATTGATATTATCTTACAATATTTATGTTGAAGACTAGTTGGTAACATAATTCAGACTTTATTTATTTATATATATATATATATATATATATATATATATATATATATATATATATATATATATATAAAATAATCCATGACAGCGTTTAATAGTGGATTTGACTACCTTGCTCACGGAAATGAAGTTTTTGAACAAATAGTTTTCCGCCGTCAGTATTTCTATTATAAATGTTAAACTTTGTGCAATGCTTTTGTATTACTAACACTCTCTAATATGAACTTATTGTTCAAAGTTTTTAACTAGATGTAACTTCATTATTTGTGTTCTTGTGTGATTAACTCCAAAATTGGCACACATTTTCGGAAATGATTTTACTTGAACCAAGTTAATGTATAATTTTATTATTGTGTATATTTTAAATTTATTCTAGTTAACTTAAAACTTCTTGTAATATAAAGTGTACTGGTATCTTTTTATTACAAAAAAAAAGAAATATTTCACAAATGACTTGAACTACAAAGTACTATTAGTGCTGCAAGATTGAAGTTTGTCACGGTTATTAGATACATTAGTGAATCTTAATTCACTAATATTATTTGCTTATTGATATATTTGCTTAGTGACTAGTACATAATGGACAAGAAAAGGCTCTTTGTGCAGTTATACAATTATTATCCCAGGCTGCACCATGTCTGCGGAGAAATAATAATTAAAAACATCTAGTATAAAACTTAGTTAACGATCTGCGTAAGACTAATACATAATAATTTTACTTGCAAGTATGTTGTAAAACTGTTTCATTTTATTAAAGACGATATTTTCTTTTTCATTTTATTGGAGCACGGACCTGCAAGTTAAAAGATATAATCAAGGGAATATTTATAGTTTGTAAACCTAACTTAAGTAAACTACATTTGTATTTGAATAACAAACACATAAATGTGGTGCCTTCCTGTTTCCTTCCTACATATCTAGTTAATAGGATAACAAATAAAAACTAATACTTCTGACCTAAATAGTTAAAATACAAAACTGTTTACTCAGGAAAACTCTACACTTAGTAATATGTTAAGATTCAATGTATTTCTATTTAAATACAATCAGAGTTTAGCAAATACAACATTACTCAAATAATTTCCTCTGTTGAACCATTCTTTATCAATTAAGGATTATTGTGAAATTTGTATATTATACAATATAAATTATTATTTTCAATTGCCACATTTTATTTATATACAAATATCATGTTTATCACGACGACCGTTTTGGTTATTCAGGTATTTTCAAGGTTTCATTTCAGATAGTTATATATATATATATATAACATAGAGGATAGTAAGATAGTTTCACCTTCGTCATATACAAAAAAATACACACACGTGAAAAAATAATTAATGTGAAATTTCTATGTGTTCAGGTTTTAAGCACTTCGATAATATTTTCACAGGAAAGGAACGTTGTGTTTTTCAAAGATAAAAAATTCAACAAGTTTAAATCCAACAAACTGTTCCCAGTTTGTTACATTGTATCTTCTTTTTTTATTTGAGTCACATTGAGGTCTTTTACACTAACTTCAAATAAGCCCAAAAGTTTTGTTTAAAGTACATGGTAATAAAACCAATTCTTAATACTCAATTTTTAATTTTGGTTATACACACTTTGTTTTATAAACACTGTTGAATTTAGGGATTTATGACACACACAAACAGTCAATATTGACTTTCATTGATTTATGAAACTATTATTTTAACATTTGTTATCATAACAATTAAGTGAATTATTAAAAATACCTTGAACTCAATGAAGCCTAATCTTACACTGTGATGTTATAAATGTTGAATTTTCCAAGCATTAGTTCTTACAAAACAATTAATGATAGCATTTCAATGGTTACGATGAATTTCAAAATAAGATGTATTTTTTCATTCAAATCTAGGGCCGAAGCATAACGTTCTTTATAGGGTTGATTTTTCAGCTCAATAGCCATCACCAAGTAAATATCAATGGGGCTTAGATCTCTGGACCTAGCTGTAGGAGTTATAGGTGCTTATCAACCTAACCGTTTTTCAGGAATAGTAGTGTTGATATTAAGTGGATGGTTTTAAATAGATTTAATCTTAGGGTTTTTTTAGGAATCGTATATACCTATCTTATGTCAAAATTCCTTCATAAAAGTTTCCTTGCTGCAAACCTAAATTTGTGAGCACAGTATTCCTGAAGCAAGACATGTATAACCGAAATTAATTAAAACATAAGTATTAGGAATTCGTATGTATTTTGAACAGATCATTGGCGAACGTTTGTGCTTACATCTGGTAAAAGGATGAAATATTGCATTCGAAATTGACTTATTCATTTTAAAACCTTTCAATATTTTATAGTTTTAAGCTTTTCTATCCTGTTTTACATGTACCTTCATTGATGGAATAACTTTTTTTTTTGAAAATATTGTTATTCCTTTTTTAAATTTAATGTATAAGAAATAATACAACTCTATATATAAATTGTTTCTATACTCTGATAATACTATCGCTAGAGATTTATAAATAAACACAAGAGTTCAACATTTTACAATATAAGGAGATTTTTATTTGATATATATATTATTGAAATTTTAGACGATGAATATAAATAACTGTAGTATTCTAAATAAGTTCCACTACAACATATTTTTGAAACGAAAACGTGGAACAACTGCTATTGAAATGGTTCAACTGAAAAACATTCAAATATTTATATACAATCTTATAATCAATTCAAACTTGGCACACCAAACTACAAAAGAAAAAATTCTTTTAATTTGAAAAATACTTGCAAAATTAGTAAGATAAAAACCTTTTATTGCAGTTTTTATAGGTTACTTTATATCTTATAGAAATCAATTAAATAATGTTACAAAGACTGTTAAAAAGGTTATTATAGAATAAAAATTAATCAATGAGAAAATAATCTAAATTGTGTATGGAACGTTATAAACTAATTAATTTGACGGAATAATAGAAACGAATCTTTTCCGTTTAAGGAATATTTCCAAGAATGCCAGACAGACTTAAAGAGAGACACATATAAACAGATAGCTAATGAATGTAACACGTATTTATCCAATGTAGAAAATAATTTGGCGTGGGTTATCGACTGTCGGGGGGAACCTATAATAAGTGACGATGACTATGAGATTTCATCTGACTTTAACATACTACATAGTGTTACGACAACTATATATTATTGATTAAGAAGGTTGGAGCCGAAATATAATATTATAGTATATTTACATTTATATTATTTATTCATCTCATTACATATTCATATATTCATCTTTTGGTGAAATCATACATTGAAGCCGTTTGGCAAATTGATATTTCTAGAATATATATAGGAATATAAATATATAGACGGGCATTCAATACTCAAGGATTTTACTGTGCCCAAATTCTTTCTCTCAAATCTTATCCTATTTTCTCCTTTTTCTTACGCAAATCGCCTTTTTATACTATTTCAGTAACTTTATCATGAACTCAAAATACCTTCTTCAAGGCATTCATTCCAATATTCGTTTTGGATGCCTCCATCCTCAAACCAACAAACACACTGTAAAACTTTATAGATTCTGTGAAGCTTATTTAATAACTTTGTAATATTATGTATAATTTTATACTCTATACAAAATACTATGAAATATTTTAAAATAATTATTTTTCCGTGTTTTATTTATTACAAAATATGGGATAGTAAATACAGAGAAATTTTTGATGGTTTTATAATAAATACGTTACTTATGTGAACTAATCTAAATTTTTCTTTTACGCTTTCATAAGTTAAAACTAGTTTACTCTCTCTCTCTCTCTCTCTCTCTCTCTCTCTCTCTCTCTCTCTCTCTCTCTCTCTCTCTCTCTCTCTCTCTCTCTCTCTCTCTCTCTCTCTCTCTCTCTCTCTCTCTCTCTCTCTCTCTCTCTCTCTCTCTCTCTCTCTCTCTCTCTCTCTCTCTCTTTCTCACACACACACAAACACACACACACACACACACACACACACACACACACACACACACACACACACAAAATTATAATGACTAATGACAATGTTATTAGTATTTATTTTGATTTCAATATAGTTCTGTAAATTATAGTTATTTATTTGTAAAATCTGATTACAAATACTTTTAGTTAGATTTATATTAAATTCTTTTCCTTTTATGAACCTTCGTCAAACTGTTACCTTTTTTAGGTATTCTAAAGATACAACCCAAGTTAAATATTTTGAACTTAGATAATAACTACACTTTTAAAACGAATTTTTGAATTTGAAAATTTTTAATGAATGTTTTTTTTTTTTTTTTAACTTTGCCCTTCATTTATTATTATTTTACATATTAGTATACTATGAATTAAATATGTTTTTCTGTTCGTTTTTATACTCAAACCTTTAAAAAAAATCACTCTTTACATATGTAATAAAAATACACATTTTGGATAAAACATTGTACATTCTAAACAGCACATTTAAAAAAAAAACTTTTATATATTATTTAAATATTCACTGTATTATTATTTTCATAGACATATAAGATTTAGAAACTCTTGTTTTCTTTTTAAATCTATTATTTTTTATAATAATTTTATTCTATTAATTTACCTTTATTTTCATTAAATTTACACCACGTTTTATTAATATAATACTTAATTTAAAAATTAAAGTTACTGAACGATTGTCGCTATCTCTAACCGATTTGCCTCTTTCCTCTCTTTGTGTTAGATTTCTTTATTCTAGTTAGTTAAAATTATCACTTGAGTTATATAGTTTAAATGATTACAGGATATTATTCCACCAGTATTGTAAATTTATGGTATAGTTTATATTTTAATTTTTTACTAACAACTGCATATTGTGTGAGACCGAATTTAGACTTTTGATATTTTATAAAAACGACTTTCCCGGAAATGACTCTCTGGGAGTTGTAGTCTTCATTTATTGTACTTTATATATCTACAAATATTTACAATAGCTTACAACACTTATCGTCTTATACGATAACTTTAAACTTCTATTTAACAGTTATTCTTGCTAAATCTTTTTTCTTATCTAATTATCTCTACAAACGTACACATGCTTGTGTTTCCAGTTGCAATTAAATACAAATTTACAGTTCAGGGATAATAAATAAAACAAAAATAGAAATAGGATTGTCAGTTGTCATTAAACACTTTTTACACTTAGGACGAGGTTTTGGCATATCTGAAACAAGTTTAGCATATATTTAAATATCTTTCAAAATAACATATTTGTTACTGAAGTTAATAATGGTGATAGTTAACCGGGTTAATTAGTTGCTATGTAAACCTTGTATACCAATTATCTTTTATAAAGAAGTATCTTGCAACATGGATCAAAACTTAATTATAAGTAATATTAACATTTATTTATTTCTGGTATACTGTGAAAGTACTGTAGTGCAGAGAGAATCCCGAGGATTTGCTGATGAAACGTTTTTAAAGATATAAATAAGATGGCCTAATTCTTTATCATTTTCTCAACAGACTAATATTTTGAATCACATTAAATGACAGGTACAGATATAGCCTATAATGAAACCACCTTACGGGAAAAGATAAATTTCGACTGTTACTGTTAACACTTATCAGTTTATTATCGTACTCTTTTCCACTTTAACAGCGTTAACTATTTACCCACTAGACTGATGTCAGAAAATTCGATGTAAGACATTTCATATATAAAAGGGAATTTTTTACTAGTTTGTAAATACTAGGTTTTTCGCAATCATTAAAAGGTCATGAATTTTTCAAAAATCGGTAAAATGTCAAAGATACTTTTGAGAATTATTATAGACGATTTAAAAAAAATATATTTCCAATTTTACTGACTCAATACTTTGGTATAAAGTGTCTACTTAAACGTTGATAAAAGTGTTTTCTGAGATACCAATACATTATCATTATCATGATTTATTCTACAGACTATTCTCAATATAATGATATTTTTGTATTCCCTTACAATGAAAGACTGATATTATAACGCTAACATCACCTAATGAATAATCATGATTTTTATCTGACAATTTGTTTATGGTTAGAATTTGATAGTTTTTTTTCAATGGATGCGAGAGAAAGTTACTACAATATATTTGCACCAATAGATATTTCATGTTTTTATTATAAATAAAAAAAAATTCTTATATAAATTGTAAATAGCCGCTAATATCAATTTTAAAATGTGTGACATGAATACTAGAACTAAACCTTAGACTTTTTAGAAGAACATTATTTTAATCTATCTCAATGAGCGAGACTTGTACATTTCACATCATATCTCTATAAATTGATTCATTATTGATTATGTTTCAGTTTTGGTATATATATAGTCACAATCAAAATGATTTATACATTGAATTTTTATAGCTAAGAAAATACTTGTAATATTTATTACGAAAAACGTGGGACGCATGAAATAGGTAATATAATAGGGAATTAGGAACTACTTGACCTCCAATAGGAATTTTGTGAATTGTCTCAACGACAACGACCGCTTCTTCCTACGCACCTTACTATTATCTATTGCACGAGCCCTAAATTTTTCATTTTAAACCTTAGAATTATTTTCAGAGCTTTTAACGATCTCAAAGGATCAACGATTGATAAATAATTAATTAATGCCTAGCATAAAATAATAATAATAATAATCTATAAAAAAGTTAATATTAATAAATAATTGTAAGAATAAGTAAATTGAGACAAAACACATGTTACCAAGCCAACTATACCGACATAGCAGCTGCAAAGTTAAGTTGGGAAGATAACGGTACTAATTGAAGAACGTGACAAGGACAAGGAAAAGAAAACATTCTGTTTTCTTTGAGGGAAGAAAGTTCGCCGACATAAATAAAAAAAAGGCACAAACATAACGGAGTTTTGCTACACAAGGCAGCTGCATGTCATAAACAGGGAACATAGAAAAAATGAGAAAGTAAATACCTAACGGTATCTCCGAGGGGCGAAGTCAACTCACGTAAAAAAAGTAACGTTTTTAGAAAGTTTGGATGTCCAATCAGAAGAGACCTGAGTTTAAAAAAATGAGATATTGACCAATAGGCGAGGAAGACGCGGAACTTGGAAATCGGGAGAGGTTAAATGCAACGGGATTTAATTGAGAAGAGTCAGTTTAAGAAGAGTCAGTCTAAAACTGGGGGTGAGAGTGTGTAGGTCTTGGCTTACAGCTGGGAATCAGAGTAAGGTGTTAAGAGTTTTAAACTGAGAACCTGAGGGTTTAATTCAAAGTCGTCGAATAACTTGAAGGCAGAGTTGCCACAAAATTTAGTAGTTTTTTTTTGTAGTTTTTTTTTGTAATCATAATTAAAGTCAAGGAGTAATAATCATTAGAAAGGAAGAGGAGAAATTAATAGTTAAATTGAGAACGAGTTAGGAGACCAAACAGCGTTTAGCGGACGTAATACCAGGGGATTCACCATCCGTCAATGAACCAGGATTTGCAACATCCGACCTCCCAGGATAAGGATACATGTGTTAGTGCGTCGTTAGTGATTGTGTTTGTGTACAAGTGCCAAAAAAGAGGACGAGGCGTAACTGTTGATAAGTACCAAAATTTATAATATAATCATTAGAATCTAGTATTTCACTTTGATGAGTCATAAAAGTTCCCTTGCCCGAGATTAAGAGTCAAGTTTTTTATAAATTAAATTAAAAGAAAGTAATTGAGCTAGCCGGCAAAATAAAAGTAATTTGAAAATAATATAATTAAATTTAAGAAAATTGTTTTTGTAATAGATTTGATATAAAATTAATAAGAACATTAAGACAAGATCTGTAGAGACATTCGTAGAGTTTTTATGTAAATTGAATAATAAATTAAGATTTTAAAATTGTCAACCATTAAATATTGTGTATTAGCATAAATTAGTTTTAAAGAATGAAAGTGTGAAAGAATGAGTAGTCTTAAGATTGAAATGAATATTTAATTGAATTGATTCTTGTTATTTAAATAATCATATGAAAATAAATCCAGAAGATGGTTAAAAAGTAGAAATTGTTTTGTGGAATTAATTCAATTCAACCATCCTAGTTTTGCTAAGATTTCGATAGAAATCTAATAAAATTAATTGCCAGAAATTATTAGCGCAAAATTAAGTGTGGCTAATAAAGATTAAGTTTTAGAAGTAAATTCATAAATGTTTCATAAAAATTAAAAACAAATTAAAAATAAATAAAGATTAAATTAATTTAAATAAATATATATAACAAACTTCCATTGTTATAAGCTTTTAAAATTTCACAATCTCAAATTATCAGGACAATTTGTACGGAGTTAGGAATCTGTGTGGGACTAAGATAAATTATTTTATACTTTTCAGTCTGTTTTAAAAACGTAGTTAAATAAATTGTATTTAAATAATTATATTCTGTTTTTTAGTCTTGTGTGTGTAAAATTGTGCTATCAATTATAAACATCTTGATGAGATTAACAAATCTGCAATAAACATAATATTGATGCCACCGAATGTTTTTTTTTTTTATTCAATTGTCTCAATCTGGAATCGAACATGCAAAACATTTCTTTTGAAATCATGGAAATCTCATCGTTGAACAATTTTTCAATGTCCTTTCTACTAATTTTGAAAGACCTTCAAATAGTTATAGTAAGTGGTCCCAAATTTCCTACCATTTATTTTCCATCCTTCTCAACAGGTAATTTAAATAACGTGTGAAACGATATTCCACCAAGTCATGGCGATACACAGGACGATCCGTCCACTTTCACGGTTTTCTTACCGTAACAGCAATTGACGGGCAGACAAGAAAGTGAGTTCATATTGCATTGTTATCCAGTTCTGAGCTATATTTAAAGTTTCAAGCCTCTAACTAATCGGGAAGTTAATTTAAAATCGATTGAAAATTTGAACCGAACAGACAAAACAGACAGACAAGATAGAGAGTTGTTAAATCTTGATAAATTTTATATGATTTTTTTCTAAATTATTTGATAAATTTTCTTCAAATATGAATAAATAGAAATTTATTATGTTTTTTTATATAATAAGTTTAAAATATATATTTTTTAACGTGTGTTTGTGTTTGTACAAAATTAAAAAAATAGTCATACAATAACTATAGGGAGAATGAGTATAATAAAGTCAAAAATTTAATTATATATCTGTGATACATTAGTGGTGTTATTTTATTGATTGGATTTAATTATTGTCCTTCATTTGAGTTTTAGATTTACCACCACCAACTGAAATATTCACTGTTTAAAGATTAATTTAAAGCAGTTACAAGATTTTTATTATTAATATTTTTTTACAATCCAAGAAAGAAATTTATAATTCATATTATATATTCGGTTATGTGCCATCATTGTATATGTAAATATATCGTATATTCCTTTCAAATAAACCAACGTAGAAATAGGGGCATTATGGTTCAGTTAGTAAAAAGTGAATTAAATTTGGAAAAACAAAATACGTCTACATCTCTAGATGGAATAAGGCTGAAATGTTTGAGTTAATTCTGTACAAGAAGTAATCATAAGGTCATGCGTTAAAGTTTTGGGACAGGGAGGATAATAATGTTCTAAAACCGTTAGGTACTCACTCTGTTGACATCCAATCTCTAAATATTTAGTTGACAGATGTACATTCTCGGTTAAACTTAGAGTTTTTATACCTTGTGTTGCCTACTTCTGTTTATTCTAACCACGTTTGTATATATTCTTTGTTATTTTGACTGGCCAGGCCTAGCTTTAGTACCAGGTTCCTTTTTTAGACTACAAGCTTCAATTTTAATATCCAAAATGGCCTTAGGTTACGGGGGAATGTTGTTTAAAAAAATCTGTTTAAGTTTATCCCTTGATATGAGGGGTTGAGTCATATTATTGAAACGTCGTGTATTAGTATGTACACGAATAATGACATTTGTTATAATAACTTACATTCCTAATATGAACAATATATCACTATCCACTAACATTAAAACCAGATGAAATTATGTTTTTCAAATTAAGTTGGAATATATGGACATGCAATTTAATATGAAATCAATCATTTACACTGCAAATATTTTTCAAAAAATTTTGATATGATATAACCACTGTTACCTAATTATGCAATGATTTTGGTAATTAAATTAGTTAAATTTCACATCATAAAATAAATTTAAGTACTATACGCAGATATTCCTTTCAACGAATGAAATGTAATAATTTTATATTTCTGGAAATCACTAACCACAATATTATTGATATTGAGTAGAAAATACGATAGGTTTATATTTAAATTATTTCATAATAGGTTTAACTGTTGACTACTCTCTACATATACAGCAAAAGTAATCTCTAAAGTTTAACGTTCGTATATATACATAATGTTTATATTGAAGTGCAATATCAAACTGAAATTATTCATAACATCTCTCGTATTTTCCAGTCTCAGTAAATTGATTAGCTTACCAATTGAAACACTTTATTCTATTTTATATTCAGTTTTGCAAACAGAATAATACATGAAATGGCACCACTTTCTTTACACATACATACACATTACACATACATACATACATACGACACCATATATAAGGACATAGAGTTTTGTTTAACTTCTATATTTATTAAAGTATTTGATGGTTTGGTGTGCAATTTCTTGATACATTCCTTTTATATTACTATAATTATTTTAACAAAAAGATTTTAGATTTATTTAGAAATAACTCACAATATTTCACCAACGTAAAATCAAGAAGTCTTTTAGATTTTTTTTTTTGAAAATAACAAAATTAGTAAAACATTAAAAATTTAATTTTGAAATTTACAGTGATGTTTTCAATTTTTTTTTTTTTTGTAAATAAATTGTTTTCAAATCATTTATTTCACATCTAATATTTTATGCTCGGTTTGTTTTATCATTATAAAAATTACTTTAAAAAATAGTCTGTTTGCTTTCGTTTTAATATATTTAAACGTAATTAAATATAAAATATTTCAGTATGTATGTAAAAGACTGTTTAATTCTCCAAATTTGTTTTGTTTTGTTATGTACAAAATTAAAACTGTCTTTTTAAGACAAGTTAACGTAGTTTAAATCTTTTTAGAAAACCGAATCTTCAAAACTCTTTTTTTTTAGTTAGGTAATTTTCTAATGGAAATAAATTGTATTTATAAGACAAAGTATTCCTTTTGTTTGAATCAAGAAGCATGTATCCATGACGTGTGTTAAATGATAAATCTAAACCAGGAATATAATTTTTTATGAAATGGAAAATATTTATTAAAAAAAAAAAAAAACCTTCAAGTGTTGTAAGAACACTATGAAATTTAATTCCACCCTGAATATTTCTGTTTAGTAAACCAACGACAGGAAGGCAAGGTCTGCTTTAATTACCACCTGAAGAACAGTTTTTCTACAAATACCCATATCTCAATAACACTTCAAAATCTCATTAGCAGTTGCTCTGTTCTCCCCACACTTGGCAGTGGTTTGTTAAGGTTTCAAAAGCTTGAACAACTCAACTGTAAGTGAACAACACATGACCGCCAGACATATTGATAGAGTAGTTTACAACACTTTAAATTTCTTGCTACATGTAGTTTGGTTGTGTTTTAACGCAGTGACACCAGAGTGGTACTAAATATAAATTAATTAATTGGTACGGCTGTGCTCAACTTCAAATTAATTTATCTTAACAACATAGACATCTTTACATCACCACTCTTGGATACTCTTAGGATGGAAGGCTCAATCCATTGGAAGAGTAAACAATATAACTTATCTAGCGTATACTTAGCTTCGGTTTATTGATGAATATATGCAAGTTACGTGAAGAATATTTTATGTATTAAAGGAAATTATAGAGGGAAAAAAACAATGTATACAATCATGTATTTGATATTTTCCACCCTATGAAACTCGATAACATTGTATTTCAAATAGTGAGTAATTTTTTTAATTTCTTGGTCAGCTTATAACTTCATGTAGAGAAGTTATACCACGTAATTGTTTTACATTTGAAGGACTTTTTTTATAAAACTGCTCACTATATATCGTTCAAGCCATTACATTATCAAAGCGCCTACTCATTATTTCCAGTTGCAACACTTCTTGTGTTCATGCTCTGTGAATTGTGAAGTAACCATTTTGAGAAGCTGTCATTTTAAAAACCATTTTTCTATGATGGAATCAATATTCACAAGTGTATATTGGCCGCTTTTAAAATTGTGTGTTAATTAAGAAGGAAGAATATATAATTATATATATATTTAAAAAATACAAACAACATAGCATTTATTTAATATTTATTTGGTTTATTTTAAATTGGAATTAATCCAAATATATAATGAAGTTTCATTATATTTTGAACTTACGAGAGATTGAATTGTTGGCTTGTACTCAAGTCAATGTTCTGAATAAATTTAATTGAACATTGGGCTCAGCTATCTGCTCTCAGACGTTATTATAATATTTAAATATCGCGTACATTCAGCATTTAAGTTTTTTTTCAAACTTTAAATGTTTGTTGCAAGATTGCAGTCATTATTCATGATATCTAGTTTGTGCAACTTGGCTGAGTTTGCATATTTTTGTTCAAACAACTTTAAACTTTTCTAGTTTAGTAGCTTGGTTTATCTTTGATATCTAATTCTGAACTTCTTGTTTTAATCTTATAAACATTATAAAACGTTTCAATACGCTTTGAATAATTTAATTTTGCGATACAGACGGACAAAATGACATCATCGTTTCTTTAATTGAATGTTTAGTTTAAGACAGGGCTCTAGATTTTTGACGTTTACTGATTTTATTATTTTGATGTAACATTATAAATATTTTATTGAAAATGAAACGATCTGATGTAATATCGTCAAACGCACTAAACGTTGAGCCGAAAAATTGAATTATTCAAATTGTCTTTTAGAAAATTCACATGTCCAGTGTTATGATAGAGATTTAGTAGCTGTATAGAATTAAACTTTCCAAATTATAAGATCAAGTACCTACATCTAATAATTTGGAATTACTTCAAATTTCCTATTTTCTTACAAAAGAAATTAAAAATGATTAAACTAGTACAAGATTCCTACAATATCTGTTTTTACCTACTCTAAACAAGTCAAATTGAAATTGTTGTGTAACTTATTACTTTTAATGCTCTAGGTATTATAAGTTAAAAATTCCATAAACGCTGGTTAATTTGAACAGGATATTAAATTTGTTTGTCTGTTTAGAATTAAAAAAGTTTTATATTATTAATATGGTTTGGGCGGAGGTTACCATCCTTTTAGTACATTCTCGACTTTTCGAGAGTACAAAGCAACTGCCGTTGTCAAATGAAAAACCCAGAATTTTTTTTTAAAATTTTAACTTGTATTCTTAAATTTAATAAGATTTGCTTTTTTTGGAATATTGTATGTTGTCATTTTCATAGTTTAACTCATCTTTTATTAAACATTTACTTACATTGTAATATTTATAACTTCTAATAATCCCCTTTATTTCATACTAAATTATTGGTTATCGTTCAAATAAGTACTGATTTATTGCAAATATTCTTGGAAAATGACATTCTTATATTTAATAATTTAAAGATTGTTTAAAGCTTTTTTTTAATGATTATTATTTTAATAATAAAAATATTCCTTAATCTAAAAGGTGTCTGTAAACAAGAATTGCTTAGACGTGGTCAAAGACTGCAATTTAAAGATAGCAACTTTTGTCTAGGGATAACGAAAATATTTGTATTTTGGCTATATATATATATAATTATATATATAAACATACATACACACAAATAGTTAGACAAAAATAAGTATACATACAATATATAAATAAATTGGAATATTTATAATTATCAAATAGTTCTATAATTAACTTTTCCGTATAAAAAACATAGATGTTTTATTAAGATTTTTTTTTATGTCAGCCTTTGTTGTAAAAATACTAAATAAGAAGAATTTTTTATTTGTTATATACACTAATCTGAACTATTACAAATATATTGAATTTTAAACAATATACAAATTTTTTTCGTGTTGTATTAATTGGTAATTTCTTTTAACTTGTCTCAATTTAAATGTATTTATGTCAACAGGTAATTGTTGTTATATCTATCTTCTAAACTTTCTTAATATTATACTTCATGCGCCGAAATGGTGATTATTAAGTTTGGTGAACAATAGACGTCCTGTTATACGTGTCTAAACAAAATTGTTGTTTGTGAAATGTATAGTCTTTAGAAGAATTTTGACATACAGTTGATAATATTCAAAAAAACATGTGATGTTGTAAGTTATCAAATAATAGTTTTTGTATGTTACTTTCTGAAAAAGAAGAAAGGAAAATTTTGTACATTACACATTAGGGGGTTTATTAAATAGTTAACACACCAACATTATAGATTACGTTAGAGTGTTAATTATTTAGAAGTAAATTATTTTCATTTTATAATTTGAAATTATTGTGTTTTTTTTATACAATCAATTTCTATATACCAGTGTACGTACGAATTTACGACTGAAATCAGTATTCCCAATTTCCCTCAAATTGAAAATATGGTTTGACAATAAATATCAAAATATACTCATACTGCTGTTGGATTCATTTCGTATTTTATATAAAAATAAATAACTAAATATTTTTATTTTGTCTCAATTAATTTGAAATAACATGAAACTTCCTTTACTAATTTTCCTTCTGTTCGGAAAATATCCCTTACGTTCAAACTTCCGCTACTTTCTACAAATGCTTTCGAATCAAATTCAAACATTAAAATAAATCCCTCTTAATGCACTAGCCTATTATATAAAGACAAACTTTAAACTATTGACTAACTGTGTTACTTTTGACCACAGTAGTCCACTTCCTTCTACTAGGTTAGTGAAGGAGGATCCGCCAATACTAAACTGGTCGAACATGTTCGCTTTCTTCTTTCGCATCGCTCTCGACTTTACGCTATAGCTTTTAACGTCATTCTAGATTGACAAACAATGTCAAATCACGCTGATAATTGTTATATCACAAATAATATTGTATCGTTTTGATATTTCTTTCCACTCTGTATTATTTCACATAATATGTAAGTTACTGAACATTAGTACAAAAGAAGTGCAGGTGTGTCGATTTTTATTGTTTATATTTAGTAATCTTGAAATGTTATTTAGATAAAGATGCATTTACGAACACTGTTCGCGATTTATCAGTGATTTTTCCATTAGGTGAACTTTACCTATGTGTAAACTATAAATAAAGAATTAATATGTATAATTCTAAGTGCAGCTCATTTCATCATTCCCTAGTTAGTGAAACCACGTGTTCTGCATTTCACCGTTATCTACATGAACTTCTATCTACCGTGAAATTAGGAATATTCTATCATTAATGCATCGTTCACTTGAATTTATAAGCGTAACGTGCATATTTAGTTTCTTAAACTTTGTGAGATGGACCTGCAAAAAGAGATTAAGTTAAATAAATTAGGCATTTGATTTTCTAACTGTGTTTCGCATAAATAGACCAAACAAATTCATTCTAATTATTTTTGATTCATTTCGATCATTATAATTTTAAAATTAACAATACTTAATTCCAATAAAAATTTAATAATATTATTCTACTCTGAAGTTTAATTTATTACAAAGATTCCGAATACCGTACATAAATAAGGAATTTGATTTTGAAGTAAACAGTAATATTTTATTTTAAATATATTTCATTATCTACAATATATTTCTTTGAATAATTTGGTAACGATCCCTAAACACATATTGATAATTAATTTTGTTACTAAAATTCAACCTAAATAAATGTAAAAGTTGGGGTTATCAGTTACTTCGTAAATATCCGCTTATCAGTCATAAAAATGTAGTTTCGGTCACGCACACTAATAATAATAATCCACATCCTATTAAAAACTGCGATCAGTTACAAACGCTGTAGGTCCAGTGAGTCCAGGAATGGTTAAATTTAATAATTCAATTTTAATATAAACCGGACAAAGAATGTTAATCGAATTGGGATGAATCTGTGGTTTCGGATTAGGGAAATCATTTTAGTTAGGCTTGGACTTTTGAAAAACTCATTTATATGGGTAAATCTTATCATTGGATTTAAAACCATATTGTTAAATTAAAAGAAATTGCTCTATTAGCCGCCAACTAAGTATTCCACACTCAAGTATTGCTATGTTTTGTCATGTTTAATCATTCTATGTATAATCTTCTCTTAATAATCCATATGGAAAAAGTAGTTTTATTACGCCAAACATAATTGTAAAGTTTCAGTATTATTAATAGGCCTATACCATATTAATGTATATTCTTACTTTTTATGTAATTTATATTCAGACATGTGTGTACAATATATATATATATATAACTATGTATATGTATATATATATATATATATATATATATATATATATATATCCCCTTTTATCGATGAACCTAGAACCTACGAAAACCCCGAGATGGTCTGATAACCTTGGACCATATTGGATACTAAACGTAGTAATATAAGAAAGGAACTTAAGGCTACACTTGTAAAAAATTATTTTAATAACCATTTTTCTACTTGATATATTTGTGGTGTTTTCTACAACACCGTTAGCCACTTCAATCCCGGGTGCAGTAGATCTTGTGGTACTGTGGCATTGCGGGTTGCCGCATATCAGGTTACAGATTACTGTACCTAAACCCTAATCTGTTTAGCCTTTTCATCCACTCCGCTAGTTGGCATGTGCCGAAGTGGTTCAAGAAAGACCAGCTCGACCCAGTGGATAAGAGAACTTACCAGCGCAACCCTCTATCCTTTACATAACTAAGTACTTATATTAGGTTTTCTGTTGGTAATTTGCCCTGATGTACTACACCCAAATAATGGCACACTAGGCCAGATTGGGGTACGTCTTTTACTGGGGGGGGGGCTTACGGTGCGTTACAAACTGTCATAACACCGACAAGATGTGATACGTGGCTAGTGGGCCATTTTGGCCCAGTTAGTTACGTAAGAACACTAAATTATTATAATCAACACCCTAACAAATGTTATTTAATATTTACTTGACTATAGATAGTTTAATAATAATAATGCTGGCCGACTGACTTTGTCGAATTACGAGGTTCCTGGTCCAAGCTGACAATCACTGCTTCCACGTTCCATTCAAAAGATCCACAACCTACCTCATGTTCACACTCAAACCATAAAAAATGTTGATGTGTGTCACCAAAAACCTAAAACCCTCTCTACGTGCCGCTTGTTTAATACAATTATTTTAGAGACGAGGGTCTACATGTACAAAGTTATAATAAATGAAATTGTATTAATGAAATATTTATCAATAATGTGATATAAATAAGTAAGAAATGTGTAGAATACAACAAATCTGTACTTTGTAATAAAATAACATATAATATACTACTGTAATAACCATAGTTGTACAAAATGAACCCTTATTTTTACTCAGGAGAGGTAATTCCCCTGAAAGAAAATTTAAACTTTACAAACAAAGGAAATATAATGGTTTCCTAAACCTAAGACGAAATTGTCGAGTTGCAAAACAAATTAATCTTTAATTACATCCGGTTTCCAATCTGTGTGTTTGAACATGTATAAACTACATTGTATAGACATTTTCCCCTTTGTTTGTTATTGTGTAAATTAATCACGAGCTCACGTGCATCTATATTACAACGCAAAACATAATTAAATCCGCCCATTATGTGAACAACGAAAACGAACTCTTTGTGGGTTCACTTGTATTAAACAACTTTACTATTCGTGGTTCTGTCAATAGTAGATCTCGTTCCTTGAATGTTGTGGTACATTGAATAAATCGTTCTTGTAAACACAATATAGCTTCTGCTTGGAATGCGACAACAATAATCATTCAGGTAGAAATAACAGTAAATAACATCACCGATACCGTAAAGTTGAACAAAACTCTACTCACAGGGAGAAATAATCTAATTTAACTTTCATTGAGTTACTTTTCACTGAGATGACAATCGTTGTAAATATTATGCTGTTCCCGTTGATCAAGATAAGCACCGGATCAAGATAAGCTTATCTAAAACGTACTGTTAAAGTTTTTCTACTTCCACCACTGGTAGGACTCGGTGGGTAGTGACCCAATTCTTTAAAATTGTAAACTATACGACTAATGTTTATAGTTTCATTACAAACACTTACTCTGTGATATTCCCCCTGTATTGCATATATTTACAAGTGACTGCGATAAAGTACAAAATATCTATTACTATAAGTGGTTTTGTATACAATAAACCTCGTTTTAGTGTATTTATTATGTCACTTTCAAAAACCTAACTTTGTTACTGCCAGGCACGCGATACATGATACAACAGATGAAGAAGTATCAGCAAATAACAACACAGATACCGTATACTTTAATAAAACAAAGCTCAGAAAAAGAAATAATTAAAGATACATGCTTTATGCGGCTTCTTACAATTGTTATTTACCATTCATTGAGATCACAGTGGTGTTGTATAAGTACCAAAACATTAACTGTCGTGTATAGAACACAAAATTTTACCTTTCATGAAGCTCGCCGTTTGTGTGCTTCAGTGGCTGGTGTTTCAGTTTGTTAATTAAAGTGTACACGATAAACTGCTTTGTATTTTACTGGAATTCATTGATCAATATTTTGAGGTTACATGATAGTTATATTAAATAGTAACGGATATCAAAAGTAACACAATATTGTAATTAAATAATATTTTAAACACAATAAATCTCAATTCATATAAATATACAAAAAAAAAGAAAAAAAACATTTTACATTTGCCAAGTAAAAAATGTAGGAAAATAGAAAATTTTTTAAAACCTAGTAAAGTTCATTTTAACATATAAGGATGAAACATTCAAGGATGAAACATATAATTGTAAAACAAAGTAAACTTTAAACTCAAACTTAATCCAACACGTTGGATTTTTATTTCATTTATAGAAGAATATAGACCGATGAGATGGGGTATAATATATCACATTTTAATTCGAGAAAGCATTTTTCTTTTATTCTTTAAACTAATGAATTGTAATATTTTAAAACAACAATACTCATTTATAGAGGGAAAAGGGCAAAGTATAATTTTAAAAACTTAATTTAATAATTTTTTATATATTGGAACAAACAATATTCCTAAATATTATAGTCTAAACATAGAAATAATAAATTTCATCACGTAATAAATAAAACTTTTACTGTATCAAAGGGATTATTATTGAAATCGCATTCTATAACATCACGTGAAGTAATTGCTAAAATTAAATTAAACTAAACGTTTTAGTTTTTTTAAATTAAAAATATAGATTTTGTTTTATATCCTCTTTTAAGGATATATGCTTAAATATTCTTTTTTCTCTTATAAAAGTCATCATTTTAAAAGCATTCAAACATTAACATTAATTCCGTAATACATTCAAAATGTATATAAACTGAAAGACGAGTGAGTGAGTTCTGATTTTTACACTTAATTCAGAAATGTTCTATTCCAGTTCTCCAAACATCACGAATTTCAACGAAGAAAATAATTGTAAATACAGTCTGAATAATATCACCACCTGTTAAACACATCTTTCTGCTTCACTTTACCTAAACAAAACACAAATGTCGATGTCAAAGTTATGTCAATATGAAGTATCGAGATCAATATTTATTAAATATTTTTATTTCCTTTCAATTTCGAATTTTACGTTTTGGTTTCGAAATTGAAGAACGTGTACTTCGCTTTCAATAATTATAGAAAAGTTACAAAGATGTTTTTTCAACTGTTTTTCGAAAAGGATATATATATTTTTTAAATGACTGTAAAGTAGTTTGTTTTTTATGTGGTACAATTGTCACGAAATAACTACTGCGTTAAAAGAAAAAGTTATTGTTAATATATATATTTAATTATTTGTCTCGTTAAATTTATTTCTGCTTTTATGATATTTCTATTCCCGTATGAAACAAGCAATGAGCGATAATCGAACGATGTTGCACTGTAATTTCAATCTTTTTGGTGATTTACAATTTGCAGGGTTTAGAAATTTCATTGAGTTGGAAAGTTTCTTAAAGCACATGCCAAAACTAATCTTTCTCAGTGTAAATAATTTTAATTTGCTTCACAAACTTTGATTGTAATATTATTGAAATTTTTATAGCCAAGATCATTAAAGGTTTGACCAACTTGGCAAAATGTTTTCATTAAGTTATTTCACAGGTACAGATTGAAACATTTTGGTTAGGGCAACTATTATTCGTGTACCTAACATATGTTAAATTATTGATATATTTTATTCCTAATGGGAAAGAGGGAATGTTGAGCAACAGGGGAAATTCCAACAAGGGAAAATGTTTTGTTGGAAATTTAAAATGCAAGAAAAATACAGTTAACTACATATTTTATTTTTAACATATTTAATGGCAAAATATACTCCTCAATTTTTTTATTCTTTAAACGGTATAATATTTGACGTACTTTTAAAAAGGATTTTTACTTTTTCATTTCGCATCTGCTTCCAAAGTTGTTGTAAGTGAAATGAATGACGAAAATATATTTTTTAATCCTCAAATGTGAAATGTACCATTTTTATACATTAATGCAAGCAAAATGTATCGACCCAGTTTGTATAATAATTACATTCAAATTCTTAAATAAAATGGCCCACTCTTTTATTAATGACTAATTTTTACCTACCACCGATTCTACTGATACGAACAACAAATAGTTAAATTATTAATTAAAATGTAGCATCTAATAACTTCATCGGTTTCGTGATTGATAAAGTAAAATTTATTTAACGGAAACAACCAAATAAATGGTAAATTTTGTCATCCTTTTCTATTTTACTTCACAAAACCCTAAGAATTGCCATCTTGAGTATCATCTCACGTTGTAATTTTGTTAGAATGACCTTATTTCATTTATTATTATTCGATTCAATGAATTAAAATTATTTAACAAATAATTTGTTTGGCTTCCTAGCAGAGTACGGAAACCTACAAATGGAATTACTTTGAAGCTACATGTGAAAAATATAGTTTCAAGATATTATAACTATTTTCTAATGTGCTATGAATTCTTCAAATATAAAATGTTATAAATTAAACATTTTACTTGAAATTTTGTTTGGATAAAAATATCATTAATGTAGAGTCAATAAACAATTTTTTTAGGGTAAGACCATATAGGGTAAATAAATAAAAACACAGAAATTGGTGATTCTGTATTTAAGAAAAACTTTTAAATACATTATTAGTTTATTATTTCTCCTTTACTTGAACACTACTAATTTTATTATATATTTACGAATAATATCCTATATATATTTCTATACTATAATCCGATATATTTACGAAAATGGTTGCTAATATTACACGCAAAATTGTTTTTCATTTTTGATTCTACTTCAACAATTAAATGTCTAAATAAGACAGTCAATTCACAACATATTATGTTGATCACTGCTGTATTATTAAATACCAAGACAGAGCAAGCTAAATGTTATTATGAATCAAATGAATTTATATAGTAATACACTAACTGTTTGCTCTCCCTTATTTGTGAAGATATCAGCTATTCTGGTCGTTGTTAAAAAGCGATATGTAAACATCAGAATGAGAACTGGTTGAAGACATCGATGGAGAAGATTATGTGGTCCTTGTGTAGTTTCTAAGAGCGATTGGAGATGTAGTGAAAGTTTTTTGAAAATCTTTGCCTGCTTTGAAAAATAGGTTGATATTATCCGTGTCTTCTTCCTTCTACTTAATCATCATTTTATTTATCCTTTGCTCTCTTCTGAATAGCCAAACAAATCTTTTATCAATAATTTAATTTCTTGTTTAAAATTTTTTTCGGTGGACCAGGTAGGGTTGCTTGTCATTTGTAGCAGTAGAAACAAGTTAGGATTGAGGAGTAGTTTCCTGCTGAGGAAGATTGACGTTTATCCATCTTATTGAAGGGTTCCAAAAAAAGAAGCCTGATTTAAGCATCATTAAATAAGCGTTCGAATATTTACAGCTAAACAAAAAATAAAAATATACATTCAGTTTACTAGCCTCAGTTATAAGCAGTTGTCAAGCGCGCAGATAGAAAGCGGCCCAATTCACTTTCGGGCAGATTTCAATAAAATTACCTTGTGTACATTGCATTTAAAACCTTTTCATTCTTTAGCCAAACCTAAACATATAGAACACGGTGGCTTTATAAGTCGGAATAACTTGAAATGTTTTAACTTTATAAACAATTTGCCTTATCATCCGATTAAATTTAAGAAACTACGCTTTCAACATAAAAGCGAATTGAACCTAATATCTTTCCATCATTGACATGTTGAAGAAATAAGAAAATGTATGTAGTATCCATCTATGCTGCTACAAGGATAGAACTATAAAAAAGGGGGGAAAAATCCAAAGACTTTTAAGAAATTGTCTTCTCATAAAATTTCAAGTGTTATGGTAATTCGTTTAAACTGTTGTACTCTCTGCATAAGCTTATTAATAGAAGTTTTTGCAATTGAATTTAACTTGGTGGACTCACTTAAATTTCTTTTTTTAGAACCATGCTTCTTCAAAAACAAATATTATTAATTAGAGGGAGAAGTACCAATTACAAATTTTAGGCTTTTATTTGATCAGGAACGCTTTTAGAAATTTGTAAAAATCTTCAAAAAAATTATATTGGTAATTTTATAACATTAAAAATATTTTCATGACACTACCTTAGCTAACAATTCATGAATCTATCAAAAGTCATCTGTTTTTTCTAAAAAATATTGTTTTTTCTATTGGTTGCACATGGTTATAAATCTGTTATTTGGCTCGAAGTCACTCAATTACTGAATAAGATAAATACGTCAGCCGTTCATCCAGAAAAGTTGATTTTTTTAGTTTACTTGGGTTCAAACACTTTATATATATACATATATATATATATATATATATATATATATATATATATATATATATATATAAACAACTTTATACAACTAAAAACATTCTTTTTACAAATACCGTACTGGCATATATTTATAGGGGCGTATAATTATAAGTTTAATGGTTCACTCCGAAACATTGTTTTTTTAGGAATTTTACAGGAGTTACCGATTTTTTCCTTAGAGAGTACATATCTAGACCAATTGGAAAATAGGTTTATACTAAATATTGAGCTTTAGAATATCTTCCCATTCGATTTTTATTATTCATCATACTAAAATAAACACCGTCAAAATAAATATTACAAACAAATTGTTGCATTTTTAAAAATAATTGTTGTAAATCTTCACTATCCCGGAATACGAGTTTTATTACTCTTCTCAGTTACAAACTATACTCCAAATTACACAAAATAATATTAAATTAGACACTAGTGATTATTAAATCAAACAAATTACCGTTTCTCATATGTACTGCTGAACACAATATTTAATCTATGTATTTTCACCACCTTTACAACTCTTTAATTACCATACAACTTCAAATGCAACTCTCTTAATTGTAAAGTAACATTCCTAAAGGGCATTAATTTGGAATATTTTGTTGTTGTTATAAACTGCTTTTCATTTTAGGTAAAAAATTCGTTTACAAAATTTTATTAAAAATATGACCGACCTACATTTTGGATTTGATGAAAGGTATTAGGTTTCATTTCAATATTTTTATTAAGTAATAATGAACTTCAAATTATTTTACCACAACATTCCATTAAAAATAAGTAATATTTTGGTCATGGTTCCTCTAAAATTCTCCCTGGAGAGCATAAAAAACTGATTTAACCAAAATATATTCTCTATATTGAAACTAAAATCGCCAATTTGTTAAAATTTAGATAACATAAACATGTATAATTATGAAATACAAAAGGCTGTTTAGTTGCCATTTTTTTCGTAAATAAATACGTCTGCACCATGTTTAATACTTTGCAGGATAAGAATCAAGGTTAATCACTTTGGACTAAAAAAAGTTAATATTTTTCAATCCATATGTTTTTCTCAATTGCTTCTAGCTCCAATTACACTGTCCGTACAAGAATGATGTGTAATATCTTATATTTTGTTGACAATATTTTATATTTATAAATTTCTCAATTGATTCTAACTACAAAATTATACTGTCCGTACAAAAATGATGTTTAATATCTTTTATTTTTTGACATTCTTTGAAGCATATATTTTTCTCAATTATATCTAGCTACAATTATACCATATATATAAAAAAATTGTTTAACATTTTATATTTTGTTGACATTATTTTATGTACCGGTATATAAGTTTTGTTCAATCGTTTCTATCGTTTTAAGAACCTAGCTTATAAGATATAGTGATTTTTAATGTACAAGATTCTCCATCTCGTGGCCCAGATCTGTATATAGATCCAGTTGCAACTTGGCGTAATACATAATTTATAAAACACATATCTTTCTGCCACGCAAGGAGTAATTCGGAGTAATTTCCTTTATCTTTATGATTGAATAAAAAAATTAAAGGTTTAAACTCACAGAATATAGGTATATATACGGATACTATTATACCAAGTGTCCCAAAAGTCCCACACTCCTATTTTTTTTAATTAATGGAAAGAGACAGATTTGATTTAGCTAAAGTTTAGATAACCCAAGTAGGAGTTTTTTAAGTATCCAAATTTTCAACCCTTATCCCCAAAATGGGGTAGTTTGGGGGTAGGCTAAGTCAAGAATTTTAAATATCAACCCTCATTGAGTGATACCTCATTTTAAAGGCCTTTTAAAATTAAGATTAATGGGGTAAACTAGAGGTCTCTAAGTTCATCCTACCCAACATAGCGACCAATTGACTTGTGAATTTTACAATAATAATTACACAGGAAATGTTACGAAATGTACAACAAACTTTTGAGCCCAAAATCTATTTCTGCCAAAAAGTAAATGGTAGCCATTTCAAGAATTTAATCTGAGCTAATAAAAACAAGGTAAGGTTCTTACCATCATTTTACCAACATAGAGCAGTTTGTAATGTAATAAAAACAACCGGAGTTTGTAGGTTAACATTCACATTTTGATTGGTCGCTATGTTGGGTAGGATGAATTTAGAGATCTCTAGTTTGCGCATTTATTCTTATTTTTAAAAGGCCCTTAAAATGAGGTATCACTCAATAGGGGTTGCTATTTAAAATTCTTGACTTACCCCCAAACTACCCTATTTTTGGGTAAGGGTTGAAAATTTTGATACTTTAAGAAACTCTTCCTTTGGTTATCTAAACTTTCCCTAAAGCAAATCTGTTTATTTCCATTAATAAAAAAATATTAGGGGGTGGGACTTTTGGGACACTTGGTATATATATATATATATATATATATATATATATATATATTTATGATTGTCTACAAGTACCTAATCAATTGCCAATCGTTATTAAACGGTGCAAAACATTGAACCTAGTTTCCCATTCCCCAACTTTGAAAACAAATAAAATTACACGTCACTATAAATGTCCGTTCTGTAGTTGTCGTCAAAAATAGACGTTGTTTAAAATACATGAAATATATGTTTATGTTTTAAATAGGTCCTAAATTAGCTTCAATATTGCCATAAACGCGTCCACAGATTAAATCTTATCCGATTACAAATGCATTTTTAATTATGGTGGAGAAGTTTCGTTTTGTTTTATTGCCATTTTCCCTGCACTATAATATTTTTACACTCGATTTTTAACGTATTTAGGTACTGTCTTTAATCTTTTTATTTATATATAACTTGAACGAAATAAATACAGTCGATTCAGGAAATTAGAAGTTATATATAGTTTTGGGGCCAATTTTTTTTTTTTTATATTTTGATTCGGTTTTTAGAGATAGTTAAGCTAAATTGATTACATAATTAAGGTCAATTTTAAGAAAATCTTGATTGTGTTTTTTTTATGGCAGAATTATAATATATCCAATATTAGAGCTATCAAAAATATGAGGAAATGTCACAATATATAAACAAAATTTGGAAATATGGTAAATTTTGTTACTAATATTTAATTTTTATTTAGCTTAATTTACTTTATTTACAGTTTTTATTATTGAATATAATAAACTTTTAAACTTGGGATTTGTCATTTTCTAGGAAAATTTAAGTAATATATCCGGAACAGATTTTAAAATCATATTGGACAATATTTCTAAATATATTTCTTGTTATATATAAAGATGTATATACAGCGAGTATATTATTTTGGTTTTAATTATAAAATTATAAAGATAAAGCTAATGATTTTAAGGCTGCTCCGAACTACACACTTGCGTGGCTGAAAGAAATGTGTTTTATATATTATGTATTACGCCAAATCACAAATGGGAATATATGTACAGATCTGGGCAACAAGATGGAGAATTTTTACATTACTTAGTTCACTATATGTTATAAGCTAGGTCATCTCGTTACTTTAGCCATGTTATATTTTCATCCTGTTATATTAAATGAGCGATAGGTAGCTTATTACAGTCATGTTATGCAATTTGTAGCTTCATGTATTTCCTGTTTACTTTGCGTAGGCCTATAGGTGTGGACAATTTTGTTTCAGGATTTTATTTATTGATGTAAAATATATGTAAATAAAACCATTACCATGTATAAAACATACTTTTTGCTACCTCAAATTTGTTGTAATTGCAGGTAAGTTATTTTTAGTTTTTCCTTATCAATCCTGTACTGTAGTTTCATGTTAGTAAACCCGATACTTATAATTTAGTTAGTTACTGATTGTAAAAGTGGTTTCGTGGATTATACCGAAAACATATAACATATGGTTCTACGACGGGGCAGACACATCTACAATTTGTTCGATAATTCAAAGCTACTTTTGAGCAAAAGTTAATCGAAAGGGTTAAAGACCATTTTTTAAAACTATCACTTCTCTGAGAGATAAAGGAGCAGCCACAAGTTCCTCCAGCAAACTCTGTACAGCACACCATGTACTTTCAGTCAATCTCAACCTCCAGTTCACAGACCAAATCCAGGTCATTATCTCCACTTCTTTTATTTTATTTTTATTTTCAAAAGATGTTCTTTGGTTCATTGGTACTGATTATAATTTAAAATGACTTATCCAATGTATAGGTTTCATATACTTATTTGTAAAAGTTTTGTAACTTTGCTGTTTATGCTTAACTCCTTCCAGCCCTAACTGTCGCAAATGATAAGGCACTTAAAATTTGTCTCTAATAGAAGACTGTTTCAGATGTGTTATGGATGATTTTAGCATTAAATTGTAACGACAAAATTCATTTTTCTGAGAATCAATGATCTATATTTCCTCTAACAGGTTATAAACGACGATAAATTATATTGTTATTGCTATAAACTTGAAATTAAAGCCCAGTCTCCCAAATGTAAATCACACTATTCTTTTCATATGATAATATTGAGAAAATATGACAAAAAAGAGAAAACCTTAAATCAATCAACCGGTGTGTAAAATGGAAATTTATAAACTAGACATGGCGGTTTATTTAGAAATTTATTCACAGTCGCGTAAAAATTTACAAGTTCAAGCATTTGTAAAGTAAAACATAATCCAATACTACAAGAACCGTGCAAAGAACTAAAAACTAAACAACGTTTAAAAACCTAGACAAGTGATAAATATAACAAAGCAAACTTAAACGATAATTTGCAAATAGGCCACTCATGTAAATTAAAAAATGAATTAAACATCTAACATAAAAGAATCTGTTCGTATTAATATCTTGAAAAAATACGATTTTGTTTTTAATAAAACGTTTTTTATAGACGTTTTTACCCCTTGGTATGTCAACAACAATTTATTTAAACAATTTAAATATATATGTATGTAACAATGATAAACTTCATTACGTCGACATTTGTTTTTTGTTTGTATATGTTTTTTTCTCGGATTTTGTATAGACATTATTATGAAGCGATTTGTAATTCATTAAATCATGGAAAGTTACGAAATATTACAAAATATTTTATATAAGAAATGTACAAATTACTATTTTAAGATATGTGCAAATTTTAATATCGTCTCTAATCTGGCTATGATTATAACATTGCCAGGTTAATTAGTGAATTGAAACATTTAATTCACAAAACTACAAAAAATATAAAACAATCTCACCGTAAACATTCCTTTAAAAAAAAATTATGTTAGAAATTTAATAATAACAATTGTAATTATTCCTAAGAAACGTAAGTGTGTCTATGTAATGTACAAGTATAATTTATTTCCAACTTTTTATAGAGAATCAAATGAAATATTTGTAAAATGATTTTATTTATATTATATATTTTTATTTTAATATTTTAGTATAACATATACCATCCATCACCCCTCATTACATTGACATAATAAGCTGCTTAGCTGTTGGATGATGCAAATGATTGGAAATTTGAAGTTATTCGTTTGAACATTTATGTACAGTAGTAGTATACACTGAAAAAGATAAAAATTAAGTTTTAATCTTGTTTACTTTACATATGACGTTGCGACAAAGGCTTTTGAATATTATAAATTATAAACGAATACAAGAACAAAATTATAATTTTGTCTATAAATAGGAACAAGGGACTTATGGTCATCGAGACTATTGTTTTTTAAGAAGGGCCTATATGAGGCCTCTTCAATAATTATACAGTATTTTAAAATTTATGGAGGAGCTGTTTGCTCAATGGGCATAGGGAACGCTTATCTCACCGGATTTTGGGCTGTCTATGGGTACATAGGTTCGAACACCGTTGATGTTGTTGAATTTTTGTAATATGTAATAAAGTAGTAAGCCTTTAATCTACCGTCGTGTATAACTGGTAGAGGAAATAAGAATCACTGAATCTCAGCAAATTCTCGGTAATATGATTTTTTTCTTTTCAATTTAATGCTAAGATCATTCATAACATTTATGAAACAGTCGCTTTCGTAATAAACAAATCAGTTTCTAATTATCGCCATATAATATGGCTAAACGCTTTCCGGAGACAACTCCTCTGCTCCATACTAGTTTAACAAATGAAAAGTTTTTAAACATCAACCCGGAGAAAATCCTGTAAATATTTCAAATGGAAATAATTAAACAATAAGTTCTATACAAAATAAATTAGTATCTTTATTTATGCTAAGATATCGTCAATGCACAGACAATTTAAATTTGATAAAAGTTGACATAAAATTTAATATATTGTCGTGAAATTCTACGTGTAAAATATACCACAGACAAGAAAACATAAAATTTTATCACCTGGATATTATACACAATGGGATCAATAAATTAGGGATAACGGATTTTTAAACCTCCTATATATATACACAAACCATTGGAAAGTAATAATTCAACCAGGCCAGTACAAAAGACCAAAATATGCTTACAAAAAACAGACATCCGATAAATATCACAATGAATATATCCCTATTATTTTGCAATGCAGTTTTGCAATATGATTATATATTTCATGACGACGAACTTGGAATAACAGACTATTGTTTAGACTATAAAAAATACTGGTAATTAAATACACGTGCATACACGAAACTATCAATGTCAAAACATAAATCTAAAACTTTGAACATGCCTGATCACAAGCTGTCTACTCTTATCTCATGCAATTGCATTCTTTTGAATAAATAATTAATGTAATTAACATAAAATTAGTTCTTTGTTATTTGTTCCGTGTTTCAAATTACTCTTCCGTAATCTTCTATTTATGTCTGAACTTCGTCTCTCGCTACATATTAACAAAGTACCTATTGGTTTTGGACTAGAGGGACTTTACAGTATTATGGACCTCTCAACTTATTTATATGAGTTTAACGAAGAAGATATTTAGTAACTCATCGTACCTTTTAATTATTGACATTCTTAAATCTTACTTTTGCTTTTAAGGCGCTTTTAAATATTAATAATGGCAAAACACTACCTTGGTGATCATAGTTTTATTTCGAATATTATTAAGTCACAAATTCTGTCATATCCTAATATCCTGGTTTGCAATTAATTGTAATATTATCCTCCTTGCGGAATTGACTTTTACCCTTTTAATGTTTTAAGAAATAACATATTTTAAGTTATTCAATATAACAATAACCCCGCATTGCAAATATAGTTAAAAAAATAATAGACAATGAAACACTCTAATTTTAACAACAGTTAAATAGATCAACATTAAGATAATTCAATTACTATATCTTCGTCCAATTAATATTCGTCCAATAACCAAAGAGAAGCAAGGTCAATGACCCATGTAGCTAGAAGCAGTATGACTATTAGAAACCATTCACCAAGTTCAATATATATTACTAATTATCTAGAGTGAAATTATACTCAATATATTTAAGTAATTACATACAGCTGTGTTCAATATAAACCAAAATACAAAAATAATTGTATTATTCGTAAGACAAAACCAAGAAGTTGTTTCATGTTTCTATTTATCTGGATTATCTTAGTCACAAATTGATTATGCAGTGATATAATGGAAATATTTCATGTAATATACATTTTCTAAATCAAATAATATTAAAGATTTATAATAATTAAAACATTTTATTGACTATTTAAATCTTAATTCATTGTAGTTTTTATTGATATTAAATATTTTTGTTATTAATTTACATGGGCTATATTATGTATTTTGGTAATTAGATTCAAAGGAAATTATATTGGAAATAATGAATATTTTGTTCACCGTGACTTCCTCTAGCACAAGACTAAATTTCACTTAACTTTAATATATCAATAATTAAATGTGAAGTAGAGTAAAATGGAGAGTATTAATAGCTCTCATGTCTCTAATGAATTGGGCCACAAGCTATTGGAACACTTCTGTGGTGTGGGGTAT
Source organism: Aphrophora alni (assembly GCA_963513935.1). Classification (NCBI taxonomy): domain Eukaryota; kingdom Metazoa; phylum Arthropoda; class Insecta; order Hemiptera; family Aphrophoridae; genus Aphrophora; species Aphrophora alni. The sequence goes on from OY740768.1 coordinate 79,948,901, forward strand.
GGGACTGTTTTTCCATACAGTAGTAGTAAGCAATTAATTACATGCATTAAGTTTCACAACATCACATTTACTACCATTGTGATCTCACTTAATGATAATTCACAATCACAATCCACCCTAACTTGTATTTTTAAACTAAGTTGAAGTTTGGTTCAAGTGTACAGTTTGAGCTGCAGGCCTATCCAGAGGTTTCAGTGTGTTCGTGATAATCTTAAGATAACGTGTTGTGTGGAATATTCCGTGATCTAATTGTTGACTCGATCATGTTTACTGAGAAATAATGACAGGTGTCACTTAGTTTAACATGCTCGAGCTTAACGTTTCCTTTCAATGTTGCAGTTGAAAGATTTCATATGTATTTTAATCGAAAATCTTTTTCAAGATAACAATCACCTTCTTATTTGTAAAATATCGAGGGTTTTAATTCTTTTTACACACTTACTTTATAATTTATCATTTTTAATATAAACTTACAATACCAATCTCTATTGCAAAAACATTATAATTTAAAAAGGAGCAGTTTTCAGTTTTATAGATTTCAATAAATTAATAAATCATGACAACTTTATCAATTTTGTATCATTTATTTATTAACATTTAAGAACATTTTTAATTATGCCTGGATAATTAATAAGTTGTATAATTAATGCCTGTAAGACTAATGAGGTTGTAAAACTGTTATAACATAGAAAAACATGTTTAAGGGGAAACCTACCTCGCAAAGTGATAAACACACTGCATCGAACACTCAGATTTGTTAATACTTGCTGTTGGAAACTGGTTAGAACAATTTAAAATATTTAAATTAGAAAAAGAAGTTAACGCTTGGAATGAGATGGGATTTGTAGTTAAAAACTTTAATATTATTTGCTACATTAGTTATCATATTCGGTTGTGTGAATATAAATGTTGAATAATGTAAAATCTCAATTGTCACATCATTGCCTCAAGATATTGAAGTACAGGAACGATTTTAATGGAAACGAAGCATGTAATGTAAATCAAGTTATGCGTATTGTAATTAGAATTTAAACCCTTTGTATATTACCTCAAATAACTCCTTTTACTTTTTATATTCACTGACTGGTCAACAAACAAGCGGTTATTTATGGGGAAAAAAGAAAGATTCAGATTATCACCCTGAATTGTCCAACATTAAGTGTATTAAACGGTTTATAGAAACATTGTACTATTTTTATCATTATCAAAATTACAAAACCAAATATTATGTAAGAAAATATTCGTTGTAATCTACTCAAAATTCTCTACTTTACAAGTAAAAAAAAGAAGTTAGATTACAGAATTTTATTAAATTGTTGCAAAATATGTTGTAAATAATATATATATATATACCATATACCTTATATATATATATATATATATATATATATATATATATAAATATATATATATATATAGGGTATGTCCAGGAGCATCCCTTAGTTAGTAAGAATTATTATATGTGTTAGCAAGTAAGCGTAGGTTATAAATAGAAGTAGTTAGCCTTTGTGCACTTAGAATCATAGTTGACTCCGAGCTAGTAACTTGTCTCCGTGTACAATTAATGAGCACTATTGTATCACGTTAAACATTATTTTTTATTTTATAATAAGTGAACATTATTGTATTCTAATAAATAAAGAACTGTTTTAAAGAAAACAAAAACTTCTTTTTTTTTTTAACCGAGTGACCCGAAACTAGGAACTGGCGCAGTCGGTAGGACTCTGTTTTCGAAGCGATTTGAAAACAAACTTTGGAGTTTTTAGTGAACATAAGAACCTTCGATATTAATCGTTAACCAACGAGGCGACATCTCCCAGAATTGACGGATACGAGACCGAGGATCTCCAAGAGGGCATCTCACCGAAAGAAAAGAGAAGAAAGAAGATAAAAAGAAGACTTCTTCGAGAAACATATGAAGGATGTATGCGGAACATATTATGGGGGATTATGTAAGTAGAGAATTAGGAAAAGTCAATATTAATAAAAATAAGTAAAAGTAATTCAATTTTATTAAAATTAAGAGTGAATTCAGCGAAAGAAATATTAAGTTGTAGGAATAATTGTGTTTAATAATTTAGGAAATTATGATATTTTTATGTTAGCTAATTAAGTATTAAGAATAAATAAAATTCCCTTGATAGATAAATAATTTTATGAAATTTTATTAAATTTAATAAGAAAATTAATAATAAATTAAAATGGCAACCCCAACTTTGAAAAAGGAATATCTAGATTCCTGAATATAATAGCGAACCGACCATGTTAAGTCGATTTATTTCAATTTGTGACAAAGTCGTTTCAAAATTTTATGTACAAGAAAATCCAGAAGATTTTCAAAATGAATATTTATATTCATCAATTTTGGTTAAGATAAAAGGACAAGCTCTCGATGTAATTGTAAGTTCTAATACGTATTCTTGGATAGATGTTAGAAAAACCCTGTCAAATACTTCCTTAGACAAAAGGGATTGTTTCACCTTAAACTTGGAAATGGCAGAACTACAACAAGAATTTAATGAATCTCCGTTTAAATTTTATGAGAAAATTCAAAAAATCTAAATTTGCAAATATATTTCTTTAAAAGTAAGGAACCCGTTGCTAGTGATGTGTTATGTACATACGTACCGAAATTAGCGTTAAGAGTTTTATTAAAAGGATTGCAAGAACCCTTAGGTTCCCTGATGCCAACCAAAAATCCGAAAGATTTGGAGGAAGCGTTAAACATGCTAACAAACGATTTTCAGTTTTAAAATAATAAATTATTTCAGAATAATAAACCACAAATTATTAGGCTGATACAAATACAAAAAAAACTATTCAAAATAAATTCTATCAACCAAAACCACCAGTTTATCAAAACCAAAATCAAAATCAAAATCCATACTTCTATAAACTGTATGAACCATTTTCACAGCGACTTCAATTTCAACAAAAAACAAATGTCAACCCAAATCAACCTTATAAACCAACCACAATGAGTGTTTCAACAAAACAGACCACTAATGCAATGAGAAATCCAAAAAATGTTTCAATTTACGGGAAAACCAAGGAAGGAAATAAATGATGGAAATTTTAATGAATTCAATTTAAATGAAGGAAATTACGGACAAGAATGCGATTCGGAAATCCTTGATAATTTTCAAGAAGAATCTAAAACGTTTCAATTAAGTAGTCCGGAAGAAGACGAAGATTATTTTTTAGAGAATGCCAGCTTACCAATAAATTTAGGATAATGAACATCCGAGTTGAAAATAATGAACTACTATATTTTCTTGACCCAGCAAACAATTTAAAAATCTTGATCGACACCGGGAGCACTAAATCATTTATTAAAAAGAAATTAGCAATGGAATTATAAAAAACACTTTAAAATTAGAACCTTTTGAATTATCAACAGCACATGGCGTGTCTAAGGAAAAATATATTTGTAAATTAGCGTTATTAGGAAAAAGGAAAACCAGATTTTATCTTTTTGATTTTCATAAAGACTTTGATTTATTATTAGGTCTAGATAATCTGAAAGACTTAAAGTTAAAATTGGATTTTATTAAAAATAAATTATGGACTTTGGATAAACAAATTCAAATTTTATATTTTAACACGAAAGAATTGGAAGACCAACAAAAAACTAATTTTAGTGATAATAATAAAAATGGCAAACTAATTCAGCAGAAGATTGATAGCTATACAATATGTGATCGAAACAAACAGATGGTTAAATTTAAAGTAAAACATATGCGGAATGGGCAGGGAATAATATCCCATAAATATTTTAAAGAACTGGAAATAACACAATGTATTGTAACTGTAAAAGATGGCGAAGCACTATATCCCATAATAAATAATTCAGTGGAAGATGTATAATATGCACCAATACCGATAGAAATTGAACCTTTGGAAAATTTTGAAATGACTAGTAATTACAAGAAGAACCCTTGTTCAATAAATTATAATTCCATAAACCATAAGAAAAATAATAATTTCAATTTGAGTAAGAGCAGGACAAATCATATGATTTCAGAAGAAAAAGCAGCAATTACAAAATTAATATTAGAATATCAAGACATTTTTCATGTTGAAGGAAATAATTTAACTTTCACGGATCAGATAAAACATGTAATTAAAACAACAGATGAAATTCCAATTTACACTAGAAATTATAGGTATCCAGGAATCTATAAGAAAGAAATTAATAGTCAAATTCAGGACATGTTAAACCAAAAAAATAATACAACCATCTAAATCCCCATGGAATAGTCCAGTTAGGATAGTCCCAAATAAACCTAATGCCTCAGGAAAACGAAAATTTCTATTAGTGATTGACTTTAGAGGATTAAATTCAAAAACTATTGATGGCAGATTTCTCTTGCCAAATTTTATGAACATTCTAGATAAACTAGGAAGGTCACTTTACGACCCTAGATTTAACTACTGGTTTTCACCAGGTGGAAATGGATCCGGATAGTATAGAAAAAAAACAGCTTTTTCTACCGAAACCGGACATTGTAAACTTTTAAGGATGCCAATGGACTTAAAAAATTCACCGCCTACATTTCAACGGGTGATGAATAATATCTTGAGGGGATTACAAAATGAATTGTGCTTAGTATATTTAGATGATATAATTATATATTCAACTAGTTTATAAGAACACATAGATAGATTAAGAGCGGTTTTCGACAGATTACGAAAAGCAAATTTCAAGATACAATTGGACCAAACCGAATTTTTACGTAAAGAGGTAGCTTATTTAGGACATGTGGTGACGTCAGAAGGAGTTAAACAAACCCCGAGAAAATAAGAGTAATAAAAAATTATCCAATACCACAAACTACAAAACAAATAAAAGTATTTTTAGGCCTAGTAGGATATTATAGAAAGTTTATAAAAGATTTTGCAAAAATTACGAAACCCATAACTAATTGTTAAAGAAGAATTTTAAATAGATATAGAAAACCGAGATTATCTTGATTGTTTTGAAACGTGTAAAAATATTTTGTGTAATGGACCCATATTACAATACCCGGATTTTGAAAAGGCATTTATATTGACAACAGACGCAAGTAATTTCGCTATCGGAGCCATCTTGAGATAAGAGACAAAGGGAGCCGATTTGCCGATAGCCTACGCAAGTAGAACCTTGAACAACAGCGAAGTCTAATTTTTAGGATTCTAAATCTGGCAGGTCAAGTGGTGTATCATAGCAACTTACTACAAAGCGATTTCAACCGTTAAAACTTCCTTCAGGAATTGTTATTGGGATTAGTGTGTGAATAATTAAAATCAAGAGCTATAATGAAGCGCTTACCAAAGGCGATTTGTTAGAGAGTAGCAAAACGAGCTATAATAGATGATATCGCTGGAACTGCTCCTGTGATTCCTGACCAAATATCTATATGCACTGTATGTCCCAGAATGAAGGATGTAAAGGTACAAGTCTAATAGATATACATGTGTCCATAAAGTCCCCCCCTCTTATTATTATTTTTTAATGGAAATAGACAGATTTGCTTTGGGGAAAGTTTAGATAACAAAAAGAGGAGTTTTTTGAAGTATCAACATGTTCAACCATTACCCCCAAAATGGGGTAGTTTGGGGCTAAGTCAAGAATTTTAAATATCAACCCCTATTGAGTGATACCTCATTTTAAAGGTCTTTTCAAAATAAGAATAATGGTGCAAACCAGAGGACGATCCTAAGTGGGCGAAATGTTGAATTGTAAAAAAATGTGTTTTATAGGTGAAACATAGCCAACTAGTTCGGGAGTGTGGGTCGATTTCGGATACTTGCCAGTCAGAGAGTTTTAATTACAATGATTAACTGTAAGTAAACAGAATAATAATTTAAACATTACATAGATGACAGTCAGACATCATTCCATAAACAACATTTAATCGATATTTTCACAAAAGACTTTTGAATTATTAAACAATCACATACATTTTGTCCATACTACATATAATATGAGTATAAAAAAATTATCACTGAAACATAAAAAAAAAAAAAAAAAAAATTAATAGCTGATATTTGGGCTAAGAAATGCCAAAAAATATCAGCCATTTTTGCAAAGAAGTCAATAATTAAAAACAACTCAAATGCATTTACTGAGAAAGTTTCAATATAAGGTTATGTGGTTCAATAAAAAAAGTCAGTCTGAATCTAACTGGCGTTTCAAAACACTAATAATAACTAGGAGTTTAATTGCTCACGTTTCAGACTATAGTGGTCCAACCAGTTTGAGTTAATTGGCATCAACCAAACCTGTTTATAACCAATGTTCCTTTCACGGTTTTATATCATAGATTTACTTTCTCAGGATTTCTTAAAAGTCTTATACTAATATAATTGACAACAATGAAGTTAGTTTAATTATAAAATAACATTAGAAGCTTTATAAACACCCTTATACTGATAAAAAACTCAGCTTTTTCTAAAATCCCATTAATGATTACCGAACCGTTAACTTAATCGTATTAAATAATGCAACATGAAATTGCTCATTTCCTGTACTTTTACATTCGTACCCGATTAGGCTACACTGCAGCACTAAAAAACCGAGTTAAATTGATATACAATTTTAAATACATAATATTTTATGTTCTATAATTCTTATATTTTCATTGCTTGCTGTAAATATTTTATAAAGTTGGTTAAATCATATAAAAACAAACGTTTAATAAAACTTGCTTTTCTATATTACTGTTTTGTTACAATATAATGGTAAAACCACGAATTATGGTAATGCTGCCAAAGTTGTAAATTCCAATATGTATTATTAAGCTACAAAAAGGAAAATATAAATATTTTGATTGGCTTTTCATGAACTGTGTGATTTAAATTCTATACAATTTGTCCTAAATATATTTATAGTTGAAAATATGAAACATATTACTGTTTTATGACATATTCCCTGATAAAAATGTTTTATTAAAAACCTATATTGATCATTGTTTCTTATAATACCAAAATGAATACTTAATTTGGTTTTATTGCTCTAAATTATAAATGCATTTATATGGAAATACATTTATTTATAGAAATATAATAATATTAGTACAATTAAGTCAGATAGAAATATAAACCAAATATTTTAATCTCGCAATGAATAAAAACTAAGGGACATTTATTTATTTACCTAATTTAATAAATGTATTTGATACAAAGGCAACATAATTGTTTTTCTCTTCATTGTATATATTAAAACTGAATAATGTTTCGAAATAAAATCAATTATTAGGGTTTTAATTCTATTTTAATTAATCAAATTTGATAAAAATGAAGTCATAAAAGAGGTTTAGAGTTAAAAAAATATTTTTTCAAAGAGGTTTAGGGGCGAATACAGGCCTGGGGATTGTAACCGGGCTATGTGGATTTAATCCCACTTTCTGCTTTCTTCTTCTTACTGTTCTGAAATTACCTTTAGACTTCGTACCTTGCTAAAGTTTGATATGAAACTCAACAAATGTACAAGGACAAAGACACTACATATCTGTCAGCAATGGTATATTTATCCCTTCATGGCCTGAACATGATCTTCTTTCATGTAGGAGAGTAACAGCTTTATTATTGCTTAATTTGGAATATCCAGTGATGTTTTAAATGATGCACAATTAGTCAACTTTCTACTAAAGCAATAGCTCTTGTCCTAAATTACTGCCGAAAGAAGAATTTTTAGAACAAATTGGAACAGAAATGACCTACAATAGTAATGAGACTGAAGAATTACGTCAGTTGAGTCTCCAGGTTAGTACGAGAGCCGATAAGGAACACAACGTATTTCAGCAGTAAACAATATTCATAAAGCAGATGCAAGCTCTACAGGCTAGTAAGAAGGTGTAATTACTTAAACTGATAAGTAAAAATCATTTACTTTTACCACAAAATATAATTTTTAACTCTCAGTGTAGTTACATATGTAGGCTATGTTATCTGATAGAGATATAGGAGGTCAATTCGGAAAGTATTCAGCCATTTAATAGTAACAAATATAAAATAAATTACTAGTACCATGACGTTTCAAACCTCTCCAAAGTAGCCCCCAACGAATGTGTTCATCACTATCATTTTGTTAAAGCTTTAGAAATAGAGATATTTTATACAAACAAAAAACTAAGAAAGTACAATTTTCAACTTAATTGATAATACCAAATTACCCTCTGATCTCCAAATAAATTAGGACAAAGTTTAGGTGTAACTAAAAATATATCTAAGAACCCATTTAAACATTAAAATCCCCCTCCCTCTAGAGTTTTAGGTTATGTTTTACTCTAATATAAGTGAAATAATTATACTAGTACGATTTGGAAAAGAGGATGATAATAAGACTCAAAAGTTCAAACATCTTTTGAAAGATTATGGAATGATTAAGTTCTCCATTTTCTGCAAAGCTTATTACATTCTCAAGTGAGCTTGTTCTCCAAAGGTAAAGAATCCATTTTGTTCAAACAATGTCGTTACTGCTGAATATTACATTATACGCAAAGAAACGTACCTTTTTTCTGTTAGTTCTTTCTATAAATTTTACTAATAATTTCAGAATAATGTCCCTTTATAGAGCAGACTATTTTTATCGCATTATCTCCATCATTATTATTTTGTAATGGTTTCTCTGTTAACCTTTAATAGGTAACGTAGTAAGATATTACCTATTTTGTAACGTGGAGTGTTTATACACTCTCAATGTTTTGTTATTGTTACTATTTTTATTTACTTAACTTACCTTGCTTATGTTGCTGGGATAGTTAGGCTTAGAAGTAATAAGTATGTTTAATTCTAAAAAAAATGTTATTTTTTAAATATTATAAATATTGATATACAAATATTGAGATAATGAAATAAATGTAAAGTAAAAATGTTAACTAACAACAAGAACTTATAAATAGAACATCAAACCATTAGAAATAGGAGAAACAATATCTGGAACAGTTTTAAACTGTATATGAATCTTCAGTAGTTTGAGTGACCCGATGTGTTTTCGGCCGATTGTTGGCACGCTTCACAGACTGACTTCATGTGTATACTGCACATATATCTATTACACTTGTACCTTTACATCCTTCATTCTGGGACATACAGTGAATCTAGATATTTGGTCAGGAATCACAGGAGCAGTTCCAGCGATATCATCTATATTAGCTTGTTTTGCTACTCTCTAACAAATCGCCTTTGCTAAGCGCTTCATTATAGCTCTTGATTTTAATTATTCACACACTAATCCCAATACCAATTCCTGAAGGAAGTTTTAACGGTTGAAATCGCATTGTAGTAAGTTGCTATGATACACCACTTGACCTGCCAGATTTAGAATCCTAAAAGATATCATTGTAGGCCGGCGATTGCTGTGGAATATGTTGATATACCCGTAGCTTATTTACAACATCGACTCCACCTTTTGTGAGATTGTAAAATATATGTAATGGTCCATGTAGGTTGTAATGTATGTAAACTGTATTAATTTTATTATAGCCACTTTACAGCAAAATGCTTGTCCGTATTTAATTATATAACAATAAAAATAAATTACAAATATTTTAGCATAAGGGTGATTTATATTAAATGATAAGTTAAAATTCATTTTCAAAATAAATTCAAAATGTAAATGCTTTTATTTACATGCCTTTCGCTTTTTTAACTGAACGATTTTTCATTTCGCCTTTACCTTTCTGTGTTTTTTACTCAGTTACTGTCAAACACTTGTACCAATTTAGGAATAAGGTTCTCTGCAACTAGGATACACTATGTGTATATTAATATTACTTTTTTTTTTAAATTTTCTATTAAAAAAAACTATTATGTGCCAAGGCTTGGACGCACATATTCCAACTAAGAATAAAGCTCTCGTTACGAAGTAATTAATATAATGGGGTTAACGAGGCATAACAAGAAGTCGTACAAAAATACTTTAAACAAAAATAAATTTGAACTTGATTATAGGAATTTCCTGAAGGACTTTTACTTCACTAGAAATTTAAAATGCCTCAGTTACTACATTTTTATGTATTCATTTATATGACTTAATATTTTCTTTCCATTTTCTCCTAGTTAAAAAAATATCAAATAAACTATTTTATTGTTATAACATTTTCTTAGTTAAAATCATTTTATCTTTCAAAAATTGTATTTACCTCTAGAATCAATACAGATACAAAATATCAACACATATATTACAGCTATTTTATACAACAGTAATCAGTGAGAAAAAAAAGAGAAGGAAATAAAAAGGAAAAAAAGAAAAATTAACAAATCTACAATAGACATAAAGTGTACATTGACCTGTCGGACCATATTTTTACTTATCACCTATATATAAAACTAATATACATAGCTTATAACTTTAACATTTGCTTATCTAAACTAAAAGTATAAAAAAACATTTGCTTGAATAGATAATATAATATAGTTCAGAGAATACCCCCTTATTACTCTGGAAGAGGAAAAAAAGAAAGTAAAACACCCGGCTCCCCTATAGGCATAGCCCGCTTTGGGGATATAGCCACTCGTACATTTTTCGAAATAAAATATGACAGCAGTAAGACAAAATTAACCTAACAAGATATATCTCCTAAAACAATAATTGTAGTTTACAAAGAGTTTTCTTTACCCTTTTCCAAAAAATATCGGCGAGCATTCTACACAAATATTAACAATATAGATTCACATGTTCTTACTTATTGAGAGAGAAAAAAAGTAAAAATCCAAATCATAATAAAAGTGACACATGTTCCAAATCATATGTAAGAGCAATAATAAATAAGGGTCACTATACTATTCAATAACTATTAACTACATACATCAAACAAGTCTTCAACCTCCTCCTGTTCAAAGAGGCAACTTCTCAATTTTCGCAAAAAAGAAATTGAATTTCCACATTTGATGTGGCCAGGCAGAACATTTAATAATTTTGGCCCCAGGAAACAAAAAGTCTTCATAAAGTAAGTTTTAAAAGGTTTTGGCACTGAAAAATTTCCTGCACTTCTTAACCGTATCCTCCCACCATCAGAAAGTTACCTGTTTCCACTAGTTATAAATAATAACTTAAGTACTATGTAATTGTAGAAGTATCTTAAAGGTAATATTCATAAAGAGAGGAATGATGGCTTTGAAAATGTTCAACCTTCAAACTGTTTCTGAACATTAATTACAGGTATTAGATTACTAATGTAAGTTTCTCCCCAACTATGCAAACCATACTCTATCCTACTCTGTACCAAAGAAAAATAAATCATACGCTTAACATCTGGAGGACACATATTTCTAAGAAAATAAAACACTCTTAATATACTAATTTCCAATTTAATTTAATGTTGAGGAATACACCCTAATATTTTATGCTGTTACTTGCTTTAACAACCTGAACACGTATTTTTGCAAACAAATTCTTTCACGCGTACAATTTGAGCAAGGATATATTATAAAATCCTAGAAGTCATATCTTCCCTATATAAAATTAATATAGTTCGTTTCTTCCACACTTAGAAACATACCATTTTTGAAAAACCACCACCTAATGGCTCCTAAGTCATTATTCATGGCATGTTTAACATCACGCCATGTACATTCAGCATAAAATAAAACAGTATTATCCGGAAATGATGTTAATCTGCCATTTAATCGCTTATTACAAAGGTCATTAGAATTATAATATTATCCTTTTGGTTACCCGTGATTTCCTTTCATACTTGATATAACTTTTTTTATTATATATATATATATATATATATATATATATATATATATAATATATATATAATATGAAAGTTATATCAATATCTTAAAAATAAATGTTAATAATATTGAAATTTATATTGGCATAAATGTGAGTTAGAATAAAATTTAAAAGCCCCACTGACGAATTGGTCATCATCTCCCCAAACTTACTAATGCGTGGGGGAAGGTTTCGTTTTTCAGATAAGTCGGTCAGGATTTAATCGTCTGTACATAACAGTAGGTACAGCAAGATATTTAGTGCCGGTGTAATCTAAATGAATAGTAAATCGCAATCCAATACAAGAAGCAAGCCGCCAATATAATTTTAATGTCTATGTTTATCACCTAGATACCATGTGTGATTAGGGTGTTGAGGAGGATTTCTTGATCTGTGAACGAAGTATATTACTGAACAGTTAGATCCAACATGGAGTAGCATATAGACTATATGTGCAAAGGATGGATGAGAGTCGAGTTCTCAAAATATTTCTTACGGAGCAGCCTAGAGGGTGAAGACTGAAAAGAAAACTAATGTTGACATGGATAGGTGATGTGAAGAGTGACTTTATAACTTAATAAAAAGTTGAGTGGGTAGGTTAGGTTAGGTTAGGTTAGGTTACAGTTATCTCTATAAAAAGCTGTATATATAGACATGTCTTTACTGGACGAATCCAGTACTAAATTTAGGTCTTGAAGATAGGAGAACTCCGAAACGCCTCTAGATATAAAAAAAATAAGAAAATGCTATTATTTTCAGAAGATTCTACTGAAATTAATTATGTAGATCCTTGCAGATATAATTATTAAAATAATTTAATTCAATCTTCTCTTAGTAACATTCTCTTCGTAATGAAATTGATTATCAAGCGCCATTCTCAGCTATTTACCTGAGTGAACTGTGTTCATAGGAAATAATTAGAGCTTATTTATTAAAATCAGATTTGGATTAATGGTTTGTGTCTGTAAGTAGATTGATGTATATTTCGATAACATGGTTACCATCATCAGAGTGTTCTTCTGCTAAAATACAACTTATATGCAGATATAAACTAACATAAATTAAGACCTACTACCAGTCCGACTCCACAGATATACTGGCCTGCCATACTAATGAAATAATAAATAAAATAATTAGTTAGATTGTATATTTTTTAAAAGTAATATTTAACTAATGTAATATTTCAATAACTACATTATTAATTTGATATGTGATTATTTTTGCACCGTTCATTACTTTATTGTGTTTCTAACAATCTTGAATTCATAACTGTATCATGCAAACTTTGATCAAAATTTATGTTTTACATGATGGACTTCCTAGGGAAATCTCACCAGAAACCCTAACGTTCTATTGCCATATGATATTGTCAGTTAGGCCAATAAGTGACTTTTTAGATGTACGTTTCGCAATAGGGAGATAGAAGGAAACCTACAGTTCAATAACTACATTTTTGAATAATATTGAAGTAAACGTTAGATAAATTAACATATCAAAGCGACACGATAAGACCCATTTTTGGTTCTAGTATTATTGTCATAACGAAGGTTAAATGAATGTATCATTATTCTTCTTATGTTACATAGGATGTGTTATCGCCATGTCATATCCACTTTTTACCATTTTATTTAATATTTACACAGAGATTACATTAAGAATATTTGTAAAATGTGTATTGTATGTTACAAATAGTTCATTTCGGTTTTAAAAAGATTAGAATTCAAATAGAAAGAAAACTTCAAAAAAAAATAAAATTCATCTTTTATTTTACACTCTTACTTCCAAAGCTATCCACACGAATTCAAATGTTTACGTTTTTTATTTCAATATTTTAAATTATTTTGTTTTAGTGTATCAGAGCCAGAATGTAGTTTAACAGTTAACTAGATAAATGATCCTTATCGGTTATTAGATGAATTTTAAGATTACAGTTGATTGAAGTATTTGCATAAAGCTTATTAGGCTAGGTAGTTTCTTTAATGAAATTAAAAGTCTGTAAATCTCGGACGTCACAACAAGAATAGAAAAACAATTATTTAAAAATATTATTTTCTTGGGAAAGACATTTTTTATACTTCACTATAAGCAATATTTTACAAATTTTTATATCAAAAATGTCACATTTTATATTTTAATCCTCCCCATCAATAGTGTTTTTAAAAATTGTGTTTATGATTTCTTAACACCGTTTTTGAATAGGGATAGTCATCGTTTTTTGTAAAAAGGTAAAATTAAAACATGTAATAGTAATTTATTTGTAATATATTTTATAATATTGTGGGTGTGAGTTATAATTTAAACAATTTTTATTGAATTATTGTTCTTAATGTTTCTCAAGAACGGGGCACAATAAAGCCCTTGTATTGCAAACAATTGTAACATCTTTCAAAGACAACATTCATAACGATTGACTTGCCTGAAATAGAGTATTCATGTCAGAGTTTCTGTACAAACAACTTAATTAATTAACTATTCATTGTACCACGCAGCAGATGTCAGGAGAACTAATAATGGTTTCTCAGAGTAACAGAATAGGTAATGAAAGTCACTAATGAATATTGCGTGAATATTGTTCTTATTTTATGGTTTGTTATAAGGTCATAATAAAACGTACGTTGTTAACTGTATATAAAATGAAAAAAAAAAAAAAAACATGTTAAGAACTACTTTTAAATTTAATTTTTACCAAATAATACAATGTGAAATTCATTAATTATTCGTTTTATACAAAGATTGAAGTTATTGAATTACACCTTGTTACTTTTTATTACATCTTCAATGCAATAAATAAAACTAAATTATTTCTTCAAAAATATTCTGTATTGTTATTTGCATGTCTTAGCCACTCATGTCTTCTGGACTTAAAATAATTAAAATACAAAAAAATAATACAATCTAGTTCTTATTTTATATAGATAGTATAGGACGAAATAGTCATGAACAAAAGACTCTAAATCATTTGTTGCACTAAATAATATTTCTTTTTAAAACATTTTAGGAGCTTTACATTTAATTGAATATAGTACACTATTCTATTATTGCTGAATGACGAAGGAAACCATGAGGTCTTCCTTTAATTCAAAGTATTTCATTTTAACTGCATGTTGTTTGTTATTTGTGCGGTTTGGATAAATGCGTTTACCATTCGATGTGCAATCAAGAAATGAGGTATTTGAAACTAACCTAGGTATACAAATGTGTCTTTTGATTAAAATATCTATTTTTAAATAAGAACCATTCAAAATATTTGCAGCAAGGTATTAGCATGTTTCAAGGTATGGACGGTGATGCTCAAATAAGAATGAAGCCGGTCATCATAAGTAATCAACAAGGCAAAAAAAAATATTTAAAACGTGATAATAGAATTTGAACGGTTTCTTAATGCGAAATATTTTTCCTGATTTTTACGAGTATCATAGCGTTACCAAATTATTAAAAAAAATAATATTTTACATAACTGTTACACAGTTTTATTAACTGATATTTCTTCTAACTCTTAACAATCTTGTATATATCAATCAGATTTAAGGTAAAAAGTAAGAGTAGTTGTATTGTTTACACTACCTACAAATTGGAATTCTATACGCCGAGGCTCACTAGTCGTGGGAGTGACGTGTATCGATTTAACAACACAGCATTTACCATTACTGTGATTTCAGTGAATGGTAAACTATAAACAAACTAACAAGATACTCATAAAGTATATTAATTCACGTCTTTGAGTGTCTCTGTTTACAGTAGATGTAAAGCAATTATTGTTACGAGTCTTTCTCTATGCATTTTGTGTTTGTGTTGTGAAGCACGGTAGGCAGATTTACTGAATGCAATATCTTCTAAATATTGATAACAATTCAAGTAAAAGTTGACCATGATAGTAGCAGAACAAGAACGAGTGTTCCTGTCAAGAAAGTTTGGCTTCTGCAACTACTTTCGTTTGTTCGCAATCGACACCACAGAATTTTCACCTGCCATTAAGTAAATTTATAGAGATTTAGATTGTTATATTTAAATATTATACTTGTACTTAATATAATTTACCTCAGAGTGACAGTATAGTATTGGGAAATATCGTAGAAAAACAAACGAATTGTTCTATAATCGATTATATTTTCGGATAGAAGAGAAATAACTATCACGAAATTATAATTCAATTTAAGTTAACTTTAACTGTTCAAGTTACAATTTTTAATAAATTTTTTTTAAATAAAAATAAAAAGTTTTTTTTCTGAAATTGAAGTATACATGGCAGCGCATATTTTAGATAATATCTACCTTAATAATTAATTTCTCGTACACGAAAATAAATCTTATTTAGTCATTATTTATTCGTAATCTGTTAATCTTAAATACATATGTAATTATATACTTTTTTACCTAATAGCCTAATGTGCGAGGTTAATGGAATATGTCTTTAAGCCAATTTAATATTTTGTTATATAAAATAAAAATTATAAAATTTAAAATAATAAAATGTTCCTTTTCTTTTAATAGTAGTTTTTATAGTTATTTCCTAATTGTCAAATGTCATAAATAATCTTATTTTTATCTTTTTCAAGTTCAATCTTTAGTTTCTATACTCTATGAAAGTGATGATGGAAGATATTTAAAATAATCACCTCAAAATGGTGAGGAGAAGTTTAAGGCTTTTATTTAACGTAGAATTCTTACTATTAAGTATCAATTTCCTATAAACACAGAGGCACTTCTTATTTTAGCACTATTTGATGTTGCGACACAATTGACTAGTTTACAAAGATTATTTAAAAAGTGCACTTTACTAAGTTTGTGTAATGTTTGGAAACGAATTTGGTGGTCATGGTCAAACAACGTTTATCTTGTCAATAAAACGTTCACTTCAGTTGTCAGCACTCGAAATAAACATTTGAGAGACATGAAAAAACTAAATATGACTTAGGCCTATTAGCTTTTAATGAAGCGGAATGATTTTCTTTTGTCATGTCAAGAAAATTCCATTCAAGCAATCAGGATAGAAATTAGAAAATAGCTCTAACGAATCGTAATAAACGCAAGTCATAGTGGAAACAGTTATTCTGTGCGTTATTGAAGAAGTCGGTTAGAGAGTCTGAAATCTTATAATCTAAATATCCGATAGGGCATATAATTTGAATATATTTGTCGTTTAATAATACAAATTATTGGAGAATGTTGGCTCTCTCATTATTTTGATAAATCATATTTTGCAACAAAGGGGAGTCCGTTTGGGAGGTGACGTGGATCTGCTTAATTATGGGTTGCCGAATCGTCGGATCGCGTGTTTAAATTATTATAAGCACACAGGGCGAGTCTCAAATCTAGGCTAGCCATTTTAATTCTAAAAAGTAATTTGTTAAAACTAAACCAATTTAAACTAAAACCAAATATTAACATTAACTACGCTGTTTTTGGCACAACATGTCGGACTAACACCAAAGGCCTAACATGGCCGTGTGTTCGTTCAACTTATACTATTACGAATCCCAAAAACACGATGCGCCGAGATATAAACACTAGGACCGTCTATTTATAAGCGTTTAGCAAGTAATAATTAATAAAACGGCACTATATGAAAAAGGGTACATCGACACAGACGTCTTCCCTTACTGGTGGCTGAATATACCGCATAACGAAGGGGAGGGGGGGATGGTGACAAATCACCACACTATGTAATTGCCAATACTAATTCACCAATAAATTATCAACATTGCTATAATGTGTTAATCACTTATTTGAGAAAGGAAGACAACATAGCCACTCACGAATACTCCTAAAACATGATTGTACTCATTCTAGTACATGAAATATTAATGCTCAATAAATGTTATTTAAATTATTTTCCCATAAAATTAATTTAAAATTTATCATATATTTTTAATTTAAATTAGTTCCTAAAATAAAATAAGGGTGTTTGTTAAATGTTTTGGTTTTTTCCCCAAAAGATGTATCCTCTGAAACAATTCTTTTTAAAAAATACTGGAGTAAGAATTTCTAAATGTATTCCCTTGGCATGATGGCCTATTACTTTTCTCCTTTTCAAAATTTATTTCATTCTCAAGTGAGACAGCTCTCATGGGTTAATGGATCCAATTTGTTGCAATTAGCTGTCGAACATTATTCAGCGTTGTATTAAATTCTCCCCACTTTTATTAATTTTAACATTGTATTTAAATAAATTACTTTTTCAATCATATTCTAATTAAGACCATATATATTAAACCTCCGTAATTAATTATTATATAATAAAAAAAGAAACAATCCTACTATATTGAAAGTGTAATTTATTATGTAAAATACATCTTTCTACTCTTTATTTTATTCATTATAAATTAAATGGAGTAAATTGATGAATATATGCCTAATTAGTTCGGGTGGTTTTTTAATATTAAATTTTTACAATGTTTTAGAGTACTGTTACAAATTTACGAAAATAAAACGTTGTGCCTGGAAAGGTTTTTGTAAATTTTTTTTATAAATAAGTTATATATATATATATATATATATATATATATATATATATATATATTATAGTGTTGAATTACATTTATTTTCTATCAATCAAATGGTCAGTAGTAAAACTATCTAAAAAATAAAATATATATTTGTCAGTTATTTAAACTTACAATCCTACAAATCATCTCAAGTTAATAATATTCCCAAGTAAACAAAATAGATGTTGAAGTTTTTGAAGTAATTCCCATTCGGTTATTTTATTCAATAATTTAGGTGTGTTAACTAAACCCCCTAAAAGTAAACAAAACTCTGCCACTGTAGTAAATTAGAGGTGCAACAACATTGAAACAACCCTCTCGCACACCAATTAATAAAACCATATATTAACCCCAAAAGTATATTAGAGTCTCCATCTTTAAATTGTCTCTATCAGTTGTTGTAGAAAGACAATATCAAAATATTGTTATTATATATATATATATATATATATATATATATATATATATTAATTTATCGTATATAGGTTATTTAGTGAATGTTATTCACGTAGGGTAGGGTTGTTGGAAAAGAAAGAGAGGTTCAGGGAACGTGGAGTTGGCCCTGAAGTAGGTTTAGTCGATCCGGGAGGGGACTGGTATATTACGGAAGAGCAAGAGGATGGGCGACTCGGGAAGGTTTCGAGGGATTAGTGCGAGGAATGTTGATAAGAATAACGGAACCTAGGAGTGTCGCTGGCCCTTAAAAGGGCCAGTTGGCCTTAGGTTAGGTGAGGAGATATAGGATATGATCTGGTCTCAGAGCTGGATGTTCACCCACTATCGCCAGCGTCAAAGCACGCACAATTTCCTTTTCAGTGCTGCCGTTGCCCGGATTTCTCCGTTCAATTTCCCTTACGGGAGGCCACGGGGTGAGTCTTGAAGAGGCGATGACACTGTACAGGAGTGAAGTGCTGGAGTCGGGTGGTGTATGAAATGATCCAAAACGTGTATTGGTTGTTGGAATGTGGCAGGTGGCAGCAAATGTGTGTGGTGGAGCTTGAGAGTAGTATTCTTGGTGTGTGGTTTAAGATTGTTGAGGGATCTCTTGGTCTTGCGTAAGAAGACCGTGGGAGAGATGGTCCCTGTGAAGTGTGTGAGTGAGGGGTCTCTTGGCCTTGCGTAAGAAAGCCATGGGAGAAATGCTCCCTGTGAGTCTCGCGTCAGGAGAAGTGTGGTGTTGGTTTCTAGAAGGCGAAGTGATTGAGATGATGTTGTTGAAGATGTGTTTGTGAGTTGTCCACTGCAGGTCTCCCGGAGGAGAAATGTTCCTGGCAGGTGTCCAGGTTGAGAAGTACTCGTGGTGCTGCTGGGTCTCCCGGAGGAGGTGTGTTGATTTTGTCTCATTGAAATGGGTACCGATACAATTTTGGCTCTGCTAGCTTGTAGCTTAGTTTGCCTAGGATTGGTTTGCTCCTAGACAATGAGCTGTCCATTGTTTAAGTTTCCCGAGAAGCGAACTAATCTCGACGTGCGACGTGTGTGAGATTGGTTCGGTGTTTTGTCGCGGATTGCCATTGTGGTGGCCGCGGAATTTTAGATGCTCGACGTGAGCTGTCGGCCAATCAGAGACAAGTAGCATGTGCCAGGCTTGTAATGTGCGATTGGCCGACGTAGAGCCGTTTAAGGCCGGGGAATTGATGCCTTTGAGTGTTGGGTGAGTGTTGGCAGGTTTTGCCGTGTAGAAACTAGTCGGGTGAACGAACTAGTTCCTTTGGTGGTGACGTAACATTAACACTATGTTTAGAACAGCATGTTTTCTGTGAAGAACGGAAACAGTCAGTAAACGGAAGCAAACATCTATATGGCAATTTATTAAAATAAATATATCCTATCTAAAAATGTTTTCCTTCAAGCGATGTTTTGAACAAATTAAAACATTTCTTGTCGATGTCCATTTCTATTAATGAACGTTTGAGAATAACATGGAACATAACTTACATTTATACTAGATCTATTCATAGCATAATGATAGTTTCATGAACAAATTATTTATGTTAGGATTACAGAAAGCATAAAAACACAGATTACATTTTATTTTAAAGTAAAAGAGAAGGGTAGATAATACTTTATTTAAGCTGTGAAACCCTGTACTAAATAACATCCATTTATTTGGAAGCAGAAAGGGTATGTGGGCCGGTGTAAGCTGCTGGTTTCCATCAGATTTCAGTTCTCGCCAGAACTTTATTAATTTATTTCATTTAAACTACTTATTACTTTGTTTGGACAATAGATTTGAATATAAATCTATTGTTTGTGTATTTTTCAAATTGTTTGTGTAATTGATTGACGTAAAGTATTGATAAAAATCTGTGTTATATATCTGTGGATAGAAGGATAACTTGATATGTTGAGTTTTTATAATTTTACAGGAAAGCCGTTCTAAGTTAGGATACCTGTGGTAAATCCAAATGGTTTTCAAGCAGTTTAAATGTTAAACTTTAACGACCATGAAAATTAAATGGAAAGGTGCTGTAAAAAAATAGATATTCATGATTTTTCAGCATAACCGGTTTTGCCATCTTTAAGAAGATTCCATTTTATTGGTAATTCTAATTTGGTATTGACAATATTAACTAATTTAAATTCATTTGAATAAATTTCATATCAATGTAATTAGGAATTAAATTATATTACTATAGTCCTTTGTTTCACATTGAATGTTTCCACTTTTACACACTCAAAAGATCACTAACACATTTTATTTTCTCCATAAGATCGATAGAGAATGTTACATTATGCAATTTAAAATGGTAGAAAACTAATTCGTTTAAATGAACAAAAAAAAAAGTTTCCTTTTAAAAATCATGGGTTAGGAAAATATGGTAGAAAGGTTTCATAATAACGAAAAATTATGAAAATACATTGTGGAGCTCTGTGGGACTTTCACCACTATATGAGACTTACAAGAGGTCTAGCACGTGGAAGATTGATGACATTGTACTTTGCAGAGTGTACAATTTACATTACGGTAGTTGTAATCTTCTGAAAATGACTAAGGCATCGAAATGTAGATGAGGGTAATGTAATAAAAATACTGAATTTATTTCAGTCCTAGTTATTTATTTATTATTATTATTTTTTTTTGATTTGGAGAACTCTTGTTTACTATATTGTTAATAAAATTCATCCCCTATTCAAAGAGTAAATTTTTGAAATATCTTAAGAAATAATAAATATAAGGAATATTATTGGGTGTGCGGTAGACAAGTAGTAAGTATGAGTTATGCCGGTTTTTCTTTTTTGTAGAATGCACCATTATCGGTTGTGTTTATTTTAACATTGTCCTACAAGTGAAACAAACTCAAATTAAAAATAACTTAAGCGCAATTTTCAACATGTTGATGGACTACCCCTTCATTAATGATTAAAAATTCAGCTTAATCTTAATGCAGGGTTCCCTAATCGGTGGACGAGTAGGGTTGTTTGATAAAATGACCCCTTGAAGTCCTGACTTGACACCAATGGATGTTTTTTAGTGGAGTTGCATAAAAAAGACATAGTATTGTGGCAAAGTTATACCATATATGGGAAGGGATTGTTGATGATATTGCCAGTCACGCCTAATTTCAAATAAATGACTTTTTATAATAATTCTATATACATATAATGCTGGATATTTCAACTCATACATTTTATTTAACCAATAAAGTAGATGTGTAAAATCAAGCTCTAAAAAAGTATACGCTAATAATTACCAGATCTCCTAGTGTATTGTAAAATGAAAACGTCGTTATACCTATTACGTTTTTCTAGTATTAAATTGATACCGTGAACGTTTATATCAACAAATAATCACGAATACCTTAAAATCAAACGACTTTATAATGGATCTGGTCTACTTACTATAAAAGCGTGAAATAGTCTTTTACAATTTCATATTGCACAACAATAAAAGCTTTCATAAAGTTATTTTTTCATTTCTGAATTTTTGAAAATAGTTAACAAGTGGAATCAGCTTAGTTAAAGTGTGACAACATACTTTTATTAATTACGTTCTATGTACGTTTAAGTTTAACGTTTTATTTAGTTGTGATGCATCATAATGAAGGTGCAGTCTTGTTAACGACAAAACATGTCGCAATTTAAAAATAAAAATGAACTGATATGCAGTCGAAATTTATTGATTTATTAATATTAATTGAAAAATAAATTATTTACAATTTGGAATATTTTAAGGGTCTTCATTTTAATAATATAATTAAATTTGATTTGTTTAATTACATTACAAAATTTTGCAATAATTTTTAAAACACGAAAAATGGATGTTGGATGTTGTTAATAGATGTTGTTTCAAAAATTAATCACTACCATTTTTATTTATTCTTTTTAAGTTAAGACTTTTATACAATAGTGTAAAAAAGGTACTTTAAAAATAAATGTAAGGAGGATGAGTCGTTATTAAACAAAATAAGTTTTTTTCACAATAATATGTACAGCGTATTGCCTATTAAGACTTTACTTTTCTCTCTCTTATAGGGGTGAGAAAACTAACTAATTTAAAACAGTAATAACCATATCAGACAAATGACTCCATAACAGACTTAGTAACAGACTTAAAGTAAATATTCTCAAAATGTTTTTACGAAAACACTGGAAGCTACCTATGTCTGTGAAATTCAGCATACTGTAATTTCTATACTTCAAAAACAAAAATTAGATTTTCGTTTCACTACACATTTGACACTTTATTATTGGTAAAGAAATATAATTAAATTTTTTGTATATAATTTAATATTCGTGATTCCCAATACAATTTTTGATTTAACTTTTTCTATATATTTGTTATACTTACTTTGTTGTTTTATAAAACTTTATTTTTTAGAACACACGCTATACCAGTTACACATAAAGGGTAATATCCTTATGCAAAACATAATTTCACAACTTCCATAATTTCAAACCCTAATAATCATATAAAGTTACGATATAAATATTTTCAACGTTATAAAATGCAAAAGTGTTGAAATCAATAAATGGTATATAGTAGGGAGTAATTTTGAAACTGCTTATCTTATGTAATGCCTACATATTTCCTTACCATAAAACTCCAAAGGATGGTGTGACCGAAATTGGTGGTGAAATAAACGTACCAACTTAGGTCTCCATAAAAACGTCAACGCACATTGCAACACTCCATTCACGTATACCAGATGTTGAATAAATCTGTAATCGTGGTTTGTACGGAGTTTAAAGAAACTAAGTTAGAACATAAAGAATGTTTCAAAATTTAATTTATTTGATCTTTGTTGATATAATAAGCTGATATAATAATATACGTTTACATTTTAATAGTACTGATTAGATCGAGTTCTTTTGATAAAACATATGGATTCAAAGTCAAAATGTAATAACTAAGTTATGTATAGTTGAATTTCTATACTCCACGATTCGGAGTCGGTTCGAAATAGAATCACAAGAAAAGAAAGATTTGAAATGATTATTTATTTTTTTCCTGGATTAGATGAAATTTAGTGTTCATATGGAAAGTGATCAACAATTCAGGGAAAAAACGTGTAATATATTTCTTTGTATTTAATCTCGTTAAAAATATTTTTATATAAAGCCTATTTCAATATTGTCTTTAAAAGTTTAATTTCTTGCAAAAAACCTTAATAATTACATTGAGTATATTATAAGATCATTTTGAGTGAAATGAGTTTGCTACTTGTCATTTTAAAAGATATTATCAGCAAGACGTTCTTCAAATGCTCAAATTGTCCATCAAAAACTAACTACCTGAGTTAAAATATTGTGCAATAAACGACCAAAAAAAATCTCTCCATTCTTCACTTTGTAATGAATATATTTTTAATCGAAACCTATGTAGTAAGAGTTATTTAAAATGTAAAAATATTGATGTAATTTATTTAAAATATTTAAAATAGTTTAAATATTTTGAACAACCATTAGTTTTTTTTCTGTTTATGTAGTTTGTCCAAACAACGTTCCACTAGATTTCAAGATTAAATTTGTAATTCAGATTTTTTTTTGTTTTGTTGCTTGTTTGACCCATTAAATTAATGGAGTCGTTGGGAGGTAAAATAATTTGACATAATTAATATGAATACTACTACTAACAATACAATTTTAATATATTTAAAAAAAATGAAAATTATTTTTATTAAAAACATAGAAATAACAAAATTAAGTTAATGGAGTGAATAAAACATATAACTTAACCACAAGAAATAATAAAAGCAATCTTTCTCTTAACCTTTATTTAAGTCGTAAGAATTACTCCTCGCCCATAATTTAATCTTATTATTTACAAATGATTTAAGTACGTGATTCTATGTTTGTATAAATGGTAAATACCTTTCACAATCAGATGTCTAGCTTTTATCCCTTACTACCTTATTTATGTTTACTCTGCCTAACGAGATAATATCAATTTTACTTGGGGAGCATGAAGTGATAATTTACTAATCTCAACATGAGATGCTCCTGATTATCACAGAACAGTTCAGCTTCTATAATCTCGCTGCTGACACTTTGTTAACCACCCAGTATGCACGTTCATTCTCACTAATACATTATTTCCAATAACCCAGCAATGAGTAACATTGTTGAGCCATACCAGACCAGCCTAGTCATGAATTCTGGTTCCTTTCTTATTTTACGAATTTTAGTTTTGGCTTCCAACATGGGTACTAGGTTCCTTTTGTTGTTTTCACATTTATCATGTTCTAAACTCTTTCTCTCTCTCTCTCTCTCTCTCTCTCTCTCTCTCTCTCTCTCTCTCTCTCTCTCTCTCTCTCTCTCTCTCTCTCTTCTCTCCTCTCTCTCTCTCTCTCTCTCTCTCTCTCTCTCTCTCTCTCTCTCTCTCTCTCTCTCTCTCTCTCTCTCTCTCTCTCTCTCTCTCTCTCTCTCTCTCTCTCTCTCTCCTCTCTCTCTCTCTCTCTCTCTCTCTCTCTCTCTCTCTCTCTCTCTCTCTCTCTCTCTCTCTCTCTCTCTCTCTCTCTCTCTCTCTCTCTCTCTCTCTCTCTCTCTCTCTCTCTCTCTCTCTCTCTCTCTCTCTCTCTCTCTCTCTCTCTCTCTCTCTCTTCTCTCTCTCTCTCTCTCTCTCTCTCTCCTCTATATATATATATATATGTATATATATTTCATGACAATAAGAGTTGATACAAAACTGGAAACGTCGCCGACGAGTATTAGTTTATATGTACAATAATATTGGAAATTATCATTATCAAAAGTATGTCGTTAGTAGAGTAATTTTTTTAATCAATGGATGATTTTAAAATGAATGTTATGTAGATTATTGTCAGAGCTAGATTATTCATTTTAAAAATATAACCACGAGTTATTACGTATTTATTAAGTAAAAATGATTACTTTTGCAATATGTTAATTATATATTTTAATATATATATATATATATATATATATATATATAAATGGTAAATATAAATATAAATATTAACATTCGTTCTACAGTATAATACAAATATATTGAAATCGTATTTTTAACAACTAGTAATTTTTATGAATACATTGCAATACAATTTTGGTGACGTTATAAACGGTTAGTGAAATATGAGTCATAAAATAATATAAAAAAATGCGATTATTGGATTTCGTAAAAAGGGATGGAATATACATTGGGCAACTGTAGAAAAATTAATTATTTTTAGAGTATAAAATCGATTTCCCCACTTTTATTTATTTTTCTCTATTTCATACCGTTTTAGAAAACATAATATGTATACTTTGGAATATATGGAGTTTGCTGAATATTGGAGTGTATGATATAATAAGTAGTGTCAATCCACGACAACAGGTAGCCTAAGTACAGGATTTTCTTTTAATTTTGCGGTGGCTGGTGTAGACAATTAAAAATCGTAATATACGGAACACGCTCGTGGGTGTAAACATTAGTTCTTCTAACATAGAGGTTGTATTTGATGAGATAATTATGTGCATCTAAAACATTATTATAGATTAGTAGGATTTGGTTGTAGAAATGTATCTTGTTATAACCCCTTACATGAGTTTCCATATATTTTACATAGCTAAATTGCTATCTACCTCTTCTATACACCAGAAAACATTTTACCCTTAGGCTGGTTTTCATGATAAATTTTAGGAATGTGAAAAATTACTCTTTTATTGTAAATCAAAGCTATCTTACTCTGTTGACAGAATATTGTGACTATAACATCGCAATCATTAAATGGAAATTTTACGTTAGCATAAAAAGGATTTACTTTTTAATTTAAAATCGTGGATGTTAACTCCAAAAAAAAGTTTTCGTAAAGTCTAAACCTAGTTAATTCATTTTCCGTACTAAAAAAATCACAATGTATTCACTCTAATTTAAAAAAAAATCCGTCTAGATGTTTTTTAGAAATTCAATTTACAATAGTACTTGTTTAATAGCATTAGAAAAGGAAAACTTAAAACTATAAAAGTGCATACTCTTTAGTTACTTTGAGATTTCAAGAAATTACAACCATTTTGTTGTTATTCTCATAAAACCTACAAGTAATTACATTTTATTTTAGTCTAGCAAAAAACTTTTTTAGAATTACATTGAACCTAGCATAACAGATTCATCAACATCCAAAGTCTCATGTTGTCTCAGACCCATCCATCAATTTATGTAGGGTCATATCGTTATTTAATAATTATTACGGACTCTGTAATTTTTGTCACCAGTATAATAACTTTTAATAGAGGAATAAGAAGGGATGTATTGAATGCACCTGTATTATGTTATCGGATTCACTTGCGTTTACATTTTTCTATTCGTTAAAATAAAGGTACCCATATTGTATTAAAACGAATTTACAAAAGTTATAAAATAAAAACATCACATCTCTTTTATTTCTGTTATAAATTGATTTCAATTTAAAATAATGAAATTCTTTCTATAGACAGATTCTCAGTCATTAAAAGAGCTAAAGAATTGTTTTATTTGCAATTACTTAGAAAAAAAAAACAAAAAAACAATAAAAAGCTAGTTGGTGAAGATGTTTTGTAAAAAAACCAACCACGTTATTCCAGGAAAAATAATTAATTTTCCAATTTATTCTACTTCATCTTTTTACAAAGCAAGAAAATGATTAAAATAAGATTTGCTATATAATTTTAATTATAATTATCAAGTATTGTTTGGCAATATTAGTCTTAAAAAAATAAAATTTACTTTTGTTTAATGTACTATGAAAAGTGTTTTGTGTTCATGAGCTTCATCCTTAAATGACATAAACATCACGTAAGGAAGAAGTGTTATTTTCAAGAAAGAAAAACAAGTTTATAAGAAACAATTTAGTAACACAGATTTATAGAGCTGTGCGTACCTCTCACTCAGCAGGCATAGAGTCAATATATACCTTGTTTACGTTGTTGACGTTATTAAGGCTGAATATAATAATTATAAACCAGATGATCAAAATGAAATGCTGCCAATAACCTACTGTATGAAATACAGTCATTTAACGTATACAATACAGTGTCGGATATAATGAGGAAAATATCGACACGTGATAGCTCTTCTAAGTCCTTCTTTCTTACTGCCAAGAATGTACATGTAAACGCCTGGAATTATAAGAGGTTGCCTACTTATGATGATTTCTAGACGAACAGTAGAGTTGAGGATAGACACATTTTTCACCATATAGATTATTTTCACCTCTTTGTTTCTCCACATCAATACTTAAAGACGTGATTGTAGCTGTGGACTTCTGTGTCAATCAAAGAGAAACCTAAATCGGGATAAACAAGCGTTAAAATCATTATAGACTCAGACAGCTTCCTGTTGCTCTGAAAGCGTTTTAATCACTTATGTTTGGTTCCAGGCTAGGAAACGACTGATTTTATGTAGCATATGGAATAGCTAGAACGACCTTTTTGATTAAAATATGAACCTAGCTATAGAGTTGAAGATGAAAACGTGGATGCTGTTCAGCTTGTTAGTGTCCCACCGTGTTACAGTTAATATCTGCCCCGTACTCTACTACATTTCTCTCCTCTCCGAAAGATCAAATAAATATTTCGTTTAAAAAAATATATGAACTTCATTTCGTTTTAGGGATTTATGGATCATTGAAGGTAACGTGAATTACTGGGATCAGTCATAATTTTGGATTTTCGGTCCCTATGGGGTGGGGGGAGTCAACATTCCTTTGCTCTCTTACTTCCTGAAGTTCATAACTGTGTTTCGTAAGTTCGTTCTAAGCAGTCACTTACTAATAAAATATTTCCGAAAACCGTGTTTAACTCTGTTAAATAATAACAAAGTTAAAGTGGTTGTAAGTTTCTTTTAGGTAACTCTGTATATTAGTATTTGTCACTCGCTCGCAATATGTTGTATAAAATCAAACTTGTTTACCTAAAACCCAGATTTAATGATGTTTTATTTAGTGCCAAGTTACACGCGCAGAATTAAAAAAAAAATAATGCAAAATGTATGTGTGTGCGAAATCAATACAAAATTTTGTATCAATTACTTCATACTCTAAATAGGTATATATTGCATAGTTGTAACCATTCAATGACTTCCATATTAACATCAAGACCATCTGAATATCCGTTACAGTTAACCTTGTTCTCATTACATTCTGTAAAGGACATTTTACGATCTCAATTCATGGTGTTTAGAAAATGCAATTCCTTTTAACTGTAGATTATACTTGTTTTTCACCTCAAAAAAGACCTGTTTGTTTATACGAATTTCTCAGATAATAATTTCTCTTCCTCTTTTAAAGTATCACATCTCTTTCTAAATAGCATGCTCATTCTATCTTAAGAAATTAGAGATTATTTTTCACCAAATGCGCATGTCATTTTGGAGATAAATTTCAAACCCAGGTACAACAGATTTCGAAGTATAAATGTTATTGGACCTACGGATAGTTAATTTAGTGTTAATATTTCTTCATTGTAAAAAGCACTACTATCATCAAAATTATTCAACAATTCTTATATAGGTTATCCAGAAACAAACCGTCTAATATATATCCAGAAATGTAGTCCATTAGTTAGTGATGCAGTTATTTTCCCCAGATATTTTCTCTATGTAAAAGCATCCAGTGCAAGTCAACAAATTTTTTATCATTATAAGTGTAATTGTAAAATAACTATTACCAAAACAAGCAAAATATTAAAATATATTTATTTCTGGTGATGCCATACGCTCTTCAAACTTATGAAATTAAAGAAAAGCACGTTTTATTCGTTCAAAAAGAGGTTTCGATATAATTTTAAATCGGTTTAGCATATAACATAAGAATACCTGGAAGATGAAGATAAATCGCAGTTAAGGTTATAACAAATTTGATATAACGCTGTTATTTTCAGTGATATTTTATTAAATCAAAATCATGAAGGTTAATAATGTAATAAGAATCGACACTTTAGTATAAAATCAACATTCAAATTAGGCAATGGCGAAAACTCCAAAGGCGTGATCAAACGTTCACGAACTAACTTTTAAGATAACTACCAAAAGGTTGTTATCTCATTATAAAACCGTTAGGTAACTACATCGTTGGTATACAAAATATTTTTATTCAGTTAACCAGTATAAGTTCCCAGTTCACCTTGTTGTTTCCAATTTCTTTTGAAGTGTATTTCTGAGACTTGTGGGTTTTCCAGATTACGTTTGTATACAGTCTCAGTTATTTTGACTGCTAAGATCTAGATTTGGCATTGGATTTCCTTTCTTAGTTTACTGCTGTTATTTTTCGTATCCAATATCGCTCTAGGTTACTAGGCTCTTTTGGCTTTTTAAATATTTCTCGTGTTCTATAATAATCATTCCGTAGTGAGAATTTATTCAACTCTCAAATCGTGATACTTTAGTTTATAATTACAGGATTTCTGTTTTGGTCAATCGTTAATATAGGTTGTTGGACTAATTGCTAAATTCAGTACCTATGTTTTTCAATTTAGAAAATAACTTGCTTAAATAAATAATAATAATAATAATAATAATAATAATAATAATAATAATAATAATAATAATAATAATAATAATAATAATAATAATAATAATAATAATAATTACTTACGTAAATAATAATTAGTGCTTACGTAAAGCAGGGATTTCTGGTTTTGTCATTTTATTATATGTATAAATAAAAGAATAAATTATTTCTTTAGTAACATGGTTTTTCTCTACAATAATTTATGTTGTAAATATTAATTAGTTCTAGAAAAGTCTTTTTCGTCATACTGCTTCAAAAACAGCTGGTTTCAATACATGCATTGAGATGCTAAAGTTGTTATTTTTAGTCCTGGTACCTTGAGGTTGAGGTCATCAGCTGTTACTTCGTTTATACGAATTAATTAACGATTATAAAGCATCTATAAAAACAACCAATACTCTTGATTGTAAATAACCGATAAAACAGCTGTTACCATCGATTTGAAGGTAAATAGGGTATAATATTTTAGTTTTTATGATATGGTGTTCTTATATTATTTGCTGTATAACGAAAAATATAGTTCATCACTTGGACCAAAAGAAGCTTTTCTACCATCGCTTTTCAACTTGAGCTTGTATTGAAAAACCTCACTTTGGGTATTAGTGATGAAATATACTTTTATATTATTACACAATAACAATAGATAATTTAGAAAACAGTTTTCAATATCTGAAAATATTGATGTATTTTAAATTTTCTTGACCTACGTAAACATTCTTTACCTTGTTGAAAAACCTTTAGAATGTTGAAATTAATATATTATACATTTTATAAATTCATTTTGTATGTCATTTAAAAAAAAAAGTTGCGATTATGTTACTATAGTTTCTTTTACGCCGAAGCATCTTCATGCTCTTCATATTAACTTAATAATAATGTTTAACACAATACATAAATCACACAATAATTGTGTGAAAACGCATAAAAAAATAAAATAAAAAATAATGATAATAAAATCGTATTCTGCCACTCTGCAACATTTTTTTTTTTTTAATTTTATTTTATTATTATATCGTAAAACTTATAAGCGATAGTTTGATAGATTAGTGATAATCACTATGCAAACTCTAGGAAGAGGCCTGTAAACCAAAAGATGTCAGTACGCTCTAAACTCTGTTATAATAATGAATGTTATTGAAAAATTAATAAACATTACTTAAAGTGGTCTCAGTGTAGAGCAATCAGGTGTAGCAAAGCTACTAAAGAAAAAAGTACAAACGTCTTAAAAAAGGCTCAACACTCTAAAAACAATTTATATCAGCTGAAGTATTCTCAAATCCGTGGTTGGTTTTAAGAAAGTACTAATTTTTTATTCTTTATAGCCTATATTAGTTGGATTTGTCCAATTGATTTATGTTCTGTTATATTTAAGTACTCTAATATAGGAATAAAAGTCATATATAATGTGTATACACAATTTATGTAGTAGTTTCAACATTTCAGAGCTTTTTAACATATAATATTTAACTCTGATATTGGGAGTCACCATCGATAGGGTATATATCACAGGGAGAAATGAAATTCAGCCATGGTATGGGTTTTAGTCAAAATCACCAGAAAACGGAAAAAGAAGCTATTTATAAATTCTACAAATAAATGAAATATTTTATTTGGGTTAGGAATCATTATAGGATATGTTATGAGGATAAAAGATGGACAAAGACTCTAAAGTTTCCTCCATTCCATAGTTTAAGTAGTATACTAAAAGAAATAGTAGTCCTTGCAGAAATTTGGTCCATTAAATTTCCTTTAGACACATAAGGAACAAACATATGAACATACATACAAACTTGTTCTATAAACACTCAAAAGATGTAGGCTACTTCGTATAATTTAATTACCGTAATTGTAATGTTCTCGTAATATACTACGTTTAGCAAAATGTATTCATCAAATGTGTTTAGTATTAGAATTTTGGGGTCAGTTTTGTCGAAAAAAAGTTTAATATTATAACATCAATTTTTAAGTAGATAGAACTTAACTTGATATGGAGAAAAGTTATAAAAAGATCAAACAAAGAAGTAAAAATATTGAAGATGTATGTGATGACTTACTTATTGATATGTTGTCTTGTTATAAATGAAATGTTATTTAAAACAAAGTGTGTTGTTTTTCATTTCATGTTGTTTTATGTTTAGTGTTTTGTTTCAATACTATGTAACCAATTATTAGAATCCAATATAATAATACTTATTATAATATTATTTTATTTCACTTGAAGCTTTTTTCATAGTTTAAAATAGTACATCACATTTTAGTTTAAATCACTTGCCATTTACAAAATGGTGGATTTGAACAAAAAAAATTATTTATGCGTTAATTAAATTAACATTTGAGTTTATAGCAGCTGGAATATAATTCTGTACATAGCCCTATGACTAAAATGACAGCATGATATCAACCAATCACAAGAAGTGGCGAAGCGTTCAGATAAAAGAGAGTAGAGGCTAAGTAGGTTATATTGGAAGACTTTGTTGAGGGTCGAGGAAGTACGTCAATAACTTTATGAAATAAATATCATCTACAACGTGTCAGCAGAAGTTAAGACAAATGTAGGAACGGCAGAACATAGAACTCAAATTAATTTATAATTTAATGTTATTTAAAACTGAAGCCAAACTTAAAATTTCTCTATTTATTCTTTACTAACGCAGACGTATGAAATTTTGTATTGTAAAAAGTATAAAATTAGGAAATAAATAAAAAGTTAACCAACTGAAGATTTTGTTATGCTTAAATAATAAATCATTACAATCCATGAACCTTCACTGTTTTCACTTAGATTTATAAAACGATGTGAATGGTTGCAAGTCAAGAGAGATGGTCCTTAACCGGAAAAGATAAACACCAAACTGTAGACTCAGCTCTCAACTCCATTGTTTTACATATATCCATCTTATTCATTGAACTAAAAAAGTACTTTTAAATGAAAAAAAAAAACAAATTTGCTAATATTTTTACTTGTCAGTATAGGTTTTTGTAAGTAAGAGGAATTTTAAAAATTTAAGATACTGCTAAGATTAACAATTCCTGAATATATAAATAATTTGATTTTTTTTGTAAATAATGAGTAGTAAAATCTATAATTAACTCAATATTAATTGATAAGTATACGATAATAATAACTTAATACGTAAAAAATAATTAGCTATAGAAATATAGTACGTTTTTAATAAAACGTGTAGATTTCATTATCTTAAACATAAATTAACGCATCCCCAGGATACTAAATAAAATTACGATCTATTATCAGCGAATTGGCTGTCGCTCCGGTGTGAAAATTGGTTTCCGATGGAAGCTTTTGGCGAATACAGAGAATCTGCCACTGTACTTTACTGTACTGTACTAGAAAAAGCCATTACGAGTACTTTGTTCTGGGAGAACTAATTCGACAAATGCACTCAATCTCTTGGACAGGTAGTGATGAATTACTCCTTTAAATTTGCGAATTCACTTCTCGCGTTGAGGCCAGTTTCTGAGAAAGATATTTTCAAAAAGTTACAAATATATAAAAGAATATCTTCACCGGGTTGGGGCATTCTTCCCGCATAGCCTATAAAAATATAATTAACGCTTTACTTCGAGTTATGTAATTAATCAAAACTTATGTATAGGGGAATTTTCCAATGCTTTCAAATTGGTCAAATCAACTTCTAACTCTTAGTATCTATAGACAATCTCCTTGCTAGTTACTATTTATGAACTTCTCTAAAAGTGTATTAAAGTACACCTCATGATTTACCTTGAGCGAGAAAACATCATTAATAACATACAATTCAAAGAAACAAAGGTTAGATATCACAAAATGTATTACAAAGAAAATAATTGACATAAAACTGGTAACGTTAACTTTCTTTGATTTATGTGTTACCAAGGATTGTATTTTATAATATTTTGGAACCAGGTTGGTAACATGTTTGAAAGGAACGAAGAGATTTTTCAACAGACCTGTAATTTATTTACTTAACAATAAATTAACCATTTACACAAAAATATGTAAATATAAGTTAAAAATTCACTTATTTAATTTTTCTAACAAAACGAATTCATGAAATTAACAAAGGATTAAATTTTAGTTATATTATGCCCTTAAAAAATTTTACATTTAATTTGAATTCCCCCCATACAAATAGTTACTATTCAATTTTTAAAGATAAGAAACATTTCCTGTAAAATATTATTGAAAAAGAAATTTAAGTTCAAAAAGGTATAATAAAACTAACAAAATTTAAATTACTAAATTACATATAAACTATTACAATTTTATTTATTAAATTTTTTAATACTATGTTGGCTAACTGAAAAGACAGAGATTAGTTTTGAACATGTATGTTTTTATAAGTTTTATTTATTTGATCATGTTTTTTTTTTAAAAAAAAGGAAAAATAAATTTTTATTGACGTCAATATCTAATTTAGAAAAATAACCCCTTTGGGGTCGTGAAGCCGAAAAAAGTGCATGCTATCCCATCCATATTTTATTATAAAGTTTTGAACATATTTTTTGATTTACAAACAATAATCACCAAAGTTAGTTCACTATATTTTTAAGTTTTTTAACAGACACAGCTTGAGTTCATATTGTACCTGAGTAAGGCACACTTTCAAAAAAGGTTGTTCGTAACTTAAACTTTTGCGAGTTACGAGGTTCTGAGTTCGGTTTAAAACTTGAAAATACTGCTTAAGTTAAAGTTTTTGTTCTCTCAACCTTGAACCAGCTTTTGCTGCACAAAACACATGTGACTTGTTAAGAAAGGTTTAGGCAATCTTAGACAGGTTCTTTAACAAGATATTTCCATGTAATGAAGTTACTTTCAAAAGTAATTAAAATATATTTTCACAAATTACAAAAATGTCTTCACAAAGAAATTAGAAAATGAGTTTTCATAAATAAAGAAACAAAGATAGCTTGGTTTTTGTCTGAAATCTAAACTGGTACAAATTGCAATTAAATAAAAAATAAAAGATTTTAATTAAAAATGAAAAATTGATTAATTAATACTTTGATTTTATAATTATCCTAAAGATTATAATTTGATTTTAAGCCAATTTTAAAATGAAGAATGATTACTTTACCTTTATAAGAATTATGTGAATTTATGTTTTTCAAAATAACTTACTGATAATTCAAAAATTTAATTTTAATTGAATTACTTCTAAACTGTACATAGCTGTAATTGAAATTAAAAGATATACATATAATTTAATATAGGTAATTTAAAATTGTTAACTGTAATTTGTCGACAAGAACGCTTACGATTTTAACCTGAAGGAACGTCATCCATGAATATTCGACGAAACTGCACATTTATGCACTTAACGTACTTTTACATTCGTCACATATTTTAAAACCAAGTTTTCAAATTTAAATTTTGATGACAAGCCGAAAGAGATTGAACGTAAAGCATTTTTACGTTTCACATCATGTGATTGTGCCGAAGTTTTACATGACCACGTTATTAGACTCTGTACGGAGAATGACTCAAGGTTAAGAAGAGAAAGTCGCCTGACCCATCGTCCGACATTGCCTTGAGAGTTGACAACTAGATTGCAGCACTCTTCAGATGATCTTATTAGAGCAGTTTCAAATTAATCTACACTGTGGGTAAATTATGCTCTACTGTCTGTTGATAATTTAGACTCCCGTTACAATGTATAGCAAAATGACTTTGTTGATATAACTAAACTTTTGTCAAAATAAAACTGATGGATGTAAAAAATACAACCCTGGATTGGTTTATAAGCTATTTTTATAGATGTCCACAAATAATTTCAATCAATCGTTGGGAGAGTGACACCGTAAACGTAGACACCAACCAAATCCAGGTCCGATGATGCTGCGGATGAATGCCTTTGGTGATCTGCCGTCTGTTGCTTGCAATTGTAGTATTATAGACTTCGTGGACCAGTAATTACGAGTAATAATTGAAGTTAATTTAATCTCGTTTACACAAGTTTCGTACGTTAAGCAAAGATTGTGGAAGTTTACATACGTTCTTGCACAACCTGGCCGGGTGCTGACAGTTGTTTGCTGTAGGAGCGTGTAGTTCGCTTTTCTGCAACCGGTGTAACTTTATGATATCTTATGGTGTAGCAACACCTCATGCCTTAGAGTCGTCAAGAGGGCTAAAATAATAGCTGTCCTAAGAAAGTAGATCAGGTACTCGTTACACTTATTATATTTCTTATGTCAAGTGTTACGTATTACAATAATTATAATAATTATAATTATTAAATATTATAATTATTATATACTTAAAATTTAAATTATATATATATAAAAAAATTAAATATTTTAAATATTTACAGAACTCCAAAATCAGTGTAGTGACACGTAATAAAACTAGCTTTAAATATTAAAAATTATTATTAAAGCCATAATACTATTTGTGCAAAATTACACAAACCTTTTATCATGCACACGTGTTGAAATATAGATCCAGACATTTTAGAGGTGGTAGTGTCTCCGTTTTCTAACGAATGATGATGATTATTTAGTTTGAATATGGGAATAATCTGTAGTGGAAACTTCTATATATATATATATATATATATATAATATTTATTTATTTCGCTGTTTGTTGTTTCTTCCTCACTCTTAACATTACATTTAGAGCTTTATTTTGATTATTATTTTATGTCTTTATTTCTTTTTCTTCTCTAATTAAAGTTGTAAGGAATGTATATTTGTTTTATATAATGTAGTCATTCGGTTAATTTAGGTTCGTCCTGCCACAGACACAGAGAGCCTTGTTAGAACGCTTTCAAATATGTATTGTCTTCAAATATATACCACATTAAAATAATAAAAACATATATAAAACATGTTTTATATATAAAAGCAAATCGACAAATATAAATTATTGAAATTAATGTTTTTGTTTTTATTCCTAATTTACTCATCATGTCCTTCTTGTATCATTGATTGCTATACTAATCATCATTTTATCGTTCCACTAACTGTATGTTTTTGATTCATTACTTGTTTGCCGGATATTTATGACGTTGAGTAATTAAAATTATGCGTACATTAATAAAATATAAATAAAAGAAACAAACGCAAATTATTTTGTAATATACTAAATTATATTGAGTCTTTCTGACCATGGTTTTACCAGTTGTTTCATTTACGACGAAAATAAACACAGACATATTTACAAAATAATCTCTAAATTTTTAAATTATAAAAGAATTTAATTTTCTACTTTTACATTGACTTGAACCATCTTAAGATTAGTATTAGAATAAAAATATGACACTTCATTCTTTTTTAAATAGGTAGGGCCTAGTTAGAAAATATAGAGTCATTACAACCCAACGGCCAACTCCTTTCGCGTTCTTAAACCTACAATTGAAATTATGACCTGTTTGGCCTAGATAAGTTGCATTGCAAATATTTAACGTCAGTTTTTAAACTCCAATTTTTATTCATGTTATCAAACTTATTCTTGGAATTCCCTAAAATGTTCCATAAATTTTCGTTATAATAAAACGTTGTCTCATAGGGATTTGTTTCAAATTCCCATTACTAATTACTAATTAGTAATTAGCATTACTAATTTTACCAAAGCAATAATTCTCCGCCATAGTTGTATAGTTTTATGTGAAATTACCGTTGGGAACATAAGCATATGTCGTATAGTAACGGTATTGTCCTAAAATGTGTAAATTTTTTGTTTCTAATACACCCTATGTCCTAACTCCTACCTTGTAATTCCCAATTGACGAAACGATGGTCGGCAAGACTCAATTAATTGTAAACATTTTACAAAATATTTATTTTGTTTTCCAATAATATGGATTTTTACCAAGTAACTTAGGTCGATAGCATACATCGTACGTAAATTAAAATATTTTAATATAAATGGAACTTATAAAATTAAAAGTTTTAACAAAAAGTTTATTTTAACTAATAACACTTCTTAGGCCTAACATTTAAAAATAGCTGCATAATATAGGTGAAATATAGGACTTTATATTATTGTCTCTCCTAACTATGTTTAAAATTAAATGAAAACAAGACAAATGAAATAATGAATCTTCATGAATAGAGCGTTAAAACGAATATTATAATCTCATTTTTTACATAGTATGTCATTAATTTTGTATTGACTTTATTTATTAACGATGGATTATATTTATCATTATATTGCGTTATATATGACGTTTACTCGGACATTTTCCATCATAAAAACAAATGTACTTAAATAAACACTATGTTTTGATAATATAAATCAACTACTATTCTCAAGTGATAAATCCATAGTATATAAGCGAAATAAACACCAACCTAGACTAATGTTCCTAGACACCAAGTCTAGGGCCATGTTCGAAACTCTAAATAAATCTAAGAAATGATTCTACAACCTAAAGCTAGACATGCGCCGTCAAACTAAGACTAAATACAAACGTGTCCCGTTAAAAAAAAAATAAAAATTTAAGTTTCACTCGTGTTACTTCTATATGGGGAATTTCTTTTTCAGTCTCCTTTAAAGTGGTGAAACCTTAACTACCAATTTTTTTAATATACGAATACTTAAATGTTTACAAATTTGCCATTTTGGGCTATTATAAAATTAATTTCTAAAGGTGATCATGTTTAACATAGCTTGAAAACAATTAACGGAGTTTCTATAAATGATTTGTTCTATATTTTATCAAGATTAGCACAGCCATGAAAAAAAAAGTCCTACATTGAGGACATTTCGGACCTCCATTTTAATATAATAACCATTTTGATATCAAAATGGTGGTCCGAAGTGTCCTCAATGTTATTAGACTCATATTTACGTTAGAAAATGTCAAGAAACAAACCCTTTCCGGCTTGATTTTTAAATAAATAGTATGAAAAAAGGAAAAGTAATAATTTAAGAGATTTACTTTTTATGATTTAGTAGTAATGCATTTTACTATACATTTAGAGTTACCCGGTTCTAAAGTGAAAAAAACTTAGATTACCTACTATGTCGGAATCATAATGCAGGCAACCTTTATGTAGCCACCAATCGATAAATGAAATTAATTAGCTAATTGATATAAATATATTTGTTTTTTCTTATTGTTTTTTTCAGTATAATTCTTAATGAACAAAAATCTACTTTCCAAAGAGCTCAATTAGGTTAAATAAAAAAAGTGTAGTTCTATGCCAATTTCATATAAATGAGATTTTGTAATTTATGTGTTATAAAGACATTATATAAATAAAGAATTATTTATATAATTTCTGACATTTTAAAGAGGCATATTAAATAATTTTAATAGAACATGATTTATTCTCAAGAGGTAAGCTGTGGGAGTAAACGGAACAAAGAAATTGTATCACTGTCAGTTTGTTATAAATATCAGTCCTAATTATAAATGGAGGGGACTAATCAATTGTCAACTTCTTTAAAGATCATGGTGAGAATGACATATTATGACATGAAAATTAAGAATTTCTCACCATCCAAACCAAACTGACGGTCAAAAATATGATTCTGTTATTATAGTTAAAAATGTATTTATTCCTAAATTTTATAGTTAATTTTAAGTTCCCTATTTTGTTTTTCCTTTATGAACGCATGTTTTTCACTTTTGGAGTTATGGTATAGGGAGGGTGCCACGGGTAATTCAGTTATTAGAAATAGGCCGTTTGGTCAAGTGGAACTTCATTTTAAAAGGTTCTTAAACCGATAAGAGGATGGGTATCTCTAATTTTAGATATATCCAAATTTCTATGGTGTATTACGTTGTTCAAAGTGTTTTTGTGAGACGATACAAATGACTACAAATAAAATGTAGCTATGATAATCCAAACTAAAATGACGGCCTAAAAGCATAATAGTAATTCCACTGGGATAGTTAAAATGTTCTTATTTTTTATTTTTTTAAATCGTTCCTCCTTAAAATCTCATCTAAATATTTTATTATTATTTTTTTAAATATTAAAAGTAGAGGAAAGTACCCAAATCCGGACCATGTACCTAAATCGAGCCCCCTGGCTAACAGCTCTGAACAGTGCTGCTGCAAGCGGTAACGTTTTAGAGTCATAGTCTCTTACTTGACCAAAGCTAGTGTCGCCTTATTAAAATATTGTTATTAAGTCAACCAATAACCAAAATCATGAATTCCAAAGATTTAACAAGTTCTCGTTTTTAGTTGACTGACTTGTTAATATTTCGTTGGTAAGTTTTCTATCGATTATATTATTTTGAAGGAGATATTACAAGCTATCAATTAAGGGTAATATATTTGATTTTACCTAACTTGTTAAAATGTAGTTGGCATTTGAAATAATGGTTACAAGAGCTCCCGGCAAAAGTTTCTAACTCAGTTCCTCTTGTAAAACTAAAACTCCCACTCATTTTGGCTCTGTTGCAGAGTGTATGTTGAAAACCAAAGCATTAAGATCGTCTTCAGATATGGCAGAACTATTGATGCTCTCTGAAAAATGAAAATGGTCTTGATAACAGCCAGTGGAGCTTACAACCTGCCTATAGCAACACTTAAAAGACTAGCTAAAGACAAATATGGAAATCCCTTAGTGTGAATCTTAAACAAAAGTAGTTAGGCAATCATTTTTTTGAAAAACGTGAAGACGATTTAATTAGTTATTGTATAGTTATAGAAATATTAAATTGTTCTAAGATCTGCTGAACGTGGATCGCTCATCACAATTGCTGCTTGAATACGGTTGGAACTTTGGTCCTCCCTTTGGAAATTTGATAAACATAACAATTTTAGCCTCCCTACTGAAAAAATGTACATTACCGGGAACCATATTTGCAGATCAGCTCTCAGAAAAATATACTTGGAAAATTGTTGTGATATTTAGAATTTAAAAATAAATCACTAAAGGTATAAAGTAAGAGGTTTTAAGAAATGAAGGTGGGATAAGTGAGGAAAATTAGCGGTATAAAATGGATAAATTAGAGTATTTTAATAATAGGTTAATACACACTGTCTCATAGGTGGTTATGTGAAAACAATAAATTATAAATCGATTGTTTGATGATATTTGATAAACCATGGATTTCACTGCTAATTTAAGTATAAATATTCTGCAAAACAGTATTATCTTAAATATATTTTTTGTTATTTACAGTAAACTAATTTTTAGAAAATATATATTATATATGTAGATATTCTAAAAATTAGTTTACCGTTAATATCAAAATTTAACGTAGATATAATAAAACGCCAAACACAATTATAACATTATGTTGTGTGAACATAGCTGCAATTGTATTTAAAACGATTATCTTGCTTAAATTTTGAAGAGTTTCATTGTGTGTTGGACAAGTACTTAGCCTAATAGTGTGCAAAATATCATTTTAGTTGAAAAATCCTTGGGAAAATACGTTTTTATTACACAAAAGAGAAAACTTTATCCAGAGTTATTAATTCGACCTCTGGGGAGGATTTCTCATAGCAACATTGTCAGTCGTATTGTGTTATTTGTTTACATTTGAGACAGTTATTATTGGAACTGTTCTTTTATGTAAGCACCAAGTGGTTGAACAAAATAGGAACACCACACCAAGAGCAATTCTTCAACAATATTTTACATTATTTTTATTTTATAGAATAAATATGGAAGATAGCATGACATTTTACAGAACCGTAAACTTTATAAAATAGTTATTAAAAATATATTCTACAATCAACATCTAAAAATCAATCATAGATGGTGCAAAGTGTTTTGTTGATATTAAATTAGTACTATTTTTTAAAATGCATATGTGGTTTTTTAAACAGTTCCTATTTTTATGTGGTGAGTGGAAAGAAACTTGCACCCTCCCTTAAATTTTTATTAGTTAAGATAACTGAACACGGCTTAAGGGAATATTCTCTGCTTCAATAAGCCCATATTTTCTTTGTTGGAATTCAGGGCTGAATAATCAGGGGTAAGTCTACAGTATTTAATTGGACATATGGCCGTGTCATAAATACGTCTTATTAAAAGGCGTTCAGAGAGAAGAAAAATAACACAACATCAAAATTTGTTTTTACCACCGTAACAAAAATGACGCGTTTGTATTATGAGAGTTAGAAACCTGAAAATTTAAGTCAGAAATATTTTATATTTGTTTTAATATCTTAATAATAATAATAATAATAATAATAATAATAATAATAAATGCATTTATTAAACCAAAGTAAAATTAATATTACTACATTAAAATCAATGCCCAGATGGCATGACCGAGGTCGTCTGCCAGAGTAGCGAGTTTTTAATTACCAAATTTGATTTAATATAATTAAACTTATTAAAATTTAATATATTAACACTTACATAGATGTATAAATAAAAATAAAAATAACTCTCAGTACCCATTACAAATAAAAAGTAAATAAATATAAGCACGTGAAGCAAAGAAAAAGCAAAACAAAAATAATAAGTACACCCGTACTAAAACTAACATT
Organism: Aphrophora alni; assembly: GCA_963513935.1. Taxonomy (NCBI): domain Eukaryota; kingdom Metazoa; phylum Arthropoda; class Insecta; order Hemiptera; family Aphrophoridae; genus Aphrophora; species Aphrophora alni. Next base: position 79,991,427 of record OY740768.1, read on the forward strand.
CAAAATTTACAAATTTACGTTATTGTTTAACAAATTTCCCACTGAGTATATCCATATCAAGTAAACTAACATCCGTATGCACAAAACAGAAGAAGAAAGATAAGCACTTCCGTCTAATAAGAAAATTATTCAATAATAAATTCAAATATCAAATTATCTAGAATAAGGAAATAAATAAATATCTGGAGCAAATCAAAAACAATAAATAGAACCTGGACCAAAAAACTAACATACGAAAATTCCAAATTGCAAATAAAACTTGAAAAAATAAAAATAACATAAAAATAAGTTAAAATCCCAACCATATAAAAACAATTTTAAATAAACTACCAACTATATATGTATATATATATTTTGAAAAAGGGAAAAAAGGTAAGCACATTTGTCTAATAAGAAAAATTATTCAATAATTAAATTCAACTATTAATCTATCTCTATATTTTTTAGCCTCCCATATGTAATTCACTAATGAAAACCAGTGTTTGCCGTTCAAATATTCCACAACAGCCTTCCTTGACAGCTTACCATCGCCCAGCAATTTTCGCCGTATTTCCGCCAGGATAGAACAGGAGCCCAAAAAATGCTCGGCATTCTCTATATCACCCGAATTACACAAGGAACATCTAAGCTCATGACTCTGCGGTCTGCAGTTCAGCATTAATTGCCCACACCTGGCCTTAAAAATTGTATTTATAATTGAGCGAGGGTACCCATCTCCAATATAAGACTTATCTCCCAACGAAAGTGACAATTCTTTGTAGAGAGTGTTAAACTCTGCTTGCGTTGCCCTTTCTAACCAAACACAACGCTCTTCCTCCCTTATTTTCGCTGAAATCTCCCGCAATTTCTCCCGCCATACTCCAATTTCCTTGTTTTTATACTCGAATACATAATTATATCTCAGACCTAGATCCTTCCAAACACTGTACCATCCGACATTTTTTTCCACTACCAACAATGCCACTCGCTTTGTCAGTCTCTCGTCTGCTAACTCAAATGTACGAAACACAAAGCTACAATGCAGATTAAAGAATAAGTGCCACAGCAAATCCACTCCCGTTTCTAAATAAATTACGTAATTAGGTGTCGAAATCTGTATACCATACATTCTTTTTATCGCAAACCGTTGGAATTTTTCTAGCTCTTCCAATCGATAGAATCCCCAAGTCTGTGCTCCATACCCAACTATAGCCCGACATATCGAGTTAAATACCGTCCACTTAGCCGAAATATATATGTCATTTTTAGCAAAAATACTGCTATACATCCTGTTAAAGGCAAACTTCGCTGTTGACACTCTCTCTTTCCCAATTAAAGATGATCTTTAAAATTTAGATATAAAAACACTCTAAACGTCATTTTCGTTACGATATTGATAATATCATCTTTTTAAAAGTCATATATCTTGTCCAAGGCTTTAACATTAATTGTTATGTATTCATCCAAAATACAAAATAAGTTATTCTATCCTCATATCGGATATTTTTCCAAAATAGGAATAACTAAAAGATTTTGAGATGTAATTTCTTTATAGCTACCATAGTACAATCACGTTAAAGGCCATTTTATGTTAGATGGTACCAACCAATATTTTCTTATCAATATCCTCTTAAATTACTGTATTCTATGATGATATGTCCCATTTGATTTTTAAATTACCCCCTGCCCTCCTACAAAATTAAGTCCAAAATTGAAAAACGTTATCTATGAGAAGTAGCATCTCACTACGAGGATTAATACCAAAAAAAACATGAGTAATTTTCATATTAATAAAAAACTTATAAGAAGTCTAAGTTTATTTTCATTCACGCTAATTAAATAAATGTAAGCAATTCTATGTTACAGTAAAAAAATTACAAATAGGTATTTTATATAAACCCTTATATGTAAATTATGGATTGAAGGAAACAATATTGTACGCTTTAAAAAAAAAAAATTATTACTTAAAAATATTGCTTTTTAATCTTTATTATTGTGTATATAAATATAATCTAAGTGATTTAACAAATAAATAGTTGCGTCAAATATCATTAACAAAAAAATAATAAAAAATGATTTGTTGCTTATTCTGGTACATCTAATATAATTTAATCTTTTTATTTTTGTCGCATTCGGATTCTACACCCTCAAAAACATGTTAGTACAAATATATATATATATATATATATATATATATATAAAAAAATAATAATAAAAAATTCTATATATTACCGTACTAAAACGGATCGTACTTTTAACTTAGTTGGTAACTTTTAATACCTATGTTTTAACTGATATTTGTAGCCAATTTTTCGATTTGGAGATTTTGTTTGGCGAACATAATTTGTTGTCACAACAGCGAAGGAACTATAAAAAAGGAAAAAGAAAATGAAAGTATTAAAATTAATATGTGATTAAAATATGATCAATAATTAAATAAGATATGAAAACGATATCAGCGACCGTGCAACTTTATTTTACAGAACATATCAACTATGTTAAATTTGAAGGCAGTTTTAATTCACTGTATTCATGTATAGGATATTTTTAAAACAGTTTTTCTTCAAAGGTAAATCTAAGCTAATTTGTAATATCATATGAAAATAATGTATACTCTGTTCAATATTAGAGGTAAATGTCTATAAAAAAAGATAAATATTATGTGTAATAACGTATTTATGTGGTTTAGACAGATTTTTACCTCAAGATACATCTACCTGTTTACAATATGTAGTATTGTCAGGTTCTTGTTAGGAACGCATATGGTGGTGATGTTTGGGTTCCGCCCAGTATAAATTAAGATCGTGTACACTACTGGAAAAAAAAATACCGATAATAAGACATCAATAAGAATATAAAAGTTATAGTGTACATCTCAAAATACATTACACCATGTTAAAATTACATACAATTCAATTTCAAATAATAAACTAAATAATTTTATTAGACAATATTACCGTGTCACTCAAACACTATGTAATCCGTTGAGTTTATTACTTGATTCAAGATTATAACAATTCCACTGTAAAGTATATCAAATTATAGATTACTGAAGTAATATGTTTGTTTTATTATTATTTAGTGTAATATTATCAAACACTGTTAGTTGTTTATAATGTAACATACAGGATATACAAAAAATAGTTACTCACATGTAATAATGTAGTCATAGGTGTGGAACGTGACTGAGTTTATGGAAATTTAAAATAGCTTCCAATGTTTCTCTGTGATTTTTTGAGTGGCTAAGCTATAGATTCCTAATATATAATACATACGCACTCAGACAACTAAAGGACATAGAAGATTTATTGTATTCGCTATCATCTAACTCCCTTCTCTGTCATCTTGTTGTCTGAGTGAGAATGTTAAAAATAGTAGACATGTATTAGACAATAGTCAAGCATACGTTTGTCACTCAGACAAACTGATACAAACATTAGGTTCCATAATCACAGTCACGTTCAGTAATCTGTTGATTTACAGATTACATGTGAATAACTACTATTGGTATAGCTGTTAGTTACTTCATCTTCAATTATCATTGTTTCATAATATTACATGGCACCATATTAAAATATATTTATTATTTCATCCCATATTTTACATTTAAAAACACTCTATATGGCCTTGTGTTTTAAAGACAGGACATTTGCATTTAATATATATATATATATATATATATATATATATATATATAAAGAAGAAGGTTATAACCTTCTATATATATGGGTTGAAGAAGGTTCACGAAAAGTACAATGTTTATTCAGTTGCAAACTCTTCAGTATTGTTAAGTCCTTCTACTCAAATTTTTACATTTTCTGGAGTACAAAAGTGCATTGAAGTGTTATGTGTACTATAATTATTTGTGTTTTCAGTAACCGCATTTAATCTAGCTATCAACACGGAATACTTATGGTTTTTGTATACATAATGGGTAACCGAACTACTACAAAGATAGTATTATTATATTCACTGTAATTATAATGCTCATATGGGATAAATAAGAAACCACCTAACAATTAGAGTATAGTAATATGTAGTTCAATAAAGTAATATAGCCTATTTAACAGAATCCTAACAATTGAATTTAATAATAATAGATTTGTTCTTTTTTGTTTTAGATTATTTCCTTAATATTGCATTAAAACTCCGCTTTTAGTGCAATATTGGAAATTCAAAATTTCCACGTCAAAAATATTGTCACTCTAATATTTCTAACATGTTTTGTTTTGTTCGTTGGAAACAGAATGATATTCTATTTCTTCAGATTATGTACAGTCATCATTATAAAACTATATATATATATATATATACAGTATATATATATTTGTCCTCAAAATTACTAATGTATTGATTATTTTAATACAATATAATAATTATATTAGAAATATGATAAATACTTTTACACCTACTAAAATTATTTAATATTGCTTTTCAAATAATTTGATATTGGAACTTATTATAAAACAAGATGTTACATTATTCTAAATATAAACTATTTAAAACATCTGTCAGCAAAAATTCTTATTTTATAAAATAGAAGAATTGGACGTGTAATAATTTACTTTGTTTATAATTTAAAAAATAACCTGTAAGGAGATGGTTTGTCCACAATGAATTCATTTAGACCAGGGGAGCAAACTCACTTGAGAATCCAATAAACCTTGCTAAGGGGAAAATCGTAATAGTCTATAAATCTCTGGAAATACATTTCCTAAGCTCTTTCTTTAACGAGAATAAGTAAATAACTTTTTCTTAAAACCTTTAAATATAGAGAAATTCGATCCCTCATTTTAATATAGGCCTATTGAATTATACTAATAATAAGGTGTTTCTAAACGATATTTTACTGATTTTTTCATACGTAATGTATTTTTTTTAAATACCAGCCATACATCTCAAAGTTTGGTTTATATTTTCATGCGATAGAAAACTGAGTTTAGAAAATACAAAGGTGAATTAGGCAGCATGAAATAATACATCAGGTAAGATGTATACAAAAATCTACGAAATAATGTCCAACTAAACTTTTTATAATGTCTGAAAACTGAAAACTTATATAATGGAGGGATATGATATAGTTGTGTTATATACCAAATACACATTGGTATACAAGCGTTAGGAATGTGTGCTATAATGAGGAGTTTTCAGCTACCAGTACTTTATTGCGGACCAAATACATTAATTTTTATAACATGCAATTAACAAATAGTATTTTTAATTAATCCTTTCATAGTGATCCCACCCTATGCTAATTTAAGTTATTATTATTAATATTAATATTTCAATATGTAAGAAGTCTTTAAATGATTTTTAAAATATAGACATCACTCACTATGCTTTTAAAATAACTAGAGTTTTTTGAGTTATGTAAAATTATTGTCTACATTTATAAATCAATTTATGCGAATTAAATTTTATATTAATTTTCACAGTCGAGAAGTGAATACAACAGAACATATTGTTATTTTTAAAGCAAAGTTACCATGGAACTTTATGTTTATGTTGATGATAGCTCACTATGAGATATCATCAGACATCATAACAAAATTAACCAATTAATTAAAATTTAACGTAAATCACAAACATTATTACTTGTTGGAATAAGTTTAATCAGCAACTGTGGCTGTCACTAAGTGAAATATGTTGCGTAATAAAGTTTTTTTTGTGAAATTTAACCGTAACGGGATTAATATTTTCCTTCCAATCTATGTCGGCTTTTTATGAAGTTATAATTCAGCACCTGTATAAAATGATTTTTTAAATTATTTTCTAAATATGTAACAAAGGACGTTTCGTGACGTTACCGAAAACCAAAACTTATATAATTATGATGATTTCAAAATCTTAGAGTTTAAAGTGGATTTATAAATTACTTTATACAATAGATTATACATACATATATAATTATTTATTAATATTTAAATAATAACGATTCAATTTTATTCCGGACTATTTCAGCGTTGAGTATATCGATTATTTATTGAACTTATTTTTCTTTACTGGATTAGATTTTACACTTCCTCCAGGTTTTTGAAGATTATACTATTGATAATGTCACCTACAACATGAAGGGGTCCAAAATACCAAGAATGGTACATATACAACAGCTTAAGAACAGCAAATCTAGATTCTAAATTTATACATAATTCCACCATAAATGGATTTCTTTCTGTCTATAGGTATATGTCAGAGTGAACAAATTAAAATATTAGTTTTGTACAAACCTCCAAATATATACCAGTTCTTTTTCAAAATAAATAATTAATAAACAGCTCTGATGATCAGATTTGTTCTGGTACTAGATTTCCCTAAATAGCAAGCCTTTTTTGGTGTATTGAAAGCCCATTAAAAAAATCATCATAAATCGAAAACGAATGGAAACTAGGAAGAGTTATATAATATTTTGTCTGATTGATATAAAATAAAATAATTAACAATAATTTATCTGATTTTGTCAATTAACAACAAATCGGTATGAAAATGGAAAATATAAACAATATTTACTCTTTTAAATCAAAACGTCAAAAGGCAGCTTTAAAAAATATTATCAAAATGCAATCCAATTATATACAAATGATTCAAGCTTTCATATGGAATTAGTAAATTTATAGTTTTTACATGTTTAGTAACATTAATACAAATTAACCCGATATTTTAAAATTGTGCATAACGATGAAAACGCCCACTACATACAGAATCTATTAAATGTATTAAAATATAATTATTTCATTATAACCAGAATGAAGTTAGGTATGTTCTTTATAAACTTACTCCAAATTCCATAACTAACAAGCTTTATGAATTTTGTTTATATATACTTGAAGTTAGTTGTATTTCATAAAAAAAAAGTTTGAAATTCATTTGTCTTACTTTCACAGGAATCATATATTCTCACAAATAAAGCCATACAAATATTTAGATCCATATGAAGAATTTACATATACAACATAAATTTATATATATATATATATATATATATATATATATATATATATATATATATATATATACAAATGGTCATGAGTGTACCGCACAAAAGCAATTATTATATTTATATTGATTTAACAACCTACACAACAAGAGGTTTTCTATGTTTTTTTATATTTTAGGAACGGTATGCATTCCTTAGTTATAGCTGAATCAGTTACAAAGTTAGGAAACAATAATCAGACTTAACAAAAGCCTAATTGACTGCATAAAAGTGCAAGTTATGTTTTTGACCGTCTATAAATATAGAATATCCGCTTGTATGATTAGTTATATAAAACATATTGAGATTTAAATTCAAGTAAAAATTTTCTAAATAATTAGTAACTTCGCTAATATAATAAACGATAAAAATAATATCAGTTAGACTTCAATATGAATATCGTATATGATACGCCAATCATATATTTAATCATTATTGACTCACCTCTACCAACATTTAAAATAAAATTTAACGCTCTCCCTTCTATACTTAACTAAGTTATACTTCATAAAGACAAAACTATGTAATTGTTTACTTCCTATGACTTTATTTTGGAAGTTGGTACAAAATGATAAAACCTCTCTCAATATTTCACACATTTCTTAATTGTTCATTTCTAAATATATTTAAAGAAATTAAATTGCTTTGATTGTGCCAAATCATACCTCTACTCTAAATTGTATTTGATTAGCTTTGAATTTTTAATAACGCCATTCATCATTAAGTTAAAAAAAAAATTCCAAAATCATAATTCCATTTATATGCAATTGAGTACACTTATTTATGTTAATTTTAAATTAAACTTTTCCAAAAATATAGAAATCGGTAGTCCAAATTTTGAGAAATTAAGAAATTCAGTAATTTTTCTGATGATCTTTGTATTGTTTTCGATATATCCCGAAGCAGCATCGCTTATGCATCTTGTTTGCATTAAAGCTGATAACAATTTGGTGGGCTTCAGCGACATAAATGGAATCATGACGGATAGTAAATAATGACCACTTGCAACGGTGGTATATCGCTGACATCGGACCATCAGCAATATCTTGTGCTTGAAGCCGGCTCTAAAAAGTAAGTCAGTAAGGTGATAAAAAGACCCAAAACGGAAACTTTAGTTATTGTGTTAAGGCACATACCTCTAAATGTTTAGTCTAATAACAATTATTAAAATGCTTCAAAGTATGAGCAACACAACCACATACAAAATATGATCAAAATCAGTCCTTTCGGCTATATAGTTATGCACAGATAGAAAAGAGCCATCGTTCTAAAAGGCACTTATTTAGTTTATGTGGTCCTGAAAACCATTGTTTCTATTCACAACTTAACATTGATCTTAGTTTAGCCATCGCATACTTGTATCAATATTACGAATATATCGGGAATTAATATCACAACAGTATTTTACTTAAAATTAAATAAAGAAGAAGATTATAAAAAATACATAAAATCCATAAGTAGGCTATAGACTGTAGTGGCGAAGAGAGTATAACAATATCTGATTACATAAGCAGAGCATTGTATTGAAAAGTTTGTTTTTCCTTTTAATATTATTTCAGTACTTAGTTACATAAAATATAGGTTGTATTTCTATTTTTAGTTTAGCTAATCTAAGGCAGACATTTATTAGACTGTTTTCACGGTCCCATTTTGTGTCTCAGTCCATTAAGTATCTAGGCTGTTCAAATAAGTTTCACCACATTATTAATCCATATTCTTGCCAAAATATATCCGTTGTACAATATTAAAGGATAAAAATAATAACATCCCCTTTCTATCTTACACAATTAAGAATCAGTTAAAGTTATATCAAACTATAATATTTTTGTGTTAAGTATTGGTTTTAAATTGGTTTAATTTTAATTAGAATAATAATTTATAAAAAACATATTAATTAATAGAAAATGTTTCAAATTTTGGTCAGCTCAAAACCCTCGTTAACTATTCATTAATGTAATTTAATTTATGTGTATATTTCTTGCACATTTATGACTAATCGTGTCTACTAAGCTTTATAAATAATTTTCATTACGAAGAGACAGAATTAAGTATGTACAACAGAACTGATTTGAATCGTTTTATAAAATATTCCCGGAGGAAGTTTTAAAACATATTTAAAAATTCTGCTATAATATCCTAAAATGTTTTCATGAATACGAGTTACAACTTTTTCCGCTTTCAAAAAGTTGATTTACCGATTTAGTTTGGAGTTTAAAGGGCCAGAACCAGGCCTAGACACCGGGGCCGATGGGCCTATTATACAAGTAAAGCCTCCTCTAGTAGCTTAGCAGATTTGTTCCTCTTTCGAGTTTGAGTAATCGAGTAATTATTTCGTCCAATGATAGTTTCCCAGTAATTTGGAATCCAAAAACCAATAGCCATCTTGGCCATACACACGGCTGCCTCAGGTCCTTCAAACGCTATAGCTCTATTGTCTTCCTTCTCGTTACTCTCAATTGGCTTAGCCTGGAAATCTGTGCAACGTTATCCGGTTTTCCTGGTATAGTGTATTTAGGTTCTCTCGGCTTTAATTCCCATACATGATTAGACTATATTGTAGTGCCTGCAAGTGCATTCAAAGAGTTAGAAAATATCAAATAAAATATTATATACATAAACTGTTACCCAGTTTTCTTATCAATTTTGTATCTAGAATTTAGTATTATTTAAATTTAATTTGCACTTATTAATAAATTAATAAAAATGTGTATTATATAGTTTCGTCGCTTAAGTTTTCATAGGAGAAAGACGTTTAATTTTTGCAGAACAATTAGCTCACTTCCTTGAATCAAAAAATAATTTCACCTTCAATGTATATAAAGTTATTATAGGAAATGTAAAACGAAAAAGAAAAAAAGAATTTTGATGAAACCTCCAATTTTTCTAATATTGTTGAAAAGTTATTAGATAAAGTATTGAAACAATCATTCATCATTATTAGTAGAATATTCACAATCAGTTAATTAATATAATCATTTCATATATTCTAATAATATGATTTTTCAATCAATGTGGAATTTGATATTTATATACAAAAAACTTACAGGGTTCTTAATAGCCACATAACAATATATATTATTGTATTAATGTTTATAAAAATTAAAATAAATGACAATATTTGTCGAAATGTTTATATTCACGCTGTCCAACAAAGTCTTATAATATATATATACACTCTGAAATACGTTACTTTCCATCTTACAGTAACTTTTATGTGTCTTTTCCTTTGTATTGGTATTGTTAGAATGTTTTATTTCATGTAAAAGGCACCCGAGCTGTCCACTATACAATCAGTGTTGAGAAAATCATTAATTGTAAGCACGTAAGCACTATTAACGGTCTGGTAAAAATTGAGAAATAACTTTGAAATTTGAATGAAATAGCAATTAACTGGTTTAATAATAATATCTGAACAATAGCTTCTAGACAAAACAGACAAATAATTTTAATTTTAGAACCAATAAAAGTTAAAACAAATATCTTAAAAGTTATACTCTTTGGGCACCAAAGTAACCAGTTGAAAAGCATGATCAAAGATGTTAGTAAGGAAAACGCTTTGCTCCTTACTCATAAAATGTATCAGCAAATACGGACTACAACTACACATTGTGGAAAGTGATTCAAAAATGTTTATCGTGTAAGTAATCATATATGTATAATTTTTGTTAGGATTAAACTATAAACCAAATACTCAGAGTAAGTGATGTTATAGAAAGTGTATTCGAAAACAAAAAGTAATGTTGGACAGTTATTTTGGATGCTCTTTCCTTTGATAAAGTATGGTTTGAACGATTATTTTTAAGCTAAGTATATGATTACTAAGTTCTTTTAGTGTGACATAAGAGATGCTAATATAGTGGAGATATGTGTACGCAGGGTAGCGTTATTGGACGTATCTTGTACTTGTTCCACACAGCAGACTAATAACACACAACTGTCGACAAACTTGCTGACGATACAGCAATAATGGCAGTTAGTCACTCAAAGACTGAATCAAATGAAAAGCAGTATTTATTACCAATGTTTTATACCTTATCGAACATAACTGATTCTTAAATTAATTTATTAATTTTAATTTTATTTACATAATAACTCTCCTTTGAAGTACACTCAAATTTTTTATTAAAATGTTTACCCTATATATTGTAAATTAAAAACATTATTGTTTTAAGCGTTACGTGTTTGCAACTTATTTTTGTACATATATTTGATTACGTTGATATAAAATGTAAATAAAGTTGAACAAATATTATGAAATGTAAATGTTGTTAACAAAATATTTATCTTCTCGAGGGGAGAGTGAATGTTTAACAGGAGGATTTGACAGTAATATATATTTAGTTATTGGATTCATTTGAATTTATATTTTCTATAGCTATTTGTATAATTTTATCCACACTTCATTAAACAAATGAATCAATTTAAAATGTATAATAAATTAACTTGCCTCATTATTATTCTGAAATTACTATATTAATTTGTGTAATTGGAAGTGCGGAATGAAATACAAGTGAGAGGGAGAAAGAATTATTATATTATAAATATACAAAATTTAGTGTGGTACTAAGAGATTATAGACACTTTTGTTCAGGAGATGATCTGATAATCCAGTGTAAAAATAAGGGATTCATGGTTTTTGTTAATAAAAATATAAATAAATAATAAGTCTTATTTTTTGTTTTTTTGTTAAATCATCAAAATGCTTGATCACAAGGGCACAAGTTAAATATTCTGAGAGGGAAAAAGGTTTTTGACCCCGATAAAACTGATTGATAAGTCCAGCATACAACTCCAGTTTACGTTAGTTCAACTTGATATTTGACATTTTATTGTTCAATGTAGTTCTGCAACTATTAGTTTTATCTGATCAGGTTTGCTTGTAGTATTAATTTTTTTGGTCGCTATAGGCTACTTGTCTATGGACAGATTTCTTAATATGTCTCTTGTTTTATTTTATTACTTGATAAACGGAGATTTTTCATAAGTTTGTCTAATAATTTTAATATATCCCATTCTGACTAATGTGTAATGAAACTGTATCAACAATATTTTATATTTTTATGTGAGATAAGATAACAATGAAAATATTCGAATGTGATTTAAACTTATATCACTTAAACTTATGTCACTTAAACTTATATTATGTGATAAACTAAAATATATAAAATGATTTAAATGAACGTCGTTGTTAACCAATGCTGATTTATTGCTGTACTAAAATGGTTAATATGGACATCAAAAGAAGATCAACCTATGACATTCCTAATTGTAAAAATTAGTTGAATTATTTTTCATAACAAAATACTTGAGTGAAATTTAATAACGACGTGTGTTATGTAACTGAATGTAAGTTTACAAATCACAGGGAAACATTTAAGACGGGAGCATCATATTCAAACTTGAAGCTTTTTTATCTCTGTTGCCTAGAGATTTGTAGGAGGTACTTTCATATTTTTATTTCTATAGTTAATATGCTTCATTTTATGTTAAGTTTAAATCAGTTTATAATAATTTCTTAATAATATTATATATATCAAAGCAATTTACTCATAATACATTTTACGTTATGTTTATTTATTTAAGTGCAGTTTAACGTGTACCCTTTAAATTTCCCTAAACCATATAGAAAAATCTAATAATATTTTATCACAGATATTAAGACGAAATAACATAGCTTTTAACCGCAACTTCAGACAATTACAATTATCTAAATAAAAAACATTTAAATCTTAGTTTTCTTACGCTAGAAACAAAAAATAACTTTAAACAATTAATGTTATCAATGTATCCAACTCATAAAAGAATAGTAATTTTCCATTTATAGTTTACAGAATACATACTGCTACATAAAAATACTATTCATACTTCTCCATCACCCACTAGAACAAAACTTAGCAGCTAGTCTTGTTAATTAGCCTCTACGTCCAGAATTGCATAATGGACATAAGTACGCAACAAAAATGTTCGACCAATTCACAGTGAATAAATAAAATATTTGTAGAACACTTTAGTTGACAAGCAATATAAATCACTACATACAATCCTATGCTAATTCATAAACTAACCTCTCCCTTTAGAATAGCACAATTGACATAAATCACTCATAAATTTAGTCACCATATCACCATTTATTAATAAAGTTTCTAGAACACTTCTGTTTACAAGTGAGATAATTCACAACAGGTAATCCTTTACAAAAAGTAGTAAATAACGCCAAGTCTCAGACTAACACAATAAATATAAACTGCTCAACAAGTTATTATCCAAATCACAATAAATAAATAAAGGTTATAGAACATTACAGTTTACAAGCGGAATAATTATTACATATTAAATTCTTTGCAAATTTATCAAATATTAGCATCTACTTCCAGATAAGTATAATGGACATAAACTGCTCAACAAATTAGTCACCAAGTCACAATAAATGAATAAAGATTTATGGACATTTTTGCTTACAAGCGAGATAATTCAATACATATAATAATCTGTAAATTAATATGAGCCTTTCCTTTCAGAATAGCACGATGGACATAAACTGCTGTTTAAAATAGTAACCAAGTTACAATGTATAAAAAACTATTCTGTTTACAAGTGAAATAATTCACTATATGTGTGTCATCCTTTACAAAGTAATAAATTAGCGTCTAGTTCCTAATAGCAAAATGGAGATAAACTGCTCAACAAATTAAAAAATAGACAAACGATAAATATCACGATGCTTCTCCCAGTGCTTGGAATAGCAGACATGACACACTTATAGTGGGCACTATATATCATGGATATACATTATGACAGATAGGTTTCGAAGATAATTCAATTATAAAAATAATAATAACAATAATATCTTCCATTTAGAAACTTTTACATGTCATACTCACAATTTAAGTAATTACTACATCTTATTTGTGTTGTGTAAATTTACATTCTCATTAAAAACTAATAGATATTTTATCACAGACAAGAGGGTATTTGTAAGGTTTAATTTTGGTTCATATGAACTTTATGATTTCATTACTTTAAAAATAGAAAATTATTATAGTTAATTAGCTTGGCTGTATTTGAAGTATTTCTAAATTGAATAAGGGGTAATTAATACAGCTATAAACTTAAGTTTTTAAATTTATTCTTTAGTTATGTAAGTTTAATCACATGACATGCTTTAAATGTTATTTATACAATTTTTACACACATATTTATACTTTCATCAAAATTTATTATAATTTATAATATTCAATTTATTACGTATCTAATGTTTTTGTATTATCTAAATAAATTTACTTATAAATATATTTTTTTTAATGTTAATTTCAAAGATATTTATAAGCATTTGTAAATTCTAAGTCAATATATGTATACTTTTAAATAGTACCTACATATATATTATATTATTCTATTTATCAACTTACGAAATTAATGTTCTTATGTTCGTTCTTTATGTATAAATTTAGATACAGTTCTTCTGAAAACACTTTATAGATATAAAAATCATTTGTTAAAAAAATAAAACAGAAAAACCCTTATATATTATATAACACAATTTTTTAATATTTAATTTTAAATTTTCCTTTTACTTTATTATTATTTCACAAAACATATCCTTTGTTTATACCTTTGTTTACTTTATTTTAATTAAATTTTAATGTTTTATTTTAATTTTTTTCATTCTGTTGTCGACCTCACTGAATACTGCTCCATATCTCTCTCCTCTCCGTTTCAGGTTTTAAAATAATTGCTTTATTCATATTGGTTGAAATAGTCACATGAGTTCTTTAGTCTTGCTGAATACGGGGTTTGAGTTTTGCACATTGTGTGAGAAAGATTTATATATAATTGATTATTTTAACCTTGAGTTTGCCGCATACAACTGTGTGGGAGGTGTAGTTTTACTTTAATTTTCTCTTTATTTTGCTCATGGCTTACGTTATGTCAAGAATTATTATAGAGTGACTTAATACATATTTTGTTGAAGATGCAGTTTTCCGTCCTCAAATGTCAGAGAAATACAGAATCCAATTATCCCAGTTGTCAACGTTAGTTTAATATATGGATAGACCAGACATACAAGTTTTAAACGTAGGTAATTAATGTTATGGTGACATTCTTAAACACTACACTCTTAACAATATAATTTGTCTTAAGTATGAAATACATAAAACTAACAAAACTTATAAAATATACGATTTTGTTAATATTGTGAATTCACCATTATGACATATCATGTTATACAAGGACGAATGTTCTTGATATTAGAATGTTATAAAATGAAGTACCTTCATAACACACCAACTACTGTCAAAGACATGATTTAAAAGTACTGTGGGTGTTTCTTTGTGATATTTATTCCTTGTTTAGTTTTTAATTTGATTTGAACTTTATATCTGTGTACTCTTAGGAGTAGTAGCTAATATATTACTTTCCAGTGTTTTGGAAGTTTTTCTAAATTATCACACTTTTATACAGTGGTGTCTCATAAATCTTTTTGCGCAGCGTTAAGTTTCATTATCCCTTTTGATATCCATGATACATTAGTTTCATTCTGTAATTTAATGTAATTTTATTTACAATTAATGACATTAATAATATACAATTAATATACAGGTTGTGAAAAGACAATTAAACGTTATTTTTAATTTTCTTAGCAAACACAATGCTACAAATGGTTTTCCAGTAATATTATTTGTGGAGGCTGCTCGATAGATGAATGGGTAAGTTGGAAATTTGAAATAGGATAAATGATCACGTGATACATCATTTTAAATAGATCCCTGAGGCAAAAAAAAAATTATGTAAATACTTTTTTGGACCTACTTAGCGTAACTAAAATCAGGTCGTTTACGTGACTGTATTAAAAAAGAACATACTAAAAAGGAATTTACATCTCCTCATATTATATTTATTTTTATTTTTGAATGTTCTCAGTAACTTCAACATGTCCCATTTTTTATATTTGCGGTTCCACTGTGGGTGGGACAACACTACACTCTCAAATAGATTGAATAGTCATGTGATACCTCATTTTGAAGATGTTTCTGAAAAGAGATAAAAAAGAAACACACTTAAAAACAAGAAATCTTAGCTCTTCAAACCATATTTATGAGTAAGAATTTTATATAGATAGTAAATATACCAAAAATGATTTATTCTCTTTTACGTCTATTTTTCTTTAATAAATACAAATTGTTTAACTCCAATCAAATTTTAAAATTAATATACACGTATTTATATGTAGTTTTATACATTTTTTTCGCTCTAAAGTATTTAAAAATAATAATAATTGGCTCATAGATGCAGACAACAAAAAAAATTTCGCATAAATCAGTGCGTTCTACCAATGCATTTTAACCAGCGGAGCAGTTTTTGCAACTAAACTATAAACAAATAAAACATTAGTTATTACATTTCAATTTCATACACGTGTTATATATTTATGTGTACGTTGTTTTTTATTTATAGATCCTTCGTGTTCAGTAGTTATGATTTATGTTTTATAAATAGGGATTGTGTAATTTGTCAATATAAAATTTATTGTATCAAAATGACATCGAAAAATTTACAAAATTGAAGTAATATATTATAGATTTAGTTGATTATTAACAGTTGTGATATAAACTACATTTTAAAGACTTGCACTCAGGGGCTCATCGAGGGAGTACCTCATAGACGTCAAAATAATTCAATTTTTTTTTCATGCTGTCTTAGATCAGATACCTCTTTTATTTTCCTTAATAGGTCTTTCCTGACCAACTCAAATTTTATGGTTACCCTGACCTTAAGAGAGTAATAGCTAGGGAATATCCATTTTATGTTTTCTTCAATTTTTTACTAGTTGCTTTATTTCTAACAATGCATTTGTTTTTCTGCTTTAAACATACAAAAATGTCTAAGGCTATATAATAATAAACACACTATGATCACGAATATTTTCTGTTATCTCTAAATTGAATTTTTATCTTATTGTTAAATTTTTTAGGTCCTTTGATTTTGAAGTGTGGTTTCTGAAAATAAACAATCATTTTATTTGAGTATGATTACATATATGTTGATTATCTGTGAAGTGGGAGCAGTGGTCATTTACGTCAGAGTAAATTTAACGTCTCTGATAATAATAACCATTTTATCGAATTTTACGTCAGCGTGTTTAAAGTACAGCTTTTCACTTTTAATTATTGTTATTGCTCTTATTAATAGTATTATTTAAAATAAGCATATATTTGTAATACATTAATCAAACATTTTACTTCTCATAATATAAGACCTAAGTGGACAAATTAGTTACACCAGATAATTGTATTTTGTTATAGAACGTAATGCTATTCTTGTGGAATAGGGATTTGGGGGTGTCATTGTAAACAGTTGTTTATATACGTTTGGTTATAAAGTTTTAAGAACAATATAACATTAATATGGTAGTCAGTATATCGGTTAGTAACTCATTTCAATGCATTCTTCTGTAATTCCAAAACAATGGTCTTGCTTTGTCCTGATAGTTTTGAATGAAGTCCATTTTCTAAAGCTATTTTATGTACTGCTTGTCCCGTAAAATAGTCATCTTACATAATGGTAGCAGCTCCTCTCTACTTGTAGGTTTAATCCTTTGCTATGATTGATTGATTTCGAGAGATCGCTGTTTCAATTTAGTTTTATCAAATGGAGTTCTATTTTTGAACAACTGAATGATTATTTATTTGCTAGTTCAAAATATATTTTCCTTTTAATTTTACTCTGAATATTTCCAATCTCTTCAATATGTTTAACCGTCTACTAGTTTGAACAAAATGTATTAACTTTATACAATCATTCATTTCTTTTGAAACGTGTTCTTCTAATAGATTCTATGTAAAATTTGGATCGTTCTTTTCATAGTTATATAGTATCTAATATTGTATTTAAATTGTGAATTAATTTTACAATGTAAAATGTAAAAGTACTTGAAAGTGACAGAACAATAAATATCATAATCAATTTTTAATAGATTTTAAAAAGTTAAGCCACTGTACAGAACTATCACTGTTGTTACGGATAGCATACATCAATCAGTTATACCACGCGAAAAATGATCTATAGAGGAATGACCGTAGTTGTTAATTATTTGGTCTTCCAGGGAATTAAAACCAGCTCATATCGCTCTCTACCAATCTGGAGCCAAAAAAATCTAGATATAACCTTTATTTTTGAATTGTTGAATTTGTGTATATATATATATATATATATATATATATATATATATGATATTACCAGAAATTTTATTTACAAATTAGTAAATACATTGAATAATAAGACAATGTCTGATTCACCTAAAGATATTGCTGTTTTTTTTCAAGTACACAACCTTTAAAATTTGTCGTAATTGTCAACATCATTTAAAAGTTTATGCTTGATTGATATATTCCCTAGATGTATTAGCTTCAAAAATGAAAATATTATTTTTTTAATAAACTTGTTATATTATTGAGGATGGTATTCTTGAAGTTAACGACAATCTAGAATGCTGCGTCTTGGTAAAAATTGTTGAAATATATAAAATCATAATTAAATTACAACAAATTATATATTTTAGAAGTTCCGTATTCTTGTACTTATTATTATATTATGTCCCTACGGTGTTATTAATATGTAAATTGTATAAAATATAATAAAATAACTGTAACTAACGTCATTTTACAAGTGGGAAAAGCACAATAAAGGAATTTCAAAGGAGACAGGCAGACTAAGGGAATACAACGAAACCGAGATTATCCTAGGAATAAAATGCAATGTTGCCAACATAAACCATAATTGTAAATAAAAACGTTTATGTAACGAGCCGAAACGATACTGACATTACAATATCTGAAAAAAGTAAACAGCACACTATTCAGAGACAATTACAATATACTCTGTACTTTAGAAGTTAAAAGTATTAATATTCATGGTAGAACAGATTTTTGTGTCTTATGAATGTACAGGATGTTAGACACGTCACTGCACACAGTGTGATGTGGTGTGCAGCAATGTCGCGCTTCTAGGTTAAATATTTCCGCAACAAATTATTTCATATTTCAATTTGAAACGTTACTCGCACTTACTCCGTCAGGAAACTAATCCACGGTTCAGCTTGATTATCCTGATTGCAACACACGTTTTTATAGAAAAAATAATAATAAGAGTAATTACGCAGCTGAGAAGCTTTTTTGAAATTATAATAATTTATATAAGTTTATTCATGAATAATCACAACAGTTCAAAACATTTCGGAAATCTATACATTATGACCCCATTTTCTCTCATTGTATCTTGTGAATGGTACCTTTCTTTTGTTCTTTTCGTGTATAACTTACAATACAATTACACATGTTCTACCCTTTTTGATGAACAGATCTGTTATGATTCTACCGTAGACCAGTTGTATAACACAAATAATTTCCATAAAAAACCGTTAAACCTGGGCTAAACGACTGAACAGATGAAATTCAGCAGACTTTGATTAAATCACATTATTTACAAATTTACTAAAAATAATAATTTTAGTGTAATATGATTTTAATACAATTCCATATAAAAACGTTTAGTGGGTCATTCAATAAGTAAGACTTATTTGATAATTGCGTTTTTAAACCATCTTATTAAAATCGTTTAATAGTTTCTTTTAATTAGTGTATTTTACCTGAAAGTAGGTTCATCGAAATAAATCATTAAAAATATATTGTACTTTCAACAATATTTATTGAACCTTGCCTACCTTGGTTTCGATTTTTACTGAATTCTCATAAGTTGCTCAAACAGATTAAAGGAAATAATAATATCCACACGGAAAAGTGTATCAGATACAACATTCCCTATTTTAGTTAGTTGGTTAGAGAAATATTAGCGTTCAAGGACCTGATAAAGGACTGAATGAGTGACAAGTTACTTAATTCTAATTGTTTGTTTAATGCTTAGATGGTGTCTTTGTAAACAAATCTTTTAATATACAACATTTCAAATGAGTATAAGTTGTTATTCTTAGCAATGACATTGGGAACATTGAATTTATATCTCTTAAATTATAGGATTTTTAATAACTTTTTTAACTAAAGTTTCCATAACCTACCTCCAAATTTAGTCTTGTTATTTACATTAAACGTTTTTTAATTAATACGTAATTCAAATTGTAATTCTACCGTGTGCAATTTTTATGTTAGGATAAAGCAGTTTTATCGTTTATCAGTTTGAACGTTATTATTGCAGAGTTTCTAGAAAATCGGTTCTGTTAAAAGGATTATCTCTATTCTTTATCATTAAAGTCCCTTATATTTTACATGAAAGGATTTATTTTTACAAACCTAAACTACTAAAACATAAACCTAAAAGATCACATTTATTTCCATAACGGATAAATAATGTGATTTTCCATGAACATGACATTCGTTAAAAAATAATAACTTTAATAATCTGTGAGATGTTATGCGATTAAGTGCCACATTGATTCCCCCCCCCCCACTTAATAAGGAAAGGAATGTGTACAATCCGAACGAAATAATAGCGCCACTGTTTATCACTAGAATGAAACCCATTAAATAAAACTAATGACTTGACCAAAACTGCTGGTTGTGTAATTATTAAATAACAGGATAAAATAATTTATTGTTTCTGCTTCAGAACCGCTGCAGTGTAATTTTACTCTTAAGGTTTCTAACACAAATCTATAACTTTGTAGGAATTCATTTCGTAAACAATCTATTTCATTCTAAATAAGTTACATTTATTTGTTGTTGGAGACAGAAAATGTATGGAAAAATTTAGCCTAAATGAAATCTTAATTTCAAAAATACCTTTCTAATAGAAATGAAGTGCGGCACTTGATCAATTCATTAATAATTATTATATTAGTTTTATTATGATGTATTATTTACATATATTTAACGTTACTTGTATTAAAGTTTTAAGCCGTAGTAAACGAACATTTTAATTTCGACAAGAAGCCAAAAACCAACAAGTTGATATTGTAAGACTAAGTTATCATATTTAGTTTTTAATGAAGTATCTTCTGTTGTGGCACATTGTTTGTGCACAAGTTAGAAATGAAAATGGTGTCTCGATCACTGAAACTTCGTTTTGTTGGCTTTCAGAAATTGGAGAATTTAGTTAAGTAATGATTAAATCCCACCATATATCTGCTACCATGAGCGGCGAAGTCATTTACCTCTGCAAATGGTTACTCGTGTGTGGTTGTTAAAAACGAACCTTTAGTAACTAATAATGACGACTTTGTTACTGAAACATCATCTTCTCGGTGTGATTGCTATTAAATTGAATTAATTAATTATTGACTACACTTAATTAACTTGTAAAGTTAAGAGAGAATATTCGCTGAGCTAACCTGGTAAGTTTCGTTAATATTATATTCAGAGAAATCATTTCCGGCTGTAGTAAAATATAACGGATTATTTTAATAATGATATGTTGTCATGGCAACCACCTCTTCTCTTCAAGGGAAACATTTGTACGATAATATTGTAAAAAGTATTCATAAAGCTCTTTTGTTACTTGATTTGATGATAACATGAAACTAATAGCAATTACCTAAATTAAAAATCATGTAACATATTATCTATCCTCATCTAATAAATGTAAAACAATGTACAATTATTAAAAAAATATATTATATCTAATTGTATGTTCGTTGATATGCTAATACTAACTTCATGAACAGATTTTAATAACATAATCATCGAAACTAAACTAAAATTCTAACTAATAGCATCAATTTGTTTCGTTGTTTTCGTATTTGATAGAAAAAATACAATGTAGGTAATAAAATAAGAACATTTTTATTGGTTAACTAATATAGTAATGAATGGTTATAAGCAATTTAAACCAAACTAAATGTTTAGTACATTGTGAATTTATATTATGATTTGTTCACTCAATAGAACGTAATAATTAGAAATGTCAAATGAAATTGTTAGCTTAGGTGAGAATTTGAATACAATTGAAAATCCTAAAGTTTTTGGAATAAACTTGAAATTGAACCGTGATAAAATACATTATATACAAACATGTGCTCCTTTTAACTTTGTTATTATTTAAGATATCTAACCTTGGTTTTGCTGCAATCTTAATTTTAGTAATTTGGTTGCTTCAATTTTTTACTTAAATTAGTGGGGGAGTTTAGGATACGCAAATCATTTCAAATGGGACATATGGTTTACGTAATATGTCACATTACAAGGTTCGATGAAATAAGACTAGTGAAATAAACTACATTTTGCTATGGACCATGGTAAAAATAAAAATTAACACATTCATTTCTGAAGTGTTTCAACATTGTTTATTAATTTATAAGTACAATAATTAAATATACCTACTATTATGTAGAGGTACCTGTAACCGTACTGGAAACAAACAAAAAAACTCATTTATACTGATTACCTTAGGTAAATGATAGTACTTTATTTTAAATTATAAAATATCATTTTGTACTTACTACGGATATTTAATTTAACTCATGCGGAATTTTTTTAACCATCTTTAAACAGGCTTATAGAAAGCAATATTCTGTTCTTAGTTTCAATATACTATCGGAACAACAAGTACTTAGTTTCAAATATTAAAGTTTATTATTAAATTAGGTTTAACTTTATTTATGAAAATAACAATAAAATAATGTGGTTGCTAATATAATATTAAACTATTACGATATCTATATTATATAAAATATAATATTCAAAATAATTTTTGATTTTACGTATTATTATCAATAGTTAAGTTATCCTACTCCGTTATTCTTTTGTTCACAAACATTTAAAGTTAATTACAATATACATGGAGCGTTTTGGGCATTTTGGGAACTTTATTATTTTGAATGTATTGAGTGAATGTGGATTTTATTAATACTAAAAATGTTTTGAAATAATATCATTCAAATTTTTGTTTACTCTAAAAACGAAAGAAAAGTTGATTGTAAACAAATTATTACTTTGATATATAACACATTTTTCATATATAACATTAAAATACAATTGCTTAATTCACAAAACGTTAGTAATTTTATTCAAAATAATCTAATATTAAGCAATATTACTAAATCTTGCTTAATCAGGCGAAGGAACTCTTCAGTGTCGCCAGAACATCTTCAACACTTGCAAAAAGGATATTCATTAAAATAACTTAAAATTTTGGTTTTTATATAGTAATGTTTTCTATATTTCTTATAGACTTACTTTGAGTATCATACTAATGAAATAATTTAATATAATATTGAATTCCCACTAAGTTAAAACGGAGGAAATTCTGCAGTATTTTAAAAAAATAGTTTTTTCTCAATGTCACAAGAAATCAAAAGTACTTGTTTTCACACAAATAATATAACACCATAAATTACCACTATAAAAATTTTTTGGAATAGCTTACTACTAGAAAACTGTAACGGTTTCTTGTTTTTCATAAAAAAATTAACATCAAATAGCGTAGCTCACTGTAAAAATATACGTTGTGTTTTATTGATCTTGTAAAAATAAACGATTAACACTTATACTGTTAATTTTAGATTCTAAGTCATGAATACTTTGAAGAAAACATATAAATACACTTTTGAAAGTATTTATGTTAAAATTTGATAAGATTATACTTGGTAAAATATATGAAAAATTGTAAAATAAAATTAAAGGGTAACATAATTGTTAATAATAGTAAAAAATAGTTATCAATTCCAATAATATATGACAGTTTTATTACATATTTAACAATGTAATACTATAAGACCAAAGAACATTATTTTGGACCACAGTAACTAAAATGGGGGTTGTTAACGTAATTTGATTAAAATAGCTAAAAATAAAAACGATAAAACGATACTACCCATCCTAACTTCATTATTATTTTAGAATCTTATGAGGTAAGAGTCTTAGTGTTTGTTTTGCCACCTAAGGATTGGTGAGTCGCAAAATGTAGGATGTACGGTCAAGCGACACCTCGTTTTAAATTTATTGTTAAGAAGAGAGTTAATGTCATTTTCAGGTTGTATACATTCTTACTATTTGAACCAAAATTACTACCATAAACATGATTGTATTAAAACAATTAAAATTTAAAAAGCCATTTTACTTATATTTTCTTGTTACAATATTATTTTTTTTACAACAAATTAAATTTTCAAATTTAAAATTCCAACTTATAGATTATTTTGTTATCAACCGTAATTTGAATGACGTTGTTCGACTGGAATTTAACGTATTCAGATTATAACAATATTATCTCGTCAAGCCAAACCCCTAATGTAACTCCTTTGTTCAACAGAATTGAGGTTGTATTCCAATAGAATGGAGCTCCTAGCCATTACGTCCATGATGTTAGTGAATTTTCAACTAAACCTTTTCCTAAATATAGGTTGCAGAGGTGATATTAAATCACCGGTTCACTCTTTTGAACAACTAATATTTATGTCTACGAAGCAGTTTAGTAAACTGTATAAATAAAAAATCGACCATTAGTTAAAGATTTCGGTAATACAATTGAAGAATTCCGAACAATAACAAAAGAAATATTTACAAACTTTTGACTTGAGTTTTGAACAACAGTTGTGCAGTTGCATTGTTACATACCTTACTTTTATTTTAGGTAAAAAAGCTGCAATTAACAAAACAATGAATTAAAATAAAAATTGACACGAATTTGTAAAAAAGAATAATTTTTAACTGTTTACTATCTTAACCCAATATCTGTTTTGGTTATTATATTGTGTTGGACGGTGGCTAAAAATTCAATTTATTAATTAATTACAATTGTCTCTTCTCATATAAACATATAAACTAAAGTATCACATGACTATACATTATATTTAAAAGAATTTAAACATCTTAGTTCTCTCCCGACATTTTATTCACAGTGGTCCAAAAACAAATTTTTCTCATGGCATATTTCCTGACTCACCGAACCATTTAAAATTAAGTAACATATAGCCATATATGTTACAATTCAATTTACAGTAACTTTGTATACAAAGGATCCATAATCCTTTAATAATAATATAATGTAGCGTCACATTATATCAATATAAGATAATTCATATAAACAGAGGTCATCAAATTTGCAAATGACAAGATTTGTAGTATTTTTAATGCTAAACAACATGATGCCCTTATTTCAATTGTATGTTAAATGATAACAGAGTTAATGGCAAAAAACAACAACTTAATTTGCTGGTAGTTGTTTATAGGACTCAAGAAGTCTAATAAACATAATTAATTATTCTTATTTAAAGTCTAATGCTGAATATATTAGGATATTTATGATGCATATGATTGCCTCTTAATTAAATATATTAAGATGCGTTAACTAGAAAATAATTTGAGATAGAATAATAACAATATTTAAAATAAAACTACAATTGTAATAAAAGTGCGAAATGATAAATTTGCAATTGCCATACCTTCACAAATGCGAACTTAATAATAAACTGTCTGGGTGAGAATACATTAAATGTAATCATCTGATTTTTATTTTTCGTTCATCAGAAACATTTCCTGTATGTAGGTCTACGTTGTTTTGTTAATATTGCACTTACGTTGTACATTTTATGCAATCTTTATTTTATGTTAATTTCTACAAAGTAATAAATGTTTAAATTTGCAGAGTCCAGTTTAGGTACCTAGTCAAGCTGAAGAAACTATTAAGCTCCACTGTGTAATGAAAGGTCGTTTAGTGAACTAATAGCTCGTACTTGTTAAAAGTGATTTGCTTTTGACGGAGTTCTTGAGTTCGGCACCAACCGTTAAATGTTAAATAAAAAACACTCGAGTTCGGCACTGGACGCTTCAGCGGCTGCCATGACACACTTGAGGTCGGCACCAGCCACCCCTCTTACCCATTCCACTCACACCCCTACCCCTTCAACCCTCCCTCTCACTAATCACTCTCTCGACTCCTGCCCCTTTCCGTTAGCTCGCTCTCTCATCTACGGTGGATCCTTCACAAGCCCTCGGACGCTACCCGAGACAAACTCAACAGAAGTTCGCGTTAACCATGTTTACGTAAATATGATGTATTATATATGTTTTGATGATTTTCTCTACACGTTTATTACTTTAGAACTTCTAACAAATGCAATTACGAAACTTTGCACGCACTGTACTATAATTTCCTAGTTATTAAAAATTAATTGAAGTGTATCAGAAATAACCAACTAGAATACACCATTCCTAAGTACAGATGGTTAGGTTAGGTGAGGTTAGGTTAGGATTGGGGGAACCTCTCCGCTCTCCCTGCAAACTGCTGAACTCGAGTGTGGGATTAATAACGCCTGAACAACTTTTGCCGATGGTCAGATTTGGTGCCGAATTCGAGTGCCACCGCTTTTGATTGTCATTATTACTAACGTTTTATTTTATTTAATAATGCCGGTAAAATGTACCGTATTCAACGTGTCTTGTTCAGATGGAGGAAATGAAACCAAGTAAAGTGGTGACTGTGACAGTTTGTTTCATTAAAATGTGTTAAAGGAAATAAAAAACAAGAAAACGTTGGTGTAAGGAGTGAAGGTGCTAAAGGTTTATCTGATATTGGTTCGGAGAAGAAAAATGACTTTTATAAAGATGTCTACTTAAGGTTATGGATGATTTAAAAATGAAATTTTCGGCGAGGCTAAGTTTATTAAAAATAGGTAGGAATTGCATCTGTAAAGTTCTAACCAGACAAGGTAGATACTTCGAATTATTTGATGGTCGAAATGAAGTAGGAGTTTTTGTTTTAAAATAAAGAGTTACATACCGAGAACGCGAATCATTGCAGCGCGGTGTACAATCTGCAAGCTGGGATGAGGTCCCTTTAACAAAATACGAAGAAAAAGAATATCTACAATACCAGAATCATATAAGGAGATACGAATGTCATCGATCAGAATCATCTAACTTCAAACAAATTGCCAAAGGACAACTGAATTTATACCAGAGAATAAACAGTTTCGGTATAGGCTTAAAGGAAAATGTCTGGTAGTGGTTACACCTATGCTTTTTGCTCTGAAGTTAAATTCTATTTCCGTAAAGCCTAAGGATAAAACTATACTAGGTGAGTAATTAGACCACAAGACAGAATAATTACTCACTAGAGTATATTTTATATATTAAAAACAACGTATTTTAAAGACAAAAGTAAAAATTACTGCATTTTATATTTCAAAATACCTTTTATATTGTCGCCGTTATTCTGTCCATCTGCACTCCTTCTCATTGCTAAACATCCAGAGATAAATGTATTTTAAAAGAAAACAATTAACGAGGACATACTTTTAAAAATAACAATATAGGCAGAATCTCTATTTTCAAAAGGTCTCATCTGTTGACGACGAGTGTTTTATTTTTTTCTTTAATAAAAACCTTCTCCTTTAAAAATTTAAAGTAAACAAAGGTGTAATTGAAAAGGATTCCAGTGCATCTAATGTGATTTGTATATGTTTTGTGATAAAATAATAAAGTAATAGGAAAATTCGAAATAAAATATTTAAATAATAATAATAAAAAATGTATATATAACTGTTTTTCTGTTTTCTTTTTTTAATAAGTGCACTTCTATATCTATAAAGTGTTTTCAGAAGGAGTGTATCTAAATTTATATATATATATATATATATATATATATATATATATATATATATATATATATATATATATATATAAGTAAAGAACAAAGGAACATTTATTTCTATAAACAGAATAAAATAAAATATACGTAGGTCACTATTTAAAAAGGATATATACATCCTTATATTTGCAAATGCATATTATCTTTGAACTAAACATGTCAAAATAAGAATATAATTATACATAAATATATTTAGATAAAACAAAAACCTTAGATAAGTAATAAATTTTCACAATAAATTTTGATATAAGTATGAACGAGTGTGCAAAGGATAAATATGATGTAAAGAATGTTATGTATTTAATTTTACATTAGTAAAGAATGAATTTAAAACTTATACTTATTGCTGTATTGATTATCTCTTATTCAATTGGGAATATCTCAACACAGCCAATCTAGAAATATTATTATCAAGGATTTCTTATTTTCAAAACTGAAGAAATTTGAACCAAAATTAAACTTTACAGAACCATCGAAGTCTTACACCATACAAATCATTAGTTAGAAGTGCAAAGTAAAGTAAATTTCTAGTTTCAAAAGTCCCCTCTTTTGCCGATTGGGTTTTATTTATTTATTTCATACAGATCTATTCCTTAAAGAAATAATTTCTCATGAAATGAAACCATCGAAATCTTTACATGGAAGAGCAAAGCTATTTCAAGCGTTCATTATTTTGCCGCCGTGAGTCTAATTCCCTTCTTTTATTCATGCCTTTCCTTGAACAAGTTTTCATTTTGATATAAGCTTCGGTAAAGTAGAAGTAAAATTCCTGGTGCAATTAATTGCTAATGTAAAATGTCGCCATGTGTTGCAGACGAGCATTCTATTTCTTTTAACAAACAGCTTCACCATTGAAAAGTATAATGTATTATATTAGTTTAAATAGAAATAATGAGATGATTATTTAATTCCACAAAACAGCTTTAATTGCGACATATGTTTCGCCGTTAGGCATTTTCAAGCGAAATGCCTAACTTCGAAACATATGTCGCAATTAAAGTTGTTTTGTTTAATTAAATAATCATCTCATTATTTCCATTAACATGGAATTTCATCATGTACCGACTGTTGTAACATTAAATTTTATTAGTTTAAATGACTGAAAATATGCAATCTGCTAATGAAATGCTTGAAAATAATATAAAACCAAATAGGTAATCGATAGAGACATTTAAAATTTGTCAAATACTATGTTATTGTGTACTGTATGCTCGTAACTTTATTAAAGATTTGATTTTATAAGAAATAGTGTGTATGTTCTTATAGTACGAGGTAGTAGCCTATAGACCTCATTGACGACCCCCCTCCCCCCCGATTAATACAGATTTTGCTTTTTTCAACATCTATCTTTTTCACAGCTGAAAGAATTTTTGGATAGAATGCGAATATCAATTGATGATGGGTTATACAAAAGCAGATGTAGATTGAATTAAACGGGCAGGCGGCAGACTTCTACCATTAAAAAAAGAAAAGTACATGTATACTGTTTTCAGATTATACCTAACGATAATTTTAAAACTACTTCACCTATTAACTACATAATGTTGTCATTTACATGAATTAAAACTATTAGAAATTCTTCGGATTAAATAACATTTTAATTAAGTATATTTCCATTATGGTTACTCATTTGTTACCTGATTTTTCCTCTACTACTTGAGGCAACTTTAACGTAACTAGTCTATATATGACATTATTAAAAGTTTTTTTAAAAATAATTTGACAGCCTATTTAATATTCCTCACACTACTCAGATCTTGTAAAATAGTTCGTAAATGGACTTAGGTATATAAACTTCTCTATTCATTATTAGTGTTGAATATAATTGTACACTAAGTACTGCATTGTATACATACATCACTGCATTAGCTTTGTATCACAGCAATACTACATCACGGTCATAAACATGCAACATTGTGACAGAAAAAAGCATTTTAAGTAAAATAATCATGAATACTTGATAACTAGTATTGTGTACACTCCGTTAAATAAAGAAAAATATTAAAAATATGTAGCCGTAATAATCTGTATTTATCAGTTGTCTTAACAATAAGACTTACGTTGTTGTAAAAACTAATTACTATTTAAATCCTTGGAAGTATATTGACGTAAGATGGAGATTAGATCAAGGAAATAAATGAAATTTTTAAAGTAAGTTAAATTGTAATAGCATTACAATTAAAATTAAAATATTTGTTTATTACATTTGTTATAATAATAAATAATAAACAAATTACATTAATCTACCACAAAATTGATCACCTAAATGTTTTCATCAATCATTTATAAAGTTGTATTTGACTTATATCACCAATAACTCTGTAAATATTTAACAGCAAATATAAAAACTTTCGTGTCTTCGAAGAAAATGTTTACATTTTTGTTTCAAGTGTTGTAAGATTGGTTGTAATTTCAAAAATGAATATATTCAATTTTTCAATAAATATAAAATAAGTGTAAATAATAACGATATAGTTCACTATAACTGTTCACGCATCAATATGTATTTCCTGAAAAAATTAATCAAACAATTGAAAAAAAATTACCTACTTTGTTATGAAGTATAATATATCATAATAATACAGAAAACTAGTTTAAAGGTAAATTAATTAACCAGTACAGGAGTTTATACAAATCTAACTTTAATGAGCTACATAAGTTTCGCTTTTAGACATATTCAAGTTGTTACGTTAAAATACACGCATTACATTTATGTGAAGGTGACTAAGAAAAAAGAGGAATAAAAGGAGAAGTGCAAATTTTATCCAAAAGGCAGTTAACCAATGAACTATATAAAATGATCAGTGCAATAGTATGTACTTAAACTACATGCTTACATAAGGATACACGTTATAGAAATTTATTCATTTAACTTGATTGTATGATTGTTTAAAAGCAAAATTTCTACACATTTATTTTAAATTGTTGTCACTAATGTCATTTGTACCTTGGAGATAAAACAAGGATATTAACAACATGTCTTATATCGAATAGAAATAAACTGATAAAAAAATCCATCAGGTAAATATTAAGTACCATTATTTTATTTTTTCACTTCAGTTGAAAATGACATTAATTAAAGTTAAAGACAATATTATAATAATATATTTGCATAATTCTAATTCGTATTTTTATATTATAGCGCAGAGTTTGCAGATGTGCCCTGTAAAATTATATGAATAATATCGTCTCAATGAGAAAAGCCATGAAATTACATCCATTTAAATGGTTTATGTTGATTTGTAAACAAATATTATTATTTTGTACAATCATCTCTTTTGTTGTAGCGGGAGCTATGTCTCTGAACATTCCCGCAGATTTTGTTGTTTGTTTTATTGCAATATTATTAATGCATATTTAAATAACGTATTTATATTGAAATAACTCAGAAATAAGTTGTTAGTATTGTTTTTGATGTTATATAATATCGTTTCGTTTTTATAATTAATTTAATAATCAACTGCCGACTTTTGAGACAGTTGTATGCTACTAATTTTTGTATGCCATGGTTTATTTTTGAAAAGCCAATATCAAGTTTTTATATTCTATGAATATTGAATACAATATTGAGTTCAGGTCTGCTTCATTATATAAAGCCTTATCTTTTTATGTTTTACTTTCACTAAGTAATGCAAAGAAAGTTACGTGATTGATCCATGAAGTGAGTTCGAGGTATTTGAGTTATAAACGTTTACGGTCTACCGATACCAGAAAAAACTACTTTTTGTAACGTAGTTTGTCGGTCGTTTGTGATCTATCTAGTTATGCAGCCCCAGTGAGTTAAGAGATTTAAATAAAATTTGGTAGGTTTGACATAGATCCCGTTATTTTAACAACTCAAAATTCAAAAAGAGGCCACAACAAAAAAGTGAAAATTACGGATATCTTAAATTTTTTGATCAAACCATTGTAAAATGTAATCTTTAAGGGTTCATTATCATCATTATTTTTATATTAATCTTACATATTTAATATGATTACGTTCTTCTTCCACTCCTAATAGAGAGGAAGGGAAAGGGGCGGAGCAAGAGAAGATGAGGAAGTGCAAGAGCGGGGGAAAAGAGGAGGGGGCTATTAGCGGTGTAAGGGGCGGGGCAAGAAAGGAGGGGAGGGGCAATGGGCAGGGCTTAAGTCACGTAGTCATCCCCACCACTCTTGTCCTAGAGTATCCCCGTCTCTACTTATATATAGAGAAAATAAATTGTAGTTTTAAAAATTCATGAAGAATATTTTGCAGAAGTATACGTTTTGAGTTTCATCAATATACAGAGTAGATTATAGAATTATATCTGTCTCTCGTTTTGCCTATGTCTGAAACTAGTAAATCGATGTTGTTCAAATTTTATACATAACATTTTGATGTTTTCTCAGTGGTTTTCACAATTATTTTTATTTATATTTTTTCGTTACTACAAATTTAGGGGTATTTGTCACCGGAGAAAAAAAATTCTAATGTCATCATAAATTTAGTTCCAGAGGGTTATATGTAAAATAAAAGGATTCTATTTTGATTCAATTGTTAAGATACATGAACTAATATGTCAAATCAGATGAAATAGAAAATTACTGGTTATGAGTAATTAAAAAAAAATAAAATTACAAAGATTGCCTTCAAAAAATTATATTTAAATCAATTGCGATTTTCGTATGGTACGAATATATGACACAAAGGAAGCAAGATTCAGCTCTATTTAAAGAGAGTATTATATATAACATAATAAAACAATAACGTATTTCACATAAAGTCTTTATTACAAATTCTGAAATAAAAAAAAAAATCATTTAGATTTTTGGGATATTTATTTGATAACATTTGATGTGTGATTTGTTGTGTGAAAAAGTTAGTGCAGTTACCCTATCACGGTTTATTTTTCATAATATTGTAGGATTATAAGTATTATCTTTTTTTCCAATAAGATACCGTATGTTTGTTGAACTGAAGAAAATCTGTCGGTCAATCTATGTAAACGGAGGAGCTGTTATTTTAGGTAAAATACTACACAGTGTTCAATTCAATGTACAATACGCATAACTTGATTTCCGTTACACTAAACACGTACCTCTACTTCAACAGCTTGAGGCAGTGATTTGCCATTTGGGATTTTACTTTATTTAAAATTGACATTCACACAACTGGAGATTGTAATTAATTTAACATTTTTCATTCAAGTTTTTAAATAAAAATTAGATTATATTTTTAACATTGCGTAATAAAATGTCTGATTTTTCCCACCTTTGTCTTTTTATGTTTCAAACTTTCGTAACTAATTATCAGTTGCCAAATGTAGTTACTAACACCGCTGAATGTTCTGTGGGGGGGGGGGTATGTAAATGACATTCGGATGAAGGATTGAGGTAGGATAATCCTTATAAACGTTCGCTTTTTTATGAAATTTTTCTGGCATCATTAGTCTTACTGTTGTAAAATATACAAATTACACACAATAAAACAATAATAATAGTAATAATAATAACAATAATAATAATAATAATAATGAAAATTATAAGTAATAGATGCAGTATTGCAAAATGTGGCATTATTTTTATTATTTATTTAGTCTTAAAAAAAAACCCAATTTTGTATATTTACTCACAATTATAACTACTGTCACAGTTTCAAGTTAGTTGTTTGACGTACTAAATCAGACGACAAACTAGTAAATATAGGTTTTGCAGCCACATCAAATAAACACAATAAAAGTAAAATAAATTAATACACATATTTTCTTAACTGACATCATAAATAGAAAAATAAAGTTTCTTACATATTTTTAGGAATAAAATATACTTCGACCAACAATAAAAATGTATTCGGAAAATAATGTAGTACAATATAATTAAGCTACAGATAAAACAATTAAAATATTGTTTCTAATGTATCTTTTGCAGTAAGATACGTAACTGAATGAAGCTGAGGACCAAAGTACAGGCTCTAACTTGTCTCGACAATGACTATTAGTTTAATAAAAAAATTAGTTACCAAATGGTCTTCTACTAAATTTGAAAACTCAGAGAACTTCTATAATAAAATAATAGTACAAAATTTTGAGTTAGTTTAAAAAAAAAATTTTTTTTTTTATCTTCTTATGATTGATATTTTAAATAATAGCAACTTTGATCATGTTTGTAATCATTTGGTAGTTGTACAACAAAATATTAGAAGTGTAAGAAAAAACTTTGATTTATTTGTCTCAAAGGTGCAGTGGTTAAAAAAATTACCAGATATTATTATTTTAATTGAGGTTTGGATTGGAGATAGCGAGGGTAATCAGTACAATCTGTCTAAGTATAAAATGTTTACAAATTGTAACAATCGCTATCTCTCGGGAGGAGTGATTGTTTACTTATATGATAATTTATTTGTTGAGCATGTTAAGACAATCCTTTCGACTGCTGATATCATGCAGCTTAAAGTAGATCTAGTTCAGGATGTAATTATTGACATTATTTTTTTGTACAGATTACATGAATACGATGTTGATCAGTTTCTAGATGAAATCGATAAATTTTAACACACGGTAAAAAATTCAAATTTAAATGTAAATGACGGTAAATTTTGCGCAAGATTATTTGTGGACGACGTAATGAAGGCATTTGATACAGTAGACCATTCAGTATTGTTGTCAAGAATGTATGAAGCTGGTGTTAGAGGAGTGCCTTTTAAATGGTTTCGTTCATACTTAACGGGTAGAATTTAACAAATTCGGGTCAACGATGTCGTTAGTGATCAAGGCACAATAAAGTATGGGGTTCCGCAGTGTTCAGTTCTTTCGGGGCTATTATTTTGTATTATATATTAACAATTTTTTTAACGGTTGATTCAAAAAGAACCTGGTCTGATTTGCTGATGTTACCGTACTTTTTTATAAGGCGGATTCATTGTAACGACTGAGAAAGGACATACAGGATGGTGTAAATGTCCTACGTTGGTGGTTTACGTTCTGGCATTATATGGGATTGAGCCAGAAAACTAAATATATAAAATTTAATGTTGCTTGATATAGAAGCACTCTTCTACACGGTATAGTACGAGTGTGAGTGTGTACATAATATGCACTTTATTAAATATTGTTTGGTTTAAATGTGTCAAGAAAGCTTCTGTTTTTTAATTTATTCACTTCTTTATGGAAGGATAAATCTGTTTTTTAATGTTTGAAATTGCTGTGATTTCTTTTTAAGTTATATCATGTTATATTAATCTAAGTATTAGGTGGGGGTAGGGGTTATCGTCCAGGGAAGGTGTTTTGTAAGCAATTGTATTACAGCAGTGTTTATAAATTTTTTTGTCACTTAGATAGTTTATAGTGTTTCTATCCGTTTTTTGTCATTGTCATCAAGTTATTTTTAATTTATTATACTATGAATTATTGTTGTTATGATTTATTTTGGTTTGTCATGGAACCTTTTTCGTTTTTTTAAAATGTTTATTTGAGTGTAAGTTTAAAGTTGAACTTGCCGGTCGCTTTGTCAATCTCCGTTTTGAGCTGATTAGTTGTGTAGTTTTTTGAGTAGTTCATCCCAAACAGGTTTTGACCTCGGGGTAATTAACACAATTCAGGAAACTTAATAGCAATATGTGCTTTTTTCTGTATAAATTATTTGTGTCATATTTTGTATAGTAAATAATTATTTATTATTAAGAATTTGATAAAGTTTGTACTTTTTGGTTTTTGCAATGTACAATGAAGGGTCAAATAAAATAATAAAACAAAATGAAGTGTTTTTGCACCAGAAATAAAGGTACATTTATTGCTTACGTTAAACTTAAACCAGCAATAATTTTTGGTAGCAATTCTTGGATCTTTCGGATTATTTAAATATAGTGTATCAATCAGCTGTAATTAATTACACTTGTGGTTACTTCCCCAAAAGAAAGAAAACAAAATATTACACAAAAAGCTATTTTATTTGTGCAATGCACAACAAAATAAAACGATATTTCAATGACTAAATGATCAATTTTAGTAAACTGTATTTTCATTTAAATGAACAAATACACTTTGAAGCTTTTTGTAACTCAAAAGGTTATACCATTAGTTGAACATTGGCAATTTAATAAACAGTATGTGAAATATTGGGATTAATTTGATGTGAAATGTACAGTAATTTATCTCAAATCGTTTTGTCAAAAAATATGTTAAATCAATAAAAATAAACAAATAAAAATGTCCAATATAAAAAACAGAAACAAACATTTCAAAATTGGCATAAAATTTATTGTTTTGTCGTATTATTCCAGGTATTCCAAATTAATTTTTTATTCATCCATTTGATATGAAATGGATCCTTGTATGAAATAAGAAAAGTTTCATGAATTTGAGCATTAACAATTTATGTGGTTGATAAATGAGATATAAACAATATGAACATAAAACTCTATTTAACAAAACATGGAGTCTCATAACAGTATTTTATGTAAGTTTATTACAACTATCGGTTTCAACCTGTACAGGTCTTTTGGAAGTGACA